>JAQPPZ010017209.1:7500000-10000000 GCA_028583015.1 Wollemia nobilis | reverse complement strand
CGGATAGTATGAATCCTTACAACTTGGAGACCAAAGGTGAATGGAAAGTGTTAGGATGATGATTTGTTGGAATTTTGTTTGTGAATGGCGTTGATCCCTTTTGGGTCTTGGGGATGACTACCCATCCTTGGCAGGGACGTGTAGTACAAATCCTTACAACTTTGGGAACCAACTATGATTGGGATTTGGTAGTGGTGAAAACCACTTGTATATGGAGGTGAATGGATAGGAAAGAGCTCGTCCTTTTGTCAATTCTCAGCATTCTAGAACCATTCGCACAGGGGGATGAGCAAGATAACCGTTTCACTTATGGTGACCTGGATTACTATGCAGGTTTCATCTTTCGTTCACACAACTTGGGAATTTTTATGTGTTTTAATTTGTGTTGGGATGTTACGTAACAAGGCGTATTTCAAGTGTAACTCTACCTTCGTAAAATCTGTCTGACTCGGTACATTACGTAGCTAAAGAGCAAAATGATGACTGAATCATGAAAACTCTTGATACATTAAAAGACCACTGACTCTAGTGTGGTAAAAAGCAATGCATGGTGTTTTTGTTGTTTTTGTAAAATGGAACAAGTGTGGAACAAGATGGACTAGCAGAGCAATTACAGCCTATGGTGCCTTTGACCTGTACGACCACAAATATGCAATGTATGGATGCAATGCTTTAATGCAGCTATGTATTTTTGTATTTTTGATGGATTGATTTTTGTGAATATGAAGATGAGGTGCGAGAAGAGCTCTCTATTGATGAATTTGAGTATGCCTAGAAATGAGATGCAAATTTTTTTTTTTGTTGTTTTTGATGATTTTTGAATTTTAACTTTTCTTATTTTTGACCAAGCGATTGTGGAAATCCTTGGAGCATTTTGGGATTGACCAAGCGATTTTAGGGATCCTTGGAGTTTGGGATTGCGTTAGAATCCTTGGAGCATTTTGGGATTGACCAAGCGATTATAGAATCCTTGGAGCATTTTGGGATTGACCAAGCGATTATAGAATCCTTGGAGCATTTTTGGGATTGACCAAGCGATTATAGAATCCTTGGAGCATTTTTGGGATTGACCAAGCGATTATAGAATCCTTGGAGCATTTTTGGGATTGACCAAGCGATTATAGAATCCTTGGAGCATTTTTGGGATTTGACCAAGCGATTATAGAATCCTTGGAGCATTTTTGGGATTTGACCAAGCGATTTTATGGATCCTTGGAGCATTTTTGGGATATGGCTCTCTTAGATATGAAATGGTCGCAAATGACTGATATTCAAGGGTTCTGTTTCCTTGATACCATCAAGAGAAGCTAGCCGGTACGTCTCGGGTCCTATTTTGCTATCAATGACATATGGACCTAACCAATTTGCCACAAATTTGTCCCTTAGGTGGGATGGCAAACTAGAGTTCTGTTGGTTTTCCTTCAAAACCAAATCACCAACCCGAAAGTCTCTCAGGTGAACTTTCATGTTGTAAGCTTTCTTAAGTCGCTCTTGATAAATACGTAAATGCTCGAGAGCATTAACGCGTCGTTCATCAAGCAACGTAAGCTGGTCTAGCCGGGCCTGTCGCGCAGAGTCATCATCGATGAACTCCTGCATTGATATGCGTAGGGAAGGAATCTCCAACTCTAGAGGCATGACTGCCTCGGAGCCATACACGAGTGAAAATGGAGTGGCCCCAGTGGGTGTCCGAATGCTAGTGCGATAGGCCCATAGGGCAAGTGGGATTTGAATGTGCCAATCCTTATGACTGTCTATGACGGTCTTTTTAAGGATGGCAACTAGCATTTTGTTTGACGCCTCTGCTTGCCCATTCGCCTGTGGATAATAGGGTGTCGAAAAGCTATGCTGAATCTTGTACTTTGTGGTCAAAGCACGCACGTCTTTGTTCTTGAAAGGCATCCCATTATCCGAGACTATTTTGGATGGAATACCAAAATGACATATGATGTTATGTAAAATGAACTCCACAATGCGGGGTCCTGTCGTAGAGGTAAGCGGAACTGCTTCCACCCACTTGGTAAAATACTCTGTGGCCGTTATGATAAACGTGTGATGGCCTGACGATGTAGGGGAGATCTTTCCAATTAGATCGAAGCCCCACTATGAGAACGGCCAAGCAGACTGGACTGTCTGCAAGGCCTGGGAAGGTACGTGCATCAAATTGGCATGATGTTGACACTTCACGCACTTCTTGACATATGCGCAACAATCTCGCTCTAAAGATGGCCAATAATAGCCCATGCAAAGAATGCGCTTTGCGATGGCCATACCACTAAAGTGGCCACCACATGTACCATCGTGCGCTTGGGCGATCGCCCAAGTGGACTCTTGCTGGTCCAAGCAATGAAGAAGGATTCCTTCATAGCTGCGACGATACAAAATGTCTCCTATCAAGACATACTTAGCCGCTTTCTGCTTGAATGCTCATTTTGCGGCATGAGTCAATCCAAGCGGGAGATTACCTAACTTGAGGTAGTCTCTAATGGGTAAATACCAGTCCTGTTGATCAAAAACCTCGATAGTATGAATAACCAATCCCTCTTGAAGTTCATCCCTAGCGAATGTTGAATGGGATAGAACCTGTAAGAATAGCGTTGTGTTGCTATTAATGGGAGTAGGGGAGAACAAGGACCCCCAGTTGGCATGTTTCAGACGATCTTGGATTCGAGAGAACTTATCCGAGGATGGTTCAATCTGGATCATGTGGATTCCTGGCGTCAAGTCTGAGCTTGCACGCTCCATCGTGGATTGCGATAAGGTTTTGACTTGAATGGTTGTCATATCACCGGAAAGGTCTTGCGGAATTAGTGACCCCAAGGAGGCCATTGTGTCCGCAAAATGATTCGATGATCGAGGGAGTGCCTCGATGTCATACCACTCAAGTTTTGCCAGGAATTTGTCCACAAGGGCTTTATAAGCCTGCAGAACTGGGCATTTGCATTGATATACCCCTTTGACTTGATTGACAATTAACAACGAATCACCAAAGATGTTCAGTCGTTTGATGTTCATGGCGATTGTTGTCTGAAGACCTAGGAGCAAGGCTTCATACTCTGCATTATTGTTGGTGCACGGGAAGTTTAATTTAAATGACAGGGGCATTGGAGCACCCTACGGTGTGAAGAATACAATTCCCGTGCCACCACCTTGCTCACATTTAGAACCATCGAAGAATAGGGTTATGTCGGCCTAGTGACTCAGGCTCATCAAAATCTGGCGATTCTGAGACATGGAAGACCCCATCATCGGGTAGTTCTATGACTAGAGGCTGATCGTCTTCAAGAGGAGCCTCTGCTAGTTGATCGGCTATGACTTGTCCTTTGATAGATTTTTGTCCAATAAACTCTATGTCAAATTCCGTCAACAACATGATCCATTTCGCCGTGCGACTACTATGATAAGTACGACTCATCATGTATCGCAATGGATTCTCCTTAGACACAACATACGTAGTGTTGCTCAGCATGTAGTGGCGTAGCTTTTTGGTAGCAAACACCACTGCCAAGCAGAGTTTCTCAACGTATGCATAGTTAAGTTCATAACTGACCAGGGTGCGGCTAAGATAGTAAGTAGCCTGTTCCTTGTGAAGTTCATTCTTCTGGGCTAACATGGCGCCCAATGCCACCTCAGTAGCTGAGATGTATAAGTAGAACGACACTCCTGGTCTAGGTGGTGCCAATACTGGCGGCGAAGCCAGGTATTGTTTGATGTCGTCAAAGGCTGACTGGCACTCGTCATCCCAATGAAATGTAACCCCTTGTGCAATAATTTGTTCATGGGTCGGCACTTGTCAGATAATTGTGCTATAAAGCGTTTAATCGACGCGACCTTTCCCTGCAGACTTTTGAGCTGCTTGATAGTAGTTGGGGGAACCATTTCAAGGATTGCCTTGACTTTCTTTGGGTCCACCTCGATTCCTCGCTTTGAGACTATGAAACCCAAGAGTTTTCTAGATGTGATGCCAAATACGCACTTCTTGGGATTTAGTCTAACTTTATGCTCCATGAGGCGATCGAGGATCTTGCTTAAGTCATCGATATGATTTGAGCGCAAAAGAGACTTGGCTAACAAATCATCCATGTAATCTTCCAAAGTTTTATGCATGTAGTCATGGAAGATGTACGTCATGGCACGTTGGTAGGTGGCACCAGCATTTTTAAGGCCAAAAGGCATGACCTTATAACAAAATGTCCCCCAAGGCGTTGTGAACGCCATTTTTAGTTGGTCTTCAGGATTGATACGAATCTGATTGTATCCTGAGAAACCATCCATGAGGGAGAGCATTTCGTGACCTGCTGTAGCGTCTACCAACGCGTCGATGCTCGGCAAGGGGAAATCATCCTTAGGACTCGCTTTGTTTAGATCTCAAAAATTGGTGCATATGCGAATCCTCCCGTCGGGCTTCTTGACGGGAACCATGTTGGACAGCCATGGCGGATAATCCATGCAGATGACAAACTGTGCATCCAACAGCTTTTGCAATTCATCTTTGACCATCAAGGCCACTGTTGGGTGCATCTTACGTAGTTTTTGCTTTACAGGCTTGATTGTCGGATCAAGCGTTAAATTATGCGTGACTAGCTACGGGTCTAGTCCTGGCATATCCTCTGTATGACCATGCAAAAACCTCCTTCTTTTCTTTAAGAAGGGCAATATAGTCGGCTTTCTCTTCGGGGGAAAGACTTACCCCAACTTGAGAATCTATGGATTCATTGGATCTGTGCCGATATCTACGTCAGTCGTCTCCTCGACTGACATGTGGGATCCGTCCTCCAACTGATGTGGAGTCGGGATCAAATGGATATCATTAGCTGAATTTAGATCTACGTTTGGAACCTCGGGTTCCTCTTCAGCCTGAAAAATATCCTGAGTTGTCCCTGGGGTAAAATGAGGCATTTCACCGAAAGGCCAGTACTCTGATGGTGATAAAGGTGAATTGACGCGATCCCAGTCGATGGCATCTGTGTCTAGATGCAATGACCATGCTGGATCGGCCGGATTGCGGATGGGTGCGGTCAAATCAATGGAGATCATGTGGATGGAATGAATTTGGTCTCCATTACCATGGGTATGATACCTTGAACATTCTGGATGCTCCCTATACTCTGGATCTGGCTCTAGGGGAACGGGCACGAACGGATCGGCCCTATGTGCTAATAGGAAGACAGGGTCTTCTCTCGGCACTGATGTCATGATAGGGTCTCGGGGTGGACGGTGCTCATCGTAGATTTGGAGCCATGGATCCAACACTTGGTCCCACCCCGCTGGGTCTACATACCACTCATGCCCTAACCTTATGCCTAATTGTCCCATTAGATCTTCATGAGTTAAAGGGCGATTGTGCCGTCGCGCATGATTGAGATAGTCCATCTCAGTCTCATCTTCTGAATCACTTTCGAAGATCCAAAAATGTTCATTTTCTTCAGCAACTGTTTGCGACGTTGAGGGTTCTCCTTGTTCCAGCAAATTAATCTGGTCCCATTGCGGTTGTTCCACTCTTGGTGGAGGGACCTGATTCTCTTGACACTGTATTGACTCAACTGGAACCTCTAAGGGGAACAACTTCAAAAAGATGTCCGGACACCGTTTATGTTCTCTTTGGGGATTAGTGTCCGAACTTTCACCTCTCTCTAGCAAAGGAGAGGGATTACTGATGTTGCCAAGGGTGTTTGTTGACCATGGGAGGTAATCTCCCAATGTATATTCTGTATTTGGGTTGGCATAAGGATCTGATGCCAATCCACCCTTGTTGCCTATTTCTAGGCCTTGCATGTTTTCTACCAAGATGTCTAAGGGCAGGGGGTGGTTGAACCCTACTCCCGACTTATCATATGGCATCTGATATCTTGGTTGGCAAAGGACATGCATCCCTTGCTCATATCTGCCTAGCCCGTATCCATGCCAATTGCATTGGCCGAGATATCTTAGAGCGAAGTCCGGGTTTGATAGATAGTTGATATTTTTAGCAAAAGGCTCTTCGTCTTCGTCCTTTTGCTTGCATGGTTCAAGACCATGATCAAGGCCCCCATACACAAAATTTGTCTGGTTTGGTGGGTAACCTAGAGGAACAACTGTTCCTATGGGAAGGCGAGGTCTCCCCATGTCCTGTACTGATTCTAATGCGGGCGTTGCCACAACATTCTGCACTAGATACTCCCCCAGGCCCGTACTGGCCATTTCAATAGTGATTGTTGATGCTTGGGAGGGAGGGAACGGGAGTCCTTCCTGAGTCCATTCCATGTTTGGTGGGTTAGGAGTCTCAGCTTCCGTTGTGCTAGGTGTTTCTTCTGTTGATACTGTTGATATTGTTGGCAACCCCTCTTCTAGGGGCTGAGCCTCTTCCAGGATCTGTTTTCCCTTGTCCTTCTATTTAGCCATGACAGGTGGCATTGGTAGTGAAGGAGCAGATGATGAAGACTCACCTGGCTAGGATTTTGATGATTTGGTCACCAGTGGTGCCTACGGTATTGGACCCTGTTTAGATGGATTTAACTAGAAATCCAAATGCGTTGAAGGGAGGGTCGATTGAGGCATTAATTGCACCGCATTGCAATACTTGAAGGGTTCTAAGTCCATCGGGACTACATGAACTTCTCCTTCAAATGCATACTTTAGACACTGGTGAGCGATCGAAGGGACACACTTCATGTCCCTGATCCATGGCCGCCCTAGCAGTATGTTGTAAGCCATCTCGCCTTCCAAAACATGGCACAATGTTGGTATTGTCTTTTGTCCTACCTGGACAGGCAGAACAATTATGTCGACTATCGAGCATATTGCATCGTTGAATGCTCACAGTGTGTATGTGGAAGCCATGATATGAGAGGCTGGCAGCTTCAGATGTTTTAAGGCTACAGTGGTAATGATGTTACTGGACGAGCCAGTATCTACCAACACTCTCTTGTACGGGATCCCGTTGACCCGCGCGATAACGTGCAGGGGTGGATCTGCCATGTCATTCGATATTGTTTTAACTTCATCCTCTCTGAAGGTAATGACCGGCTCCGTACATCATTTCACATGTCCCACGAAGTTGTTGAAAGAATTCGCTTCGTGAGGCTATAACTCGATGGCTTTCAAAATTTCCATGAGAGCTTCCCTATGGGGTGTTGACTATTGAATAAGCTCGTAAATGGAAAGCCTAGCCGATGTGGTCCACAAACTCTGCATGAGTTTGGTCCGTATCGTGACCTCGGGTCTAGGCGGAGGCAACTGCACAGGGCATTGTTGAGGCTGCGACGTTGTTGGAACTTCCCTTGTAGCTACCTCGGGGGCAACTCCTGGGTACTTTTTGTTCCTGGTCACTATGCTGATCATTCCCACAAATCCTTGCATGGGAAGATTCTGTCGCACCTCATTAACCTGAAGAGGTTTTGCCTGTGCCTCGTGGGTAGGCAAAGGGTCCTTGAATACCCCCATTTGTTGATTATTTGGTGCTATGGGGTTGTCCACGGCCAATGTTTTATTATCGATCAAATCTTGGATTAATCCTTTGAATTTCCAACATCCATTCAGGTCATGTCCCCTTCGCCTATGGAATCTACAATATAATTCCTCTCTGTATCCCTTAGGCTTGGGAGCATTAGGATCTACAGTTTGGATTTCTGGAAGGGTGACTAAATTTGCCGCTGACAAGCGGTCAAATAGGGAGTCCCTAGACTCCGCATAAGGGGTGAATTGTCGCCTAGGGCGACGCTGCTGATTTTGCTCCTATTTTTTATTATCTCTTTCATAACTAGGAGGCACTGCCTGGTAATTAGCCTTTTGGGGCTGTATTTCTTGCACAAGCTTGGGGACATTTATCGCAACTTGATTAACCATAGCGGGTTGTGATTGCGTAGTCCCGGTCTTAGTGGTTTTGTTCCACTCTTTCTTTTTAGGCTTGGCGATTGCGCCCTCACCTATTTTGATCTCTTCTATAACTCTGGCTTGCGCCAAAGCTTCTTCTAGGCTGGCGTATTGCTGCAGTAGCAATAGCCTAGAGATTGATTTTAAGCAACTCCGTGCAAACATCTGTGTGAGATCAGACATAGGGGGAAGGTAGGGTAGCTTAGAAAGCAAAGCCCTCCATCGATTCCCGTATGCTACCATTGTCTCTTCCTCATATTGCCTGAGGCTGGCCAGATCACTCAGTGATGCCTTCTTCTTTGTGTTGAAGGCAAAGCGTTCAAGAAACGCATCTACTAATTGATCTAGGTTGTTTATGCTATGTTTTGGTAACTGTGTGAACCAATCCGAGGCAGGGCCTACGAATGTGGTTATGAATGTCCTAAGCAACAATGCATCATTATCTTGAATGCCGAAGCATTGGCTCAGGAATCTTGTGACATGTTCTTGTGCATCCTCTTCACCTTTAAAGACTGCCAATTGAGGCAACTTGAAATGTTCGGGGTAAAGAGGTGTGGGCACTGAGGGATGCACTTGGATGACTACGGAGTTGACGTAACGTGGGCTTTTGATGCCCAGAAGCTTTTGTCTCCACAGACTCCAAATGCTCTAATAGCGCTTTGTATGCATCGAAAGATTTTATTTCTTCCTCTTTTGTTTGCTCCCATTGTGAGTTATGGGAGACTGGAGGCCTATGGGGGGGTGGCCGAATGGCAGCCCTCCCACCTTGATGGGGCATTTCGGCCCATTCTATTTCTGGTTCATACTCCTCATAAACTTCTTGAGGAGTCTCTGGGCGAGACCTATGACCCTGATTGAGTCCCCGCTGAGGGTACCCATCATTGTTTCGGGGAGTGGCCTCCCTCTCGGGTCTATAAGGTCTCGGAGGCAAAGCTTGACGAGGTCGCGGAGACTTGTCCTGCACCAAAGGGTTGTGCCTCTCATATTGTTCTACTTTTTGGGTGCGAGGGGTTGGCACCCTCTCAGGTAGTTTATAGCGCAACTCATCCACTTCACGCTGCATGCGCTCTTTATTAAGGCGGTATAAGTACTCTAACTCCTGATGACCTTGCTCAAGCTACGTGATTCGGGCTTGGCGGGCGGCATGTCTAGCGACTTTCGGGTCAATTTGGTCCGCCCTCTTTTGCTCAGGAGGCTTGAATGTTTCTCCTATGTGTTTGCCTCGATCTTGATGATCTAAAATTTCAATGGGTCGCTTCCCTCTGTCGAGGTAGGCGGCATTTACTTGAGGCTCTGGCCTCGATGGGTGACCATGATATCTAGCAGGTGCAGAAATGCAAGGTTCCCATGTTGTATGTTGTTCTCGAGGAATGCGATGGTCTTCCTCGTACTCCCTTTCATGGGTTTGAAAGGGGTGGGCGGAGTGAGCTCGCCCTGTGTGGAGAGCCCTGCGCTCTGGGTTTTGTCTTTCTATTCTAATGGGAGGCAAAGGAGAGGTACCATATTCACGTTGTCTCTCCTCATGGACACTGTGCCTCTCTAGCACTTCATCGCACTGTGGCCACTTAGATCTAGCCTCAAAAGGCGATTTTCTATTTACATCGAGATCTACATGTAAAGCTTCTTCCCGAAAAGGGGCTGTGTTGAATGGGCAAACTCCATAGAGGAGGGTCCCAATAATTCCTTCTTGATGTGGCCTGATGTGGACTCTCTTGTAGGCCAGACCGCCAAGGCGGTATGGCCAAGTCCTCAAGGCTAAAGCGAAGGCGACCAACGCCCTCTCTTTGTGCACCTTCCGTAGCGTCCGCCCTTGATTGGGCTTGGCTACGGGTGTACACCATTGTGGTGCTTCTCTACTAGCTAAGCAGATTTTTATCTCGTTTATGATGATTTTTCTTTTTGTTTACACTAAGCAGAAATGAACACACACATACACAAACAGTGATTATCTCTTTTAAGGATTAATAGTGTGTCCTAAACTGGTTTAGTGCATTTTGATGTTTTGTTTTGTTTTTGCAAGTTTTGAAGAACGTTTAAATGCATAATGTTGGCTCATATGACTCCCATAAATGGTCGCCCCTTCAATATACCATTGTCGGACCGATATACCAACCTCTCTATATACCCGCCCTTACGAGAGGGAAACTATAGGTACGTGAGAGCAGATGGTACGTGGAACATAGGCGGTACGAAAGGGGGATTGTCCTGTTAATGACACCTACCATAGAAGACTTATCCTCACGCGCATGGGAATCACCCCAGCAACACTCGGTCAGCTTTCATCAGGATTTACGCCTAACAACAGTGACAATCGGGGAGATGGATGCAAAGCTAAGCCAAGGTGGTGATGAACCCACCGTTGGTCTTGCTCAAGGGCTGGGGTCTTACGACCAGCTCCTTGGTTTAATTTTACCACGTGATGTGTGTGGGGTTCATTTTATTTAATGAAAATGAAACAAGCATAAACAACTTTCCCTAAGCAAGTAAAAGTTGACAAAAAAATAGAAACAAAAAATAATAATAAAAATAAAATAAAAAAAATGACAGTTTTTGGAACCTTACCTCTTTTCTGCTCAAATCGGCTGTCTTTTTTGCCCAAATCGGCTGTTTCTGATTCGGCCCGGTACCTTTAAGCACAAAAACATAAATTTCAATCAGTTTTTGAATCTAAAAAAAAAAAGGGACAGGGTCCCACCGTGATCGCCATTGAAAGCATGAGATTTCGAAAGAAAGAAATACTAAGATGCAATGAAAACAAAACTAACTTGATGCATGAAATAGGAAGAATGTAATCAAATCGAGACAAAATATAAAGGAGAAAGGAGGAGCACAACCCTTTTTATTAATATGATTCCAAACTCGGTTACAATACATCTCCTCCCTTTTTAGGGGCTAGGAGTGTTAGCATGTTTTGGTTACAATCGTGATTAGTAATCTTCTTTCGCATGCCCACATTTAAAATGGGCGGGCCAAAGTGTTGCCGCCGCTTGCGATGATGAATCCTTGCTTGCTGCTTCTCCTGCGATCAAAGAAACACAGAGACGTTAGTAGCACCTGTAACAAAAGGATAGAGCGTTTGACTTTAGAAATCAATAAGAAATGCATGCAAAAGATTGATTAAATTGGTAAAAAATAATTTAACATTTAGCAAAAATTTACAGGCCATGATACGATGCTGAATCAATGTTGTTACCTGCAGGTTAGTGAGACAACAAAAATGACAAAAGCATGATAATATTTGATAAACGTCTTTGAATTTGATTAAACTAGATAGAACGTAATGTGGATATAGAATATATTAAAAAATAAACATAATGGATAAAATGATAGAATAGATTAAAATGAAACTAACAAAAGTGTGGGGTGCCCAAGCGGGCCGCCCCCGTTAAAACTTGACTTTGACGCCAATCCACTAGGGATGGGCTCAAAATCTCAGAGAATGTGGTGTCATCAAATTGATGGATCAAATGTGGTAAAATGTCGGGTTTAGGTCCAGATCCACGCTTCTAAAAACCACCCAATAACCTCTCTTGCGAAAGAGATTACGGGTGTAGAAGAGATGAATCGAAAAGAATGCAATCGGGTGTTTGGTTTGGCAGCACTTCGTTGCTTGAAAATGTCTACCAACTTGTCCTTTTGGGTGGGAAAGTCCACCATTTTATAGACCCATGGGGTCTCTTTGGAAGGGCACGCAGGGATGCCACATGGCGGCCATGCCTTCCCAAGAGGGAGGAGACTCCTCCTTGACTTGGGCTTACATGACTGCCCTTGTGACAGTCCTCTAACTGCCAATCTGCCCACCTACGCGCGCATGCACAACAGGCGACAATAATTGACTGTCTTCGGCTGCCACTCGTTTAATGTCTGCTTTAATGGTTTAATGTTTGCTTTCAAATGGTTTAATGTCTGCCTTTGATTGGTTAAAGTCTGCCTTTGATTGGTTAAAGTCACCTTTGATTGGTTAAAGTCCGCTTTGGCACAAAGACGGGAGTTTGTCACGATATCGCGACGTCGCGATATCGTGACACTTCGGCCAAGGCTTTCTTTTGGGCTTTTAGTGTCGCGATATCGTTCGGATATGTATATCGGAGTGGATATCGTGACACTTCGGCCAAGGCTTTCTTTTGGGCCAGAAGTGTCACGATATCGCGACGTCGTGATATCGCGACACTTCGGCCAAGGCTTTCCTTTGGGCTTAGTGTCGCGATATCGCGAGTGCGATATCGTGACACTTCGGCCAAGGCTTTCCTTTGGGCCCGAAGTGTCGCGATATCACGACGTCGCGATATCGCGACACTTCGGCCAAGGCTTTCCTTTGGGCCCGAAGTGTCGCGATATCGCGACGTCGCCGCCAAGGCTTTCCTTTGGGCTTTGCTTTGTTTACTTTCTGACCATCTAAACTGCTATGTAAGTGGCTAGGACCACTGTTTGACCTCTGAGGGCTGCCCTGGAAGTTGTGTGTGTCAATGCGATCAGTGTTTGTAGTCACATAATCGGATTGGTGCTATTTTGGTGTCTACACCAAACTACCTACAAACTTAGGGGTTAGCTAATTGGGGGCATTTTGGGAAGACCCAGATGGTCATATTTCCTCAATTTTGCCTCCATCAATGGGAATTTGACGTCGCTACCTACAAGTTAGTGAGAACAATAAAAGCGACAAAACATGGTAAAAATGGATCAAAACATTGTGAAATCAGAATTACAAGCTATTTAAGCAGCATAATATGAAATGCAAGATAAAAAAATGATAAAAGAACAATCTGCTATGAATTCCCAATCATTCTTAAGAAAAGAGAATTAGGTCATCATATTAAAAAAGGAAAATGGATAAAATATGATATAGAATCAGAATCAAAAAATAAAAATTGTTCAAATTGTTTAGAAACCACTATCTCTTCTGATGAAGATAATGAAATGATAAAAGAAAAAGAATAAAAAAAGAACACTTCTGATTATGATCCATCCATAGACAAATGTACTCTTATGCTCCCTGAAAAAAGGGTAATACCATCAAAACCTTTAAAAATTATTTTTCATAAATACCCAATTGCAAATAGAGCTCAACAACTCTCTATCCAAAAAATGGTCCAGCATGTTGCCACCATTTTATGTCCGGTTAGAGTTGGTAATAGTAGTGGAATGAATTTTAAAAATATAGTAGCCTTCATTGATTTAGGGGCCAATATAAATTTTTTAGTTGATCATATTATTGATGCTTGGGTAGAATTCAACAAATATTATAAGGTGCAAAAAATGAATAGTATTACTTCATTGAAATATTTTGCTTTTGATATCCCGATTCAATTTGAAAATAAAATTATTCAAAAAAAATTATGCAAATGAATACAGGAGGTTATGATATTGGTCCAGGAAGTATGTTTCTTGATCACTATGTACCATATACAATTGCATTTCATTGTCTTTTCTTGAACATAGAAAATGAAAAAATAGTAATTCTTCATATTCCAACTATTTTTCATGCTCAAAAAATAAAAGTAGTTTGGCAGAACCTAACACTGGAACAAATTGTGGTACATGAGGCTCAAATGCAGAAGGCAAAAATCCAATTCCAAGAAGTGATGCAAATATCACTTACTATCCAACCTTCTATCAAAACAAATTTAGAACAATTAATGAAATCTTGTTGTGTTGAGCATAATTTAGCAAAATGGTATTTGGATTACCCTGAGACTATTATTCCAACAATACACTCTCATCTAGTGAAAGGGAAGAAAATTATTTTGAATAAGTAAGATGATGAAGAATTTAGAAAATAGGTAAAAGAATTGCTTCAAAAAGGACTAATTCAGACCTTAGAATCTAATTATTTCTGCTCTACATTCTTTGTTAGAAAGCATTCAAAAAAAAAAGGAAAGGATAGAATGGTAATTAATCATATTCCTCTTAATGTAATAATTATAGATGTAAAATTGCCCTTTCCAAATAAAAGAGAGCTAATTGAGAGAGTTGGTAGAGGAAAAATCTTTTCTAAATTTGATCGCATATCTAGATATCATCAAATTAGAATCAGCAAATCAGATATACACCAAACAAATTTTTCAACACCTTTTGGACTGTATGAATGGCTAGTCATATCATTTGGTCTAAAAAATGCTCAATCCCAATTCCAAATTAGGATAGATAAAAATTTTAAATATCTACATCAGTTTGTAGAAAATTATAGGTATTTTCAAAAACTATGTAGAACATAAAAATCATTTGGAAATATTTTAGCAACATGTTATAAAACACATAATTGGTTTATCTGTAGATGACAATTTTTTTTGGGTTTACAGAATAGAAATTGAGTTTTTAGGGATAATAATCACAATAGAGTATAGTCACAACCAGCATGGTGGAACATCTCATTCTCAAACATGTTTTATATGATCTTTTATTATTACGTAAGCTTGGCAAACAAACAACATCTTTCATGATATTTATGTCTCATTACATTCCAAATGGTGATTGGATGAATAAACTATCAATTTACATAATTCGAGTAAATTTTACGAAATATCCAGCTATCAAAATTTATGTCGATGAAAAATTGTTTTATGAACCCGTGATACTTCTTGAAAATCAAATAGGTCTTGCTATACTAGCTGAAGACATACTTAACAATCAACCTGAACAAATTGTTATGAAAATTGAAGAATGGTTAGCAGAAGAGGTTGCCAACTATACATTGCCAAAACTCAAGTTGTGGAATATGTAAAATGCATGATTACTTTACTAAATGATGATGTAAAGTGATAAAAATTGTTCCCACAAAAAATGGAATAAGACCCCACTATTTCTTTAGTGGTTTTTTCTCTCCTAGAAAATTTCCCACTCATAAAAAATAAATAAATATATAAATAAAAATGAATCTCTTTTTCAGAA
Organism: Wollemia nobilis; assembly: GCA_028583015.1. Taxonomy (NCBI): domain Eukaryota; kingdom Viridiplantae; phylum Streptophyta; class Pinopsida; order Araucariales; family Araucariaceae; genus Wollemia; species Wollemia nobilis. Next base: position 9,985,261 of record JAQPPZ010017209.1, on the reverse strand, counting down.
GATGCTTTAGGACACTTGTCCTCTTTTCCTAAAAGTATTATCCAAGTGCCTCTTTCCAAACATGTATTATGACACTTGTGTCTCCACATACTCCACTATATTCTATTTTTTATAAATATGAGGACTCCATGCCTCTTTTGTCATGGAAATTTCTTTTGCTATATGACACTCTGGTGACAAGTATAGAATCCACCTTGATTTAATACATAAAATATTTTGGAGACATTGACATCCAAAAATTTGTACACATGTCCCATATTCTTCTGGATCTTGTATGCTTAGTTTGGATTTTGACAATACAGTTTGATACTATTTTTTTTTGAAATAATACTTTCTCATTAATAAACGAATAAAAAATACATCAAAATGACATCACATTGTGCAAAAGTAACAAGCAATCGGATCTAACATTCTTATCCAACTTAAGAAATTGCTTCAAAATAGCCTCCCTAAATGCCTTCACTTGGCAAGAAACTAAAACACTAGCATTACTTATTAATATATCAATGAGGGCCTCCTCTTTTCTAAATACTTGATTACAGCATCCTTTCCAGATACTAAAAAGGATAGAGATCCTGATGATATGCCAAAACACAAGGCAAAAAGAAGCATAGTCCAATTGATCCCCAAAAATAACCCTCTTCCAACTAATGAAGCTAGAAAACACACCGCTATAAAGCCAAGAAGAATTCCTCCAGATCCGCCTAGACTTCGGGTACTCCCCAAAAATATGCTTGACAGTCTCTCTCCACCCACATGAAGAACAAGTATCTGAAATATGCATCCACATAGCCAGACGCGCCTTGCTTTGCAAACCTTGCATAATAACAAGCCAAGCAAACACTTTCAGCTGAAGTGAAACCTGGAAATCCCAAATGCTATACAACCTCTTCCTCCACTTTTGATTAGTGCAATTGAGACCCCACATAACATTCAACGCATCACCAATAGTAATATTAGGGACCAGAGCATGATATAATCATGAAGATTTGAACATCCAAATGGGCTTCCCATAGAACCACCACCAATATTTCCAAATAGGACCCTGTAACTCGCTTGAAAGCTTATATAATTACTCCGAAGGAAGAAGACTCTGAATCTGCTGCACTGCATACTTATCTGAAGATTTCAGCTTAAATCTAACAAGAAGTTGTTGCCAAGGCACCCAATTCCCAGTTTTCTTTTCCAAATATCATCCCATCTAAGCAAACCTTTTTTGCTTAGTCTCTTATAGTGCAAGGTAGGATTATCAGCAGCATAAAGGCCATTCTCATGCCAAAGCCATATAGACCTACAGGGAAAAGTTCATCCACATCTGTCATCAAGAAAATCCCACTTGACCAGATTCACCACAACTTTCCAAGCTTCCCAAATCTTGTATCTTAACATACGTTACCAACCAATGTCCCCTTCTAGACACCTAGGAATCCATTTGGAAGCTAACACCTTGCCCACCAATGTTTGCCCACCAATGTCCCCTTCTAGAAACCTAGGAATCCATTTGGAAGCTAACACCTTGCCCTAAACAGTTTGATACTATCAAACCTTGGAAATAGTAAATCTTGACATAAAAATATCTGTAAGTTTAAAATAAGGCAAGAACTGACAGGCACTACAAGCAACTCGCCGGGCTAAGAATCTTGGGGCTACAAAATGTCGTAAAGCTAAACGCACGAATTTACGAGATAAAGAGTCCTGGTACTGGCAGAAAGCGATTTTTGTCGAAGGATCCTCTCCTCTCGTCGGTAAAGAGGTTTGGGAATGCATAATTTCATTTTCAATAGTGATTTGCCGTAACAGTATAATTCGGTCCTTTGAAGGGAACTTTGCCCCCGTGTGCTTTATAAAATCTAAAATTGACGGATCAAGTCTATTGTTTGAAGTTTACAATTGATGACGTTAAACAATTCAATTAGAATATTTATTGACTTTGGTAAAACGTCTTTGTATCTATCGAACATTCTCCTCAATGAATAATGTAAGAATATTCCTTTCAGTCAACAACTCCTTGCTGTAAAGTGTTATCGGAATTTAATTTATAACCAATGGTGGAAATACTGAGGACAAAAATAAGAAATTTTAATTTGTGTGATAAAACTTCCTTGTATCCATCTAACAGCTTGTAAAGTGAACAAAGAATATTGCTACAAAGAAACTGCCTTTTGTTATGCAGTATTATCAGAGTGAAAATCGTTCAGAGGATAATCTAGTGTTACATGGAGACGTGATTTTTCTAATCGTGCAATCGTACTTGTCTCTTACAAAATGTCTACGGAAAGAAAAGTGCACTGCAATCCTGTAGAATGAAACAATTAATATCGTCCAGGCCAATATGCTCGTTGCTGGGCCGTTGGTAAAGACAAGAATAAACGTTAGCTATGTAAGACAGAATTGAGGATCCCACCTGAAAAAAATTCAATAAAAAGGAAAAAACGAAAAAACAAAAAGGCTGGCAACAAATAGATGGAAGTATCTTCAATTAATCTTTGTTGATCAACTGAAACTCCGCTGCTTCTTCTGTTGTAATAATCGCAACAGAGAAAACTATGTTCGAAGTTTTCTATTCTAATCAATACGTGTAGGTGATCAAATTGCTGGCATTGTCACGGACAAACCAAGAAATAGACTAATCGCAATAGGATTATGAATCCGAGAAATTTGGAGTACATCCATAACATGCATATTTGTCTTTAATTTGGTTTGCAATTAAGCAGGAGATGACAAGAACGTGCAACGGAGTTATCAGAGTGGCCTGCATGGTGCTAATAAATTTATTAAGGAAGAAGAGGCTCTATATAAAGGGCTCGCTCCATAAGAAATCGTCATTACTCGACCAACAGTAAGTGGTAGAATGGCGATCCTCGGCATAAACTATTCCCGGTTATGGACGATTTTCTGTTTGATAATGCTGTATGGTAAACCGCGTCACATTGCTGCATCCGGAGGGTCAGATTCAGATGAGAAGGTATGCTATTAGATCTTCCTATCTTCACAGTAAAATTATTTTTGTTGAATTGAATACTCAAATGTCAGCACTGAATTACATAAAAGTTCTTAGTTTTCACTCAGCCAAAGATGTTTATTGACCAAACGGATAACGTTACGTAAATCAGGTTTATATTGTCTACATGGGCGAGATTTCAGACCAAGGCAGAGGGGATTCCCACATAAAAGCTGCTTCGTTGCACCATAACATTCTTGAATTTGTACATGGAAGGTCATTATATACTGCCTACTCTTTTTATTTTTTTCCTTCCTACATATAAAACCTCACGTTTTGCAGTTGTATAATATTGTTGATACATGGTTTCTATTGCTTTTTTCGTCTTAAGCAAAGAGGCAGCGCAGAGGTCTTTGGTTTATAGTTATGGGAAAAGCTTTAACGGATTTGCAGCCCGGCTTTCTTCATCCCATGTCCAGCAAATTTCAAGTATGAACTTTATCGAATAAACTGTACGAATTTAATTATTACTTCTTTTAGGAGGACGGTGCTAGTTAATATAGCTTAATTTCTGGTAGGGCCTATCGTAATTTATCAAAGATTGTTTTTCTCATGAATTTTTTTCTTCAACCATAGATATGGATGGTGTCGTATCAGTCTTTGAAAACAGAAAACTGAATCTATTGACAACTAGATCGTGGGATTTTGTTGGCTCAACTCCTTTACTTCAAGGCAGTAATTTAGAACTTCAAAGCGACGTTATTGTTGGTGTTTTAGACACAGGTGACATTGGGTTTTATATCGTTCGCGAGAACATTCAACATTTTTTTGACATGGTGTTACATTTGATTACCCATTTCTTGTCGTTAAGAGTATTAATCTCACAGAAGGTTTATTATTTTTATAGGAATATGGCCGGAATCAGAGAGTTTCAGTGACGCAGAATTTGGTCCCGTTCCATGGAAATGGAGAGGCGTGTGCCAAACAACAGCAGACTTTACTTCTTGCAACAGGTGACACTAATTTTCGACCATTATTTTCTTGAAATGCCACGTATATGCAGATTAAATTTCAATTAATATATTTTAAAGATCTGTCCGGCTAAAAACACTGTTAATACTTTCAGGAAAATTGTAGGCGCCCGATTCTATCATAGTGAATTTGACACTCCTCCACAAGGGGAGTATTTCTCTCCAAGAGATTCGGAAGGCCACGGAACGCACACGTCTTCCACTGCTGCTGGAAATTTTGTGAGCAATGTGAGTCTCTATGGAATTGCCCAAGGCGAAGCTCGTGGTGGAGCCCCTGGTGCGAGGATTGCAATGTACAAGGTTTGCTGGTTTTATGGTTGCTTTGATGCAGATATACTTGCTGCATTTGACGACGCCATCTACGAAGGTGTGGATGTCATTTCCGTCTCCCTCGGATCGGACTTTCCTGCTGACTATTTTGAAGATTCAATAGCCATCGGAGCATTTCATGCAATGAAAAGGGGAATCTTGACCTCAAACTCTGCCGGGAACTCAGGACCCTATCAAGGAACAGTTTCTAATTATTCTCCATGGTCATTTACTATCGCTGCAAGCACCATTGATCGTCGAATGGAGGCCGAAGTTTTGCTTGGAAACGGCATGTCTATCGAGGTAAAATAAAAATTTAGGTCCATATAAAAATGTTTCTGTTTGCAAAGTATGAATTGTTAAATTATTAATTTGAATGGCCTTTCAGGGACTTTCTATAAACACATTTACGATGGAGAACGACTCCTATCCTTTGATATATGGAGGAGACGCTGCTAATGTTTCTGGTGGCTTCACTTCTCAGGATTCAAGGTGACAATTAGCAAACTACTACCATAATCTAATCTGTTAACGTTTATACTATTATTTGGATTTTTAAACTCTGTTGCTATGAATTTTCAGCTATTGTGAAATGAATTCTCTGGATCCCAAGAAAGTTCAAGGGAAGATTGTCCTTTGCTACCTCTCAAATGGGCCGGACGAAGTGGTCTATCTCGCTGGCGGCGTAGGTGTCATAATAATGTTTGACGGATTTAATGATACCGCATTCCCTTGGCTAATCCCAGCCACTATGATATCAACTGCACAAGGAGATATCATCAAATCTTACATAAACTCTACTAGGTAAAATCCATTGAAACAATTGCATGTCATCTCTCGTTGAAAAATATTGTCCAAACAATGAAATCAATGAATTTAGAAAAGACTCACTTTTAATTTGCTCTTAGTTTCATAACTTAACAAAAATTAAATAATTATTCGTTTGAATCTCATGTTTTTTTATCAGCTTTCCTGTTGCGAAAATTCGCAAAACTTCTACTCATAACGATATACCTGCACCCATAGTGGCTTCGTTCTCGTCCAGAGGTCCCAGCTATATCACGATAGACATTTTGAAGGTAGATATACATTAAACTCATAGTATTAGATGCAATTTATTTGGCAAGTCCAACACGAAAGTAATTTTTTCCCCTTTTTTCTTTATTTTTTTTGCTTGGCCCTTCTGCTAGCCGGATATCACCGCACCAGGCGTGGACATCATCGCTGCTTGGTCTAAAAACATATCAGTGACAGAATTGCCGGAGGACACAAGGTTCCCCGACTATAATATAATATCTGGAACATCCATGTCATGTCCTCATGTCTCGGGAGCTGCGGCATTCGTAAAGTCGTATCATCCGGACTGGTCTCCTGCTGCTATCAAGTCTGCTCTTATGACAACAGGTATTATGTCTCACGCTTAACCAAGCTATTAAATAGAAAAAAGTTTACAAAGAATGATTATTAAATCTGAATATCATTCAATTGTGATATAGCATTCGTCATGGATGCAACTTTGCCTGGCAACCATCAGGCAGAATTCGGATATGGTGCGGGACAGATTGATCCGATGAAAGCAGTAAACCCAGGGCTTGTGTATGACGCTGATGAAGATTCTTACGTTAACATGCTTTGTAGCGAAGGATACAATGAAACCACTTTGCGTTTAGTCACAGCAGATTTCTCTGGATGTCCCTATAAAATACCCAAACATGGAGTATGGGCACTAAACTACCCTTCTATAATGGCGGTTTCTAGCCCGGGCAAGCCTTTCTCTGCTATATTTCCACGAACAGTGACGAACGTAGGGCCTGCGGAATCTACATATAAGGCCATACTGAATGCCCCTGCTGGAGTAAATGTGACGGTGGAACCAGATACACTGTCTTTCACTGCCGTCAAGCAGAAACTGTCGTATAATGTGACAATTGAATTCGGAATTATACCAACGTATACGTTCCTGTCGGGAGCATTAATCTGGAGCAGTGGAAATTACAGCGTGAGAAGCCCCGTCGTTGTCTATTGTAGCCTTCACAGAAAAACTTAAGACCAACCAACTTTGGTTTGGTCGCCCGAAATTTGTCCTTTCCCTCGAGCTAGGCTATCTTTCCCTTCCGTTTCGAAGGCAAATAAAGCTTGTATCCGACATTCATCTTCGTCTTCTATGACTAGTGTGAAAGGAAAAATAATATGAAAATAAAGTGCTTTAGGAGTTACTCTTTAAAGCTCAAAAATGTTTTTGATGGGATTTATTCTGCTATAGGTTTTATATATTTTTTAAATTGTTTTAAAATGGTTCAGGGAATTTTAACACCATCGACTTCTCCAATACTCTTATACAGCCTCTGCCATCCCCACCTTTTGTTACAATTTATGTTATGAAAGGTGTAGATTCATGTTCGATATTTTAATTTTTATATAAAAAAATTTATATTTTAATTTAATAAAAATATTTAATTATAATATATATAAAATAAATAATTATTATATTATTTTTTATTTATATAAATTATATTTTTACAATTATATTTTATTAATTAAAAATTAAATGATAATAATAATTTTAATTTTTAAAGTGTGAGGTTTAATTATATGATATAGATACATATGTATAGTTAAAATGTACGTATGACTTAATAGGATACCTCATACATTTTTGGTGCGCCATTAGGGTGTTGTATACATACTTAAACACTTGATATGAGTATGTGTCCAAAGAAAATATTGGGCTATGCCTAATAAGATGTAATTAAATAATATTTAAGATGTTATTTTATTTTATTAATTAATTTTTTACAAAATATATTTATTTAAAATATAATTTAAATAAACATCATTTAATTTATAGATTACAAATTATTTTTTAACCAATAAACAAGTACGATCTAAAAAGTAAAAGGTAAAGCATGGTAACATATAAGAATTCCAAGATTAATAAATAAAAGTTATGTTAAAAAAAAAAATAGAAAGAAGGAATATCCAAAAGGAAAAAAATGTGAATTCATTGTTAATCAAATTAAAATTTAATATAAAGAGAAAACATTTTTGTGTTTTTTTTTTTAAAATTAGGATTACTAGTTTTAATATTTTTAGAACAAGGTTTAGGAATAAGGAGAGGAGGTGGAAAGATAGGTATATTTATTCTTAGATGTTAGATCTATATGAAGATTTATATGATTTTTATTTAATGATAGTAATATAATGATTTAATTGGATCCTTAAATGATTAAAATGGTAGACTATTTTTATTCTTATTTTCTTTAATTTAATAAATAAACAAAGAATATAAATAGCTAATAGTAAACAAATATATCAAACTAAAGGTCAAAATTAAAGGATAATGGATTAGAAAAACTTAGTTCTATCATAGAGGTAAAAATATTGTTGCTCTTTAAAAACACTATAAGTGCTATGGCTAATCACTTTTTTTTCTATAAAATAAATAGAAAAAAGGGATTAGAAGTAAATTGTTCTATCTAAGCTAGAGGAGAGTATCAAGATCTCTTGGCTAATCTTATAACCCTGTTCAAATATTATATAAAAACTACTATCATGATGGATACATAGGTTTAATTATCAATAGAAAAAACACAACTTGGTCAACAATAGCACTCATGGTGCTTCTATGTAATGAAAGTGCTTTTGCACTCTATGACTATATAAAAATCAATAATAATATAAATTAAATTTGTAAATTGATATAGTGGATTGGTGACTTAATGACTATTATGATGGTGGTATGTGACTAAGGGGTGCATAAACCATGCTAAATTATGAAAAATAGAAATATTATTTGTTTAAAATGTAAACTAGCAACTATAAAAGATGAAATGTCAAACTAAATATAAATGAGATATATAAAGAAAATTAGTATGTAATAAGATTTTAAATTAAAACTGTCCTAGTATAGAAAGTCAAAGAATTTAATAATGGGATATTAAAACTACCCTAGTATGTGTCCAAAGAAAATATTGGACTATCCTACCTGGGGTGCAGCATAATGGTTTTGGCTTTGGCTCTTCTTTCGTAGGTCCAAGGTTCAAACCGTGGCGTGGGTGAGTGTGTAATGGGGTGGGTGTGTGTTTCCCTAGTGGAGTTGTTGCAACAGGATGGGGGATTCCTGGTAAAAATCCCTATATCTTAATATTACCAAATATATGACTATCCCTACAAGATGTAACAAAACAATATTTAAGATTTTATTTTATTTTATTTAATAGTATCAATTAATTTATCACAAAAAAATGTATTTAAAATATAATTTAAAAAATAGTATTTTATTTATAAATTAGAAATTATTATTTCCATTGTATTAAATATACTTTTTAATTCCTTTTAACCAATAAACAAGTATGATCTAAAAATTTAAAGGGTAAAGCAGGGTAACATAGAAGAATTGCAAGATTAAAAAATAAAAGTTAAGTTAAAAAACCAAGTAGAAGAAGGAATATCCATTGTAGAAAAAAATAAAAATAAAAATAAAAACTTTTAAAAAATAGGAATTCCTTATTAATGAGATTAAAATTTAATATAAAGAGTGAAACGTATTTCTGTGTCCTTTCTTAAAAATTGGTATTACTAATTTAAAAGTTACTAAAACAAGGTTTAGGAATAAGGAGAGGAGCTGAAAATATAAGTATATTTTTTCTTAGATGATAGATCTATATGATTTTCATCCAATGATGGCAAGATTAATGATTTAGTTGAACCCTTGAATGATCAACTATTTATATTCTTATTTTCTTTAATTTAGAAAATAAATAAAGAATACAAAATAATTTTAGCTAATAGTAAACAAATTTAACAAACTAGAGGTCAAAATTAATGAAGAATGGATTAGAAAAAATTGGTTGTACCATAGAGATAGAAATATTGTTGCTCTTTTAGAAACACTATAAATGCGATTGCTAATCACCATTTATTTCCTATAAAATAGATAGAAAAGTAGGATTAGCAGTAAAGGGGTCTATCTGAGTTGGAGGGGAGTATGAGGCTCTCTTGGATAACCTTAGAACCATATTCAAATAGGATCTAAAAACTACTAACATGATGGATACATAGATTTAATTATCAATAGAAAAAGCACAACTTGGTCAACAATAGCACTTGTGGTGCTTCTATGTGATGATAGTACTTTTGCACTCTATGACTATGTAAAAATAGATAGCGATAGAAATTGAATTTATAAATTGATAGTTATTTTACATTATAGTTAGGTAAAATGAAATTGACATAGTGGATTGCTAACTTAATGACTAATATGATGGTGGTATTTGACTAAGGGGTACATAGATCATGCTAAACTATATAAAATAGAAATATTGTTTGCTTAAATATAAACCCATGAAGAAGATGGACAAAAAGGTATATAGCAATGCTAGAATATGTTTAGTTGAAGGTAGAAATTTTTTGGATGGTTTGAAGCATGAGCATATGTGCTATGCATTAATTCCTAGAGTTAAGGAAGAAAATTGCAAAGATATCCTAGTAGAAGTTTTAGGTCTATTAGAATAATTCCTAGATATTATATCAGATAATGTGCCTAAGGGTTTACCACAAGTGAAAAATATCAGTCATCACGTAGATTTGGTATCGAGATCTAGTTTACCCAATAAGGCAGCTCATATAATGACTCTTGTAGAAAGCGAGGAGCTAAATAGATAAGTCAATGAGTTACTAAAAAAGAGACTGATTCAAGATATTTTGAGTTCATGTGCAGTACCTACATTACTAGCACCAAAGAAATATGGAGAGTGGAGAATATATACAAACTCTCAAGCTATTAACAAGATCATCATAAATTACAAATTTTCATTACCAAGGATGGATGACATTATGGAATCTTTGAGTGGAGCAAAGTACTTAACAAATATTGACCTAAAGAGTGAGTACCATTAGATTTTTATCAGGGAAGGGGATGAGTGGAAAACAACCTTCAAGACTAGAGAGGGTTTATATGAGTTATTCGTCATGCCATTTGGGCTAACCAATGTACCAAGCACATTCATGTGACTTATAAATCATGTATTGAAGGAGTTTTTGGGAAAATTTGTCATTATCTATTTGGATGACATTTTAATTTTTAGCAATACTTTGGAGGAGCACCTACTACATACTCAACGAGTTCTTGAGAAGCTGAGAAAGGAGTAGTTACTGATTAATTTGAAGAAGTGCAGTTTTGTGAAGAAGGAGTTGGTGTATATGGTATTTGTCATCTCAGTTGAAGGTTTCAAAATGGACCTAAAAAAGGTAAGGGTTTTCATTGAATGAATTACTCCAAGGATCATTACCTAGGTAATATCATTTCATGGTCTAGACAATTTTTACAAAAACATTATTAGGAATTTTAGTAGTATTTGTGCACCCCTAAAGAAGAAAATGAAAGGAGATAATAATGAGTGAATCCAAGTCAATTATGATGATAGACTAACTCATACTGAATCATATATGCCTCTAGTAACATGCAAAAATGAAGAAGGAGGAAGAGAAAATATGGTAAAAGAAAAAAGATAGATTTTAATCACAATACAAACAAAGAATATAATGAAGAAAGCACAAAGACTAAACTAGATGAATATGATTAATTCAATGAACTGAAAGAACCTATAGTTAAACCTAAAGTAAAATCTTTGTCTACAAATATAGCATTTTATGAATATACTAACTACTTGCTTGAAGAGGACACAAACAACAGAGAAGGAGAATTTAAACTCTAGTACCAGATAAAAGATCCATATTGAATACTAAAGTGTTCAATACCCAAATAATGTAATATAGATGGGTGTTAGAGTATATTACATCATTTATTTCATATAAATGTACCACCTTTGATACATAACTAGAGTATGATTTTACTTTAATGTATATTTGGTTACTTCAAGTATTGTTATAAATGCACAAGTTTCAAAGGTACAAGTTGTGAATGTACAAGGAGTCCACTTGTACATAATTTGGATAGGTAGAGTAAGGGGTACCTAATATATCTTCCTATATAAAGACTTCATAGTGAGTTTTTTATAGAGGAGCAAATACTAGTAGTATAGAGGTGCATATGTAGTAGTATATGGTGCAATGTAGTCCTTCATATCCTCTCATTAAGTGTTTGTGTCCTCTATTATGTAGCATTGTACTATTTTCATCACTTTTATTAATTCCATATTTCTAAGTTATTTTCAAATGTTCATCTCATTATTTTATTGTATATTATCGTACCATTAGTTTATAGTTATCCCAGATTAGTTAACTCACATATTGTGGTTGCATTTCCTACACTACCATGTCATCAAAAGCTAACAAGCTTGGCGTCTTATCAACAATGAGGAGAATGAGTGGACTGCCATAATTAAAAGAAAATATCTTCAAGATACCGATTTCCTAAATGATTCGATGCACGGTGGAGGGTCGGCGTTTTGGAAAGCAATCTTAACAAGTAGAGAGGTCTTAAAGAAAGGCCTAAGATGGGTTCTTGGTAATGGGTAGAAGATCAAGTTATGGGATGACAGGTGGGCCAAGGATGAAGCTTTATCTCAGTTTCCTACCCTGGCAAGGATCAAAAGAATCACAGAGGATCTCATTGGAAGGAAAGTGGCTGATTTCATAAGACAAGACAGAGGTAGGCTTATTTGGAAACAGATAAGGATTCAAGGCTTTGAAGCTAAATCAGAAGAACTCCAAAGCATCCTGCATCAACAATTCATTTCTATGAGACCTAAGCAGGATCATGTAATATGGGCAGCTATCAAAAATGGGCAGTTCTCAGTCAAATCTGCATATATGCTAATGTTAGATATCGAGGACCCCACACTCCAGACTCAGTTGGTGTGGGTCAAAAACCTTATTCCTAAAGTTGCTATGTTCTCGTGGTTGGTGATCCAAGGCAGGATTCTGATGATTGACAACTTGTTAAGGAAAGGTATGATAATTGCTAACCGATGTTCTTTGTGCAGGGGTAATTGGGAGTCCACCCACCATATTTTCCTTGAATGCTCGGTCTCTCTGAGTGTCCTCAATGGGTTGTTTCAAGCCTTTAGCATTTGCTGGGTCAGACCAGCTACCATCTTTGACCTCTTCCACCAATGGCCAAATCCCTTTGTTAGCCTTAGGATGAGGTTTTTTTGGAAGATTTGTCTCCATCATTTTCTTTGGCAGGTGTGGCTAGAAAGAAACCTTAGAGCTTTCCATGAGTCGAGCCATGATGTCACCTCCATTACCAATAAGATTCTTACCTTCGCCCATGAAAACGTTAGCCTTATACCTTATGAGGATCAAAATCCTTCCCCCTGGGAGAGGCGGATCACTCAATCCTTAAATATTACTCTGGGCGAGAAACCTGTAATCAAGGTCAATCCCAGATTAGATGTCAAGTGGAAACCGCCCCGGTAGGTTGGTTCAAGCTCAACTTCGATGGGGCCTCTAAAGGTAACCCTAGCAATGCAGGGGCTGGAGGAGCAGTGAGAGATCATCAAGGCAAGTTGGTGATGGCCTTCTCTGAATAGCTGGGAACTAGGACTAACAACGAGGCGAAAGCAAGAGCGTTATGGAGGGGTCTTCAGTTGGCTCAGGAAATTGAAGGTAAACTAATTATCGAAGGAGATTCGATGCAGGTCATAAACCTTCTCAACAATGGGAAAAATCCTCCATGGCGGATTAAGACTATCATCGAAGAGGCTAGGATCCTTTACCATGCCAGGAACGATCGGAAGGCCCAACACATTTTTAGGGAAGCAAATAAAATAGCTGATATCTTGGCCAATTTAGGGGTGGAAGCCGTTGGGTTGGTCACTTGGGAACATGGGGTCCCAAGTGAAGTGGATAAAATAATTCAAAATGATCGCCAATGATGGTGAAGTTGTGGGGATCGAAAAAAGGGAGAGCAGTTTCAATGTGGTTTTGTCAGGATTGCTTCGGTCCTTATTGTGATGGCTTTAGCTTTCTTTGCAATAGGGGAAGGATCCAGGTGGCTTGGTGGCTTCATGTTATGGGGTCAGGGGCAATGGCTGAGGCCAAAGACCGATGTCATGATTTTATGACTTGTTCGAGTTTCAGGAAAAGCAATTTTCAGCAAGAAAGGAAAAGTGTAGCGATTTCGTGACAGGTTGAGCAAGAAAGAAAAAGTGTCGCGATATCGCGACATGTTGAGCAAGAAGGAAAAAGGGTCACGATATCGTGACATGTTGAGCAAGAAAGGAAGAGTGTCACGATTTCATGACATGTAGAGCAAGAAAGGAAAAGTGTCGCGATGCCACGACATGCTAGAAAGAGTGTCGCGATATCGCGACATGTTGAGCAAGAAGGAAAAAGTGTCACGATTTCATGACATGTCGCGTTGTCACGATCAAAAGAGAAGAGAAAAAGCAAGAGGGAAAAAGTGTCACGATATCGCGACATGAATGAAAGAGTGCCGCGATGTCGATCCATGTTGAGCAAGAAGGAAAAAGTGTCACTTTTTGGCGATATGTTGAGCATGAAGGAAGAAGTGTCGCGATATCGCGACATGTCGCATTTTCGTGACCAAAAAATAAGAGAAAGAGCAAGTGGGAAAATGTGTCGCGATATCGCGACATGTCATTTTTTCGTGACTAAAAGAGAAGAGAAAGAGCAAGAAGGAAAAAGTGTCGTGATATCGCGACATGTCGCGTTGTCACGATCAAAAGAGAAGAGAAAAAGCAAGAGGGAAAAAGTGTCACGATATCGCGACATGATGAGCAAGAATGAAAGAGTGTCGCGATATCGCGACATGTTGAGCAAGAAGGAAAATGTGTCACTTTTTGGCGATATGTTGAGCATGAAGGAAGAAGTGTCGCGATATCATGACATGTCGCATTTTCATGACCAAAAAAGAAGAGAAAGAGCAAGTGGGAAAAAGTGTCACGATATCGCGACATGTCGTTGTTTCACGACTAAAAGAGAAGAGAAAAAGCAAGAAAGAAAAAGTGTCACGATTTCACGACATGTCGTCTTTTCATGACCAAAAGAGAAGACTAAGAGCAAGAAGGAAAAGTGGCACGATATCGCGACACGTCGCATTCTCACGACCAAAAAATAAGTGAAAGAGGAGGAAGGAAAAAGTGTCACGATGTCGCGACATGTTGAGCATGAAAGAAAGAGTGTCGCGATATCGCGACATGGAAAAAGTGTCACGATATCGCGACATGTCGCATTTTCGCGACCAAAAGAAAAGAGAAAGAGCAAGAAAGGAAAAGTGTCACGATATCGCGACATGTTAAGCAAGAAAGAAAGAGTGTCGCGATATCGCGACATGGTGAGCAAGAAGGATTTAGTGTCGCTTTCTGGCGATGTGTTGAGCTTGAATAAAAAAGGGTCACGATTTCGTGACATGTCAGATTTTTGCATCCAAAAGAGAAGAGAAAGAGCAAGAAGGAAAAAGTGTCACGATATCGCGACATGTCGGTTTATCGTGACCAAAAGAGAAGAGAAAGAGCAAGATGGAAAAAGTGTCACGATTTCGCGACATGTCATCTTTTCGTGACCAAAAGAGAAGAGAAAGAGCGAGAAGGAAAAGTGTCACGATATCGCTACATGTCGCATTCTCATGACCAAAAGAGAAGAGAAAGAGGAGGAAAGAAAAAGTGTCACGATTTCGTGACATGTTCAGAATGAAAGAAAGGGTGTAGCGATATCGCGACATGTCACTTTTTCGTGACCAAAAGTGAAGAGAATAAGCAAGAGGGAAAAAGTGTCGCGATATCGCGACATGTCAAATTTTCATGACCAAAAGAGAAGAGATAGAGCGGGAAGGAAAAGTGTCACGATTTCATGACATGTCGCTTTTTCACGAACAAAAGAGAAAAGAAAGAGGAGGAAGGAAAAGTGTCGCGATTTCGTGACATGTTCAGAATGAAAGAAAGGGTGTAGCGATATCGCGACATGTCACTTTTTCACGACCAAAAGTGAAGAGAATAAGCAAGAGGGAAAAAGTGTCGTGATTTCGTGACATGTCGTATTTTCGTGACCAAAAGAGAAGAGAAAGAGCGGGAAGGAAAAGTGTCGCGATATCGTGACATGTCACTTTTTCGCGACCAAAAGAGAAAAGAAAGAGGAGGAAGGAAAAGTGTCACGATATCGCGACATGTCGCAGTTTCGCGACCAAAAGAGAAGAGAAAGTGTTAGGAGGCGAAATTGTCGACTGCCTGTGTTCTAAGGTGTGTGTAATCCTTTGTAAGCGTGTTGCTCTTTGTTGGCTATGTGGCCCCAGTAGGGGGCTAAGGACAGACTGTCCCTATTGAGGTCTTGTTCCGTTTAAGCTTTGTGCTGATTTTGTAATAGGTTTTGGGTCAACCTGTAAAACCCGGTTGTAATGAATTTGTACCTTAATTACCAAAAAAAAATCTAACAATTGTTAAGGAAGTAGTGGGGTATCTAAAATAGAAGAATATTCTCATAACATCTAGTTCACCATATGAAGACACAATACCCACATCTCCTTGGGATGGAATACAGGTAAGCTACATCAACACCATGATGTCAAGTGGATTGTAATAGAATAATCTAGAGCAGATGCACGTGTGTTGTAACAACCTGATAAACCTGCAATATACTCATAGAGAAATGATGTTAGGCTAACTAAATGCAATTGTAAAACATTATATACTTGAATGTAGGCCATTCAAATGGTTGGATATTTAGCATTTATAATTTCAATACTATGTGATGGTACCATATACCATTTGAATAAAGATTAGATTGTTGTCTAGCATCTTGTTTATTTATTTTTAAAATATTTATGTATGCCAATTGAGTGATTAAGCATTTTTTTTTAAATCTATGAATGGTTAATTATGTTACAGTTATTATAATTTTTATATTTCTCCCTATATTTACTATCCCTTAGTTTTGAAATACTTGATAATTATTAGTGTTTATTATGATTAAATGCTTTATCATCCTCACCACTTTTAGCTTAGTTTATAACTTTTATTTCATATTTATTACTTTAGTTTGCAACCCTAATTTAGTTTATTTATTTAGGACCATTAGAGTCATCCTAATATGAAGGTTTACTCAAATACCCCTATTTATAAGCCATCCAATCTTGGTTGAGGTATTAAGGGTACAACTCATCCACTTAGGAAGATTTTTTACCAAGATTTTTCAGCATGCTTGATGGGACCAAAAACTTACCTTCTTGATAGAGTAGAAATTTGGTGATATTACTCTAATAGATAAAAATCCAATCACCTAGTGACTCTTTAGAAATTATATTCTAAAGAAAACTAGTTGTCATTTGACTATTGTAATATATTACATTATTTAGTACATGCCAATGTAAAACCATGGGTACATGTTTAGATTAGGATTTGAGTATTTACTTTATGCAATGTAATAAATGTACAAGTATTATTAGAATGTGCAATGATGTAAATGTGCATGTTGTCCACATGTACATGAGTCCATAGGATAGGAATATGGAAGAACAAGAGTCATGTCTCATTATATATAGGCCTTTGATAAGTGAGAGAGGTATATAGATAGAAGCATAATATAGACTAGAGTAGATACAATGTAGAACTTGTATGAAGCATGGAGTATTTGAGATCTCCACATTTTGTATGAAGTTCCTATTTTCATGAGCTTTAATTAATGGATATTTTATGAGTTATTTCAAAAGTTTATCATGTGATTTACTTGCTTATTATATTACTATTATCATAGATATAATATTGTATGCTTATTTTAGTTCCTTAGGTTACATTTACTTTAATATATAGCATCAAAAGCTAACAGTGGTATAAGAGAATAAGGTATATTGATAGGATATAGAGAGAGATAAAAGATATATTGAGAGGAGATAGGATATCTCATTTTTAGATTTTTATAATTTCTAAAATTGCTTTTTGGCTAGAGTCTTTCCATAAAGTTGTAGGGAAACTCATGAGGACTAGGACTCAATATTAGTTCGACTCAATTGATAAATCGACTAGTGAAGATCATTATAATTAGATTTAAATAAATTTATATTACCATTTTCAAATTCTTTATAGAAAATAAAATTTTATTCAAATAAATTTGAGAAGCTTCGTACAATAGCTAGGAAGAATATCTTCTTTAGAATTGATCTTGTACTTGAAGCAACAAGTTAAATATTGAATATTTTGAATGCCTAAGGAAAAGGTCTCATTGAGAAATTTGTAGAATTTAATATTGAAGAATTTGAATAGACCTAAAGCATGTCCTTATGAATAAATTTCATATTTGTAAAATTAAAGATAAATAAGTACTACACAAGGAGCTATTACAGATTTTAGAAGTAGTAGGATTTGGAGATCCAAGAAAAGAGATCTCATTGAAAAAATTCCATAGTTGGAATATTGGAGAGATCTAATAAAGGTATAATTGAAGTTTTGAGAAGAATACTTGAGGAGATACTAAATTTGAAGGCTCAATAGAAGAAGACCTCAAACAAATTTTAAATGAGAAAGAAGGAGAAGGCTAGAGTGGTTATTGAAGAAGATTTGAAGAAAGCTCAATGGAGAATATTGCAAGTAAGGAGAAGTTCCTGATAAGAAGGATTTGGGATAATTTTCACCATCCAAAAGCAAACCCACAAGGAAGAAGGATTTGGAAACAAGTTTTTCAAAATTTAGAAATATATTTCGAATATCTCAAGACATTCAAATTCTTGAGAAGGAGAACAAATTTGAAGTAAAAATTTGACAAGGATATTGTAGAAAGAAATCAGCTTTAAGCAGCCATAGAATTTTTGAATTTTAAGGACATCCATGAAGGATTTGTAGGCTGATTTACAAAGGATAAAATTACTGATTTTAAAGCAGGAGGGGTAATCTTTAAAAGCACCACATTTGAGGTATTAAAGTAGTAGGAGGAATGGTATTACATTTATGTGTTCAAGGTTGAAGTAGATTGCATTTACAAGGAATTAAAACCTACAAAAATTAAAGGAGAAGTTTGATAAAATATTGTTAGAATAAGTAATTATTCTCTTAAGTTCTACTAGGATAGACATACTTGAGTTTCCACTCCTCCATGAGTCAGGTGAACTCTCAGTATAGTCTAGATCATATTTGATGAGTTGTTGTAATCCAACGACTCTCAATGATCAACTTTGCTATTTATACAAAGTTGATCCATGGAATAAATCAATCAGTTCTATTTGTCTTCTCAAATATTGTGATGCTTTGTAGTTCTACTCTTGGGAAATTCTAACATGGTACCAGAGCAGGATAGATTCTGCTAGCATTCTCTCTTGAAGGAAGTTTCATGAACTGGTTCATTATCTCTTATCTTTTGTTTTTAACAAGGAGGTTTTTTCATTTCTATTGTAGACTGCTCTTTTACTTCTGCAATTTTTTTTGAAAAAAAATGTTTATGGTACTAACTAAAATAGATTACCATATACATATTCTCCTTATTTTTCAAAAGATATTATTTTGCTTCTTGCTCTAAAATAGAGATATTTAAAAAAAAAAATTGGCCTTCTTGCTATAGCAATATAGGCATATATTTTTTCCTGCCTTAATATTGTTCTCCGTAGATGAATGTTCCGATATAGCTGCTCCTCATTTCTAATGAATGCGCTCTTGCCTTGGCTCTATTTCTGCCATCGCTGCATAAGAGAGTAAGTTTCATGGGCAATAATTCAATTTTGTGGAAAACAAGAGATTCGCGGGTCCTTCTTTATCTCATGATATTTGGTTTTTATTACTACTATTCGTGAGATCTTCTCTCTGCTGTGTTTGTCGCGACATCATTAAAGTTAATATATCTCCTCATATTTGATTTGTTTTATATAATCTTCGTGAGATCTTAACCATATGGTGCAGCATATTTTGCGTCTCTCGCGTCATTTATTTCATGGACCTTTGGTCATATAAACCAAAGTCCATTTAATATTTTGTAAAACATGGCAAGTTCTTTTAAAAAAACTAACTTGCCAATGTCTTTATTGGTGCTCGATGTTCTTCATCACGTCAACCCTAAATGGGTCTTTTAAATGATTATTGGAGTACTTTTTTTGGCGAAGCAAGTTGAACTCGAATTCTATCTTCAGTTGTCCATAGCTTCACCGATTTAACCGGTCTCTGTCACTTCTAAGAGCAGATTCATCTCTTTATATTCACCTCAGTGAATCTTTTTTTATATCTTCTCTGCATTTGCTTAAGCTATTTAAGATTGTTAAGTATTGTATTACTTCTCCTTCTTCAATATCTCTTGTAGCAAAGTAGAAATCTGCTAGTGATCCAACTATGACCAGTTGAAATCTCCCTTAACTTCTCTACGCCTTCCCTAGTGTCTTTGGTGCCTTCTATGACGTAGCCTCGATCTCCGAAGCCTTATCTGATCACATCTTCTCTGACATCCTTCAGAATAACATAGCCTTCCTATCATCTTCTGCACCATAATATTCAGGAAGGTAGCCAAGGTAATTTTTAAATTTTTAATATATTTGGTTCTTTGTTCTTCATCTGATATTTTAGTGAAGCTCCTGCGTAACGTGCTCTTTCGAGCTCTTCCAATATCGTAGCAATGTGCTCCTTCAAGCACTTTGAAGCCCCTCATTCGTAACATGCTCTTTTGAGCCCTTCGAGCATCGCAACGTGCTCTATCGAGCCCTTCGAAGCCCATCAATCGCTTGCTCATTGCACATGTCACTTCAGGTATGATTAATATTATTTCATTTTATTTTTTATATTAATCATAAAATCTCCAATGTGCAGAGAAGATTAAAAGTTTTTCGTGGCTTTCGGAGCTCCCCTATTCATAGCTCGTTGGCATATTTTTTTAGTTTGGCTCCCATTAAAAGTTGGGAAGCGGTGGGCATATATTAGGGACCTCATTCCCTCCTTTGAGCCTTTCCTTCATTAACCGTTGAAATTAGTTTGTAATCAGATCTTCTATTTCCACTAGTTTTTATAAAAACCAGTCCAAAACTTAGATCTGCTCTTTAAAATTTCAATTGTAAGCCCTCTTAAAATCTTCTCTACTTTTTCTTCCTTAGTGCCTTTCATTGGCCACAAAGAAAAAAGGAGAAATATTGTAAAATCTATAATAAAATTCTTTTTTGGGGGGGGGTTTAAGGTGCCATTTATTAAAGCACCTTTTCTAAAACCTAAAGGGGGGTTGTTATATTTTTTGGTTATTGCCTCTTTTCCTTTTTTTTCACTTACCTTTGTTCTAATTTTTTTTTAAGAGAGTTCCTTATTTAGTCTAAATAGGAATTTTTTTTGGAACCTAGGTTTAATTAAAAATATATATCTTTTATTTTAATGCTTTCTTTAATCTCAGCATTCATATAAGAGATATAATCATTAAACTTTTAATGCTTTCATTAATCTCAACATTCATATAAAAGATATTAATCATTCATTTTATGAACACCTCTAACTAATCACCTATATCAAAGTATTAGACTTCTCAATAACTTATAGTTTCCCTCTCGTAAGGGTGGGTTATTAAGAAAATCTAATATCAGGGTCTAGTTGATTACCTCTTCATCAAAAACCTATGTTCCACGTATCAATTCTACTCAATACTTATAGTTTCCCTCTCGTAAGGGTGGGTATTTGAGAAGAATAGGTATAAAGGCCAGGATTTTTTTGAAACATTTGTCTAATTCACTATATCAATCTACTCATTTACTTATAGTTTCCCTCTAGTTAGGGTGGGTAAATTGAGAAGACTGGTATTAGAATCAGACTTCTGTATCCTTCTTTAAAATCTCAATTGTAATCTCTTAAAGCACTTGAAGTTAAGGGGGGAAACAATACTGGTTCACTTCAAATATCTTTAGTAAAATGAATACAATTGATCCTCTCACCCCTCATAACTATCACACATGGAAACCCAAAATTTTAAATCTCATTTCTCAAAAAGGGCTCACACACTTGCTAGAAGAGAAACAACCTGAATTTGAAAAAGAATATGAAATATTTGTTCATAAAGGGAAGATGTATGAAACAATGGGTATTATAAGCACTAATGTAAATGAAAGCTTATGGTTTCACATTTCAGAATGTAAAACTCCTTATGAAAGTTGGCAGAAACTTAAGAACTTATTTGGGAAAGTAGATCAAATAAGGTCAATGCAATTAGAGGTAGAATTAACAACATTATCTCCTGAAGACTTTAGCAATATTGTTGACTTTCTCACCAAATTTAAAGAAGTCCTTACTCAATTTAAAGGCAGTGGCAAGAATAAAATAGACGAAGAATGCATCTATCTAATTCTTTCTAAATTAAATGGTGTATTTCAAATATTTGCAACCACCTTTCTATCTACAAAATATGCTCTTGGTGCAAGTTTCAAAATGCCCTCCTTAGAAGAATTTTGTGATAGACTAACTAGAGAAGAAACAAAACTTGCAAAGTATGAGATCTCTTCCTCTTCCTCAAAAGCCTTAGTAGCATCCACCTCCACTAAAGAAAAATTCAAAAATAAAGAAAGAAGTCCCATAACCTGTACACACTGCAAAAATAATGGTCATTCTATGAACAAATGTTGGAAAAGACTTCAACATCTAGAGGCAACAATGAAGGATCAAAATATAGACACTAAGAAATAGATAGGAAAAGCCCTAAATGTTCAAGGCAAGACCACAAACACTCCATCAAAATACTGGGTTCTAGATTCAGGAGCAACTCATCACATGACTTCCTCAGATGAGTCATTCACTTCAATCTCCTCAAGTTCAACATGTAGCATAGAAGTTGGTGACTCATCCTTTATCCCAATCAAAGGAAAAGGTAACATATCCATTGATGGTGGTCATATCAATAATGTTCTCTATGTTCCAAACATTGCAACAAATCTCCTCTTCGTCTATCATATTTGTACTTCTGGAAAGGGGAAAATAATTCTCTTCTCACCAATAGGAGTTGAGATAAGAGACTTTCAAGACCCCAACTCTCTCATAGCCAAAGGAGATATTGATCACAACACTCACCTATTTCACTTCAAAGGATTCAAAAATTCAGAAGGGGCCTCCTATTTTGTTGCACATGGAGATCTTGAAAGCAAAATTTGGCATGAAAGGTTTGGACATCTCAGTTATAACTACCTGAAGGAATTGAACACCCATGAAATGGTAACAGGATTACCACAAGTCTCTTCTATTGATGGAGTATGTCCTGGATGTGCTCTTGGAAAGCAACATCAAGATCCTTTCCACCCAAGTGGTTCTCTAAAGGCCTCATCACCTCTAGAGTTAATCCATAGTGACTTGATGGTCTTCCCAGAGCCTTCTTTCAAAGGAGAAAAATATGCTTTAACCTTCATTGATGATTTTTCCAGAAGAACTTGGGTATACTTCCTAAAATACAAAAGTGATGTTCTATCCCACTTCAAAATCTTCAAAGCCTTAGTTGAAAATCAGGCCTCTTGCAAAATCAAGCAAATTCATACAGATAATGGGGGGAATACTTCAGTAATGAGTTCTCAATTTTTCTATCAGGTCATGGAATAGTTCATCAACATTCTGTCTCCCATAATCCATAGCAAAATGGCATTGCAGAGAGGAAAAATAGAACTTTAAAGGAAATGGCAAACTGTATGCTCCACTCAAGAGATCTTCCAAAAGTTTTTTGGGCAGAAGCAATTAACTATGCAAACTATATTCAAAACCGCACACCTCATAAAGCTCTTGGCCATTTGACTCCCAAGGAAGCATGGACTGGCTCAAAACCTGATGTCTCTTTCTTCAAAAATTTTGGGTGTACTTCTTGGGCACATATCCCAAAGAAGAAAAGGAAGGCTCTAGATAAGAAAAGCAAAAAGCTCATCTTTGTTGGTTATTGTGAGGAAATGAAAGCATACAGGCTCCTTGATCCCACAACTCATGAGGTCTTCTTTCATAGGAATGTTCAATTTGATGAAACATTCCCTCATAAATATCCTCAACCATCCTCTTCCACCATTGATTCTCTTGAGCCTTCTCCCATGTTAGAGCCTCAATATAATGAAGAACCAACTTTAGAGATTAATTTAGAGATTAATGATCAAGATGAGGATCCTATAACTCCAACTCAAAGTCCTGCCACTCCTTCTACTCCTTCCACTATGCCAAAATGGGCCCGCACCATTGTTCAAGAAGCTACTCCATACATCCAAAATCTCCCATCATCCAGATTAGGCAACTCCATAGGCTCTGGTCTTGTCTGTCAGTCCATTTCCATAGATCCTCAATCCTTCAAAGAAGCAACTGGTATTAAAGAATGGGATGATGCCATGGAGAATGAATTTTCTTCCTTAATAAAAAAAAAAACTTGGGATTTAGTTCCTCTTCCTAAAGGAAGGAAGTTAGTTCACTGTAAATGGATCTACAGAACAAAATATGGACCTAATGGAGAAATTGACAAACACAAAGCTCGCCTGGTAGCCAAAGGTTTCTCTCAGATCGAAGGGATTGATTATTCTAAAACTTTTGCACCAGTTGCCAAAATGGATTCTATTAGACTGGTACTTGCTCTAGCTACTTCCCAAAAATGGCCAGTTTTTCAAATGGATGTAAAAAGTGCTTTCCTACATGGGGACTTAAAAGAGGAGATATTCATGGAACAACCTACTGGATTCACTCAAGACTCCTCCCTTTTTTGTAGGCTACGAAAGTCTCTATATGGCCTCAAACAAGCTCCTAGAGCTTGGTATGAAAAAATGGACTCCTTCCTTCTTTCCTCAAGTTTTTCTCATTGTGAGTCTGATGCCACAGTCTACATTTGGAGAGATGAAGAAAAAATCACCATACTTGTTCTATATGTTGATGATCTACTACTCACTGGTAGTGACTTCGCTCACATTCAGACTATCAAGGACTCCCTCTCTGAAAATTTTGAAATGGTTGATCTGGGTTTAGCTCATTACTTCCTTGGGATTCAAATAAATCAAACAGATGCAAGAATTTCATTGTGTCAACAAAAATATACTCTAGACCTTCTTCAAAGGTTTAAGATGACAGATTGCAAACCTTCTTCTACACCTTTTTAGTCTGGAGTCACTCTAAGTACTTCCTGCTCATCCCCTCTATGTGATGCAACTCTATACCATCAACTTGTAGGGAGTCTGTTATACCTTACTCATACTCACCCAGATATCTCATATGTTGTTGGATTGATATCCAGATTCTCACATCAACCTCATTTCAGTCATTGGCAAGCAACAAAAATAATCCTCCGCTACTTGCAAGGATCTCATCACTTTGGGCTCTTATATGAGGGAAAATCCATGGATATCATTGGTTACATGGATTCTGATTGGGCAGGTTCAGTAGAAGATAGATGTTCAACTTCTGGCTATGTCTTTTGTCTTGGTTCTTCACCAATTGCTTGGTCATGCAAAAAATAACAAGCAGTGGCCTTATCATCTACAGAGGCAGAATACAGGGCAGCAGTTTTGGCAAGTCAGGAAGCTCTTTGGCTTCATCAGATACTAAGAGAATTTGGTTTTTCCCATGACAAACCTATTACTCTTTGGTGTGATAATCAGAGCACAATTCATATTGCACGCAATCCAGTTGAGCATCAGCACACCAAGCACATTGAGATTCACATGCACTTCATTCGACAGCATATTCAGAGAGGGGAAATATACTTGGACTATATTCCCACTGAAAATCAAATTGCAGACATCTTCACCAAGTCATTTCCTTCTCCGTGTTACATTCAGTTGTGAGAGAAACTTGGGGTAAAGCAATTGCATTAAAAACAGAGGTCTTTTACCTCTCCTTTTTTCTTATTGTTGTATTCTTTGGAGGATGGTTTTTTCCCATGTGGTTTTTTTATCATCTCTCCTAAAGTATAAATTGTACATGAGTACCTCATCAGGCCAAGTTGTCGGGACTCATTCTTTTTTTCATAAGGACAATCTTCGCCATCCGAAGACATGCCTCTATCTTTATTTTTCTGACAAATGGTTTTTTTCCAAGAGGTTTTTTCACCATCTATATATTGTAAATGAGTACCTCATCAGGCCCTATTGCTAGGACTCATCCTTTTTTTTGTCAATGAGGACAATCTTCGCAAACCGAAGACATGCCTCTTATTTTTTCCTTTTTGATAGATGGTTTTTTCCATGTGGTTTTTACCATCTCATCAAATAAGATCATTGTACATGAGTACCTCATCAGGCCCTATTGTCGGGACTCATTTGTATCATACACCCCTAGTATCACTTAAGGGGGTGGTTAGAATAAGTAATTATTCTCTTAAGTTCTACTAGGATAGACATACTTGAGTTTCCACTCCTCCATGAGTCAGGTGAACTCTCAAGTATAGTCTAGATCAGATTTGATGAGTTGTTGTAATCCAACGGCTCTCAATGATCAACTTTGCTATTTATACAAAGTTGATCCATGGAATAAATCAATCAGTTCTATTTGTCTTCTCAAATCTTGTGATGCTTTGTAGTTCTACTCTTGGGAAATTCTAACAAATACAAGGAAAATAAAATATCAACTTCTTACTATCTATTGGAAAATAAACAAGCCAATACAATATAGCAAATATTGGATACAATAAAATATTTGATTGGAAAATATTTTGGCATAAACTAGAAGCTTAGAGTCACCATAGAAGATATCACCAAGCATTGATCCATGGAGATATAGTAGAAGAATAGCCAAAGAGTAAAAATCAATGTGGAAGAGAAATGACCATTATCATATCTTGGTAAAGAGGAGCCACCAAAGGAGTAGGAAAAAGAAGAGGCACCACCACCACATACAAGAAGAGAAACCACCATTACAATAAATCAATGGTAATAAGTGAATGTATAGGGGGAAATAAATTGAAAGACACAATATTGTGTTTCCCTAAAGCTATGTATAACTTCTAGTAAGAATCATAGAGTCAAGAAAAGTGCCTACACATAAAGTGATAAAACTAACACACATTTGGAGCACCTATGATAACAATATAATCTACACTCAGTTTAAAGTAGTGGTATTCTAAAAAAGGGACATACAAAGTGTTTGAGAGGAGACAAAGTGGCATTAGTGAGTAAAGTGGTATAAGAGCTAATGTTATTCACTAGTTGAAGGTTAGAAAATATAACACCATATTTAAAACTCCAACCAGTAACATCAATTAATCCAAAGTAGAGGTATCATACACAAAAAATGAGGTAAGGTGCAACATCAAGCATTACTAAGTGAAAAAGAATAAAACAAATGTTATAAAGGAGCTTATCAACAAAGTAGCCACATTGAGAAGAGGTAGTGCTTAAAGGAGCATTACAATGTAGAGGATGGTACCACATAGAGAGTATATAGTAGATGGTGGATAATTAAAAAGGATAGTACCACATAAAAGGAGTGTTACAAAGTGAAAGCACGAGGATACGGAAACAAAACAGAAACCCCAAGTGCGATGTATGCCAAAAGCGAAAGATAACGCTAAGTCCTACGAACTGAAATGCATGAAAAGAGGGAAACACAAACGAATTGAAACAAGATAGAAAGCAAATGTCGAATACAACCCTTTTTATTAATTTGCTTTGGAACTCGGTTACAATACGTCTCCTCCCTTTTCAGGGGCTAGGAGCATTAAATATAACTTTATCACACCATGGATGGTCCGCTTTCTTCCGCGTGCCCACATGTAAAATGGGTGGGCCAAAACGTCGCCACCGCTTGCATGGATGAGTCTTTGATTCCTTGCTGCTCCTCCGGTGTCGAGATCCTGCGTTCAGAGAAATAGAAAAGGATTAGTAGCACCTGCGGATAAAATGAAACATGCGATCCCCAAAGCCTACGATTAGTGCATGCATAAAACAAATAAAATGATAACTAAAACATATCAAAATGAGCTAAAAACTTGACAGAGGCATGAGAACATCACCGGGAAGGCACTGCAAAAGGAACAGTCAAGAAATTCGCCATGGATTTCTAATCGCTCCGGGGTGGGACGATTAGACCTACAACAAAACGTCAGAAAGTATTGTCCTAAATGTCCCATCCGGGAGGCTCCAAATCTCCTGCAAAGTTGGGGGTTAGGTAAAATGGGGTATTTTGGAAAGACCCAAAAGGTCAGATTTTGCCAATTCGGCCTCTATCACCCGAAATCTGATGATGCTCCCTACATGTTAGTGAAAGCGAGAAATAACAAAAACATGATCAAAACTGCTCAGAATAGCATGAAATTTGAATGACAACCTATGTAAACAACCTAGAATATAATGCAAGAAAAATAGAAATGAAACCTGCTATAGATTTCTAATCGCTCCGGGGTGGGGCGATTAGGACTGCAGCAGTGCGGGGGGCACCCAGGGGCAGGACGCCCACCGTTTGGGGCCCAGTTTTGGCACCAATCCACTTGGGATGGGTCCAAAACCTCTTGTGGGGTATTGTCAGAAAATTTGGGTGGGATATTGTGGCCAAATGTCAGGTTTTTGGTTCAGATTGTGCTTCCAATAATCACCCAATAACCTCCCTTCCAAAAGAGAGATTAAGGATGTGAAAGGCACAAGCAAAAAGGTGAGGATGTAAATTGGCAGCACTCCGTTGCTCCAAATGCTCCTGACCTATTCTCCTTTTGGGGTGAGAAGACTCACCATTTTATAGACTTGAGGGTCTCTGTGAATGAGCATGCAGAGGCGCCACTTGGCGATCATGCCTTCTCAGGGGAGAGAAGATTCCTCCCTGATTAAGGACTCCATGACTGCCTCTTTGAGCTCAAAAATGCTCACTCGCACTCCATGCATTGAAGGAGGAGTTAAGTGGTGGATCTGAGCTGCCATTTGTCAAGGTTTGACCTTTTGCCCGTCAAACCTGCTATTCGCCCCACCCAGGAGTGAATACTGCTAATCGTCCTAGGGTGGGACGAATACTAGTTTGTAATCGTCCTAGGGTGGAACGAGTAAGGAGCAGAGTGCCTGAAAGGTGCCAAATTGACCTCTGACCTTCCAAAACTATTGTGAGAGTGGTTAGGACCACTGTTTAACCTCTAGGGGCTGCCCTGGGGTTGTGTGTGTCAACTCGATCAGTGTTTGTAGTCACATAATCGGATTGGTGTTATTTTGGTGTCTATAGATGCCCCTTTTTGGGATGCGCTGTGCGTGGCGTAGTGCTGAGAAAAAATAGATAACCAAAGCACTAATGATTAGGGTTTCTCAGTGACCTAACCAAATTTTGATGCCCCAAGTATGGAAAGGGCATGCATTCTTGAATCCTTGCTTCTGACGAGCTAAGGAACTTAATTCAAGTGTTAACCTTTTTTGGTGAGGTGTTACTTGATCTTGGACATTGTTCAGTCATGAATAGGCAAAGGGCGCAACCTTTTGTCTGTGGGAACCTTGAGTTCATGATTCACAAATGCCAAGTGTTTGATCAGCTTGTGATTATTGCTTGTTTGCTGCCCCAAGCAGGGGCATGATTATCTTTGTCAATGATTCTTTGAATGCATGCCATTTCCTTGATTGGGTGTGTATTTGTTGATTGGTGACTAAGTGTGACTACCCCCTCAAGCGACGAATCGATGAGGGAATGACCGACATGAGAAAAGTGATGAGTCGCTTGACCCAAGATGACTTATGGTAAGGGTGCCTTCAGTTGTTTTTCCTTGAATGCTTATGCAGTTTCCCAACATTTTGACCTATTTTTGGGTGGGTGTTAACCCTTTTTGGGACATCGTTTGGGGATGAAATTCTTGAAAATCCGTCCTCCCATGGAGTGGTATGGCTATGGTAGCCTTCTTAGGGAGTAGGATAGTGAGGATTTGTGACCTCGATGTCTATTTTGCATGCCAAGAATGTCAGTGCAAAAGCACTCTTATTGGACAATTTTATTGCTTGTTTTTGTGCATTTTGGTGCATTTTTTGCTATTTTTGAAATTTTTGCTCTGTAATCGTCCCTGGGTGGGACGAATACCAGTTTTGTAATCATCCTAGGGTGGGATGAGTGCTAACTAGAGTGCTCATCCTAGGGTGGAACGATTACAAGCCTAAAAGCCTATTTAAGGGCCAAAACTAGGGTTTGGGCTCATTTGCATTCAATTTTTTTGGCGGCATTTGGAGTGTGAGGAGGAGGTGAGTCATGAGTTCATGAACCAGATCATCTAGTGGTAGAGCCAAAGAGACCGGTGAGTGCTCTTCCTCTTTATTTTGTTGTTTTATTTGACAGTTTAAAACCGTAATGTTTTTCTTTTGTATTTTGTTTTTCGATTTTAAAAATGAAACCCTAGTTAAAAAATTATATTGTTTTGTTTGTGTGTGAATTTGTGCTTTGTATGGCTTCATTAGAACTTAGATTGAAACCCTAGTGGAAACCATGTTTATTTTGTTGTTGTTGTAAACTAAAAGAAACCCTAGTTTAACTAAGATCAAAAACTTAGCTTAAAAACTTGTGTTTATCTTTTTATTTTTTGACTAAGGTTAAACCTAGGAAATTGTTTTTTTTTGTTTGAGACTTAGAGTTAAAAACCCTAGGTTAAATGTATAAATTTTTTTGAATTGTGTTGTTTATTTATTGATCTAGAGTTAAAAACCCTAGGACTGAAAAATGTGTTTATTTAGTATTTTTTTTTTTTTTTTTTTTTTTTTCGGTTTGAACTTAGAGTTAAAAACCCTAGGAACTGACAAATGTTTGTGATTTTTTTTTGTTGTTTATTTATTAATGTACGTACTTGCATTTTGCTAATGTGTATGTTGTACATTTATGAAATGTTTTTGTATTTAGACATTGTGTATGTTTGTTTTAGTGTTGTACTATTTTTTTGTTTTTATTTTGTCATGTTTTAATGTTTTTGTTTTGTGTCCTTTGGTAGGTTGTGAAGAGTCGGTACCGTGTGCCGACGGTGTTCTCTGAAGCACGGGAGGCATTGACTGTGGCTGACTGGGAGTGGCTTGATGCCCTTGGGCTCAAGCATGTGACGCGATTAGAGCCTGTGGTGGGGGATCGGGCCTATCTGATGACCCTGATCAACTTGTGGGATCCTCACACCAATACCTTCCATCTCCCAATAGGGGAGATGATAGTGACTCTCGAGGACGTCTATCAGATTCTATGGATTTTGATAGATGGGCTTCCGATTAGGACTACGCCACGTGATCAGCGGATGGTAGTGCTGACATGATGCTTCGGGCATGGGACGGAGGTGGGTGTGGATAGCTCGATGGAGAGGGCAGAGGGTGACTGCCAGATTGGTGGCATCTTGGTGCGGTGGTGGCTAGAGAGGGGCATGTTGGGAGTGAGGCATGCATTACTAATGACCCTCATTTCCAACATGTTGTTGCTCGACTCATCAGGTGCGAGGTTCCCTTGGAACCTGTTGGAGGTGGTCTTCAGACTGGTGGAGTGTCCGACTTTAGAGCCCCTGATTATGAGATGGGGTCAGACACTGCTAGCGTAGCTCTATGATGAGATGTACGAGGTCCACTGCCAGAGGTGAAAGGGTATTGGTTGCAGCTATTTGTTGCAGTGCTGGGGATGGCAGCACATAGCTGTGGAGAGGCCGGTGGGGTTGTCATGGATGACTCGGGTGGAGATGGTTGATAGAGAGATAGGGTATGCGGCACTATGGCGGCGGTCTGAGGAGTAGGGGTAGAGTCGATGGTGGGCAGGTGTCGTAGGGCACTATGCCGATGCCTTCGCTCGGCTTGCTCTAGGGGAGGTGTTCTGGCGCCCATATCGGGACTGTCCAGCCTAGCTTGAGGTTGGAGAGTGGCTCGATGGGTGCGTAGGGGGAGATGGCTGATCGGGTGGCATGGGACCGAGTAGGAGTATTTCTGTACGTTTGAGTGATGTGATAGTTTGGGGTGCACTAGGGGTTGCTTGGTGAGCCCTTGATCTATCGACGTCGGGGTGATGAGAGGACTCTAGTCTGGCCGATCATCGCGTCGCTAGGGGAGGAGGTAGATACCATGATTGACGTCCTAGATGTGGATGACATCGGGGCTACTACTGAGTATGAGTAGTGGTGGACGTTATGGTGGTGGCGAGGAGAGGGGCCTCTAGGAGGGGGCGAGTGGGGAGGGTGGAGAGGCACCAGGAGAGGGTTGGGGGGTTTCGCTGGAGGATGCAGACATGGTAGAGGTTGACAGCTTTGGGGGGATGATTTTGGGATTTTAGAGCAGTCGGATATGTAGGACGTCCCAAAGTAGTGGGAGCTAGAGCAGCCCATAGTCCCAGATATGCCTATGCACCAGGCTATCTCGGAGGGTGTGGATGTGAGGGATCATGCTGAGATAGCATGATTGGAGGAGCTACTTTGGAGATGGGATGAGGAGCTTGGGGAGGCTTTGCAGGAGAGGGATCTCCTACGGACTCAGTTGGTTGAGCGGGAGAACGCATTTGCTGCGTACCATCGATGGGATGGGGACACAGATGCTGTGTGGGAGAGGGATCTCCTATGAACTCAGTTGGCGCAGCATGATGATGTAGTGGTTGCGTACCATCGATGGGAGGTGGATTGGTTTTGACATCGGATGGATTTGGAGGGAGAGATTATCCACCTCGGTGGGCGGTTACCTGAGCTCCTTGGAGGTGGGTCTTCATGCCGGATGAGAGACAATGATATTGAGCAGTCGACATCATCTCATCATAGGCGGTTGGATGAGGGGGGCGCTAGTGGGCATGATGCAGGGGCTAGCAACAAATGCCCTAAGAGGTCGCATAGGACCCACACCATGGGGGGTAGTTCCCATCGCATCGATCCTGCATGATCATGGTGGCCGACGCCCTAGGCTTGGGGGTTTTTGAACTTTTGCTTTTTTGTGAGGTCAGAGGACCGGTTTATTGTAGCCTACGGGCATTTTGATGATATATATATACATGACTTTTCTTTTTGGTTATACACTTGTCATGATTTATTTTTTCTGTTTATGCACATTTATTTATGATGATGTATGCATGTGGTATTATGAATGCGATGTTTCTAATTATATGATGTATGCATATGGAATGAATGAAATGAGTTGTTGATAACTCGTTGATGGCACCATAGACTGTACAAGATTTACTGGCTTTTTGTACTTATGTGATGGCTTTATGGAATGACTTTGCATGTATGAATTTTGTTTTGGTATTTTTCATATTTTTTGATGTTGATGTAAGTAATGAAATGTACCAGTTGTTTTAAAATGTAGTTAAGGTTTTCTGAGATTCAGATGTGTTAACTAACTAGCCAAGACTGTACATTTATCTCACAAGATTTTTTGAACAAGGTACGAATCAGACTTGAGTTTGACCAAGTTATTTCACATCCTTGTGTGTGCAATTGAATTCGTTTATGTGGTATTTGTCAGGATACCGCCGATTCCAAATAGGTTGTCAACCAAACCTGTATTGAGGATCACCTAATTAGCTCCACTAACTCCTTTGTTGTATTTAGTCAGATTAATCTATGGTGCTATCTAGGATACCATGAGCTAGCTCATCCACATGCAAACATTGATCTGCACACAATTTAATGTGACAGATATATCGTCATGCGGGAGGTTTTGCCACCAATGACCGATAGGCTATCCACCAAACCGATACTGAGGTTCACCTCATGACCTTCTGAATGTTGAGAGTTCCAGGGATTCAAGTTTGACTCCCTTCTTTTCTTCAATTGTATTGGGATACTTGCTCGTCTATAGTGATAAAAATCACTGTTTATTTTTGTTTTTTTCTTTTGAGCAAGGGATTTGAATATTGAGTGATGAGAATCACTATTGCTTGTGCCTTTTGATGTATGCACTTTGGTTTTGATGTCAAATTTTGGAGTTTTGACTTTTGCAAAAAAAAATTGTTTGATGTTTGCAACTTTTTGAGAACTTGGGATTCTTGGGGAATTGGGTAGGGAAGATGCTTGTCCTTTTGCCAACTCTCAACATTCTTGGGGTCATTCGCATAGGGGGATGAGCAAGATAACCTTTTCACTAGATGGTATCCTGGATTGCTTTGCAGATTTCATCTTTCGTTCACACAACTTGGGAATTTTTATGTGTTTTAACTTGTGTTGGGATGCTACGTAACAAGGTGTGATCCAAGTAGAACTCTACCTTTGTAAAATCTGTCTGACTTTGTACAGTATTTGGCTAGAAAGCTAATGACAACTTGAATGATGAAAAACTCTAGATACATTAGAAGACAACTGACTATGATGTTGCCAAAAATATGTATGGCGTTTATGTTTGCTACATTATTTTCAAAGTGGAAAAGTATGGAGAATGATGGAATTGCCCGTAATTACAGTCTATGGTGCCTTTGACTTGTATGATCAACAAATGTGCAATGTATGTATGCGATGTCTGATGCAGCTATATATTTTTTGTGTTTTGATTTGTAAGAGTATGCATGGAAGTGAGATGCAATTTTTTTTGTTATTTTTGATTATCTTTTGTTTTTGTTTGTTTTTTAATGTTCTTTATGGTTGGTTCATTCCGCGTGAGGGTGGACCAAGTGATTCTTTCGGATCCTTGGAGGTTTTGACCAAAGGGATTATGGGCACCTTTGGGGCATTTTAGGGTTGACCAAGCGATTGTGGGAATCCTTGGAGCTTTTTGGTTTGACCAAAGGGGTAATGGGCACCTTTGGGGCATTTTGGGATTGACCAAGTGATTGTGGGAATCCTTGGAGCTTTTTGGTTTGACCAAAGGGGTAATGGGCACCTTTGGGGCATTTTGGGATTGACCAAGCGATAATGGGGATCCTTGGAGCTTTTTGGTTTGACCAAAGGGGTAATGGGCACCTTTGGGGCATTTTGGGATTGACCAAGTGATAATGGGGATCCTTGGAGCTTTTGGTTTGACCAAAGGGGTAATGGGCACCTTTGGGGCATTTTGGGATTGACCAAGTGATAATGGGGATCCTTGGAGCTTTTGGTTTGGGCTATGGCTCTTTTAAATATGGAATGGCCTCAAATGACTGATGTTCAAGGGTTCTAGTTCCTTGATTCCATCAAGAGAGGCTAGCCGGTATGTTCTAGGTCCTATTTTACTATCAATCACATACGGACCTAACCAGTTTGCCATGAACTTGTCCCTTAGATGGGGCGGCAAGTTAGAGTTTTGTTGGTTCTCTTTTAAGACCAGGTCACCGACCTAAAAATCCCTCAGGTGAACTTTCATGTTGTATGCTTTCTTAAGTCACTCTTGATAGATACGTAAATGCTCGAGAGCATTAACACGTCGTTCATCGAGTAACGTAAGTTGGTCTAACCGGGCCTGCCACGTAGTGTCATCATCGATGAACTCTTGCATTGATATGCATAGGGAAGGAATTTCCAACTCGAGAGGCATGACTACCTCGGAGCCATACACCAATGAAAATGGAGTTGCCCCAGTGGGCATCCGGATGCTAGTGCGATAAGCCCATAGAGCAAGTGGGATTTGAATGTGCCAATCCTTATGACTATCTGTGACTATCTTTTTGAGGATGGCAACTAGCATTTTGTTTGACGCCTCTGCTTGCCCATTTGCCTACGGATAATAGGGTGTCAAAAAACTATGCTAAATTTTGTACTTTATGGTCAAAGCACGCACGTCTTTGTTCTTGAATGACGTCCCATTATCCGAGATTATCTTGGATGGAATACCAAAATGACATATGATGTTATGTAAAATAAACTCCGCAATGCGGGGTCCAATCATAGAGGTTAGCGAAATTGCTTCCACCCACTTGGTGAAGTACTCTGTGGCCGTTATGATGAATGTGTGATGACTCGATGATTACGGGGAGATCTTTCCGATTAGATCTAAGCCCCACTATGAAAATGGCCAAGCTGATTGGATCGGCTGCAAGGCTTGAGAAGGTACGTGTGTCAAATTAGCATGGTGTTGACACTTCACGCACTTCCTTACATATGCACAACAATCTTGCTCTAAAGATGGCCAATAATAGCCCATGCAAAGAATGCACTTTGCGATGGCCATACCGTTGAAGTGGCCACCGCATGTACCATCGTGCGCTTGGGTGATCGCCCAAGTGGACTCCTGCTGGTCCAAGCAATGAAGGAGGATTCCTTCGTAGCTACGATGGTACAAAATGTCTCCTAGCAAGACATGTTTAGCCGCTTTCTATTTGAATGATCATTTTGTGGCATGCGTCAATCCAAGTGGGAGGTTACCTAGCTTGAGGTAGTCTCTTATGGGTGTGTACCAATCCTATTGATCAGAAACCTCGATGGTATGAACAACCAATCCCTCTTGAAGTTCATCCCTAGCAAAAGCTGAGCGAGAAAGAACTTGTAAGAATAGCGTTGTGTTGCTATTAAGGGGAGTAGGGGAGAATAAGGACCCCTAGTTGGCATGATTCAAACAATCATGGATTCGAGAGAACTTGTTCAGGGATGGTTCAATCTGGATCAGGTGGATTCCTGGCGTTAAGTCAGAGCTTGCACGCTCCATCATGGATTGCGATAGTGTTTTGACTTGAATGGTTGTCATATCACCAGAAATGTCTTGCGGGATTAGTGACCCCAAGGAGGCCATAGTGTCTGCAAAATGATTCGATGATCGAGGGAGTGCCTCGATGTCGTACCATTCAAGATTTGCTAGGAATTTGTCCACAAGGGCTTTGTAGGCCTGCAGAACTAGGCATTTACATTGGAATACCCCTTTGACTTGGTTGACAATTAACAATGAATCACCAAAGATGTTCAAGCGTTTGATGTTCATGGTGATTGTTGTCTGAAGACCTATGAGCAAGGCTTCGTATTCGACATTGTTGTTGGTGCATGGGAAATCTAGTTTAAATGATAGAGGCATTGGAGCCCCTTGCGGTGTGAAGAATACAATTCCCATGCCACCCCCTTGCTCACATTTAGAACCATCAAAAAATAGGGTTATGTCAGCCTATGACTCAGGCTCATCAAAATCTGGCGATTCTGAGACATGGAAGACCCCATCATCGGGTAGCTCTATGGTCAGAGGCTGATCGTCTTCGAGAGGAGCCTCTACTAGTTGATCGGTGATGACTTGACCTTTGATGGATTTTTATCCAATAAACTCGATGTCAAACTCCATCAACAACATGATCCATTTCGTCGTGCGGCTACTATGATAAGTATGACTCATCATGTATCACAATGGATTCTCCTTAGACACAACATACGTCATGTTGCTCAGCATGTAATGGCATAGCTTTTTGGTAGCAAACACCACTGCCAAGCAGAGCTTCTCAACGTATGCATAGTTAAGTTCATAACTGACCATGGTGCGGCTAAGATAGTAAGTAGCCTATTCTTTGTGTAGTTCATTTTTTTGGGCTAGCATGGCATCCAGTGCCACCTCAATAGCTGAGATGTATAAGTAGAATGACACTCCTGGTCTAGGTGGTGCCAATACTAGTGGTGAAGCCAAGTATTGTTTAATATCGTCGAAGGCTGATTGGCACTCGTCATCCCAGTGAAATGCTACCCCCTTGTGCAATAATTTATTCATGGGTCGGCACTTGTTAGATAGCTGCGCTATGAAGCGCTTGATTGATGCGACCTTTCCCTGTAGGCTTCGAGCTGCTTGATGGTAGTTGGGGGAAGCATTTCAAGGATTGCCTTGACTTTGTTTGGGTCCACCTCGATGCCTCGCTTTGAGACTATGAAACCCAAGAGTTTTCTAGATGTGATGCCAAATACGCACTTCTTGGGGTTTAGTCTGACTTTGTGTTCGATGAGGCGATCGAGGATCTTGCTTAAGTCATCGAGATGATCTGGGTGCAAAAGAGATTTGGCCAACAAATCATCCATGTAATCTTCCAAAGTTTTATGCATGTGATCATGGAAGATGTATGTCATGGCACGTTGGTAGGTGGCGCCAACATTTTTAAGGCCAAAGGGCATGACCTTATAACAAAATGTCCCCCAAGGCATTGTGAATGCCATTTTTAGTTGGTCCTCGAGATTGATACGAATCTGATTGTATCCCGAGAAACCATCCATGAGGGAAAGCATTTCGTGGCCTATTGTAGCATCTACCAATGCATCGATGCTAGGCAAGGGGAAATCATCCTTAGGACTCACTTTGTTTAGATCTCAAAAATTAGTGCATATGCGAATCCTCCCATCAGGATTTTTTATGGGCACCATGTTGGACAGCCATGGTGGGTAATC
This sequence comes from Wollemia nobilis, assembly GCA_028583015.1. Classification (NCBI taxonomy): domain Eukaryota; kingdom Viridiplantae; phylum Streptophyta; class Pinopsida; order Araucariales; family Araucariaceae; genus Wollemia; species Wollemia nobilis. The sequence continues at coordinate 9,947,986 of JAQPPZ010017209.1, read as the reverse complement.
CATGTAGATGACAAACTATGCATCCAACAACTTTTGCAATTCATCTTTGACCATCAAGGCTACTGTTGGGTGCATCTTGCATAGTTTTTGCTTAACTGGCTTGATTTTCGGATCAAGCGTTAGATTATGCATGACTAGCTATGGATCTAGCCTCGACATGTCTTTGTAGGACCATGCAAAAACCTCCTTCTTTTCTTTGAGAAGGGCAATGTAGTCGGCTTGCTCTTCGGGGGATAGGCTTACCCCCAGCTTGATTATCTATGGATTCATTGGATCAGAGCCGATGTCTACGTCAGTCATCTCCTCGACTGACATGTGGGATCCATCCTCCAACTGGTGTGGAGTTGGGATCAGGTGGATATCATTTGCTGAATTTAAATCTACATTGGGAACGTCGGGTTCCTCTTCAGCATGAAAGATATCCTGAGTTGGTCCTGGGGTGAAATGAAGCATCTCACCGCAAGGCCAGTACTATGATGGGGATGGTGGTGAATTGACATGATCCCAGTCTATGGCATCTATGTCTAGATACAATGACTTTGCTGGATCGGCTGGATTGTGGATGGGGGTGGTTAAGTCAATGGAGATCATGTTGATGAAATGATTTTGGTCTCCATTACCATGGGTGTGGTGACTCGGACATCTTGGATGATTTTTGTGCTTCGGATCTGGCTCTGGAGGTATTGGCATGAATGGATCGGCCCTATGTGCGGAGAGGAGGACAGGGTCTACCCTTGGCACTGATATCGCTATAGGGTCTCTGGGCGGAAGGTGCTCTCTGTATGCCCACAGTGGCGGATGCAACACTTGGTCCAATTATGTTGGGTTTAGGTGCCACCTATGCCTTGGCCCTATGTTTAGCTATTCAAACATGTCATCAATGTCCATGGGGTATTGTTGTTGTCGCATATGATTGAGATAGGCCATCTCAGTTTCATCTTCATAATCACTGTCGGAGATCCAAAGGCCTTCATTGGTTCCAACAACTATTTGCGACATTTGAGGCTCGTCCTGCTCGAGCAAATTGATATGGTCCCATCGGGGTTGTTCCGCTCTCTATGGGGGGACCTAATTTTCTTGATGTGGCACTTGCTCGATTGGAGCATCCAAAGGGAACATTGCCAAGAGGCTTTCTTGGTAGTCATCCATGGGGGTCACTTGTGAGTGATTGCTATCCGATTCGAAAGGGTCCCATGGTGCTACCTCATACTCTGACTCATCTTCTGAAGATCCTTCTTGACCTTGTCTATTTCCCCTTTGTAGGTGAGTTCTCAAACTTTCTCCTTTCTCGGTTAAAGGGAAGGGGTTGTTGGGGTCAACAAGGTTGGTCGTCAACAATGGGAGGTAATCCCCCAATGTATATGTTGTGTTAGGATTGGCATATGGATCTAATGCCAGCCCATCCTTGTTGCCCATCCCTAGGCCTTGCATGTTCTCTACCAAGATGTCCAAGGGTAGGGGGTGGTTGAACCCTACTCCTGATTTGTCGTATGGCATCTGATATCTTGGTTGGCAAAGAATGCGCACTCCTTGCTCATATCTGCCCAACCCATATCCATGCCAATTGCATTGGCCAAGATATCTTAAAGCGAAGTCTAGGTTGGACAAATAGTTGACGTCCTCAACGAAAGGCTCTTCATCTTCTTCTTCTTGCATGTAAGGTTCAATGCCATTATCAAGGCCCCCATATACAAAGTTTGTCTGGTTTGGCGGGTAGCCTAGAGGAACAATAGTGCCTATGGGGAGGCGAGGTCTCCCCATGTCCTGCATGGACTCCAGTGCGGGTGTTGCTACAATGTTGCACACCAGATACTCCCCCAGGCCCATGTTGGCCATCTCAATAGTGATTGTTGGCGGTTGAGGGGGAGGGAATGGGAGTTCTTCCTGAGTCCACTCCATGTTAGGTGAACTAGGCACCTCGACTTCCACTCGGCTAGGCATCTCTTCGGTAGAGATGGTTGAGACTGATGGCGGTGCCTCTTCCAGGGGTTTCTTCCCATTGTCCTTCGGTGTGGCCATCGTAGGTGGCATCATTGGTGAAGGACCAGATGATGAAGATGGACCCGACTAGGGATTTGATGGACTTAACAATGGGGATGCATGCAAAATCGGACCCTGTTTAGATGGATTCAACTAAAAATCCAAATGTGTTGATGGAAGGGTCGATTGCGGCATCAGCTGCACCACATTGCAATACTTGAAGGGTTCTAAGTCCACCGGGACTACATGCACTTGCCCTTCGAATGTATACTTTAAGCATTGGTGGGCTATTGAAGGGACACACTTCATGTCCCTGATCCATGGCCGGCCCAACAAAATGTTATAAGCCATCTCACCCTCCAAGATGTGGCACAATGTAGGAATAGTCTTTTGTCCCACTTGGATGGGTAGGACAATCATGCCAACTGTCGAGCATATCGCATCATTGAATGCTCGTAGAGTGTAGGTGGAGGCCACGATGTGAGATGCTGGCAACTTCAAATGTTTCAATGCCACTATTGTAATGATATTACTGGATGAGCCAGTGTCCACCAACACCCTCTTATATGGAATCTTATTGACCCATGCAATGACGTGTAGGGGTGGATCCACCATGTCACCAATCACTGATTTCAATTCATCTTCTCTAAAGGTGATGACTGGCTCGGTGCATCGCTTGACATGCCCCACAAAGTTGTTGAAAGAATTTGCTTCATGGGGCTGCAGCTCGATGGCTTTAAGTATCTCCATTAGAGCTTCTCGATGGGGTGATGATTGTTGTATGAGCTCATAGATGGAGAGCCTAGCCGACATGGTCCTCAAACTCTGGGTGAGTTTGGTCTAAATTGTGGCCACTGGTCTAGGCGGAGGAGGTTGCGTAGGGTGTTGTTGCGGTTGTGACATTGTTGGCACCTCTCCTGTAGCCACCGTAGGGGCAGCTGTGCTCGGGTACCTTTTGTTCTGAGTCACTATACTGATCATCCCTACATACCCCTGCATGGGGTAGTTCTGTGTCACCTCATTGACTTGTAGGGTCTTTGCCTATGCATCATGGGTAGGCAGGGGGTCTTTGAAGACCTCCATCTATTGGTTGTTTGGTGCTACTAGATTATCTACCACTAGCATCTTGTTGTCGATTAGGTCTTGCACGAAGCTTTTAAACTTCCAACATGCATAGAGGTCATGTCCCTTATGTCGGTGAAACTTACAGTACAAGTCTTCCCTATAACCTTTGGGTTTCGATGCGTTGGGGTCTACAGGTCGACTCTCCGGGAAGTTCATCAAGTTTACCATGGTCAAATGGTCAAACAAAGAGTCTTTAGACTCTGTGAAGGGTGTGAATTGTCGCCTAGGGTGACGCTACTGATTTTGATCTTGTCGATGATTTTCTCTTTCATAACTATCAAGAGGGACCGCCTGATAGTTAGCCTTTTGGGGTTGTGTTGCTTGTGCAGGCTTAGGTATGTTTATAGCAACCTGATTGACCATAGCGGGTTTTGGTTGCATGGTCCCTGTCTTGGCATTCTTAGACCATTCTTTCTTCTTTGGCTTGGCAATCTCGCCATCCTGAATCTTGATCTCCTCAATGATTCTGGCTTGTGCCAGAGCTTCCTCTAAAGTGGCATATTGTTGCAGCTACAATAGCATGGAGATCGATCTCAAATAGCTCTTTGAGAACATTTGGGTAAGGTCGGCCATAGGAGGGAGGTAGGGCAGCTTTGAAAGCAACGTCCTCCATCGATTTCCATAGGCCACCATGGTTTCTTCCTCATACTGCCTGAGGCTGGCTAGGTCGCTTAGCGATGCCTTCTTCTTGGTGTTGAAGGTGAAGCGCTCGAGGAACACATCCACTAGCTGATCTAAGTTACTGATGTTGTGCTTTGGCAATTGAGTGAACCAATCCGAGGCAGGGCCTACGAATGTGGTTATAAATGTTCTTAGCAACAAAGCATCATTGTCCTGAATGCCAAAGCATTGGCTCAAGAATCTAGTCACGTGCTCTTGGGCATCCTCCTCCCCTCTAAATATTGCCAACTAGGGTAGCTTAAAGTGTTCAGGGTATGGGGGTGCTGGAACTGACGGATGCACAGGGTGACTATGGAGTTGGCATAAAGTGGGCTTTTGGGGCCCATAAGTCTTGGTCTCCATAGACTCTAAGCGCTCTAGCAGCGCTTTATATGCATCGAAAGATTTGATCTCTTCCTCCTTGGTTAGTTCCCACTGTGGGTTGTGGGAAACTTGAGGCCTATGGAGGGGTGGCTGGATAGCACCCCCTCTACCTTGGTAGGGCATTTCGGCCTGCTCTTCTTCTTGCTCATACTCCTCATAGGCTTCTTGAGGAGTTTCTGGGTGAGACCTATAAACATGGGTGGGTCCCTATGGAGGGTGCCCATCATTGTTCCTGGGAGTGGCCTCCCGCTCAGGTCTAGGAGGTCTCGGAGGCAACACTTGGTAAGGTCATGGGGGCCTGTCTTGCACCAAGGGGTTGTGCCTCTCATACAGTTCTACCTTTTGGGTGTGAGGGGTTGGAACCCTCTCAGGCATAGTGTTATGGAGCAGCTCATCTGTTTGACGCCGAATGCGCTCTTTGCTAAGGTGATACAGGTGCTCTAACTATTGTTGGTCTTGCTCAAGCTGCGTGATTTGCGCTTGGTAGGCGACATGTTTGGCAAATGCCAAGTCAATTTGTTCCACCGTCTTAGGTCTAGGGGGCCTAGATGCCTCTCCTATGTATTTATCTCGGTCGTGATGATCCGAGATCTCTATAGGTCACTTTCCTCTATCGAGGTTGGTGGCATTCACCCGAGGTTCTGGCCTCAGTAGGTGATTCTGATAGATAGCAGGTGCGGAGGCACATTGCTCCCATGTTGTGTATTGCTCTTGAGGAATGTAATGGTCTTCCTCATGCTCCCTTTCGTATATGTGAAAGGGGCGGGCAGAGTTGGCTCACCCTGTCTGAAGAGCCTTGTGCTCTGGATTTGGCTTGTTATTCCTAACAGTGATGAGGGGTAGAGGAGGGATGACATAATCATGTGGCCTCTCCTTATGGACCCTATGCTATTCTAGCACTTCATTGCATGGTGGCCACTCATACCGAGCATCTAAGGGAGCCTTCCCATTTATATTGAGTGCCACATGTAGGGACTCCTCCTGAAAGGGTCTATGTTGAATGGGAGTGCCCCTCGAAGGGGTGCCTCTATAGTCCCATTCTAAAATGGCATGATGTGGACTATCTTGTGGGTCGGGCCACCAAGGTGGTATGACCAAGTCCTTGGGGCTATAGCGGAGGTGACTTGTGCCCCCTTGTACACTCTCTGTAGCTCCTGCCCGTGATTGGGCTTGGCTACGGGTGTACACCATGGTGGTGTCTCTCTACAATCTATGTAGGTTTTTATATTTTTATGCTACACTAAACAAAGGGAACCACACAATCAAAGAAGTGATTATCTCGTTTATAGATTAAAGGTGTGCCCTAAATCTGGTTTAGTGTGTTTTGATTTTTGTTTTGAAAGCTTTGTAAAGAACGTGTTGTTGTATATGCAATATGATGGCTCTTATGTCTCCCAAAATGGTCGCCCCTTCAATATACCACTGCCAGGCCATTATACCAAACCTCTCAATATACCCGCCCTTACGTGAGGGAAACTATTGGTACGCGAGAGGAGAATGGTACGTGGAACATAGGCGGTACGGAAGGGGGATCACCCTATTTTTGACACCTACCATAGAAGACTTATCCTCATGCACTGGGAATCACCCCAGCTACACTTGGTCAGCTTTCATCAGGATTTACGTCTAGCAATAGTAGCGATCGGGGTTATGGATGCAAAAATTCAAGCCAAGGTGGTGATGAAATCCACCGTTGGTCTTGACCAAGGGTTGGGGTTTTACGACCAACTCCTTGTTGTTTAAATTACCACGTGGTGTGTGGGGTTATTTTTATTTATGCAAAGAAATTAAACATGCAACAACACTTTCCTACGCAAGCAAAGAAACAGAAAATAAAAAATAGAAAACAAAAAATGATAGAGGATGCAAGGAACCCCTACCTCTTCTCTGCCCAAATCGGATACCTCTGAGTTTCTACCCTGAAAGTGCATAGAGAGCTATTCATCCCTGGGTGGGATGAATAATAGAACTGTATTCATCATAGGGTGGGATGAATGCCCATTCGTCCCTGGGTAAGATGAATTCTAGCTCTGTACTCGTCACAGACTGGAACGAACAATAGTCCAACGTTTGAAAAATTGGTACCTACAAGCAAAAACAAACACTTTTGATCAAAAATTTGATCTTAAAATCTGGGGACAAGGTCCCACCATGATCGCCACTGAAAGCACGAGGATACGGAAACAAAACAGAAACCCCAAGTGCGATGTATGCCAAAAGCGAAAGATAACGCTAAGTCCTATGAATTGAAATGCATGAAAAGAGGGAAACACAAACGAATTGAAACAAGATAGAAAGCAAATTTTGAATACAACCCTTTTTATTAATTTGCTTTGGAACTCGGTTACAATACGTCTCCTCCCTTTTCAGGGGCTAGGAGCGTTAAATATAACTTTATCACACCATGGATGGTCCGCTTTCTTCCGCGTGCCCACATGTAAAATGGGTGGGCCAAAACATCATCGCCACTTGCATGGATGAGTCTTTGATTCCTTGCTGCTCCTCCGATGTCGAGATCCTACATTCAAAGAAACAGAAAAGGATTAGTAGCACCTACGGATAAAATGAAACATGCGATCCCCAAAGCCTACGATTAGTGCATGCATAAAATAAATAAAATGATAACTAAAACATATCAAAATGAGCTAAAAACTTGACAGAGGCATGAGAACATCACCAGGAAGGCACTGCAAAAGGAACAGTCAAGAAATTCACCATGGATTTCTAATCGCTCCGGGGTGGGACGATTAGACCTGCAACAAAATGTCAGAAAGTACTATCCTAAATGTCCCATCCGGGAGGCTCCAAATCTCCTACAAAGTTGGGGGTTAGGTAAAATGGGGTATTTTGGAAAGACCTAGAAGGTCAGATTTTTCCAATTCGGCCTCTATCACCCAGAATCTGATGATGCTCCCTGCATGTTAGTGAAAGCGAGAAATAACAAAAACATGATCAAAACTGCTCAGAATAGCATGAAATTTGAATGACAACCTATGTAAACAACCTAGAATATAATGCAAGAAAAATAGAAATGAAACCTGCTACAAATTTCTAATCGCTCCGGGGTGGGGCGATTAGGACTACAACAGTGCGGGGGGCACCCGAGGGCAGGACGCCCACCGTTTGGGGCCCAATTTCGGCACCAATCCACTTGGGATGGGTCCAAAACCTCTTGTGGGGTATTTTCAGAAAATTTGGGTGGGATATTATGGCCAAATGTTGGGTTTTCGGTTCGGATTGTGCTTCCAATAATCACCCAATAACCTCCCTTCCAAAAGAGAGATTAAGGATGTGAAAGGCACAAGCAAAAAGGTGAGGATGTAAATCGGCAGCACTCCATTGCTCCAAATGCTCCTGACCTGTTCTCCTTTTGGGGTGAGAAGACTCACCATTTTATAGACTTGAGGGTCTCTGTGAATGAGCATGTAGAGGCACCACTTGGCGATCATGCCTTCTCAAGGGAGAGAAGATTCCTCCCTGATTAAGGACTCCATGACTGCCTCTATGACTGCCTCTTTGAGCTCAAAAATGCTCACTCGCACTCCATGCATTGAAGGAGGAGTTAAGTGGTGGATCTGAGCTGCCATTTGTCAAGGTTTGACCTTTTGCCCATCAAACCTGCTATTCGCCCCACCCAGGAGCGAATACTGCTAATCGTCCCAGGGTGGGACGAATACTAGTTTGTAATCATCCCTGGGTGGAACGAGTAAGGAGCAGAGTGCCTGAAAGGTGCCAAATTGACCTCTGACCTTCCAAAACTGTTGTGAGAGTGGTTAGGACCATTGTTTAACCTCTAGGGGCTGCCCTGGGGGTTGTGTGTGTCAACTCGATCAGTGTTTGTAGTCACATAATCGGATTGGTGCTATTTTGGTGTCTACATAAATAATAGCACCATGTAAAGAAGAGTGATTGCTCTACCAAGCAGATAAATGTGAAGGAGTGTTAACACCATGTTGAAGAGAGACAATGCATTATGAGTGAAGGAACATTACAAAGAAGAGAGTGTCATCACTTGGAAGGACAAGGAGGTGAAGATTTATGCTACCAAGTGTCATAGTGCAAAAGATAACTCCAAGGAAAGAGAGAACGTCTTCTTTGCATGAGTGATAAGTCTCACAAACCATTATTGCAATAATAAGGTAATGCAAGTGAATATAGTACAACATAGTGGAAGGAGAGTGACCAACAACATGAGGAAGATAGTCAACAACATAGAAGGTACCAAAAAGGAGAGCATTTAATGTTGTAAGAAAGGTGTCATAGGCATTGAATATGGAGAAGTGAACAATACTTTAATTCAAGTGCAAGTTGTAGAGAAGTCAAGAAGAATTAGACTTCATACTCAGTGCACACCCAAGTCAAGAAGGTATTTGGAATTATTTAATTAAGCTTACATTTTTATAAAGTTAAAGGAGAAATAAGGAACATTAATGCTAAGGTCAAACCTAGTTAATATTTTATGTTGGAGATTAATTAGATAAATGGAGGTATAAGGAATTGCATTGATATATTATAACCTTAGATGCATTATTGAAAGGTTTGAAATATTTTTGAAGCAAGAAATATTTAATTGAGAAGCATTTGAAATTACTTTATTCAAGCATAAGAAATATTTGCAAATAACTTATTTGGAGAAAAATAATTATACATAGAAAATTGAAACATTAAATTTACAAATATTCATAATTTATAAATTTCCAATTAGGGAGATATAAGGAGTTCAACACCAAAATAAATTATTGAAATTTAGAAATTATACTATTGAGAATTAAAATTTGAAATAAGCAAAATATAGAGTTGATAGAAAGTTAGAAAATTACATTTTGAATTAGTCTCTTGCTCAAATTAATGAGACATAAGGAATTCAACTTTAGAGTATTAAATATAGAAATTTTTATCAATTGAAATTGCATCAAATATATCTTTAGTTTTATTTTAATTAATAGGAAGAAATAATGTGAATAATAGAAGTTTAACATTAGGGATATAAAAGGAGTTCAACTCAAAATAAAGCTATGTACTTTATCAAATCATATTACACTCAAAGCATTAGGTATATATAATTTATTCTACACAACTTGAAAATTGAAAAGATCTTATCAAATTTGATCTCATACTCTAAATTTGGGAGATATAAGGTAGTCTAAAAGTATCATCATGGCAACAAATAAATTAATTCTTACGGAATCCCAACTTCTTAAAGGACCTAATTACTCTTCATGGAAAAATAAAATAAGGGTAATATTAATAGTTTAAAATACTTGGAATATTTTTAAAGGAGAAAAAACTAAACCTACTACAAATCATAAAGATATTCAAAATTTTGAGGAATATGAATTCAAAGAACTTGTGATAATAATAGTTTTAATTACATATGAAATACAACCCTACATTAGTTGAACAACAAATTCTATAGAATCTGGGAAATCCTTAGCCAAGATATTTGATAGAAAGACTAAATCCACTATCTTGAACCTTCAAACTCAATTGCATTCTCTAAAAGTAATCAATGGTGAAAGTAAAGAATTGGTTCTAAGGAAATTTGCAGATATAAAGGTAAAATTATTAACCTTAAGAGAAAATATTGAAGGTAAATTTCTTGTTCAAGTAATCCTAAGAGCACTTCCAAAAAGCTACAATTAATTTTTCATATCTTTACAAATTCTAAGTAAAGATACATCATTTGATGAGATAGTCAATAGACTACAAGAATATGAGGTAGAAAATTTGGTAAAAGATGAAATGACTAACAATGCCTTAGTTTCAAAGGATAATCCACAAGGAAATGTTACCTCATTTCCAAAATAAATATCAATATGGAATAATATATATTGTCAAGTACGCAGAAAAGAAAGGACATAGTACCAGCTATTATAGATTCAATCCTACAAACTAGTTTCAAGAAAAAAAAAAAAAAATGGAATCCAATAAAATAGGTCATTCCAACCAAGACAATACTAGAATCAATATAATTCACATCAACAATAATTTTAGCATCCATATACTTCTTATAATAAATACAATTATCCTTAACTACAATATAGAGAAGGGAAAAAAAAAGGGCACTTAGTTCAAGATATTTAGAAAAATTAAGAACTAGAAAAACCTATAGATAAACATGAAGTTAAAGTTATTTTATAAAAAATATAATTTTATAAATATACTCATTATTTACTTGATTAGGATACAAGATAGGGAGCAACACAAATAAATCAAGAAAGAAGATATCAAGTTCGAAAACCAATATGAAGACCATATTGAAGACTAAATTATTTAATACCCAAATAATGTAATACAGGGGGGTGTTGGAATATATTATATTATTTGGTACATGCCAATGTAGCACCATTGGTATATCTTTATATTAGGATTTTATTATTTTATTTATGCAAAGTAATAAATGTACAAGTATTATTAGAATGTGCAATTATGTAAATGTGCATGTTGTCCACATGTACATGAGTCCATAGGATAGGATGATGGAATACCAAGAGTCATGTCTCATTACATATAGGCCTTTGATATGTGAGAGGTAAATAGAGAGAAGCATAAGATTGACTAGAGTTGATACAATGTAGAACTGTTATGAAGACATGGAGCATTTGAGATCTCTACATTTTGCATGAAGTTCCTATTTTTGTGAGATTTCATTAATGGATATTTTATGAGTTATTTCAAATTTTTATAATGCTATTTACTTGCTTATTATATTTCAATTATCATAGATATAGTATTACATGCTTATTTTAGTCCTTTAGATTACATTTCCTTTAATGTATAGCATCAAAAGCTAACATTGAATTGTAAGCTTATGCTCACATGAGTAGTAGCTAATAAACTAGAGAAAGTAGTATTATTTGTAGAATTACCTCCTTTAGCATTAAAAATAAATAGATCCATATCATATCTTGCATAATCATATTCTACAAGACCTATAGAAAGTTAAGGATCTACACATTTTACATATTCATATTTAGTCCACTATGCTAGATCTAAAATAATGGCTCAAAACCAACCTCCACAAAACTTTCCAAACTAGAATAATACATGACCACTTAACCTAGTCAATCAAAATCATATTCCTCCTATAGTACTTAAGGCTTTTCCAATGTATGATGGCACTAGAAAAAAACCTATGAGGATTGGTAATATGTATCCTCATTAGCTGTAATCCATAATATTTATAATAAGGACATTATGATAAGATTGTTAATCATATAATTGACAGGTAAGGTACTATATTGTTAATGGACTCTTCAGGATTATTACATTAATTGATGAGCATAGTTTATTGGAAGACTAGTGCAAGAATTCATTGAACAAGTATATTTATTTTCAATATTCACTTAATTCACTACCTTAAAAAGGAACCCTTAGGATTAAATAATGGACTTTTATATTAGATTCATCAAAAAATGGAAAATAGTGCTACAATAAATTAAGCCAACCTATGAGCAAGCACTATACTACTATTTACGTGCCTTCAACTTGAATCTAGGTTTTGATGATACAACAATCTAATGTGTTGAATTTTTTGAAAATTTATCAAGTAGTTGTAGTAACAAAAATTACTCTAATAGCTACAAGTAGATTTCCTCCTAGGAATATGATACCATTTTTTCTTAGAAATCTTGCAACTAGAGCATGAAAATCAAATGCTATTTATAATAACTCATTTGCCAAAAATAGCTCCCACCCCTGCACAAACACTTATAGCACAACCAACTCTTTTATTTCTCACACCTCCTATCATACTTGCATTGACAACTCCTAAGCCTCAAACCACGAGTATGAATGGCATTATGACAGTGTTGAAAAACTTGACAAATGAAATTACCACCATGAAAAGAAGATAATTTGAGAGAAATTTTCATCCTAGGATATTTCCATACATGGTAAAATATAAAGGAGCTTTTATTAGCAATGTTGGTGGAAAACATAATGCAGTGTATAATAATTAGGAAGAAGGTATTTCTACCTTCACATTAGAAACATATTATTGGTGCTCAACTTGAAATTATCTATATGGTGACAACACATTCATGTTTCACCAACATCAAATGTAAAATATTGCAATTAAAAAGGAAAAAAGAGCATAGAAGACCCATATAAAAATGTTATGGGAAGAAGACTAGAATTTTATGGTGCAAGAATAAGAACCAATTTTAGTGCTAACATAATTAGGAAAGAAGCCATTACAAGTAGATTCTAAAAATCTAACTCCATTCAAGGTTCTTTCCTAACAAAGTAAACAACCAAAAAAAGAAGTACCTCAATATGCTTAGTGAACAAAACAACCTATTGTATATCCTTTGAAAGAACAACATAATCCAACAAAAAAATAAGAAGCTAAAACTCAAGAACTAGCTAGAAATAGACTCTGGTACCCTTATTTCACTAAGGAACACAAGATTGAAGTAACATAAGAATAATAAAATAAATTCAATGAGCCAAAGAAGGTATAAAAAAACATTTGAAATCCACCATCTTCAACATTGTGGATGAGCTAAAGAAAATTCCATCCAAAGAAAATATGTATAATGCTTTAACTATTTTGAGATAAATTTATTTTCTTCAAGCATGTTGAGGTCCATCAGGTCTGAGGATCAATTCTAGTAAAAAATCAACATTACACAAGGCAAACTTGCTCTAGAAGCAGGTAAAAATGTGTTTCCTCCTTTCTATATGTCTTGGCATATGGAAGGATAAGTTGTACATAAATAAATTATGAATTCCTGAGTTGAAACAATGGTTATGCTAAAATTCGTATGTGAAGCAATGGGTATGGAATATACATGTTGTAGTCCCAGAATGTTGCAACTACATGGAACTCTAGTAAAAATTGTTAGAGTGATCAAGGACATACATATGGTGCTACATAGAATACCTAAGATAATAATTATACAATTAGATTTTATGGTATATTTAGAGCCCTACTTTGATATGTGACTTTCTCATGAATTCATGTCTAAGCTAGGTTTATACTTATCCTTGGATTATTTGCACATGGAAAATCTTCATAAGGGTAGAAAGGTGAAAATATTTGCTGAAAATCCATCCACCTACCATATAGAGAAAATTGAAAATGAGGTTCAATAAGATGATAATGTCAATATTATTAGTGAATAAATTGATCTAGTAGAAGGTATCATAGATGAATTATACACTAAATATCAATTCTTGCTTAAAAACTTCAATACTATGGTTGAAATAGGAATCAACACTTACTCTATTTCAAAGCTGAAAAAGAAAAATTCTCCAGTTATAGCAAAAAGTGATATCTAGAGAACTGATATGTAGAAGCTTTAATTTTTTGGAGCTAGATGTAAAAATGGCATTGGAGTAGGTATTGTGCTAATTTTTCTATCTATATAATCTAAAATATTATCATATTGGTTGACTTAGAGTTGTACCAACAATGCGACAGAGTATGAGACACTATGTATGGACCCAAAGAATTAGAGAAGATGATAATAAAGCTACTAATAATTTATGGAGATTATAAATTGGTTGTAAATCAATTTATAGAAAAATGCAATAGCAAGCAACATTATACAAAATCTTATCAAAATAGAGTTTGGGATATTTTCCAAAATAATAATATGCTGAATATAAAAACAATTCCTAGAAATAAAAATGCACAACCTAATGAATTGGATTCACATGGATCCAACCTCTAATTTAAGAAAAATCTCAAGATTTATCAAATTGGAATTTAAGCCATGTTTATTGTATAAATATTCCTTCTGGCAAGTATTTCATAAGGACAAATAAATAGTAAGCTTTTTAACCTAGAAAATGGACTACACAAATGCACCTAATTATTGAGTGATATTTTGTCCAATCAAAAAAATATACCCACAGTCAGGATTATTCCTGGATATTCTCTCTTCCAAGGAAATATTAGTGATTTTCCCAAGATTCTATTTAATGTGCTAAATTACTTGCAATGCTTTGTGAAAAACATGAAATGCTAAAGTTTATTGGATACCTCAGTGTTGCATATACCTATTAACAAGGGGCCTATTTTGGGTTGATTTGATTTACGATGATTTTGTTGTTCATAGAATTTGTGAAAACGTGAAATTGTTTATCAACAAACAACCTTCCAAATTTGATAAATATTTGATTTTAACGTTTGAAAATTTGATTTTGGTTGACATTATCTCAAATTTTTAAACAAGTTTATATTTTTTTGATAACAAAATTTTATCTTTGTTTGATAACCAAATTTTATCTTCGCTTGTTAATCAAATTTTATCTTTGTTTGTTAACCAAATTTTATCTTCGTTCATTAACCAAATTTTATCTTCGTTCGTTAATAAAAATTTATCTTTGTTTGTTAATAAAATTTTATCTTTGTTTGTTAACCAAATCTTATATTTGTTTGTTAACCAAATTTTATCTTCAATTGTTAATCAAATTTTATCTTTGATTATTTTTTTGAATTTATAAAAACCCCTTGCGGGGCTACCTTGGTATGATAAACCATGACCAAGGGGTTCTACAAAACCAAAATCAGCCAAGAGTCATGTCTAGCCCTAACCACACCAAAATTATAAAATGGATTTTGTGTACTCAATGTACGTTTGGTAGGATGGAGATTCGAACTAGGGACCTCCCTTGGAGGATTTCCCTACCCTCTCCAACTCACCTACAACACATGAGTACTATTTTTTTTTTGTTGAGTAACACATGAGTACTATTATCTTTGATTGTTAATATTTGCTTGAAAAAAAAATGAATAAATCCAACATTGCAATTTAGGAATTTTGGAATATCATATTAATTATTCACTATCATGAAAATTTGGAATTTACTAAAACCTCTATTTTCATAAAATGAAATTAATTTTATTACTTGGAAAAAAGTGAAAAGTTTAAAAATTCAAAATTTTCTTTGAATGTGTGAATTTGCGTAAACATGAAAATTTGAAATTTAATTCTTGAAACTCATGTATCTCTTTTTTTATGGGTTTTAATTTTTTTTTGTATTTGATGAAATTAAAAAAAAAATGTAAAAGGCTAGGGTTAGATAAAATAAAATACAAGAACAATTTATCAAAACTTTTAAAATTTCAACCCGAATCTGCATAAACAAATATTCTGAAACTAATCTAACATTAATCCAACTAGTTTTCACAAAGTCCAACATTAATGCGGTGCAATATTCAAAGGGAAAAAAGTCACGACATATTAAGAATAAACTAAATAAGTCTACCATATAAATGCATAAAACTTATTGAAATTTCTAATATATTGCCAAAATGAAAGATTTTTAATGAATACACTTGTAGAGTACTTTGTTCCAAGGAATTACAATGGTAGAATTTGGTGCAATTCAGAAACAAGGGAGGAGATGTTCTTCAAAGAAATCTAAGTTCCAAATTTAACCTAATCCACAAAGTCTTCAACCCATTTTTTTTGCATTTTAATGGCTATTTAAAATTTTCCACCAAACTCCATTTAATTTTTATGCATTTGGCTTTGTAACACTTTCTCCAATGAAACTGTTCACCTTCATCTTCGTAAGTCTTTCAAATTATTATATTGTAACCATAATGTATCCATATCCTATATCAATTATTTCCCTCTATTTTAATGATTTTTGTGCCTTGGGATTTGCTTTCAAATAAATAATCATCAACATAATTCCTGCAATATAAACCATAATAAAATAAAACATGATAATATGAGTTACAAATCTATGTGCACGATAATGTAGATCTAGAATGTTGTCCTCTTCTCTAGAGACCCAATCGTGGCAACGAGTACAAAGTCTTGTAGATCTTGAGATTATAGGCTAACTTGAGATGCAGGATGAATATATTTCCTCTAAAAACCTAAAAACAACTAGATGATATTTTTTTTACTCATCTCTATGCATAAAATTCATAAAACCATCATGATAATTGTTATGATGTGAGCACACGAGTGCATTCGTAGGAATTAACACATGATTTACCCCAAAAATATATCTCTACTTATAAAAAAGGGCTTCGATGATCTATGAAAAGAGAAGTGGTCAATAATGGGAAGCTCACTTGGGAATAAATTCTATGCATCTAGTGAGAGTGATGAATATTATGTTTATTCAAGGATAAACCAATATGTCCACTTTGTCATAAATTAGGTACTCAATAAATTTTACATAATTTGTGTAGTAAGGACTCCTCCATATTCTTGGAATTCACTATTCATTACCTTGCATAGGCTCTACTGCAATATGTGCACTTGATTTCGATCTCACTTCATGTCTAAACTTTAAGCATCCTTTAATAAGCCTTCTTCATCCATAAATTTTAGGATAATTTGAACTAAATCTTGGTTAATGAACATATCATTTATTATATCAGTGAGAGGCATAAATTGAATATATTAATTCGCATCTTCTTTAACTACAATTTTTATAGTATGCTCTCTTCCTAATTGATCTATTGTATATTTAACCTTTAAACTTATCATGGAGTATTTTCGCTCCCCAATGTACCAATCCACATATCAATATTGAAAGCTCGAGGAACAGCCAAAAATTCTCACCCAATAATAACACAGCTCAAAATGAATATGAAATACCATGCATGTGAGGGTGATGGTCTTGCAATCCATGTAGTGACCCCACTGTGTAAATGTTCTCCAATGCCTCTGCCATAATAGATCCCTAGTCACCTTACACTTTTTGTTAAATATGAATATCCAAAATTTTAATAGTGGAAGTAGAACAACAAATATTGCCCACCATACTAAGGACTATTGGTTTTGTCCGCTATATTATTTATCTCCAATGCTTGGATGCATTTTTTATGAGAGCCTACATTTATTGCATCCTTTTTGAAATTGAATACCTCCATAGGCGAGATATTGTGCACTGCATTCTTAAAGGTATGAATGTTCTTATCTAAACAAATTGCATGAAACTCATGGAATTTTAATCTATTATAACTAAGGAGGACACACAAATTTTGTGGTGGATTTATTCCCAAACACTTCTTAGGACCATATAATAGGAGGTTTGTCAATGTTAAGACTCATCATTACATATGATGAGTTATTCACAAGACCCCTCCACATGCAAATTGACTTAGTCATGCCACTTGGTGGTGAAAGCACGAGATTCCGGGCGAAGGAAACACTAATTGCGATGCATTCAAAATCAAATACGCTTAAGTCCTAGAAATGTAAATTGCATGAAATGAAAGAAACGCATTGGAAGAGACACAAGCAAATGGAGAAAACACAGCCCTTTCATTAAACTTTCTTGATCTCTGTTACAAATACGCCTCCTCCCTTTTCAGGGGCTAGGAGCGTTAAAAGAATTTGACTACAATCGAGACTTAAGGTTCCTCTTTCCGCGTGCCCACACTTGAAATGGACGGGCCAAGATGATGCCGCCGCTGATGTCGATGAGTCTTTGACCTCTGCTGCTCCTCCTGCGAACAAAGAAACAACGAAGATGTCAGTAGCACCTGCTGCACATAAGAAGTGTTTGTTCTCTAAAATCGCCAAAAGATGCATGCAAACATTTGTCTGAAACAATGAGTAAAATGACTCTAAATGACCTGAAAACCTGACAGAGGAAAGAAAACATCACCAGAAGGCCACTGCCATCGAGACAATCGGCCAATCTGCCTTCAACTGGAATTCGTCCCTGGGCAGGACGAATTTCGACTGCTATTCGTCCCTGGGTGGGACGAATTCTTCTGTGTTGGAAAAGCCGACCTGATGCTGCTCCAATGTCGAATCTCGAGACCTACAAAACGCCTACAAACAGAGGGGTTATGTAATTGGGGCCATTTTGGGACGACCCAGATGGTCGGATTCTCCCAATTTGGCCTCTATCCTCGGGAATTCGATATCGCCACCTGCAAGTTAGTGAAACAACAAAGCGACACAAAGCATGATAAAATCTGATCAAAATGTTATGAAATTGAAGCTATGAGTTAATCAAACAGAATAACGTGAGATGCAACCTGAAAAAGTAATCTAGAATGCTTTTGGAATAAAACTTAGAAAGTGCGGGGGTGCCCAAGTGGGCCTCCCACCGTTGGCACTTGATCTTGGCGCCAATCCACTAGGGATGGGCCCAAAACCTCTTAGGATTGGGGTGTCGGCAAATTGGTTGATTCAGGTGTCCATATGTTGGATTTGGGTCAGATTCAAGCTTCCAAAAGCCACCCAACAACCTCCCTTGCAAAAGAGATTGGTGGATGTGAGAAGGTGAATCAAAGGGGATGCAAGTGGGTGTTCAACTCGGCAGCACTTCGTTGCTTGAAATCTCCTTCAATCTGTCCTTTTTGGGTGAGAAAAGTCCCACCTTTTATAGACCCATGGGGTCTCTTTTGAGAGGGAAGCACAAATGCCATGTGTTGGTCATAGGTGCCATGTGGCAGTCATGTCTTCCCATGAGGGAGGGGAGTCCTCCATTGACTTGGGCTCTCATAATTGCCCTTGTGACAGTCCTCTAACGGCCCATCTATCCACCCACACACGCGTGCGAGGCAGGAGTCATCAATCGACTGTCCCTGGCTGCCACTTGGCACCATTCTTCTTTTTGCCCGTTAAACTTGGAATTCGTCCCTACCGGGAGACGAATTTCAGAATTCGTCCCTCGGGTGAGACGAATTCCAGTTAGTATTCGTCCCCGGGTGAGACGAATAGTGAGCAAAGTGTCTAAATGTGCCAAATTGCTTCCCGACCTTACAAAATTGCTATGAAAGTGGTTAGGACCATTGTTTGACCTCTGAGGGCTGCCCCGGGGGCTGTGTTTGTCAAAGCGATCAGTGTTTGCAGTCACATAATCGGATTGGTGCTGTTTTGGTGTCTACAGATGCCCCTTTTTGGGATGCGCTGTGCATAGCGCAGCTGAGCAAAAATAGATAACCAAAGCACTAATGATTAGGGTTTCTTGGTAACCTAACCAACTTTTGATGCCCCAAGCATGGAAAGGGCATGCATTCTTGAATCCTTGCTTCCGACGAGCTAAGGAGTTTGATTTCAAGTGTTAACCTATTTTGGTGAGGTGTGACTTGAGCTTGGACATTGATCAGTCATGATTAGGCAAAGGGCGCAACCTTTTATCCTCGGGGGAACCTTGTGTTCATGATTCACGAAATGCCAAGTGTTTGATTGATTTGATTGTTGCTTGTTTATCGCCCCAAGCAGGAGCGTAATTGTCTTTGTCAATGATTCTTTGAATGCATGTCGTTTTCCTTAATTGGGTGTGTGATTGTTGATTGGTGACTAAGTGTGACTACCCCCTCAAGCGACGAATCGATGAGGGAATGACCTTCATGAGAAAAGCGACGAGTCGCTTGACCCAAGATGACTTGTGCAAGGGTGCCTTTAGATGGTTTATCGTTAAGCATGTGCAATTTTTCCAACATTTGGACCTATTTTTGGTGGGTGTTAACCCTTTTTGTGATGCCATAATGGGGTGAAATCATCGACAACCCATCTTCCCGTGGAGCGGTCCGGCTATGATAGCCTTCTTGGGGAAGTAGGAGAGTGACAATTTGAACCCCGACATCGATTTTCTATGCCAAGAGGTTAAGTGCAAGAGCACTTGTGTCCGGCAATGCTTATTGCTTTGTTTTTATGTTGCATTTTTTGTTGTTTTTGTTGTTTTTTGTGACACCATTTGGGGATTAAATTTTCGAAAATCCGTCTCCCGTGGAGCGGTCCGGCTATGGTAGCCTTCTTAGGGAGTAGGATAGTGATAATTTGTGACTCCAATGTCTATTTTGTATGCCCTGGATGTCAGGTGCAGTAGCACTCTTATCGGGCAAGTTTATTGTCTGTTTTTAGTGCATTTTTGATCATTTTTTGATGTTTTTGAAGTGCTGGTTTGAATTCGTCCCTGGGTGGGATGAATTCCAGGTAGAATTCGTCCCGGGTGGGACGAGCGCTAACTCGAGCGCTCGTCCTAGTCAAGGATGAATTCCAGCTCAAAAGGCCTATTTAAGGGCCAAAACTTGCATTTGGGCTCATTTGTGTCATTTTTTTCTTGCGATTTTGGAGCTTCGGGAGGAGGAGGTAATTCTGCGAAGCGAAGCGCTGCTGGAATTCTCTCTGCCATCATGAGTGCACAAACTGGTTCGAGCGGCGGAGCCGAAGCGAAACCTATAAGTGTCTTCTAGAGCTTATTTTTGTTTAAATTTGCACTTGTTTTATTTAATTGTTTTTGTGATGTTTTTCAAAATGTGTTTTAAAACTTAAACTCAACTGGATTGAAGACATAGACTAATTGTAATTTTTTTTTTTTTTTTATTTGATTTTTTTCTTTTGTTATTTTGTACAGTTCTTTTCCATGATTTTTAATTTTTTTTTTGAATTGTTTTCTTTTGCAGGTTAGGAGCCGGTACCGTGTACCTACCGCCTTTACTGAGGCGCGGGGTGCACTGACTGATGATGATTGGGAATGGCTTGATGCCCTTGGGCTCAAGCAGGTGTCTCGACTGGAGCCTGTGGTCCCGGATCAGGCCTATCTGACGGCCTTGATCAAACTTTGGGATCCGTGGACCAACACGTTCCATCTTCCGACAGGGGAGATGACTGTAACTTTGGAGGATGTCTATCGGTTGCTTCGGATTTCGATAGATGGACTGCCTATTAGGACATCACCGCGTGATCAGCGGACTGCTGTACTTACGAGATGCTTTGGGCATGGGGAGCGGCTGGGTGTAACGAACCCAGTGGAGACAGCTGAGGTGGACTGCCAGACTGGCAGGATTTTGGTTGGTTGGTGGCAGGAGAGGGGGGTGTTAGGAGTGAGGCACGCATTCTTGATGGGCCTTATTTCTAACATGCTTCTCCCTGATTCGTCAGGCGTGAGGTTCCCGTGGAACCTGCTGGATTTGGTATGGCAGTTGGTAGAGTGCCCGATAGAGGCACCACTGATTTTGAGATGGGGACAAACATTGTTGGCACAGCTCTACGGGGAGCTGTATGCGGTCCGCTGTCGGCAACGAAAGGGCGTCGATGCGGTTATCTTCATTTGGGGTTGGCACATAGTAGTGGAGAGGCCGACCGGGTTACCGTGGATGACTCGGGCAGCGATGGATGACACGGAGATAGGCTATGCAGTTTTGTGGCGGCGGTCTGCGGAGCAGGGGCAGAGTCGGCGATGGGCGAGTGTGTAGAGCACTATACCGATGCCTTTTCTCGGCTCACTCTAGGGGAGGTGTTTTGGCACCCTTATCGGGACTGTCTAGCCTGGCCAGAGGCTGGAGAGTGGCTCCGTCGGGTACGTAGGGAGCGGTGGTTGACTGGGAGGCACGGGACGGAGCATGAGTTCTTTTCATACAGCCGGGTTACACGACAGTTTGGGGTGCGCCAGGGGTTGCCTGGTGAGCCCGTGGTCTATCGACGGTGGGGAGATGAGAGGGATTTAGATCCACCGGTCACCGCGCCATTGGGCGAGGAGTCAGATGTGGTTATTGACGTCCCGGACGTAGATGACGTCGGGACTACCACTGAGTATGACTCGTGGTGGGTACTACGGCGATGGAGAGGAGAGGGGCCACTGGGAGGCACGGAGGCGGTAGTGGAGGGTGCTGAGGCAGCAGGGGATGATTGGGGAGGTCCGTTGGATGATGCGGACATGTTGGATGTGGGGGATGAGGATGTAGACTTGGGCGCTCCGGATCAGCGGACATGCAGGACGTGGAGGAGCAGTGGGAGCCAGAGCAGGCTGTTGTTCCAGAGGGTCCTGTTCGTCAGGCAGATATAGAGGAGGTGGAGTCTGAGATACGCGTTGAAAATGCATGACTGATAGAGCTGCTATGGATACGAGATCTGGAGTTGGGGGATGCGAGGCGGGAGCTGGGGGACGCGCTGCGGGAGAGGGATCTCCTACGGGCTGAGCTGGCAGAGCGGGATAGGGTTCTGGCACAGCGCGACGATGCGGTGTCATACTATCATCGACGAGAGGCAGAGTGGTGTCGACACCGGATAGAGTTGGAGAGGGAGGTCATCCGCCTTGGTGGGCGACTACCTGAGCCCTCGGTCAGTGGATCTTCACGCCGGACGAGGGATAGTGCGACTGAGCAGTCAGCATCATCTCGTCGCCGACGATTAGATGAGGGAGGCGGTAGCAGGCATGATGCGGGGGCTGGCAGTAGCCGCCCTGCAGGGTCCCATAGGACCCACACCACGGGGGGTAGTTCCCGTCGCACCGATCCTGCGTGATTATGGTGGTCGACGCTTTAGGTTGGGTTTTTGGATATGATTGCGGGGTCTGAGGACCAGTTTTGTAGCCTGCGGGCATTTTTTTGACGATATATATATATATATATCGGTTTTATTGTGGTTTCTTACATGTGATGATTTGATTTTTGTTATGCATGATGGCTAATGACTATGGATGTATGCATGTTTATTTATTTTGATGAATGCTTATGTTATGATGAATGCAAATGTTTTTTATTTCTTTTTGATATGCAAAGTGAAATTGATGAATGATATTTGTGGTGATTGGTTATGGCACCATAGGTTGTTTAAGACGCTCTTTAATTCGTTTTTAGGCGATTGCTATGATGTATGGCTCTTGTATGTATACATGTGGTTTTCTCTTTTTGTATTTTCTGATGGTATTGTAAGGATGAAAAGTAGCGCAGTTGGTTTAGAAATGTAGCTAAGGTTTTCTGAGACTCAGACAGTTTTAACTCACTAGCCACGACTGTACTTTATCTTACAAGACTTTTGAACAAGGTATGAATCGGACTTGTTTTTGACCAAGCTATTTCACATCCCCCGTGTGTGCAATTGAGTTCATTATTGTGGTATTTATCAGGATACCGCCAGTGCCAGATGGGCTTTCAACCGAACTTGTACTGAGGATCACCTAATTAGCTCCACTAACTCCTTTGTTGTATTTAGTTAGATTAATCTGCGGTGTTATCCAAGATGCCATAAGCTAGCTCATCCACATGCAAACATTGATCTGTACGCAAGTTAATGTGACAGATATATCGTCATGCGAGAGGTTTACCGCCAGTTATCGATAGGCTATCAACCAAATCGGTACTGAGGCTTGCCTTATGACCTTTTAGAATGCTGAGAGTTCCAGGGATTCAAGTTCCACTCCCTTCTTTTCTTCAATTGTATTGGGATACTTGCTCGTTTGTAGTGATAAGATCACTGTTTATTTTGATTTGTTTTTCTTTTGAGCAAGGGATTGGGGATATGGAGTGATGAAAATCACTATCGTTTGTGCCTTTGATGTGTGCACTGTATGATGTCAAATATTTGATTTTTGACGTTTTGCAAATTTTTGATGTTTTGCAACTATTGAGAACTAGGGATTCTTAGGGAATTGGGTAGGGAGGATGCTTGTCCTTTTGCCAACTCTCAGCATTCTTGGGGTCATTCGCACAGGGGGATGAGCAAGATAACCGTTTCACTTTTGGTGACTTGGATTACTGTGCAGGTTTCATCTTTCGTTCACACAACTTAGGAATTGTTTTATGTGTTTTAATTTGTGTTGGGATGTTACGTAACAAGGTGTATTTCAAGTATGACTCTACCTTCGTAAAATCTGTTTGACTTGATACATTACATAGCTAAAGAGCAAAATGATGACTGAATCATGAAAACTCTTGATACATTAAAAGACCATTGACTCTAGTGTGGTAAAAGCAATGCATGGTGTTTTTGTTGTTTTTGTAAAATGGAACAGTGTGGAATAAGATGGTCTATTAGAGCAATTACAGCCTATGGTGCCTTTGACCTATACGACCACAAATATGCAATGTATGGATGCAATGCTTAATGCAGCTACATGTTTTTGTATTTTTGATGGATTGGTTTTTGTGAATATGAATATGAGGTGCGAGAAGAGCTCTCGATTGATGAATTTGAGTATGCCTAGATATGAGATGCAAATTTTTGTTGTTTTTGATTATTTTTTATTTTTTGACCAAGTGATTGTGGACATCCTTGGAGCATTTTGGTGACCAAGTGATTGCGATAATCCTTGGGGCTTTTTGGGTGACCAAGTGATTGCGATAATCCTTGGAGCTTTTTTGGGTTTGACCAAGTGATTGCGATAATCCTTGGAGCTTTTTGGGTTTGACCAAGTGATTGCGATAATCCTTGGAGCTTTTGTGACAAGTTAGATAATTTGGAGCTTTTGGGTGACCAAGTGATTGCGATAATCCTTGGAGCTTTTTTGGGTTTGACCAAGTGATTGCGATAATCCTTGGAGCTTTTTGGTTTGACCAAGTGATTGCGATAATCCTTGGAGCTTTTTGGTTTGACCAAGTGATTGCGATAATCCTTGGAGCTTTTGTGGTTGACCAAGTGATTGCGATAATCCTTGGAGCTTTTTTGTTGACCAAGTGATTGCGATAATCCTTGGAGCTTTTTGGTTTTGACCAAGTGATTGCGATAATCCTTGGAGCTTTTTGGTTTGACCAAGTGATTGCGATAATCCTTGGAGTTTTTGGTTTGACCAAGTGATTGCGATAATCCTTGGAGCTTTTTGGTTTGTGACCAAGTGATTGCGATAATCCTTGGAGCTTTTTGGTTTGACCAAGTGATTGCGATAATCCTTGGAGCTTTTTGGTTTGACCAAGTGATTGCGATAATCCTTGGAGCTTTTTGGTTTGACCAAGTGATTGCGATAATCCTTGGAGCTTTTGTGTTTTTGACCAAGTGATTTTATGGATCCTTGGAGCATTTTTGGGATATGGCTCTCTTAGATATAAAATGGTCGCAAATGACTGATATTCAAGGGTTCTGTTTCCTTGATACCATCAAGAGAAGCTAGCCGGTACGTCCCGGGTCCTATTT
The DNA here is from genome assembly GCA_028583015.1 of Wollemia nobilis. Lineage (NCBI taxonomy): Eukaryota > Viridiplantae > Streptophyta > Pinopsida > Araucariales > Araucariaceae > Wollemia > Wollemia nobilis. The sequence continues at coordinate 9,923,048 of JAQPPZ010017209.1, read as the reverse complement.
TGCTATCAATGACATATGGACCTAACCAATTTGCCGTGAACTTGTCCCTTAGGTGGGACGACAAATTAGAGTTCTGTTGGTTTTCCTTCAAAACCAAATCACCAACCCGAAAGTCCCTTAGGTGAACTTTCATGTTGTAAGCTTTCTTAAGCCGCTCTTGATAGATACGTAAGTGCTCGAGAGCATTCACGCGTCGTTCGTCAAGCAACGTAAGTTGGTCTAACCGGGCCTGCCGCGCAGTGTCATCATCGATGAACTCCTGCATTGATATGCGAAGGGAAGGAATTTCCAACTCGAGAGGCATTACTGCCTCTGAGCCATACACGAGCAAAAATGGAGTTGCCCCAGCTTGGCGTCCGAACGCTAGTGCGGTAAGCCCAAAGGGCAAGTGGGATTTGTATGTGCCAATCCTTATGACTGTCTGCGATTGTCTTTTTAAGGATGGCCACTAGTGTTTTGTTTGATGCCTCTGCTTGCCCGTTTGCTTGCGGATAATAGGGCGTTGAAAAGCTGTGCTGAATTTTGTACTTTGTGGTCAAAGCACGCACGTCTTTGTTCTTGAATGATGGCCCATTATCCGATATTATTTTGGATGGAATACCAAAATGACATATGATGTTATGCAAGATGAACTCCACAATGCGGGGTCCTTTCGTTGAGGTTAACGGAATTGCTTCCACCCATTTAGTAAAATACTCTGTGGCCGTTATGATAAACGTGTGACGGCCTGACGATGCAGGGGAGATCTTTCCGATTAGATCGAGGCCCCACTACGAAAATGGCCAAGCAGATTGGACTGTCTCTAGGGCCTGGGAAGGTACGTGCATCAAATTGGCATGATGTTGACATTTCACGCACTTCTTGACATATTCGCAACAATCTCGCTCTAAAGATGGCCAATAATAGCCCATGCGAAGAATGCGCTTTGCGATGGCCATACCACTAAAGTGGCCACCACATGTACCGTCGTGCGCTTGGGCGACTACCCAAGTGGACTCTTGCTGGTCCAAACAATGAAGAAGAATTCCGTCATAGCTGCGACGATACAAAATGTCTCCTATCAAGACATACTTAGCCGCTTTCTGCTTGAATGTTCGTTTTGCGGCGTGCGTCAATCCAAAGGGAAGATTACCTAACTTGAGGTAGTCTCTAATGGGTAAATACTAGTCCTGTTGATCGGAAACCTCGACAGTATGAATAGCCAATCCCTTTTGAAGTTCTTCCCTAACAAATGCTGAATGGGATAGAACTTGTAAGAATAGCGTTGTGTTGCTATTAGTGGGAGTGGGGGAAAACAAGGACCCCCAGTTGGCACGTTTCAGACGGTCTCGGATTCGAAAGAACTTATCCGAGGATGGTTCGATCTGGATCATGTGGATTCCTGGTGTCAAGTCTGAGCTTGCACGCTCCATCGCGGATTGCGATAAGGTTTTGACTTGAATGGTTGTCATATCACCGGAAAGGTCTTGCGGGATTAGTGACCCCAAGGAGGCCATTGTGTCCGCAAAATGATTCGATGATCGAGGGAGTGCCTCGATGTCGTACCATTCAAGTTTTGCCAGGAATTTGTCCACGAGGGCTTTATAGGCCTTCAGAACTGGGCATTTGCATTGATATACCCCTTTGACTTGATTGACTATTAACAGCGAATCACCAAAGATATTCAATCGTTTGATGTTCATGGCGATTGTTGTCTGAAGACCTAGGAGCAAGGCTTCATATTCTGCATTATTGTTGGTGCACTGGAAGTTTAATTTAAATGACAGGGGCATTGGAGCGCCCTACGGTGTGAAGAATACAATTCCCGCGCCACCACCTTGCTCGCATTTAGAACCATCGAAGAATAGGGTTATGTCGGCCTGTGACTCAGGCTCATCAGAATCTGGCGATTCTGAGACATGGAAGACCCCATCATCGGGTAGTTCTATGACCAGAGGCTGATCGTCTTCAAGAGGAGCCTCTGCTAGTTGATCGGCTATGACTTGTCCTTTGATAGATTTTTGCCCAATGAACTCAATGTCAAATTCCGTCAACAACATGATCCATTTCGCCGTGCGACTACTATGATAAGTACGACTCATCATGTATCGCAATGGATTCTCCTTAGACACAACATACGTAGTGTTGCTCAGCATGTAGTGGCGTAGCTTTTTGGTAGCAAACACCACTGCCAAGCAGAGTTTCTCAACGTATGCATAGTTAAGTTCGTAACTGACCAGGGTGCGGCTAAGATAGTAAGTAGCCTGTTCTTTGTGAAGTTCATTCTTTTGGGCTAGCATGGCGCCCAGTGCCACCTCAGTAGCTGAGATGTATAAGTAGAACGACACTCCTGGTCTAGGTGGTGCCAATACCGGCGGCGAAGCCAAGTATTGTTTTATTTCGTCAAAGGCTAACTGGCACTCGTCATCCCAATGAAATGTGACCCCCTTGTGCAATAATTTGTTCATGGGTCGGCATTTGTCAGATAATTGCGCTATGAAGCGTTTAATCGACGCGACCTTTCCTTGCAGACTTCTGAGCTGCTTGATGGTAGTTGGGGGAGCCATTTCAAGGATTGCCTTGACTTTCTTTGGGTCCACTTCGATGCCTCGTTTTGAGACTATAAAACCCAAGAGTTTTCCGGATGTGACGCCAAATACGCACTTCTTGGGATTCAGTCTGACCTTATGCTCTATGAGGCGATCGAGGATCTTGCTTAAGTCACCGAGATGATCTGAGCGCAAAAGAGACTTGGCTAACAAATCATCCATGTAATCTTCCATAGTTTTGTGCATGTAATCATGGAAGATATATGTCATGGCACGTTGGTAGGTAGCGCCAGCATTTTTAAGGCCAAAAGGCATGACCTTATAACAAAATGTCCCCCAAGGCGTTGTGAACGCCGTTTTAAGTTGGTCTTCAGGATTGATACGAATTTGGTTGTATCCAGAGAAGCCATCCATTAGGGAGAGCATTTCATGACCTGTTGTAGCGTCTACTAGCGCGTCGATGCTTGGCAAGGGGAAATCATCCTTAGGACTCGCTTTGTTTAGGTCTCAAAAATCGGTGCATATGCGAATCCTCCCGTCGGGCTTCTTGACGGGAACCATGTTGGACAGCCATGGCGGATAATCCACGCGAGATGACAAACTGTGCATCCAACAGCTTTTGTAATTCGTCTTTGACCATCAAGGCCACGGTTGGGTGCATCTTTCGTAGTTTTTGCTTTACGGGCTTGATTGTCGGATCAAGCGTTAAATTATGCGTGACTAGCTGCGGGTCTAGTCCCGGCATGTCTCTGTATGACCATGCAAAAACTTCCTTCTTCGCTTTGAGAAGGGCGATGTATTCGGCTTGCTCTTCGGGGGAAAGACTTACCCCCAGCTTGATAATCTGTGGATTCGTTGGGTCTAAGCCGATGTCTACGTCAGTCGTTTCCTCGACTGACATGTGGGATCCGTCCTCCAACTGATGTGGAGTTGGGATCAAATGGATATCATTAGCTGAGTTTAGATCTACGTTTGGAACCTCGGGTCCCTCTTCAGCCTGAAAAATATCCTGAGTTGTCCTTGGGGTGGAATGAAGCATTTCACCGAAAGGCCAATACTCTGATGGTGATAAAGGTGAATTGACGCGATCCCAGTCGATGGCATCTATGTCTAGGTGCAATGATTGTGATGGATCGGCCGGATTGCGGATGGGTGCGGTCAAATCAATGGAGATCATGTGGATGGAATGAATTTGGTCTCCAGAACCGCGGGTGTGATAACTCGATTCTTTTAGATGCTCCCTATACTCTGGATCTGGCTCTACGGGAACGGGCACGAATGGATCTTCCCTAGGTGCGAATTCGTCCCTATTTGCGAAAAGGATGGCAGGGTCTTTTCTCGGCACTGATGTCATGATGGGATCTCGAGGTGGACGATGCTCATCTTGAATTTGGAGCCATGGATCCAATACTTGGTCCCACCTTGCAGGGTCTACCCACCATTCATGCCCTAGCAGTATGCCCATCTCGTCCCATTAGATCTTCATGAGTTAAAGGGCGGTGATGTCGTCACGCATGTCTGAGATAGTCCATCTCAGTCTCATCTTCTGAATCACTTTCGGAGACCCAAAAATGTTCATTCTCTTCAGCAATTGTTGCTTGCGACGTTGAGGACCCTCCTTGTTCCAGTAAGTTAATCTGGTCCCATTGTGGTTGTTCCACTCTTGGTGGAGGGACCTGATTCCCTTGACACTGTATTGTTTCATCTGGAACCTCTAAGGGGAACAACTTCAGAAAGATGTCCGAAAGTCGTTGATGTTCTCTTTGAGGATTACCGTCCGAACTTTCACCTCTCTCTAGCAAAGGAGAGGGATTATTGCTGTTGCCAAGGGTGTTTGTTGGCCATGGGAGGTAATCTCCCAATGTGTATTCTGTATTTGGATTGGCATAAGGATCTAATGCCAATCCCCCCTTGTTGCCTATTTCTAGGCCTTGCATATTTTCAACCAAGATGTCTAAGGGCAAGGGGTGGTTGAACCCTACTCCTGACTTGTCATATGGCATCTGATATCTTGGTTGGCAAAGGACCCGCATCCCTTGCTCATATCTGCCTAACCCGTATCCATGCCAATTGCATTGGCCGAGATATTTTAGGGCAAAATCTGGGTTTGACAGATAGTTGATGTTTTCAACAAAAGGCTCTTCGTCTGCTTCCTTTTGTTGGCATGGTTCAAGACCATGATCAAGGCCCCCATACACGAAATTCGTCTGGTTTGGAGGGTAGCCTAGAGGGACAACTGTCCCTATGGGAAGGCGAGGTCTTCCCATGTCTTGTACTGACTCCAATGCTGGGGTCGCCACAACATTTTGCACTAAATATTCCCCCAGGCCCGTACTGGCCATTTCAACAATGATTGTTGATGATTGGGTGGGAGGAAACGGGAGTCCTTCCTGAGTCCATTCCATGTTTGGTGGTTTAGGAGTCTTCACTTCCGTTGTGCGAGGTGTTTCTTCTGTTGATATCATTGAAATTATGGGCAACTTCTCTTCTAGAGGCTTAACCTCTTCCATGATCTGTTTTCCCTTGTCCTTCTGTTTGGCCATGATAGGTGGCGTTGATGATGAAGGAGCAGATGATGAAGTTTCACCTGGCTGGGATTTTGCCTTGTTGGTCACCAATGGTGCCTGCGGTATCGAACCCTGTTTAGATGGATTTAACTGGAAATCCAAATGCGTTGAAGGGAGGGTCGATTGAGGTATAAATTGTACCGCATTGCAATACTTGAAGGGCTCTAAGTCCATTGGGACTACATGTATTTCTCCTTCATAAGCATACTTTAAGCACTGGTGGGCGATCGAAGGGACACACTTCATGTCCCTGATCCAAGGCCGCCCTAGCAGTATATTATAAGCCATCTCGCCTTCTAACACATGGCACAGTGTAGGTATTGATTTTTGTCCTACCTGGATAGGCAGAACAACTGTGCCGACTGTCGAGCATATTGCATCGTTGAAAGCTCGCAGTGTGTACGTGGAGGCTGTGATGTGAGAGGCTGGCAGCTTCAAATGTTTTAAGGCTGCAGTGGTAATGATGTTACTGGACGAGCCAGTATCTACCAACACTCTTTTGTACGGAATCCCGTTGACCCGCGCGATAACGTGCAGGGGTGGATCTGCCATGTCATTCGATATCGTTTTTACCTCGTCTTCTCTGAATGTGATGACCGGCTCCGTACATTGTTTCACATGTCCCACGAAGTTGTTGAAAGAATTTGCTTCGTGAGGTTGTAATTCGATGGCTTTTAAAATGTCCATAAGAGCTTCCCTATGGGGTGCTGACTGTTGAATAAGCTCGTAAATGGACAGCCTAGCCGATGTGGTCCGCAAACTCTGCGTGAGTTTGGTCCGTATCGTGATTTCGGGTCTAGGCGGAGGCAACTGCGTTGGGCGTTGTTGAGGCTGCGATGTTGTCGAAACTTCCCTCGTAGCTACCTCGGGGGCAACTGCTGGGTACCTTCTGTTCCTTGTCACTATGCTAATCATTCCCACAAATCCTTGCATGGGAAGATTCTGTCGCACCTCGTTAATCTGGAGTGGTTTTTCCCGTGCCTCGTGGGCAGGCAAAGGGTCCTTGAATACCCCCATTTGTTGGTTGTTTGGCGCTATGGGGTTGTCCACGGCCAATGTTCTATTGTCGATCAAATCTTGGATTAGTTCTTTGAACTTCCAAGCATCCATTCAAGTCGTGTCCTCTCGCGCCTATGGAATCTACAATACAATTCCTCTCTGTATCCCCTAGGCTTAGGAGCATTAGGGTCTATATTTTGAATTTCTGGCAGAGTGACTAAATTTGCCGCCGACAAGCGGTCAAATAGGGAGTCCCTGGACTCCGTGTAAGGGGTGAATTGTCGCCTAGGGCGACGCTGTTGATTCTGCTCCTGTCTTCTATTATCTCTTTCATAAGCAGGAGGCACTGCCTGGTAATTAGCCTTTTGGGGCTGCATTTCTTGCACAGGCGCGGGAACATTTATCGCAACTTGGTTAACCGTAGCATGTTGTGGTTGCGTTGTCCCGATTTTAGTGGTTTTATTCCACTCTTTCTTTTTAGGCTTGGCGATTGCGCCTTCGCCTATCTTAATCTCTTCTATAACTCTGGCTTGCGCCAAAGCTTCTTCTAAGCTGTCGTATTGTCGCAGCAACAATAGACCAGAGATTGATTTTAAGCAACTTTTTGCGAACATCTGCGTGAGATCAGACATAGGGGGATGGTAGGGTAACTTAGAAAGCAAAGCTCTCCATCGATTCCCATATGCTGCCATTGTTTCTTCCTCAAATTTCTCGAGGCTCGCCAGATCACTCAGTGATGCCTTCTTCCTTGTGTTGAAGGCAAAGCGTTCAAGAAACGCATCTACTAATTGATCTAAGTTGCTTATGCTGTGTTTAGGTAGTTGTGTGAACCAATCCGAGGCAGGGCCTGCGAATGTGGTTATGAATGTTCTAAGCAACAATGCGTCATTATCTTGGATGCCGAAGCATTGGCTTAGAAATCTTGTAACGTGTTCTTGTGCATCCTCTTCACCTTTAAAGATTGCCAATTGAGGCAACTTGAAGTGCTCGGGGTAAAGAGGTGTAGGCACTGAGGGATGCACCGGATTACTACGGAGTTGACGTAATGTGGGTTTTTGATGCCCAGCAGCTTTTGTCTCCACAGACTCCAAACGCTCTAATAGCGCTTGGTATGCATCGAAAGATTTTATTTCTTCCTCTCTTGTTCGCTCCCGTTGTAAGTTATGGTAAACTGGGGGCCTATGGAGGGGTGGCCGAATGGCAATCCTCCTGCCTTGATGGGGAGTTTCAGCATATTCTATTTCTGGTTCGTACTCCTCATAAAGTTCTTGAGGAGTCTCCGGGCGAGACCTATGACCTTGATCGAGTCCTCGCTGAAGGTACCCATCATTGTTTCGGGGAGTGGCCTCCCTCTCGGGTCCGTAAGATCTCGGAGGCAAAGCTTGACGAGGTCGTGGAGACCTGTCCCGCACCAATGAATTATGCCTCTCATATTGTTCGGCCCTTTGGATGCGAGGGGTTGGCTCCCTCTCAGGTAGTTCATAGCGTAACTCATCCGCTTCGCGTTGCATGCGCTCTCTATCCAAGCGGTGTCGATACTCTATCTCCTGATGACTTTGTTTAAGCCGCGTGATTTGGGCTTGACGGGTGGCCTGTCTAGCAACTATCGGGTCAATTTGGTCTACCCTATTTTGCTCAGGAGGTTCGAATGTTTCTCCTATGTGTTTGCCTCGAGTTTGCTGATCTAAAGTTTCAATGGGTCGCTTCCCTCTGTCGAGGTGGGCGACATGTACTCGAGGCTCTGGCCTTGATGTATGATCATGATACCTAGCAAGTGCGGAAATGCAAGGTTCCCACACTGTTTGTTGTCCTCGAGGAATGCGATGGCTTTCCTCGTACTCTCTTTCATGGGTTTGGACGGGGCGGGCGGAGTTAGCTCGCCCTGTGTAAGGAGCCCTACGCTCCGGATTTTGTCTTTCCATCCTGATGGGAGGTAAAGAAGGGACGCCATATCCACGTTGTCCCTCCAAATGGATAGTGTGCCTCTCTAGCACTCCATCGCGCTGTGGCCACTCATGTCTAACCTCAGAAGGTGATTCTCTATTTACATCAAGGTCTACATGTAGGGCGTCTTCCCGAAAGGGGCTGCTTTGAATGGGCATACCCCACCGAGGATTCTGAATCGGATTCTTTTGTAGGCCAGACCGATAAGGCGGTATGACCAAGTCCTCAGGACTGAAGCGAAGGCGACTTGTGCCTGCTTCTTGTGTACCTTTCGGAGCTTCTACCCTTGATTGGGCTTGGCTACGGGTGTACACCATTGCGTTGCTTCTATACTATCTAAGTAGATTTTTATCTCGTTTATGATGATTTTTCTTTTTGTCTACACTAAGCAGAAATAAACACACACATGCGCAAACCGTGATTATCTCTTTTAAGGATTATTGGTGTGCCCTAAACTGGTTTAGTGCATTTTGATGTTTTGTTTTGTTTTTGTAGGTTTTGAAGAACGTTTAAATGCATTATGACGGCTCATATAACTCCCAAAATGGTAGCCCCTTCAATATACCAACCATGCCGATATACCAACCTCTCTATATACCCGCCCTTACGAGAGGGAGACTATAGGTACGTGAGAGCAGAAGGTACGTGGTACGTAGGTGGTACGGAAGGGGGATTGTCCTGTTAATGGCACCTACCATAGAAGACTTATCCTCGCACGCATGGGAATCACCCCAGCGACACTCGGTCAGCTTTCATCAGGATTTACGCCTAACAACAGTTGACAATCGGGAAATGGATGCAAAGCTAAGCCAAGGTGGTGATGAACCCACCGTTGGTCTTGCTCAAGGGCTGGGGTCTTACGACCAGCTCCTTGGTTTAAAATTATTGCGTGAAGTGTGTGGGATTCATTTTATTTAACAAAAATGAAACAAGCATAAATGACTTTCCCTAATGCAATGCAAGATTAAATGAAAACAATTAAAGAAACAGAAACAGAAACAGAAAATTTAACAGAGATTATGAAAATCCCTACCTCTTCTCTGCCTGGACCGGTTGCTTCTGAATTTCTGCTCTAAAAATCTACAGGCGGGAATTCGTCCCTCTGTGAGACGAATTACGTAACAGAATTCGTCCCTTCTAGAGATGAATTTGAATTCGTCTCAGGGTCAGACGAATTACAGTAAAGAATTCATCACAGCCAGAGACGAATAACGATCGCAACAAAAAATGTACCTATCAAGCACAAAACACAAAAATTTAATCAGTTTCTATGATCTTAAAACCAGGGGACAGGGTCCCACCGTGATCGCCACTGAAAGCACGAGATTTCGGGCGAAGGAAACACTAATTGCGATGCATTCAAAATCAAATACGCTTAAGTCCTAGAAATGTAAATTGCATGAAATGAAAGAAACGCATTGGAAGAGACACAAGCAAATGGAGAAAACATAGCCCTTTCATTAAACTTTCTTGATCTCTGTTACAAATACGCCTCCTCCCTTTTCAGGGGCTAGGAGCGTTAAAAGAATTTGACTACAATCGAGACTTAAGGTTCCTCTTTCCGCGTGCCCACACTTGAAATGGACGGGCCAAGATGATGTCGTCGCTGATGTCGATGAGTCTTTGACCTCTGCTGCTCCTCCTGCGAACAAAGAAACAACGAAGATGTCAGTAGCACCCGCTGCACATAAGAAGTGTTTGTTCTCTAAAATCGCCAAAAGATGCATGCAAACATTTGTCTGAAATAGTGAGTAAAATGACTCTAAATGACCTGAAAACCTGACAGAGGACAGAAAACATCACCAGAAGGCCACTGCCACTGAGACAGTCGGCCAATCTACCTTCAACTGGAATTCGTCCCTGGGCAGGACGAATTCTGACTGCAATTCGTCCCTGGGTGGGACGAATTCTTCTGTGTTGGAAAAGCCGACCTGATGCTGCTCCAATGTCGAATCTCGAGACCTGCAAAATGCCTGCAAACAGAGGGGTTATGTAATTGGGGCCATTTTGGGACGACCCAGATGGTCGGATTCTCCCAATTTGGCCTCTATCCTCGGGAATTCGATATCGCCACCTGCAAGTTAGTGAAACAACAAAGCGACAAAAAGCATGATAAAATCTGATCAGAATGTTATGAAATTGAAGCTATGAGTTAACCAAATAGAATAACATGAGATGCAACCTGAAACAATAATCTAGAATGCTTTTGGAATAAAACTTAGAAAGTGCGGGGGTGCCCAAGTGGGCCTCCCACCGTTGGCACTTGATCTTGGCGCCAATCCACTAGGGATGGGCCCAAAACCTCTTAGGATTGGGGTGTCTGCAAATTGGTTGATTCAGGTGTCCATATGTTGGATTTGGGTCAGATTCAAGCTTCCAAAAGCCACCCAACAACCTCCCTTGCAAAAGAGATTGGTGGATGTGAGAAGGTGAATCAAAGGGGATGCAAGTGGGTGTTCAACTCGGAAGCACTTCGTTGCTTGAAATCTCCTTCAATCTGTCCTTTTTGGGTGAGAAAAGTCCCACCTTTTATAGACCCATGGGGTCTCTTTTGAGAGGGAAGCACAAGTGCCATGTGTTGGTCATAGGTGCCATGTGGCAGTCATGTCTTCCCATGAGGGAGGAGAGTCCTCCATTGACTTGGGCTTTCATAATTGCCCTTGTGACAGTCCTCTAACGGCCTATCTATCCACCCACACACGCGTGCGAGGCGAGAGTCATCAACTGACTGTCCTGGGCTGCCACTTGGCACCATTCTTCTTTTTGCCCGTTAAACTCAGAATTCGTCCCTACCAGAGACGAATTCAGAATTCGTCCCTGGGTGAGACGAATTCCAGTTAGTATTCGTCCCTGGGTGAGACGAATAGTGAGCAAAGTGTCTAAATGTGCCAAATTGCTTCCTGACCTTACAAAATTGCTATGAAAGTGGTTAGGACCACTGTTTGACCTCTGAGGGCTGCCCTGGGGGCTGTGTTTGTCAAAGCGATCAGTGTTTGCAGTCACATAATCGGATTGGTGCTGTTTTGGTGTCTACAGGTGGCTCCTTAAAAATTATGCCTTGAAAATTGTGCCATTTCATTCTCCAATGCTACATTCATAGGTCAACATGGTTTTGTCTCGAAAAACAATCCATTTGTTCTCTTTTTTTTTGCAACCTGCATGTGTAAGTAAAAAAATTAATTCAAACTTAAACCCCAAATTATAATGTAAAAATTTAATTATCTTCAAATGAATATAAAATAGAATAAAATATTTATATGAATGAAATTAGGATAAAATCCAAAATGGTGATGTTTTATTTTATCTTATTTATTATTATTATTATTTATTATTTATTTTATTAATCATTCTTTTGAGGACCTTACTCACCTAGGTCTTAGGAGAGTGGGATGAATTTATTGCATAAGAAAACAAAAATGTATTAATAAAGTAACCCCTTATTTTATTACATTTTATTTTATTACATACTTTATTTTTATTATATACATATATATATTAATTTTTTTATTTTATCCATAAATATTTTGAGGACCTTAATCACATAGGTCTTAGGAGAGTGGGGTGACCTCATTGGTAAACATGTGAGATCAATCACATGAAAATAATGAAATCCAACACAAAATCATCCACTACTAAGACTATGATAAACTCAAGAGATCACTCAAAGCAAACCACAACTTCATACAAACATCAAAACTTCAAATGGATCCCCAAAATTGGGGTACATTTTGTGATGGCAAAAATACTAATGATATAAGAAAGGATGAAGTGATCCAACTAAAAATAACCATATTCCAAAAGTATTGATCATCCTTGAGAATTTATTTCATAGTAGTGACTGGCCAATTGGACAAAATATGAAGATTGATGAATAAAATTTTAAATAAATTCAATTTAAATATAGAAAATAATTTAAATATTGGTGTATAGTACTCTAGAAAAGAATTTCATTATTTTTTAAGTCTCTAGAAATAATTTAATGACATCATTACTTTGATCTATGATGACTTAAAATTCTATAATAAATATACCATTCAACATACTATAGAATTACTACCCAAAACTAAGTCATTCTGACAATAGAAAAGACTAATAAATAAAAAAATTGAAGCATTGATAAAACAAGAATTGCTAAAGCTACTGAATGTAAAAACCATTTACCCAATAAAACGTTCTATGTGGATAGCCAATTTGATCTCGCTAAAAGAAAATAATTGAGATATCTACCCTTCTGTGGATTTTAGGAACCTAAAAAAAGCATATTTAAAGGATCACTATCCCTTGCCCTAGATCGATAAGATCCTACATACAATTGTTGGAAAAAAATAATTTCTAGATGGATTTTTAGGTTTTAATCATGTTTGGATCAAATATGATCATCAACATAATACTGCATTTATGACCAAAATGGGAACATTTGCTTATCAAAGAATACCTTTCAGCTTATCCAATGTCGGATCTAATTTCTAAAGGGCTATGGATTTAGCTTTTAGTGAACCTTTGAATAAAGTTATACTGATTTATCTAGATGGTATGAAAATATTATCTCATCGTAAGGAGAAATATTTTGGTCATCTTAGACTAGTTTTTAAAAAATACAAAGAATTTAGGGTATTACTCAACCCAAAAAAATTAATATTTGTTGTGCACAAAGGGAATTTGCAACATCATGTAGTGTTAAAGAAAGGTCTAGCTATTTATTTAGATTAGTTAAAGCTATATTAGCACTCCCTATTCCTCAATATATAAAAGGATTAGAATTGTTCTTTAGGAAAATCAATTTTATCCATAAATTCATATCTAACTTTGCTAGGATAGTAAAGCCTACGATAAAAATATTGAAAATGCAGGAAAGATTCACATGGATAGAAGTCAAAAGTGAGGTTTTCACAAGAATAAAGGAAGGTATTACTAGATCCTTGGTATTAGCTAACCTGTAGTACAAGAAATACTTCATTCTATATGTCTTTGGAGTAGAAGAAACCTATGCAACCATCCTCACTCAAAAAGACAAGGATCATAATGAGCAACCCATAGATTTTTCTAAGAAAACCTATACATGATCATGAATAGCACTATAATTTCATATATAAATAATTGTTTGCTCTAATTAAATTATTCAAAAATATGAGACACTATATTTCTTAGAGCATAACACTAGTGTATATAGTACACCCAAATAAACAGAGCTTCATAGTGCAAGGAAAATTGGAAAAAAAATGAGTTGGTTGGATCACAAATATACAACAGTATGTTATATATATCAATCCCACTAAATTACTTATAGAAATATCACTATGTGAAGAATTGGTGAATTCAGTAGCATCAGACTCTAATTTGTTGATCAAATAATGACAAAAATATTAGCTAAAAGAGGTCTAGACAGAGAAAAATACTTGGATAGATTAGATAGTTTGTTTTTTTAAGACTAATAAGTGTCTATATGGGTTTACAACCTCTCAAAGGTATAGGTGTAGAGTGCAATCCTTGAAGTACATTCTAATTAATTGTGTCTTATACAAAAAAAAAATTGATGGTGTGTTGCAAATATGTGTGTAGCCGAATAAGATAGAGAAAATATGGAAGGAATTTCATGTTGTCATCTCAAGAGGAAACTATTATAGACAAACCATAGCTTTTAAGATTCTTATATATGGATATTATTACCCCACATTAATTGTTGACACTTTTAAAATTGCTAATGCCTATGAAAAATGTCAAATATTTATTGGTAGAAGCAAGAACCTGAAAATATCTCTAGAACTTGTTATTGCCAAATAAGCCTTTAAACAATGGGAGATAGAATTTATTGGGATGATTAATCCAAATTATTCTACAATAAACAAATTTATATTGATAGAAACATATTATTTCACTATGTTGTTTGAATTAGAAGCAAATTGAAATGCAAAAAAAGATATATAATTTTTGGAAAGATTGATGACCAGGTTTAGGGCCCTTGCTATAATAGTGTTTTACATTATCAGAGCATTCACGAGGGATAAAACTATGGATTTTTCATAAGATATAGCATATACTAGAAGGTATACTCAAACTATTGTCCTTAATACAATGGAATAGTAGAGTCCACAAATAATAATTTCATGAGAATAATTAAGAGGAATATTGATAATAATTAGAAAAGTTAGAATTTAATGCTATACCAAGAATTATGAGTAGATATAATCATGATCAAGAAATCCTTGAAGACCACACCTTACACGCTAGGTTTTTGAAAAGAAATTGTATTTTCAATAAAACTTGAGTTACATGTATTAAAGCTCATAAACCAAATATAATTAGAGGACATTAATACAATTGAGAAAAGAATGTTGGAATTGTTGTTGTTAGAGAAAAAAAAAAGGCCTATAATAATTTCCATCAGCACCAAGTAGCTATTAAGTGATGGTTTGATAAAATATCATCATTAAAATCCTTCAAATATGGTGACCTAGTAATAAAATGGGACACAAATTGAGAAAAACTAGGGAAGTGTGAGAATCTAGAATAATTGTGGTCAAGTTCATATCTAATCTTGGGAAGGAAGGAATTAATGCATACAAGCTTCAAGATGTTGATGATCATATTTTTCCAATTCTTATGAATGGCTAGTATTAAAAGCACTATGCATAGAGGAGTGTGTCATTGATGTGTATATATGTAAATAATAAAATGTGTAAATAATTTCATAGAGGAAGTAGTGATTGTATTTCTTTTGTAAATAGAAGAAATTGATTAGCTAAGTATTGTGCCTAGTAGCCATTATATTTTGAATTCTTAGCAATATTATTGGTTTAAAGTATGACACTCTTGAAAAAATGACATGCACTTTAAATGCTTACACAAACTTGTAGTTACAAGAAAATATTATGTCATAAAATCTAAGCACATGCAATGCTTGACATTAAATCATAAACGATTATTGTTTGTAGGTATTTATTTCTATATAAATAGGGCCAAAAAGGGGTGATATGCATTAGAGCATTCAGTGGTTGAAGGAATAAGATACTACATAATTGATAAAATTTTATATGCGATAAGGAATCTCTATGATTTCTTGTCCCCATATCCATAGAAGAATTATTAAGGTAAGAGATGGAAAAAAGTATAGAATACTACAAAAGAGCTATAAGATAAACTGACTCTAGATACTAAAATCATATCAATTCGATTAGACTGTGATGACACCACTCTTACAAGCACCATATGGACCTATTGGGCAACCCTCAAGGGTTAAATACTGATCATAACAACTTTTGGGAAGGTTTACCCCACTTTGGGGAAGTTTTGGGCTATGTATCCATGGTTGTCCCACCCTTGGATGACCACAGTTCATGGTTGTCCTACCCAAGGATAACCTCCAACAACTATCCCCGGATGGGATGACCATCGCCTAGGCCCCTCAAAAAGTCAAGGGTAGGACAAATAGAAATCAAATTATGCCATTTATCCTACCCAATGACTTATGATATATTGAGGGTCTGCCAAAGCCATCACAGCCTGCAGATTGGAGGCCAAAATTAGAGGCCTATTCCACCTAACACATGGAAAGGGTTTTGAAAAGTGGTGGCACCTACATTGCATGCCCTAAATTTCCCATTTAACCCTGTGGTCCTCTTGGGATATAAATTAGAGTCTTTCCAACAAATTTTAGAGAGAGGTATTTGCAAGAATTCACCCTCCCATTTTACCCTCATATTTTCCCTTGGAATCTTCATAAATCAAAGGAGTTTCCAAGACATCCCCAAATACACACATCCTTTCCAAAACCCACCTATTTTTGTGATTTAGATTACAAAATTTTATGAAAACATCCCTAGGAGTATTTTGGACCATATCCCATAGGAATTGGTGGTAAAAATCACCAGGTTTTGTAGTCGTCCCCACTTGGGATGGTTGATATTCCCAATTGGAACACCCAGGTATGGCCATGAATTTTCATATAATTTTGAGTTAATTTTAGTGTAGATAATTTATAAATTAGTTTATAGGCATCATACTAAAATTTGGTAAAATTTGGAGTAGTTTTGGACCTTCAATTAGGGTTTTGTGATGACAATCCGAATTGGAACACCCAGGGATGGCCATGGTTTCTGCTTGCAATTTCATTTTACTTTCTGTATAAATCATTACTAAAGTAGATAATATAAATTATTATAAATTTTGGTACAATTTGGAGTTTTTTTGGATCGTCTATTGTACTTTTTGTATTCAATTTTGCATGCATCTTTATGATTTCATATTAACCCGCACATGCTATTAATCAATTTTAGTTTCTTATGTGTAGATAGAGGTATTTCAATTTACAAGGAAGAAGCTAAATATTTGAATATGGATAGAACATCATAGTAGTAGAAAAAACCCATTCTTTAATTTGTGAGTACGAGGAAGACACTGAAAGTGCGCCCTGAGTTTTGAAAGGATTGGATCCTTTGAAATTGTAATAAGTTGTATCAATTGAGAGCCCTGAAGGGGACGTTTTGTAACCATGTATTTTATAAATTATTTAATATAAAGAGAACCCCCCATTTATTTCACTTATTTGTCACTTATTTCTAATTTTAATGTCATTTTTGAATGCTTAGATAGGACAATAGATGCATTTTATTTAATTTTACTAGGTGCACCATTTTTTCTACTCTAAAGTGGCAATCATGGTGGGACCTCTGCCCTGTTTCATTTTTGCATGTTTTGAATCTATTTTTGCCCTTGAAAAGTTGTAATTTTTGGTTTTTCTAACCTAAAATGACCCCTTATTTCCTAATTAGAGCACCCAAGGATGGCCCCAAAATTTGTAGCCATCCCACCCTAGAACAACCATAAAACAAGGGGTTTGCAACTCAAATTTATAGAAACAACAAATTTTTGAGCTTTCAAATTAAGTATCCAACCCTTCACTTTGCATTAATACTGTTTAGAAAAGATTAAATTTAATTTTTCATGTCTTTTCCTCATTGATTGAAATGTAGATTTCACTTTTACTAAATTTCAAAACAACAAAAAGAAAAAAATGGGGAAAATAATAGTTTAAGTATGAATTTTTATGGTTTGATTGCTTGTGGCCTACCTAACGGTTATATTTTCATATAGGATAAAAATTTTGTAGGTTCGTTATTCATGCAAATACTTCTAAAAGTGAAACATTCTTTTTGCATTTCTACCTTCGTAGCTTTGACTCCTCTGCTCATCGAGGCCTCTAGATGGTCCATTGCGGTAGTGTGTCATGTTTTTACATTTTTCCAAGTCAAATAATCTCTCCTCTACCTCACTCATCTTTTTTATCTCACTTCCAATTGTCACAATGAGGACCCTCGACGTCGGCCCATTCGCCTAAAATTTTTAAGATCAATTTTTTCTTAGGGTCAATTTGCCATAATATATATCCAAAAATAGGTATATTTGTACTTGTTGGAAAGCTCTTTTCAAGACTGATATAATGGTGGTGTTTTTATGAAGTTATAAGATGATTTAATAGGTCAAAATTGGCCCCAAATATGACCTTATATTATAGGGCTTCAAATGCCCCAAATTTTGGTGCGAAGATTCTCAATTTGATTTTATTAGAATTTTCCATGATTCACCTTGATTTTGATTTGGATTCACCATTTTTTTACAAGTACATTTTGAGTCCAACCCCTTATACATAAACCTAGCTATTTTGTTTTACTTTCTTGAAGAATAAAAGTAAATACACACACCACATCACATTTTGACATTAGTGAGTTGGAAATTTATTCCCAACCACTACTAGATACCAACAATTGTGGGCTTCATCTCCACCCATTGGCTCGCATGATACAAACCCTATTTTTTGGCCAAATACGGCTCTAGGAATTGTCTTAGCCAAGGAAAATAGCACACATTCCTCTTTGGAGGGGGTATTACTGCCGATAATTAATATGGATGAGTACTGGTAGGACCTATGCTTCTTGATCACATATGGGTTTCATCTCCGTATTTTTATTAGTTTACTTGACCGGACATTCATTGCCAATTTTTGAGCTACAAGTACATGTGAAATCCTTTAAAAAAATTGAGAATTACATCAACCATATTCAAACACATGAAAAGAGATCCCTTTACAAACAATAAATAAAAATACACCAAACAACTTAAGGATTCACATCTAAAAATTAAATGATATAGTCACATTGTTTGATTGGGTATTCTTTTTATTGTTTGATCTTGTGTTAGTAAAATTTAAAGGAGATAATCATATGGTAACTGTATGTGGCCAATATTGATCAAGGGCTAGTATCATAAAATATGTACAAGGGGGCCCTAAACACCATTGCTATTCTCTCTAGGATCTCATAATTCTTGCACAATGTATAGAAAGCCATTGTGAGGTCAACCCCTCACTTAGAGGACCTGACCACAAAGGTACTTCTACTAGGAGAACACCAATGGGATATCCACATGATCAAATAGATTATTCAGTTAGCCAACATAAATTCCAAGCCTAAAATAGATACAATCGACCTACCAAGGAGTCTAGTAGGGAAGTATACACTCCCTCTATGTCATGACCTTCACAACCCATAACTCCCTTCCATAAAGCAGTAACAATCCAAAGTAGCCCTATGTGAATTTTGCATGCATCATCAGCCAACATGACCATGGGTGAGTTAATACGACAATCCCCAAGCATAAAAAAACTTTCATGGAGGTTTTAGATTCAATGAAGTTACAACCTCACAATTTGGATGCTTTCACAAAATTTGTGGGATACATACAAATACACAAAGAGCCTATTATATCCTTTCAAAATCATGAGATCAAACCTGAGTCTACCAATTTAACAAAACCTCCTTTGCACATCAAATAGATCCCCTATAAGAGAGTATTGATTGACATAGGGTTTACAATAAATATTATCACCACAACTGCACTGAAACTTCTGAACCTCCCATCTTCGCACATTGGAATGTCCACATTTACCTTGAAATAATTTAGCGATGCTTTATCCTCCACTATGGATACGATAGTCCTACATATTCAAGTTGAAAAAAAGACTATACCTACATTGTTCTACATCTTGAAATGTGTAAGATAATACAACATATTGATAGGAAGACCTAGGATGAGAGACATAGAGTGCATCCCCTCTGTCATGCATCAATGCATCAAATATATTCATGAATACCAGGTCTATGTGGTTCATACCGACTCAAACCCCTTCAAGTATTACAATAAGGATGATCATCTGCAAGATTCTACTCTTTTATCCACTCACTTGGACACTAAACTAAATGATCTTATCCAAAGTCTAGATTCAACCCCATCGTTAATTATGAAGCTATATTGATCACCATTGGTACCATCAGTTTCTACTGCCACTCCCCATTCATCCATAATTTCTCTAAGTAAGAATGATTCAAAAACACCAACTACAAAGGCTCCCATAGCCATATTTGACACATAAATAGAAGACCTTCCCACTCCTACCAATAAGAAAGAACCCATAGTTGATATAGATAAATCAGATTATATCATACCATCTTCCTCCACCATAATTGAGGATACATTTCACTTGACCAACCCTGAACTCAGTGAGTACATAACACACAATGTTATATTCACACCTATCATGGAGTCGATCAAGGATCTGGGTTTTTCTCTTGCCAAGAAGCTACCCATTGATAGCATTTTTTATTCATCTTCAAAATATGAGGGCCAAGAAGACCACCTTGGATAATTTAATGAGACATCCATGACTTTTTAAAATACAAATGCTTCTCCTCATGAGTTTGTGGGAAAGATCAATGTGATGACAGGAAAGCATAGTCCTTCGAATCCATATATGCAACTTGTGATTCCATACAACACTCCATCCATACCACAAGTGCTACCATCACTGGATTCAATCACACCTACTACATCTCACTCAACATCTCTACAAAATAAAGAATAGGTGTACCCTGTACACCAAAGTGGAGATAATCTAGCTTCCACAACTAAAAAATCTAAGTTGGAACAAGAGCATGAGATAAATAAAGAACAAGAGCATGTGGATATACTCACTACCCACAATCATCATGAACCATCCATATCTACTCAGATATTGAGAAATTTTGATCCATATTTTCTTAATTCTCTCTTTGCACCCACACCCAATACACCTCCACTATGTATTAGTTATCATATAGCTTCATCAACAACCATCCAGTCATCGCATCCACTAGTTTCATAACATATATTGGATAGTCCACTCACTATTGAGTTACAAGTGAGTCACCAACACAATTATTTACAAAAAATATTGAATTGCCTCACAAGCATGGATTTATGATTGATTCATCCAAAATATCAACTTCTTGATTATAAAAAACAATCCTTGCCTATGCAGTCCAAGGTTTACCCCACTTTGGGGAAGTTTTGAGCTATGTATCCATGGTTTTCCCACCCTTGGATGACCAGAGTTCATTTTTTTCCCACCCAAGGATAACCTCCAACAGCTATCCCTGGCTGGGATGACCATGGCCTAGGCCCCTCAAAAATTCAAGGTTAGGACAAATATAAATCAAACTATGCCATTTATCCTACCCAATGACTTATGATAGATTGAGGGTCTTCCAAAGCCATCACAACCTGTATATTGGAAGCCCAAATTAGAGGTATCTTCTACCTAACACATGGAAAGGATTTTGAAAAGTGGTGGCACCTACCTTGCATGCCCCAAATTGCCCCTTTGACCCTATGGTCCTCTTGGGATATAAATTAGACTCTTTCAAAAAAAAATTAGAGAGAGGTCTTTGCAAGAATTCACCATGAAGTGCTACCGATTTTCACTCTCCCCTTTTACCCTCATATTTTCCCTTGGAATATTCATTAATCAAAGGAGTTTCCAATACATCCCCAAATACACACATCCATTCAAAAACCCACCTATTTTTGTGAGTTAGATTACAAATTTTTATGAAAACACCCCTAGGAGTATTTTGGACCATATCCCATAGGAATTGGTTGTAAAAATCACCATGTTTTGTAGTCGTCCCCACTTGGGATGGTTGATAGTCCCAATTGGAACACCCAGGTATGGCCATGAATTGGCATATTATTTTGAATTAAATTTTAGTGTATATCATTTATAAATTAGTTTATTGACATCATACTACAATTTTTAAAATGTGGAGTAGTTTTGGACCTTCAATTAGGGTTTTGTGATGACAATTCTAATTGGAAAACCCAGGTATGGCCATGGGTTCTACTTGCAATTTCATTTTAATTTCTGTATAAATAATTACTAAAGTAGATAATATACATTATAATAAATTTTGGTACAATTTGGAGTTATTTTGGATCATCTATTGTACTTTTTGTATTCAATGTTGCATGCATTTTTATGATTTCATCTTAATCCACACATGCTATTAATCAATTTCAGTTTTTTATGTGTAGACACATGTATTTAAATTTACAAGGAAGTAGCTAAATATTCAAATATGGATATAACATCATAGAATTATAAAAATACCATTCTTTAATTTATGAGTGTGAGGAGGACACTGAAAGCGCGCCTTAATTTTTTGAAATGATTGGATCCTTTGACATTGTAATAAGTTGTATCAATTGAGAGTCCTGAAGGGTATGTTTTGTAACCATGTATTTGATAAATTATTTAATATAAATAGAACCCCCCATTTATATCACTTATTGGTCACTTATTTCTAATTTTAATGTCATTTTTGAATGCTTATATAGGAAAATAGATGCATTTCATTTCATTTTGCTAGGTGCACAATTTTTTCTATTCTAAAGTGGCGATCATGGTGGGACATTTATCTTGTTTCATTTTTGCAAGTTTTGAATATATATTTATCCTTTAAATATTGCAAGTTTTGGTTTTTCTAGCCTAAAATGACCCCTTAATTCCAAATTAGAACACTCAAGGATGGCCCCAAAATTTGTAGCCATCCCACCCTAGGACAACCACAAAACAAGGGGTTTGCAACTCAAATTTATAGAAACAATAATATTTTGAGCTTTCAAATTAAGTATCCAACCCTTCACTTTGCATTAATACTATTTAGAAAAGGTTAAATTTAACTTTTCGTGTCTTTTCCTCATTTATTGAAAGGTAGATTTCACTTTTACTAAATTCCAAAACAACAAAAAGAAGAAAAAGGGGGAAAATAACAGCTTAAGTATGCATTTGTATGGTTTGATTGCTTGTGACCTACCTAACGATTAGGTTTTTATATAGGATAAACATTTTGTAGGTTCGTTATTCATGCAAATACTTCTGAAAGTGAAACATTCTTTTTGCATTTAGTGAAGGTTCATTGAGTGCTATTTCGTTTTACTTTATTGAAGTATAAAAGGAACCACACACACCACATCATATTTTGAGGGGTTATCACTATCGAAAATTAATATGGATGAGGACTGGTAGGACCTATGCTTCTTGATAGGGTATGGGCTTCATCTCCATACTTTGGTTGGTTTATTTGACCGGACATTCATTGCCAATTATTGAGCTACGAGTATACAGGTGAAATCCTTTAAACAAATTGATAATTACATGAACCATATTCAAACACATGAAAATAGATCCCTTTACAAAAAATAAAAAAAAATATACCAAACAACTTAAGAATTCACATCTAAAACTTAAAAGAGATAGTCACATTGTTTTATTGGGTATTTTTTTTATTGTTTTATCTTGTGTTAGTAAAATTTAAAGGAGGTAATCATATGGTAACTACATGCGACCAATATTGATCAAGGGATATTATCATAAAATATGTACAAAGGGGCCTTGAACACCATTGCTATTCTCCTAAGGATCTCATTATTCTTGCACAATGCATAAAAAGCCATTGTGAGGTCAACCCCTCACTTAGAGGACCTGAAAACCAAGGTAATTATACTAGGAGAACACCAATGGGACATCCACATGATCAAATAGATTATTCAGTTATCCAACATCAATTCCAAGCCCAAACTAGATACAATCAACCTACCAAGGAGCCTAGTAGGGAAGTATACACTCCCTCCATGTCATGACCTTCACCACCCATAACTCCCTTCCATCAAGTGATAATAATTCAAAGTAGGCCTATGTGAATTTTGCATACATCATCAGCCAAAATGACCATGGGTGAGTTAAACGACAATCCCCAAGCATAAAAAAACTCTCATGGAGGTTTTAAATTCAATCAAGTTACAACCTCACAATTTGGATGCTTTCACAAACTTTGTGGGATACATAAAAATACACAAAGAGCATATTATATCCTTTCAAAATCATGAGACCAAAGATGAGTCTACTAATTTACCAAAACCTCCTTTGCACATCATCATGTGCATCAAAAAGATCCCCTATAAGTGAGTATTGGTTGACATAGGTTTTACAGTAAATATTATTACCACAACTACACTGAAACTTCTCAACCTTCCATATTCGCACATTGTAATATCCACGTTTACCTTACAAGCATTTAATAATGCTTTATCGTCCACTATGGATACTATAGTCCTACATATTCAAGTTGAAAAAAAGACTATGCCTATATTGTTCTACATCTTGAAAGGTGTAAGATAATACAACATACTACTAGGAAGACCAAGGATGAGAGACATAGAGTGCGTCCCCTCCATCATGTACCAATGCATAAAATACATTCATGAAGTCTAGGTCTATGTGGTTCATACTGATCCAAATCCCTTCAAGTATTACAATAAGGATGATCATTCATAATATTCTACTCTTCCATCCACTCATTTGGACACTAAACTGAATGATGTTATCCAAAGTCCAGATTCAACCCCACGTTAATTATGAAGCTATATTGATCACCATTGGTTCCATTAGTTTCTACTGCTACTTCCCCTTCATCCTCAATTTATCTAAGTAATAATGAGTCAAAAATACCAACTACAAAGTCTCTCATATCCATATTCAACACATAAGTAGAAGAACTTACCACTCCTACCAATAAGAAAGAATTCATAGTTGATACAAATGAAGCAGATCATATCATACCATCTTCCTCCACCATACTTGAGGACACAGTTCACTTGACCAATGCTGAAATCAGTGAGTACATAACACACAATGTTATATTCACATCTATCATGGAGTCGATCAAGGATCTATGTTGTCCTCTTGCCAATATGCTACCCATTGATAGCATTTTTCATTCATATTCCAAATATGATGGCCAAGAAGACCACCTTGGATAAGTTAATGAGGTATCCATAAATTTTACAAATACAAATGCTTCTCCTCATGAGTTTGTGGGAATGATCAATGTGATGATAGAAAAGCATAGTCCTTTGAATCCATCTATGCAACTTGTGATTCCATCCAACACTCCATCCATACCACAAGTGCTACCATCACTGGATTCAATCACACCTACTCCATCTCACTCAACATCTCCATAAAATCAAGAATAGGTGTAACCCGTACACCAAAGTGGGGATAATCTAGCTACAACAACTAAAAACTCTAAGTTGGAACAAGAGAATGAGATAAATAAATAACAAGAGCATGTGGATATACTCACTACCCACAATCATCATGAACCATCCATATGTACTCAAATATTGAGAAATTTTGATCCATATCTTCTCAATTGTCTCTTTGCACTGACACCCAATCCACCTCCACTACGTATTAGTTGTCATCTAGCTTCATCAACAACCATCCAGTCATCACATCCACTAGTTTCATAACATATCTTGGATAGTCTAGTCAATATTGAGTTACAAGTGAGTCACCAACACAATGATTTACAACAAATATTGAATTGAATCACAAGCATGGATTTACGTTTGAGTCATCCAAAATCTTGACTTCTTGATTATCAAAAGCAACCCCTACCTATGCATTACAATTTTAAATATCAATAGAATTAGAGGCAAAGGCAACAATTCCATCAACCCCACACTTATACACTATTGTTTGAATATTTGGTGTTACTATTTAATCAATTATGTGATGACAAGACTACCACATCACTATATATTCACCCCTTGGATACCAATAGTTCCAAATCAATATGATATAAATAGGACCAATATTGTCCTTATCATCAAGTAAATGGTCATGACATTCAGTCATGTATCACATTCAAGAACAAGATACAGGATATGCTTGACAAGAATTATCTTTGAATCAACAATCAACAAATTGACATATTTTAGGTGTTGTTACCTATGGATGGAAGTCAAGAAGAGCAATCTAAATAGGTGACTGAGATACATACAACCCCATCACCTCATGAAAAGATTCGATCATTTTCACCTCATTTAAAGCATCAATTTTGTACTTGGAATACATTATCTGATCCCATGTCAACCATTTTCACAACCTATACGAAGCAAAGACAATAATCTTGCCAGACATACTCCTATTCAACCCGAATAGGTTTATATATAGACGATACAGGTATGATCATTCTTATCTCTATAACCAAGGAAGAGGGCATGATGTTAAAAATTATTAGATTTTTAGACACATGGTCCAAGATCTTATTGATAAGAAAGATTCATCCATAAACATGTCACTCATTTTACCCCATCGAGATATTGCAATTACCTAGACTTCCTTGTTGCAATAGGGGGAGTCAATTTCTATCACTCCTCTTAGCCATGCCAATAATATTACATCAATCATAGTACATACTGGGGGTATCCAGGCTATCACACCTTCCCCACTATTTACATCACAAGAAATGAAGCAAATTAGGGATTCTAAAGGTATCACACCTTCCTCACTACCATTAATCACCATAAATTTTTGGGGTACATAAGGTATCGGACCTTCCTCCTAAATTCATAAAATAATAAAAATTACAAAAATCCCCAAAGGTACCCATAAATCCTATGGTCACCCAAAAATATATAAATGTATCCATAAACTCTTTGGTCACCCAAAAAGTCCCAAAGGCATCCATAATCTCTTTGGTCACCCAAAAATCCCCAAATGTACCCATAAACCCTTTGGTCACCCAAAAAGCCTCAAAGGTATCCATAAACCTTTTAGTCACCCAAAAAGCCCCAAAAGTATCCATAATCCCTTTGGTAACCCAAAAATCCCCAAATGTACCTATAAATCCTTTGGTCACCTAAAAATCCCCAAAGGTACCCATAAAACCTTTGGTCACCCAAAAAGCTCCAAAGGTATCCATAAATTCTTTGGTCACCCAAAAATCCCTAAAGGTATCCATAAACTCTTTGGTCACCCAAAAAGCCCCAAATATACCCATAAATCCTTTGGTCACCTAAAAATCTCCAAAGGTATTTATAAATCCTTTGGTCACCAAAAAAATCCCAAAGGTATCCATAAACCCTTTGGTTACCCAAAAATCCCTGAAGGTATATATAAACCCTTTGGTAACCCAAAAAGCCTCAATGGCATCCACTAAGCCCATTGTTCAAATGTTTATATATATATATATATATATATATATATATATATATATATATATATATATATATTAATAAAAATATTTCATTACATTGTATTTCATATCGTTGCATTATACAATCACTTTCATTAAGCATACCCATCATTGCATTTTGCATTTTTTAGTTGCTCAAAATGTCTAAGCACTAGGTATATACACTAGTCATCCTTTAAAATCAAATTTGTTAAAAGTTATTAGTAACACCTTTCTCCATTACAATTATCATTTCCATACACATTCCCCACCTTTTGTATTGGTGTTTGTTTCCCTTCACCTAGTCATCCGTTATAAGGTATCTTTAGGGTTTTTGGTCACTCAACCATATCTAATTTTCTTTTTAGATTTTATAGAGAGCTATCCTAATTTTTAGAAGGTAGATTCCTACTTTTATTGTACCTTGTATACACCATAATAACAAACACATTATCACATTAATAAATCCAAGTTTTGTAGGAGGAAATATGAAACCTACAAAGTGGTTTGTGTTATCTGAAGTGAAAAGTTTACCTTGTTCATACCCCTATGCGAATGGTTCAAAAATAATGAGAATTGATAAAAGGAAAAACTCCTACCTATCAAAAACAATAAAAATCCCTTGCCCCACACCAAATCTGGGCAAATATCCAAAGAGAAAAATAAAAATAAACAAAAGTTTTCACCATAACAAAAAAAATTAAAATCCATAAAATAAAAAGTGGCTATCACTACTATCAAAAGTAAAAAGTGAAATAAATAGTGATTCTCACCATTATCAAAATCCCTTGCTCACCCAAAAAAAATAAGCAAATCCATCGAGCAATTCAAAAAAATAAAATAAAATAAGGGAGTACTAAACTTGAATCCTTGGAATTCATAGTAATTGACAACCATAAGGTGATCCTCATTATAGGTTTAGTGGCATCAAACCTGCCTAACAATGGTAGTATCCTTATGCATGATGATATGTATGTCAAATTAGAAACCTGCTTTTATACAGACCAATGTTTGCATGCATATGAGCTAGCTATTAGTAGCTTGTATTACCTATGGTCTAATCCAACTATGTACAAAAATCAGGATCATGATACTCGTAGGGTGATCTTCAATACAAATCGACTGCTTAAATCCTATTTGGCACTAGGGTAACTTTATGCATTATCATAAAAATGAACTCACATGCACACACAAGGATATTGAATATCTTGGTCATCCTAGTAGATTTATACCTTGCCAAAAAGTCTTGCATGGTTAATATACAACTTTTGACTAGGTCACTAGAGTTTTTGAGTCTCATGAAACCTCAAAGACATTCTATAACATCTTACTATGCATTCCATTCCATATTATTTTATCACATGTTTTTTAGTTCAAATTTATGTAATACATCACATAGCCTTATGATAACATTAAAATGAATTGATATATTTTGTAAAATCTATCATGCTAGCATCTAGTGTGTCAAATAGTATTCATAATTCATCCATTTCATTATGCATACACTCAAGTACATATCATCAAAGAAAATTATATTACAATACATGCATCCATGATAAGCATCCATAAAAGCATTAGTAAAGGAAACATAAGCATTGCATACATATAATAAAGCAATAAATAAAAACATAATGAGCAATCGACCCAACCTGGGATGTCCACAAAAAAATACAAAAAATAGAAGAAAATGCAAAGAAAACAACCTAAAAACCACCAAAAATATGTCAAAATGATAAAATTCATGAAGTATCAAGATTGAACCCAAAATTTTCATTTATGAAATTAAAATTCTCTACTTCACTCCCCAATAAGGCTATTGTGGATGGACCACTCCACGGGAATGAAGTATTCATTTCTTTTATTCCATGAAATATCAATAAAACCATCAAAATCCTAAAAAAATTGATAAATTTTACAATGGGTAAAGCCAAAGGCAATCCCAATCAAGTCATATTTATCAAGAAACTCATCACATTCATTTCTGGTCACATCCTCATTGACTTGTCACTTGATGGGGTAGTCATAATGACAAAATCATAATCAAATTGAACACTCAAACACTCAAAAGTGCAACTTGCATACATTCAAAAGAATCATTGCCAAAGATAAATTTCAAGCCCATGATGGGACAAATAATTTAGCACCAACTCAAAAAAACATAATATTTGTACCCTTGAAGCCTCAGGATACATATCCTATAATAGGCAAAATAAGGAACCAAGACCAAGTATATCCTAAGCCCCTAAGACTACCATTGTAGTGTGGTTGAAAGGTATACCAAAATCAATCCTTCAATTATGTCAAAATCAAGGATTCCAAGAATGTATGCTCTTTCCATGATGGAGGTATCTAAAGTTGGTTAGCTTACCAAATAACCTTAATCATTTCAAATTGTAGTCATCTATTTTTCCTTTGTGCTCTGTTTCACACAATGCATCTCAAAAAGGGGTATGTATAGACACTAAAATCATGTCAATCTGATTAGATTATGATGATTCTACTCTTAAAAGAACCATATATCCCTATTGGACAACCCTCAGGGGTTAATTCATGGTCATAAACACTTTTGTGAATGTTTACCCCATGTTTGGAAAGTTTTGGGCCATGTAGCCATGGTCATCCCACCATGTGGGACAATTGTTGGTGGTCATACCACCCTAGTATGACCATAGTTCATGGCCATCACACCTAGGAACGACCACCAACAACCATCCCTGGTTGGAACACCATGGTCTAGGCCCCTCAAAAAAGCAAGGATGGGGCAAATGTCAATCAAATTATCCCATTTATCACATCCAATAACTTATGATAGACTGAGGGCCTACCAAAACCATCACAATATGTATATTGGAGGCCCTAATTGGAGGCCTCTTCCACCCAACATATGAAAAGGATTTTGATGTGACATCACCTAAATTGCATGACCCAAATTTTCCCTTTGACCCTATGGCCCTCTAGGTATATAAATTGGATTCTTTCCAATATATTTTAGAGAGAGGTCTTTGCAAGAATTCACCACAAAGTGTTGCCGAGATTCACTCTCCCATTTTACTCTAATATTACCCTTGGAATATTCATCAATCAAATGAGTTTCCAAGACATCCCCAAATATGCACATCCATTCCAAAATACACCCCTTTTTGTGAGTTATATTACCAAAATTTTCAACACCCCTAGAAGTATTTTGGACCAAATCCCAAAGGAATTAGTGGTAAAAACCATAAGGTTTTGTGGCCATCCCCACCTGGGATGGTTGACAATCCTAATTGGAACACCCAAGGACATCCATGAATTAGCATAAAATTTTGAGTTTATTTTAGTGTAGATAATTTCTAAATTACTTTATAGACACCATACTAAAATTTGGTGAAATTTGGAGCAGTTTTGGACCTTCAATTAGGGTTTTTGTGATGACAGTTTTAATTGGAACACCCAAGGATGACCATGGGTTCAGCTTGCAATTTGATTTCAATTTTTACATAAATCATTCCCAAAGTAGGTAATAAACATTATCCCAAGTTTTGGTACAATTTGGAGTAGTTTTGCATTGTCTATTGTACTTTTTGTATTTACTTTTGCATGCACATTTATTATTTCATCTTAATCAACATATGCTATTAATCAATTTTAGTTTCTTATGTGTAGATACAGGTATTCCAATGTACAAGGAAGGAGATAAATATTTGAATATGGGTAGAACATCACAATGGTAGAAAAATCCCATTCTTTAATTTTTGAGTGTGAGGAAGACACTGAAAGTGCACCCTGAGTTTGTAAAAGGATTGGATCCTTTGACATTGTAATAAGTTGTCTCAATTTAAAGCCCTAAAGGAGACATTTTTTAACCATGTATTTGATAAATTATTTAATATAAATATAACCCCAAATTTCTTTCACTTATTTGTCACTTATTTCTAATTTTAGTTTCACTTTTGAATGCTTATATAGGACAATAGATTCATTTCATTTCCTTTTTTTAGGTGCACCATTTTTCTACTCTAAAGTGGTGATCATGGTGAGACCTCTTTCCTGTTTTATTTTTGCAATTTTTGAATCTATTTTTTTCCTTGAAAAGTTGTAAGTTTTTTTTTTTCTAGCCTAAAATGACCCCTTATTACCTAATTAGAACACCCAAGGATGGCCCCCAAATTTGTAGCCATCCCACCATAGGATGACCACAAAATAAGGGGTTTGTAGCTCAAATTTATGGAAACAACAATATTATGAGCTTTCAAATTAAGTATCCAACCCTTCACTTTGCATTAATACTATTTATAAAAGGTTAAATTTAAATTTTCATGTCTTTTCCTCATTTATTGAAAGGTATATTTTACTTTTACTAAATTCCAAAAAAACAAAAAGAAGAAAAATGGGGAAAAGAACAACTTAAATATGCATTTGTATGGTTTGATTGCTTGTGACCTACCAAACAGTTAGGTTTTAATATAGGATAAACATTTTGTAGGTTCGTTATTCATGCAAATACTTCTAAAATTGAAATATTTTGTTTGCATTTAGTGAAGGTTCATTGAGTGCTATTTCATTTTACTTTCTTAAAGTATAAAAGGAACCACACACAACACATCATATTTTGACATTCGTGATTTGGAAATTTATTCCCAACCACTACTAGATACCAACAATGATGGGCTTCATCTCCACCCATTGGATCGCATGATAAAAACCTTATTTTTTGGCCAAATACAACTTCATGAACCATCTTAGCCATGGAAAAGAGCACACATTCCTCTTTTGAGGGTGTATCACTGCCCAAAATTAATATGGGTGAGTACTAGTAGGACCTATGCTTCTTGATTGGGTATGGGATTCATATCCATACTTTGGTTAGTTTACTTGACTGAACATTCATTGCCAATTGTTGAGCTACAATTATATAGGTGAAATCCTTTAAACAAATTGATAATTACATCAACCATATTCAAACATGTGGAAAGAGATCCCTTTACAAACAACAAATAAAAACACACCAAACAACTTAAGGATTCACATCTAAAACTTAAAATAGATAATCACATTGTTTGATTGGGTATTTTTGTTGATTGTTTGATCTTGTGTTAGTAAAATATAAAGCAGATAATCATATGGTAATTGCATGTGGCCAATATTTATCAAGGCTAGTATCGTAAAATATGTACAAGGGGAACTTGAAAACCATTGGTATTCTTTATGAGGATATCATCATTCTTGCACAACATGTAGAAATCCATTGTGAGGTCAATCCTCCACTCAGAGGACCTAACGACCAAGGTACCTCTACTAGGAGAACACAAATGGGATATCCACATGATCAAATAGATTATTCAGTTAGCCAACATCGATTCCAAGCCCAAACTAGATACAATCGACCTACCAAGGAGTCTAGTAGGGAAGTCTGCACTCCCTCTATGTCATTTCCTTCACCACCTAGAACTCGTGTCCATCAAGTGGTAACAATCCAAAGTATGCCTATGTGAAGCTTACATACATCATCAGCCAACATGACCATGGGTGAGTTGATACAACAATTCCCAAGCATAAAAAACTCTCATGGAGGTTTTAAATTCAATCAAGTTACAACCTCACAATTTGGATGCTTTCACAAACTTTGTGGGATACATACAAATACACAAAGATCCTATTATATCCTTTAAAAATCATGAGATCAAACCCAAGTCTGCTAAATTTACCAAAACCTCCTTTGCACATCATCACGTGCATCAATAGGATCTCCTATAAGCAAGTATTGGTTGACACAAGTTTCATAGTAAATATTATTACCACAACTACACTAAAAAATCTCAACCTTCCATATTCAAACATTGTAACATCCACGTTTACCTTGCAAGCATTTAAATATGCTTTATCCTCCACTATGGGAATGATAGTCCTACCTATTAAAGTTGGAAAAAATACTATTCCTACATTGTTCTACATATTGGAAGGTGTAATACAATACAAAATACTGTTAGGAAGACCTTGGATGAGAGACATAGAGTGTGTCCCCTCCTTCGTGCATCAATGCATCAAATACATTCATGAAGGCCAGGTCTATGTGGTTCATGCTGACCCAAACCCATTCAAGTATTAAAATAAGGATGATCATCCACAAGAGTCTACTCTTCCATCCACTCACTTGGAAACTAAACCGAATGATCTTATCCAAATTATAGATTCAACCCAATGATTAATTATGAAGCTATATTGATCACCATTGGTACCATCAGTTTCTATTGCCACTCCCCATTCATCCATAATTTCTCTAAGTAAGAATGAGTTAAAAACACCAACTACAAAGGCTCCCATAGCCATCTTCGACACATAAGTAGAAGACCTTCCCACTCCTAACAATAAGAAATAACCCATAGTTGATACAGATAAATTAGATCATATCATACCATCTTCCTCCACCATACTTGAGGACACAGTTCACTTGACCAATCCTGAACTTAGTGAGTACATAACACACAATATTATATTCACACCTATCATGGAGTCGATCAAGGATTTGGGTTGTCCTCTTGCCAAGAAGATACCCATTGATAGCATTTTTTATTCATCTTCCAAATATGAGGGCCAAGAAGACCACCTTGGATAAGTTAATGGCATATCCATGACTTTTCCAAATACAAATGCTTCTTCTCATGATTTTGTGGGAATGATCAATATGATGATAGAAAATAGTCCTCCTTTGAATCCATATATGCAACTTGCAATTCCATCCAACACTCCATCCTTACCACAAGTTCCACCATCATTGGATTCAATAAAACCTACTCCAATATTGTCCTTATCATCAAGTAAATGGTCATGATATTTAGTAATGTATCACATTCAAGAACAAGATACAAGATATGCTTGACAAGAATTATATTTGAATCAACAATCAATAAATTGACATATTTTAGGAGCTGGTACCTATAGCTGGAAGTCAAGAAGAGTAATCTAAATAGGTGACTGAGACACATACAATCCCATAACCTTATAAAATGATTCGATCATGTTCACCTCATTTAAAGCATCAATGTCAAACCTGGAATCCATTATATGATCCCATGTCAACCATTTTTACAACCTATAAGAAACAAAGACAATCATCTTGCCAAACATACCCCTATTCAACACGAACAGGTTTAGATCTAGACGATACATGGAGGATCATTCTTATATCCATCACCAAATAAGAGGGCATGACACTAGAAATTGTTATGTTTATATACATGTGGTCCAAGATCTTATTGATAATAAATATTCATCCATAAACATGTCACTCATTTTACCCCATCGAGACATTGGAATCACCTAGAATTCCTTGCTATAATAGGGGGAGTCAATTTCTATCACTCTTCTTAGCCAAGTTAATAATATTACATCAATCATAGTACATACTGGGTGTATCCAAGCTATCACATCTTCCCCACTATTTACATTAGAAGAAATGAAGCAAATTAGGGATTCTAAAGGTATCACACCTTCCTCATTGCCATTAATATCCATAAATGTTGAGGGTACATAAGGTAGTAGACATTCCTCCAAAATTCATAAAATAATCAAAGTTACAAAAATCCCCAAAGGTACCCATAAACCCTTTGGTCACCCAAAAATATCTAAAGGTATCCATAAACCCTTTAGTCACCCAAAAAGTCCCAAAGGCATCCAAAATCCCTTTGGTCATGCAAAAATCCCCAAAGGTACCCATAAACACTTTGGTCACCCAAAAAGCTCCAAAGGTATCCATAAACCCTTTGGTCACCCAAAAATCCCCAAAAGTATCCATAATCCCTTTGGTCACCCAAAAAAGCCCCAAATGTACCTATAAATCCTTTGGTCACCTAAAATCCTGAAAGGTACCCATAAACCCTTTGGTCACCCAAAAAGTTCCAAAGGTATCCATAAACCCTTTGGTCACCCAAAAATCCCCAAAGGTATCCATAATCACTTTGGTCACCCAAAAAACCCCAAAGATACACATAAATCCTTTGGTCACCTAAAAAGCTCCGAAGTTATGTATAAATCCTATGGTCACCCAAAAATCCCCAAAGGTATCCATAAACTCTTTGGTCATCCAAAAATCCCTGGAGGTATCTATAAATTCTTTGGTCACCCAAAAAGACTCAATGACATCCACTAAGCCCATTGGTCAAATGTGTATATATATATATATATATCCAAAAACATCATTAAAATAACAAAAATATAAAAATATTGCATTACATTGCATTTCATATCATTGCATTATACAATCACTTGCATTAAGCATACCCATAATTGCATTTTGCATTTTAGAGTTGCTCATACATGTCTAAGCACTAGGACTATACACTAGTAATCCTTCAAAATCAACTTTGTTAAACATTATTATTAACACCTGTCTACATTACAATTATCATTTCCATATACATTCCCCACATTTTGTATTGGTGTTTGTTTCCCTTCACCTAGTCATTCGTTATAAGGCATCTTTAGGGTTTTTGGTCACTCAACCGTATCTAATTTTATTTTTAGATTTTATAGAGAGCTATCCTAATTTTTAGAAGGTAGAGTCCTACTTTTATTATACTTTGTATACGTCATAATACCAACCACATTATCACATTAATAAATCCAAGCTTTTCTCAAGGAAATATGAAACCTACAAAGTGGTCTGTGTTATCTAAAGTGAAAAGTTTACCTTGCTCATACCCCCATGTGAATGGTTCAAAAATAATGAGAATTGACAAAAGGACAAGCTCCTACCTATCCAAAGCAATAAAAATCCCTTGCCCCACACCAAATCTAGGCAAATATCCAAATAGCAAAATAAAAATAAACAAAGGTTTTCACCACAAAAAAAAAATTTAAAATCCATAAAAGAAAAAATGGTTATCACCACTATCAAAAGTAAAATGTAAAATAAAAAGTGGTTCTCACCATTACCAAAATCTGTTGCTAACCAAAAAAAATAAGCAAATCCATCGAGCAATTCAAAAAAACAAAAGAAAAAAAGGGAGTCCTGAACTTGAATTCCTGGAATTCTAAGAATTTGACAACCATAAGGTGATCCTCATTACAGGTTGGGTGTCATCAAACCTGCATGGCAATGGCGGTATCCTTACGAATGACGATATGTCTATCAAATTAGTGACCTGCTTTTATACATACTAATGTTTGCATGCAAATGAGCTAGCTTTTAGTAGCCTGTATTACCTATGGTCTAATCCAACTATGTACAAAACTTAGGATCATGATACTCGTAGGGTGATCTTCAATATAAATGGGCTGCATAAATCCTATTTGGCACTAGGGTAACTTTATGCATTATCATAACAATGAAATCACATGCACACACAAGGATATTGAATATCTTGGTCATCCTAGCAGATTTATACCTTACCAAAAAGTCTTGCATGGTTAATATAAAACTTTTGACTAGGTCACTAGAGTGTTTGAGTCTCATGAAAACCTCAAGAACATTCTATAACATCTTACTATGCATTCCATTCCATATTAATTTATCACATGTTTATTAGTTCAAATTTTTGTAATCCATCACATAGTCTTATGATAATATTAAAATGAATCATTTAATTTTATACATTTTATGGTTCTAGAATCTAGTGTGTCAAATAGTATTCATAATTCATCCATTTCATTATGCATACACTTAGGTACATATCATCAAAGAACATTATATTACAATACATGCATCCATGATAAGCATTAGTAAAGTAAACATAAGTATTGAATACATATAATAAATCAATAAGTAAACACATAATGAACAACCAACCCACCCTGGCATGTCCACTAAAAATACCAAAAATAAAATAAAATGCAAAGAAAACGACCTAAAAACCACCAAAAACATGTCAAAACTGATAAAATTCATGAAGTATCGAGATTGAACCCAATTTTTTTATTTTTAAATTTAAAATTCTCTACTTCACTCTCCAATAAGTCCATTGTGGCTAGACCACTCCATGGGAATGAAGAATTCATTTTTTTTATTACATGAAATATAAATCATCAAAATCCTAACAAAATTGATAAATTTTTACAATGGGTAAAACCAAAGGTAATCCCAATCAAGTCATATTGGTAAAGTGACTCATAACTTTCATTTTTGGTCATACCCTCATCGACTTGTCACTTTAGTAGTCATAATAACAAATTCATAATAAAATTGAACACTCAAACACTCAAAAGTTCAACTTGCATACATTCAAAAGAATCATTGCTAAAGATAAATTTCAAGCCCATGCTAGGGAAAATAATTTAGCACCAATTCAAAAAAAAATATTGGTACCGTTGAAGCCTCAAAACATGTATCCCAGAATAGGTAAAATAAGGAACCAATACCAAGTATACCCTAAGCCCCTAAGACTACCATTATAGTGTGGTTGAAAGCATTACCAAAATTAATCCTTTAGTTATGTCAAAAGCAAGAATTCCAAGAATGTATGCTCTTTTCATAAAGGAGGTATCTAAATTTGGTTAGCTTACTAAATAACCTTAATCATTTGATAGTTTAGCCATCTATTTTTGCTTTGTGCTCTGTTTCACACAATGCATATCAAAAAGGTGCATCTATAGATACTAAAATCATGTCAATCCAATTATATTATGATTATGCCACTCTTACAAGCACCATATATCTCTATTGGGCAATCCTGAGGGGTTAAGTCATGGTCCTAATCACTTTTTGGAATTTTTACCCCACTTTTGGGAAGTTTTGTGCCATGTAGCCATGGTCATCCCACCAGGAGGGACAATTGCTGGTGGTCATCCCACCCTAGGATGACCATAGTTAATGGCCATCCCACCCAAGGATGACCACCAACAACCATCCCTTGGTGGAACACCATGGCCTAGGCTCCTCAAAAGAGTAAGGGTGGGACAAATGATAATCAAATTCTCCCATTTATCCCATCCAATGACTTATGCCATATTGAGGGCCTACCAAAACCATCACAATATGTAGATTGGAGGCCCTAATTGGAGGCCTCTTACACCCAACATATGGCAAGCATTTTTAAAAGTGGTAACACCTACATTGCATTCCCTAACTTACCCCTTTGACCCTATGACCCTCTAGGTCTATAAATTGGATTCTTTCCAATAAATTTTAGAGAGAGGTATTTGCAAGAATTCACCAAAAAGTGCTACCGAGATTCACTTACGACTTTTACTCTCATATTTACCCTTGGAATATTCATAAATCAAATAATTTTACAAGACATATTAAAATATGCACATCCATTCCAAATCCCACCCCTTTCTATGAGTTAGATTACGAAGTTTTACAACACCCCTAGGAGTATTTAGGACAAGATCCCAAAGGAATTGATGGTAAAAACCACCAGGTTTTGTGGTCGTCCCCACTTGGGATGGTTGACAATCCCAATTTGAACACCCAAGGAAGGCCATGAATTGGCATATAATTGTGAGTTAATTTTAGTGTAGATCATTTCTAAATTATTTTATAGACATGATACTAAAATTTGGTGAAATTTGGAGCAGTTTTGGACCTTCAATTAGGGTTTTTGTGATGACAGTTTTAATTGGAACACCCAAGAATGACCATGGGTTTTTCTTGCAATTTCATTTCAATTTTTGCATAAATAATTCCCAAAGTAGGTAATATACATTATTCTAAGTTTTTGTACAATTTGGAGTATTTTTGCATCGTCTATTATACTTTTTGTATTCAATATTGCATGCATATTTATGATTTCATATTAATCTATATATGTTATTCATCAATTTCAGTTTCTTGTGTATAGATACAGGTATTCCATCACATGAGGAAGGAACTCAAGTTTTGAATATGTATATATCATCACAGTGGTATAAAAACCCCACTCTTCAATTCGTGAGTGCAAGGAAGAGATTGAAAGCGTGCCTTGAGTTTATGAAAGGATTGGATCCTTTGACATTGTAATGAGTTGTATTAATTGAGAGCCCTCAAGGGAATGTTTTTTAACCATGTATTTAAAAAATTATTTAATATAAAGATAACCCCACATTTATTTCACTTATTTCTTACTTTAATGTTGCTTTCGAATGCTTAGATTGGACAATAGATGTATTTCATTTCCATTTTCTAGGTGCACCATTTTTTCTACTCTATATTGCCAAATATCCATGATCCAATTATAAAAATAAAAGCAAAGGTGAAGAACTTTAGATAAGGGTCAAAAACAAAAGTTATGAAAATATCACTTAATAAACCCAAGGTTGCTCCTTGAAATCTATTCCTATCTAGATACATGCCCAAATTTGTCTATCGTTGACCTAAAATCATCAAAGTAATTTATAAAAATTATGATATGAAGATAACAGTGATATATAACATGCAAATGAGGAAGCTATTGAACATCATGGAGGAGGGAATCAATTTTTTTTTATATTAGGAGTGCATCTAGGTACAAGACCTAATCCCAATGCTATAGATGAGTAGAAAATTTATTTAGATAAATATGCTTATAAAACTTGGTTGACTAAGATTATAAGTGACATTTGAAAGGATTTTCCTAAAATTTCTATAAAGCTTAATAACTTTAAGAATATTATGCAAAAAGTGTTGTCCATGTTAGCTATCATTATAGGGTTGGATTATATTGTATTTGTATATGATTATCAAATCTATTATGCATATGTAGTCATTAATGTGTGAAACTGTGATGGTTCTAGTGATAGTAACCTTGTATTCTTTTACTAGACATATTTTCTAAGCTATCAAAATCATAATCAGCTAGTTGTCCTTAAGTTGAAATAAGTGAGAAATTTTGCTACCCATAATTTTTAGAATGGCTATTTATTTTCTATATGTCCCTAAGTTTGCATAGTATTAAGCTCACTCATAAAAATAATGATCAACTATTCTTTATAGTTGATTGGACTCTAGTCCTTAGGAAAACCTATTTTTATCTAGATTTTAACAGAATTATTTTGTGACCTGCATTAGCATCCATCTATGGTCAAATACCTTACCTCAAATATAGATTAATAGATAAACTAAGAGGTAAAAAATACAAACTAGGGGACCAATATTTTTTGTTTAATGATACCATAGTCAAAGGATATGGTTTTTTTAAAATGCCTTATCTACTACCATATTACATCATAGATTGTATGTTTAACATAGAGCTATGTAAGTATATGGATGAGGTGGATGAAAATTTTGGGTTTAGGGCTCAGAAGGCTTGCACTTATTACTATCCCTTTATATTTGATGATATAGCAATGAAAAAAAGGTGTCAAGAAAAATTTTTGGATGATGAACTTAACACCCTCCAATTTTAAATCATGCCTAAGATGTGGCATTATGAACCAAAGGTCAATTTCAAAGTAAAATTTATAGAGTTGAACAGTAATCCACCAACATTTTACCTCCTTCCATAGTCATAGATTATATAATTTAGAAATAATGATGAATATCAGGACATGGAAATTAATATATATAAAATGGAAGAAAGAACTCCATGGAAAAAATGCTATAAATTCAGATGGTTTTATGACCCAACACAAAATAAATATCAGTGGATAAGTGATGAACTTATAGATAAAATTAAATAAGATCTAGACAAGAGTCACAGTAAAATTAGATAATGGTAGATCTCACGTTTTGAACACGATAAATAAAAGAAGGCATTTCCTAGTACCTTTGCTAAGTTTTTTGAAAATAAAATTAAGTACAAATATCAAGTGTATGGAGGACCACAAGGGATAAAATATATCTAGAACTAATAATACTTGTATATTTGAAGGAAGAAGTATATGAAGAAGAAGAAGAAGAAGTCCCTTCGCCAACTCCCACACAATAAATTTCCTTGGTAAGCTATGAGGGCTTAGAGGAAGATGCAAGATCAAAATATATGACCTTACAAATAAAGTAAATAATCCAAGCCAAAAAAAACTAGTGTGCTTGAGAACATTTTGGCAATTGGTTTTGCTTCAAAATTTACTAAATGAGAGCCAAAAATGCAAAATTTTAGAAGCTTATGCAACTCAAATAGCATCATTTACAAGAAATAAAACCACTACAAAAATCTCAAAAAAGACCAAACCCCAACAACAACCTCAACAAATGAGGTCAAATTAAAAGGTAAAATAGAAAAGCCATCCAAACACTAAGTAAAACAAGACATAAAGACTGGCAAAAAGGCAACAATTATAATAATAAGTCAGGAGTACTAAGACAAAAATTGTAATATTTGATGTAATAATATAGGAGCTAGTTTTGGAAGAAACAATATTAGATATGTCTCCTTTCCCTTAATATTTAGATGGAATTGCTTCACCACCTCTACAACCTCCACAAAAATAGCCATCCCTAGCATCTACTCCTAAACCTAAGGCCACTCCATTATGTAATATTCCACCAACAATAATTATTCCCTCCCATATATAGGAAACACAAGAAACCCCAATTGATACATATATGTGAACACTTGTAAATACCAACATTGTAGCATTAAATCCATCATCTATGATATTATCACTATTTCAATATGATTGCATATCTTACTATATTGTTGATCATCCATTGTCATAGATATTATCTATTATTCAAAGGATTGAGATGAATTCTTAGAGATGGGAAGAGTAGTAAGAAGTGCAAGATGTAATAAAGTAGGAAACCACCTAGACATATGATGGACTCGATCCAATTACAGGAGAATGGGTCATGATGGTTTTATATCGTAAATTAAAAATTTAGTTGTAGATATTATAGTAGAGGATTATCATATCAAGGTATAAAGATATAATATTTTATAAACTCCTAGAATTGATATGCTCTAAGATATTTGCATTGAAGTGGATACTATGTTTCTCTAAAGAAACCAAATGGATATAAAAGTTATGGATGTAGAGAAAAATATTAAAACTCTAGGATAGAAGATAAATAAATATAATATTGAAAAGGATAGTCTCAAGAATGATATTTTGGAGCTCAAACACATAATATATAAATATCCTACTAAATAACAACTACAACATAGGGATTAGAATATTTAGAAATTGGAAGAATAATTGCAAGAAGAAAACAATAAAATTAAAGCATAAGATAAAGTATTAGAATATTTTAAGTCAAAGCTCCAAGGTTAGGAGTATATTTTAGTAGTAATACAACAAAAATTAGAAAAAGAGAGAGAAAATCCTTAGGGGAATGTGATCTCAAATGATTTTTTGAAGTGATTTAGAGCCCAATATTGGATCAAAATCAGAAGTGTTTCAATGAGGGCTTTTCATTTGGTAAAAGGGATAATTAATATTGTAAAAATTTATCTAGGATGCCAAGGAAGAATTTAGTAGAGGCACATATGAGCTAATAAGTAAAATGTAATATATAGAGGTTACACGATATATGCTAAGGAATAAAGTATAGTAACTCCATCTAGCCAAGCACTCAAAAATATAGTTTGGTGAATCTGAATTCTACATATATTAATCATATCTAGAAGCCAACTAATTTTTGAGGGAGGAGAAATAACTAGTGCTCTCAAAGTAAGCATTGATAAAATAAAGTTGGTAGTCTAAGAAGTCACAAGTCTTAGTCTTCTAGGATT
The DNA here is from genome assembly GCA_028583015.1 of Wollemia nobilis. Taxonomy (NCBI): domain Eukaryota; kingdom Viridiplantae; phylum Streptophyta; class Pinopsida; order Araucariales; family Araucariaceae; genus Wollemia; species Wollemia nobilis. The sequence goes on along the minus strand of JAQPPZ010017209.1, from coordinate 9,881,070 downwards.
TGGAATGCAAATGGATAATTCTATAATGAAAAACAATTCATCCAACATTTAGACTAGAAAATAAAAAATAGAAGTGAGATGGACACACTGCCTAATCCTTTGAAAATAGATCAAATTATTGCATTCTTCCATAGGATATCTATTCAATTATCAAAGTTTGAAGAGTTCACATGAAGATATGATCACCCTTCCTATGACTACTAGTTTAGGTGTAATAACTCCTCTACAAATTCAAAGTAATGCATGTCCCTTCTCTAAAGGCATGGGACAAAATGTGTAGGCTAATTCAACTACTAGTATCTCCTTCAATAGCCTAAGAAACTAGTCAACATGCCAAAACATCTAGGGAAACTTTGGAATGGCAAGGACAATCTAGTGGCACAACTAAGACTTCAAAAGTACAAAGTATGTAGAATATTAAACTCTATGCAAGCAAATTTTGATTTCATCTATTTTTTCTTTTATTTCAACTCCATTACCTAAGTGGAGAAGTCTAGATGGGTTCAATGCTTCTACAAACAGAAAAATCCCTATAGTATGTCAATAATGTAGGTAAACTTATTTACCCACATCCATATCCTTATATGGAGAAGAATTTTTTCAATAAAATTGTTTGCTCTTTTTGATCAGAAATATTTCCACACACTTCATATAGTCATTGGATTAGATAAAGGAAAGACAAAAAAAAATGATGTCAACTTTTGTTAACTATAGAAAGTTGCTAGAAACACTACGGTAATCATGTCAGAAACAAGTATGAAAACATACGACATTGATAGTTAAAGGAAGAGAATATAGACTCAAAATTTCACTAAGTATAAAAATAACCAAAAAAATAAGTTTTTGATGTCAATAAGGGCCTGATAAAAACCCGATATCTTGCATAGGATGAAGAAGCATTCGATGCATGAAGAATTTTTTTTTGCAAGTATGGATGGAAGCCTAACATATAGTATAGTAGAAAATAATTTGAGGTATAAAAATCTTAAGCTACAAGACAAATATAGTGTCAAATAATTTTTGATGCTGACATCAACAAGAGTAGCATAAAAATCTGATGTAGAAAAAGAAAGAAGATAGAAGTTTTTATAAGGCATAGAATCCAACACATAATAATAAATGTAAATTATATTTGATATCTATATTTTGGTAAAGCATATCATACAACTAAATATAAAATAAGCACAATACATTTGAGTGTTTACATCAGCCTAAGGTGCATAAAAATTTGATAAAGATAAAATAATGTTGCATGAAGATTAAAGTCTGGTAATGAAATACATGTTGCTTGGTGAAGCATGTAGTAGAGGTAAAATGGATGTCAAATATAATGGAGGATTAAAACATGTATATTGAAAAATAATTATTGAACCCAACTAGAGTTCCCAAGCATTATCTTGATAAACAAAATTTATTGTAATAAAATCTTAATAGCTCAAAGCTCTCCTAACTGACACTTGTACTATTACAACTAAGGTAGTATTGGGGTAGTCAAACTAGAACAAACCCATCTAAAGAATCCAATTAAATAAATGAATACATATTAACCACCACTCCTTAGGATGAAATAAAATTAATCCACATTAACATCATGATGCTAGTCAGTTGCAATAGAATAAGCTATAGGATATGCACATGTTATACCAACCTGATGAACTTGCAATCTACTCTTAGAGCAATGATGTTAGGATAATTAAATATAGTTGTAAAACTATATATACTTGAATGTAAGCCATTAAATGGTAATTATTTTAGTATTTAGAATTTCCTAATTGTATGATGATGTTATACACATTTTGAATGAAGATTGGCTTATTATCTAGAATTTTGCTCAATTGTTTGCAAAACATGTATGTATTGCAACTGAGTGATTAATTTTTTTTGTCAAAGCTATGAATGGTTAATTTTGTTATAGTTATTCTAATTTCTATACTTCTCCATAAATTTCCTATTTAATAGTTCTAGAATGCTTCATAAAGCTTAGCATTTATGTCATAAGTAATTTAATCTGTTAGGTAGTGCAATTTAGTTTAGATTATAAGAATTTCATGCTTAGTCTCTGGATGTTGCTAAATCCACACCACTTTCAACTTAGCTTCTAACTTTTTTTTTGCATCCCTTACCTTAGTCTACAACCTTTTTCTAGTTAATTTAGCTAGGACCATAAAATCCAACTTACTCTGGGGGTTGAATTAGAGACCCGTATTGTTTATACATCCAATCTTGGCCAAGGTCTTGAGAGTGCAACTCATCCACTTAGGTAGATTTTAGAGCAAGATAGACCATCATAATGAAAATTGAATTCTTAGGATTAGTTTGTTGCTCATAAAAAAATTCATAGGCTATGATTTTGTTTCTCATTTTTTAAACTAAACTTAGCATATAATTTCATATGTTTGTCCCTCCAATGGTCAAATGGATAAAGTTTTAGCCCAATCAAGTTCAAAACTATGAATTTTTCTATGAAATTTTAGAATGGAAACATTCCCAATCCACTGTACATATTCAGAAATTCCAACCACTTGCCAACTCATATTAGCTTTGTGTTCCCTAAAATATTTCCAATATAGCCCATGAAAACTTGTCAAAAAGCATAAAACTTGTGCAAACTCTTGAGATAACTATCCATACACTAACTTATCTAAATTGGACATTACCTTTTTCTAATCTAACGCTTTGCACATATATTATCAAAATCTTATCTTCCTTTCTCCTGCGGAACCTCCCCCTCAAAATGAGCAAGAATTTTGCAATTAATAATGTTTGATAATTAATTTTGAACGAGTGATTTTATAGCAACTAGATAACATTTTTTTATAGATTTGAAGCATTTTTTTACCTTATTTGAAGCACTCTTTTGGATTCAAGTATGCTAGGACACTACATGCATACTATTTCTTCCTCTAATTGGAATGGGAGTTTTCTCTTTTATTCTTTACTCTTCATTAAATTTCATCTATTCAATTGCATTTCTATATTAATTATTTTCTACATCTAGTTCATTTTAGCATGTTAGTCCCATTTTTAATAGACTTTTCAAAATTTCTTAGTTGTATTGAAGGATTTGCAGGTATTATCCAAAAACTCTCTATCACCTATCTATAGAAAGACACAATAGATTATGCCTTGACTATGCTTTTGTAATAATATCTTATGAATTCACAAACAGTAGGATTAGTAGGCTATAATTTTTTTAGATAAACCTTTTATCAATATTTTAATCACTTATATCCCTAACATTCTATTATTCAATATGTTAATTTTATATCTTTAAACTTTTTTGTTCAATTTCTAATATCAAATTCATAGGTTATAGTATTTTTAGGTAGTAAATTTGTCTTATAGTTTGTGAATCTTTCCTACAGGCTATGAACCTCTCTCATTTAGTGGTTTAATCAATTTTAGCATCATAACTACTATTATTCATTCACACCAAAATATATTCTAACATTCTCTCAACTAGGTCAATTTTGTTTTTCAACAATTACATTTAGATTTTATGTGGATAATCTTCTTTCAAAAGGTAAAATTACATTTTGTGAAATAGGATAGGCGGTATGACTATAGAAAAGGATTTTTAACACCTTCCTAGTTATAAATAAAGCCCTATAAATTCTAACTCATCTATTGTTTTTTCCTTTTCAATTTTTGGTATAGACTTTAAGGTTAGCAGGTAGTGAATTTGTCATAGGTGGCAAACTTGTTCATAGGATGCAACCCTTTCTAGGTAGATAACCCAAGTTTATACAATGAAACCATAATCAACAAGATACCAGTTAATTTCATTTTGTCTTTACTTTGGTACTAATTTTACAGTATCATTAGCTATTTATTTAGTTGTAATAGTTCATTAAAATGGTATAAAAATACAAGCAACTTAGTATTAGGATTTATATTTAAAATATACTTTCATTAAAGGATAAAGAAATACTTTTTAGTATTTATTAGCCATTGGATCTTAAGTGTGTGTAGCTTACATATATTATAGACCTTGTATTCATGCATTCCTCTTGTTCCCTTGCTTAAATGTGAAGAATATATCTTTTCTATTTTTATATTAGTATAATTCTACAAGAACTTGAAGTGCATAAAGGAATTATATTTTTTTTATTGTATTTTTTTCTTCCTTGCATCACATTAAAAAAGTTTGTTTTAAATTCTATAGTTCATTACATTTATATTTATCAAAACATAGGTTTCTTCTAAACTGAACATGTCAAAATACAGGATTTAGAGTCAAATTTCCCAATCACTCTTGGTAAAACCTTAATCCCAACAAAATAACTCATGTAATTATGTATTTTAGTAAATATTTTCTATTTGAGTGTGTATCCCTAGGTTTCGAGACTAGCGTATTTGATTCTAGATCTAATTCTTCTCAACATAAATTCCACATGACTATTAAAACCTTTTGGCTTAAAACCTTTTCCCTAGTAAAACTTAAAAAAATGTCTACACTTTAATAAAATATCAACTAAATTCTTTGAATAACTTAAATATTATTAAATAAATATAAAAGAACATAGAAAATGTTGGTCCTATTGGGATAAGTTTATTGACCTCTTAAATAAATCCTTGTATAGACCTTGAGAGTTATGTGACTTGGTGACTATAATACAATGGTAAACTAGGAGTCATAAGGAGGACCAATGCTATAAAAAATGGTCTAAAGGATTTAAAAGATTTTTTTTGAAGCATATTTTAATTCTTATTTTATCAATTCTATAAACAAAAACTTAATAAAATTAGCTCATGTTTTCTAGGTATGATTTCTTACATAAACAAAGTTGTGGCTTGTCAAATGGCCTATAACATAGAACATGTACCCACTTCCTAAAAACTGCATATTATTAAATAATATTGTATATGAATAATAGAAGGAACAAGTTTCACCCTTTGGAAATATCTCACAAATCGAAAATGAAATGGGAATAATAATATTTGGATCTATGGATCACCTTTCCACATTTACTTGAAAAATAAAGAAATTTTGTTAGTGATGATGAACTAAAATAATTTAGGATAATTAGATAAGCAATCCAACCTTGTTGGTGATAAGTCCCATTCAAATATATAGATATTAATAATTTAGGGTCTAGAACCCCTAATGTCATTACAAAAGAAAAAATTCTTAACCCACAATTTCTATGGGAAAATATCCACCATTAAATTATATAAATAAATTGTTGAAAATAACTCCTCATAATTCTACTCCAACAAAAATAAAAAATCAATTAGAAATTTCCCCTATAAAACTAATGTCTCAATTTTTATTTCCTAAATAACCATATCTTTTAAAACCAAGAGGGGAATATGCCTATAATTTGGTCCTCCCTACCTCTAATACCACTTCATTTGATGTATTTAACCTTAGTATTTTTGTTATGGAACCATTCTTGATCCTAAAAAACCACCAATTAATCCCTCCAAAAATTCCTTAAATGACTTTACTTAGCAATCAAATTCCTATGATTTATTAGGTTATATTGTGAGTTACATTAAATACTTTATGATCACCTATGTGTGTACCATATGAAAAATTACCACTACTAAAAATATTACTACAAAGTCTTGTTGGGTCAACACTGGAATGGTATTAACAATTACCTTATCATTCTCTTAGGAATTTATGAGAATTAGGTCAGAAATTATTATTGACATAGAAGAAGTTACTACCCTCATTGATGCATATTAGTTAAAGTAAGGAAATAAATAAAGTTTATCAAGCTTATTAAAATAATGGAGGTCATTAGTCATAAAGTTGGAATATAAATCTCCTCCAAAGGATCTCATTAGTGTCTTTAAAAAATATATATTAATGATGATCTATCTCATCCCTTGAAAATGTCCATAATACCTTATTTAAAAAACTCCATTTAATTGACCAAACAAGTAGAGTTTTCCTTCATGAAGAAGGGATAATTAAATCATAAGAAGAAAGACAATAATCCTTCTTATAATAAATAGGGGTAGTATAATAATAAACATGTCATAGAAGATAGAGTCAATAAAACTAAACAAAAATAATAATAGTAGAAGTACTATAGCAACCTTTCATAGACTTGTTTTGAAAAAAATTAAGGGCTAAGTAGGCAATACACTATATTAATCCAAACTCCCTTTGTCGTTTTATAAAAACTCTTAGAAACAAAAATTGTTGAACTTTTGCGTATAAGACCTTACAATACTCAGACAAAACTACTAGGATTAAATATTGGAGAACAATGTGTTTTTCATTACATCCATGAACATCCTATTAATAAATGTAAAACCCTTAGGGCTCTCATTCAAGACCTCATATATGGAGAGTTAATTACCTTTAGTTACTCTCAACCATTGACATATTCTAATAAAGACTTGGGTATTTTTTAAAACCCTTTACCAAATGATCAAAATACAACTTAATATCAATATATCTTGCCACCTAACTAAAATATGGTTGTGATGGTCCATGCAGTGAAAAGATAAAAAAAAAGGACCTAGTCATCAGATCCACCTATTAATCCTTCCGTAGTTATACAATCTAAACCAAATCCTCCTCAGAGATCATCCTTAATTTTAAAGGCTTAATATGAAATGGAAAGAATTTGGATTGATGAATTGAGAAATGGAAAGCATGCATGATTTATTGTTATAAAGAAACCCATTGTTTTGCTTAGAAACCATTTAAAACAATAGCATGCTGTTAGTGTTGATAAGAAAACTCTCTATTCTATGATTTAATGCTCATGGATATATATATATATATATAGAATCATTAGTTGAATGATAAATATTATTTCATTTAAATTTATTTTTTTAAATGATAGAAGTTATTTATTTTATATTACTATATTTTAAAAGATAGAGGCTATGTCATTTAAAATATTTTATTGTAAAACAATAAAAAAGATTTACTTTCTAAATTAATGAATATTTTTATTTTAAATGGATAGGTAGGTTTTAAATAAGAAGTGCTTGTTACGTGATAGCTCACCATGATAAGAAGTACTCGCTATGCAATAGCTTACTATGAGAAGAAGTTCTTGTTGTGCAATATATTATTATGAGAAGAAGTTCTCACTACATAATACCTTACCATGAGAATAAGTGTTTGTTGTGTAATAGCTCATGATGAGAAGACATGCACACTGTATAATATCTTAACATGAGAAGAAGTGCTCATGGTGTAATAGCTCACCATGAGAATAAGTTCTTGTTAGGTGATAGTTCATCATGAGAAGAGTGCTCAATGTGTTAGTGCTAGATGTGAGAAAGGAAGAGTGTTGGCCATGAGGAATAAGAAGTGCCCACTGTGTTAGAGAACCATGAGGAGGAAGAATTGCTAATTTTACTAGAGCGTTGTGAGAATGATGAATTTATCTTTTTATTAGAGTTTCTCATGGGTGTGATAAGTTTTTCTCAGCTCATAAAGGTAAATATGGTTGCTCAATGCACAAGGATGAGGTACAGTAGTGAAAATTGAAAAGGAAAGACACACACCCTATCGTCGAGGTTAGTTGTCTTAAATCTAAACATTGCACCTAGTTTTATGTAAAAGGGAAAACTATGGGATGTTTAGCTCAGTTTGATGTTGACCTATACCTGGTAGCAAGTAAGGGCCTACTGTATATCTCCTTGCTAGTCATGTTAGGCTCTCTCTATCTAGGTTACCCTACCAGTTCGTTAGGGAAGTCTTTTCCTTTCTTTGAAATGTTTCTTTCCCTCTATAGAATCAATTCCCAAATCCTTTATGGCTAGCTTTTTGTAGTCATAGTAGTGACTATCAATTTTTCTATTTGTTATCATTCAAATTGCTCTACCCCTACTAGCTCTTTTGATTTTTTTTTGTGTTGAGTTGAGTTAGTTGGTTGTGAGTTGGTGAAACCGGTGCTTGGAATCACCCTTGGAAACTTGTTGCCACTCGATGCTCTTCAACCAAGCTCCCTTATCTTTGGTTGGTTAGGTTGGGTAATCATGGGTAGATTGTTACCTATATCTTGTAGAAATATGTGGCCAAGATGTCTCATTTCTTAGTTGATCATAGGATAGTCACTTTCCCAAGTCATTAGACCCCGTTGAAGTCCAAAATATCTTTATATATCTTGGGATCATTTTAAACATAGTTGGGAGTTCATAATTAGGAATGAAATTAAATTAATGCATATTTAAATATATTTGATTAACTTTAGAACTAAAACTCTAGTTACTTAAATTAATACATATTTAAACATATTTGATTAACTCTAGAACTTAAGCTTTGGTTAATTAAAATATGGTATTCATATATTATTTTGTAGATTAGGAGTATGGGACCTTGATTGTAAAATAAATAAAATAATGATTTGAAGTAGGAGGGCTTTAATTTAATAAATAAAAAAATACTATTTTTTAGATCAATGATATGAGACCTTGATTGTAAAATAATGAGGGTAATGGTTTATTTATAAATTGAAGTGGGAGGGCTTTAATTTAATAAATAAAGAAAATGTCATTTATAATATTAAATATTATGGTAATTTGGTTTATAAAATAAGAATATGATGATTTATTTATGAATTAAATATGTTATGCTTTGTTTTATTGAATAAAGTGAAAAGTATTATAAGATTAAAGGTTATGGGAATTTGGTTTATAAAATAAGAATATGGTGATTTATTTATGAATTAAAGATATTAAGCTTTGGTTATTGAATAAATTGAAAATATTTGAGAAGATTAAAGGTTATGGAACTTTGATTTATAGCATGAAATAAAATGATTCATTTTAAATTGAAGTAGTGAAGCTTTAATTTAGTAAATAGATGAAATGATTGTTTTATATATTAATGGCATGGGACTTTAATTTATTGAACAAAACAAAATTTAATTGAAGCAAAAACTATGATCTAATTTGTGCATGTTGAATGAATCTCTAAGGGTACTTGAGAGGCAGAAATAAAAGTAATAATTATTTTATGATATCAACTATGAATTAGATGGATAGAAATTTGATTAAAGTTGTATAGTTGCAATTTGGAAAAATAAATGTTAGATGCATTTAGAGGTATTCCTATCCTAAACCATAATTACCCTAGTCCCCTACTATCATCAAATGATCGATGGAAAGAGAAGGACGGTTGAAGGAGTGGATGGGACTAATATACTAGTTGTTCTCTCCTTGTAACTATTTACTTATTCTTTTATAGACCGGATTTATGGGGAGATTTATCTAAATGAAATTGATGTATTCCTTATTATTTAAAAGGATGGGAGTTTTTACAATACTAAGATATATGTAATAAATGTGGAATAATCGGGATTATATTTAAATTACTATAATTAATTATTTATATTGTGCATTAGTTTCTCATTAAATTAATATTTACCTTATTTTAAAATGTTTTTTTTTAGTATATTGATTATTTATTTTGTTAGAATTAGTAGTATTCTTGTTTTCTTGCAAATCAATAAAAACTTAAGAAACAAGTTCTAGGATGAACTTATAGGATGATCTAAGGGATTAAGAACCCTTAGGGTGAACATAGGAAGACGTAAGGGATTAATAATCTTAGGAAGAATGACAAATAGGTTTGTAGGAATTCTATATTTGAGTTAAGATAGCTCATTATGTAGATGAGATGGATAGCATAACTCGCACTACTCATAACATGTCTACACAAAATGGCTTGTGTATGGTATGTGATATGTGTATACCTTTTATTGACTGAAGGTGATAAGTCTATATCATCAAGGATGATGAGATAGATAGGCTTATTTGTGGTAACACATGATACGCCTACACAAATGGACTTATGTGAGAAAATTTCATGAGATGTAGCTTTTAGGAAAACTTAGGGGATTTAAATAATATGTAAATCTTAGATTAGTTGGTGGTTTATGAATCTCTCTCCATTTTTTTTTTAATTTCTTATATTATTTTTGTGTATTTTTTGTTTGTTATTTTGGGTCATTACATTTTGTATCATACCTCTACGCATGAGGCTATAGAGCTTCTTATGTATGCTAATGGAATTGAATATCTCTAATAAAGTTTTAATTAAAGTATAAGCTAAACCTAGGATGACCTAGAATACCCTGTTTCCTATAATCTAATGGGAATTAATCCCAGTGTGAATGAATGTTATGATACTTTAGTATGGGTTTTGGTATCAATGATTCATCATAAACTTAGAATTCTGCCCTAGTTGAATTTTTTATGCTTATAGCAAGATAAATTTGTATTGTGTCTTGTTTTAGTAATGTTGTTTAATATTAAACTATAGCCTAATATCTTCTTAGTTGTAACCAGATTAAAGATGCCACCTAAGTCCAAAAGAGAGAGTTCTACATCGAGATAGACTCAAAAATTTAATATTGAAGGGGAGATCCAAAGAGTTCCAACAATGGGGTAGAGGACCTCATTGTTATGGTTGCTACTATGCAAGATCATATGATACAAGTATTGGTAACACTTACTAACCAAAAATTGCAAGTTAGAGGCTCAAATATTGGCCAATTAGATCGGTTAACTGTGGAGCAATTGCAAGCTAGACCCCTCCTAGAAAAGGAAATATTTAGGGATCTAAAAAATATTTGTATCTCCATGTTTTATGGATAATGGGAAGGGGATGTGATCAAATATCAGATGAGAGAATTACAAGTTTACTTCATAGTAAAAGACTATTTCCTAGGAACCCAAATTATTTGGGCCGCAATCAACTTAGAAGCAAGTGCCCTAGATTGGTGGTAAACCATTATGAGCAGACTAAGATTGAACATGTTAACTTTCAATGGAAATAATTTATAGTTATCTTCAAGAAAAGGTTTCTAACAGAGCATTTCTAGGTGCTGAAATTTGAGGAATTTTCCAGCCTATGATAAGGAACAAAAATAATGAAGATATATTATAAAAATATGGTACGACTACTTAAGTATGTACCTACCTATGACGATAATATGAGGGTTCATATGTTTATCCATGGATTGGAATCTATATTAAAGCATGATGTAAACATGCATAAGCCTAAATCACTACAAAAGGTGTATGACATAGAGAAGAAAGTAGAGTTTAACTTCCAATTTAACTATATCACCCTATTTGAGGAAGATCTAAAAGCACTAAGGAAGAGAAATAGTGAAGGTTTTGTGAAGTGTGAAGATGAATAGGGTCAAAGAGATAAGAATTTACTAAAATATAAGAAATAAAGTGGTGGGAATAAAAATAATTTCAAAAATATATTTTATAAAAAAGGCAACAAAAACCCTAATAATGCCAAAACTCAAACAAAAAAATCACAAACCCCAACTCCAGAAATTCATATGAGGAATAAGAAACTCAAAAAGTATCAAGGAACCAAGGATGGGTGTTACCATTGTAGAGGGCCTCATTTTTCTAATCATTGTCCACACAAACTAGGACCTAGCACATCCAATGCTATAGGAAAGGAACCTAAGTATTGGGTCTACACCACAATATGGAAGCAAAAGCTAGAGAGGCAAGCAACCCCATTAATTTTTTTTTTTGTTTGTTTTTTGGAATTTACATGGTGGAATCGGTAGCCACCATGAATCCGGGTAGGTTGTCCAACTTTTATGGCCGCCACAGTATTCTGTGTTGTCCGCCCTAGAAGCCGCCACATAGATCTTCGCACAATCCACACCTATAACCACCATGCCAAAATCATTTTAAAACTTTTACGCTGTTGAAAGCACCAGGAAAGGGACAAGCGTTCAGTCCGACAAGGCCAGAGATTTGAACCTTGGACTTCCATCCCCCTTATGGGGTTTGGATGAACCAATTGGTCTACACCTCGGACCTAACCCCATTAATTATGAAAGGTAATATTTTTAATAATAAAGTAAATATTTTGATAGATAGTTAGGCCACTAAATTTTTTTCCTTCTAGTCTAGAAAGGACGATGTTGAAAAGGCCATGATATTTTGACCATGGGTGGAAGATTTATTATGGTTCTAGATAAACCTTCTCATTAGACTAGTGTTATCCAATGGCAAAAATTACTTTAGATGGTGGGACTATTTAAGGGTGCTTGTATGTATCTCCCCTTCATACCTTTGATAAGATACTAGGGATGGATTGATTATAGTCCAATAAAGCTTTAATAAACTTCCAAGATCAATGGATTAGGTATTCAAATAAAGGTGGAAAAATAATAAGAATTCATAACAAAAAAGGGGTATTCAAACCCCAGATGTTATCGACTATGCAATTAAATAAATCCCGAAAGAGGGGAGGGATAGTGTATGTTGTAAAATGTAATGAAGTAGGTGATTATTAGAAGAGATAAGTGCTAGGAAAGTACCCAATTTTACAATATTTTAAGGATGTATTTCTAGAGGATTTACCTAGACTACCTCCTATGCAAGAGTTTGAATTCACAATTGATCTTATGCCATGATCAAATCCTATTCATATATCATCATATAGGATGAATTCTATCAAGTTGTAATAACTAAATGTTCAATTACAAGGGTTATTGGAAAAGATATTGATAAAACCAAGTGTGTCACCATGGGGGTGCACTAGTAATATTTGTCAAAAATAAATATGGTTATTTAATATTGTGTATTGATTATAAGATGCTAAATAATGTTATAATCAAGAATATATATTATTTACCTAGAATCGAAGATTTATTTGATCAACTGAGATATACCACAATGTTCACTAAGATTGATCTAAGATCAAGGTAACACCAGTTAAGAATATATGAGGAGGTTAATCATAAAATGTTACTTAAAACTAGATATGGGAATTATGAGTTTACAATTCTACCCTTTGGACTGACTAATAGCCCATATGCATTCATGAACCTAATGAAAAGTTTTTTTAGAAGATACTTGGACCAGTTTGTCCTTATATTCCTAGATGATATCTTAATATACTCTTAGAATAAGGAAGAGCATGATAAACATCTTAAGATCATGTTAGAGTTTTTGAGGAAAAATTAACTCTATAGGAATCTAGAGAAAAGTGATTTCTATATTTTAGAGGTACATTACCTTAGATATATGATATTAGTAGAGGATATTACTATGGATCCATAGAAGATAGAAGCCATAATAAATAATCCACCTACTACTAATGTAACTAATATGCAAAGCTTCATGGGATTAACGAGCTACTATAGATGTTATATAAAGGATTATTTTAATATTTTTGTGGCAATAAATAACCTTTAGAAGAAGAGAAAGGAATTCAAGTGGTCAGAAAAGTGTGAAGCTACTTTTGAATTGCTAAAATATAAGCTCACTATCAAATTTATACTAATATTCATGACCCTCAAGGATATTTTTTAGTATGCACAAATGCATCACTAGAAGGGTTAGAGGGAGTACTTTCTCAATATGAGTTAGTAGTAGCATATAATTAAAGAAATATCAAGAAGCATGAATTCAATTATTCTACACATGATTTAGATCTAGTATATGTGGTTCATGCTCTAAATATTTGGTTCCACTACTTAGTGGGAAAGCCATTTGAATTAAGAACTAGCCACCAAATTTTAAGGTATATATTCATCCAACCTATACTCAATGTGAGATAGAGGGGATGGATTGAATTCCTTGTTGAGTATTACTTTGAAATTGAGTACAATAAATGGAAAGAGAATAAGGTTACTTATACCTTTATAAGAAGTAAATGCATAGCAACCATAACCATAATTCACATGGTTCTGATGGATCAGGTAAGACAAGAGCAATCTCAAGATGAGTATTGCCAAGAAATTCAAGCTAGAATGAATAGAGATCCTAAAAATAACAAGGATTTTGACATGATAGATGACCTTCTATACTATAAAGGTAGAGTTATCATACAAAACATAGATGATATAAGGTGTCTACTAATGCAAGAATCCCATAGATCCCCTTATTCTTCTCATATTAGAGGGGCTAATATGAGAGAAACATGAAAAGAACGTTCTTCTAGGTGGTAATGAAGAATAAAATTACTAGATTTTTTACTTATTTCCTTGAATATCAGATATTTAAGGTATAATGTAAGCATCCTACAAGAAATTTATACCCACATTATATACCTATGAAAAAATGGTAGGTTATATCTATGGATTTTATAGTAGGTTTACTCAAAATCCAATACCAACATGATGCAATACTGGTAATAGTTTATAGATTTACTAAGGTTGCACATTTAATACCTGAGAACATAAAGGATGATGCTCAGCTAGTGGCTAATAGATTTACCAAAGAGGCATTCCATATACATGGATTTATTTAGGTGATCATTTTAGATAGTGATTCCAAGTTCACATCTAAATTTTGGAAGTCCCTAAATTGTGCGATGGGCATAAAACTAAATATGATCTTGACATACCACCTTGAGACAAATGGTTAAATGAAATGGGTAAACTAAGTAATAGATAACATGCTTTGCATGTATTGCATGGATCACAAGTCTCATTGGGAATACTATCTAGATCTAGTAGAGTTTGCCTACAATAATGGACATCACTTCTCTCTAGGAATGGCTTCTTTCAATGCCTTATGAGTGGAAGTGTACAATTCCATTATCTTGGGATAACCTAGAATATCAAGTTGTGATTGGACCTAAAATGGTCAGAGAAATGGAGGATCAACTAAATGTAATTAGAAAGACTTAAAGAAGTTGATGGGTGGAAAAGTTATGCTAATATAAAAAGGACTCCAAGAGAGTACTCAGTTGGAGATAAAGTATTTTTAAAGGTTAAATTAATGAAGAGTGCTATCAAATCCACAAAAGTTGAATCCACAATTTGTGGAACCCTTCAAAATCACTAAAAAGATTAGTTTGATTGCATACCGACTTGCCTTACCACCTAACATGTTCATGATCCATGACACCTTCTACATATCCTTGCTTAGGAAATATGTTGTTGATATTGAACACGTGCGGGATGTTTCTAACTTATGGATGGCAAATCCAAAGGCTATTAAAGTAATATTGATAAACATCCTTGAGTTTCATTCTAAGCCTATGTAAAATCAAACTCTTGAGCAATGTAAGGTCCACTCGAACCAATTTTATAAAAGAAATACCACTTGGGAAAAAGTGGATGATATGCAAAAATATTTTTCCTTTTTGTTTGAAATTATATAATGTAATAATTTTATTTTGTAAAACTGGAGATCCCGGGATGATGTTTAGTCTAATGGGTATAGGATTTCATGACCCTACTTGATGGACTATTTTGCACAAAGAAAAAATGTATTAGTCTATGTACTTTAATACCTAACTTGATCAATTGAACCAACTATACAATATTTAGTTATTTTGAAAGAACATGGTACTACAGACATATTGCTAATATATGTAGGATCAAGTACACTCGTAGGTGGAAGACGCAAAATAATCTACTAGAAGTAGGATACTTGAGATTGGTAAAATTATGAGTAAGGTAACTCGAGGATAGCATGGATAGATACCTTCATATAGGTATTCATTATTGGTAGGGATAATTGTTAAAATCTAGTCACATTGAGCCCCAGATTGATAGCCTAGTAGCTATTATAAAATATCAAGGCTGAGACAAGTGACTAGGTTGATGGAAATATTCCCTCTTTATATATGATATATGTTTGATTATATTTTACTTTATCACTATCTGCATTGGTGAATTGAGAAATGGAAAGCATGTGTGATTTTATTGTTATAAAGAAACCCCTTGTTTTTCTTAAAATTCATTTAAAATAATATCATGATGCTAGTGTTGATAAGAAAACTCTCTATTCTATATTTTTAATGCTTATGGAAATATATATATATATATATATATATATATATATAGAATAAAGTATTTGATCTTCTATAAAAGATGTATTATTTTAAATTATAATACACATTTATCCTCTAAAGTATCTAATTCTCATTCGATTAAGTGAGAAGAGAAATCCACCATAAATGGATATTTTTATGTTGGGTATTCGAGTTGATGGGCACCTACCACAATAGGATAAGGTTGGTGGCTACATGTGATATAGAAAAAGTCATTTGACACAAGGAAGATTCAACCAACCTTGGTGTGGAATTCAATGGATGGATAGATTTGGAAAATTACAAGATAATGTTTCTATCCCTCATCGATCAAGTGGATGGGGTGATTGTTGAATGAAATTTGGTCAAGGAGTAATGGGTAGAGACATGGGTGGTGGAAAAGGTGTAGGACTAAAATCGCATGTTGAAAGAGATGACAAACAAGTTTTAAAGAAGAAGTGCTCGTTGTGTAATACCTTAACATGAGAAGAAGTGCTCACTGTGTAATAGCTCACTGTGAGAAGAAGTTCTCATTGTGTAATAGCTTGCCATGATAAGAAGTGCTTATTGTGTAATAGCTCACCATGATAAGAAGTGCTCGATGTGTTATAGCTCACCATGATAAGAAGTTATCATTGTGTAATAGCTCATCATGAGAAGAGTGCTCATTTTATTAGTGATAGATATGAGTAAGGAAGAGTGTTAGTCATGAGGAAGAAGAAGTTCTCACTATGTTAGAGCACTATGAGGAGGAAGAAGTGCATGTTGTGCTAAAATTGTGAGAAAGAGAAATTGCTCTCTATGTTAGATTTGCTTCTTGCTCACTGTATAAAGAGAAATATGTTTTCTCAACATGTAAGGATGAGGTTGGATAGTGAAAATTGAAAAGAAAATACAAACAACCTATCACCGAGTTTGGTTGTCTTAAATCTAAAATTTGCACCTAGTTTTAAGTAGAGGTAAAAACTATGGGATGTTTACCTCTATTTGATGTTGACCTCTACCTAGTAGTAATTAAGGGCCTATTATATGTCTCCCTATTGGTCATGTTAGAATATTTCTATTTGAGTTACCCTACCAATTTTTTAGGGAATTCTTTTCCTTTTCATCAAATATTTATTTCCCTCCATAGAATTGATACCCGAATCCTTTGTGGATGGCTTGTTGTAGTCACAATAGTGAATGTCAATTATTCAATTTTTTGGGCTTTGTATTGCTCTCTCCTACTAGCAATTTTTTTTATTTTTTGCATCGTGTCAATTTTGTTTGTTGTGGTTTGGAGAAACCCATGCTTGGAGTCATCCTTGGAAACCCATCACCACTTGGTGCTCTTCAGCCGAGCTCTCTTAGCTTTTGTTGATCTATTTGGTTCATCGTGGGTAAAATGCCACCTACGCATTATAATAATATGAGGTTGAGAGATCTCATTGCTCATTTGATCATAGGATAGTCTCTCTCCCAAGTCATTGGACCCTTGTTGAAGTCAAAACCCCTTCCTTTAGCTTGGGATGATTTTAAAATTTCATTGGGAATTCATCCTTGAGAAAAATAATAATTCATATTTAAATATATTTGATTAAATTTAGAACTAAAAATTTTGTTAAATTAAACTAATGCATATTTAAACATATTTGATTAACTCTAGAAATGAAGCTTTGGTTAATTAAATTAAGGCATTCATATAATATTTTGTAGATTAAGGGTATGTGACCTTGATTGTAAAATAATGAAAATAATGGTTTATTTATAAATTGAAGTGGGAGGGATTTAATTTAATAAATAAAGAAAAGGTTATTTTGTATATTAAGGGTATGGGACCTTGATTTGTAAAATAATGAAAAAATGGTTTATTTATAAATTGAAGTGGTAGGGCTTTAATTTAATAAATAAAGAAAAGGTATTTTATAATATTAAAAAGTTATGGGACTTTGGTTTATAAAATAAGAATATGGTGATTTATTTATCAATTAAATATGTTATGCTTTGGCTTATTGAATAAATTTAAAAGTTTTTATAAGATTAAAAATAATGGAAATTTGGTTTATAAAATAAGATTATGGTGATTTATTTATGAATTAAATATGTTATGCTTTGGTTTATTGAATAAAATGAAAAGGTTTTATAAGATTAAAAGTTATGGAACTTTCATTTATAAAATTAAAAGAAATGATTTATTTTAAATTGAAGTAGTGAAGCTTTAATTTAGTAAATAGTTGAAAGTATTATTTATAGATTAATGATATGAGACTTTAATTTTTTGAACAAAACAAGATTTAATTGAACCAAAACATGTGATCTAAGTTGTGCATGTTGAATGACTCTCTACAGGTACTTGAGAGGTGGAAATAAAAGTAATAATTCTTGTATGATATCAGCTATGGATTAGATGGTTAGAAACTTGATTAAATCTATATAGTTGCAATTTGGTAAAGTAAATGCTAGATGCATTTAGAGGCATGTCTATCCTGAACCATGAGTGTACTAATCCCCTACTATCCTAAAATGATCGATGGAAAGGTAAGGAGGATTGAAGGAGTGGATGGCACTAATGCACTAATTTATCTGTCAAATTATTTAGTTATACTTTATTAGAATAGATTTGTGGGAATATTTCCCTAAATGAAATTGATATATTACTTTTTCTTTAAAAGTATGGGGTTTTTACCATACTAAGATATATGTAATAAATGTGGAATTATGAGTATTATATCTTTAAATTACTGTAATGAATTGTTTATATTGTGCATTACTTTCTATTTGAAGTAATGTTTACCTTCTTTAAAAATGTTGTTTCCTTTTAGTATCTAGATTTTTTATTTTGTTGATTTAATATCTAGTACTATTCTTGTTTTCTTGCAAATAAATAAAATTTTAAGAAACAAGTTCTAGGATGAACTTAGAGGATGACCTACAGGATTAAGGCCCCGTAGGATGAACATAGGAATACCTAAAGGATTAATTCCCCTTACGAATAATGCAAACTAGGTTTGTGGGAAGTCTACATCTAAGTTAATATAGCTCATTGTGAAGATGAGATGGATAGCTTAACTCACACTACTCGTAGCATACCTACACAGACTACATTTTGTATGGTATGTTGATGCATGTATACCTTTGATTGACTTAAGGCAATAATTCTAGTTCATAAAGGATGATGATATAGATAGACTTATTTATAGTAACACGTGATACACCTACACAAGTAGACTTGTGTGAAGGTATTTCATAAGATGTAGCTTTCAGGAAAACTTAGGGGATTTTAAAAATAGGTAGAGATTATATTGGTTAGGTATTTTTGAATCCCTCTCCTTAGTTTTTTTTTTAATTTTATAATCTTATTTTTGTGTGTTTTATGTTTGTTGTTTTGGGTCATTACACATAGTAAATATTCTTTCTTCTCAAAGATCTCATTTCAACTTTAACTAGGCCTCAAGGGTCATTCAAGAAGAATAATAAATTTCACTCATAGATTCAGGTGCAATATATTCCACATGGGTTTTTACCCTTACTCCTTGATGATAAAATTATTCCTATGGTCAAACATTAATGACATAAACACATTTGATTTTACATCCCATAAAGCTAGGTTTCACTTGGTAAATAATAGCTTTTATATAATCATCATAATCACTTGAACATATTTATACTTATTCACTATTTATTTAAATAATAATTACTATTAAAATAGAACCTATGTCAATGGAAAATGGATAACCTCCACTTCAATTGTACTTCTTGATTATTTCCTCAAAAAAACTTGAATAAACATTGTTCCCAGTATTTTTCTATATTGAACCAAATTTTTATATACCACTTATAAATCAATAAGTTTTAATTGGATTTCCACATCCTCGTATCAAACACAATAATACACATTATTTTTGTTGTCATGTCAAATGATGAACATAAAATATTTATTTATCTAGGGTTGAATATTTTTCATAATTCTCATCTATCTGATTTTTGGTTAACTTTTGGATTAATTCTACACCAGCTTCGATAATAGAGAAACCTTAAAATTGGATTATCTTCACTCCAAATTATGGGCACCACATAGAGTACTTCACAGGGTATTTTTAGGTATTGACCACAGGGATCAAAGTTCATCCAACATATAATCTAAAGTGCAACTAACATGCATATGCATCTTCACATGCCTTAACAAGCACTTACAATTACATCAATCCAATCCATAAAAAAAATTGACTAAACATATAAACCATTCAATTTTAAGGAATCATTTTTTATAAAATATTATTTTTTGCTCATATAAAAGTTCCTATTATTCATTTCCAGCATGTGCATATTTTAATATTCCAACCCAAATACTCATGTACACAGGTAAGAAATTTATAATTTTTTAGCCTAATTTTTCATTCTTATCCCCATAGCTAAACCATGGGCATCACAAAGCTATCACAATTTTCAAGGAATAAAAATTAATCTAACAAATAAGACCTTATTTTCTTAAACATAGACAATCATCAAATAGTAAAATAGCTCAACACAAGATGTTAAACTATAGATTTACATCCTAGAAACTTTTATTCTGCATCCTAAGGAAATCTGGTTTTAGTGAAATATGGATGGGGCTCATAGAGGCTTCCATTTATTCTATCTACTTATCTGTCCTAGTTAATGAATCTTAAGTAGGGTTATTTTAGTTGTGTTGTGGTCTATTTTAGGGTGATCCTCTATCCCCATTCCTTTTCATTCTCATGGTAGAGGTGCTTGGTTGTTCAATTTCCCATAGAAGCTTTGATTTTGGTCTATGATCGACACTCCTCTGCCGACATATATCTCACCAAAAATTTGCTAATGACACCCTTATCTCTTGTGAGGCATCAATGTTCCATGTAAGGAATGTGAATTCCATTTTGATAAGCTATGAGAAGGATTCTACGTAGAAAATAAATTTTGAAAAAAGATTCATTTATTTTGTTAATACTCCGAAGACCTAGTAAAGGAGAATAGCTAACATTTTAAATTATCACATTTCTTCTCTCTTGACGACTTACTTGGGGCTCCAAATTTTTTTTGGATGCATTAAAAATGAGTTTTGGACCCCATTGTTGAAATATTTCGACACAAATTAGCATCTTGGAAAGTGGCATTAGTTAGTCAAGCAGGGAAGGTGGTGCTGGTCCAAAGAACCTTGTAGAGCATCCCCATATTATTTTTATCCTTCTTTCATTTACCCTCTAAGGTGGCCACCAAACTGGATAGAATCTATAAATCCTTCGTATGGGTGGGCCCTGAGTTGAAAGGAAAATTCCACCTTGTCTCATGGGAGCAGATTTGTAAGAGGAAGAGGCAAGGGAGTCTCAATCTCAAAAATGTGGTCGTGATGAAAAAATCTCTTGTGGCAAAAATTGGGTGGAAATTTCCTATGAATTATAACATTCTTTGGTGTGATATCATTAATTCTAAATATAAATTTGATTATTTTTTAGAATATTTCCTTCCCAGTGGAGGATCGACCTTTAGGAAGAGCCTCATCAAATCTCGCAGGTTTCTCAAGTCTTGATGCAATTGGATTATTGGAAGTGGTGAGGTGGTTAATTTCTAGGATTAAATTTGGGCTAGGGAAAGTCCCTTAGGGGGATGATCCATGGTACATATCCCTTGTTGCTCATTCTAGAACCAATAGGCTTGAAAAGGTGGTAGACTTTATTACTATCAAATATGAATGTATATTTTTGTCTTCCTCCCTTCTAGAGCTGGTTGCTAATGTAGATGTAAGACTATGGTGCATCTTATTGTTGGAGTTGAGGCTTATTTTGGTATGTAATATTTTTATATATGATATATTTGTGTGGATGGGAGACCCGGATGGGTCCTATTCGGTTAAATATACCAATGTTTCTCTTAGCTTAGTGGAGGAAGCTTTTTTTATTGCTAATAAAATTTGGATTAAAAATCTAACACCAAATATTAACATTTTCTATTGGTTGGATATGCAAAAAAAATCCTCTCGATCAAGAATATTCTCAATAGGGAGATGTGTCTGGTCAACAGGTGCTATTTTTGCAAGAATGATTGGGAATAGATGACTCATATTTTGCTCAAATGTGTTAGTGTGCAGAAGATTTTGGCTTCCATTCTCTATTGGTTGGATTTTGCATGGGTGTTTCCTACTTCCTTAATGGACTATGTCATCTAATGGAAGTCACCATTTCTTTCTTCATGGCTTAAATATTTTTGGAAATTTCTCCTCCCACACTCCTTTTAGGGAGTGTGGAAATAAAGGAACTCAAAGGTATTCAAATAAGTAGAAAATAATATCACCCAAATCAGACTCAATATTCTATGGACGATATCAAAAAATGTATCTTTGGCTCTTAGTAATTTGAATCCTTCAAAATTAATTTTAGTGCTCTCCCCAAGTGAGCAGTTTTTATAAGAAAAGCTTGGTTCTGTGTTGTTAGATCACCCATTTCCTGATTATGACCTGAGGAGGGAGGTTCATTGGTCTTTGCAACCCATTGTGTGGTTTAAACTTAACTTTTATGGTTCCTCTAATGGCAAACCTAGCTTAGCTGGCATGGGCAGTGCAATAAGGGACAACAATGGTGATCTTATTATAGCTTATGCATACTACCTTAGAGTCCAATCTTCCATGGTGGCTGAAGCTAGAGTGACCTTCATTGGCTTGGATTAGCTTAATAACCTTGGTATCAAAAACATAATTATTGAAGGGGATTCCCTATCCATCACCAATATCCTTCATGGAGTTTCCTGTTCGGGATGGAAAATAGCTAATTTAATTTATGAAGCAACTTGACTTGCTTGATTAATTTATAGTGTGGATTTCTCCCACATTTTTAGAGAAAGTAATTCATTGTATGATCTCTTAGTAAACTTGGGAGTTCATTCTTAAGGCTTATCTATTTGGAAGTGGTATTTTCCCAATGATATTGTACTTTCAGGGAGGAAGTTCCTTAACTCTTGTCAGATTTTGGTTCCTTTTAGAGATTGGGGTGATCTGGTTGGTACCCATAGGTTTTAGCACTTTATGGTGTGTAATAGCATTTATTATGCTATCTCCTTAGTACATTCCTACCTTACCTGAATATCCCTTCTGGCCCCCTGGTGATGTCACCCCTTCTTATACCCAAGCTTTTCAAACATTGTAGCCTATTGAAAATTTCAAATTTAAAATGATACCTTTATTTAGGTTGGTATTTTTTGGACCCTAGCATTGTCCTACTATTCTCCAGGGATGAGTTATTTAGGTTTTTCTCCCTAGATTGCCTTCATGGGAATGGTGTGAACTCCATCAATTCCTCTTCCTCAGGGGGTTCTTGCATTATTTTGTAAAATATTACTGTCATTTTGGATGGGCATCCCTTATGGAGGTCATCTTGTTATTTAATTGGCCTTTGGGTTTTCTTGTTGTATAAGGTTTTCTTGTAAACTATAGCTTTATATATCACAACCAATCAACCTAGTTAAATAGTAATTCATCTAGCGAGCTAAAATAATATATGTATTTATTTTTGGTAAATAAGATACTACTAGTAGGGTTTTTAAGGATCCCTTAACCTATTTACAAAAATAGCCATAATGACAATATCATAATAAAAGATAAGCTAAAAGACTTTAGCAAAGTATATACTGACATGAGAAAAATATGAGGACGCAGCCTTAGACTTGAAATTCCAAAAGCTATAGTAGTAACTAGAAAATGAGGATGCAACATCAAACTTTTTTATTCTGCAAGAATAGATACATTATTTAAACAAAAAACTATGACTAAGTAGGTGCATACTACCACGTAGGAAATATGAGAAAACAACAAGACTTATAATAGCCAAACCAAACCAGGTAGTCGTAGGAACAACAAAATAAGGATTGATGAAATTAGTCCTTAGTTGAGGTTTTCTCCTCTTCCTTGGTATCATTCTTCTCGGTGTCCTCAGGATCATTTCCCTTGGGTTCAGTATTCACCATGACCTTATCCACTTCAGAGCCTCCATCCACTTCTTGGCTAGGCTGGCCACTATAGAAGAGTTTATGTAGTCCTTTAATATCCATCATGTAATTTACCATCGAGTTCATCATTTTCATGGTGGAGGAAATGATGAAGTCCTTTAGCTATTTGTTGTCATCCTGTATTTATTCTTCATCATTCAAAATATCTATGATGTTGTACCTGGTGGCCAGGTTTTGAAGCCTAGTAGTCTTCCTCACGGGTTCTTCAGCACTATCAAAGCTAATGCTTTTACTTACCCTCAATTTTGCATTATTTTACATAGCCTTTTTCTTCCTCTCAACAAGGGGAGGTTTGACCACGAAATATTTAGCAGAGCTGGCCATAATAGGGTTAGTCTTAGGGTTGTTAAACAAAACATAAGTATAGATAAATTTGTATATACCCTGATGCTAGGGGAGGTCATGGTTTTTCATGTCTCTGTAGGATGAAATGGCATATATCATGGAGTTGATGAAGAATAGGGGAATGCTGAGGGGGTTAATGTCTCTGAAATGATTTATAAAAGCCAAGTGATAATTTTTTAAGACTTTTTCAGGGTTGTCAACTATAATGAATTCCATGATTGGTTTCATCACAGAGTCCCACGGAGAATTGAAGTCACTCATGAAGATGCCCGGGCTCTTGGATTTTTTAAGGATTTTATCATTCCGTTGAAACTTCGCTAATTCAACCTCCCAGTTATGTTTGTGGTTGTGGATGGAATGAACCTCAAGATTTTGGCTAGTAATGGATGCTAAAATATGGATATCCACAATGAAGTTTCTACCATGCACGAAGACGACCTCGTTGTTCCAAGTCTCAAGGAAGGCAATGGTGATGTCAAGGTTGTTGCTAGAAAACATATGGAGAAAAAAAGGTTTCTATCTTGGAGGATATTTTATGCTATGGCATCACAGACAAGGGATTTGAGCTTGATGAATTTTCTAGACATGGTGGGGACAGGAGGGTGGCTAGAGAGATGCATACGAGGATAGGAATAAAGAGTGGAAAATGGATGAAATGAGTGGGTGAAGGGTGAATTGATAGGATTAAAAAGGATAGGGAGATGGGGAGGGAGCCCAGTGAGGTGGTGGGTGATGAATAAATTTGTTGAATAAAGCATTTAAGGGGAAGACTAGGCATGGAGGTAGATTATAGGTGGCTCGTGGGATGTAGGGGGCTTACACACATGATAAGGCAAACACCTCATGTAGGGACTCACATCAAGGTAAAAGGTGGACTTAGAAAAGCTGCCACTGATAGGAGAAATCACCAAAAAATGTGTAGGGGGACTAGTAAGGAATGGCACACATCCTAATCTACTAGTGGTTAAGAAAATTAAGGAGTATGAATCCAGCCTGTCATGACCATTGGCAAATGTGGAGTTCATATTGTTCTACCACATCATGCCACTTTGATTTTGGGAAATGCCCTCATCATGGATATCTATGGTGAATCTATAATTGGATATGTTCGCACCGTAGGAGGTGTGGTTATGGCTCTAGATCTTGTGCGAAGCATTGTAAAAAATTACATCTTTGGACATCTTCATGATATTTGTAATGGAATCGCAAATCAAGACCTGTTGAGGTTGAAAATACAGTGCCAAAATATGAAAAAAAAATTAGCGTGCATTCTAGATAAAGAGGCCCAATTGGGCATAGAAAGGTGGCAACAAGTGAAGAAGAGGTGGGGGTAGTGGAGGATGACATGGACTAGCCAGTGGGAATTTAAACGATGGTGAATGAGGGTGGAGGGGACAGACAGGTGGATACGGGAAAGCGGTAGGGCAAGTGGATATTGAGGTGGTGGTCAACATTACAAATGATGGTGGCAGAATCCCAACAATGATGATGAATAGGAATAATCACGTGGAGCGTGACACTTCTTGCTAACATATCAAAATTAAGCATGAGGATAAGGTTGGTAATTTTGGGGAAGGACCTCCTACTGAGGAAGGTTGATTTGTTGTCTCTCTTGATCTACAATAGCTTGAATATCCTATGGTATGTTGTCATACCATATCTGAGAATTGGCCATGTTGACCCCAATGTTAGCTAACTTATTAGCGACCCTATTAGATTCTCTGAAAGTATGCTAAAATATAGCTTCTTGCAGGTCGAGGACTAAAGTCCTAGCTTACTCAATGTAATCTCTGACTCTCCATGAAGGTCTACAATTTATGTTCTTGAGGAAATTGATGATGTTAAGGGAATCACCTTCAACTATTAGTTCGGTGCAATAGTTCTTGGAGAAGCATAAACCTCTCCATATGCTTTTGGATTTAGCACTGTGGTTAGTATGATCACCTAGTCCTTCCACAAAATCTAGGATGATTTATCCTTTGTGGTTTCTTAGGAAACCCCCAGCCCTAGCATTTCCTAGATTTCCTTTTGCAGCTCCATCAAAATTGAGTTTGTGCCTGAAAGCACGAGGATACGAAAACAAAAAGGAAAATGCCAAGTACGATGCGTGTAAAACCAAACTTAACGCTAAAAGCCTATATATTGAAAAATGCATGAAAGGAAAGAACATAAACGAATCGACACAAGATAAAAGCAATATGGAATAGGGCCCTCTTTATTGATATGCTTTTAAAGTCGTGTTACAATATGTCTCCTTCCTTTTTAGGGGATAGGAGCGTTAAATATGTTTCTTATCACATCCATGGATAGCAATCCTTCTTCCGCGTGCCCACATGTAAGATGGGCGGACCAAAATGTCACTGCCACTTGTGTATATGAGTGTTGACTCCTTACTGCTCCTCTGATGTCAAAGACCTACGTTCAAGGAAACAGAAAAGATCAGTAGCACTTGCAGATAGAATAGAACATGTGTTTCCCAAGGCCTACTATTAGTGTATGCATGAAAATATTAAAACGATAACCAAATAACATCAGAACGACCTAAAAATTTAATAGAAGCATGAATATGTTACCAAGAGGGCACTGCAAGTGGAAAAATTGGGAAATTCCTCACATATTTGTATTCACTCCGGGGCGGGACGAATAAACCTGCAATAAATTGTCAGAAAGCACCCTCTTCAATGTCCTATCTAGGAAGCTCCAAATGACCTGCAAAGTTGGGGTTAGCTAATTGGGGTTATTTTGGGAAGACCCAGAAGGTCATATTTCTCCAATTTGGCCTCTATCACCCAGATTTTGATGGTGCCATCTACAGGTTAGTAAAGGCGGGAAATGATAAAAACATGGTCAAAAATGCTCAAAATGAAGTGAAATTTAAACTACAGCCTATTTAAATAACCTAGAATAAGATGCAAAAAGAAAATAAAGGAAATATACCATAGATTTCTAATCACTCTGGGGTGGGGCGTTTAGAACTACGACAGCTTGGGGGGCGCCCGGGGGCAGGACGCCCACCGTTTGGGACTCTGTTTTGGCACCAATCCACTTGGGATGGGTCCAAAACTTCTTATGGGGTGTTGTCGACAAATTTTGTGGAATATTGTGGCCAAATGTTCGGGTTTGGGTCTAGAATGCGCCTCCAATAATCACCCAATAACCTCCCTCCAAAAGAGAGATCAAGGATGTGAAAGCACAAACAATGGGTGAGGATATATTTTAGCAGCACTTCGTTGCTCCAAAAGCTCCTCTCTGTCTTATCCTTTTGGGTGAGAAGACTCACCAATTTATAGACCTAGGGTCTCTTTGTTTGAATGCGCATGCGAGGGCGCCACTTGAGTTGATTGTCCTATTTTGAGAGAAAATATTATTCCCTGATTTAGAGTCTCCTTGCATGAGGTCTCTAAAATAAAGACATGCATGACTGAAGTCTCTCTTCTTGATTTGAAGTCGTTCCTCGCAATTGCATGTCCTGAAGTTGTAGTTAACTGGCGGACCTATCGAGGTTTGACTTTTTTCCAGTCAAACCTGCTATTCGCCTCACCCTGGGGTGAATGCTGCTATTCGTCCCTGGGTGGGGCGAATACCAGTTTGTATTCGTCCCAGGGTGGGACGAGTAGGGAGCAAAGTGCCAAAAGGTGCCAAATTGACTCTTGACCTTCCAAACTACTGTTGGGAGTGGTTAGGACCACTTTTTAACCTCTGGGGGCTGCCCTAGGGGCTGTGTGTGTCAATGCGATCGATGCTTGTTGTCACATAATCGGATTGGTGCTGTTTTTGTGTCTACAGATGCCCCTTTTTGGGAAGCATTGTGCAAGGTGCAACGCTGAGCAAAAATAGATAACCAAAGCACTAATGATTAGGGTTTCTTAGTAACCTAACCAACTCTTGATGCCCCAAGTATGGAAAGGGCACGCATTCTTGAATCCTTGCTTCTGACGAGCTAAGGAACTTAATTCAAGTGTTAACCTTTTTCGATGAGGTGTTACTTGAGCTTGGACATTGATCAGTCATGAATAGGCAAAGGGCACAACCTTTTGTCTATGGGAACCTTGAGTTCATGATTCATGAATGCCAAGTGTTTGATCAGCTTGTGATTATTGCTTGTTTGCTGCCCCAAGCAAGGGCATGATTGTATTTGTCAATGATCCTTTGAATGCGTGTTATTTCCTTGATTGGGTATATTTTTGTTGATTGGTGACTAAGTGTGACTACCCCCTCAAGCGACGAATCGATGAGGGAATGACCGACATGAGAAAAGCGACGAGTCGCTTGACCCAAGATGACTTAGGTAAGGGTGCCTTCAATTGTTTACCATTGAATGCTTAAGCAGTTTCTGAACATTCTGACCTATTTTTGGTGGGTTTTAACCCTTTTTGTGACGCATTTTGGAGCTAAAATTGTCAAGAATCCATCCTCCCGTGGAGCGGTCCGGCTATGGTAGCCTTCTTAGGGAGTAGGATAGTGACAATTTGTAACCCCAATGTCTATTTTGGATGCCAAGAATGTCAGGCGCAAAGGCGCCTTCGTTCGACAATGTTATTGCTATTTTTGGTTGGGTTTTGACCCTTTTGGTGACATCGTTTGGGGATGAAATTCTTGAAAATCCATCTTCCCGTGGAGTGGTCCGGCTATGGTAGCCTTCTTAGGGAGTAGGATAGTGAGGATTTGTGACCCCGACGTCTATTTTGCATGCCCAAAATGTCAAGTGCAAAAGCACTCTTATCGGACACTTTTTTTGCTTGTTTTTGGTGCATTTTGTGTAGTTTTTGTTGTTTTTGAAATTTTTGTGCTGTTTTTAGTTTTTGAAATTTTTGCATAGTTATTTATGATGATGTATGCATGTGGTATTATGAATGCGATGTTTCTAATTATATGATGTATGCATATGGAATGAATGAAATGAGTTGTTGATAACTTGTCGATGGCACCATAGACTGTACAAGATTTACTGGCTTTCTGTACTTATGTGATGGCTTTGTGGAATGACTTTGCATGTGATAACTTTGTTTTTGTATTTTTCATATTTTCTGATGGTGATGTACGTAATGAAATGTTCCAGTTGTTTTTAAAATGTAGTTAAGCTTTTTTGAGATTCAGATATTTTAACTAACTAGCCAAGACTGTACATTTATCTCACAAGACTTTTGAACAAGGTATAAATCCGACTTGAGTTTAACCAAGTTATTTCACATCCCTGTGTGTGCAATTGAGTTCGTTTATGTGGTATTTTTCAGGATACCACCAGTGCTAGATAGGCTATCAACCAAACTTGTACTGAGGATCACCTAATTAGCTCCACTAACTCCGTTGTTGTATTTAGTAAGATTAATCCACGGGACAATCTAAGGTACCATAAGCTAGCTCATCCACATGCAAACATTGGTCTACTCACATGCAAAGCTAATGTGATAGACATATCGTCATGCGTTTAGGATACCGCCATTGCCAGGTAGGCTGTCCACCAAACCCATAATGAGGATCACCTAGATGGTTTTTCAAATTCTAAGAATTCTAGGGATTCAAGTTCAGGATTTTTATTTGCTCAACGGTTTAGGATACTTGCTCGTATACATAGTGATAAAAATCACTATTTATTTTTCTTTTTGTTTTTCTTTTTGAGCAAGGATTTTGAATAGTGGTGATAACCACTGTTATTTGATTTTGGATTTTGAGCTTCGTAAGGTTGAGCTTGTAGGTTTGTGGCTTAATGACATTGATCCTTTTGGCCTTGGGGATGACTACCCATCCTGTTTAGGGACGTGTAGTACGAATCCTTACGACTTTGGGAACCAAAGGGGATTATGGAGACTATGAAGTAAGGGCATTGATCTTTTAGGCCTTGGGGATGACTACCCATCCTGTTCAGGGACGTGTAGTACGAATCCTTACGACTTTGGAGACCAAAGGTGATTGGATGATGGTCATGATGATGGCTTGTGGGAATTTTGTTTTTGAATGGCATTGATCCTTTTAGGCCTTGGGGATGACTACCCATCCTTTGCAAGGATGTGTAGTATGAATCCTTACAACCTTAGGGACCAATGGTGATTGGGATTTTTGGTAGTGGTGAAAACCACTATTGATTAGGGGGAATGGATGGGGAAGAGCTTGTCCTTTTGTCAATTCTCAGCACTCTTGAACCATTCACATAGGGGGATGAATAGGCTAATCTTTCACCTATGGTACCCTAGACTGCTTTGTAGGTTTCTCTTGCATTCACACAACTTAGGAATTATTTTATGTGTTTTAACTTGTGTAGGGATGTTACATAACGAGGCGTGATCCAAGTAAAACTTTCCCTTGTAAAATCTGTTTAACTTTGTATAGTTTTTGGCTAGCAATTTAAAGACAGCTGAATGATGAAAACCCTATATACATTAGGAGACAATGGCCTATGCTAAAAATGGTGATGGTGTTATTCTGGATGTATGCGTTTATAAAATGGATGTGATGTGGAAAATGATGGAATTGCCAAGCAATTACAGTCTATGGTGCTTTTGACTTGTATGACCTAGCAAATATGCAATGTATGGATGTGATGCCTAATGCAACCTATATTTTTGTATTTTGATTTTTATGAGTATGCATGGAATTGAGATGCAATTTTTTTTTTGTTTATTTTTGATGATTTTATTGTTTTTGTTTGTTTTTGAATATTTGTTTTGACCAAGCGGTTATGGTAACCCTTGGAGCTTTTGGTGTTGACCAAAGGGTTTATGGATACCTTTGGAGAATTTTTGGGGTTGACCAAGTGATTGCGGGAATCCTTGGAGATTTTGGCTTGACCAAAGGGTTTATGGATACCTTTGGAGCATTTTGGGTTTGACCAAGCGATTGTAGGAATCCTTGGAGCTTTTTGGTTGACCAAAGGGTTTATAGATACCCTTGGAGTATTTGGGGTTTGACCAAGCGATTGTGAGAATCCTTGGAGCTTTTTGGGTTGACCAAGCGATTACGAGAATCCTTGGAGCTTTTGGTTGGACTATGGCTCTCTAGATGTGGAATGGCCTCAAATGACTGATGTTCAAGGGTTCTAGTTCCTTGATTCCTTCAAGAGAGGCGAGTCGGTATGTTCCAGGTCCTATTCTACTATCAATCACATAAGGACCTAACCAGTTTGCCGTGAACTTGTCCCTTAGATGGGACGACAAATTAGAATTCTGTTGGTTCTCTTTTAAGACCAAGTCACCAACCTGAAAGTCCCTTAGGTGGACCTTCATGTTGTATGCTTTCTTAAGTCGCTCTTGATAGATATGCAAATGCTCGAGAGCATTGACATGTCATTCGTCGAGCAACGTCAGTTGGTCTAACCGGGCCTGTCGTGCAGTGTCATCATCGATGAACTCTTGCATTGAAATGCGTAGTGAAGGGATTTCCAACTCGAGAGGCATGACTGCCTTGGAGCCATACACCGACAAAAATGGAGTTGCCCTGGTGGGCGTCCGAATGCTAGTGCGATAAGCCCATAGGGCAAGCGGGATTTGAATGTGCCAATCCTTATGACTATCTACGATGGTCTTTTTGAGGATGGCGACTAGCATTTTGTTTGACGCTTCTGCTTGCCCATTTGCCTACGGATAATAGGGTGTTGAAAAACTATGCTGAATTTTGTACTTTGTGGTCAAAGCACGCACATATTTATTCTTGAATGACGTCCCATTATCCGAAAGGATCTTGGATGGAATACCAAAATGACATATGATGTTATGCAAAATAAACTCTGCAATGCGGGTTCCAGTCGTAGAGGTTAGCGAAATTGCTTCCACCCACTTGGTGAAGTACTCTGTGGCC
The DNA here is from genome assembly GCA_028583015.1 of Wollemia nobilis. Taxonomy (NCBI): domain Eukaryota; kingdom Viridiplantae; phylum Streptophyta; class Pinopsida; order Araucariales; family Araucariaceae; genus Wollemia; species Wollemia nobilis. The sequence goes on along the minus strand of JAQPPZ010017209.1, from coordinate 9,849,209 downwards.
GTTATGATGAACGTGTGACGACCTAACGACGTAGGGGAGATCTTTCCGATTAGATCGAAGCCCCACTACAAAAAAGGCCAAGTCGATTGGATCGGTTGCAAGGCCTGAGAAGGTACGTGTGTCAAATTAGCATGGTGTTGACACTTCACGCACTTCTTTACATATGCACAACAATCTCGCTCTAAATATGGCCAATAATAGCCCATGCGAAGAATGCGCTTTGCGATGGCCATACCGCTGAAGTGGCCACCACATGTACCATCATGGGCTTGGGTGATCACCCAAGCGGACTCTTGCTGGTCCAAGCAATGGAGGAGGATTCCTTCATAGCTCCGACGATACAAAATGTCTCCTAACAAGACATGTTTTGCTACTTTCTATTTAAATGATCTTTTCATGGCTTGTGTCAATCCAAGTGGGAGGTTACCTAGCTTGAGGTAATCCCTTATGGGTGTGTACCAATCCTGCTGATCAGAAACCTCGATGGTATGAATGGCCAATCCCTCTTGAAGTTCATCCCTAGCAAAAGTTGAGCGGGAAAGAACTTGTAAAAACAACGTTGTGTTGCTATTAAGAGGGGTCGGGGAGAACAAGGACCCCCAGTTGGCTCGAGTCAGACAATCATGGATTTGAGAGAACCTATCCTGAGATGGTTCAATCTAGATCAGGTGGATTCTTGGCGTTAGGTCAGAGCTTGCATGCTCCATCACGGATTGCGATAATGTTTTGACCTGAATGGTTGTCATCTCACCGGAAGGGTCTTGCGGGATTAGTGACCCCAAGGAGGCCATAGTATCCACAAAATGATTCGATGATCGAGGGAGTGCCTCGATGTCATACCATTCAAGTTGTGCCAAGAATTTGTCCACAAGGGCTTTGTAGGCCTACGTAGAGCTGGGCATTTACATTGGAATACCCCCTTTACTTGATTGACAATTAACAACGAATCACCAAAGATGTTTAAACGTTTAATGTTCATGGTGATTGTTGTCTGAAGACCTATGAGCAAGGCTTCATATTCCACATTGTTGTTGGTGCATAGGAAGTCTAATTTAAATGATAGAGGCATTGGAGCCCCTTGTGGAGTGAAGAATACAATTCTCGCGCCACCTCCTTGCTCACATTTAGAACCATCGAAGAATAGGGTCATGTCAGCCTGTGACTCAGGCTCATCAGAATCTGGTGATTCTGAAACATGGAAGACCCCATCATCGGGTAGTTCTATGGTCAGAGGCTGATCATCTTCAAGAGGAGCCTCTGCCAGTTGATCGGTGATGACTTGACCTTTTATGGATTTTTGTCCAATGAATTCTATGTCAAACTCCATCAACAACATGATCCATTTCACCGTGCGGCTACTATGATAAGTACGACTCATCATGTATCGCAATGGATTCTCCTTAGACACAACATACATCGTATTGCTCAGCATGTAGTGGCGTAGCTTTTTGGTAGCAAACACCACTGCCAAGCAGAGCTTCTCAACGTATGCATAGTTAAGTTCATAACTGACCAAGGTGCGGCTAAGATAGTAAGTAGCCTATTCTTTGTGTAGTTCATTTTTTTGGGACAACATGGCACCCAGTGCCACCTCAGTAGCTGAGATGTATAAGTAGAATGACACTCCTGGTCTAGGTGGTGCCAATACTGGTGGCGAAGCCAAGTATTGTTTAATGTCATCAAAGGCTGATCGGCACTCGTCATCCCGGTGAAATGTTACCCCCTTGTGCAATAATTTATTCATGGGTCAGCACTTGTCAGATAGCTGTGCTATGAAGCGCTTGATTGATGTGACCTTTCCCTACAGACTTCAAGGTTGCTTGATGGTAGTTGGGGGAAGCATTTCAAGGATTGCCTTGACTTTGTGTGGGTCTACCTCGATTCCTCGTTTGGAGACTATGTAACCCAAGAGCTTTCCAGATGTGACACCAAATACGCACTTCTTGGGGTTTAGTCTGACTTTATGTTCCATGAGGCGATCGAGGATCTTGCTTAAGTCATCGAGATGATCTGGGTGCAAAAGAGATTTGGCCAACAAATCATCCATGTAATCTTCCAAAGTTTTGTGCATGTAATCATGGAAGATGTACGTCATGGCACGTTGGTAGGTGGCACCAACATTTTTAAGGCCAAAAGGCATGACCTTATAGCAAAATGTCCCCCAAGGCATTGTGAACGCCATTTTTAGTTGGTCCTCGGGATTGATACGAATTTGATTGTATCTCGAGAAACCATCCATGAGGGAAAGCATTTCATGGCCCGCTATAGCATCTACCAATGCATCGATGCTAGGCAAGGGGAAATCATCCTTAGGACTCGCTTTGTTTAGATCTCAAAAATTGATGCATATGTGAATCCTCCCATCGGGATTTTTGATGGGCACCATGTTAGACAACCATGGTGGGTAATCCACGCAGATGACAAACTATGCATCCAACAGCTTTTGTAGCTCATATTTGACCATTAAGGCTACTGTTGGGTGCATCTTACATAGTTTTTGCTTTACTGGATTGACTGTCGGATCAAGCGTTAGATTATGCATGACTAGCTGTGGGTCTAGCCCCGGCATGTCTTTATAGGACCATGCAAAAACCTCCTTCTTCTCTTTGAGAAGGGCAATGTAGTCGGCTTGCTCTTTGGGGGATAGACTTACCCCCAACTTGATGATTTGCAAATTCACTGGATCTGAGCCGATGTCTACGTCAGTCGTCTCCTCGATCGACATGTGGGACCCATCCTCCAACTGGTGTGGAGTTGGGATCAAGTGGATATCGTTTGCTGAATTTAGATCATCATTCGGAACATCGGGTTCCTCTTCAGCATGGAAGACATCCTGAGTCTGTCCTGGGGTGAAATGGAACATCCCACCGCAAGGCCAGTACTCTGATGGGGATGGTGGTGTGTCAGCGTGATCCTAGTCTATAGCATCTAGGTCTAGATGCAATGACCATGTTGGGTCAACTGGATCATGGATGGGGGTGGTTAAATCAATGGAGATCATGTTGATGAAATGATTGTGGTCTCCATTACCATGGGTGTGGTTACTCGGACATCCTAGATGATCTTTGTGCTCTAGATCTGGCTCTATGGGTACTGGCACAAATGGATCGGCCCTATGTGTGGATAAGAGGATAGGATCTGCCCTAGACACTGATGGCTCTATAGGGTCTCTAGGCGGAAGATGCTCTCTGTATACCTAGAGTGGCGGGTGTAGTAATTGCTATAACTATACCTGGTTTAAGTGCCACCTATGCCTGGGCCCTATGTGCATTTGTTCAAACATGTCATCTATGTCCAAGGGATATTGTTGTTATTGCATATGATTGAGATAAGCCATCTCAGTTTCATCTTCATAATCACTGTCAGAGATCCAAAGGCCTTCGTTGGCTCCAATAGTTGTTTGCGACATATGAGGCTCATCTTGCTCGAGCAAATTAATGTGGTCCCATCGAGGTTGTTCCGCTCTCTATGGGGGGACCTGATTCTCTTGAGGTGGCATATGCTCAATTGGAGCATCCAAAGGGAACATTGTCAGGAAGCTCTCTTGATCATCATCCATGGGAGTCACTTGTGAATGATTGCTATCAGACTCGAAAGGATCCCAAGGTGCTACCTCGTATTCCGACTCATCTTCTAAAGACCCTTCTTGGTCTTGTCCATATCCCTCTTGTAGGTGAGTCCTCGAACTTTCTCCCTTTTCGACCGAAGGGAAAGGGTTGTTATGGTCAACAAGGTTGGTTGTTAGCAATGGGAGATAATCCCCCAATGTATATGTTGTGTTAGGATTGGCATATGGATCTAATGCCAACCCATCCTTGTTGCCTATCCCTAGGCCTTGCATGTTCTCTACCAAGATGTCTAGGGGCAAGGGGTGGTTGAACCCTACTCCTGACTTGTCATACGACATTTGATATCTTGGTTGGCAAAGAACACGCACTCCTTGCTCATACCTGCCCAACCCATATCCATGCCAATTACATTGGCCAAGATATCTCAATGCGAATTCTGGGTTGGACAAATAGTTGACGTCCTCAGCAAAGGGCTCTTCATCTTCGTCTTCTTGCATGTAAGGTTCAATGCCATTATCCAGGCCCCCATAAACAAAGTTTGTCTGATTGGGTGGGTAGCCTAGAGGAACCATAGAGCCGATGGGGAGTCGAGGTCTCCCCATGTCTTGCATGGACTCAAGTGCGGGTGTTGCTACAATGTTCCACACTAGATACTCCCCCAAGCCCATGTTGGCCATCTCAACGGTGATCGTTGGTGGTTGAGGGGGAGCGAATGGGAGTCCTTCCGAAGTCCACTCCATGTAGGGTGAACTAGGCATCTCGACTTCCATTCGGCTAGGCATCTCTTCGGTAGAGATGGTTGAGACTAGGGGTGGTTCCTCTTCTAGGGGTTTCTTTCCCTTGTCCTTTGGTGTGGCCACCGTAGGTGGCATCGTTGTTGAAGGACCAGATGAGGAAGATGGACCCTACTGGGGATTTGATGGACTTGTCAACGGGGATGCCTACGGAATCGGACCTTGTTTAGATGGATTCAACTAAAAATCCAAATGCGTTGATGGAAGGGTCGATTGCGGCATGAATTGCATCGTATTGCAGTACTTGAAGGGCTCTAAGTCTTCCGGGACTACATGCACCTATCCTTCAAATGTATACTTTAGGCACTGATGAGCTATTGAAGGGACACACTTCATGTCCCTGATCCAAGGCCAGCCCAACAAGATATTATAGGCCATCTCACCTTCCAAGATGTGGCACAATGTATGAATAGTCTTTTGTCCCACTTGGATGGGTAGGATAATTGTGCCAACCATCGAGCATATTGCATCATTGAATGCTCGAAGAGTATAGGTGGAGGCCACGATGTGAGATGTCGACAACTTCAGATGTTTCAATGCTACTATTGTAATGATGTTACTGGATGAGCCAGTGTCCACCAACACCCTCTTATACGAAATCCCATTGACCCATGCAATGATGTGCAGGGGTGGATCCGCCACATCACCAGTCACCGATTTCAATTCATCTTCTCTAAAGGTGATGACTGGTTCTATACATTGTTTTACATGTCCCACAAAGTTGTTGAAAGAGTTTTCTTCATGGGGCTGCAACTCGATGGCTTTTAATATCTCCATTAGAGCCTCCCGATGGGGCATTGATTGTTGAATGAGCTCGTATATGGAGAGCCTAGCCGACGTGGTCCTTAGACTTTGGGTAAGTCTAGTCTAAATCGTGGCCACTGGTCTAGGCGGGGGAGGTTGCGTAGGGTGTTGTTGAGGTTGTGACGTCGATGGAACTTCTCCGATGGCCGTCGTGGGGGTAGCTCCTGGGTACCTCCTGTTCCTAGTCACTATGCTTATCATCCCTACATACCCCTGCATGGGGCAATTTTGTTGCACCTCATTGACTTGAAGGGGTTTTTCTTGCACATCATGGGCAGGCAGGGGGTCTCTGAAGACTCCCATATGTTGGTTGTTTGGCGCTATGGGGTTGTCCACCACCAATGTCTTGTTGTCGATTAGGTCTTGCACCAAGCCTTTAAACTTCCAACATGCATTAAGGTCATGTCCCTTCCGCCTGTGGAACCTACAATACAAGTCCTCCCAGTACCCCTTAGGCTTTGGCACATTGGGGTCTATGGTTTGAATCTTTGGCAGGTTGATCAAGTTTGCCACTAACAAGCGGTCAAACAGGGAGTCCCTGGACTCTGTGTAAGGTGTAAATTGTCGCCTAGGGTGACGCTGCTAATTTTGTTCCTGCCTCTGGTTTTCTCTATCATAATTGTTAGGAGGCACTGCCTGATAGTTAGCCTTTTGAGGCTATGTTGCTTGTGCAGGCTTAGGGACGTTTATAGCAACCTGATTGACCGCAATGGGTTTCTATTGCATGGTCCCTATTTTGGTGTTCTTAAGCCATTCTTTCTTCTTTGGCTTGGCAATCTCGCCATCCTGTATCTTGATCTCCTCAATGATTCTGGCTTGCGCCAGAGCTTCCTCAAGAGTGGCATATTGTTGTAGCTGCAATAGCATGGAGATCGATCTCAAATAGCTCTTTGAGAACATTTGGGTCAGGTCTGACATGGGAGGGAGGTAGGGCAGCTTTGAAAGCAACGTCCTCCACCGGTTCCCATATGCCACCATGGTTTCTTCCTCATACTGCCTGAGGCTAGCTAGGTCACTTAGTGATGCCTTTTTCTTGGTGTTGAAGGCGAAGCATTCGAGGAACGCGTCCACTAGCTGATCCAAGTTATTGATGCTATGTTTTGGCAACTGAGTGAACCAATCCAAGGCAGGGCCTACGAATGTGGTTATAAATGTTCTTAGCAACAAAGCATCGTTATCCTGAATGCCAAAGCACTGGCTCAGGAATCTAGTCACGTGCTCTTGGGCATCCTCCTCCCCTCTAAAGAGTGCCAACTAGGGCAGTTTAAAGTGTTTAGGGTATGGAGGTGTCGACACTGATGGATGCACAGGATGACTACGGAGTTGGCGTAAAGTAGGCTTTTGGGGCCCAGAAGTCTTGGTCTCCATAGACTCTAAGCACTCTAGCAATGCTTTATATGCATCGGAGGATTTGATCTCTTCCTCCTTGGTTTGCTCCCATTGTGGGTTGTGGGGAACTTGAGGCCTATGGAGGGGTGGCTGGATAGCACCCCCTCTGCCTTGGTAGGGCGTTTCAGCCCGCTCTTCTTCTTGTTCATACTCCTCATAGGCTTCTTGAGGAGTGCCTGGTCGAGACCTATAAACATGGGTGGGTGCCCGTGGAGGGTGCCCATCGTTGTTTCTAGGAGTGGCCTCCCGCTCAGGTCTAGGAGGTCTCGGAGGCAACACTTGGTAAGGTCATGGGGACCTGTCTCATACCAAGGGGTTGCACCTCTCATACACTTCTACTTTATGTGCGTGAGGGGTTGGGACCTTCTCAGGCACATTGTTATGAAGCAATTCGGTTGTCTGACGCTGAATGCACTCTTTGTTAAGGCGATACAGATGCTCTAACTATTGTTGATCTTGCCTAAGCTATGTGATTTGCGCTTGGCGGGTAGCATTTCTGGCAAATGCCAAGTCAATTTGTTCCACCGTCTCATGTTTAGGAAGCCTAGATGCCTCTCCTACATGTCTATCTCGATCATGGTGATCCGAGACCCCTATGGGTTGCTTTCCTCTGTCGAGGTTAGCTACATTCACCCGAGGCTCTGGCCTCAATGGGTGATCTTGATACATAGCAGGTGCGGAGGTGCATCACTCCCGCACTATGTACTGCTCTTGAGGAACGTAGTGTTCTTCCTCGTACTGCCCTTCATATGCATGAAAGGTGTGGTCAGAATTGTCTTGCCCTTTCTGGAGAGCCCTGTGCTCTGGATTTGGTCTAGTGTTTCTAACAGTAATATGGGGTAGAGGAGGGATGATGAAATCATGTGGCCCCTCCTTATGGACCCTATGTTGCTCTAGCACTTCATCACTAGGCCACTCATAACGAGCATCTAAGGGAGGCCTCATGTCTATGTTGAGTGCCACGTGTAGGTTCTCCTCTTGAAAGGATCTATGTTGAGTGGGGGTGCCTCTCAAAGAGGTGCCTCTATAGTCCTATTCTGTGATGGCATGATGTGGACTATCTTGTGTGTCAGGCCGCCAAGGCGGGATGACCAAGTCCTCAGGACTATATCGGAGGTGACTTGTCCCCCTTTGTACACTTTTTACAGTGCTTGCCCGTGATTGGGCTCGGCTACGGGTGTACACCATGGTGATGCTTACCTAAAGATGTGTATGTTTTTATCTTCTTTTAGGATTTCTTATGCTACACTAAACAGGAAATATCACACACACAAAACAATGATTATCTCGTTTAAAGATTAAAAGTGTGCCCTAAACCTGGTTCAGTGTGTTTTTAATGTTTGTTTTGAAAGCTTTTGTAAAGAATGTTTAAATGCAATATGATGGCTCTTATGACTCCCAAAAATGGTTGCCCCTTCGATATACCATTGCTAGGCCGATATACCAACCTCTCTATATACCCGCCCTTACGTGAGGGAAACTATTGGTACGTGAGAGCAGATGGTACGTGGAACATAGGCGGTACGAAAGGGGAATCACTCTGTTTATGACACCTACCATAGAAGACTTATCCTCATGCACTGGGAATCACCCCAGATACACTTGGTCAGATTTCATCAGGATTTACGTCTAGCAACAGTCACGATCGGGGTTATGTATGCAGTATCTCAAGCCAAGGTGGTGATGAAATCCACCGTTGGTCTTGCTCAAGGGTTGGGGTTTTACGACCAACTCCTTGTTGTTTTAAATTACCACATGGTGTGTGGGGTTCTTTTTAAGTTGCATAAATGAAGCAAACAAGCATTCAAACTCTCCTATGCAAGCAAATAACCAGAGAACAGAAAGCAAAAATTGACATAAGGTGTTTAGGACCCCTACCTCTTCTCTGCCCAAATCGGATGTCTCTAAATTTCTGCCCTGAAATTGCACAGGGAGCTATTCATCCTGGGGTGAGATGAATAAAATATCTGTATTCGTTCTAGGGTGGGACGAATTCCTATTCGTCCCTGGATAAGACGAATTCCAGCTCTGTACTCATCACAGACTGAAACGAACAACAATCCAGGGTTTGAAAACTTGGTACCTGTAAGAAAAAACAAGCAACTTTGATCAGAAATTTAATCTTAAAAATCAAGGGATAGAGGTCCCACCATGATCACCACTGAAAGCACGAGGATACGGAAACAAAAAAGAAAAATGCCAAGTACGATGCGTGGAAAACCAAACTTAACGCTAAAAGCCTATATATTGAAAAATGCATGAAAGGAAAGAACATAAATGAATCGACACAAGATAAAAGCAATATGGAATATGGCCCTCTTTATTGATATGCTTTTAAATTCATGTTACAATACGTCTCCTTCCATTTTAGGGGATAGGAGCGTTAAATATGTTTCTTATCACATCCATGGATAGCAATCCTTCTTCCGCGTGCCCACATGTAAGATGGGTGGACCAAAACGTCACCGCCACTTGTGTATATGAGTTTTGACTCCTTACTGCTCCTCTGATGTTAGAAACCTACGTTCAAGGAAACATAAAAGATCAGTAGCACCTGTAGATAGAATAGAACATGTGTTTCCCAAGGCCTACCGTTAGTGTATGCATGAAAATATTAAAACGATAACCAAATAATATCGAACGACCTAAAAAATTAACAGAAGCATGAATATGTTACCAAGAGGGCACTAAAAGTGGAACAGTAGGGAAATTCCTCACGTATTTGTATTCGCTCCGGGTGGGACGAATAAACCTGCAATAAATTATCAGAAAGCACCCTCTTCAATGTCCTATCTAGGAAGCTCCAAATGACCTGAAAAGTTGGGGTTAGCTAATTGGGGATGTTTTGGGAAGACCCAAAAGGTCATATTTCTCCAATTTGGCCTCTATCACCCAAATTTTTCTGGTGCCATCTACAAGTTAGTAAAGGCGGGAAATGATAAAAACATGGTAAAAAATGCTCAGAATGAAGTGAAATTTAAACTACAGCCTATTTAAATAACCTAGAATAATATGCAAAAATAAAATAAAGGAAATCTACCACATATTTCTAATCACTCTGGGGTGGGGCGTTTAGAACTACGACAGCTTGGGGGGCACCCAATGTTAGGATCTCATCCTAACCCTTAATGTAATAACTTCCTTGATGTAATAATTCCTAGTGAACGTGGGTAGTACCCATGATTAATATTTTGTAATGTTCTAAGTTTTAGCTTAGGTAGTGCCTATGACAAATGGCACCCTTTTTTATGTAACACATGGTAGATAGGTGGCATTGTGCATGTAATTCGTGTGTCATTGTGCATGTAATTCGAGTGGCATTGTGCATGTAATTCGGGTGGCATTGTGCATGTAATTCAAAGTGGCACTATGCATGTAATTCGTGTGGCATTATGCATGTAATCCAGGTGGCATTTTGCATGTAAGCCAACCTTGGAAGGAAACTCCTTAAATACCCGAAAGGGCACCAATGTAACCATATTTTGCAAAATTAATGAAGTATTGAAGGAGGTTGCCCCCTCGAAGAGGCCCGCGATTTAGTTCTATTGTGAGATTGTTCTTTATGCAAATTTCTGTTATATTAATGTGATGTTTATGTGAGTTATTTCCAAGCAATTGTGTGAGAGTGTGTTATTGGAGTTTATTTTATAGCAGGATCTTAACAAGTGGTATCAGAGCGCTTTCCAGGGCCAAGTTCTGCTGCAACTGCAACGATTCTTGCCATCCAATCCGCCTGTTAGGTATAAATTCCGTGTGTTTTTTCCATTCTGTTTGTCCTTATTAAAAAAATCCAAAAAAAAATATACAGTGTTTTTTTCAGACCAAAAACAAAAAAATATATTATTAGTTGAGTAGGTAGAAACCCTGTACCGGGGGTTTTAAAATATCGCGAAGGATCTGTCGTTATTGGCTAAGCTAGATAGCCCATAAAGCGTCTAGTGAAGTGAGGGGCGATCAGGCTCCAATACCCAGGCCTCAGATAGAACTCGCGCACGGACTTGAGCTCCCACGTATCTTCGGGTATATCGGGAGACCATCTAGGATTAAACAAACTTTTAGCCATTAGGAAGCTCTTCGGCCTTGTATTACTCATAGTCTATGGGACACAGCATCCTGGACAATTACCCTCCCGTATTGTCAGAGAGGCGGGTAGTGTGCTCAAGGGTATGTGTGGAATCCTCCTTGAGTAGTGGCTTGAAATATTGGTCCGAGCACTATTGTTCGTCACTGTCGGTATATTAGAGGGCCTATGGGTGGTACATACTCCTATACTTAGCATTCCCTGGTTCTGTTAAAACTGCAACCTATAAAAAATACAAAAATAAAAATCAAAATAAGAATCCAAACACCCCCATTCGTAAACCTGCATTTCAAAAGTGAGCATATGAGAAAGGAGTCCTCTACCAAAAAAAATAACAAAATGGACATGCATTCGGGATAAGCCATGAGGGTGACACTTAAGTTGAAAGTCTGGAGAGTAACAGTCAAATTCACGATGGCGATCCACGATCGAGTCGGTCGAGTCGGAGAGGTCAGGGCATAATTCACAGTCTTCAGAGTCAGAACAGAACTGTCATATCAGTCACCTGCAAAATACAGAGAATCTTGAGTGTGAAACACGACCAATTTTAGATAGTGCTCCAGTACCCAAATTTTGCTCAGTAGCTCAGAATCAGAATCTGTAAACACCGTTAGACTCAGCAAAACAGGAGATTAAAAAAAAAAAAAAAAAAAAAAAGTCTGGGGTGCCAAAAAGTAGTGTTGAGAGATATAGCTCATTGTTACCACCTCCTCCTGCTGATCATTTTGATATATAGCACCCAAGCACTTTTTTGGGCACTTACTAAAAATAGTAAGTCAAAAAATTCAATTCTATTTTTAGTAACTGGTCACAAAAGGTCAAAAAATGGCCCAGGGTACCCGTGGACACCAGAAAGAACTAGAAAACTTGGAGTCCCTAACAAAAGCCATTGAGAACTTGAACTCGGCTTTTCACTCCATAAGGGAAGAAGTCCAAGGTCTTCGCCTAGAGCATGAGGCCACTAGCAATCGCTTAGAAGAAGCATTGACTGAAGTGGATAGCAAACTGAGAAGAGAACCACCCAAATCAGAATACCAAGCTGAGAGTTCTACAAGGAATCGTGACCATGATACACCCTTTAGAATGCCCAAGTTGGACTTTCCCAAATTTAGTGGGAAGGATGTTGATGGGTGGCTATGTCGGGTTGACCAATTCTTTCGACTTCATAATGTACCAGTATTTCATCGAGTCCAGATGGCTTCCTTTAACTTGGAATCTGAGGCTCTACACCGGTTTCAATGGTTGCGTCTTACCTACCCAAATCTCTCTTGGGAGGATTTTGAATCCCAAATACTCACTCAATTTGGTCCTAGTGAGTTTGAGGACTTCACAGGAGCCTTATCCAAACTACAACAAACAAGGTCAGTTCGAGAGTACCAAGCTCAATTTGAAAAATTGGCCAATCGAACAAGAGGATTAAGTGAAGGGTTCTTCCAGAGTTGTTATATCAGTGGGTTGAAGATGGAACTCCAAGCAGAAGTCAAAATGTTGAAACCACGAACTATGATGGAAGCTATCAGTTTGGCCCATCTGGCCGAATCTAAACTCTTTGCCCAAAGACGCCCATCAAAGTTTTCTCAAGATAGACCTTCATTTCCCCCAAGATCCCAACACCCAGATGATAATAAACCTGCTGCACCCAAGCGCCTCACCACCGAAGAGATGGATGCACGTCGTGCCCAAGGTTTATGCTACAATTGTGATGAAAAGTTTTTCAAGGGGCATAAGTGTGCACACAAAAAATTGTTCTTGATAGATGTTGGAGAACCTGATACCGTTGACGAGAGTGATGAGGATGAGGACCCTCCAGAAACACCTCCTCCACAAGAAGGGAAACAGGAACCTGAGACATCAATTACAATCCATGCCCTTGCAGGCATTACTACTCCTCAAACCATGAAGGTTACAGGATGTTTCAAGGGCCAACGTCTTTCCATCCTTTTGGATTCGGGAAGCACGCACAACTTCATTGACCCTAGAGTTGCTCAACGGGAAAATTGCTATATCCACAATTGTAATTCCTTTGAGGTCATGGTAGCCAATGGGGGAACCTTATCTTGTAAATGAAAGTGTCACAATGTTAAAATCAAGATAGGGGACTATGAACTCAAGAAGGACATGTTTGCCCTCCATTTGGGTGGATGTGATATTGTTTTGGGATGCCAATGGTTGAGTACGTTGGGCACTATCAGTTGGAACTTTGCTAAACTTTGGATGCAGTTCTTCCAGAACGGACAAACACACATCATCAAGGGCTCCTCGATAGGAACACCTCAAATTATCAGTTCAAACGGCATGGAGAAATTGCTAAAGAAATCATCACATGGGGTCATTGCACAACTATTCTCCATCTAGCCATCCACATCTCCAATGGGTGAAATCCCACAAGACATGCAACAGATTCTCCACAAACATGAGGCCATCTTTTCAGAACCCATCACACGACCACTGCATCACTCTCACGACCATACCATTCCATTATTACCGAATAGTACACCTCCCAATATCAGACCACCTTATGAGCGACTCAAGCGCACCTTATTTTGGAAAGGTAGGAAACATGACATTCACTCTTTTGTGGCAGACTGCGACACAGGTCAAAGGATGAAAAGAGAAACAGTGCACTCTTCGGGCACCCTTCCACCCTTGCCGATACCGAATCAGGTGTGGAATGACATCTCTATGGATTTCATAGAAGGGCTACCTAAATCTGGAGACAAGTCTGTTATTTTTGTGGTAGTGGACCGCATTTCAAAGTATGCTCACTTTTGTGCCCTAACCCATCCTTACACAACATTCACTATTGCCCAAATTTTCCTTGACTCCATATTTCGCCTTCATGGCATGCCAACCTCCAATGTATCTGATCGTGATCCCAGCCTTACTAGAAATTTTTGGCAAGAGTTTTTTAAGTTGCAGGGGACTCAGCTCACAATGAGTTTAGCCTACTATCCGCAAACGGATGGTCAAACAGAGGTTAGTAATAACTGCTTGGAAACCTACCTTCGCTGCTTGCCTCCGATCATCCTACTCATTGGGCAAAATGGCTTTCTTTGGCCGAATGGTGGTACAACACTTCCTATCATACCGCCACCAGAGGCAGAGTATGGGCACCCTCCACTCACGCCTCCCTCCTACATTTCGGGCAGCTCCAAGGTACAGGTCCCATCAACACTTCCTGAATTGGATGAAGAAGGCTCCATCTTACTTGCACCAAAGCAGCTGTTGTATCGTCGAACTCGCAACCGTACCATCACAGAGGTCCTGGTTCAGTGGCGTGGACTTCAACCTGAGGATGCTACATGGGAGTCCCTCCATCAACTCCAGCAATAGTTTCCTCATTTTTAGCTTTGAGGACAAATCTTCTTCAAGGAGAAGGGCATGTTAGGATCTCATCCTAACCCTTAATGTAATAACTTCCTTGATGTAATAATTCCTAGTGAACGTGGGTAGTACCCATGATTAATATTTTGTAATGTTCTAAGTTTTAGCTTAGGTAGTGCCTATGACAAATGGCACCCTTTTTTATGTAACACATGGTATATAGGTGGCATTGTGCATGTAATTCGTGTGGCATTGTGCATGTAATTCGAGTGGCATTGTGCATGTAATTCGGGTGGCATTGTGCATGTAATTCAAAGTGGCACTATGCATGTAATTCGGGTGGCATTATGCATGTAATCCAGGTGGCATTTTGCATGTAAGCCAACCTTGGAAGGAAACTCCTTAAATACCCGAAAGGGCACCAATGTAACCATATTTTGCAAAATTAATGAAGTATTGAAGGAGGTTGCCCCCTCGAAGAGGCCCGCGATTCAGTTCTATTGTGAGATTGTTCTTTATGCAAATTTCTGTTATATTAATGTGATGTTTATGTGAGTTATTTCCAAGCAATTGTGTGAGAGTGTGTTATTGGAGTTTATTTTATAGAAGGATCTTAACACCCAAGGGCAGGACTCTCAATTTTTGGGACTCTATTTCGGCACCAATCCACTTGGTATGGGTCCAAAACCTCTTATGGGGTGTTGTTGACAAATTTTGTGGAATATTGTGGACAAATATTCGAGTTTGGGTCTATAATGCACCTCCAATAATCACCCAATAACCTCCCTCCAAAAGAGAGATCAAGGATGTGAAAGCACAAACAATGGGTGAGGATATATTTTAGCAGCACTTCATTGCTCCAAAAGCTCCTCTATGTCTTATACTTTTGGGCAAGAAGACTCACCAATTTATAGAACTAGGGTCTCTTTGTTTGAATATGCATGCAAGGGCACCACTTGAATTGATTGTCCTATTTTGAGAGAAAAGATTATTCCCTAATTTAGAGTCTCCTTGCATGAGTCTCTAAAATAAAGACATGCATGACTAAAGTATCTTTTCTTGATTTTAAGATGTTCCTCGCAATTGCATGTCCTAAAGTTGCAGTTAACTTGCAAACCTGTTGAGGTTTGATTTTTTTCTAGTCAAACCTACTATTTGCCTCACCTTGGGGCGAATGCTGCTATTCGTCCCTTGGTGGGATGAATACCAGTTTGTAATCATCCCAGGGTGGTACGAGTAGGGAGCAAAGTGCCAAAAGGTGCCAAATTGACCCTTGACCTTCCAAACTATTGTTGGGAGTGGTTAGGACCACTATTTAACCTCTGGAGGCTACCCTAGGGGGTGTGTGTGTCAATGCAATCTATGCTTTTTGTCACATAATCATATTGGTGCTATTTTGGTGTCTACAGTGCCATCCTATCAGAGGAGGTTTCTAGATAGACTCAAGACAAATGTTGGCAGGAAGGTGAAACTCATCTAATGGTAAACCTAGTTCTATGACAAGGTCGAACTCAGTCTTGGAGGGAGTCTTGGAAGGTAGGGGAATAAGAGAGGCATTTTCCAATGCAAAGGCCAAGATTTTAGACGAAATGAGCTTAGGGATATTATGATTGTTGGATAAAACACTATTGTTTATTTTGAGCTAACATGACAAAGGAAATGGTGAAGGAAAATATTCTAGAATAACTTGAGGTAGGGGTCATGGAAGGGGGAAGACCAATGGATGAAAATGTCTCTAATGGAGCAAGGTCTAACCCACTGAATGTGGAAGGAATGGAAAATGGAATCAAGGATGGAGGAGGAAATAGGGCAATGGAGGAAGAGGTGGGAAGTGGATTCCAAAGTAGAGTGGTACAGGTAGCATCTATTAGGGATGGGTAATAATTTTTTCATGAGATGGTAAATGATAAGGATTTTATATTGGATGGAAAGCCACAAAAAAAGGAAATATTAGGAATGAGATGCTCAATCCAAACATAGTCAAACGGAAGCAACAGATCCTCATTTTCAAGAAGGAGAAGATAAGCCAATTTAACAAAGAAATCTCCACTCTTAGTAAGTTCCCAAATGAGCTGGTCCACATAATTAGATGAAGGAATTATAGTGGAAGAGAGGAGGGAGTTCAATAGATTGGACTTAATGGAAAATTTTAGATTGGAAATGGAGATCCACCTTGGGCTCCTACTATGATCAGCAAGGAAACCAGAAACCTTGTCTCCTACCCTATCATCAATAAAGGGTTTGAGTTTGGATAGAATTAGATCGTTTAGGAGGGGTTCTTGGGTAATTCATTTGTCATTCTAGAAATCAATGTTTCTCCCATCTCCCATTTTCCACCTTATTCCTTTCTTAATGATGTGCTTAGTACCAATTATGGAGTTCTAAAAATATGACCCCCTACTAGGAACGTTCTCACTAAGAAAATCACCATTCTAGAGGTACTTCCTTTTGGCGATGGAAATCCAATCATTGTTATCTCCTAAAACCAATATCTAAGCTTGATTGGAAGTCAAAGTAGTGTTGAGGGAATGAATTTTTATTAGCCCTATTCCTCATTTATTTTTGGGTTTGTAGACTTTGTCCCAGGATACCCGATGGATTCTTTATTTGTTCTCAAATCCAGTCCATAGATTTTTTTTTGAATTTGCTCTATATTTGAGGCAACTATTGCTGGAGCTTTAAATATGAATAGGAAATATACAAGGATGCTTTTTAGAACAACAACAATCAGAGTACTTTTAGAAGCTTGGGGTAATAGATTTCTTTTCCATCCTACAAGTCTTTTTTGGATACGCTCTGTAACATTGTTCCACATAGAGGCTACAGGTTGCCCAAAAGAGAAGCAGGCCCAGGTAAGTGGCTAGGAAGTTAGCTACAAAGCAGTCTAGAATCCTTACAATGTTAATCTATATTTGCATGGTATTATTGAGAAAGTATAATTTTTTCTTATTGAAGTTGACTTTCTGACCAACAGTTGCTTCATAGACTTGAAGGATATATTTGATAACTTTAGCTTCAAAAATGAATACACTTGTCGATAGAATGATGTCATTCACAAGTTTTTGGTGGCAAACAAGATTGTTCTAGGAGGAGGTCTTGATCCATAATAGCAAACCAGTTTTGCATGTAGCTTGAATAGTTCTGCCTAATGCTTCGACTATGATGATGAATAAGAATGGAGATATTGGATCTCCCTGCCTGAGACACCTGTTGCTTTTGAAGTAATAGAACCATTGATGAGGACAGAGAACCAGGGGGAAGATATGCAACTTCTTATGAGGTGAACCCATTCGGGATGGAAACAAAACTTATGGAGAATAACTAAAAGGAAGTTCCAGTTGAATCTATCATAAGCTTTATTCATGTCAAGCTTGAGGATGCAAGTGGGTTTTTTAGTTTTGGAAGCAGAATCTAGGGCTTTATGTATGGATATGAATCCATAGAGAATGGATCTACCTTGAATATAACATCCCTAGAAAGGGCCAATAATGGTGGGCAAGATGGTCTGGATTCTGGTAGCCAAGATTTTTGTGAGGATTTTGTATGTGATATTACAAATGATAATGGGTCTGTAGTTAGGAAGGGACTTGGTGGCTGGAATTTTAGGAATAAGGGCAATGAGTGGAGTTGAAACCTCAAGGAATTATTTTGGAGGATTGAAACTCTTTTATAGCTTTCCAAACATCAAGACCAATAATATCATAGAAGGTTTAAATTAATGAGGAAAAACATCTGGTCCTGGGGCTTTGTCAGGATTCATGGATAAAAGGGCAGCTTTGATTTCATCATCCTGGAAAGGAGCAATGAGAGAGGAGTTGACCATTTTAGGAATTGAGTTAGAAGGAATGTGGTGAAGTAAAGCTTCTTGGTCTACAACTGAGAAAAGGTTATCATCCTCAAGCATGTTTTTGAAATAAGTGCTAGCTTCATTCTTGATTTCATCTATGTCAATCATGACGTTGCCATCACCTTTAGTCAGTTCCTTGATGCGATTGTTGCTTCTATTTCTAAGGGTGGATACATGAAATAATTTAGTATTTGAGTCTCTTACTTTGAGCTAGAGAGATCTAGATTTCTGGCACCAATAAGTCTCTTCGCAGGCAAGAACATTATGATACTCAGCTAGGATCTATTTTTCCTCATTCCTGATGTGGACATCTGATTCTCCATTTTGAATTTTGATCTCGATGTGATATGATATTTCTTTGAGAGATTGTTTTTTGGCAAATAGATTGCCAAAAAATTTGTTATTCGATATTTTCAAATCTTCTTTGAGGCTTTTGAGTTTTTGGGCTAGTTTAAAAGAAGAAGTCCTTGAATGTACTATTTCCAACTATGATATAATCTCTAACGAAGATCGAGATGATGAAACCACATAGTCTCAAATTTGAATGACATTTTATAGGGGTTAGATTTGTCAATGTCCAGGATAAGAGGGTTGTGGTATGATCCAATTTTTGGAAGAGGATATAAAGCAACATCTCCAAAATATTGAACATATTCCTATGAGAGGAACACCCTATCTAATTTGACTTAAATGTGATGTGATCCAGCTATTATTTTACTCCAAGTGTATTTAGACATTCTGAGATTTAGGTCCATTACAAAATTTGTATTGACAAACTCATTAAAATCCTCCTTGATTTTAGTTGGTGTTTTGGAACCTCCTTTTTTATCTAAGGAATAAATGGGGGTGTTGAAGTCACCTGTAAAAATATAGGGAATGTTTTTAAAGGAGTCTTTCATACTAGTCACAACTGAGCTCTCATGGCAATAGTGTTAGGAGCATAGACATTGATTAGAATACATGATGAGTTGTTGTTGACATCATGAAAGAGGACACTAAGAAGCCTATCATTGGAATGGAGAAGACTTCATTCAACTAAATTCTTGTCCCATAAGTACATAAGACCTCCCGATGTACCTATAGCATCACTGATCACTACACCTAAATTCTTCCATATTTCTTTAGCTACTGAGGCAAAGTTGTTGGCATTGATTTTTGTTTCTTGTATGATAATGATTGAAGGTTTGATATCTTTTATCATAGACTTTACAAGTCTTTTTTTGACTGGCCCATTGAGGCCTCTCACATTCCATGACAAAATCTTCATTTAGAAGATTTTAGGGCTTTCCTGCCTCCTCTACCATTATGGTGAGGGGATTTGGAGCTTTTACTCTCTTACTTAGACTAAGATATAATGTTACAAAAAAGGGTTTTCTGAATTCCATTTGCAATGTCGTCTACTATTTGAGAACTCCATATTTCCTCTTTAGATGGCCTGCCTCTTTTATTTTCACTACCAAAATCTATGGGATATGTGGTAGTTCTTATGGTCCACTTGGGGCTAAACTTATAGGGAATGATTTGTTCCAAAATAGGGCTCTGAGGCCTGATAGTCTAGAATAGGCTAGGTTAAATTATTTACTCTATAGGATTATTATTGGAGATGGCTACACTTTCATCCAAGGGCTGTGATTCGATCCCGATTTGGAGGGGGTGTTCAGCTCAAGGGGAATTTGAGTATTTGGTTGAAAATTGAGATCGGCTTGGATTTTCATGAGAGGAAGGTTTTCCTCTTGCTGGTTGGGCATAGAAGACAAAGGGATTTGAGCAATGGTAGCAACAATTTTTAGAGAATACTCTAAGGAATATTTTAGAATAGGGGGAATCATGGCATTTCCTTGTAGATACTTATTAGATTCATTTAAGATATTGAACCTATTAAGAGACATGAAAGGGGAACTTACATGATGGAGCTCTGAGTTTTCCATTTCTTTGCCTTTGCGACAGTGAGGCCCTTATTGAGATTTAGGGGGTTTTTGTTGTTGCTAGTAACATTTTCTTGCCTGAATTTGTTGTTGCCATTTCTTCTTGGTTTTGGAATACCCACTGTTGTGTTATTTTTTTTTGCCTCTAAAATGATTAATGTTGGCCCTATTAGGTTGGGGTACTTTTGTATTCTACCTAAGATATTTTTTTGGGTGAGTCTGGGATTTGAGGATAGGGCATTGGGACCTCAAATATCCCTCGATATGGCATTCTACATAGATGACCGATTTATTTTCATATTCCAAGGGCTATTGTTTGTAGAAAGACTTATGAGTTTGATTTAAATATGATGGTATCTATAAGGCCAGATTGGCATTCATACAAATTCTATCCATGTTAATATGCTTTCAAGCTCTAGTCATAGGGTCAATGGCAAGGAGTTCTCCTATAGCATTTGTAATGGATAGGAGGATATCATCATGTCAACAATAGAAGAGAAGGTTTGGGATGCGAACCCATATAGGTGTAAAGTTTATATCTTGAGTGTCAGGATCAAAATCTAGGTCACATTTCCTTAGAAATAAACTTTTGTGCCCTAAGAACCAGGGGCCTCTGGTGAGGATACATTTCATGTCCTCATCATTGCTCAATCTAATGGTAAAGAAAACTCTGGAAAAGACAACCAATTCCATGTCACCTAGAGTTTTCCATTTGGTGACAGCCCACCTATGGATGGTCTTGATATCAGGTCTTCCTCCAACAAACTTCCCTCCTAATGCAAAATGTTCCATGGAAAGGTAGCTATCAGTTATATCATTGGGGATTTTTATATTTTGACCATTAGGAACTATTGAAGTGGTAGGATATTTGTAAGGACCTCGTTCATTATTGGACATAATATTGGCATAGTAATTTGCCTTGTTTTTGTCAATAGTGAGACCCTTGGCTATTAAAGGAGGGGCCCAATGTCAGGAGGTTCATCTCCCCAGAATATGACCATATCTGATTCTTCCTTATCCTCAGAACTTTCATCCTTGTCCTTGCTGGAGTCTTTGGTACCTGAGATCCTACCTTCCTTACTCCTGATGTCTTCCTTGTGACCTATCCTGCTACCTTTATTTCTGGTTGAACCAATCCTCCTTCCATATTCCACTCCTCCTCTTCCTTCCAATTCTCCCCCTCCCTCCTGCCAGATTTTAATTATAGATTGTATTTTAGATAGGTAGCCAAGGTCAATATATATATATATATATATATATATATATATATATATATGCATAGCAAACATAGTGCATTTAGAACATTTGTCCTAAAATTCAATATGTTTGCAAGAAAACCAAAAGAAAATAACCTGACTTGTAATTTGATGTCTGACGAGGCCCTGTTAAATTTTAGTGTATTGCCAACTATAAACACAATTCTCAGCAATTAACACAACGATCATTTATTTTTTCTTTCTAAACTCTAAGTAAAACCAGTTCTTTTCCAAAGCAAAAATAGTTCTACCATGCATATAAATTCCCACAAACAAGATCACATGCCACTCTTCATGCCCATAAAACACAATATAAGTAAAATAATAATTATCCTCCTCTCTCTAATTCCCTTTATTTTCAATCAAGGAGTTATAAAATTTTTTCAATAACAGTAATGACACTTTACAAATATTTGTAGCTTAGTTAATCCGTCATCAAACCAGTTAGCAATTTTAATAAAGAAAATAAGAATTATATATATATATATATATATAATTCTTATTTTCTTTATTAAAATGGCTATATATATATATTTATATATAGATATATATATAATTTTACAACTCTTTCATTTTAATTTTCGTTTAATAATTCCTATATTATTTATAACCTAAAAATCAAGGAGCAAACAATTTTATAACTCACTATACTAAACTATACCTCCATATATCCTTATTACTAGCATCTTGAATCCTTCATTTGTCATAAGAAGTCAGCTCCCATGTCTTAACACTTTTATTGCCTTTCAGAGGTGTTCATTATTTTTCAATAAACAATATTTATACAAAAAAGTAAAACACTCACCCAATTCAAATCATTCATGATGTCCTATATGAAATGCAATTCATGTGAGCTTCTATGTACTCATAGACTGAATTATTACTTCCCCACTTAAATTTTTTTCTTGACCTCTTTCCATTCTTCGAGGGTATGTACCTAGTCCTACAAGCACAACAACTATCAGCAATACCATATTCTAGTAATAAAGGTAAGCATAAACTATTAACTCATCTCCTATTAAATGGTCATGCGAGGAGTATCATTACATCCTTCTCCACTATAAATAAACACAGTCCCTATGTTTAGTGCATGGTTAAAAATAATAATTTAACACATACATTTACATATTCATTCATATAGCCATCAATAAAAATTCATTCACAAATCTTACATCATGTAATCATATTCATTCACAAACCTACCTATAATTCAAACTTGGTTGAAAAATCCATTCACATGATCTTACTTAAACTATATATCAATGGATAAACCAAAAAATATATAAACGTAACTTGAATTAGTAGTTCAACTATATATCCACACATATATACATATGCATCATTAAGACATATAAAATATTTTAAAATGTTCATGTCTACTCAAATAGATAAGAAAATTGTTTCAGCATATCACCCACATTCTTGCATATGGCATTTGTATCTGAGTAGTTGTCCCATTAGACCCATAACTTCTCAATTTTCCTTATTCTCAAGGTCTTGATCCTAAAACCAAGTATTATGACAAGACACACTTCAATTCTCAATGGGTCTAACATCTGTACTTTCTAAGGAGGGATGCATGGAAGACCTTATAGATTTTGGATAAGCTTGGTGGTAGAGCAATTTTATATGCAACAAGGCTTATCTTACCCAAAATTTCAAATGGACCCACATATCTAGAGTTAATTTTGGAAGATTTTATAGAAATTTTGTAGGTTTTATCCTTAAAAAAAATCTATCACCTATAGAGTAATCCCTCACTATTATTTTGAGATTCGTGTAGCTCTTTTTATGATTTGTAAACTCTTTCAAATTTTGTTGAATTCTTTTTAATTTATCTTCAATTTATTTTATACTTTTTGGTTTGATCAATACCCGATCTTCCAGATTATATTATGATAAGGGAGTCTTGCATCTTCTTCCATACATGGCTTCAAAATATGTCATACCTAGTGATGCATGATAGTTATTATTGTATGTGAACCCACCTAGGTATAAATAATATTACCATTTAGTAGGTTGATTCATATAATACATTTTAAGCATACCTTATATAACTTGGTTCACCCTCTCAATCTATCCATCTATCTTAGGGTGATAGGCTAAAATAGTTTTAGTTTATGAATCAACAAGTGGCCCACTAGGTGCAAATATTTCACTTTCACTTTCTAGCACATTAAGCACCTAGCCAAATTATCGTTGATTTCCTTTTTCACACTTGGACAATAGTAGGTATTTCTCAAGCTTTTACGCATATTTAGACCACCAGGGTGTGCCTACTAAGGAGTATTATGCACCTCATTAAGGATTGTTTTCATCAATCCATCTATATTTGTAACAACCAAACTATCCTTATAATACAAGTCATCCCTATATAAAAATCTATATATTTTCTAGGTTTTTAATCAACTTGAGCATTACCTATTTGGCTAAATTTATCTTTCTATTACAAGTTCTTAATCTGATCTATCAGATCATAATAAAAAAAAAATCATTGTTACAATGCACCCTATCCTACGTAGAGTATCAACAACCTTATTCTCTCCACTTTTTAGGTATTCTAAGATGAAATTATACTCAGATAGAAACTCCATAAAGCATTGTTGACTAGCTTTCAAGAAGCCTTAAGTAAATATGTATCTTAAACTTGGGTGATCTGTCTTAAGTTTAGACAATTTTCCAAGCAAATAGTTCCTCTAAACCTTAAGAGCATGCCAAACTACTACCAACTCCAAGTCATGAGTGGTATAGTTTACCTCATATCTCTTAAATTTCCTATATTTTAAGGCAATGACTATGCCGTATTGGGTTAAAAGACCTTATAATCCTTCAATTGATGCATCGGTACACACTATAAAACTCTTAGAAGGATCAAATAACTATAGAATTGGTGCAGTTAACAAATTTTCTTTTAGATTTTGAAAGGCTTCTTCACATTGTCATGTCCACTTAAAAGCCTTTCATTTTATTTGAATTTTTGTGATAGGTTGTGCAATCTTTGAAAAACCTCTATCAAACCATTAATATTAGCCTACTAGCCTTATAAAACTATGCACATTAGTTACATTTGTAGGTGTAAGCCAATAAATAATTGCTTTAATATTATTAGTATCTACAACAATTCCCTTGGCAAAAACAATGTGTTCCAAATACTATATCTAAGAAGTGTAAAATTCACACTTTGATAGCTTTCCATATAGTTGATTCCTCCTAGGAATATTAAGCAAAATTCTCACATGATGATCATGTTACTCCTTGTTCTTATAATAGATCAATATATCATCTAAGAATACAAGAAAAAAATGGTCTAATTGCTCTCTAAAGTTGTTATTCATGAGATTCATAAATACAACCAGAGTGTTAGTTAACTCAAAAGGTGGAACTGTAAATTCTTAGTGTCCATACCTTGTCCCAAAAGTTGTTTTGTGTGTGTCTTCTTCTCAAATTCCTAACTAGTGATAACCTTATCTTAGATTAATATTTGAAAATGTGGTTACTCCTTTCTTCTGATCAAAGAGATCATCTATTCTAGGTAATGAGTACCTATTTTTGATGGTAAACTTATTTAACATTTGATAGTCTATGTGCATTCTAAAGGTTTTATATTTATTTTTAACAAAAAGAATATGAGATCCCCATGGTGACACAATGGGATTAATTAGCCTTCTCTAATGATGTCATTCTATATGGTACCGTAGAAATAGGCACAACTCTAGGTAAAAACTCTATAGAAAAAACAAGCTCTCTTTAAGGAGATAACCCTAAAAGGTCCTCTAAAAACACATCATTATACTGTCCTAGGATAGGATGCTTTTTGAAGAGATCATAATCAACTTCAATATCTTCTTTCTTGTTCATGTTAATGATAAATATAATTCCTCTCTTCCTAACGACTTTATTCAATTACATTGTGGTAAAAATGTGTGGTTTAATTAAACCATAATCACAATTGATTCTAAACCTCTAATAAATTTTTCTTGTAAATTCCAACCATCTATCTTAAATATTCAAAATAGCTTTATGGGGTTTCATCCAATCAATACCAAGAATGATATCGAAGGTATGCAAAGGTGCCACATACAACTACTAGTTGGTTATACCTTGGGGTAAAATTATGTGAGAGTTAAATAAGTATTGGTTAACTTGATAGGCCTACGCTGACCTATACTCAACCTTCCAATCCTTAGCCAAAAATCTAGGTCTTGTAGATATGTCCTTCACTAAACTAGTCAAAATAATTTTTTTAGTAGATCCAATATCTATCAGAAAATGTACATCCTTACCATAGATTTTATAATTTAATAGAAAAATTAACTTGTCCATCAAGAATGGGACTACCTATCATAGTAAATATCTTGTGAGTAGCATTTTCTAGAGATTTTTTATTGAGATCTACTTTGTGGGAGCACTTCATGGCAAAGTGGGACCCTCTACATATATAACAACTATTTGTAAGATATCTCCTACTCTTGTTGCTATCCTCATTCCTCCCATGTGGTATAGCATCCTTAGATTTTTATCTGTATATCATCATGATTCCTCATTTGTAAGAGACTTAATAATTTTTATAAAATAAATATTGTGTCCATATCTAACTAAACTATATCACTTGACATGAGGTCAACATGAAGAATATCAACTTACCCATCTTGACTAACAAAGTAATTTAATGTGTTAATATTTTATTTTTAATTTTTCCATTTACTACATGAACACACTAATTATATCAAACTCTCTTCGAGGGTATAATTTTCCTTTGATTTAAACTTAAGACCTAAATTTCCTATCTAGGTTTCTATCCTATAATAAGTTTAGTTTAATTTTTATAAATACTTCAATCGGTCATAAGTTCAATTAAAATTTGAAAATGATCCATCTTCAATGAAATAGATAGAATTGAACTATATTGCTCTTCCTTTAATGATTAAAGCAATATAATTCATTTTCACATTGTTGGCTATATAATTAAGATGAGAAATTTATTAAAAATGATTTCCTCTTGATATCAAATGCTGAATGTTAATGATAATTACCTCTAAAATAAATGGTTTACTATTTAATAACAACACAGTATAAACAATACCCATAGAATCACATTTAAATCCTTTTATTCAACATAGCATGCT
This sequence comes from Wollemia nobilis, assembly GCA_028583015.1. NCBI lineage: Eukaryota > Viridiplantae > Streptophyta > Pinopsida > Araucariales > Araucariaceae > Wollemia > Wollemia nobilis. Next base: position 9,823,094 of record JAQPPZ010017209.1, on the reverse strand, counting down.
TGTATATTTGGGAAGTTTTATCAATTGCTATTAATGAACTTTCTAGATATTACAACAACCTTCAACAAGTTCAACAACAAATACAACTATATATGAATATTTGCAATATTTTAAAAGATTTTTTATTGGGTTTCCACATCCTCATATCAAACACATCATAAACATTATTTTTGTTGTTAATTCAAATGATGAAAATACAATATTTATTTATTTGGGATTCAATATTTTTCCATACTCCTCCTCTCACTAATTTTTGGTTAACTTTTTGGTTAATTCAACACCAACTCCAGTAATAGAGAACCCTTTAAAATAGAATGTCTTCACTCAAAATTATGGGTACCACATAGAGTACTTTGCAAGGCCATTTTAGGTATTGGTCATAGATATCAGAGTCATTCCATAATGCAATCTAAAGTGCAACTAATATGTATATACTTCTTCACATTTTTAACAAGCACTTACAATTTGAGCAAGCCAAACCATAAAATATAATTGACTAAACATCTAAACTATTCAGTTTTAATGGAATATTTTTCAGCAAATGCTTAAATTTTGCTCATATAAAATTCCCATTATTTATTTCAGCATACACACATTTCAATATTCCAACCGAAAAACTCATGTACATAGGCAAAAGATTCATACATTTTTATCCTAATTTTTTATTCATATTCCCATAGCTACTAAACCATGGGTATCACATAGCTATCACCATTTTTAGGGAATAACAATTAATCTAATAGAGTCTTTATTTCCTTAAATAGAGACAATCATCCAATAATAAAGTAGCTAAGAACAAGACATTCAATTATAACTTTACAGATCACAACCAATCAACTCAATTTAATAGTAATTGATCCAGTGAGCTAAAATAATATATATATTCATCCATAGCAAACCGAATGCATTGAGAACATTTGTCCTAACATTCAAGACATTTGCAAAAAACCCAAAAGAAAATAATTTGACCTGGTAATTCAATGTTTAATGATGCCCTATTAATATTTGGTGTGCTACGGACTATAAACATAGTTCCCAATGTTTAACACAGTGATTCAATTTATTTCTTATTTTTGAAGATTAAGAAAAATTGGTTCTTTTCCAAAGCCAATATAGTTATACCATATAGAATAATTCCCACAAACAATATTATACACCACTCTTCATGCCCATGAAACACAATGTGTAGAAAATAATTATGACCCTCCTCTTTCTTATTTCCTTTCTTTTTGCTCAATGAGTTATGGAAGAGGTTCAATAATAATCATGACACTTTACACGTGGTTGCAACTCAATTAACATGTCACCAAACCAGTTAGTCATTTTAATAAATAATATATCTATATATATATCTTTCTTACTTGGATCTTGAAGCTTTCATTTACTAAAAGAAGTTAGCTCACATGTCTTAACACTTTTATTGCCTTCGGAGGTCATTATTTTTCAACAAATAATATTTATACAATAAGTAAAATAATCATTGAATGTAAATAATTCATGATACCTTATATGAAATGAAATTCATGTGATCTTCCATCTACTCATGAGACCAAATCATCACTTCCCCACTTACCTTTTTTAATTGACCTCTTTTCATTCTTCGAGGGTATGTACCTAGTCTTGCAAGCACAACAATCATAAAAAATACCATATTCTAGGAATAAAGACAAGTATAAACCATTAACTTACCTACTATTCTTGAGGGTTGTTACATAAGAGCACATGTAAAGGCCATTTAAAAATTTCAAACTTAACCTCCTTCCCACCTTGAGATTTACCTTAATATGCGTAGATGAGATGAGAGGATGAATAACTTTGGTAAAGAATGATTTTAACTTATGTTAAGACACTAACTAGTATGATCTGTAAGCATATGATGGAAGTGCTACCAGGACCTTTTTACTCAAAACAATGATTATGTGACAAAACAAAAGGATACGTTATAGGACTTGCTATGGATAGTAGTGATATTGCATGTCTATAAAGTGGAATATCACAATGAAAGTATTCAATAATGGACACTCTTTTGATCCATTAGTGCCTCTATGCATGATGTTATGAAATCCTTTAACTACAATATGAAGGTAACTAATAAGAAATACACCTTGTAAGTAACCCTTCAAATACATATATGTTGTCCATCTTAAAAAAGATGCCCAATTATAAATTGTAGATCATATATATTTTAATGCAAATAAATGAAAAATATATATATATATATATATATTTTTATTTTTTTAATAGAAATAAATATCAAATCGATTCTTTTGAAAATGATAAATTAAATATGGGTTGCATCAGTATAGCTTATACATACAACTTTTAAAATGGAAAACAATCAAATAATACATGACTTCAAAGTGTCCTCGGAACATTAAAAATGAGAGGATTCTTTAACTTGAAAGTTTACATACTACTATCACTAAAAAGGTGGTATCTAAGCCTCTCTTCCTTGTACCATGAAAAAATAAATATATTTTTTAAATGTTAAAACAGTTTTATAAAAATTGAAATCGTAAAATTGATTTTAAATTTTTTAATATTAATATTCATATAAAAATACATATTCAAAGATAATATATGAATATGATAACTTGACATATGTGGAATTTGATTTTTTACTTGATTTCATACATAAAACATTAGGGAGACTTTGACATCCAAAAATTTGTACATATGGCTCATATTCTTCTGGATTTTGTATGCATATTTTGGATTTTGATGATACAGTTTCATGCTATTAGACCTTGGAACTACGAAATGTTGACATAAAAATATTTGTAAGCTTAAAATGACGAAAGAACTGCTAGACACTACAAGCAAGTCCCTGGGCTGAGAATCTTGGAGCTACAAAATGTCGTAAAGCTACACGCAAGAAATTAAGAGATAAAGAGTCCTGATAGCGGAAGAAAGCAATTTTTATCGAGGGATCCTCTCATCGGTGAGAAATTTGGGAATGCATAATTTCAGTTTCACTATTTTCAAAAAGGATTTACCGTACAATATAACAGTCATTCGGTTATTTTAAGGGAACATCGCCCGTGTGTACTTTATAAAAACTATATTTGACAGATCAAATATATTTTTTAAAGTTTAAGATTGATGGCGTTAAACACTGCAATTGGAATATATATTTAGTCTCATAGTATTAGTTGCAAATGATTTGGCAAATCCAATATGAACGTAATTTTTTTCCCCTTTTCTTGTTTTTTGTTTTTTTCTGGCACTTCTACTAGCCGGATATCACCGCACCAGGGGTGGACATCATCGCTGCTTGGTCTAAAAATGTATCAGTGGCAGAATTGCCGGAGGAGACAAGGTTACCCCACTGTAATATAGTATCGGGAACATCCATGTCATGTCCTCATGTCTCGAGACCTGTGGCCTTCGTAAAATTGTATCATCCGGACTTGTCTCCTGCTGCTATCAAGTCTGCTCTTATGACAACAGGTATTATGTCTCAGGCTTAATCAAACTATTATATAAGAAAAACTTCGTATAAGGCCATATGGCACGCTCTCTTTGACCGCCGTCAAGCAGAAACTGTTGTATAATGTGACGATTGAATTCGGAATTTTACAGGAGTATACGTTCCTGTGGGGAGCATTAACCTGGAGCAGTGGAAATTACAGTGTGGGAAGCCCCGTCGTTGTCTATTGTAGCCATCATAGAAAACCGTAAAACCAAACAACTCTGGTTTGGTCGCCTGAACTTCGTCCTTTCCCTCGAGAGAGCCATCCTTCCCTTGCGTTGCGAAGGCAAATGAAGCTTTTATTGGGAATTCATCTTCGTCATATTTATAATATTAACATATTAACGTAACAAAATTTTAATAATAAAATATTAAAATAAAAAAATATAAAGCAAAATTTTAATTATAAAATATTAAAATGAAAAAAATATAAAATAAAGTGCTTTAGGAGATACTCTTTAAATGTTTTAGACGGGCTTTATTTTGCTATAGTTTTTATAAATATTGTAAATTGATTTCACAGTGTGCATAGAGTTTTAATATTCGAGAAGATATAGCAATACTCATGTTTGCTAATACCGTTGAATTCTCCTGCACAACGCTTCTCTTATGCAGCCCCGTGACATCCGCAACATTTCTTAAAATGTTTTTTTATAAAAGGTGCATGCATTAAGATTCATGTTTAATATTTTAATATTATATATATATATATATATATATATATAATAATTTATTTTATAAGTTAAAAATTTAATAGTAATAGTAATAATAATTATTATTGTTTGGATTTGGTTATTATGAAAACCTTATCGATGTACAAGACCTAGGGAAAGAAAGATGCAGATTACAAGAGACAACCATGATTTCTCTTAAAATTCAGAGCTATACTTATCAAAAAGGAATTTACAAAAAGTCACCATACACCTACCCCTCACACACTCACCCAGGCAAATTGAGAGCTATACTTATGAATAAAAAATTTAACACAAACCCACCACAAACCTACCCCTCACACACCCTCATGCTGGCCCACACCGTCGTTTTAAAATGGTGTAGTAAACTTAAGTCCATAATTGAAGTATGAATGATTGTGGCATATTTAGTTTTATTATTTTTAAATTATTTTTAATTTTTTTATTGTTAGATTTATGTTTAAATTTTTGGAGTTATTTTATAATTTTATTTTATTTTATTGTATGTCTCACTAACATTAATCCTTTATCCTTATTTTTGACATATATATTAATATAATATTTAAATATATTTAATATATACAATATAACTGAGAAATTATTTAAAATTTTAATAAATATAATAACCTAAACTTTTTTTAAAAATACATATATTGTTTTGATGAAGATCCACTTAACTCTTCACACACTTACTCACGGTTTGAAATTTAAATCTTCTAAAAAAACCAAAACCCAAAAATACATATTAATTTAGAAAACTTAAACATATTAAAAAATATTTGTTTGTGTACCTTAATATATTTTAATATATGACTAAAGGTTAATGTTATTCAAGATTAGTATTAGTATTTATATTTATGATTTAAATATAATAAAAAGATAATGTTTAATATTTTATACTAGTTTTGATTACTTAATAAATAATTTTAAGGTTATTAACCAATGATTATTTGATGAATATTTAAAAAATAATAATTAATTTTTTTAATAACGTTAAATAATATTATTTTAAATAAATTTTAGTTTTTTATAAAATTATGTATTTAACAAATTATTGTTATTGATAGTTAAAATAAATTGTGCTCAAAATTTTATTTTTATTACATAGGAGAGTTGGTTACAACCACTATTTTTAGTAACTGGCTAGTGCAAGGTTCAAACCACATGTATTGCTCTCAACAAACCTATTCATATTGTTTTTTTGACCAAATGTGAGATGGAGATCATGGTCACTCGAGTTTCATACCATTTTCATCATTGTGACATGCACTCATAGGATTTAAAGCAGACTACTACCTTTGCAAAGGGTTGACTTCTTCGGAGGTTTAAAACGATGTCTCTTCTTGGTAACTACCTAGCTACACTTGCACTTACCAATCCACCTAACCCTTGGGGTAAATTGTGCTCAAAATTACTCTAATATAATTATAATGGTGTCAATATAGATATGGGAAATCTAGTTAACAATTTCAAATATAAGGTGTACCAAATGGGTGCATGATTATGAGGGTAGGTGTATATGGTATGTGAGTTGTATGTTATAGATACGTAGTCAAAATATATCTAAGTATAAGTAGTATATCTCATGCATGCTTGATGTGTTATTAAAGTGTTGTATGCATACCTAAAAACTTGATATTACTAAAATTACAAGTATGTATTTATAAAAAAATATTAAAATAGTAATAATATATGTAATTAAAAAATATTAAGATGTTTTTGTTTAATAACATCAAGTAATTTATCATACAATATTTATTTTTCAAAAAAAACTATTTAAAATATATTATAAATAAAATAATTATTTATAAATTACATATTATTATTTTAATTTTATTAAATATTTTGTTTGATTGATAATAGAAAGTATTTTAAAAGGGTACCCAAACCTATTCCAATTAGGGTTTTAAAAGGCACCCCCAAAACTTATATCTAGGGATGAGACATCAAAAAAGATTGAGCTAGATACCACAAATCGAACCTAAAAATTCAATGAAAAACCTCCAAAAAATAAGCTATAGATTTTATCAATCAAATACAAGAGATTATTCCATGGTCAAACCACCGTGTGCTTTGAATATAAAGCAATGGACAAAAAAGAGTAGAATAATAAAAATGCTATAGTTAAAAAATAAATTTACAAATAAAAACTGCCCAAAATGAAGCATTTGTTGCCTAACAAAAAAGGAGAACAAAGTAATCTTGTCATCACAATAAAAAAATCTATCCAACAAAGCACATAATAGGAGAACCCCTCATGAGAATAGTCAATTTAAGAAAATAATACTAGAAATATCGGCCAACAAAATCCACAACATAATAACCATTCAGGAGATTTGCATAAGAAATTCTATGAAATCCGTAAATCTTGCTAGAGCCAACAAAAAAAAATTCAAGAACAACCACTCTCACAAGAAAAAGGATATAACACTATTATACATCACACTTGATAGGGAGAAGGGTAAGATCTTAAAAAAATGAGCCTTAGAACCCTCGGATCAAACACACCATCACTATTGGAACTAGGGAAAGAGATCTCTACATACCACTAAATCTAGGAAACCCATCAAATACATGGGGTAAAAATCCGAAGGCCACTATAGCATTTCACCCCAACAAGTTTCGATTGGTATTTGGCCTTGTCTCCTAGAAATAGCCAGATACAATAAGAAATAACCAAACCCAAAAGAAAGTGGCAGAAATTAACCTTGAACCCACTACTGGTAGAGAACCCTAGCAATAGAGTCATCCAATCACCATCCAACCAGAGTAGCCAAACCATTAAAGTTGCATCTACCCAACGAAACACCATTATATTTCTAGATCTAAACACCATACCCATATCACCCAAATGGGTTTGGTTCAGTATATGGCCCTTTCCTCTCCCAACCAGAGTGAGAGCCAACCAAGGATTCAATAGCTAGAATTTTCTACTATATTATAACAACCCATGGTCACCCTTATAGGTTTGGATTAGCATTTGATCCTCTACCCTAGATAAGAGTGATAATTTATAACCCATAAAGCAGAACACCCTGGTCATTAACCACAATAAAGAAACTAAGCATGCCTAGCAATCAGATCTAGAATGAGAAAAAAAATATCGCTCTCTCAAAGGGTTTTAGAGCTTCAAATCTAGAGTGGGAGTGAAACCCTTGTGAAGTGATGGCAAAGCCGGGATTCACACAGACAATCTCACAGTAAATTCACAGAAATTTTCATTAATTCATTCAATACCAAAATACAGTAGTAACTTTCCCCCGGCACAACACTTCTTCCCCAATCCCGAACTTCACCCCCAACCCTTACAAATTTCGATTTTTTATCGAGGCCTCGATCCTCTCGGAAACTAATGTTCCCGCCTAATAGCCATTTCAAATTTTACCTTCTCCCGGTTCCATTTTCAAATTTTGGTCCTCTATCATAAATGTGCAACTGCCCGATCCGCCCAGGGGTGTGCATTAATGGCTTCCCACACCCTGCACTGGTTGCCTTGTTCTGATTGTACTCTGTACTGCCCTTTTCTTCTTAAAGCCATCCTCTGTAAATACTGTGTTGCCAGTCGCAATAAAGAGGAAAGCGTGGCCGACACTTCCCTTCAACAACCTTCGAGAACTTCATCTTTAGTCTCTTACACGCGGCCACACTATCTCGCCATGCCCCCTTCTTGTCACCATTTAGTTGTTCCACGTAGCTTTTACAATGGTTAAGATACACGTGGCCTCCATGCTCTCTTCCCACGTGTCAAAACTGGTCTTGCCTGGTTGCCTGTTGTTTCGTCTAGCCAAGTCTTTACTAAGCCGCGATATCGCGACATGTCGCGATATCGCGACCAACTGCGTCTTCAACATGCCAAAGTCCCTTGGGGTCGCGAGATCGTGACATGTCACGATTTCGCGACCCCCTTCCCCCTTTAACTGCGCCTCCTCTTATCGAAGTCTTCGCTACGCCTTCTATTTTGTGTTTGCTTTTGGGCCACCTTAAGACTCTGCCACGTGGCGGCTTCACACTGGCCGCGATATCGCGACAGGTCGATATCGCGACCTGTCGCGATATCACGACAGGACTCCTTCCTCCGCTTTGCCTTCGAAGACCGTCGCGATATCGCGACGTTGCGATATCGCGACGTCTAAGGTTCCCCCTTCAATGCCAAATGATATCGTCGTGATATCGCGACGTCGTTCCGGTCTCCTCCTCGCTCGTCGATATCGCGACGTCGCGATATCGCGACAAAACCCGCCGAAGTTGTATTGCGGCGTTTGGGGTCGCGATTTCGTGACCCCTCCACCCCTTGCCTTACAAACCTTCCCAAACCGAAAGTCTTTCAACAAACTCTCTTCAATACCAAAATAAGTGGATCAAAGTGCTACGAACTTGGAAAGAAACTGAAAACATTTGGAAGATGCAAGATTGCCCTCTGTCCCCGGATGCTCCTGCATCAGACACCCGGGGTAGATTTGAAGTGATCCTCACTTCTATTTTGTTGGGGAAAGACCCAAGTGGTCAACCTCCGTCTTCGATACCCAAGTCGCATCTTCCACTGGCCTGCCCCTCCACTTGATCAAATACTCAGCATACTGTTTGTTTCTGGTGCTTCTGCCTTCACGGGTATCTAATATCTTCTCGGCCTCATCTGTGCTTGGTGTAGAGGTTGGAAATTGCCGTGGTTCTGGATCTTGCATCTCTGTACTTCCTCCCTCATGATATTCTACTAGATCTAAAATATTAAAAATAGGTGAAATATCAAGCCAACTCGGCAATTCCACTTCATACGCATTTCCCGACTCCCGCTTTCCCAGTATTTTGCAGGGTCCAAACTTTTTCATCTTCAATTTATTGTAAGTCTTGGCAGGAAATCTCTCTTTCCTGAGATGCACCATAACCTCATCTCCAATCTTGAACTCCTTGAACCGCCGCTTCTGGTCGGCCCTTGTCTTGTATTGACTGTTCATTTTTGTAATTTGTCTTCTTACCTCCTCATGCAGACTTTTCATATGCTCTGCAAATTCTTCTGCCTCGGCACTACATTTTTCTCTTCTGTCCAACTTTCTTAGTTCAGACACATTCCTCGGGATGTTTCCATATACTATCTGAAACGGAGATTTACTTGTGCTTTTGTTAACTGAATTGTTATATGCAAACTCTGCTTGTGGTAAGACCAAATCCCATCCCTTGGGTTGATCCACTATCAAACATCGTAGTAAATTGCCCAGGCTCCTATTGACCACCTCCGTTTGCCCATCTGTCTGTGGATGGTATGCTGAATCGAATTTCAGTGTCTGTCTTCAATTTCTTCCACAGAGTTCTCCGAAGTACCCAACGAACTTTGTATCTCTCGTCTCGAAACTATACTTCTTGGTAGACCATGAAGTCGGACCACTTCCTTGAAGAACAACCCAATGATGTGAACTGCATCACTTGTCTTTTGGCAGGGAATGAAATGTGCCATTTTGGAGAACCGATCAACCACCACAAATACTGAGTCATTTCCCTCTCGTGTTCTCGGCAATCCAAGAATAAAATCCATACTTATGTCCTCCCATGGTCTCTCAGGCACAGGTAATGGCTGGTACAACCCTGTATTTTGTCTTACACCCTTTGCCATCTGGCATATTCTGCAACCTTGCACAAACTTCCGCACATCTTGCTGAAGTTGTGGCCAGTAGTAATTTTCCTCAACCAAGGCAATGGTCTTGTCCCGACCAAAATGCCCAGCCAACCCTCCGCTGTGCTTTTCTTTGATTAAATTCTCCCTCATGGAACTTCTGGGAATGCACAACTTACTACCTTTGAACAACATTCCGTCCTGGATTAAGAAATCCAACCATTTTGTTCTATCCATAGTAATAGGTATCGAGCAAGCCTTCCAGGCTTCTACAAAATCCGGATCTGCAGGGTACAGACCTTTCAGTTCTTCAAATCCCACTACTTCTATCGTCAATCTAGTCGCAGAGCTCGCTTCTCGCTTAAGGCATCTCGCAACTCTGTTTGACTTCCCACTTCTGTGTTTCAGCACAAAGGTATAACTTTGGAGGAACTCCACCCATTTCATGTGCCTTTGGTTCATTTTTGTCTGACTGTTAATGTATTGCAAAGCCTGATGGTCAGTAAAAAGTACAAACTCCTTTGGTAATAAATAATGTCTCCACTTCTTCAGGGCCTGAACTATAGCATAAAATTCTTGATCATAGACTGAATACTTTTTCCGAGCATCATTCAATTTCTCACTGAAATAAGCAACTGGCTTGCCTCCTTGACTCAAGATGACTCCCTATTGCACTGCCACTGGCATCACAGTCCACCTGAAATACCTTGTTGAAGTCTGGAAGTGCCAAAACAGGTCGTTCGGTAACTTTTCTCTTTAATGTATCAAAGCTCCTTTCAGCCCCTGATGTCCATTTGAACTCCTTTTTATCTCCCCTCATTGTCTCAGTGAGAGGTGCACAAATATCGCTGAAGTTCTTTATGAACTTCCTATAAAACTGGCCAGACCATGGAATGACCTCACTTCTGTTGTGCTCCTTGGAGTAGGCCATTCGATGATGGCTCTCACCTTTTCGGGGTCCATCTTCAGGCCTTCTGCTGAGATTACAAACCCCAAGTATACCAATTCCTTCTTGACAAAATTACACTTTTTCAAATTTATTAATAACTGTTCTTCTTGCAGCTTTTCAAAGACCCTCCTGATATGCATCAGGTGTTCCTCCAGGGTCCTGCTGAATATCAATATATCATCTAAATAAACAATAACAAACTTTCCCAGAAATTATTTCAATACTTCATTCATCAGCCGCATGAAGGTACTTGGTGCATTGGACAATCCAAAGGGCATGACCAACCACTCAAACAGGCCTTCTCTTGTTTTGAAGGTTGTCTTCCATTCATCTCCCTCTCGGATACGGATTTGATGATAGCCACTTTTCAGGTCAATCTTTGTGAAGTACTCAGCTCCACTTAAACAGTCCATGATATCATCCATTCTTGGTAACGGGAATCTGTACTTAATAGTAATTTTGTTGATGGCCCGTGAATCTGTACACATCCTCCATTCCCCATCCTTCTTTGGTGCCAGCACTGCAGGGACTGCGCATGGGCTCAAGCTTTCCCGAATTAATCCCTTTTCTAATAATTCTTGGACCTATCTATTTAATTCCTCAGTCTCTACAGGTGTCATCCTGTGTGCAGCTTTATTTTGTAGGCTTGATCCTGGTATTAAATCTATATGATGGCTAATTTTTCTCACAGGGGGTAAGCCCTCGGGCACATTGTCAGACACAATGTCTGGAAATTTCTCCAGCAGATTTAGAATTTTTGCTGGGGTATCCTGGCATTCCTTCCCCCTAACTCTAGGGATTATTGCATAACATAAATGTTCACGCTTTAACCCGTTCATAAACTCTCTCCCCTCAACTAAACAGACTCGGAAATATGACATACCTTTTCATCTGCATCCTTCAAGGGCTTTAGTTTATGGCGTACACCATTCTTTGTCAATGAGTAGGTGTTGGCTCGGCCATCATGTACTGCACTTCGGTCAAACTGCCAGGGTCTCCCCAGCAACATGTGGCAAGCATCCATGGGCAAGATGTCACACAGGACCTCATCACAATAATTTCCAATGTTAAATTTAATAGAACACTGCTCATTGACCAAAGCTCTGTGGTCCTTTTGCAACCATGCGACCCGGTATGGGTGTGGGTGCTTCTTCCTTTCTAGTTGTAACTTGGTAACCATTTCCTCAAAAACCAGGTTATCCGTGCTACCATTATCAATAATGATATTGCAAACCTTGCCCGCACATTTACATCTAGTGCGGAATAAGCTTTTCCTCTGGTCTGTGTCCTTCTCCTCGTTCAACAGGACTCTTCTTACAATCATTGTTTCTCCCCTCTCTGCTTCTTCGGAATGCTCGGATTCAGCATCCTCCTCCGCCACAGTAGCTCTGGCTGGACCCTCAGGCCTCTTGTTTGTTCTTTCTCGGTGTTGTGGACATTCAAATGCCCGGTGTCCTTCTTCACCACAGTGGAAACACGTTCCACGAAATACTCCTCTTCCAAATCCTCGTCCAGATCCACCCCGTCCTCTTGGGTAGTCGTTATGATCTCGAGGTTGATAAACATCTTCTTCCTTTTGGTCTTGGTTACTACTGGCTTCACCAGTCTTCTTCGGATCCTTGTACTTTTCCCCACTGGTTCTCCCACCAGTCCTTCCACCTCGGCCTCTTCCTCTTTGCTTGCCTTCAAACCACCTGTTCAGCTTTTCTTCTACCTTCAAGGCAAATTGGTAAGCATCCTCAATGGTGTTTAATCGAACCAGGCTCAGTTCTTCCCGGATACCAAGCCTCAACCCATTAATGTAACGGGCTACCTTCTCTTTGTTTGCCTCTAAATGCCCTGTTCTAATAGAAATTTTGTAAAACTCTTCAGTGTACTCTTGGACAGCTTTTGTTTGTCCTGTCTCAAGCTCGCATTTTTCTTAGCAGATCCAACTCGTAATCTGCCGGGATGAACTAGTATTTTAAGCTTCTCCACCATTCTATCCCATATCGTTATTCTCTCCTTCCCTCTCCTGTTCCTCTCCACCAAATGCTGGCATGGCCCTTCAACTTCGTCTTAGCAAATCTGACTCGGTTAGGGTCTTCAACTTCCTCATACTCAAAATATTCCTCCAAATCATTTATCCAGTCAATCACTTCTTTCGGATTTAGGTTTCCCGAGTATGTAGAAACCTCCATTTTAGGCCGCTTTCCAATCTGAGAGATGGCCTTATACAACCGGGCCTGAGCTGGATCCACAGCTTCCGCTTCTTCCTCAGACTGTTCTTCCTCTTCAACTTCATCTTCACTTTCCTCTTCCCCTCCGGGTTCGCGCCTTCTACGTAACTCTGCTTGCAAGGCTTGAACTTGCCTTTGCAAGGCCCGGAAGTCTTCGGCCGGCACCACACCTCCTCCTCCGCCTCGGTTCCTTCGTGGAGGCATTATATATATATATATATATTTTTTTTAAATCTTCCCACAGATCCTGGTGTAACTGCCTCTTTCTCCGGTGATCTGTTACACGCTCAGGAGCTCCTGCTCTGATACCACTTGATGGCAAAGCCGGGATTCACACAGACAATCTCACAGTAAATTCACAGAAATTTTCATTAATTCATTCAATACCAAAATACAGTAGTAACTTTCCCCCAGCACAACACTTCTTCCCCAATCCCGAACTTCACCCCCAACCCTTACAAATTTTGAGTTTTTATCGAGGCCTCGATCCTCTCGAAAACTAATGTTCCCGCCTAACAGCCATTTCAAATTTTACCTTCTCCCGGTTCCATTTTCAAATTTTGGTCCTCTATCATAAATGTGCAACTGCCCGATCCGCCCAGGGGTGTGCATTAATGGCTTCCCACACCCTGCACTGGTTGCCTTGTTCTGATTGTACTCTGTACTGCCCTTTTCTTCTTAAAGCCATCCTCTGTAAATACTGTGTTGCCAGTCGCAATAAAGAGGAAAGCGTGGCAAGCCCTAATTGAGGTTAGAGACCACTTTTGGCAAGCCCTAAAATCCAAACAGTCATGTGAGCACTAACATTGTTATCCCAAAAAGGACCAAAGAGTTCTACAAGAGGTACCAAAAGATCCAATAAATAATTTTTCATACCCTATTGATCCACAAGGTTTAGTGGACTCCGGACATGTCCTCATCCTTAGCTATGTTATTACTGGTAAAACTAAGAACCATTTGGTTCACATCCAATGATTCAAAATTATCCCTATCTTGATTAGAATTAAATATGTATTCAAGTGAACTTTCACTAAAAATTTTAGCCAAAAAGTTAGCTGTTGCATTATTTTATCTATGAACATAGACTAGGATGACATCCTAGAACTGTTTCGAAATGGACTTAATTTGGCTCACAATATTTCTTTTCCTCCAAACCTTTGGTTTTAAATTTCTAATAATATCCAAAAATCTTACCATAATTTAGGAGTTAGATTCAACTATAATCTTTCTAACCCCATTCTCATAAGCATTAAGAGAACTTTATCTAATATTTTATCCTTTAGATTGAGTATTAGTAGCCCTTCCATGACCCTATAGCTCTCAATGAAGAGTCTTTCCTTAGTTTGAGGTCCTACCCAATTTATTTCACTACTAGCAATTGCATTCTCTAATTTTTGAAAAACAAGGTAAAGAGAGTAGTGCTTGCTACTACCTTTTTGTTTCATGACATTTGGAATTCGATATTTTCAACATAGGGACTATGAAACATTTGAGGGTGGATATATAGAAACTACTATATTTATAGGTTTTTCCAACTATGACTCCACATATTCGTCTAATATTGAAAGAGTCCCTCCCACTAGGCAAGAAAAGAGATTTTCATATAGGGGAAAGTTAGGGGGGCTTTCCAGGGCCAAGGGATGCCAAGAAATTTGTGGTACAATGAAAGTAGGAAAAAGTTCTTCAAAAGCATCTCTAGAGGGCATCTTCGAATTTGAATGGATCTTGACATCCTATATAGGCATAAAGTCATCCACAGTAGATTTCTAGAAAACTAGAAGATAATAGGGACTTCCAAAGACTTCTTAAACAAAGGGAATTGGTGAGTGAGGTGCTCCTCATACTTACAATAGAATTATTAGCATTCAATATAATGAATATAGAATATATAAATGAGGATCAAGTCAAAACTATTCTTTGTAAAATAAACATACCCATAAATTTATTATGTTGGAACCCTATGTCTTGTCTTCCATGCATCCTAAGAATCAACAATTATTTGTAATGTAAAGCTATAATAACGAAGTAGATACTAGAGATAAAATTAGGAATAAAGCATGGGCATGCATATGTCTATGTGATTAGTAAAAGGACTCTTAGATTTTTCCATGTTCAACTACAAAATCTTTCTAAACTTATAAGCAATTAGTTTTGGCTATTGGGTATCATTAAGCTCTGATGTGTAAAAATACAAAATAAAAATATATAAAGATTATAGAACATGATTTTTTAATTTTATTTAACTTAAAATTAACATGAAATATATAATTATTTTCTAATTATGTGGATTTTCTTCATAGTTTTTTTTAACATGATGGAATTAGTAGTCGCCACAAATATGGGCAGGTAGTTTAGATTTTTATGGCCACCATAATATTTTGTGTTTTTCACCTCAGAAGTCACCACATAGATCTTTGCACAGTACGCCACTATAACCACCATGCTACGATCATGTATAACCTTTTACATCGTTAAAAATACCATGAAAGGGACAAGCATGCAATTTGATGATGCCCAAAATTTGAACCTTTGATCTCAGCTCCCCTTATGAGGTTTGGGGGAACCAATTGGTCTACAACTTGGACCTAAAATTTAATTTAATTTAATAGTTATTTTTTTAAAACAATGTTGAAATATATAAAAATTGAATAATGTTGAAATATATAGAAAACAAATACATGTAGATTATTTGAAATGCTTTGAGTTATTGTATTTTATACATTTAAATAAATTAAAATTAAAAAAATAATTTATTATTAGTAATAAAATATTAGAAATAAAATGTATCTAAGGGCTTGTTTAAACGCTCAAAACACTTTTGTAGGAGTGCAAAGACCAAGGTTCCAATCCCTCAAGATCTATAGTATTGATGAGCATGTTGTGTCAGCATCATCAACTACATATAATGTTTACCTTGATGCAACCGAAGGTTATAGTGGTGACAAGGAACGAGCCACAAAGAAACAAAAAATTGTAACATATTATCAATTCCTCTAGTATAATATATATATATATATATATATATATATATATATATATATATGTATGTATGTATGTATGTATGTATGTATGTATATCAAAGTAAACTTATTGGTGGTCTGCAACAACTTTACCTTCTTCGGAGAACATCCTATAGATCCATGCTCTTTCAGAGAGCTATTTTACTAGGGATCAAGAGGACCTCCAATTACTTTCCCTTCCTAGGAGAGCATCATGTGGATACATGATCTCTCATAGAGTTATTTTAACATGGGTATAAATACCCTTAATTTTTACTTGAATGATCTATTACATATTTTCCTTCTTAGAAAAGCATCCTATGGATGAGTGCTCTCTCAAAGAGCTATTTTACTAGGAACCTGGAGAGCCCCTAGTTTTTTCTTCAATGGTCTATATCAGTTTTTCCTTCTTGGGAGAGCATCCTATGGATATGTGCTCTCTCAAAGAGCTCTATTACCAAGGTCCAAGCGAGCCCCATGTTTTTCCATAAATGGTATGTGATGGATTTCCCTTCTTAGGAGAGAATCCTATGGATTTTTCCTCTATTAAAGAGTTATTTTACCAAGTCCTAGAAGAGCCTCATTTTTTTCTTTAATGGTCTATAATGGTCTTCCCTTCTTTGGAGAGCATCCTATGAATGCATGCTCTCTTAGAGAGCTATTTTACTAAGGGTTATGAGGACCCCCACATTTTTCTTTGATGATCTATGGTGGATTTATATTCCTATAATATCATCTTGTGGACGTATGCTCTCTTAGAGAACTATTTTACTAGGGGTAAAAATATCCCTAGTTTTTCCTTCGGTGATCTACAACAGCTTCCCCTTCTTGGGAGAATATCCTATCGATGCATTCTCTCTTGAAGATCTATTTTACTAGGGGCTGATAGTTCCTCTAATATTTTCTTTGGAAGTCTATAACAAGCTGGAAGAGCATCCTATGGATGTGTGCTCTCTCAAAGACTTGTTTTACTAAGTGCCAAGAGGACCTCCAATTTTTCCTTTCATGGTATAGAATGACTTTCTCTTACTATGAGAGCATCCTATGGATGTGTGCTTTATTAGAGAGATATTTTACCAGGGGCCAAGAGGACCCCCAATTTTTCCTTGGGTGGTCTATGGTGGTATTCCCTTTATTGGAGATCATCCTGTAGATTTTTTCTCTCTCGAAGAGCTATTTTACCAGGGGCAGGTGGGCCCCCTATTTGTTTATTCGATAGTCTATGACAAATTTCCATTATTGGGAGATCATCCTATGGGCAAGTGCTCTCTTAGAGAGCAAGTTTTACTAGTGGTCAGGACAACCTCTTATCATCATATGATGGTATATGGTTATCTTCCTAGGAGAGCATCATGTGAACCCATGTCAACATATTTTTAGGTATATAGTACTCTAGGGTTCTTCTCTACCCTTAGTTCTCAAGAAGTTTTCCTTGTTTGATCGATATTGAAGAGACCCCTTTGGAAGTTTGTTTTTTTAATTTTTTTATTTTAATTTGAGTAGGTACTCATGCCTTGGTTGGATTTTTTCATCTTTTGAATTTATTTTTTGAATGACACCCTTGTTTGGGAATGAAACTTCAAATTTAAATCCATTGTGGACCTTGTCTCATCTTCTTTTCATGTTATTTTGAAAGCCCCTCTCTGTGGAATTTATTTCTTTATAAAAGGTTTGAGGATCCTTTCAAAACACCTTCTTCAAACCAATAAAAAGGTGTAAACTTATTTTTTTTTAAATAACTAACAGTTAAAAAATAAACTAATGCAAAATACTGTATTTTTGGAATGGTACTATAATAAAATTAATAAAAACCTCTATTTTTTTAAAAAATATTTTTTTAATCTTAACTATACTACTTAAAATATAATTAATTGTTAAACTAAGTAGACTTATGTCATATTTATAAATTAATTATATTATAATAATAATTATTATTATTATTTAATATCTTTTGGTAGTAAACAATATAATATTTATTTTGTAAATTAAGTGGAAAAAGAATATCTAAATGTTTTAATCCTATGCATTTGACAATGATATTAGAAATAATTTTATAAATATATAAAATTTTGAATTAAACCAACTAAATTAGACTTCAAGAATTTATTATGTAACGTACTATTTATGTGAATTTTTGTGTAACAAAATAAATATAACTAATCTATATATATTACAGATTTATTACATTTATATTTAAATGCAACACATCATTTTTTATAG
This sequence comes from Wollemia nobilis, assembly GCA_028583015.1. Taxonomy (NCBI): domain Eukaryota; kingdom Viridiplantae; phylum Streptophyta; class Pinopsida; order Araucariales; family Araucariaceae; genus Wollemia; species Wollemia nobilis. Next base: position 9,804,938 of record JAQPPZ010017209.1, on the reverse strand, counting down.
AAATATTTTATATCTATGAGGTAGTTCAATTGTTTACAAGGAGCTCAGAGACATACATGTAAAGTCTATAAGTACAAACCAGAATGACATTTATAGATATTAAACCATAGTTACCTCTTACTAATGCATATTCATGCCTACTCAAGTCACAGCTATAAAATAATTATGAAAGAATTGTTAAGATGAAAAAATACATATTGATTACTCATCAAATAAGATATATTAAAACTATTAATATTTAAAACCTACAAACTAAATTAATTATCCTTATCTTACAGACAAGGAATTTATTTTTACATGGTATGACTATATGTTTAGGAATATGTATTAAGCATTATTTAAAAAGTTGAATTCTTAAGGCAGTTTCAAGTTTAAAAACACTAATAATAACAATAGTTGTATTAACACTAAATTTAACAATCCATATTTAATTCAATGATTATTACATTATTATAATTATAAATTTTATTTGATGTATACTTTTTATTATATTAATATTTAGTTTTACGTAGATATTAATTATTATTAGTTTATATAAACAAAAAGGATAAATTTCAACTCACACTTAATTATACTTAATCATGCTAGAGACATTCCTCGTATCCTCGCTCAAAATTATTTAAAATACTTAAATAAAAAATACTATTCATTTGTTCTTAGAGTTTAACATTGATATTTAAAAAAAAGTTACATGAAAAAATAAAATTAATATATATAGATTATAATTTAGGGAAAATAAGTAATAGAGATAGGGATCGTTTTAATCCCATATAATCTATAGGTCCGAGGTGTAGATCAATTGGTTCAGCCAAACCCCATAAGGGGGCAGAGGTCCAAGGTTTAAATCTCGGGCTTCATCGAACTGAACGCTTGTCATTTTCTTGGTGCTTTCAGCGGCGTAAAAGGTTTAAAATGATTGTGGCATGGCGGTTATAGTGGCGGACTGTGCGAAGATCTATGCGGTGGCTTCCATGGTGGACAACGCAAAATACTATGGCGGTCATAAAATATGGACAGCCTACCCAGATTCATGACGGCTACCGATTCTACCATGTTAAAAAAAAATTAAAAATTTAGGGAAAAGAAAAATATGATATACAACTTTTGAATCCTTAGTTATATTAGTTTTATTTTTTGGTTGTGGTTGAATGTTCAATATTGAGGAGGTAACTTGATAAGGAATAACTTATTTACATTGAGTATGATAAAATGCTTTGCTTAAATATTTGTTTAACAAGTTTTTTAAAATAGATATTACAAAATACTATTTACCTTTAAGATTAAAGTCAATAATAAAAATCTTAAATAGTGGTATTATCTCAACATATACTTGTACTACATTTTTATGATCAATAAAAGGTTTAGGTCATATTATATCTTTCAATTGTAAATTTTGTTAAGACAAAAAATAACTTTTTATTCTAAATTTTAAACAATGATTAAATTAGAAAAAACAAAAATTGAAACTTATGCTCCCTAGAAAGGAAGAATCAAATTCTAAGAATTTTTCATAAGTATAATGTAAATAATACTATTGAAAATTTATTCAATAGCCAATCAAACTAGAAGATTTATATGTATTTTTATCTTATGCTTATTCAAAAAGGAAAATTAAAATTGTAAAGAGTTTCCATGGGTTTGATGATGAAAATCCTATAAAAAATCTATTTAATGTTTACCTAATCTATATTTTTAAGTATATACTTGTGGAAAAATGAGGAAAGTGTCATTAGGGATATATTTATGATGCTTTCCACTCCTCACTTTGAGGATAAGAAAAATTTATGAGCTTAGAGTCTAGAGTTTGATTTATTGATTGAAGAACACCTATATTTCTTCTATGATATTATTTAACTAGGCTTAACCTTAATCCAAGCCTAATACAACATATAAATCCAACAAATAAAATAAAATAACTTCAATTTTGATGAATAAAAACAAAAATTTATTTATATTTCAAAAATAAGGACTCAAGAGATATACACAAATGTTGTAGGTGAGTTGGAGACAATAGGGCAATCCTCCAAGGGAGGTCCCGGTTTCGAATCTCCAACCTACCAAAAAATTGAATTGGGTATCCAAAATCCAATTGATAATGTTGGTGCAGGTAGGTCCAAATGCTACTCTCGAGTGACTTTGACTGAATAGAAGACCTTGGATGTGGTTTCTCATAACAAGACAACCCCGCAAGGGGTTTTTTGCTTAAAAAAAAGACTCAAGATATATGCAACAATCATGTCCTAGATGCACATATATGTCAATTTAATTCAATTTTAGTAATATTAGTGATTTGGTTTATCTCTTAGATGATTAGAATGCTAAAATTAACTATTTAGTAGGTAAAATACATTTGTACCTTGAATTTGTGCAAATGTCAATGGCTCACTCAATTTCAATATATGACTAAAATATTTTAGGATACTCTTTTAACATAAGATTGGCCTCCCTTATTTCTATTGCTAGTAAGTTCCATTCTACCTATAAAGAAAAACAATATTGATGTTCAAAAATGAACATAATGTTGAACAAAATTACGAAACTTTTATAACAAGTATAAGACAATTTTCATATACTACCTATTGTACGACATCTATTTCTTACACTACTCATCAATTCTATTCATCATTTTTATAATTTTATATGTTCTTGTCGATTTTATTTCACTCCCTCTTTGTACAATTAATCATCTCCTTATTTCCATAAATGATAGTCTTTAATCTTTATTATTAAACTACCCCTCTATAATTAATTATCTTATTATTTTCCTCCACTAATAGTCCTTGATATTTATTGATATAATTATTCTCTTCAACCAATAGACTCTCATATAGATATATTATTCCTCTAAATCAATCTACTATTCCATCAATAGACTACTCCTCTACAACCGATTGAATCTTCTATTGGTAGACCTATCCTCGATAATCAATCAACTCTTTTAAAAATAGACTATTCCTTTACAACCAATTAAATTTTTTGTAAATACATTGATCCTCTACAACTGATCTACTCTTCTATCAATATACTAATTCTCTACAATTGATAAACTCTTTTGTTGATAGATTGATCCTCTACAATTGATTGTGTTCTTATTTCTTCAATCGATATTCCTTTCTCTATGCCAATAGACTAAACCTTTAGAACTGATCAAATCTTATGTTGATAGATTAAACCTCCACAACCAATCAATCCTTATATTTTTTTATGGACTAATATTCTGTAATCATTCATCTATATTTTTTTTGCAACTGATCATATTGGGTTTTTTGTTGCTACAAGTCAATTTTTAATGAGAATGAACATTTTAGATGTATGAGTATTATTGCATTAGGTATATATTGTAGACATGAAAAACTAACCCATCCAAATGAGTCATTTTTCCTTAAAATCCCTTGATAGACTCTCAAAATTGCTAAGTGCAATTTTTTACCCTATTTTCTTGTGTTTTGCTTTATTTTTCTTAACCTTGACAAAATATACACCCAACAAATTATAGGGTGTGGATTCAATAAATTTGGACTTTTTTATATTAAAAATTTTAGATTTTGTTTCAATTTTTTGTGGCATCAACTTGGCTAGTGTTAATTTTTATTTGCCTACCTCTTTAGCCCTCCAACCCCTCTATAAATAAGGGAATTTGGATACTTTTTTGATATACAATATTTTTGGTTAGTAATATTGGTATGCAAAGTGTGGCTAAGTGATCTAAGTGACCTCTTGTATAATATTCTTTTTATCTAGTGTTATTGGTGCAATAATGTTCTAATAGAGAAGGATTGATGATAAACTTATCTTCTTGAAGGAGAGGTCTTCTACCTTTGTTCTTACTTCTACAATATTTTTGGGTTACTTATTTGCATTCTTTGGCTTTTAAATCATTTAGCTTTATGTTAGAACTACATTTCAGATATAGATTCTTTGTTTCAAGTGTCCTTTTGTGAATATGTGCCCCGCCTATTATAGGGTATGGATTCGGTAAAAACCTTATTTTAACATGTTCTAATTTTTTCTGCTAATCAAATCCATTCTTAGTAATTTATATGGTATGGATTCAGTCTTGATAGACTTAGGGGAAATTATTCATCCCTAAACCATAGGTTTTTTGTTGATATATATTATTTACATTATGTTATTCATGTTATAATTTTATTTTAACTATTGTCATATCATTTTAATGCATTTAAATCATGCTAGCTTGGGGGTAAATCTCTACCTCCCAAAACCCTATATTACTAGTTGCACACTAGTTTAGCATTGTGACCATTATGTTTGTATCTAGATCATTGTTTTAGGATGTCATATCTTTATGCGTTTGCTTTCAAGGTCAAAAATCACTTTTACTTTTGAAATATTATCTAAAATAAACAAGGTGTATTGACTACTACACCTCCAATATTAGTTATACAATGACCTAAGTAAACCCCCAAATGTTGATCAAAATTTCTAGGTTTTTATTAAGTTGTTTTGTAGGTTTGAATTTGTTTGGATATTATAGACACAATTTAAAGCTAAGGTTAATCACTAGATCATATAAGTACTCTAATTTAATTTCTTAGGTTATTTATTTTTTTATTTCTATCCATTTATATTTTAAAACCTACATAATAATTAAAGAGAAAATAGTTTGATTTGTTTCTAGGTATTTGTAGGATAAAAGCATATAATTTACATTATAAGATTAGATTGGTTTGTGCATTATTATAAACCCTTTCTTAAAAGAAAGGATTTACTATATTAAGTTAGGGTTTAGTCATCATTAAAAAGAAATAATTATTCTAGAGTTAGCTTCTTGTTTCCTTGCATTATTCTTTGTCTTACATTGTTCTCCTCTTTTCATAGATTAGATTTTATAAAATTCAAACATAGGTGTTTGCTCAAAATCCACATCAAATATCCCCATGCCAAACATGAAGTGAGTCCTAAAACTATTCCTGGTGAACCATTAGATCCTAAATCCCTTGATTATAGAGAATATAAAAAACTCTTGTGGTCACCTCAACTCTCAATGGATTCAATCGAGAATCATACGTGGCAGGAAAATTTTCCCCCTCTAGCTATTTGGTGAACCCAACATGAAAAATTATCTTTACTAGCCAAATTAGGAAGCCTCTTCCTTTTGTCTTTCTTTTAAAATTTTAAGCAAGACCACTAATTTTGTTTGCTTAGAATTATAAAACATTAAAAAAATTTTAAGAATATTTTGTGTGTTTTTCACTAGTTTTTAGATTATCCTTTTATCCTCTATCCTTTATCTTTCTCCTAATGCCTCCCAAAATTAGGAGTAAGTGAAGGCTTTTAGAATATGGTGAGATTCTTAGAAAATATGACCAAATTGATAGAGAGAACCCTAATCTAGAAGACGAAGAATATGTAGAAATTAGTATTGACGTTGATCATCTTAAGTGGTCTAATGGAGACCTCACCTTTAAATAATATGGTCATATCTATAATTTAATTAAATATTATAAGGATAACTTGGATAAGGCTATGTATGAGGAGGCCCAACTTGAAGAGGTTGAGACAAATCATCCTCCAACTATTTCACCTTATAATGTTTACACCAATCCATTGTTTGAATCTTCGCATCATATTAATCCATTTCATAGACCAACATATGTCACTATTGTAACTACCAATGTTGGAAGAATTCCATGAATTCCTTTTACTAGTAGTGCATCTCAAGATTTTACTTAATTTTCTCCTCATTCTATTCATCTCAATATTCATGCTTCTATTCCACCAAATATCAGTTATCCTCCATAGAAAGATACCACATATCATAATCCATATGATAATATTGTTAATGCCTCCCATAATGGACAAGTTACTTTTCAATAGCCTTTATATAATCCTCCATTAGGGAACCTAGGGGCCTTGCATAACAACAATATTGATAAGAAAATTTTGAAAAGTGAGGTTAAATAACTAATCCCAAGAGTGGGTATGATTCAACCTCCAAGTTTTACCTACAACTATAAGAAAAATTGTAATCAACCTTTAGACCATGTCATCTACTCTAGGTCTTACCCTAAGAATTTTCTAATGCAATTTTTACCTATTTATAGTGGAATAGGTGAAAGCACGAGATTCCGGAAGATAGAAATACTAATGTGATGCATTCAAGATCAAACAAACGCTTAAGTCCTAAAATGTGAAATGCATGAAATGAAAGAAGCGAATTGAACGGAGACAAAAGAAATTAGAGAAAGCACAGCCCTTTTATTCAACTCTCTTAATCTCGGTTACAAAGGCGCCTCCTCCCTTTTCAGGGGCTAGGAGCGTTAAATGGATTTTGATTACAATCTTGACTTAGTCTTCTTCCTTCCGCGTGCCCACGTTTGAAATGGGCGGGCCAAAGTGTTGTCGTCGCTTGCGTTGATGAACCCTTGATTCTTGCTGCTCTTCCTGCGTTCAAAGACACAACAAGTCGTTAGTAGCACCTGTAGCAAAATATGAAATATTTGTTTTCTAGAAATAATGAAAGATGCATGCAAAAAATTGATTACAACGATAACTAAATGGATCCCAAATAGTCTGCAAATTTGATAGAGACAAGAGAACATTACCAGAGGGCCATTGCCATCATAACAGTCATGAAATTGGCCGTCGATTTGAATTCATCCCTGGGTGGGACGGATTCTATTGTAATTCGTCCCTGGGTGGGACGAATTTCGCCTGTGGCAAAATGCCGAAGTGACCCTGCCCAAATGTCGCGTCTCGGGATCTCCAAAACACCTGCAAACATGGGGGTTAGCTAATTGGGGGCATTTTGGGACGACCCAGATGGTCGGTTTTCCCCAATTTAGCCTCCATCACCGGAATTTGACGTCGCTACCTGCAAGTTAGTGAAGACAACGAAAACGACAAAAGATGACAATATTTGATCAAAACATGCTGAAATCGAAATTGCAAACTATCTAAACAGCATAAAATGGAATGGAATATAAACAAGTGACAAAAGAACAAATTAAAATGACACTAAGAAGTGCGGGGCACCCGGCGGGCCGCCCACCGTTAGAACCTGACTTCGGCACCAATCCACTTGGGATGGGCCCAAAATCTCTTATAACTGGTTGTCGACGAATGGGTGGGGTAATGTGGTCAAGTGTCAGATTTTGGATCCGGATTCACACTTCCAATGCCCACCCAATGACCTCCTTTGCGAAAGAGATCAAGGATGTAGAAGATATGAATCACAAAAGGGCTAAGGCGCAGTATCAATTGGGCAGCACTTCGTTGCTTGAAAATGCTTCCAACCCTTCCTCCTTTTGGGTGAGAAAGTTCACCATTTTATAGACCCAAGGGGTCTCTTTTGGATGGGCATGCAGGGGTGCCACATGGCGGCTATGCCTTCCCAAGAGGGAGGAGACTCCTCTCTGACTCGGGCTTCCATAACTGCCCTTGTGACAGTCCTCTAACGACCAATCTACCCACCTACACGCGCATGCAAGGCAGGAGGCATTAATGGACTGCCCCTGGTTGCCACTTGTCAAGATTTTTCTTTTTGCCCGTTGAACCCAGAATTCATCCTGCCTAAAGACGAATTCAGAATTCGTCTCTGGGTGAGACAGATCCTAATTTGAATTCATCCCTGGGTGAGACGAATACTGAGCAAAGTGCCTGAATGTGCCAAATTGCCTTTTGACCTTCCAAAATTGTTGGCAAAGTGGTTAGGACCACTGTTTAACCTCTGAGGGCTGCCTTGGGGTTGTGTGTGTCAATGCGATCAGTGTTTGCAGTCACATAATCGGATTGGTGCTGTTTTGGTGTCTACAGATGCCCCTTTTTGGGATGCGCTGTGCATGGCACAACGTCGAGCAAAAATAGATAACCAAAGCACTAATGATTAGGGTTTCTTAGTAACCTAACCAACTCTTGATGCCCCAAGCATGGAAAGGGCATGCATTCTTGAATCCTTGCTTCTGACGAGCTAAGGAATTTGATTTCAAGTATTAACCTATTTTGGTGAGGTGTGACTTGAGCTTAGACATTGATCAGTCATGAATAGGCAAAGGGCGCAACCTTTTGTCCATGGGGGAACCTTGTGTTCATGCTTCGGGAATGCCAAGTGATTGATCAGCTTGTGATTATTGCTTGTTTACTGCCCCAAGCAGGAGCGTAATTGTCTTTGTCAATGATTCTTTGAATGCATGTCGTTTTCCATAATTGGGTGTGTGTTTGTTGATTGGTGACTAAGTGTGACTACCCCCTCAAGCGACGAATCGATGAGGGAATGACCTTCGTGAGAAAAGCGACGAGTCGCTTGACCCAAGATGACTTGTGCAAGGGTGCCATCAGATTGTTTAGCATTAAGTATGTGCAATTTTTTGACATTTAAACCTATTTTTGGTGGGTGGTAACCCTTTTTGCGACGCTTCTTGGAGCTGAAACTGGCGAAAATCCTTCCTTCCGTGGAGCGGTCCGGCTATGGTAGCCTTCTTAGGGAGTAGGATAGTGACAATTTATAACCCCGACGTCTATTTTTGATGCCAAGAATGTCAGGCGAGAAGGCGCCTTCGTTCGGCAATGTTATTGCTATTTTTAGGTGGGTTTTTGACCCTTTTGCTGATGTCGTTTAGGGATGAAATTCTCGCAAATCCGTCATCCCGGGGAGCGGTCCAGCTATGATAGCCTTCTTAGGGAGTAGGATAGCGAGGATTTGTGACCCCGACATCGGTTTTGCATGCCCGAAATGTCCAGTGCAACAACACTCTGATCTGGCAAGTTTATTGGCAGTTTTTGGTGCATCTTTGTTCATTTTTTGTTGTTTTTGAAATTTTTGGCTTGAATTCATCCCGGGGTGGGACGAATAGCAGCTTAGAATTCGTCCCAGGGTGGGACGAGCGCTAACCAGAGCGCTCGTCCCAGGGGAAGATGAATTCCAGCTCTAAAGGCTTATTTAAAGGCCAAATCTAGGGTTTGGGCTCATTTGCAACTGATTTTTCTTGCGATTTGGAGCTTTGGGGAGGAGGAGGTAAATTCTGCAAAGCGAAGCGCTGCCGAATTTTCCCTGACACCATGAGTGCACAAACCGGGTCGAGCGGCGGAGCCGAAGCGAGACCAGTAAGTGCTCCCTAGAGTTATTAGTTTGTTTAAAACTGCAAGTGTTTTATTTAATTTTCTTTGTAACGATGCTTTTCACAATTTTAACTGAAACCCTAAAACTTAGCTGAAGACAACTAAGACTTAGTGTACAACTAAACGTAGTGGGTAAAAAATATTTTTATTTTGCTTATAACTAAACCCTAGGATAAACCGAACGTTAAACCCTAGGACTTAATTGTTTTGTTTTTCTTTTTTGAATTTTTGTTCTGTTTTTAAATTAATCAGTTAGGATTAGAAACCCTAAGACTGAAAAATTAATTTTCGAATTTTGTTTTGTTTTTTTTTTTGTTTTGTTTTTACATTAATCAGTTAGGATCAAAAACCCTAGAACTAAAAAATTAATCTTTGTTTGAATTTTATTTATTTATTTTATTTTTTATTTTTTTTGGAATTTATTAGTTAGGGTTAAAAACCCTAGAACTAAAAATTGATTTTTTTGTTGGATTTGGAAAGTTTGTTTTGTTTTTAAATTAATCAGTTAGGATTAGAAACCCTAGAACTGAAAAATTAATTTTGTGTTGGATTTTGAATGTTTGTTTTGTTTTGAAATTAATCAGTTAGGATTAGAAAACCTAAGACTAATTTTTTTTTTTTTTTTTTTTTTTTTTTTTTTGTTTGTTTGTTTTTGTTGTACATTGATAGGCAATGTTGTATGTTCATGTTATTGTTGTACAATTCTTTTCCATGATTTTAATGTTTTTGGATTGTTTTCTTTTGCAGGTTGTTAGGAGCCGGTACCGTGTATCCACTACCTTTGCTGAAGCACGGGGGGCACTGACTACGGCTGACTGGGAGTGGCTTGATGCCCTTGGGCTCAAGCAGGTGGCTCGACTGGAGCCTGTGGTCATGGATCAGGCTTATTTGATGGCCTTGATCAATCTTTGGGATCCATGGACCAACACCTTCCATCTCCCAATAGGGGAGATGACTGTGACGTTGGAGGATATCTATCGGCTTCTATAGATTTTGATAGATGGATTGCCGATCCGGACATCATCGCGAGATCAACGGACAACAGTGTTAACACGCTGCTTCGGACATGGGGAGCGGTTGGGCGTAGAGAGCCTAGTGGAGACGATCGAGGTGGACTGCCAGACTGGCAGGATTTTGGTCCGATGGTGGCAGGAGAGGGGGGTGTTGGGAGTGAGGCACGCATTCCTTATGGGCCTCATTTCTAACATGCTATTACCTGACTCGTCAGGTGCGAGGTTCCCATGGAACCTGCTGGATTTGGTTTGGCAGTTGGTAGAGTGCTCGACAGAGGCACCGCTGATCCTGAGATGGGGACAGACGTTGTTGGCACAACTCTATGGGGAGCTGTATGAGGTCCGCTATCGACAATGAAAGGGGATCAACTGTAGCTATCTATTGCAATGTTGGGGTTGGCAACACATAGCAGTTGAGAGGCCAGCCGGGTTACCATGGATGACTCGGGCGATGATGGAGGATAAGGAGATAGGGTATGCAGTTTTGTGGCGGCGGTCCGGAGAGCAGGGACAGAGTCGACGGTGGGCAGGTGTCGTAGGGCACTATGTCGATGTCTTCTCTCGGCTTACTCTCGGGGAGGTGATTTGGTGCCCTTATCGAGACTGTCCACACCTGGCCGGAGGCTGGAGAGTGGCTCCGACGGGTACGTAGAGAGCGATGGCTGATTGGGTGACACGGGACCGAGCATGAGTTCTTCTCGTATAGCCGGGTTACACGATAGTTTGGGGTGCGCCAGGGGTTTCCTGGTGAACCCGTGATCTATCGATGTCAGGGGGATGAGAGGACTCTAGACCGACCCATCATCACGCCATTGGGCGAGGATTCAGATGTGGTGATCGACGTCCCGGATGTGGATGACGTCGAGACTACCACTGAGTATGACTTGTGGTGGGTACTACGACGATGGCGGGGAGAGGGGCCACTAGGAGGCGTAGAGATGGCAGCGGCAGGCGGTGAGGGTGCTGAGGCACCAGGGGATGATTGGGGAGCTCCTTTGGATGATGCAGACATGGTGGAGGTGGAGGGTGAGGATGTGGATTTTGGGGCTCCGGATCAGCCGGAGATGCAGGACATGGCAGAGCAGTGGGAGCCAGAGCAGGCTGCTATTCCAGAGATTCCCATGCCTCAGGCGGATGCGAGGGGCATGGAGTCTGGGTTACGCGCTGAGATTGCATGGATGGCGGAGCTACTGCGGAGGCGAGACCAGGAGCTAGGGGATGCGCTACGGGAGAGGGATCTCCTACGGGCTCAGCTAGCAGAGCGAGATAGGGTTTTGGCATAGCACGATGATGCATTAGCTTACTATCATCGATGGGATGCAGAGTGGTTCCGACATCGGATGGAGATGGAGGGGGAGATTATCCACCTCGATGGGTGGCTACCTAAGCCATCGGGAGGTGGATCATCGCATCGAACGAGGGACAGTGCTACTGAGCAGTCAGCATCATCTCGTCGTAGGCGATTGGATGAGGGAGGCGATAGCAGGCGTGATGTGGGGGCTAGCAGTAGCCGCCCTGAGGGGTCCCATAGGACCCACACCACGGGGGGTAGTTCCCGTCGCACCGATCCTGCGTGATCATGGTGGTCGACGCCTTAGGCTGGGTGGTTTTGTTGTATGATTGCCGGGTCAAAGGACCGGCTTTGTAGCTCTACGGGCATTTTTTTGTTGATGATATATATATATATATATATATAAAATATATATATATATATATATATATCGGTTTTATTTTGTTTATGCACATGTGATGATTTGATTTTATGCATGATGGTTGATGAATATGGATTTATGCATGTTTATTTATTTTGATGGATGCATATGTTATGATGAATGCAAATGTTTTTTATTTATATGTGATATGCAAAATGAAATGGATGAATGGAATTTGTGATGGTTGGTTAGGGCACCATAGACTGTTTAGAACTGTTGTGGTTTTTTTTTTTTTGGAGATTGCAAGGATGACAAGTTGGTTTCGAATGTAGTTAAGGTTTCCTGAGATTCAGATGTTTTAACTGTCTAGCCATGACTGTACTTTCATCTCACAAGACTTTTGACCAAGGTATGAATCGGACTTGCTTTTGACCAAGTTATTTCACATCCCTGTGTGTGTAATTGAGTTCGTTTATGTGGTATTTGTCAGGATACCGCCAGTGCCAGATAGGCTATCAACCAAACCTGTACTGAGGATCACCTAATTAGCTCCACCAACTCCTTTGTTGTATTTAGTCAGATTAATCTACAGTGCAATCTAGGATACCATAAGCTAGCTCATCCACATGCAAACATTGATCTGCACACAAGTTAATGCAGCAGATATATCGTCATGCGGGAGGTTTGCCACGAGTGACCGATAGGCTATCAACCAAACCGGTACTACGGTTTGCCTCATGACCTATCGAAATGCTGAGAGTTCCAGGGATTCAAGTTCAACTCCCTTCTTTTCTTCAATTGTATGGGGATACTTGCTCTTTTGTAGTGATAAAAATCACTATTTATTTTTGTTTTATTTGTTTTTCGTTTGAGCAAGGGATTGGGATATGAAGTGACGAGAATCACTGTTGTTTGTGCCTTTTGATGTGTGCACTTTGGGATATCAAATTTTGGAATTTTGACTTTTGCAAATTTTTGATGTTTTGCAACTTTTGAGAACTTGGGATTCCTGGGGAATTGGGTAGGGAGGATGCTTGTCCTTTTGCCAACTCTCAGCATTCTTTGGGGTCATTCGCATAGGGGGATGAGCAAGATAACCATTTCGCTTATGGTGACCTGGATTGCTTTGCAGGGTTCATCTTTCGTTCACACAACTTGGGAATTTTGTTATATGTTTTAATTTGTGTTGGGATGCTACATAACAAGGTGTCATCCAAGTAGAATTCTACCTGTGTAAAATCTGTCTGACTTGGTAAAGTATGTGGCTAGACAGCTAATGATGACTGAATGACGAAAACTCCTGATACATTAGAAGACCACTGGTTATAGTATTGCAAAAATATGGATAGCTCATTATTTTGATGGATTGTTTATATAGCGGAGATATATGGAATGAAGATGGATTTTGTCACGTAATGACAGTCTATGGTGCCTTGACCTGTATGACCACAAATATGCAAATGTATGGATGTGATGCTTAATGCAACTATTATTTTTGTGTTTTTGATTGATTGATCTTGGTGAGTGTGAAAATGAGATGTAAAAGAGATTTTTAATTTTTTTATTTTTTTTATGATTTATGCATGGTGATGAGATGCAAGTTTTGTTGTTTTTGATGATTTTATTTTTCTTTTGACCAAGCGATTGCGGGAATCCTTGGAGCTTTTTGGGGTTGACCAAGAGATTGCGATAATCCTTGGAGCTTTTTGGTTTGACCAAGCGATTGTTGGAATCCTTGGAGAATTTTGGTTTGACCAAGTGATTGTGGGAATCCTTGGAGCATTTTGGTTTGACCAAGCGATTTTGGGAATCCTTGGAGCATTTTGGTTTGACCAAGTGATTGTGGGAATCCTTGGAGCATTTTGGTTTGACCAAGCGATTGTGGGAATCCTTGGAGCATTTTGGTTTGACCAAGCGATTTTGGGAATCCTTGGAGCATTTTGGGATTGGCTGCTCTAGATATGGAATGGTCGCAAATGACTGATGTTCAAGGGTTCTAATTCCTTGACTCCGTCAAGAGAGGCTAGCCGGTATGTTCCAGGTCCTATTTTGCTATCAATTACATATGGACCTAACCAATTTGCCGTGAACTTGTCCCTGAGATGGGGCGGCAAACTAGAGTTCTGTTGGTTTTCCTTTAAGACCAAGTCACCAATCCGAAAGTCCCTTAGGTGAACTTTCATGTTGTATGCTTTCTTCAGCCGCTCTTGATAGATACGTAAATGCTCGAGAGCATTGACGCGCCGTTCATCGAGCAACGTAAGCTGGTCTAACCGGTCCTGCCATGCAGTGTCATCATCGATGAACTCTTGCATTGATATGCGCAAGGAGGGAATTTCCAACTCAAGAGGCATGACAGCCTCGGAGCCATACACAAGCAAAAATGGAGTTGCCCCAGTGGGTGTCCGAATGCTAGTGCGATAAGCCCATAGGGCAAGTGGGATCTTAATGTGCCAATCCTTATGACTGTCTACGACTGTCTTTTTAAGGATAGCAACTAGCATTTTGTTTGACGCCTCTGCTTGCCCATTTGCCTGCGGATAATAGGGTGTCGAAAAACTATGCTAAATTTTGTACTTTGTGGTCAAAGCACGCACATATTTGTTCTTGAATGACTTCCCATTATCCGAGATTAGCTTGGATGGAATACCAAAATGACATATGATGTTATGCAAAATGAACTCCGCAATGCGGGGTCCAGTCGTAGAGGTTAGCGGAACCGCTTCCACCCACTTGGTGAAATACTCTATGGCCGTTATGATAAATGTATGATGGCTGGATGACATAGGGGAGATCTTTTCGATGAGATCTAAGCCCCACTATGAAAATGGCCAAATCGATTGGATCGACTGCAAGGCCTGGGAAGGTACGTGTGTCAAATTGGCATGATGTTGACACTTCACGCACTTCCTCACATATGCGCAACAATCTCGCTCTAAAGATGGCCAATAGTAGCCCATGCGAAGAATGCGCTTGGCGATGGCCATACCACTAAAATGGCCACCACACGTACCATCGTGTGCTTGGGCGATTGCCCAAGTGGACTCTTGCTGGTCCAAACATCGAAGGAGGATCCCTTCATAACTGTGATGGTACAAAATGTCTCCTAACAAGACATGCTTTGCCGCTTTCTGTTTGAATGCTCATTTTGCGATGGGCGTCAATCCAAGTGGGAGGTTACCTAGCTTGAGGTAGTCCCGGAGGGGTGAATACCAATCCTGTTGATCAAAAGCCTCGACGGTATGAACAGCCAATCCCTCTTGAAGTTCATCCCTAACGAAAGCTGAGCGGGAAAGAACTTGTAAGAATAGCGTAGTGTTGCTATTAAGGGGAGTAGGGGAGAACAAGGCCCCCCAGTTGGCGTGCTTCAAACAGTCATGGATTCGAGAGAACCGATCCTGAGGTGGTTCAATCTGGATCATGTGGATTCCTGGCGTTAAATCGGAGCTTGCACGCTCCATCGCGGATTGCGATAATGTTTTGACTTGAATGGTTGTCATATCACCAGAAAGATCTTGTGGGATTAGTGACCCCAAAGAGGCCATAGTGTCCACAAAATGATTCGATGACCGAGGGAGTGCCTCGATGTCGTACCATTCAAGCTTTGCCAAGAATTTGTCCACAAGGGCTTTGTAGGCCTGTAGAACTAGGCATTTGCATTGGTATATCCCCTTGACTTGGTTGACGATTAACAACGAATCACCAAAGATGTTCAATCGTTTAATGTTCATGGTGATTGCTGTCTGAAGACCTATGAGCAAGGCTTCATACTCTGCGTTGTTGTTGGTGCACGGGAAATTTAATTTAAATGATAGGGGCATTGGAGCGCCCTGCGGTGTGAAGAATACTATTCCCGCGCCACCACCTTGCTCACATTTAGAACCATCAAAAAATAGGGTTATGTCAGCCTATGACTCAGGCTCATCAGAATCTGGTGATTCTGAGACATGGAAGACCCCATCATCGGGTAGTTCTATGACTAGAGGCTGATCGTCTTCAAGAGGAGCCTCTGCTAGTTGATCGGCTATGACTTGTCCTTTGATAGATTTTTGTCCAATAAACTCTATGTCAAATTTCGTCAACAACATGATCCATTTCGCCATGCGGCTACTATGATAAGTACGACTCATCATGTATCGCAATGGATTCTCCTTAGACACAACATACGTCTTGTTGCTCAGCATGTAGTGGCACAGCTTTTTAGTAGCAAACACCACTGCCAAGCAGAGCTTTTCAACGTATGCATAGTTAAGTTCATAACTGACCAGGGTGCGGCTAAGATAGTATGTAGCCTGTTCTTTGTGAAGTTCATTTTTCTGGGACAGCATGGCGCCCAATGCCACCTCAGTAGCTGAGATGTATAGGTAGAACGACACTCCTGGTCTAGGTGGTGCCAATACTAGCGGCGAAGCCAAGTATTGTTTGATGTCGTCAAAGGCTGATTGGCACTCATCATCCCAGTGGAATGCGACCCCCTTGTGCAATAATTTGTTCATGGGTCGGCACTTGTCCGATAACTACGCTATGAAGCGCTTGATCGACGCGACCTTACCCTGCAGAATTTTGAGCTGCTTGATGGTAGTTGGGGGAGGCATTTCAAGGATTGCCTTGACTTTGTTGGGGTCCACCTCGATGCCTCATTTTGAGACTATAAAACCCAAGAGCTTTCCAGATGTGACGCCAAAAATGCACTTCTTGGGATTCAGTCTAACTTTATGCTCCATGAGGCGATCGAGGATCTTGCTTAAGTCACCGAGATGATTTGGGCGTAAGAGAGACTTGGCCAACAAATCATCCATGTAATCTTCCAAAGTTTTATGCATGTAATCATGGAAGATGTACGTCATGGCACGTTGGTAGGTGGCGCCAGCATTTTTAAGGCCAAAAGGCATGACCTTGTAACAAAATGTCCCCCAAGGCGTTGTGAACGCCATTTTTAGTTGGTCCTCGGGATTGATACGAATCTGATTGTATCCCGAGAAACCATCCATGAGGGATAGCATTTCGTGGCCCGCTGTAGCGTCTACCAATGCGTCGATGCTAGGCAAGGGAAAATCATCCTTAGGACTCGCTTTGTTGAGATCACGAAAATTAGTGCATATGCGAATCCTCCCATCAGGCTTCTTGACGGGCACCATGTTGGACAGCCATGGCGGATAATCCATGCAGATGACAAATTGTGCATCCAACAGTTTTTGCAATTCATCTTTGACCATCAGGGCCACTGTTGGATGCATCTTGCATAGTTTTTGCTTAACAGGCTTGACTGTCGGATCAAGCGTTAAATTATGCGTGACTAGCTGTGGGTCTAGCCCCGGCATGTCTCTGTATGACCATGCAAAAACCTCCTTCTTCTCTTTGAGAAGGGCAATGTAGTCGGCTTGCTCTTCGGGAGATAAACTTACCCCCAGCTTGATAATCTGTGGATTCATTGGATCTGAGCCGATGTCTACGTCAGTCGTCTCCTCGATCGACATGTGGGATCCGTCCTCCAACTGGTGTGGAGTTGGGATCAAATGGATATCATTTGCTGAGTTAAGATCATCGTTAGGAACCTCAGGTTCCTCGTCAGCATGGAAGATATCCTGAGTTGGCCCAGGGGTAAAATGAAACATTTCATCGAAAGGCCAGTACTCAGATGGGGATGGAGGGGAATTGGCATGGTCCCAGTCTATGGCACCTATGTCTAGATACAATGACTTTGTCAGATCGGCCGGATTGTGGATGGGTGCGGTTAAATCAATGGAGATCATGTTGATGGAATGATTTTGGTCTCCATGACCGCAGGTGTGGTTACTCGGACATCTCAGATGTTCTCTATGCTCTGGATCTGGCTCTAGAGGGACGGGCACGAATGGATCATCCCTATGTGCAGAGAGGACGACAGGGTCTTCCCTCGACACTGATGTCATTATAGGGTCTCGGGGTGGACGGTGCTCATCGTAAACTTGGAGCCACGGATCCAACACTTGGTCCCACCCTACTGGGTCTACGTACCACTCATGCCCATGCAGTATGCCCATCTGATCAAGTAGGTCATTAATCTCCAAGGGGCGTCGATGCTGCATCTGTCGCATGTGATTAAGGTATGCCATTTCTGTTTCATCTTCGTAATCACTATCGAAGATCCAACCTCCTGTATTAGCTCCGACCGCTTGTGGTATTGAGGGCTCGCCTTGCTCAAGCAAATTTATCTGGCCCCACTGTGGTTGTGCCACTCTCCATGGGGGGACCTGATTCTCTTGACGTATCACTGGCTCGGTTGGAGCCTCTAGAGGAAACATTGTCAAAATATTTTCGTGATAGTCGTCCATAGGAATCACTTGCGAGTGATTGTAATCTGAGTCGAAGGAGTCGTATGATGTTGGCTCATAGTCTGACTCATCCTTCGAAGATCCTTCTTGATACTGTGGAGATCTGCCCTGAAAGTGGGTCCCCAAACTTTTGCCTATTTCTAGCAAAGGAGTAGGGCGATTGAGGTTACCAAGGGTGGTTGTTGACCCTGGGAGATAATCCCCCAATGTGTATGTTGTATTTGGGTTGGCATATGGGTCTGATGCCAATCCACCCTTGTGGTCTATCTTCAGGCCTTGCATGTCGTCGACCAAGATGTCTAAGGGCAGGGGGTGATTGAACCCTACACCTGACTTGTCATAAGGCATTTGGTATCTTGGTTGACAAAGGACATGCACCCCTTGCTCATACCGGCCTAACCCGTATCCATGCCAATTGCATTGGCCAAGATATCTCAGAGTGAAGTCCGGGTTGGACAGATAGTTTACATCCTCTACGAAAGGTTCTTCATCCTCGTCCTCTCGCATGTATGGCTCAGTGCCATGATCAAGGCCCCCATACACAAAATTAGTCTGGTTGGGCGGGTAGCCTAGAGGAACAATTGTACCAATGGGAAGGCGAGGCCTCCCCATGTCTTGCATGGATTCTAGTGTGGGCGTCGCCACAACATTCCACACCAGATACTCCCCCAGGCCCGTATTGGCCATTTCAACAATGATTGTTGGCGATTGAGGGGGAGGGAACGGAAGCTCTTCTGGACTCCACTCCATGTGGGGTGGGCTAGAAGCTTCCACTTCCATTGTACTAAGCACCTCTTCGGTAGAGATGTTGGAGACTGATTGTTGCGCCTTTTCAAGAGGTTGTGCCTCCTCCAGGGGTTTCTTCCCTTTGTCCTTCTGTTTGGCCATGATAGGTGGCATCGTTGATGAAGGACCAACTGATGAAGATGGACCTGACTGGGGTTTTGGTGGATCTACCTTTGGGGATGCTCATGAAATCGGACCCTGTCAAGATGGATTCAATTGGAAATCCAAATGCGTTGATGGGAGGGTCGGCTGCGGCATCAGGTGCACTGCATTGCAGTACTTGAAGGGTTCTAGGTCTATCGGAACCACGTGTACTTCCCCTTCAAATGTATACTTTAGGCATTGATGTGCTATTGATGGGACACACTTCATGTCCCTTATCCATGGCCTGCCCAACAAGATGTTGTAAGCCATCTCACCCTCCAAAATATGGCACAATGTTGGTATTGTCTTTTGTCCCACTTGAATGGGTAGGACGATTGTGCCGACTGTCGAGCAGATTGCATCGTTAAATGCTCACAGTGTATACGTGGAGGCCGTGATGTGAGAGGCCGACAGCTTCAAATGTTTCAATGCCGCTGTAGTGATGATGTTGCTAGACGAGCCAGTGTCTACCAACACCCTCTTATAGGGGATCCCATTGACCCGCGCGATAACGTGCAGGGTGGATCCGCTATGTCATCAGCCACTAACTTCACTTCATCTTCCCGAAAAGTGATGACTGGCTCGGTGCATCTTTTGACATGCCCCATAAAATTGTTGAAAGAATTCGGTTCCTGGGGCTGCAACTCTATAGCCTTCAGTATCTCCATAAGAGCCTCCCGATGGGGCGTTGATTGTTGAATTAGCTCATATATGGAGAGCCTAGCCGACGTGGTCCATAGACTTTGGGTAAGTCTAGTCCGAATCGTGGGCACGGGTCTAGGCGGAGGTAGCTGCGTAGGGTTTTGTTGAGACTGTGACGTTGAAGGAACTTCTTTTGTGGCTGCCGCGGGAGCAGCTCCTAGGTATTTCTTGTTCCTCGTCACTATGGAGATCATCCCTACATATCCTTGCATTGGGAAGTTTTGTTGCACCTCATTTATTTGGAGGGGTTTTGCTTGTGCCTCATGAGCAGGCAAGGGGTCTCTGTAAATTCCCATTTGCTGGTTGTTTGGCGCTACAGGGTTGTCTACAACCAATGTCTTGTTGTCAATCAAGTCTTGTATCAAGCCTTTGAATGTCCAACATGTATGAAGGTCATGTCCCTGTCACCGATGGAATCTACAATACAAATCCTCCCGGTACCCCCTAGGCTTCGGTGCATTTGGATCTATGGTTTGAATTTTTGGGAGGTTGATCAAATTTGCCGCTGACAAGCGGTCAAATAGGGAGTCCCTAGACTCCGTGTAGGGTGTAAACTGTCGCCTAGGGTGACGCTACTGATTTTGCCCCTGTTTCTGGTTTTCCCTTTCATAATTATTAGGGGGCACTGCCTGATAATTAGCCCTTTGAGGCTGTATGTCTTGTGCAGGCTTGGGAACATTTATAGCAACTTGGTTAACCGCAGTGGGTTTTTGTTGCGTAGTCCCCATTTTGGTGTTTTTGTTCCACTCTTTTTTCTTAGGCTTGGTGATTTTGCCCTCCCCTATTTTGATCTCTTCGATAATTCTGGCTTGTGCCAGAGCTTCTTCTAAGGTGGCATATTGCTGCAGCTGCAATAGCCCAGAGATCGATCTCAAGCAACTTCGTGCAAACATCTGTGTAAGGTCGGACATAGGGGGAAGGTAAGGTAGCTTGGAAAGCAGAGTCCTCCATCGATTCCCGTAGGCCGCCATTGTCTCCTCATCATATTGCCTGAGGCTGGCCAGATCACTCAGTGACGCCTTCTTCTTGGTGCTGAAGGCGAAACGTTCAAGGAACGCATCCACTAATTGATCTAAGTTATTGATGCTGTGCTTCGGCAACTGGGTGAACCAATCCGAGGTAGGGCCTGCGAATGTGGTTATGAATGTCCTAAGCAACAACGCATCATTGTCCTGAATGCCAAAGCATTGGCTCAGGAACCTTGTCACATGCTCTTGGGCATCTTCCTCGCCTTTAAAGAGTGCCAGCTGGGGCAACTTAAAATGCTCAGGATAAGGAGGTGCAGGCACGGACGGATGCACCGGATGACTGCGGAGTTGACGTAACGTGGGCTTTTGGGGCCCAGCAGCTTTGGTTTCCATAGACTCCAAATGCTCTAATAGCGCTTTATATGCATCAGAAGACTTAATCTCGTCTTCTCTAATTTTCTCCCATTGTGGGTTGGGGTAGACTTGAGGCCTGTGGAGAGGTGGTCGAAAAACAACCCCTCCGCCTAGATAGGGCATTTCAGCCCGCTCTTCTTCTTGTTCGTACTCCTCGTATGCTTCTTGAGGAGTCTCTGGGTGAGACCTACGACCATGAGTGGGTCCCCACGGAGGGAACCCATCATTATTTCGGGGAGTGGCCTCCCGTTTCGGTCTAAGAGGTCTTGGAGGCAGCGCTTGGTTAGGTCGCGGGGACCTGTCTTGTACCAAGGGGTTACGCCTCTCGTATGGTTCTGCCCTTTGGGTGCGAGGGGTCGAAACCCTCTCTGGCATAGTGTTATCGAATAACTCATCTATTTGGTGCCTAATGCGCTCTTCATTGAGGCGATATAAATGCTCCAGTTGTTGTTGATCTTGTTTAAGCTGCGTAATCTCCGCTTGGCGGGCGGTATGTCTGGCGACTGCCAGGTCGATCGGTTCTGCCATCTTGAGTCTCGATGGCCTAGATGCCTCTCCCATGTACTTATCTCGGTCGTGGTGATCCGAGATCTCCACAGGTCGCTTTCCCCTATCGAGGTTGGCGGCATTTATTCGAGGCTCTGGCCTCGAAGGATGGTTTTGGTACATAGCAGGTGCGGAGGCGCATTGCTCCCATGCTGTATATTGCTCTCGAGGAAGATAAGGATCTTCCTCATTCTCCCCTTCATAAGTATGAAAGGGGCGGGCGGAGTTGGCTCGCCCTGTCAGAGGAGCCTTGTGCTCCGAATTTGTCCTATTGTTTCTGACTATAAGAGGAGGCAATGAAGGTATGATATTATCTTGAAGCCTCTCCTCATGGACCCTCCGTCATTCCAGCGCTTCATTGCATGGTGGCCACTCGTATTGAACTTCCAAGGGAGGCCTTGTATCTACGTTGAGTGCTACATGTAAGGCTTCTTCCCGAAAGGGGCTATGACGGACTGGCGTGTCCCCCAATGGGGTGTCTCTATAATTCCATCTTGACCTGGACTGATGCGGAATCTCTTGCGGGTTAGACCGCCAAGGCGGTATAACTAAGTCCTTAGGACTATAGCGGAGGTGACCTGTGCCGCCCCCTTGTACACTTTCCGTAGCTTCCGCCCTTGATTGGGCTTGACTACGTGTGTACACCATAGTGGTGCTTTCCTACAAGCTATGTAGATTTTATCTCTTTTATGATTTTTTTTTGTTACACTAAGCAGAAATGAACACACACATACACAAACGGTGATTATCTCTTTTAAAGATTAATGGTGTGTCCTAGACTAGTTTTAGTGCGTTTTGATGATTTTGTTTTTGTTTTTGAAAGTTTTGCAGAACGTTTAAATGCATAATGAAGGCTCATATAACTCCCATAAATGGTCGCCCCTTCGATATACCATGCCAGGCCGATATACCAACCTCTCTATATACCCGCCCTTACGAGAGGGAGACTATAGGTACGTGAGAGCAGATGGTACGTGGTACGTAGGCTGTACTGAAGGGGGATTGTCCTGTCTATGACACCTACCATAGAAGACTTATCCTCGTGCGCTGGGAATCACCCCAGCGACACTCGGTCAGCTTTCGTCAGGATTTACATCGAACGACAGTGACAATCGGGGTAAATGGATGCAAAAATCAAGCCAAGGTGGTGATGAACCCACCGTTGGTCTTGATCAAGGGCTGGGGTCTTACGACCAGCTCCTTGGTTTAAAAATGCCGTGTGATGTGTGTGGTTCTTTTTATTAAAAAATGAAACAGGTAAAAGCAACTACTTTCCTTAAGAAGGCAAAATTGATAGAAAACAAAAATAGAAAAAGCAAAAAATGACAGGAACAGTTTAGGATCCTTACCTTTTCTCTGCCTAAACTTGCTGTTTCTGATCCTCGGCCCTGAAAATGTATAGACAAAAATTCATCCCTGCGTGAGACGAATTACAGAACAGAATTTGTCCCTATCTGAGACGAATTAGAATTTGTCTCAGGGTCAGACGAATTACAGTCAGGTATTCACCACAGGCAAAGACGAATAACAGTCAGAGCTCGAACAATGGTACCTGTAAGCACAAAGACAAATTTGTTGATCAGTTTCTTGATCTTAAAAACCAGGGGACAGGGTCCCACCGTGATCGCCACTGAAAGCACGAGATTTCGGAAGATAGAAATACTAATGTGATGCATTCAAGATCAAACAAACGCTTAAGTCCTAAAATGTGAAATGCATGAAATGAAAGAAGCGAATTGAACGGAGACACAAGAAATTAGAGAAAGCACAACCCTTTTATTCAACTCTCTTAATCTCGGTTACAAAGGCGCCTCCTCCCTTTTCAGGGGCTAGGAGCGTTAAATGGATCTTGATTACAATCTTGACTTAGTCTTCTTCCTTCCGCGTGCCCACGTTTGAAATGGGCGGGCCAAAGTGTTGTCACCGCTTGCGTTGATGAACCCTTGATTCTTGCTGCTCTTCCTGCGTTCAAAGACACAACAAGTCGTTAGTAGCACCTGTAGCAAAAGATGAAATATTTGTTTTCTAGAAATAATGAAAGATGCATGCGAAAAATTGATTACAACGATAACTAAACGGATCCCAAATAGTCTGCAAATTTGACAGAGACAAGAGAACATTACCAGAGGGCCATTGCCATCAGAACAGTCATGAAATTGGCCGTCGATTTGAATTCGTCCCTGGGTGGGACGGATTCTACTGTAATTCATCCCTGGGTGGGACGAATTTCGCCTATGGCGGAATGCCGAAGTGACCCTGCCCAAATGTCGCATCTCGGGATCTCCAAAACACCTGCAAACATGGGGGTTAGCTAATTGGGGGCATTTTGGGATGACCCAGATGGTCGGTTTTCCCCAATTTAGCCTCCATCACCAGGAATTTGACGTCGCTACCTGCAAGTTAGTGAAGACAACGAAAACGACAAAAGATGACAATATTTGATCAAAACATGCTGAAATCGAAATTGCAAACTATCTAAACAACATAAAATGGAATGGAATATAAACAAGTGACAAAAGAACAAATTAAAATTACACTAAGAAGTACGGGGCGCCCGAGCGGGCCGCCCACCGTTAGAACCTGACTTCGGCACCAATCCACTTGGGATGGGCCCAAAATCTCTTATAACTGGTTGTCGACGAATGGGTGGGGTAATGTGGTCAAGTGTCAGATTTTGGATCCGGATTCACACTTCCAATGCCCACCCAATGACCTCCTTTGCGAAAGAGATCAAGGATGTAGAAGATATGAATCACAAAAGGGCTAAGGCGCAATATCAATTGGGCAGCACTTCGTTGCTTGAAAATGCTTCCCCCCTTCTCTTTTTTGGGTGAGAAAGTTCACCATTTTATAGACCCAAGGGGTCTCTTTTGGATGGGCATGCAGGGGTGCCACATGGCGGCTATGCCTTCCCAAGAGGGAGGAGACTCCTCTCTGACTCGGGCTTCCATAACTGCCCTTGTGACAGTCCTCTAACGGCCAATCTACCCACCTACACGCGCATGCAAGGCAGGAGGCATTAATGGACTGCCCCTGGCTGCCACTTGTCAAGATTTTTCTTTTTGCCCGTTGAACCCAGAATTCGTCCTACCTAAAGACGAATTCAGAATTCATCTCTGGGTGAGACAGATCCTAATTTGAATTCGTCCCTGGGTGAGACGAATACTGAGCAAAGTGCCTGAATGTGCCAAATTGCCTTTTGGCCTTCCAAAATTGTTGGCAAAGTGGTTAGGACCACTGTTTAACCTCTGAGGGCTGCCCTGGGGGCTGTGTGTGTCAATGCGATCAGTGTTTGCAGTCACATAATCGGATTGGTGCTGTTTTGGTGTCTACAATAGGATACCCAATTGAACATTTAAGGATGTTTAGGATAACATGTCATGATATTATATAGGACGACATGTTACTAAATATGTTTCCCAAGAGCCTTGGTGGTATGGCAATGGAATGGTATTATCAACTACCTCATCATTCTTTTAGGAATTTTGAAGAGACAATAGAATAATTTATTCAACAATTCAAAGCTTATAT
This sequence comes from Wollemia nobilis, assembly GCA_028583015.1. NCBI lineage: Eukaryota > Viridiplantae > Streptophyta > Pinopsida > Araucariales > Araucariaceae > Wollemia > Wollemia nobilis. Next base: position 9,779,790 of record JAQPPZ010017209.1, on the reverse strand, counting down.
TGAGAAAAATGTAACTATGAGAGATTTTTATATATTGAAGTAAGGAAAATATGAATTTTTTTTGGAATTCCTATCTCATTGGAGAAGTTTAGTTGGATAATTGAGATATAATTTACCTCCCCATGATATTCTAGAGATTTTTATTATAAATTTAAAAGAGAAAATATCATATGAATTAGAAGTAACAATTATTACCTCTTTCAACCAAGTAAAATATCTAGCAAGAAGGGTAGATCAAGACCTTATTCAAAGAGGTCAAATTAAGCCAAAGAAATAAAAAGATAGGACCATAAAAAGGTAGTATAAGAATAAGCATGTAGTTAGTTATGGGATAAAGAATAGTAAACCTATTAACAATGTTGCTAATACATTGCAAAAGGTGTTACTTAGCAAACCTTAAACAACTTCACCATGGAACTTCACAAGATTCAACCAACCTATTTCATCAGTCCTAAAACAACTCTTTGAAGCAAAAATTATCAATTTGCCTCCCATATGATAACTTGATACCACAACTAATTGGTATAAGGTAGGTCAACATTATGAATATCATAGAGTAGAGGGGCACATTAAAATTTCATTTAAGAGGTTGAAACATGTGATTTAGGACTTAATTGATGTAGGTTGCCTTATTATATAGGGTTCTTAACCTAATCCTCTAACAAACAATCAACCTCCTACTCAATAATCATACACAACTAATCAAGGCATGGTTATATTTCAATATCCCCCACCTAATCATGGGAAATAGGTAGCTAACCAAATTTCATATCGTAATATTCCATCTCCCTATAATAATATGTCTGGTATGATAGTAGCCACCACAAGATAACAAGATCAAGCTCAACTATCTCAATGATCTCAGTAGGAGATGAGTTCTACATCCAATCAACCTTCAAAACCATCCTTAGTTTTAAAGAGTACCCAAAAAAGGAGCACAAGAATATAAATACCACCCTTAGTATTGAAGCCAAAACCTAAAATATCCTTTGAAATTAAAAAATAGTTAGCCTATAACCTAGTCAATATCTCCCCCTTAAACATTTTGTAAACTTTTCTTATTCATAGAAAATATTTGTTGAAGTTCCTAAGTCAACAATTTATCCCTCAAGAAATTTCCCCTAGTAATATAGTTGATGTTGTAGGTTCCCCTGAGATACATCATATCACATTTTTGGATGATGATATTCCTTTCTCAAACTTATGAGGGGATTATTCCCTCTACATCACTACATTTAATGGGAAGATATTTATCAAGTGAATTTTAATAGATAATGGTTCCTCCCTCAATCTGTGTACTTATTAATTTTTCTAAAATTTTATATTAAAAGAGGAATATCTAATTAAATATGATGTCATCATCAAATATATTAACAATGAGTCCCAAGAGGCCTACTACATTGTATCTCTCTCCCTTAGGGTTGGACCTAAGTTCTTAGATAACTTATTTTATGTGGTATCATACCCTTCATATTTTAATCTTCTTCTTGGACACCCTTTGGATTCAATATTAATTAATATTTGAAGTTTGAATTTAATGATCAACTGGTCATCATTCTCATCGATCCTCATCCATTCAAATAGTATTTAATGGTTGATCAAACTCAATATAATCTCAATTTGTCCATCAGTTTCCTCATCTCATGTTACCAAGCAACTTTTGAATTTAAAGGTAAGTGAGGAATGGCTAATCAAAGTTTCATCATAATATGAGGCCAATCCATTTCTTCATGATCCTCTTTTGAATTTATCCAAGCTACCACTTTCACCAAGTACTATGGGTTTACCTCATAAAAAGGGTAAATTAATGCACATCAACATGTTTACCTTTATATTTATAGGTGTATCCCTTGAAGAAAAGTTTCATGGTAGAAACCTTCTTTCTAAAAAGTGTTATTTTACCCATTTTTACTTGTCCAATGATTACCCACTTCCCAAGAAGATCCTATCTAGTATTGGATATATAGGTAAAATTTTGGGGACATAATTAAAAGGCATTAAAGAGCCTTTGAATATTTATTTTTTGCCTAGGAGATGTGCCATATGCTTCATACCCAATAAAAACCAAATTTTTCCTTTTGATGATGATGATAAGCTTATTACTCATGCTAAATATTTGGATCATCAAGGCTTAGAGGCCGCCTTATCCCACTAACATTCTATTTTTAAATGTGGTAACTTTGATGTATCTAAAGTTAGTTGTGATCCTAGTGGAGTATGCAAAATAAGATACTCTTTGTGACATAGATCATGAGTATATCCTTTGAAATAACTTCTTTGATAGGTTAGTCCCTTATGTCACGCATGTCAAGTCTTCTATTTATTAAAAGGATTTTGATTATATGTCTCTCGAGAACCTTGAGCAACTAGGAGTTATCTCTAACTCACCCCCTTATGAGTACGAGTCTCATAAAAACATTAAGTAGACCATAGATGTTAAAATTAGGTTTTGAGGATAGCCTTAGACTCTTTAAGCTAGATAAAGCCTTGTCCATGGACGAGCAGGAGCAATTGACCAATTTGTTGAAGGAATATCATGATATTTTTGCTTTGTAATATGTCAACATTCTAGAGTTTTATCCCTCCTTTATTATACACCATTTGGTAGTGAATCCTAGTGCCAATCCTATTAAGTAGAAAATTAGAAATATGCATCCTAAGTCACTATTTTATTCAAGGAGGATCTCTAGAAACTCCTTGACATAAATTTTATCAAAGCTATTGGCTATTTTTATTGGATCTCTAATATTTTTCCCATGGCTAAGAAGGTAGGAACAATCAAAATCTGTATAGACTATAGGGAAATTAACTTAGCATACCCCGATAATGATTTTATACTCCCCAACATAGATATGATGATATATTTCACTGCCAAATGTGGAATGCTTTTGTGCATGGATGGTTTCTTAGCATACAATGTGATGATGGTTATTTCTAAGAACCAACCCAATATAACTTTCATTACTCCATGGGTTAGATTTTGTTATAAATTCATGCCTTTTAGCTTGAAAAAATTTGGTGCCACATATCAAAGGGCTATGACTTATATTATTTATTAAATGATGTATGATATTCTAGAAGACTATGTAGATGATCTTCTAGGTCATTCTATACACCGAAAGAATCATGTTCATGATATAAGACAAATCTTCAAAAGTATTTGATAGTTCAAGGTTCATCTTAAACCCTCCAAGTGTGTGTTTGGAGTCACATCTAGCAAGTTGTTAGGTTTCATCATGTATAAACCAAGGATTGAAGTAGACCCCACTAAAATTGTGGTTATCATTGACATACTTCCTCCCGACACCCTAACTGATTTGCATAGCTTTAAAGGTAATATTTAAGCTAATCATCATCTCATAGCTCAATTAATTAATAAGTGTTAGCCCTTTCTTAAGCTTCTTAAGAAATATGTCATATTACAATGGAATTTTGAGTGTCACTAAAATTTTAATGAACTCAAAAGGTATCACACTTCCATACATGTTTTAGTTCCTCCGAAACTAGATAAGCATTTGATGCTTTATATAATAGCCATAGCTCATACTTTGGAGCCTTATTGACTCAAAATGATGATCACAACAAAGAGTGAGCTATCTACTATATCAATAGAACCTGGGTTAGATATGAAACCTGATATACTCCCTTAGAGAAGCTTTAACTTGTCATAATGTTTACTTCTTAGAAGCTAAGAATATACATGCTCAATCATAAGATATTAGTTATTGCAAATTTTTATTCTTTGTGCTACTTAATGTCTAAGCCCCATATTTTTGATCGAATATGCTAAGTGGGTCTTAGCCCTTAGTGATTTCGATCTAACTTGCATAGCTTAGAAGGCTATCAAGGGTTAGGTAATTGTTGATTAGCTAGCCTTCACTTCCTTAGATTATATCTATCCTCTAGTCATTGAGTGTATAGATAAGTGTTTTAGCATAGAATACAAAGAGCAAAATTCTTATACTTTAATTTTTTATGGAGCCTAATGCTTAAAGGGTGCTTCTATTCAAAATGTTCTAGTTACCCCACAAAAACAACTCATTCTGCTTTTCTTAAATCTTTATTTCTCTTGCATGAATAATACTACAGAGTATAAAATATTTATCCTTGGTCTTAGAGTAGCGTTAACCTTGAAAGTTAGAGTTATTTTAGTTTTCAGTGACTTTTTTACATGTGGTTAATCAAATCAGTGATGTTTATTAGAATCAGGATGATAAGCTAAAACCTTACAAAGATATTATCACCAAGATTTTGTCCATGTTCAATCATGAAACTATATATTTTTTCTCTATATCCTCCAACCATCATAGAGATACCATGGTCACTATTGCATCCATGATTTACTTAGATTTAGAAAAATATAAACCATCAATTATCATTTGAGAACTCCACGAGCCCACACCACTTAATTCTAGTCATTTTCCATTAGATGTTCTAACCATTGGATATTCCCCATCTCAGCCATTGTATAAAAACATCTTTAAATTCCTTAAGGATGGTTTGATGCATAATGGTTTAGATTAAAATTAGCATAATATTTTGCACAAAACAACATGCTAATTTATTTTAATTGGTAATAATTTATATTAACATTCTTTTGAAGGTATCATCTTGTGATGCCTTAACTCTAATGAAGCCCACATAACTCTAAGTAAATCTCATGAAGGATCATATTGAGGGCATTTTAGCAGAAATACAATTACCAAAAATCTCCTTTATATGTGGTATTATTGGACTTCCATATAGAAATATGCATGTGACCATATTTGATGTTGTGACAAGTGTCAATGCCATGACAACCTTGTTCAAAATCCTCCTCAAAACCTTCAAATTATTTTTTCTCCTTGGATATTTTCCATGTAGGGATAGGATATCATAGGATATGTTAGACCAACATCATTTTATGTTCATAATCTTATCATTACAATGATAGAGTACTTCAGTAAATGGGTCGAAGACATATCCCTAGCCATAGTGACTGGAGATTAGGTCTCCAAGTTCATATTCAAATAGATCCTTTATAGGTTTGGGATTCCTTTAGTGATTATTTTTGACGATTGCACTCCTATAAATAATAAGGATATCCATAAGCTTTGTGCTAAGTACAATATTCAACATAGGTTTTCAACTCCATATTACCCTCAAGGTAACTATCAAGCCAAAACATCCAATAAGTCTTTGATCTAGATACTAAATAAGTTGGTTAGAAATATCGGTCAAGGCTAGTATATCTAGCTTTATCCTACCCTATGGACCTATCATACTAGTGTACAAACTCCTACAAGTGCTTCTCCATTGTCTTTTTCTATACAATTGAGGTACTATTTATATTTGAGTTAGAGTTACCTTCATTGAACTTCTTGTTGTAAGGTTCCTTGGTAAGTGATGAGTATAAATTAGATAATTTGAACCTATTAGAGCTACTATATGAAATGCATATTAATTACTTAGAGAATTTGTGAGCCTATCTTAATAAGCTCAAGCATATTATTATAAGAGAGTTTGTAATCCATATTTTTATATTGGGGACCTTATCCTCTAGGAAAACCAAAAGAACACTAATAATAGATTAGATCATAAAGATAAGTTTCAACCAACCCAATTGGTTAGACCATTTTATCATAATGACCAAGTTTGACATAGGATCCTATTGTGTAGCTTCTTTAGATGGTAAACAACTTAAAGAACTAATTTACATAATACACCTAAAAATATACTATGTATGACTTTACATTTTCATCTTCTCATGTTGAATTTAGCCTATTTTTCATATTGCATTTGGTTTTTCTCTTCATACTACATGATTGCATATCATATTTTGCATAGTTTACCTGATATTCAATTCCACTTATATTTTTTGCTTCTCATATAGTTGCATTACTACTTCATCATATTTGCATGACTACTTCATCAACCTCATGAGGATTGCAAGTGATGAAAGCTAGTTAGGTCTTAGCTCACATACATTACACTCATGCTAGGTCTCTAATGCCTATACAATCCTCAAAATAGGATCCCTCTCTATGCATTTTCATAATTACATTTACTTATGACTTCTCTTATTTATCTCTTCTTTTATATTACTTGATATTTGAAAGTATAAAATGATCATCAAAATTTCCTCCAAGTAAAGGAATATAGTTCATATTTTTGTATATCATTGTCCTTTGAAAGTTTTTATTTTTTCAAAACAAAGTGTATACATTCCTTCCATATTCTCACTATTGATTTTGCTTAAACTTTTACTTCTTGATATTTTAATTTTTAATTGGTCCTTGTAGAATAGGGTAAATACCATATGGATATTATTTATGATTTTCATGTGACCACTAACTATATTATGCACACCTCTTAGCTTTCAACATTTCAATAAGGACACAAAAAACCATTATTTTGTTGCACTTCACTTTGTTCACTCATCTCATGAACATGCCACACCCCCTATCAGGTAGAAATCATTTTGAAAAAATGATGCAGAAGCCTATCTTTAGAGGGTTTTTTTTAAAAGAAGTTTTAAAGTAATTTTTTTATTACTCAAAATGGAATTATTTGACGCAAAATATAAAAAATTACTATTTTTGACTAATTACTTTTCATAAAAATTTGCCTTTTTAGTAATTACCATTTTCGACAAATTATATTTTGCGTCAAATAATTCCATTTTGAGTAATAAAAAAAATACTTTAATTTAAAAAAAAAAAAAACCCTCTAAATATAGGCTCCTGCATCAAAAAATCAATCAAATACTTCACTCCATACAAGATAGTTTCATGGTCACTAGCAAGAGGTAACATACATTCGACCATTTGTGACCATACATCCTAGTAGATATCGCTTCATATTTGGACATAAGTGAGGACTATACCCATAGTGGATATCACTTCACACTCAACCATATTTGTGAGCATAACACCCTTATATAATAGCTTCATATCCATAAGTGATGGGCAACCTCCATTAGGTCATTTACAAGCATACCTCCATATAGGATTCGTTATTGTTTTCTTTATTTTTATCTTTCCTTTGTTGACCTTATGGGGTCTTTTCTTCTTTTTTTCTTCTCTTATTTCCATTTAATTTTCAATTTTTTCTTCTTTTTATTCCTATTATTTCTTCTTTTTTTTCTACTCTCTCATTCATCTTGTGTGCATTCAATTTAGTTAGTTTTATGAATTTCATTAGTTAAGCTCATTTTTGCATTCATTTATTTAATATATTATGCATTGCATTCATTATGTTTGTGATCATCATGCATAACAAAAATAAATTAATAGGTATACACATAATACACATATATTTTTACACCATAAAACTAAAATCAACATGATATTAATAAATAGTAGAGAGTACATGTTAGTTGGATTGGTGCACCATAGTTTAAGCCCAATGTAGTTGATCCTCCCTAGGGATGCATGTCACAATAAAATATTTGCATGTCACCCTTATCCTACCCCTAGCTATGCGAGTCTGTATCCTTTAATGTATGAATTCATGAATTTGTACCTTGTACAACATGGATCATAGATTCAATAGCTACTAGGGTTGGCCAGGTCTATGAGTTACCATTGAATTCATCCCAAGGCACCATCCACAATGGATTTTGTTAAAAATACTAAAAAAATTCTAAAAATACTTAAAAACTATAAAACGTGCAAGTAAAACCTAATATAAAGTTGGGTCTTGGTTCTTATATGTGCTCACTACACTAATGTGCTAGCCTCACCCCTCGCAATAGTTTTTCAGTGTGTGGGTAGCACCATTCTTCTATTTTCTCTAGAGTTATTTTTGTTTTCTTCAAATGATAAAAATGAATTAGGTTTTCATTCCTTTTTGTCTTTTTATTCTTCTTTTCCCCTTTCTCTCTCCTCTTTTTTATTTTTTCTCCTTTTTCATTGTTTGCTACTATATTTTATTTTGAGTCACCCATTTCAAGTTTCCTTAGGAATTTTTCATTTATTTTGAAACTCAAGGGGCCATCCCAACCTAAGAGGCATTAATGTACCTAATGCTTCGTTTTGAATGTAAAATTTCAAAAGTGTCTAGAATAACACCATTATTGCACCAATCCTTTCTTATAAAGTAGACACACCTTTTTGTGTTCATAATTTTTCATTCATAGGTATCTATATCTTTCTTTGATGCATTTATTAGTTCTTAAATGCATCAAAGAGCGGGAAAATGTAAACACAAAAAAATGACCCATCCAAATGAGTCATTTTTACTTAGAATCCCCTAGGAGGATCTCAAAATTCCTAAATGTAAATTTGTACCCTCTTTTCTTGTGTTTTACAATTTTTTTTTTTTAAATTGACCAAATCCACGCCTAGTAAATTATGGGGCATGGATTTGATAAATTTACACATTTTCCTTTAAATTTTTTTAAATTTTGAGCTGATATTTCATGGTGTCAACTTATCCAAGGTTAATTTTCATTTTTCTATCTCTTTAGGCCTACAACATTTCTATAAATAAGGGGAGTTGGATTCCTTTTGGAGAGATAAGTTTTTGGTTGATAATATTAGTGTTTGAAGTGTTTCTAACTAATATATGTGACCTCTTGCACAATCTTCTTTTCATTTTATGTTCTTTGTGCTCTGGTGTTCTACCTTTTTGTGTTCTTATTATGAATTGATAGTGGAGAAACCTTTATGATAAACTTATCTTCTTGAAGGAAGAGAGATATTATACCTTTGTTCTTACTTCTACAAGCTTATCAGGTTGCTTATTTGCATTTCTTAGCTTTTAAATAATTTAGTTTTTTGTTAGAACTGTATTTTACATTTATATTATTTGTTTTAATTCTCCTTGTGTGAATACATGTGTTACCCATTATAGGGAATGGATTCAACAAAACCCTATTTTTTCCTATTCCACTTTCTATTGCTAATTCCTCTTTGGTTATAGAAACCATGTCCAGTAATTTATAAGGTATGATTTTGGTCTTGATAGACCTGAGGTTAATTATTCATCCCTAAACTCTAGGGTTTTGATTCATATATCTAGTTTACATTGTGTTCTTCCTATTATCATTATGTTTTAACTATTGTTATCTCATTTTACTTGCATTTAAATCATACTATATTTGGGGAAAATTTCTATCTTCTCAAACACTAGATTTGTAGGTACATACTACTTTAGTAGTTCATCCATTTTGTTTCCATCTAGTTCATTGTTTTAGATTATCATATCTTGTTGTGTTTGTTTTCAAGGTAAATAATAATTTTTAAATTTTTAAAGGTTAGCTAAAATGACCAAGTGATATTAAATATTGTACCTCTATAATCATTCATAGAATGACCTAAGCAAGCTCCCAAACACTGATAAAATTTTCTAGGATTTTGTAAAGCCAATTTGTATGTTTGAAGTTGTTTGGAAATTTTAGACATAAGTTAAAACTAAGGTCAATAAATGGATTATATAATTACCCTAAGTTAATTTCTTAGGTTGTTTATTATTTCCTTTCTATCCATTTATGTTCTAAACCCTAGATCATAAATAAAGAGAATATATTTTAATTTTTTTTCTGGGCATTTGAAAGAGAAAAATTATATAGTTTACATTCTAGGGTTATCTTCGTTTGTAAAATCTCCTAAAACCTTTATGAAAATAAATTATTTACTTTATTAAGTAAGGCTTTACTCAATAATCATTCTATGGTTAGCTTCTTATAACCTTACATTATTGTTTATCTTGCATTCTTCTCCCATTTTCATATCTTAGATTTTAGAAGATATAGATATAAATGTTTGCAAAAAATACATATCAAACAATACTATATCATATTTTGAGTGATTCCTAAAAAATTTCTTGGTGAACCCTTAGATCCCTGTAGACACCAAAACATCACCAATCCGATTATGTGATTGCAAACACTGATCGCATTGACACACACAGCCCCAAGGGCAGCCCCCAGAGGTCAAACAGTGGTCCTAACCACTCTCACAATAGTTTTGAAAGGTCAGAGATCAATTTGGCACATTTAGGACTTTGCTAAGTATCCGTCCCACCCTAGAACAAATTCAAATTGGGATTCGCCCCACCTAGGGATGAATTCTAAATTCACTCTAGGGTGGGGTAAATTGTAGGTTTGACGGGAAAAAATTCAAATCTTGAAAAATGGTAGCTCAGGTCCTCCACCCAATGCTTCCTTCATCGCATGGGAGTATGGGTGAGCATTTTTTAGTGTTAGAGGCATTTGCAAGGTCAGTCATGAAGTCCCTATTCAGGGAGGAATCTCCTTCACCCTGGGAAGGCATGATTGCCAAGTGGTGCCTCTGCATGCCCATTTCAAGAGACCTCCAGGTTTATAATTGGTGAGTTTCCTCACCCCAAGATAAAAATGAGAGAGGTAGCATTTTAGAGAAATGAAGTGCTGTTGTTTATTTACACATCTCACACCTTTTGGATTTGTGCCTTTCACATCCTTGATCTCATTTAGAAGGGAGGTCATTGGGTGACTATTGGGAGGACAAATATTGATCCCAAAACCCAAAATTTAGCCACAATACACCACCAATTTTTTTGAAAATATCACACAAGAGGTTTTGGACCCATCCCAAGTGGATTGGTGTCAAAATCAGGCCTCAAAAGGTAGGCAGCTTGCTCCATGGGTGCCCCCTCCAACACTGCCACAATCCTAATCGCCCCCTTTCAGAGCGATGTGAATTCCATGGTATATTTGCTTTCTTTCATTTTTGCATTCAATTCTATTATGTTTAGATAGGTTTTCATTTGAATTTTGTCTCGTTCTAAGCAATTTTGATCATATTTCTAGCTTTGTTCGCTTTTACTAATCTGCAGGTAGCATCATCAAATTCCCATTGATGGAGGCCAAATTGGGAAAATATAACCATCTGGTTCTTCCCAAAATTCCCTCAATTAGATAATCCCAAGTTTTCAGGTATTTTTGAGCTTCCTATGTAGGACATTGGGATAGTATCTTTTTAGCATTTTATTGTAGGTGAATTCGTCCCGCCCCGGAGCGAATTCAAATTGGTGAGGAATTTCCTGACTGTTCTTTTTTTAGAACCTTCCTAGTGGTATCTTGATGCCCCTATCAAATTTTTAGAGCATTTGGACCTATTTTAGTCATAGTTTAATTTGTTTTTCTCATTTACTTATCGTAGGCTTGGGGATTGCATGATTTGTTTCATCCGCAGGTGCTACTAACCATTTCTTGTTCCTTTGAATGTAGGGTTTGGACATCAGAGGAGCAACGAGGATTCAATAATCATCATTCCAAGTTGCGGTGACATTTTGGTCTACCCATTTTACATGTGGGCATGCGGAAGAAGGAAAGAAGCCCATGGATGTAACAAGAACTCACGCTTAAACGCTCCTAGACCTTCAAAGGGGAGGATGCGCATTGTAACCGAGTTTGAAACATATCAATTAAAAGGGCTGTCTTATTTATTCCCATTTGTTTCATTTTGATTCACTCGTGCTTTTCCCTCTTTTCATGCACTTTCAAGTTTCTAGGATTTAGCGTTGAGTCCGATTTTTGTTTGCATTTCATATACTCGCTTTCATTTTTGCTTCTGTATCCTCGTGCTTTCAGTGGTGATCACGTTGGGACCCTATCCTATATTTTTAATATCAGAGATCTGATCCAAACTTGGTTGTTTTTTCTTGCAGGTACCACGTTTTCATACGTTGACTGTTGTTCGTTCCAGCAAAGGGCGAATGCAGAGCTGTAATTCGTCTCACCCAGCGATGAATGGGAATTTGCCCCACCCTATGATGAATACAGTCCTGTAATTTGTGCCCCCCTAGGACAAATTCTAGCCTATGAGGTTTTTAGGCAAAAACTCAGAACCGACAGATTCGGATAGAGAAGAGGTAAGAATTTTGCACTTTTCTTGTCATTTTTTGTTTTTAGTTTTTCTATTTTTCTAGTTTCTTTTTGCGTTCTTAGGAAAAGTTTTTCTGCATGTTTATTTTGTTCCATGCATAATAAAAGGAACCACACACACCACGTGGAAACTTAAACACCAAGGCACTGGTCGTAAAACCCCAGCCCTTGATCAAGACCAACGGTGGATTTCATCACCACCTTGGCTTGAATATTGCATTCATAAACCCCGATCGCTACTGTTGCTAGATGTAAATCCTGACGAAATCTGACTGAGTGTAGCTGGGGTGATTCCCAGTGTGCAAGGATAAGTCTTCTATGGTAGGTTTCATAAACAGGGTGATTCCCCTTTCATACTGCCTATGTTCCACATACCATCTGCTTTCATGTACCTATAGTTTCCCTCACGTAAGGGCGGGTATATAGAGAGTTGGTATATCGGTATGGAAATGGTATATCAAAGGGGCGACCAATTTTAGGAGTCATAAGAGCCCTCATTTTGCATTTAAACATTCTTTACAAAAACCTTCAAAAACAACAACAAAACACACTAAACCAGGTTTAGGACACACTCTCAATATTTAAACGAGATAATCACTATTTGTGTATGTGTGTGTTCTTTTCTGTTTAAGTGTAGCATAAAAAATCATAAAAGAGATAAAAATATGCTTAGCTTGTAGAAGAGCAACACCATGGTGTACACCCGTAGCCAAGCCCAATCAAGGGCAGAAGCTATGAAAAGTGTACGAGGGGGCACAAGTCACCTCCGCTATAGTCCTAAGGACTTGGCCATACCACCTTGGCGGCCTAACCCATAAGAGAGTCCACATCATTCCATGTCAAGGTGGAATTATAGGGACACCCCTCTGGGGGACACGCCCATTCATCACAGCCCCTTTTAGGAAGAATCCTTACATGTGGCACTCAACATAGACAAAAAATCTCCCTTAGAAGCTAGATATGAGTGGCCACCATGCGATGAAGCACTAGAGTGGCATAGTGTCCATGAGGAGAGGCCACGACTATGGCATACCTCCTTTGCCCCCCATCACTGTTAGAACTAATAGACAAACCCCAGAGCGCAGGGCTCTCCAAAAAGGGCGAGGTAAATACGCCCACCCCTTTCACATATATGAAAGGGAGTACGAGGAAGACCATCACATTCCATGAGAGCAATGTATAGCACGGGAGCCATGCACTTCCACACTAGATATGTACAATGGTCACCCAATGAAGCCATAGCCTCAGGTAAATGCCATCAACCTCAATAGAGGGAAGTGACCCATTGATATCTCGAATCATCACGACCGAGGTAAATGTATAGGAGAGGCATCCAGGCCTCCTAGGCTCAATATGGTGGACCAAATTGACCTGGCAGTCACCATACATGCCACCCACCAAGCCTAGATCACGTGGCTTGAGCAAGATCAGTAGCAGCTAGAGTGTATATACCACCTTAGGAAGGAGCACATTTAGCACCAAACAAATGAGCTGCTTCATAACCTACCTGAGAGGGTTTCGACCCCTTGCACCCAAAGATCAGAACCATATGAGAGGCATAATCCCTTGGTGTGAGATATGTCTCCATGACCTCATCAAGTTTTTCCTCTGAGACCCCCTAGACCTGAGAGGGAGGCCACTCCCTGGAACAATGATGGGTACCCTCCGTGGGGACCCACCCAGGGTCATAGGTCTCACCTAGAGACTCCTCGAGAATTTTACGAGGAGTATGAACAAGAAGTAGAGTGGGCCAAAACGTCCTACTAAGGCAGAGGGGTTGATATTTGGCCACCCCCCCATAGGCCTCAAGTCTCCCACAACCCACAACAAGAGCAAACTAAAGAGGAAGAGATTAAATATTTTGATGCATACAAAGTGCTACTAGAGTGTTTAGAGTCTATGGAAACCAAAGCTGTTGGGCCCCAAAAGCCCACGTTATGCCAACTCCATAGTCATCTTATGCATCCATCAGTGCCTGCACCCCCTTACCCCGAACACTTCAAGCTGCCTCAGTTGTCAGTATTTAAGAGTGAAGAGGATTCCCAAGAGCATGTGATGAGATTCCTAATCCAATGCTTTGGCATTCAAGACAATGATGTGTTGTTGCTAAGGACATTTATAACCACATTCATGAGCCCTGCTTCAGATTGGTTCACCTAGTTGCCGAAGCACAACATCAATAACTTGGATCAGTTAGTGGATGCGTTCCTTGAATGCTTCGCCTTCAAAACCAAAAATAAGGTGTCACTAAGTGACCTGGACAGCCTCAGGCAGTATGAGGAAGAGACCATGGTGGCCTATGGGAATCGGTGGAGGACTCTGCTTTCAAAGCTACCCTACCTTCCCCTATGTCTGACCTTACACAAATATTCTCACAAAGTTATTTGAGATCGATCTCTGTGCTATTGTAGTTGTACCAATATGCCACCTTAGAGGAAGCTCTGGTGTAAGCCAAAATTATCGAAGAGATCAAGCTACAGGATGGCAAGATTGCCAAACCTAAGGAGAAAGAATGGAACAAGAACACAAAAATAGGGACTACACAACAAAAACCTGCTACGATTAATCAAGTTGCTATAAATGTCCCTAAGCCTACACAAGAAATACAGCCTCAAAAGGCTAACTATCAGGCAGTGCCTCCTAACAATTATGAAAGAGAAAATTAGAAGCAGGAGCAAAATTAGTAGCGTCACCCTAGGCAATAGTACACACCTTATACGGAGTCTAGGGACTCCCTATTTGACCGCTTGTCGACGGCAAACTTCATCACCCTTCCAGAGATTCAAACCATAGATCCTAACTATCCCAAGCCTAAGGGATACATATAGGACTTGTATTTTAGGTTCCATAGGCGGAAGGGACATGACTTGAATGCATGTTGGAAGTTCAAATGATTGATACAAGTCCTGATTGACAATAAGACATTGGCAATGGACAACCCCGTAGCACCAAACAACTAGCAGATGGGGGTTTTCAAGGACCCCTTGCCTGCCCATGAGACATAGGCAAAACCCCTTCAAGTCAACGAGGTGCAACAAAATTTCCCCATGCAAGGGTATGTAGGAATGATAAGCATAGTGACTAGGAACAAGAAATACCCAGGAGTTGCCCCCAAGGTAGCCACAAGAGAGGTTCCATAAACATCACAACCTCAATAGCACCCTATGCAGCTACCTCTACCTAGACCCACGGCCATGATTCATACCAAACTCATGCAGATTTTTTGGACCACGTCGGCTAGGCTCTCCATATATTAGCTTATACAGCAATCAGCGCCCCATCAGGAAGCTCTCATGGAGATTTTGAAAGCCATCAAGTTGTAGCCCCACGAAGCGAATTCCTTCAACAACTTCATGAGACATGTCAAAAGATGCATGAATCTAGTCATAACATTTCGATAAGATGAAGTTAAATTAGTGTTTGATGACATGGCAGATCCACCCCTGCACATTATCGCGTGGGTCAATAGGATCCTGTATAAGAGGGTGTTGATAGACACTGGCTTGTCCAATAACATCATTACCACATTAGCATTGAAACATCTGAAGTTACCAGCCTCTCACATCATGGCTTCCACATATACACTATGAGAATTCAATGATGCAATATGCTCGACAGTTGGCACAATTGTCTTACCCATTCAAGTAGGACAAAAGATGATATCTACATTGTGTCATATTTTGGAAGGCGAGATGGCGTATAACATATTGCTAGGGCGACCATGGATCAAGGACATGAAGTGTGTCCCTTTGATAGCTCACCAGTGTTTGAAGTATGCATTTGAAGGGGAAGTACATGTAGTCCCGACGAACTTAGAACCCTTCAAATATTGCAATGCGATGCAGTTGATGCCATAATCGACCCTCCCATTGACGCACTTGGATTTTTAGTTAAATCCATCTAGACAGGGTCCAATGCCACAAGCACCACTGGTGATAAATCCATCAAAACCATAGCCAGGTGTATCTTCATCATCAGGTCCTTCACCACAAATGCCACCTATCATGGCTAAATAGAAGGACAAAGGGAAGGAAACCCTAGAAGAGGCTCAACCCCTGGAAGAGGTGCTGCCAACAATATCAACCATATCTACCAAAGAGATGCCTAGAAAAATGGAAGTTGAGGCTCCTAGTCCACCCAACATGGAATGGACTCAGGAAGAGCTTTTGTTCCCTCCCTCTCAATCGCCAACAATTACTATTGAAATGGCTAGTATGGTCCTGGAGGAGTATCTAGTGTGGAATGTTGTAGCAACAACCGCGCTAGAGTATGTGTAAGACATAGGGAGACCTTGCATCCCCATCGGTACAATTGTTCATTTAGGCTACCTACCGAACCAGACAAATTTTGTGTACGGGGACCTTGATCATGGTACTGAGCCATGCATGCAAAAGGATGAGGATGAATAGCATTTTGAAAAAGATGTCAACTATCTATCTAACCTAGAATTTGCTCTGAGATATCTTGGCCAATGCAATTGGCATGGATATGGGCTAGGCAGGTATGAGCAAGGAGTGTGTGTCCTTTGCCAGCCAAGATACCAAATGCCTTATGACAAGTCGGGAGTAGGGTTCAACCACCCCCTACCCTTGGACATCTTGGTCAAAAACATGCAAGGTCTAGGAATAGGCAACAAGGGTGGATTGGCATCAAATCCTTATGCCAACCCAAACACAACATATACATTGGGATATTACCTCCCATGGTCAACAACCACCCTTGTTAACATCAATAACCCTTCTCCTTTGCTAGAGAGAGGTGAAAGTTCGGGAACTCACTTTCAACAAAAGTATAAACAATGTCAAGAAGGATCTTCAGAGGATGAATTATAATATGAACCAGCATCATATTATCCCTTCGAATCTGATAGTGATCACTCGCAAGTGATTCCCATGAATAACTGTCAAGAGACCCTCCTGACAATGTTCCCTCTAGAGGCTCCAAGCGAGCCAGTGCCACGTCAATATAATGAGGTCCCCCCATAGAGCATGGAACAACCACAATGGGGCCAGATTAATTCACTCAAGCAGGATGAGCCTGTAATGCCTCAAATAGTTGTCGAAGCCAACAAGAGATTTTGGATCTCCGATAGTGATTACGAAGATGAAACAGAAATGACATATCTTAATCACATGCGACAGAGGCCGCAACCATACCCCTTGGATATTAATGATATATTTTAATATATGGGCATAGTGCCAGGGCACGAGTGGTATGTAGACCCAGCAGGGTGGGATCAAGTGTTGGATCCACTACTCCAGGTACACGAAGAGCACATTCCACTCTGAGACCCTAGGGTGATATCAGTGTCGAGGGTAGACCCTATCCTCCTATTAGCACATAGGGCTGATCCATTTGTGCCAATACCCCTAGAGCCAGATCTGGAGCACAGAGAACATCCAGAATGTTTGAGTCATCACACCCGCAATAATGGAGACAAAAATCATTTCATCCACATGATCTCCATTGAATTAACCGCACCCATCCGCAATTCAGCCGATCCAGCACGGTCCTTGCATCTAGACATAGATTCCATTGAATGGGATTGCATCAATTCACCTCCATCCCCATCAAAGTACTGGCCTTTCGGTAAAATGCCTCATTTTACCCTAGGGACAACTCAGGATATCTTTCATGCTGAAGAGGAACCCGAGGTTCCCAATGCAGATTTAAACTCAACAAATGATATCCATTTGATCCCAACTCCACATCAGTTGGAGAACATATCCCACATGTCAGTCGAGGAGACAACTGACGTAAACATCGGCTTGGATCCAATGAATCCATAGATTATCAAGATGGGGGTAAGCTTATCCCCTGAAGAGCAAGTTGACTACATTGCCCTTCTCAAAGAGAAGAAGAAGGTTTTTGCATGGTCATACAGAGACATGCCGGGGCTAGATCCGTAGCTAGTCACACATAATCTAACGCTTGATCCAACAATCAATCCAGTTAAGCAAAAACTACGTAAGATGCACCCAACAATGGCCTTGATGGTCAAAGACAAATTGCAAAAGTTGTTGGATGCACAGTTTATCATCTGCATGGATTATCTGCCATGGCTGTTCAACATGGTGCCCGTCAAAAATCTCGACGGGAGGATTCGCATATGCACTAATTTTTGAGATCTAAACAAAGCGAGTCCTAAGGATGATTTCCCCTTTCCAAGCATTGATGCATTGGTAGACACTACAACAGGTCACGAAATGCTATCCCTCATGGATGGTTTCGCAGGATACAATCAAATTTGTATCAATCTCAAGGACCAACTAAAAATGGTGTTCACAACACCTTGGGGGACATTTTGTTACAAGGTCATGCCCTTTGGCCTTAAAAATGCTGGCACCACCTACCAACGTGCCATGATGTACATCTTCCATGATTACATGCATAAAACTTTGGAATATTACATGGATGATTTGTTGGAAAAGTTTCTTTTGCATCCAGATCATCTCGATGACTTAAGCAAGATCCTCGATCACCTCATGGAGCATAAAGTCAGACTGAATCCCAAGAAGTGCATATTTGGCATCACATCTGGAAAACACTTGGGTTTCATAGTATCAAAGTGAAGCATCAAAGTGGATCCAAATAAAGTCAAGGAAATCCTTGAAGTGGTTCCCCCAACTACCATTAAGTAGCTTAGAAGTCTACAGGGAAAGGTCGCGTCAATTAAGTGCTTCATAGTGCAGTTATTTGACAAGTGCCGACCCATGAACAAATTATTGCACAAGGGGGTAGCATTTCACTAGGATGACGAGTGTTAGTCAACCTTTGATGACATCAAATGATACTTGGCTTCGTCGCTAGTATTGGCACCACCTAGACTAGGAGTGTCATTCTAATTATACATCTCAGCTACTAAGGTGGCACTGGGTGCCATGCTGGCCTAGAAGAATGAACTTCACAAAGAATAGGCTACTTACTATCTTAGCCGCACTGGTCAGTTATGAACTTAACTATGCATACATCGAGAAACTTTGCATGGTAGTGGTGTTTGCTACCAAAAAGCTACACCACTACATGCTGAGCAACACTATGTATGTTGTGTCTAAGAAGAATCCATTGTGGTACATGATGAGTCATACTTATCATAGTAGTCGCACGATGAAATGGATCATGTTGTTGATGGAATTTGACATAGAGTTTATTGGACAGAAATCCATCAAAGGATAGGTCATAGCTGATCAACTAGTAGAGGCTCCTCTCAAATATGATCAACCTCTGGTCATGGAACTACCAGATGATAGGGTCTTCCATTTCCTAGAATCGCCAGATTTTGATGAGCCTAAGTCACAGGCTGACACAACCCTATTTTTTGATGGTTCTAAATGTGAGCAAGGTGGTGGCACATGAATAGTATTCTTCACATCGCAGGGTGCTCCAATGCCTCTATCATTTAAATTAAATTTCCCATTCACCAATAATAATGCAGAGTATGAAGCCTTGCTCATAGGTCTTTAGACAAAAATCACCATGAACATCAAATGACTGAACGTCTTTGGTGATTCGCTATTAATTGTCAATCAAGTCAAAGGGGTATTCCAATGCAAATGCCCAGTTTTGTAGGCTTATAAAGCCCTTGTGGACAAATTCTTGGTGAAACTTGAGTGGTACAACATCGAGGCACTCCCTCGATCATCGAATCATTTTGCGGACACTATGGCCTCCTTGGGGTCACTAATCCCGTAAGACCTTTCTCGTGATATGACAACCATTCAAGTCAAAACACTATCACAATCCGCGATGGAGTGTGCAAGCTCTAACTTGATGCCTTGAACCATCCTCGGATAATTTCTTTCAAATCCATGATCGTCTAAAACATGCCAACTGGGGGTCCTTGTTCTCCTCTACTCCCATTAATAGCAACACAACATTATTCTTACAAGTTCTCTCCCGCTCAACGTTTGCTACGGATACACTTCAAGAGGGATTGGTTGTTCATACTGTCGAGGCTTCTGATTAGCAAGATTGGTATTTACCCATTAGAGACTACCTCAAGTTAGGTAATCTCCCGCTTGGATTGACGCATGCCGCAAAATGAGCATTCAAGAAAAAAATGGATAAGTATGTCTTGATAGGAGACATTTTGTACCGTCGCAGCTACAAAGGAATCCTCCTTCG
The DNA here is from genome assembly GCA_028583015.1 of Wollemia nobilis. Lineage (NCBI taxonomy): Eukaryota > Viridiplantae > Streptophyta > Pinopsida > Araucariales > Araucariaceae > Wollemia > Wollemia nobilis. The sequence goes on along the minus strand of JAQPPZ010017209.1, from coordinate 9,759,815 downwards.
TTGCTTGGACCAACAAGAGTCCACTTGGGCGATCACCAACATGCATGATGGTACATGTGGTGGCCACTTCAGTGGTATGGCCATTGCAAAGTGCATTCTTCGCATGGGCTATTATTAGCCATCTTTAGAGCGAGATTGTTGTGCATATGTCTGGAAGTGCGTGAAGTTTCAACATCATGCCAATTTGATGCATGTACCTTCCTAGGCCTTGTAGATAGTCCAATCATCTTGGCCATTTTCATAGTGGGGCTTAGATCTAATCGAAAAGATCTCCCCTATGTTGTCAGGCCATCACACATTTATTATAACGACCACAGAGTATTTCACCAAGTGGGTGGAAGTAGTTTCGCTTACCTCTATGACAGGACCCCTCATTGTGGAGTTCATTTTACATAACATCATATGTCATTTTGGTATTCCATCCAAAATAATCTTGGATAATGGGATGTCATTTAAGAACAAAGACGTGCGTGCTTTGACCACAAAGTACAAAATTCAGCATAGTTTTTTGACACCCTATTATCCGTAGGCAAATGGGCAAGTAGAGGAGTCAAACAAAATGCTAGTTTCCATCCTTAAAAATATCATCGTAGAAATTCATAAGGATTGGCACATCCAAATCCCACTTGCCCTGTGGGCTTATCGCACTAACATTCGGACGCCCATTGGGGCAACTCTGTTTTTTCTCGTGTATGGCTCCAAGGCAGTCATGCCTCTTGAGTTGGAAATTCCTTCCCTGTGCATATCAATGCAATAGTTCATCGATGATAATGTTGCATGGTAGGCCCAGTTATACCAGCTTACGTTGCTTTACGAATGACGCGTTAATGCTCTCAAGCATTTACGTATCTATCAAGAGCGACTTAAGAAAGCTTACAACATGAAAGTTCACCTGAGGGACTTTCGGATTGGTGACTTGGTATTAAAAGAAAACCAACAGAACTCTAGTTTGTCATCCCACCTAAGGGACAAGTTCATGGCAAATTGGTTAGGTCCATATGTCATTGATAGCAAAATAGGACCCAGGACGTACCGGCTAGCCTCTCTTGACGGAATCAAGGAACCAAAACCCTTGAACATCAGTCATTTGTGACCATTCCATATCTAAGAGAGCCATATCCCAAACAAAATGCTCCAAGGATTTCTACAATCGCTTGGTCAATCCCAAAATGCTCCAAGGATTCCTACAATCGCTTGGTCAATCCCAAAATGCTCCAAGGATTCCTACAATCGCTTGGTCAATCCCAAAATTCTCCAAGGATTCCTACAATCCCTTGGTAAATCCCAAAATGCTCCAAGGATTCCTATAATCGCTTGGTCAATCCCAAAATCCCTAAGGATTCCCACAATCGTGTGGTCAAAAATAAGAAAATTCAAAAACAGTAAAATCATCAAAAATAACAAAAATTTGCATCTCATTTCCAGGCATGCTCAAATTCATCAATAAAAAAGCTCTTCTCGCATCTCATCTTCATATTCACAAAAATCAATCCATCAAAAATACAAAAATATGTAGCTGCATTAAGCATCACATCCATACATTGCATATTTGTGGTCATACAGGTCAAAGGCACCATAGACTGTAATTACTCCGCTAGTCCATCTTGTTCCACATTTCTCCATTTTATAAGCAGTCCATAAAAAAAAAATGCCATTCACTGCTTTTTACCACACCAGAGTCAGTGGTCTTCTAATGTATCAAGAGTGTTCGTCTTTCAGTCATCATGTAGCTTTCTAGCCACATACTGTACCAAGTCAGACAGATTTTATGAAGGTAGAGTTCTACTTGGATCACACCTTGTTACGTAGCATCCCAACACAAATTAAAACAAATAAAAATTCCCAAGTTGTGTGAACAAAAAATGAAACCTGCACAACAATCCAGGTCACCATAAGCGAAACAGTTATCTTGCTCATCCCCTTGTGCGAATGACCCCAAGAATGCTGAGAGTTGGCAAAAGGACAAGCATCTTCCCTACCCAATTCCCCAAGAATCCCAAGTTATCAAAAAAGTTGCAAACATAAAAATTTTGCAAAAAGTCAAAAATCCAAAAATTTGACATCACCACCAGAGTGCATACATCAAAAGGTACATAGAATAGTGATTCTTATCACTCGAAATCCAAATCCCTTGCTCAAAAGAAAAATATATAAAAATTGATTTTTATCACTACAAATCCAAATCCCTTGCTCAAAATAAAAATATATAAAAATTGATTTTTATCACTACAAACGAGCAAGTATCCCAACACAATTGAAGAAAATAAGGGAGTCGAACTTGAATCCCTGGAACTCTCAACATTCTAACAGGTCAGGAGGCAAACCTCAGTACCGGTTTGGTGGATAGCCTATCGATCACTAGCGGTAAACCTCCCGCATGACGATATATCTATCACATTAACTCGTGTACAGATCAATGTCTACATGTGGATGAGCTAGATTATGGTATCCTAGATAGCATCGTAGATTAATCTGACTAAATACAACAAAGGAGTTAGTGGAGCTAATTAGATGATCCTTAGTACAGGTTTGGTTGACAACCTATCTGGCACTGGTGGTATCCTAAAAAATACCACATAAATGAACTCAATTGCACACACAGGGATGTGAAATAGCTTGGTCAAAGACAAGTCCGATTCATACCTTATTCAAAAGTCTTGTAAGATAAAGTACAATTGTGGCTAGTGAGTTAAAACTGTCTGAGTCTCAGAAAATCTCAGCTACATTTCTAAACCAACTGCGCTACCTTTCATCCTCACATTACCATCAAAAAATACAAAAACCACATGTATACATGAAAATTCATTTACCACAGCAATCACCTAGGACAAAAATCCATGAAGTTCTAAACAGTCTATGGTGCCCTTGCCAAACAACACAAATTCAATTCATCCATTCCATTTTGTGTATCACATTTAAATAAAAAACATTTGCATTCATCATAACATATGCATCCATCAAAATAAATTAACATGCATACATCCATACTCATCACTCATCATGCATAAAATCAAATCATCACTCGCATAAACAAAATAAAGTCATCTGTATATATCATCAAAAATGCCCGTAGGCTACAATAACTAGTCATCTGACCCCGCACAATCCAAAAGCTCAAAAAACCCCAAGCCTAGGGCATCGACCACCATGATCATGTAGGATCGATGCTATAGGAACTACCCCCCATGGTGTGGGTCCTATGAGACCCCTCAAGGCAGCTATTGCTAGCCCCCGCATCATGCCTACTCGCCCCCCCTCATCCAGTCGCCTGCATCGAGAGGATGCTGACTACTCAGTCTCACTCCCTCTCAAGCGACATGATGATCTGCCTATGTTGAATGTAGGGACCCGCCCACCAAGGTGGCTAATCTTTGCCTCTAGCTCTAACCGCTGCCACACCGAGTCCATCTCTCACTAGCGATACATCACCAAGTTCTCCTCACACCATGCCAAAGCCCTATACCTTTCCACCAGCTGTGTCCATAGGAGATCCCTCTCCCGTGTAGCATCAGTACCCCCATCCTACTGACGATAAGTAGAAAATGCATTATCTCACTCTACCAACTACATGTGTAGGCGATCCCTCTCCTGTAGTGCATCCCCTAACTCCTCATCACGCCTCCGCAATAGCCCCTCCAACTATGCATTCTCAGCGCGTAGCCTAGACTCCATGTCCTTTGCATCCGCTTGAGGTGTGGGCATCTCTAGAATAGCATCCTACTCTGGCTCCCACTACTTTGTGATGTCCTACATCTTCGATTGATCCGGAACCCCAAAATCCACATCCTCATCCTCCACCTCCACCATGTCTACATCCTCTCAAGGAGCTCACCAATCATCTCCTAGTGCCTCAGCACCCTCCCCGCCCACTGCTACCACCTCCATGCCTCCCAGTGGCCCCTCTCCTTGCCATCACCGTAGTACCCACCACTGGTCATACTCTGTGGTAGTCTCGATGTCATCCATGTCTGAGACGTCGATCATCATGTCTAAATCCTCGCCTAGTGGCACGATGACCAATCGGTCTAGAGTTATCTCATCCCCCTGACACCGATAGACCATGGGCTCACTAGGTAACCTCTGGCGCACCCCAAACTGTCGTGTCACCTGGCTATATGGGAAGAACTTATGCTCGGTCCCATGTCGCCTAATCAGCCATCACTCCCTGTGTACCTATCAAAGCCACTTTCCAGCCTCTGGCTAGGCTGGACAGTCTCGATAAGGGCACCAGAACACCTCCCCTAGAGTAAGCTAAGTGAGGGTATTGTCATAGTGCCCTACGACACCTGCCCACCATCGACTCTATCCCTGCTCCCCAAACTGCCACCACATAACTGTATAGCCTATATCCCTATCCTCCATCTCTGTCCGAGTCATCCATGGTAACCCGATTGGCCTCTCCACTGCTATGTGCTACCAATATCAGCTCTGCAATAGATAGCTGCAGCTAATCCCATTTTGTCTCTGGTAGCAAACCTCGTACAACTCACCATAGAGCTATGCCAGTAGCGTCTATCCCCACCTCATGATTAGCGATGCCTCTATCGGGCACTCTACCAACTGCCAGACCAAATCTAGCAGGTTCCATAGGAACCTCGTGCCTAATGAGTCAAGCAGTAGCATGTTGGAAATGAGGCCCATAAGGAATGCGTGCCTCACTCCCAACACCCCCCTCTCTAGCCACCATCGGACCAAAATCCTACCAATCTGGTAGTCGCCCTCTACCCTCTCCACTAGATCCTCCACACCCAGTTCCTCCCCATGCCTAGAGCATCATATCAGTACAGCTATCCGTTGGTCATGCGACGACGTTATGATCGGTAGTTCATCTATCTAAATCTATAGAAGCCGATAGACATCCTCCAAGGTCACTGTCATCTCCCCTGTTGGGATATGGAAGGTGTTGGTCCAGGGATCCCACAGGTTGATCAGGGCCATCAGATAGGCCCGATCCCCGACCATAGGCTCCAGTCGAGCCACCTGATTGAGCCCAAGGGCATCAAGCCAATCCTAGTGAGCCACAGTCAGTGCCCCCGTGCTTCAACAAAAGTAGTGGATACACGATACCGGATCTTCACAACCTACAAAAGAAAACAACACAAAAACATTACAATCATAAAAAAAAAAAAAAAAAACTGTACAACAATAACATGAATATACAACATTGCCTACCAATGTACAGCCAAAAACAAAACAAAATTCAAAAACATTAATTTGTCAGCCCTAGGGTTTTTAAACTCTAACTGATTAATTAATCACAAAAACAAGTACAAAACAACAAAAAGAAAAAATTAATTTGTCAGTCCTAGGGTTTCTAATCCTAACTGATAAATTTAAAAACAAAACAAAAAATTTACAAAACTTAATTTGTCAGCCCTAGGGTTTCTAATCCTAACTGATAAATTTAAAAACAAAACAAAAAATTTACAAAACTTAATTTGTTAGTTCTAGGGTTTCTAATCCTAACTGATAAATTTAAAAACAAAACAAAAAATTTACAAAACTTAATTTGTCAGCCCTAGGGCTTCTAATCCTAACTGATAAATTTAAAAACAAAACAAAAAATTTACGAAACTTAATTTTTCAGCCCTAGGGTTTCTAATCCTAACTGATAAATTTAAAAACAAAACAAAAAATTTACAAAACTTAATTTGTTAGCCCTAAGGTTCCTAATCCTAACTGATAAATTTCAAAAAAAAAAAAAAAAAAAATTTACAAAAATTAATTTGTCAGTCTCAAGGTATACAGTTGTCAGTCTTAGGATTTCTGTATTTTAAGTTTAAAAAATCTGTACAAACAAAACAAAATTAAAATAATAGTTTTAAACCTAGGGTTGTAACCTACGTTTTAAAACTGACCAGCTCAACCTAAGAACTAGGGTTTTACATTTCGTTTATCCTAGGGTTTTAGTTAAAAGCAAAATAATAATTCTTTACTTAGGTTTTGACTACGTTTTTCATTCAGTTGTAAACTAAGTCTTGGTTGTGTTTAGCTCAATTTCAGGGTTTCATTTTTAAATTTTGGAAAACATCATCACAAAGAAAATTAAACAAAACACTTGTAGTTTTAAAATGTATAACAAAAGCAATAACACTAGGGAGCACTTACTGGTCTCGCTTTGGCTCTGCTGCTTGATATGGGTTGTGCACTCATGATGTTAGGAGAAATTCGATAGCACTTCACTTCGCATAATTAACCTCCTCCTCCCTAGAGCTCCAAATCGCAAGAAAATTCGAATGCAAATGAGCCCAAACCCTAGTTTTGACCTTTAAATAGGCTTTTTGAGCTTATATTCGTTCCCCCCTAGGATGAGCACTCTGGTTAGCACTTGTCCCACCCTAGGATGAATACTAAGATGGTATTCGTCCCACCATGGGATGAATTCAAAGCAAAAATTTCAAAAAAAACAACAAAAATTTAACAAAAATGTACTAAAACAGCTAATAAACTTGCCCGATGAGAGATTTGTTGCACTTAACATCCCAGGCATGCAAAACAGACATTGGGGTTACAAATTTTCACTATCCTAATCCCTAAGAAGGCTATCATAGCCAGACTGCTCCATGGGAGGATGGATTTTCACCAATTTTAGCTCCAAAAAGCATCACAAAAAGGGTTACCACCCACCAAAAATAGGTCTAAATGTCAGAAAACTGCACACACTTAACGCTAAAACATCTAAAGGCACCCTTGCACAAGTCATCTTGGGTCAAGTGACTCATTACTTTTCTCATGAAGGTCATTCCCTCATCGATTCGTTGCTTGAAGGGGTAGTCACACTTAGTCACCAATCAACAAACACACACCCAATTAAGGAAAACGACATGCATTCAAATAATCATTGATAAAGAAAATTGCACTCCTGCTCGGGGCAGTAAACAAGTAATAATCACAACCTGATCAAATAACTTGGCATTTCCTGAATCATGAACTCAAGGTTCTCACAAATAAAAGGTTGCGCCCTTTGCCTATTCATGACCGATCAATGTCCAAGATCAAGTAACACCTCATCGAAAAATGTTAACACTTGAATTGAGTTCCTTCTCTCGTCAGAAGCAATGATTCAAGAATGCATGCCATTTCCATACTTGGGGCATGAAAATTTGGTTAGGTTACTGAGAAACCCTAATAATTAATTCTTTGGTTATCTATTTTTTTCTCGATGTTGTGCCATGCACAGTGCATCCCAAAAAGGGGCATCTGTAGACACCAAAATAGCACCAATACGATTATGTGACTGCAAACACTGATCGCATTGACACACAAAGCCCCAAGGGCAGTCCCTAGAGGTCAAAAAATGGTCCTAACCACTCTCACAATAGTTTTGAAAGGTCAAAGATCAATTTGGAACATTCAGGCACATTGCTCAGTATCCATCCCACCCTGGGACGAATTCAAACTAGAATTTGCCCCACCTAGGGACGAATTCTAAATTCGCTCCAGGGTGGGGCGAATTGCAGGTTTGATGGGAAAAAAGTCAAATCTTGACAAATGGCAGCTCAGGTCCACCACCCAATGCTTTCTTCATCACATGGGAGTATGGGTGAGCATTTTTAAGTATTAGAGGCATTTGCAAGGTCATTCATGAAGTCCTTATTCAGGGAGGAATCTCCTTCACCTTGGGAAGGCATGATTTCCAAGTGGTGCCTCTGCATGCCCATTTCAAGAGACCTCCAGGTCTATAAATTAGTGAGTTTCCTCACCCCAAGATAAAAAGGAGAGAGGTAACATTTTAGAGCAACGAAGTGCTATCGTTTTATTTACACATCTCACACCTTTTGGATTTGTGCCTTTCACATCCTTGATCTCCTTTAGAAGGGAGGTCATTGGGTGACTATTGGGAGGACAAATATTGATCCCAAAACATGAAATTTGGCCACAATACCCCACCAAATTTGTCGACAATACCACACAAGATGTTTTGGACCCATCCCAAATGGATTGGTGTCGAAATCAGGCCTCAAACGGCGGGCGACCTGCCCCATGGGCGCCCCCTCCCACACTACCACAATCCTAATCGCCCCATTTTAGAGCGATGGGAATTTCATGGCAGATTTGATTTCTTTAATTTTTGCATTCAATTCTATGATGTTTAGATAGGTTGTCATTTGAATTTTGTCTCGTTCTGAACAATTTTGATCATATTTCTAGCTTTGTTCGCTTTTACTAATATGTAGGTAGCATCATCAAATTCTTGTTGATGGAGGCCAAATTGGGAAAATATGACCATCTGGGTCTTCCCAAAATGCCCCCAATCAGCTAATTCCAAGTTTGCAGGCCTTTTGGGGCTTCCTACGTAGGACATTGGGACAGTATCTTTTCGGTATTTTGTTGCAAGTGAATTCGTCCCGCCCTAGAGCGAATTCAAATTGGTGAGGAATTTCCCGAATTTTCTTTTTGTAGAACCTTCCTAGTGGTATCTTGATGCCCCTATAAAATTTTTAGAGCATTTGGACCTATTTTAGTCATAGTTTAATTCATTTTTCTCATTTACTTATCGTAGGCTTGGGGATTGCATGCTTTGTTTCATCCACAGGTGCTACTGACCGTTTCTTGTTCCTTTGAACGTAGGTTTTGGACATCGAAGGAGCAGCGAGGAGTCAAGACTCATCATTCCAAGCGGCAGCAATGTTTTGGTTCACCCAATTTTACATGTGGGCATGCGAAAGAAGGAAAGGCGCCCATGGATGTAACAAGAACTCATGCTTAAACGCTCCTAGCCCTTGGAAGGGGAGGATGTGCATAGTAATCAAGTTTGAAAAATATCAATAAAAATGGCTGTCTTATTTATTCCCATCTATTTCATTTTGATTTGCTCGTGCTTTTCCCTCTTTTCATGCACTTTCAAGTTTCTAGGATTTAGCGTTGAGTCCGATTTTTGTTTGCATTTTGCATACTCACTTTCCTTTTTGCTTCCGTATCCTCATGCTTTCAATCCCAAAGCCCTTGAGTTTAGAGAATATAACACGCCCCCATTATCATCTTGGCTCCCAATGAATCTAATCAAGAATCGTACATGATAGGAAAGTTTTCCCCCTATACATATATGCTTATGGTATAATAGGTAAATTTGGTTGGTAAATAAAAATATTTATAATTTCAAGGTGAAATGTCTATGATTTATGTGGGAGTGTTAACAATTTAAAATAAAAATAGTGAAATTATTATCAATGTGAGGTGACCCAACCCAAAATAATATTTACATCCAAAAATTTTGAGTGAATGGTCCCTGATCAAGGGTACCCATATTCATCAACTTCAAACTTTAGAAATCCTAATATTCATGAATTAATGATGATTCACCACTATGTATAACCATGTCTTAGGTATCTGATGAAATGTTAGTTCCTATTATTTTGAGATCAATCCCATAAAATAATAATAATTTTGTTCTTACAATAAATATTACTAAGCAAACAATGAGAACTTAGTGAAGGTCTTAGAATAAAAAAATGATTCTCAAAGAAGTAATTTTAACACACAAAATATGTGTGATCATTATAGAATAAATGGACAAATTTTGAAGGATCGTTGTATATTCCATTAAAAAATGGATCACTTTCATGAGAGATGAACTAGTGGTAAAATAGGTCATCTTTAGAATATCAAAATCAATGTTGAATAAAGGTACATTAAAGTAATGTAGTAGAAGATAATCAAGTCAAAGAAGAAAAAAACAACATTCAATAAGAAGAAGAACATGTTTTTGTCACACAAGTAGAGAATATATATCATACTAATATTTGGTATGATTCCAAGTAGATGATAAGAGATAAATTACAGATGCAAATAAATCATCCTAAATTTTATTGGTACAATACATCCAGGAACCAATGACCTAAAAATGAAGTTGTACATTCAAAATGTTATTCTTCACCATCAATAGAAGTCTTTTAATATAGAAAAAATAATTAGTAATAAATGCAATTGAATATTCAACCATCAATAGAACACCAAACAAAGCATAAAAATATTGCATACCACAAATAGTGTCTTCCACAAATGAATAATTCCAAGAAGTAAAATATGATTTATCTCACTCCATTATGATATAATTAAGTTTGAAATGGAAATTAGTTTGAACATAAGATATGGAAATGAATATCCACCACATTAAGATCAAAGGAAGAAATAATACATCACATATCACAAGTAGATACTTAATCAAATAAGTGAAGCCATCAAAAATAATAAGTAATTGATATGAACTCGATAGAATACATTGATCAAGACAATTTTTGGGAACAAGTCTATGTGGCAAGAGAACGATTGATCTCATAAAAATGTAACATATTCAATGAATATCCACCAAATTAAGAAAATACATGCTTCACTTGAAGATGTTGAAGAAATAAAATTCAATCATTGAATAAATATTTTGTAATAAATGTATTTGGAGTGCATTATCAATATAATTTTACACTTCTAAGTATCTATGTAGTAAGTCTACATTAACGTGGGGGGTTCTATCTATAATTCCTATGTCACCCTGTATATTGTTCTTTAGTCATAAGAAAAATAGATATTTTAAATATAACATAGTAATAGGGGTATGTTAGGAGTTATTACATCATAGGCCATGTGAGAAGTCAAGTGGAATAACCAACCATCACAAAGTTTATGCATGTATTATAGGAAATGATATTTTTAAAGTTTTTTTGAGGGTTTTTTGTGCCTATATTAGGAAAACTATATGCTTAAATGCATTTTTAACAACAATATAATAAATAAAAATATTAATATATAAAAATCATGGCCTCAAATTTGTTGCATAGCTACATGTATTAGTCCACTTGTTTTTCCACCTTTGGATCAATTAATTTGTAAGTTATATTTATGCCAATGAGAGTGACTAAAGGTACTTATGGAATCACATAATATTTGGTGTAGTCACCCACTCCAAGGCCTATAATGATATGTTAGTTGTTGTGTCTTCTAAAGTATCTAGTTTCTCATGTTATCACCATCTGACTATCCGTGGGTACCTCAAGCCTATGCAAAATAGTGTTTGACTCACTATCTAGTAGGTATAATTTTTTTCAAACACACATATGACCTAGACTATATTTATTATCATAAATATAACATATATCATCATCTTGGTAAACTTACATCTCTTCCTCACTTAGCCATTCAAAGAAAATATTTTTATTTCCTACACCTAGAGATAATAAAGGTGTTCAAAATTATGAAATTGGGACAACGTATTTGTGCAATTTAATGCTATTAGCTTATATTTAGCCCATGTATCTAACCCAATGGTGCTAATTATGTTATTTGTGTTAAACAATTTTACCTTAGTATAGATCTCTTCCTTTAATCCACTAAAAAAAAACTTGTAAAAAATACCTCAATTATTCCTCCTATGTCATTTGCCATTATTCAAAATTTTCGTAGTATTCTTAAACTATGTGAATTTATCTAGTTTATTCAAAGATATTTTGAAATACTTAAATTTATTGGGACCAAGGATTAGTATATTTTTATAAAATTCATCCCATAAATGTATTGTATCATAAATTTATGGATCTTACCATTGTAGTGATTCCTTTTCCAAATTGAAAAATTCTATAGGTAATTTAAGAGTGTCCTAAGTATAATGTAGATAAAAATATTAATTTACATACTCTATCCAATTAGTAGGATCCTCACCATCAAACATGCAAAAATACAATTTTGTGGTACATAGTAGAATGGGTAAGGTATGTTGTGACCTACAATATTTTGTTGATTTCCTATGGGTTTAGTGGGAGAAGAATTTTGTTCAACTTGCTATAATGATTAAAAAACTTCATATATAGTTTTGAAGATATTGGTGGTGAGAATTTGGATATTTTATATATTAGGTTGTATTTGATCCATCATGTACCACTTTTTTATCTCATTAGTGAAAGTGTCTATGTAAAAAATTTAAAATTGATCCCTAAATTCTTGTAGCTCTTTTACCTCTTCACTCACTTTTTGAAAGAACTATCCTATGATGATCACATTACAACCATTATAAATATGTTAAATTATCCAAAATATGATATGGATACTATATACAAAAATACTAATTGTGTGGTTACCTGGTAAGCAAATCTAGAATAAAGATATAATACCAAAGGTTAACTTTTTCTATTGGTTAGTTCTTCAAGATACAATCCTTACAGTTGAAATTAAAAAAAAAAAAAAAAGCTGGTCATATTTGTGGTCAACATGAAGAAACTACCCAAAACCTCTTCTTGAACTACTCATTTTCTCTTTCAATTCTTAATTCCTCTTAATTTATTTGGAAATATATTTTGTCCTTCCTAATACGGTAATAGATATTTTTACTCAGTGGTCCTTTCCATCCATTTTTAGCCCTATATTGTGCACTCTTTACAAATTAATCCTCATGCACTACCTATGGGGTGTTTGAAGGGAGAGGAAGAGTAGGCCCTTTAATAATTATTCCAGAGAATTTTATTCTATAGGATTCAAGATTTTGCATTTTATTATTGTGAACACCTCTTACTTCTCTTTCTCTCCTAGCAAGAGAACTTTGTTGAATCAATACTAGCATTTAAGTTAAGCCTTCCTAGAATAGATCATGGATCTAATTATTTTTATCAAAAAAAACTATAAACTAAATTATTCATATCACCCATGGGATGGGTAAAATTAAATTTTTATGTAGCCTCCAAAGAAAATCCTAGGTTGATATGAATTGGTGGGATTATTAGAGACAATAAATATGAAATATTATAGCTTATGCTAAGAATATTGGTGTTTAATTACTAAGGCCAATATATTATTTTAAGGTATTACCATTCTTGAATACTTGGGTTTGAAGAAGATCATCATTGAAGGGGATTCCATAGACTTAATCAACACACTCAAAGGAACCTGCCCCGCTAGGTGGAACATTAGCAACATGATGGATGAATCTAGAATAATTCTTAACTCCCTTGAAATTTTTTAGTGTAGACATATCTTCAAGTAAGGTAATAGGGTTGTTGATTTTATTGACAATATTGGTGTTCATCAAGAAAACTTGACCATTTGGAGGAATTCCTTTTCCCAGGATATAATTATTTTTGTCAAAAGAGAGTCTTCTCTAAGTATTGAATTTGCTTAAACCTAGTTTTTTTTCTCTTGGTAGAATTTTTTTGAATTACCTTTTTTGGTGGATTTTTAAAACTCTTATCTTAAGTTGGTTGTAACCTCTTATCCATGTTTTCCTACCACTTTCTTGTTTTAGGAAGTGGTTATCATTACCCAAGGATGTCAAACCTAGTGAGTATTATTTTTTTATTAGTATTCTAAATTTTATCCTAGAGGTCTCCTCTAGCTTGACTTTTCTTGATGGTTTTGGTGCTCTAGGATGGGGTGGATTTCAGTCAAGGTATCTCTAGATTCTAGGTACCCCTTCTAGGGTTCCCTAGTTGCTCTCTTGAGAGGTGGCAAATTATGCATAGGCCTAATGGGTATGGATGCATTAGATTGTTTTCTTCTTCTACCCTATTCAACGAAGAAGGATACCTTTATGTGGAATAACCATGACCTACTAAATACTCCTAAGTAGGAAGGTAAGGTTACTAATGATCTTCTTCATTATTTAACTAGATCGATCGATTTGGCTTCTACTTATGCTAAAGAAGTCTCTGAGATGGTGAATAAATATATGGTTAAAAATTATAATTATAAGGATTCAATGCCTTATACTTGTGGGATTCAAGTTTGCTTGTACATTTTTTAAGGTTTTTTTATTTCTCTATTGTTGTAAGTGTTGTGACCACCCTTTGGGCTTGACTATCTCTTATCATTGACTTATTTGCTGGTTTTATTTTTACTCTATTCTTTTTGCTAATTTAGATTTCTTATAATAAGGTTTATGGATCCTTTTAAGACCCATTATTTTTCCATTTTATCATAAATAAAAATGATCATTGTAATGATATGATTATAATGGGATATATTAGCACCTAGTACATTTATTTTAGATGCATGAAACTTAACTTTTTTCATTTTTTGTTTATTTTCTACACCTAGTAAGTGTTTTAATTACATGTACCTCTAGCCCTTAGTTATGATATACTTTAGGGAAATCCATTTCATCATAATCACAAAAATCATCATAATTCATAATATATTATACCTAGAGTTTTCCTACCTACTACTAAAGACCTATAATCCCTTAATATTATGATTATGTCTATGTTGCTCAACACTAAAAACTCCTAAATATGATCTATAAATGCATTCTCAATATACCCAAAGGACCTTGTAGTTATTTTATTTATTTTTTTATGTTTTAAAAACCCATGAATATTCCTTAAAAATACACTTTTCTTAGGTTAGGATTTTGGTTTCTTCTAAATCACTCTCTTGGTATGACCACAATTTTCTATGTAATTTTTTTGGGTGTGCTAGATTGGGGGTTGCTTGATTTGTGGGATTATAATTATGCTTATATCATTTGTATATAATACATATACCAATAATTTAATGCAATATATATGAATAAGCATACCTATTCCCTCGACCTCAACCACGAAGAAAACCTATTGGGGTTCAATTATTTCTACAGCTACACTACACATGTGTGGTACAATGTGCTTACCTTATTGGAAAAAAACCACTTATTGGTGCACCACAAAAATTAAATTATCAATGTATTCCTATTGATAAAATATTTTCTAAGGAGCCTTACTATATAATCAAGAGTATGTGGGATCTTGCAATCATATACGAGTACTACCTAAGGCTTGAGTATTGGATTTTGAAGATCCCTAACTTAATTATATGCTTTACAACTTATCCAATAATGATAAGTCATCCATAATATTGAATAACTATATTATTAATATTGATGTAATGTGGTCTTAAAATTATTTTAGAATATAACTATACATACCCAATTTTACTTACCCATTGCATTCTAGGATTCTAGTCAATTTTTGCAATCTACGACATTTTTCAACCATCATGAGAATTAGATGCTTTGGATGATTTTTCCACTAATATACCAATTCATAATCTATGATTGTGTCACTTAACCTAAAAAATAAATTTAGCACAAAATTTTAAACTTTACCCTTGCAATGGTCAAATGGATGAATTTGTAGCCCAATCAAGTTCACAACTATGAATTTATCTAGGTTATAAATTTGTCGATGAATCTTCAAAATGGAAAATTTACCAATCCAATTCCTATATTCATCCATGCAAATATCTTGAAAACTAATATTATATTTGTGTGCCCTAAAATATTTCCAATTAAGCCTACGATAACATGTCATAAAACATAAAACTTGCCTAAACTTTTGGAATAGCTCTCCATGTACTGATTTTCCAAATTTGGATGTTGTTTTTTCCTAATATAATTCCCTAAACATAGATTATAAAAATTTTGCATTCATTTCACTCAAAGGGAACAAAAAATTCTATAAATTAGGCACCTCCATCTCAAAATGAACATGAGTTTTACAATAAACAATTTCTAATAAAGAGTAATTTTGAACTAGTGATTTTTTAACAACTAGATAACATTGTTTTGTAGATTTGAAGCTTTTTGAGACCTCCTTTGAAGTACCTTTTTACCTTCAAGTATCCTAGGATGATGCATGGATAATATTTCACCCTATAATAGGAAGGTAACGTATCTCTTGCTATTTTTTTTCTTTTCATGATATCTAATCTATTGAATTGCATTTCTATCTTAGTTATTTTTTCCATATAACTTTTTTTAACATGATAATATTATTTGTATTAGACTTGTCAAAATTTCTTAGTTTCCTTTAAGGATTCATATTTATTATCCAAAAAATATCTATCACCTATCTATACCATGATGTAATATATTTACCTTGACTTGGTTTTTATAATAATATATTATGAATTTGCAATAGGATGTAACTTTACCTAGTTGAACATTTTCTTTGATTTCTAATCAGTTTTTGAATTTATTTACATCCTATCAATCAATATGTTAACATGACATTTTAAAACCTTTTAGTTCTAGTTCCAAAATCAAATTTACTAGTTATAGGGTCTGTAGGTGATGAACTTATCTTATATATTATGAATCTTTCTCACAAGCTATAAACCTCTAGAATTTAATGGTTTAAGAAATTTCAACATCATAAATAATAACAATAAATCCTAGGTATATTCTTGAATTATCTCAAATATCATTTTAGTTTAGTAGCAATTACATTTTAATTTTATGTGGTAATGTTCTTTCAAAATATTAGATTACATTTTGTGCAAAGGAATAAGGGGTATGACTACAAGAAAGTAACTTTAGCACATTCCTAGGCATTGAGTAGGTCCACTAATGTATAACTCATCCATTATTTTCTACTTTTCAGCACTTTCTACAAATTTTCCAGCTAGTAGGTAGTAAATTTTTTATAAGTTGTGAACGTGTTTGTATGTTGGAAACTTATCTTGGTAATGAATCAAAGTTTAGAGGTTGAACCCATCCTTAGTAGGGATGTAGTAATTTTATTTAATATTTTATTTTGGTACTAATATTGCATTATACTTTTATCTATGCTTTGTTGTAGTAGTTCATTAAAATGGTATAAAAAAGACAGTGAACATAATACTAAGATTTATTTTTAAAATTTACATTCTTTCAAGCACAAAGGAACTGATTTTAGAACTCGTTAGATATTGAATATTAAGTATGTGTAGCTTATGTATAGGCTATACCTTATCCTCATGCATTATTTTTATGGCCTTGGTTAAAATTGAAGAATAATTCTTTTCTATTTTAGCTTGGCATATTTTTCAAAAAATCAAAGTGCATATAGGAACTAGATTCTATTTTACTATATTATTAGTCTTCCTTGCATCATATTTTAAATATTCACTTAAAAATATATGGTTCATTAAATTTCTAGTTAGCAAAACATAGGTTTTTGCTCAATTAGAAACAACAAAACATCGGATTTAGAGGAAAATCCCTCAAAAACTCTTGGTTAACCCTTGCTACCCATAAAATAACTCAAGAAAAAATGATATTTAGACAATCCCTATTCATGTATGGAATCCTCGGTTTGGAGACCATTATCCCAAAATTTTGGTCTACATATTTAATAAACTAGATGTGAATACCACACAGGTCTTAAAACCTTTTGGCCTAAATATTTTGTGTTAATCAACTTAAAAAATTACTCCACTTGAATAAAATATCACCTAAATTATTCTATTATCTTAAATCATATTAAACAAATATAACAAGAACATAACAAAAGGTTATTCCTATTGGAGGAAGTTTAATGACCACTTAAGTAAATAATTGTATTGATATCAAGCGTTATATCTCATGTTGAGTATAAAATGGTGGGATAATGAGAGTCATAAGGAGATAAAATATTATCACAAAGGAGATGTAAGGATTTTTTAAAAACTTCTCATTCTTCTCCAACGAACTCTAGGAACAAAAAATTAATAAAATCAATTCCTCTTTTTGAAGTATGATTTCATACATAACTAAAATCATGGCTCATCTAATGGCCTATATTATATAACCTTTGTATCCTTTCCTAAAAAAATTATAGTGTTCAATAATATTGCATTTGAAGAAGAGGAAGAACAAGTTTCCCATTTTGGAATTATCTCCTTAATCTATAATTATATGCAAAACGTAATCTTTAGACATATGGATCACCTTTCGACTTTCACTTGAAAAAATAAGGAAACTTTATCAATGGTCATGAGTGCAAACTATCTAAAACATTTAGATAATATATGTCACCCTGCTAGTGAGAAGTCCTATTTGGAATATATTCGATAACCTAAGTTTAGTCCATACACTTTCAATCTGAAAAACAATCCCATGGGGCCTTACACATAGATATTAATACTTTATGAACTAGACCTCCTATTATCACTAAAGAATGAGGAAATTTTAACCCAATGATTTTTGTGGGGCAACAACCTCCATTACCTTCCAAAGAGGAATTACTAAAAATTGAAAGCACGAGATTTCGGGCAAAGGAAACACTAACTGTGATGCATTCAAAATCAAATACGCTTAAGTCCTAAAAATGTAGAATGCATGAAACAAAAGAGACACATTGAAATGAGATACAAGCAAATGAAGAAAACACAACCCTTTCATTAAATTCTCTTGATCTCTGTTACAAATATGCCTTCTCCCTTTTCAGGGGCTAGGAGCGTTAAAAGAATTTGATTACAATCGAGACTTAAGGTTCCTCTTTCCACGTGCCCACACTTGAAATGGGCGGGCCAAGATGATGTCGTCGCTGATGTTGATGAGTCCTTAACCTCTGCTGCTCCTCCTATGAACAAAGAAACAACAAAGATGTCAGTAGCACCTGTTGCAAATAGTAAGTGTTTGTTCTCTAAAATCGCCAAAAGATGCATGTAAACATTTGTCTAAAACAGTGAGTAAAGTGAGTCCAAATGGCCTGAAAACTCGACGAGAAGACGAGAAGATATTACCGAAGGCTATTGCCATCGAGAAAGTCGGCCAATCTGCCTTCACCTGGAATTCGTCCCTGGGCAGGACGAATTCTGACTGCAATTCGTCCCTGGGTGGGACAAATTCTACTGTGTTGGAAAAGCCAAACTGACACCGCTCCAATGTTGAATCCCGAGACCTTAAAAACACCTAAAAATAGAGGGGTTATGTAATTGGGGCCATTTTGGGATGACCCAGATGGTCGGATTCTCCCAATTTGGCCTCTATCCTCGAGAATTTGATATCTCCGCCTGCAAGTTAGTATAACAACAAAGCGACAAAAAGCATAACAAAACCTGATCAAAATGTCATGAAATTGAAGCTATGAATTCACCAAACAGAATAACACAAAATGCAACATGGATAAGTAATCTAGAATGCTTTTAGAATAAAACTTAGAAAGTGCGGGGTGCCCAAGTGGGCCTCCCACCGTTGGCACTTGATTCCGGTGCCAATCCACTAGGGATGGGCCCAAAACCTCTTAGGATTGGGATGTCTATGAATTGGTGGTGTAAGGTGGTCAAATTTTGGATTTGGGTTGGATGCACACTTCCAAAAGCCACCCAATAACCTCCCTTGCAAAAGAGATTAGTGGATGTGAGAAGGTGAACCAAAAGGATGCAAGTGGGTATTCAATCGGACAACACTTCATTGCTTGAAATCGCCTCCAATATGTTCTTTTGGGTGAGAAAATTCCCACCTTTTATAGACCCATGGGGTCTCTTTTGAGAGGGAAGCATAAACGCCATGTGTTGGTCATAGGTGCCAAGTGGCAGTCATGTCTTCCCATGAGGGAGGGGAGTCCTCCATGACTTGGTATTTCATAACTGCCCTTATGATAGTCCTTTAATGGCCCATCTGTTCACCCACACACGCGTGCGAGGTAGGAGTCATCAACTGACTATCCCTGGCTGCCACTTGGCGCCATTCTTCTTTTTGCCCGTTAAACTTGGAATTCGTCCTACCCAAGGAAGAATTCAGAATTCGTCCCTTGGTGAGATGGATTCAAATTTGAATTCATCCCAGGATGGGATGGATTTGGAGTAGGTTGTTCGAAGGTGCCAAATTGCCTTCTGACCTTCCAAAATTGTTGTAAAAGTGGTTAGGACCACTGTTTAACCTCTGAGGGCTGCCCTGGGGGCTATGTGTGTCAAAGCGATCAATGTTTGTAGTCATATAATCGGATTGGTGCTGTTTTGGTGTCTACAAAAATAACTCATATTCATTCTACTCCTTTCGCTACAATAGAAAATTAATTAGAAACTCCCCCTAGCATACTAATGTCTCAATTGGTATTTTCTAAATAACAATATCTTTTAAACCCAAGATAAATATATGCCTATAATTCAGTCTTGCCTACTTCTAACACAAATTTATATGATGTATTTAACCTCATTAATTTTGGTATGAAACCCTTGCTTGATCCTACAAATCGACCAAATAATACCTTAAGTAATTTCTCAAATTCCTTTGCTCCTCAATAAAATTTCTCTTTTAACTAAAATTCACATATGCACATTTTTATTAATATATCAAATTATTTTCTCTAATCATAAGTTCTACTAATATTGACTAGTCAAACCTATCCTAAAGTCCAATATCCTATGTTCCAAGTATAGAAATTGACTCAACAAATGTATTCATTCTGAGGAGTTTCCAAACAAATATGTGCATTTAATGATATGTACAATCAACCATTGGAACCACTTGTAGCTAACCATCCTTTTTATCTTATTTTTAAAGCCCCTAAGTTTCCCAATTATAATGGTACAAACAATCATGTGAGTTACATAAAACTCTTTTTGATCACTTGTGTGAGTATAGCAATGACTTACTACTAAAAATATTCTTATAAAGACTTATTAAGATAGCACTGGAATGGTATCACCATATGTCTCATCATCCTCGCATGAGATTTTAAGAACTAGGTGATAAATTTGTTCAAAATCATTTTATTAATATAGAATAAGATGCTACCCTCACTAATTTATATTAGTTAAAGTAATTGAAGGAAGAAAATGTATCAAGATTCTTAAAAGTGTGGTTGTCATTCCTAACAAATTTGAAATATATACCCCTCTAAAGGATCTCCTTAGTGAATTAAAAAAAAAACTTTATGAACATGTATCCTATCCCTTGGAAGTGTCCATACATTATTTTAAGCACTTAATTCAATTAGACAAACAAGTTGAATTTACATTTATGAGGAAGGGAACGTTAAAGCTTGAGAAGGAGGATAATAATCTATAATCAAAAGAGGTAGTATAAGAATAAACATGTCATAAGATATGGAGTCATAAACACTAGATAAAATAATAGTGGAAGTATTGCAGTAGCCATTCAATATATCATTTGAAAAAAAAAGAGACAAGTAGAGAATACACTAGATTAAAACAACCATCCTCTATCATTTTAGAATGAATTTTAGAATAAAAAATGGTCAAACTACCACATATAATATATTTGAATCCTAAAAGAGAAAAACTACTAGGATTTAATGTTGCAAAATAATATGCTTTTCATTGCATCCATGGACACCGAACTAATAAATTAAAATTATTAGGATATCATTAAAGACCTCATGTATGGAGTGTAAATTACCTTTGGTGACTCCCAACCATCTACATCTTCTAATCAAGCCTTGGGAATTTTCTAAAATTATTTACCAAATCATCAAAAGATAGTTAATAATATTAAATATCAAAATGTATCACCACCTAACTAGAATATAGTTGTGATGATTTATGTGGTGAGAATACAACAACAAAGTGCCTTGTAGTCAAATCCAACTATAAATACTTACCTTGTTCTATAAACTAAAATTAATGATCCTAAGATGTCATTCTTAATTTTAAAGGTCCAAGATAAATGGAAAGGAACCTTTAATCCACAAAAACAACTTGAAGATATATGTACTAATTTTTGTCTTCTCTATTTATGGAAAACTTCTCTAGCTTAGAGAGAAAATATATTTAAGTTATTGAATAAACAAATAGTTCCCCAAAATATTAGTCTAGTTGGCTTGAATCATGTGCTAAGAACTCTTGTTGGTAATTTTGTAAACATAGCCTTTTATGAGGAAGATTTCTCATCCATATCTATGCTTGGGTAATTCCCCCTTCACATCACCTATGAAATTGGTAATATCTTTATGTAATGTTTTTATCAAAATAGTTCTTATTGATAATATATTTATATATACTAACAAACTAAAATACATTAATAAGATCAAATTAAATAAATAATATATAGAAAAGTTTGATGTTATTATCATAGTTTATGATAATGTGAAATGAATAGTTATGAGAAACTTGATCCTCCCTATAAAATTAGGGTCCCACATTTTCAACACTTTAAATCATGTTCTAACTTGTGACTTGAACTATAATATTATTTTAGGGTGATCGTAGATCCATGCTATGTAGGAATTCCCATCTACCTATAATAAGTTATTAGAGTTTTATTACCAAGAAATAATCCACACTATTCATGTAGATCCTAATACCTTTCCTACTATCCATACAACACAAAGAAAACACTTAATATATATTTATCCATCATAAAGTACATATAACCTTTTCACAAAATCTCTACCTTTAGGGTCAGATGGTAATGACAATAATTTAAGCACTAGTAGTCAACATGAGAAACAAGAAGACCAAACCCAAGTGTAGACACCAAAATTTAGCCATTTTCATCCACTAAAACCCTTGATAATCCCCTCTTAGCCTCCCTAATCCTCCAATTTTCCTCTAATATTCTACTTAACATCCACATTTAGTGTGAAATATCACCTTTAACACTCAATGGGATCTAAATTAAAATTATTTAAATTTAAAATTCCCATAGGTGGTCCAAACACCCCCTTCCTTTCCTTAAAAAAACATGCATAAAAACAAAGAAATATATCCAGATACTGCTAAAGTTTTATCTGCCTTTAGTGCCCCATTTCGAGTTCTTATTGGTAATCACCCTTATATTTTTATTTAAAAAAAAAATTAGTTTATTGTTTGCATCTTCATGGATATGGGGCCTAATCGAGATAGGCCCCCATGATGCTACTAAATTATTTTTTTGGTTGTGTGCAGGTAATTTATAGGCAAAAAAGGAGGGTTCAAAAATATTTAAGCTTACCAAAATCCCTTCCACTCTTTATTGTGGCTAGATAAAAAAATTTAAAGGCACCAATTATTATATTTCTTATGACCTAAATAGGAATTTCATCAACCATTGATGATTTTAGGTTGTAAGACCTTAGAGGGCATTTATGTAAAAGGAAGACATAAATTACATAATAAAATATCTTATTTTCTTTGTTCATTTGTATGGTGCCTACTATTTGTACAAAAAAAATATAAACTTAACATACTTTTACCCATCATGAAGTACATATCGCCTTATCACAAAACCTCTACCTTTAGGGTTAAATAGTAATTATAATGAGGTAAGCACTAGTACTCAACCTGAGAACCATGAAGAGCAAACCCAAGAAATTCAAAATTTTGACCATGTTAATCCATGAATCAAATTATTAGAATTATACCTAGTAAAGTTGCTCCCCTTACCTTGAACCTTAGAATTGTCTTCTAAAAAAGGAAAGGTAGTGTAGAAAATATGTTATATCTATGTTTATGCTAGAATGACTAATGAAGAAATGACTAATGACTAATGACTATCTTTGTTCTATCTTTTTTTGTGCTAGAATGACTAAGGACCTATGACTCATTGAATAATGAATTGATTCTTGTCACATATCAAATATCTATCATATACATATAGATCTTATGCAACCTAGGGTATCATTGGATGTGTCTAGGAAAATTTGAACAAGGTGTGAAATAACCTTTGGAACCTGAATCATGGATAATTCAATGGATGATTGGGTATAGATCCCATTGTAAAAAATATCAACCTTGTTCATAATATTTTGATAATGATGACAAAAATTAGTTTCTTAAATTTCATGAAGATATTACAATCACAAACAAGTAAAAATCAAACCATTATAGGGACCACAAAATATACCTTCTTCTCCTCATTACACTTAATATAAATATCATAGATAATTTTCATTCCAAACCCCATAATTATTTAGAACTAGTAAATACCATAACCCAGCTAAAAAAGTATTCTCTTTTAATAACAAGCATCAATAAAAGTTAGATGAAGTCCTTAACACACATCCCTTCTAGCAATTATCTTACCCTAGAATATAACCATAACAAAGAATTACATGTTTAAGGAAACATTGCAAATACCTCACAATCATTTGATCCCGATGAATTTTCCATAAAGCCAATCAATTTTAAAAGAATAGTAGTACTCCCTACATCCCCACATTTCTAGGATAAGTCTCACACTATCATGGAATGAACAACTGGTATTAATATTGGAAATCCTAGAATCCTTAAATTAGGAAAAGTCTTAACTTATAAATAATAGGAAGCGTATACAAAACTCCTAACTAAGTTCTATGATATTTTTACATGGTCTTATATGGACATGCAAGGATTAGATTCTTCTCTTGTTGTACATCATTTGTATGTTTGGCCAAATGTCAAGCTAGTAAAGTAAATGTTGAGAAAATAAACCTTAAGGTAGCCTTATGCATCAAACATGATCTTTAAAATATCCTTGAAGCTAAATTTATAAATTCCATTAACTATTATTATTGGATACCTAATATAGTTCCTATCACTAAAAGTAAAGGCATTGTTTATACCTACACTCACTTTGGAGATATTATAAAATTATGTCCCAAAGAAAATTTCCCTCTACCCAATATTGATGTGATTATTAATTTATCTACTATATCTAGGATGCTATCCTTTATGGATAAATTATTTGCATATGATTATATTAAAAAAGTACTAAAATTTCAACCTAGGATAAGCTTTACAATCACATGCAGGACCTTTCACTAGCAAGTTTCGGATTTTAGCTTGAATAATGTTGAGGCAACTTACCGATATACTATGATGTATATATTTCTTGATATTATACATGGTACTATAGAATTTTATGTTGATTATCTGCTTGGTCATTCCCTAAGACAATAATATCATGATCAAAATTTAAAATATTTTTTTTAATTTATAAGGTAATATAAAATTTTCCTTAAACCCTTCAAATGTGTCTTTGGAGTCAGATAAATAAAAGCATAAGGGTTAATTGTTTCTCATTGAGGAATAAAAGTTGACCCATCAATTGTTTTTGTTATTACATAGTAATAAAAGCAATTTGTAAGTTATTATATGATTTATTTCTCAACTCATTAATAAATGCTAACATTTTACAAAATTATTAAGAAAATATTTTGTAATACCACTAAAACCTATCCTCCATCTCCACCAATCCTTATTATATCATCCTTCATCAAGTTTTTACTATTGTATATCACTACAACTATGCATGCTCTAGGAGTCATAATGGTCGAACATGATGGCCAACATAAATAAAGAGCAATACACTACATTTGCAAAAAACTAGGAAGTTATAAAATCCTTTATAAACCTTTGGAAGAACTTTGTCTAGTAGTATTTTTAACCACTCAAAATGTGAGATATTACATGCTAAATAAAAATTCCATTATTATAGCTTGAGTAGATCATTTAAGATATCTCATGTTAAAGCCCTACCTCTTGAGTTGCACTGCTAAGTGGGTTATGACCCTCAATAAGTTTGACATTGAATTCATAAACCAAAAGACCCTAAAATGATAATTCATAGGAAATATTTTAGCAACACCACCATTAAAGGCTCATAAACCTATAGAAATATATTTTCTAGATAAAACTATTTACAATCATGATGTCGAGCAACCTAATACATGGTTCCTATACTTTGATGGTGCTAGACTTGTTAAGGTTGTAGGCATAGTTCTAGTATACTCACAAAAATTTATTAGTCACTATCATTAAATATTTAGTTTTCATACACAAATAATACTACAAAATATTAATCCTTAATCTTTAGACTCTTAGTTGTTCAATATCTAAAAATATTAATATTATCTATTTTCAAAGACTCTCAACTTACCATTAGTAAGATAAACATAACTTGTCAAACCAAGGATGACAAGCTTAAAATATATAAAGATATTATCAACAACCTATTGGCCATATTTGATAAAGTGACCATTACTATTATCCTTGGGTTTGGTAATCATCATATTGATGTAATGGTAGAATTTTTTTTCTTGTTTTCCTAGAATTGGAGGATGAGTAAGACACAATCATCATTCAACAAATTAAGTAATTGACAACCCTCAAATCTAGACAAATACCTTTAATAATATTTTCTAAAGAATAAAAAATCCATCTAGATCATTGGTATGAATAAATTAATTCCTTTCTTAAGGAGGCCAAGTTAGCTAAATAGATCAATCATAATTGGTGATATCCTCTCCTCTACTGCCTTAATTGGTGATGTCTTAGGCAATGAAATTTTCACTCTGTCATAATCATGATTGATCCCTTTTTCAAGTCATTAATGTTTTTCTTAAGGAGGCCAAATTACCTAAATGAACCCTCTACTATCTTAACTAGTGATGTCTTAGGCAATGGAATTGTCACTTTGTCATAATTAGTGATGTCTTCTACTTTATTGCCTTAATGAAGAAGAGGCTAAGCACACAATTCAAGAAATTTGTAATGGAAAATATGTATGTTATTAAACTAAAATATCATGAACAAAAGTCTGCTCAGGTTAGGATATTATTGGTCCTATATAAAAGGAAGACACTGTCAATTATGTTCATCAAATTTGCAATAAAACATTTTACCAAATGGGTTAAGACCATGCCTTTGTCCTCTTACACTGGTATATAAGTTTCTAAATTCATCATCAATAAGATATTATCCCATTATGGAATCCCTAAAATCATAACTTAAGACAATGGAACTTCTTTGAAAATAATACTTTTGCTAAACTTTATGCTAAGTTAAAAATTTAACATAAATGATGCATACCATACTATATATAATAACCAAGTTGAAGCCTCAAATAAAAATATTATTACAAACCATAGGAAACTTGTAAACAAAAATTAACAAAAGTGGCATATTTAGCTATATCTTACATTATGGGGCTACAAAACTGGTGTTCAAACTCTGACTAGTGCTACAACTTATGTCTAGGTCTATGGAACCTATTCTATCTTCCCTTTCTTACTATAAATACCATCTCTTCAAATTTTGCTAAAACATATGGTTTTAATCAATGAATGTCACCTTTATTACCTATGTCAATTATAATTTCTTGATGAAAAGTGGATTCATTCTTTGGAACACATTCAAGTCTACATAAAATAGTCAAACGGGCCTATAATAAAATAATCATACCTTGAAAAAAAGGAGAAAAAAAGGATACACCTTGTAGGATGGACCATAGTGTGCAGACCCAGGGAAAATGGGGGCTTAGGTATGAGGAGAATTGCTCATATAAATTTAGCTTTACTAGCTAAGCAGGCATGGTGTCTCATTTCTGGTGAAGAAAATGAATGGACAACTATCATCAAATGAAAGTATCTTCAAAATATGGAATTTCTAAGTAACTCAATTCCAATCAGAGGTTTTGCTTTTTGGAAAGTAATTCTTAATTATAAGGAAATCATCAATAAAGTTTTAAGATGGATTTTAGGAAATGGTGAGAGGATAAATTGCTAGAATGAAAAGTGGGCTAAGGATGAACCACTGATGCAATATCCTAACTTAGCCCAAATTAGAGATATCACAAAAGAACTCATTGGCAAAAAAGTCTTCGATTATATGGTTGAGGATAGAGGTAGAATGAAGTGGAAACAAATAAGAATTCAAGGATTTCAAGCAGAATCAAATGATCTTTGTAATATTCTCGAGAAAAATTTTATCCCCATGAGACCCATGGAAGATCAAGTGACCTGGGCTCCTATGGAAAATGGGTAGTTCACTGTTAAATCAGCTTACAAGCTTCTGCTTGATGACGAGGATTTTATCCTCCAAAAGTAATTCCAAAAATTGTAGTCTTTTCATGGTTGGTTATCCAAGGAAGAATTCTAACCATTGATAATATGATGCATAAAGGTATTTGTATCACTAATCATTGTTATCTATGCAGGGCTAATTGGGAGACCATTTATCATATTTTCCTTGAGTGCCCTTTTTCCTTGACTGTCCTAAGTGGGGTTTTTTAGGCCTTCAATATTTCACGGGTTAAACCAGCCATCGTACTTTATTGGTTTGTCTAGTGGCCTTGCCCATTTTCAAGCCAAAGACTTAGATACATGTGGAAAATTTGTCTCAATCACTATCTTTGGTAGGTGTGGTTAGAAAGGAACCATAGAGTCTTTAATGAATCTATCCATGATCATCAAACTATCATTGCCAAGATCCTATCCTTTGCCAATGAGAATGTGAACCTTATCCTTTTTAATAGCTGTAAACCTCATCTGTAGGAGACCATGATTGCTCAATATTTAAGCTTAACCTTGTTAGATGAGTCTGTGCCTAGGGTAGTCAACCCTAGAGCCAATGTTAATTGGTCTCCACCTCCTATGGGTTCGTTTAAGATTAATTTTGATGGAGCAGCTAAGGACAATCATGGAAGAGCAGGCGCTGGTGGCATTGTGCAAGATCATAATGCGAATATGATGCTTGCATTTTTTGAATATTTGGGAACAAGGACGAAAAATGAAGTTGAAGCTAGAGCTATGTGGAGAGGCCTTCAGATGACTCAAGACTTAGAAAGAAATTTGATCATAGAAGGAGACTCTATGCATGTTATAAATCTCCTCAATAATTGGAAAATACCTCCTTGGAGGATTAAAACAATTGTTGAAGAGGCTAGGATCCTTTTTCAGGGAATATAGGATAGAAAATCCCAACATGTCTTTTGGGAAGCTAACAAAATTGCTGATAAGCTGTCCAATTTGGGTGTCAATGGTGACAAACTTTTCAAATTGGAACTTGGTGTCCCGAGTGAAGTAGAGGAGCTTATTCAACAAGAATTCCAAGAATGATAATCAAATATACAAACAAGGAATGCACTGTAAGTTTGAAAGCTAGGAGTATTCTAGTCTCATTTTTAAATTGGACTCACAATAAAAATTATCTAAGCTATCAGTCTTCATGGATGCTACTTGGAAATACCACAAAGACTAATGGGGATAGTTACATGTCAAATAACATGGCTCCTAGTCATATTAGTAATTTGAGGTTGGTTGATAATCACAAGGAAGGAAATAAACAACAATATAAGACTTCAAACCAAAGCCATGTGGACCACCAGATAGTCATCATCATAAATCTAGCCAATAGGTTCACTTCTCCAAGGTTGATTGGCTAAGATAGTATGTGGTACCAAAGCATGTCATATACAGAAGAAAGAAATTACCAAATAATTATTAAGAGTAACTGTCAATACAAAGCTTGTGGGAGTTTTTTTTAGTACTCTGTTATGTGTGTCTACAACTTTTTTTTCTCCATTGTCTCAAGGAAGGGATCCATGTCTGTTTATTTTTTGTAATTATGATGCATGTGTGTTTTCTCGGGGTATACCCAAAATTTTGTATGGGAAGTTTCTTTTTGATAACAGGATATGTGCCTTACCGGATGTAATGGCTTTGGTGGCATGTAGATTTTACATATATAGGATCCTTAGTAAGGATATGTTCATCAACAACCCTAGGCTGATTTTTGGTTTTGGGTCAACCTGTAAAACCCGGTATTAATGCTATAATATCTTATCTACCAAAAAATAATAATAATCATACCTTGATCATTTGAAGTCATGGATCTAATATTTAAGGAAAAATAGAAAAATATCAATACCCAAAGTGAAATTAAGGGTAAAGTTGAACCTAATTATCTTACCCAATTCACTATAGCTACTATGTATTGCTCAAGTGCTTATTATCTAGCCACACTTGATGGACATAAACTAAAAGAACCCATGAACATAATGCATCTTAAAAAATACTCTGTCTAAATTTGTATCATTTACCTACTTATGTGTCTATCTACACTGACTTCCTAACATGAATGAATGGTGATTAAATTTATTGCCCTGATGTGCTTGTCACAATAAGAGTTGAGACATCTATCATGAACCATGGCAATCCTAGTTAGGATATATTCTATTTCAGCTAGGAATATTTCATAGCATGTATCTTAAGACTCTTATTTTATGGTGAATATACAATTTAATCATTATATAACCACTCTTACATCTCAAAAAATTATGCAAGTTATTGAAATCATCATGCTTCCATCATTCCTTATAACAACTTGCTTTCACCTCATGCTTATCATAACATTGAAAAACAAGTCTATACATTCCACTTAAAGATTTGAGCTAGTAAGATTACTTTTGAAAGTCACTAACCACTTTTAATACCATAAATATTCCTTATTATCTTACAAAAAAATTAGAGGGTGCAAAATTTATATCCACTAATTGGAAAAATGAACATTTATAGATGTACCAAACATGATTAAATTGTGGATTATATCTTGGTTGCTTGTAGAACAGATAGGATAAATATCATACTCTACTATTTTCAATAACAATACATTTCATCACATATATATTGTCAATATAATTCATCCCTATAGCTAATAAGCAAGAGCAGTAGAGTTATTCTATGCCTCGTAAGTGCCCAATATACCTACACACCCAACAATGTGGGATAACTTTATCAAATGCCCTTCCTTGGAATAGGTCTATCATAAATATCATGTTATGATATGACCTTTTTTATACCTTATAACTTTCAAGACATGACAATATTATTCATTCCTATATCTAAGAAGGATTAGTAGTAAAATTATTCAATGCCTACCAAGTTCCTAATATAGTAACATACCCAGTAGTATGAGATAGTTCTATTAAATATTATTCTGTGGTATAATGGTTTATCAAAACTATCAATTACTGACATGAAATTTACCACACTTTATCATTTTTAAAACTTGAAATTTTTGTTTATCCTTATATCTAATAAGGATTAATGATATAATTAATCAATGCCTAGCAAGTGTTCACCATACCTCTACATCCAAATATTTCTATAAAATATCCTTTCTCAGTATAGGGTTTTATTATAAAAATCATGTTATGATCCCTCTACCTTAATTGAGGCCATATGATGAGCATTATAAAATCCTCATCATTACTAATGACTCTATATCGTCATATTTTAGCAACTTGAGTATTACCAAGTTACGCAAACCTTCGGTAGTGTCACCATATTTACAAATATTCATAAGAAATAAAATCCCCTCTCTTCAAAGGAGTGTGGTTATATGGTTACTTTGTTTTACAAATCCATAATATGTTGTAGTTATACCAAGTAAGAAAGCTAGGTATTTTTAATCCCTTTTATGCCTGGGACAACACTGCAACAATATTTTCTCTAAAGAGATACTCCTATTGAATATTATTCATTGACTCAAAAATTTATGTCAAAAGACCTCCTATACACAAATTTCTTAATGGGATGTATTTATCGTAACAGATTACTTACACCAATAAAATTTTCCTTTACATTACATGATTGATTGTATATATAACTGCATGTTGCATATATACTTGGTTTCTTGATGTATATAGAATCAAAATATTTTTAAAGGATGTAATGATGACAACCAGTTAGGATGTCTTACACTTGTGTCGCATTTACACTAGACCTCTAATGCTATTAAAACCCACTTGTAGAACATTAGATTGCTTGATGTATGATTACACCCATCAGGATGAGATGATAGCCCACATTAGCATATATTATATTTTATATTTTAGTTTTCATAAATTTGCCTTATTGAAGTCATGAACTTGTATGTATCACATTTTCTTCTCTTATATTCATATTTGACTCCTTTTCTCCATAATAATTTTCATACCCTCTTGGAATTTTAATTAGAATTGATGCCTTGTAAACTCAATATCCATTCCAAATCTCAACTCAAAATATCCCTGAGCATGGAGGCATACAAATATAAATAAATATATAAAGTAAATAAAAATCAATGAATCACTATATACAAACTATCTAGACAAAATAAATTGAATATAAATTGTCCAAATTTTCAAGGTCCCATGGGAATGAACTATTCAAAATCTTGTACATATCTACCTAAGTACTATGGTAAAAGTGATCACAATTCCTTAAGTAAATACTATCATATTTAAATTCCTTTAGACTTATATGGTCTAGGAACATCTCCTATAATTCTTTAGTCTAACAATGGTCTCAGCATAATCAAATCCCTAGAAAGCCAAGACACATGTATATAATTATTTAGGCTAACAATGGCCTCCACATAAACAAGTCCCTAGAAAGCCTAGGAACATGTACATAATTCTTTAGGTTGACAATGGCCTACACCTGAACAAAGACCTAGCAAGCCTAGGAACATGTATATAATTATTTAGGATGACAATGGTCTCTACATAAAAATTACCCTTTCAAGCCTAGGCACAAGTACATAGTTCTATAGGATTACATTAACCTCTACATTAACAAAGCCCTAGCAATCCTAAGGATATGTATATAATTATTTAGACTTATAATGGCGTAAACATGATTGAATACCTAGCAATATACAAAAATCAAAGCCCTAGAATGCCTAGGCATATGTTAATAATTATTTAGACTGAAAATGGTATAAATACAATTGAATCCTTGGTTATCTAGGTAAACCAAATCCAAATCAAATCTACGAATATACACTTTATTCTTTCGGTTGACAATGGCCTCTACATAATCAAAGTCATAATGACATAAAAGTATTTTATACTATCTTGGTCTAGGAAAATAAAGGCCTTATTAATACCATAAAATATTATCTCAAGGCTAATCATAGTGTTATATAAATAGCCCATTTATTATAATAATAAATATCTCTTGCATGTATACCATAACTATCATAAGAAAATAAATTCATCATCACATTTTGAGTTACTTAAATAAGTAAACTATTCAAAATAATTACAACATATCACCACATAGTCATCAAAACATCATATAGATAAAATAGCTAATCAAATAATGGTTACATACACACACACACATAAATAAATCAAATAAATAAATCATATACATAGCTCAAATTGTCTAGCATACCACAATGAAAAAGTTTGTATGCTTGACCATATACAAAATCATAAAAGAACTAGTGAACCACAATCAAAAACTCAATGCACACAACCTCCAAAACTAGCCAAAAGGCATACACAATGTCACATGGATCTGCAAAAAATCAACTATGCAAACTTGTATCATGAATTAGCCCATGCACAAACTATTGAGAAACATGATTAGTAGAATTTGATTTGTAATAGGACATAGAAGGTGCATGATATGGAGAATTCTACCTTTTCTCTAGAGGTACCATTTTGTTATACAAATTCCTATAATGGGTTTTCCTAACCCACTTTGCATCCAAATCATCGCTAACTATGACAATGCGATCCAACATACCTAATTTTTCTTGTGACCACCACTCTATCATCATCCTTATCTCAAGTAATATATCTTATTTCTTGATCAATTTCAAAATCTCTCTCTACTATAGCAACATCTCTCTAAGGTAACCTAAGCCATAAGAGCCCTGGTTGCATCCTCTCTACTACATATTGTATGTCCTACAAAACTACTTGATCCTACTTAACCTATAGATACTATATCTCTACAACCATGGTATCTATGTTTTGATGCATAGTAGATATCTTGGACTTATCCATATCCTCAAAAGTATTGCTAGGGCATCCTATTGCATAAGCTCCCTAAGGTGGGGGTAGAGATCTTAGTTGAGAAATATTGAATACTCCTAGATCCTTATCCCATTATATTATCCTAAATCCTCTAATATAACATTGAACAAATATTGGGAACCTTCATCTAGGTTGACCCAATATCAATATTTAATGAAAAACCCCTGTAGGTCATTCCATATACGCAATAGTAACCTTGTGTTATCAACACTTGGGTCTACCACTAGAGGACCATAAGCATTATCCTCTACAAAAATGAAAAAAATAGATTTCTCTCCCACATCTCCTATCATTCTATACTAATTTATACCAAAAAACTCCCATCTATGGGAGATCCTACTAAAGTTCAAACTATCTCAAAGCATGTTCTAGTCTATACACCTCCTTGCCCTCTCTAGGTCCAATAATCAATCAAATTTCTTGAATGTGAAATGACTCAAAACTATCCTCTTGGACTCCATTTATTTGGTCCAACTCCATAGCATCTATGCCCTAAGTGGCCACCATGAGTAGTCCTCTAAAAGGGTAATATTAGACCATAAAATAATGAACCCACCTATAAGCTTCTAAGGCCCCTATATTCACAACATATCTTGGTAAACCAAAAGGGTTCAAAATAGCAATATACTCCCAATATTGCAATTGATTTAGAGTGTAATAAATTAGGCTTGTGTGCTATTCATAATCAATACAATGTAAAACTATGTAAATATGGAATAAAATTAAAATCTCCCAGCATATCTAATCTATCAATATTTGATCCAAACAATAATGCAAGCCACACCCGTGATATTAGACACTAACTCATATCTATAATGGGTAAACAAAAAATGGTAACACTCAATAGATTTATAAATTTATCGATCCAACAAACAAAAAGCATCAATTTGATATGCATCCCATGATAATGTTGGTTTCTTATCTAGATTCAATCATAGTTCCTAATATCCTAGATCAAATATAAGATATATAAATTATATAAAGGCTTATACATAGAATAAGAGCAATATCAATGAGTATAAAGTTCATGAAATATGATAACAATAATAATATAAAACAATGAACAAACTCATTTATTATTGATGAATCAAGTATATAATCTTCTTGATCAATTTTGTTATTTATTCTTTAATACATTTCATGGAGCTCTCTCTCCATAATTTAACCTTAGAAGGTGACTCTTGAATAATTTGACTATTTCTCTCTTCATATAACTGGTAGATTCATCCTTTCCTATTACACACATAAGACAAACCTATCATACCTCTTGGATTTACATCTTACCACTTGTATACATGACTCTAAAATTTCTATTCACTTACACACTTTACTATATCACATATTGCACACTCTTACATCTACACACTCGCACAATTTATTAAATTATACTTACACATTATCACACTCTATACACTTACATTATTAATGACACTTGGACTCATCATACACGTAGACACATACTTTAGGGGAAATATAAAATCACACACCTATTTTAAAAAATAGTATACTAATATAATATTTACATTTATTACAATTGTACCATGGGGTGCATTCACTTCTACCAGATAATGTGATGTTCTATAACACCCCCTATATTATATTATTTAGATTTTGAATAATTTGGTCTTCAAATTTTATTTTGTTTATATTTTTATTTTTTCTCTTACTTTGGCACTACTATTGGTACTAATATTCTTTTGAATTGATTCCTACAAAATTTGATACTCTTTTCTTGACCATATCTAAAACAAATTTTCTAGAAAAATCCATTTAGTATTATGCTTGTAAAATTTATTCCATCATATCCCATTTGTGCATGCTTATCCATCCATAATTCATATTGTAATTTTCTTTATACCACTAATGTCATTTAGAGTGACTGGTACCTTCATAAATTTTACAATAATGAATATTCCAACATATTTATATATTGTGTCCATTCCTTCCACAATGTTTACAATTATTTTTTTATTATTTGAAGTATTTATTACAATATTATTTAACACATACATTTTTTAAAAATTCTTCATCATCACAAATAAGGTCGATGCTACCTTAAGTAGAAGGTATATAGCTACACTGACCCATATTCACATGACTTAATGGATCAAGTCAATAAAATGCAATATTAGGGCTAGTATTATAGTGAAATTTGGGCCAAAATAGAATGAAATCCTAGATAGAATAAGGACTTTAGCATAAAATAAAGTCTTTTATGCTTTAAATATATGGTAGTTATACCCATAAATTGGTGACTTAAGGAGACTGATATTATAATAAGTACACATATCTCCTTACTCCACTCATATAGGTGGGGCTAAAATGAGGTAGAATATGAAAAACATCTTCTATTGGTCAGGTATGAAGAGAGATATAACTATTTTTTTTCTTGATGCATGGAATGCCAGAAAGCGAAAGCTAAGCATAGACATCTAGTAGGACAATTATACCCATATGATATACCAATACAAAAATGGTAGGTCAAATATATGGACTTTATTGTGGGAGTACCTAAGAATAGGTATCAACATGATAAAATCCTTGTGGTGGTCGATAATTTTACCAAGGTTGGATACTTTAAGAGTACCAAGGATGATTCTCTAGTGGTGGAAAATAGGTTTATCAAATATCTATATAGGTTACATGGGTTTCCTAAGGTTATCATCTCAAATAGGGACTCCAGATTTACATCTACGTTTTGGAAAACTCTTCATCATGTAGTTGGCACAAAGCTAATAATAAGTTTTGCATAACATATAGAAACATATGGTTAAACTGAAAGGGTAAACCAAGTCTTGAAAGATATGCTTTGCATGTAATGTATGACCAAAATTCTTTATGGGAAGATGTTATGTATATGGTTAATTTTTCTTATAATAATGGTTATAATTCTTCTTTGAAGATGCCTCATTTTAAGTCTTGTATGATAGGAGATGCAAAACTCCCCTATTTTGCATAATTTAAAGGATCGAGTTATCACCAGACCAAACATGGTTTGAGTGGTGGAGGAAACTCAAGATGATTAGGCAAAGGATTAAAGAATTCATCGATTTCTAGAAGAGCTATGTCAATCTAAAATAGTCACTTAGAGAGTTATATATGGGAGATAAGGTATTATTAAGAGTTAAACCTATGAAAAGTGTCATCAAGTCTACTAATTTGGATTCCTAATATGTTGGACCTTTTGAGATCATTGAGAAGATAATTCCAATAGTCTATCATCTCGCCTTGCAACCCATCCTATCAAATATCCATGACACTTTCCATTTTTCTCTACATAGAAAGGACATTATTGATCCCAATAATGTGTTGGATGTTTCAAAATTGTAGATGATAGATACCTCAGTCATTGAGGTAAAACCAATGAATATTATAGAGTTTTTTTCTAGAATGATGAGAAACAAAATCTCTAGATAAGTGCAAGATCTAGTGGAACCAATATTCCAAGAAAAGCACCACTTGGAAAAAGTGGATGAAATGAAAATATGTTTTCCTTATTTATTTGAATGAAACTGTAATGTAATGTAATGTTTATTACAGAAAATAAAAATGTAAAGAACTATGTTTAGTCAAAGGGGTACTATGTCATAACCCACTTTGGTTGGAGTCATTTATGAGATAAATTATGTATTGATATGATGATTCAATGCTTAGTACTAATTGCATTATGGATGTTTATTTGCAATTGATGTTTTTTTTATATGAGAATATGGTACTACTGATATTTTTTATGTTTGTAGGACTAGGTACTCTCATAGGTGGACAAGGAAGTTGACCATCGAGAATAAGATACAAAAAAATGGAAATTATGGTCAATGCAAATTGATTATAGCTCATAGGTAAAAGCTACCAGTATTTAGATTGCATTCATAAGATTGTATTTGAAGGTAATCATTATCAACTAAAGCCATCCATAGCAAAATATGATAACATGGAAGTTATCATGAACTCTTTTATAAAGGATATGGGCAATAGGGAATGGTGGTATATTACTACAATTTATTTTGGTGTGTGTGTTTACCTTATTTGTACATGTGATTAGTGGCTTCATAAGATAAAAGTTCTATTGATGAAAATAATATGATTAGATTACTCTATATTTTCTAATGTTGTATTTATATTAATAATGTGGACTTATTAATATTTAAGGTTATATTTTATAACTAACATTAGAAAAGCAAACATTAATATTGTGGAAATATTAATGCAATAAATGGAGGGTGACATGATCCTCATTTTGGAAGGAAAAATTATTTTAAAAAGAAGAAGATTAAAATAAATAAAATATTATTAATAATTTTTTTTTTTAACATGGTGGAATCGGTAGACGCCATGAATCTGGGCAGGTTGTCTAGCTTTTATGGCCGCCATAGTATTCTGCTTTGTCCACCCTGAAAACCGCCACACAAATCTTCACACAATTCGCACCTATAACCACCATGCCACAATCATTTTAAAACTTTTACGCCACTAAAAGCACCAAGAAAGGGACAAGCGTTCAGTCTGAAGAGGCCCGAGATTTGAACCTTGGACCTCCACCCCCTTTATGGGGGTTGGATGAACCAATTGGTCTACACCTCGGACTTAATATTATTAATATTATGAAAGAAATATTTTTTGATTAATAATGTTATGTATGATTATTTTATCAATAGTTTTAGGGTTAAAAGTTATTGTTGAAAATTAAATGTTTTTATTAAGTAATGTTACTTTTGATTATTTTATAAATAGTTTTAGGGTTAAAATATATTGATTAAAATAGAATATTTTCATTACATAATGTTATATTTGATTATTTTATCAATAGTTTTAGGGTTAAAAGCTATTGTTTAAAATGAAAAATATATATATTAAGTAATGTTACATTTGATTGTTTTATTAATAATTTTATGGTTAAAATATTTTGATTAAAATAAGAATTTTACATTTTGTAATGTTATGTTTGATTATTTTATCAATAGTTTTAGGTTTAAAAATATTGATTAAAATAAAATATTTAAAGATGTAGAAAAAATTTATACGAAAATAAGGGAACTTTCTTATATTATTTTAAAAGAGAGATGGATATTTATAAAAAAGAATTTCATATTTATTTATATAAATTAAAGAATTTTAAAATGGACACAGAGTCCAATGTTATTAAGGAAATTTTTTGGGGTTTCCTTAAAAATATATGGAATTCTATTGTGGAAATACAATTTTTTTGCTTAAAATAGAATTAATCAGATGGGATGTATATTCCTATATTGATTGCGAAATTATGGGGTTTTCCTCCTTTGTGTTCTTTATAAATAAAAAAAATATGAAATAAAAAAATTTATATGTTGTGTTTACTAGCTGGATTGAAAAGAATAAGCATTTAGTATTGCATTATCATTTGGAAGAGTTTTCCTAATCCCTTAACCTATTCATTTAATTTATAAATCTCAAGGACATTAATGTGTAAAGCTTTGAATAAGAAGAGTTATATATGGATTTTTAAAAGAGTTATATTTGTGTTCAATATGTAACTAGAAGAAATAGTGGTTTTTAGATAAAACTTAAATGAATAGCTTTGGATTATTTAATGACTTTTGTTATGGAGAAAAATATTGTAAAATGAGTTTGATCATTTGAAGAGATTTGTATACTAATAATTTAGGTAAAGTTTTTACTATTTCATTAGGAGATTCTAGTTCTTCTTATAGAATGATACATTGTTTTTTATGAATGGAGAAAATTGAAATATGAATGGATGGTATATGGATCTAGTTAGCATAATATCCTTTTATGGTGTAAACCATATTTGATAATATTCTTTGAGTAATTTCTTATGTTTAGTAATATGATCATACTTTCATTCTATTTTAATTAAGAGAGAAATACTTAATGTTTTTATGTTGTTTCTTTTTTTTATGGGGGAATCATTAAAGGAAGACTCTAAGTAACCTTGTATAGAATCCCTATAAGATAAATTCTATCCTAAGGAAGTTGTGGAGAGGCAACACCTAGGACCTTTTTGAGGGGGTACATTTTATAAATGAAATTCAAGTGTGATCCAAAGGCATGGATTCTTTGGATATGATTCATTGTAGGTTAGTTGAATCTCTTATCCTACCATGGAGGTTAGATTTATATCAATACTTATTTCAATAACTTTATGTCCATACTTATTTCATTGTTCGCACCATTGAGTATAATTTGATCTTCTATATCTTGGATAAAATTTTATAGGAACAAAACAATTATTTATTTATTTAACAACTTCCTTTGATGTTTTCCAATATGATTTCTCTTTATTAGTATCTTCATAATGATAATTTATACATAATTTAAGAATTATAAGAACAACTCTTTTTTATTCTCTTTGAATGAATTGTATATGTTACATCAATTCTATAGGTCCATGTTTTATTTGTTTAAAAACACTTTGTAAATGATTCTTATAAGTTTTTCTATTTATTTATTTATTTATTTTTCCTTGCTTTCTATCCATGATATAGTTACTTTGAATTTATTAAGCAATTTTGAAAATTTACTTTTCACTTTTCTCTTTTTATAACTCCTAAAATATAATTTCAAATTATTCCATTCTTATTTAATCACTCAAATGTTTAAATTTTTAAATTTCTTCATCAAATTTAAAAATAATTAATTTCTTGGAATTTCAAATTTAACTTTTTTTTATCTATCAAAATTTTTAATTTCATAGTCAATATTTTATTCTCGATAATTTAACTTCACTTCATTTCATTTCATCTTCACTTCATTCAATTATTTAATTTTTCCAAATTCAATTCACATTCACAATTTTATCTTCAAAGTTTAATTTAATAGACACTCTATTTATTTCCACCTTTAGTTTAAAATTCAAATGTTTAATTTTATTATATCTTCCATTAATTCATTTTTTAATAAATCCTTTTATCTCTCAAATTTAACCTTATAATTAAGAAATTTTAAATTTATCCTCAGAAACTTATAAATCCAAACTTAATAAATCAGGCATAAGCAAAATTATGTGCTTATCTCCAAAATATGAGACTAAGGAATAAATTAAACCTTTAGTATTCACCTTATATCTTTTTTGCACATTTGAAAATTTGTTTGAGTAGCATTTCACCTTCACTTAGGTATTTTTGTTTATTTGTCTAGGCTATCCTCCTTTATAGGTATTGGTGCAATAAGAGTTAGTATGCTCGTAATTTCTCCTCCCTACAATGTAACCAATGCAATAAATAATCTTAATCCTTTTGCATAGGGAATTTATATCAAATGATATTTTTACTTCTACTCAAGTGCTTTATCTCAAGCTCTCTTGTTATTCTCAACATGGTCCTTCCATATTGGGTTTCAACAAAGGTACTTTTATTCTTCTTCAATGTAATCCTTCTAGTTCAAGCTTCAACACAAACACTTCAGTATTTTCTCATAGTCTTCTATCTCGATAGTCTTCACATCCAAAAATAGAATTCATATTTAAATATTTACCTTTAGTCTTATCCTCTAGAGTAACATTCAACTTACACTTTTATCCTAGAATATTAATCTTCTATGTAGACATTCATGACTCTTCAAAGACTAGTATTTTGATATCTCTTCTCCAACAATAATCTAGTAATATTTTATTTAGAATATTCTTATCATTCCAATATTCTATCCTTCATATTCCAACAATTATTCTACATTCCAATATCTTCAATATTATTTCAATTCTACCAATAGCTCTTCATATTCTTGCCTCTTCAATATTCTTGCAATTCTTTGAACAACTTATATTTTAAATTATTTTTTACAATATCCTCTTTAATTATCTTCTCAAACTTCAAAAAAAATCCTAAGGTATATCTAATACCACTATTGACAAATATACCTATAAAACTCACAAGTAAATAGTCTAGGATCTAAATATTACATATAAAATTTCATTTTCAAGTAACACAATAAATGCTCAGTAAGAAAACTTCACTATT
Organism: Wollemia nobilis; assembly: GCA_028583015.1. NCBI lineage: Eukaryota > Viridiplantae > Streptophyta > Pinopsida > Araucariales > Araucariaceae > Wollemia > Wollemia nobilis. The sequence goes on along the minus strand of JAQPPZ010017209.1, from coordinate 9,718,652 downwards.
AAATTCTTAAATCTCATTTTTCATAGCATGAGTATTTATCTCCAATATATAACCTTACAAATTACTATTCAATACTCTTTACTATTTCTCTCCTCAAACTCATGGGAGAGGTATCCTTTCACATGCCTCACATTAAAAAAAATATTGTCATGATTACATCACCTCTCACATTACATCTTGATACATCTCATATGACTCTTTACTTCCACACTTGACACCTAACACCTATGACTCTTCAATTTCATAGTTTACACCTATCACCTACGATTCGTCACATGCATACATGACACCTTTTACACAACCCACACTTTACACACATGAAAAATTTTACACTTTATTACGTAACACATAACACTCTCCATACTTTGATGCATCAGAAAAATATTAAACTGACTCCTAATATAATATTTAAATAGTACTCAACATAACATCATAAAATTGCCTAAAGTGATTATAAAATAGAGTATAAATATTAGATCTTCGAACATGATATAGGAAATAAAGTAGAGGAAAAATTCATTATCTAATTTGATATATGTAGTAATTTATCCAATATAAAATCGATAAAATTGATTAAAGTCATTATAAAATAGAGTAGAAATATTAGATATTCAAACATGAGATAGGAAATAAAGTAGAGGGAAAAATCTAGATCTAATTTGATATCTATATAGAAGTGTTGTACACCAATAGGAATACCATAATTTAGAAAGTTCCATAGGACTACAAATGTTCCATGAGACTACAAAATCACCCTGTAAATAAAAAAAAGGGTTGTATAGAATTCTATATAACACTTTCATAATGGTATGACACTTTCATTCAAAACCTATAAAATATTGATATGTACAATAAAAAACAAAAATTCACATGATTAAGGCAAATGGTTTTCTCAAATTTTCTTCAAAAAAACTGATCATTCTTAGTAGAGGAATTAAACCCCTGGTTTTATTTTGAATGGATAAAGAAAATAATAGATTAAATTATTTAAATAACAAATTCATGCAAAATAAATAAATATTGATTTTAAAATGCTAAAAAAATATAAAAAAATACGAAGAAAGAATTCATAAAATTGGAATGCAATATTTGCATATTTTTATGCTTGTAGAAAATATCTATAAAATGTCTTGGATGGTTTCCCATGATGCCTCAATTGTACCTCATGAAATATCTCAAAAAATACAATGAAGATATCATATATAGTAGAAACATATGGATGGAAATAAATCACTTTCACTAGTAATTTTGGCAATATGTAATTGCCTACTTATAATTTTTGCTTTAGTATTCCTCCAAGGATGATTCTATAGAACACCCAAGCCCTTTGGAGGAGTCACTATATATGTATTTATAGAGCACTATATATGTATTTATAGAGGGATGTGTTGTATATTTTGTAGATAATGATGGTAGGTTTGTAGGGTGAAGCATACAATATGCAAGGTGAGGTGTTAAGTTTTAGGGAATAATTGAGATGCTAGGACTAGTTACATACCTAAATTGCTATTGCATAGATTTCATGAATATTTAATTAGATTGGTTGGGATTGATTGGTCTAGTACATGCCTATAGGTAAATTTCACCACATATATCCATAATATTGGAATATAAGGCTGATTGTGATTTTTTTGAAGCCATATAGTTATTTGGCTAAGGTATCAATACAACAAATTGAATGTAGCAATTTTGAAGATACTAATATCATCACCAAAATAAAATTTTATGGAATATTTAGCTATAAATAGAAGGTAAAAATCAATCTAGAAGATTAAAGAGTAACGTAAATATTAGAAATACATGACCAAATGAAAAAAATAGATGAGGTAGCTAATAGAGTAGTAAAGACAATGAAATCCGTCAAATAAAAGTAAAAGACATGGAATTCTAGATAAGTAAATAAGTGATCAAAATTTTTTAATACTAATGTTAGTAAATGTATAATGTAAATTTGCCATTCAATGTTCTCCAAAAAGAGAAATCTCATGAAGGATGTCAATTCTTCGATGTTTGACATTATGAAAAAGCCTATTAGATATGAAATTAAAGCAAAAAATTAAAAGAAGTTGAATGAACAATGATGCTGACATCACCAAGGTAGTATAAAAATTTAATGCAATATGAAAGAAGAGCTCGAGCAAAAATAATTATATGGTATTTGATCTAGAATACAAGAGTAGGAAAGTAAATAATCTAGCTTGGGTTTTTGAAGCGATGACATCATCATCAAAATCTTAAAATCTTGATGAATCCATAATGAGTGTTGCATGGAAAATTTGTTTAATATATGATACCTGAATATAAGGCACTAATTTTTAACAATATAATTTGGTATCCCACACTATGTATGGGAAGATGCAATTATGTGTAAATGTGACAAAAATATTAAAATAAATATATTATCAAAAACTAATAAGATCATTTGCACCTAGAAAAATAAAATACAAGATTTTCTAACTATGGGATAAATGGTCAAACCATTAATGTTTCTTATGTTGTTAGTAGGGCTAAAGAACCTGACAAAAAATAATGGTACTCATATTGACATCTAAAAAAGATTAAAAAATCCAGTATAAAGCAACATGTCCTCACATTGTTATCTTCTACAAAGAGGCTTTAGACCCATCCTAATAATCAAGGTCATGCATGTCAACCAATGACCTAAGCATCATTGCTATCATAATATTTCAATGGTTGAAGAAGCCCTACAACCATACACCTAATCCTTCTCAGCTACCTCAACATAACATAAACGAGTTGATTTCAATTAAATTATTTGAATCTAGTGGTGCATTGTGTGATTCATATTTAAAAGTAGAATCTACACCACACACATTAGCTAAATATTCTTGATGTAGTTGATCACATCTGATATAAGAATGACAACCATATTCTAAACTAGCATAATAAACCTACAGTCTATTTTGCAAGCAATCATGTTAAGCTAATTAAATGTATTATAAAACTATATATACTTGAATGTAGATAATTCATGGGGGTCAAATATTTATAATTTATAATTACATATTGTATGATGGTTGTATTGTGTACCTTTAAATAAAGACTCAATTCCTATTTCACCTCTTACCCAATTTGTTGTAGACTATGTATGTATGCTAATTTAGTTATTTTGAATTTTTGTTAGTCTTGCTAATACTTAGTGCTTAATATTGTTAGATGTTTTATAATATCAAAGGACAACTTGTTTGTTAGGAAATATTGTTTAATTTAGAGTGTGAGACTCTCATGATTTATGTATCTTGATATTTTTGAATCCATTTCAATTTGATTCTAGCTTCTAACATTACATTTTTACTTTGTTTTACAACCCTTTTCATTAGTTAGCTAGAATCATAGGAACCAACATACTCTAGAGCCTAACTCAAAATTCTCATTTTTGGGTCTTCAAATCTTCGATGAGGTCTTTAGGATAAAACTCATCCACTTAGGAGGATATCAAAACAATATATTTTTGCCTCTTTATGGGACCTGGTGTCCCACCCTTAAAAAGGGTTTCCAAAAGTCAAATCTAAATACCCACCATTCAAACCAAGAGTTTTTGACATGTTCTATAGGAAAACAATTTATAGATACAATTTCAATATCTTATAGTGGACTCAATATTTTGGTGAATTGTCTTAATATCATATGTGGAGAATGTATGTTTACCTAGTGACTCTATTGAAATAAAGAAACCAAATAAATTGTAAACACCATTGGTAGAAACTACCAAAATCAAATGGTTACAAGAGTAAAAAGATAAGATAGTTCACTATGTACCAATCATATGGCTCCATAGGTACATTAGTAAAAAATTTGGATCCATGATTGGGTAATATTATTTGGCTTGGAATAGTTTTAAATAATTTAATCTCCCAATTCTACATGATATTCCACCTAGTGCATTAAATTTATTTATTTATTTATGATGATAGTGGGAAAATCAATTATGAGCATTGTCAAGATATTTTTGCCTTGGCCACGTTTTATAATATAATATTTAAAGATGTTATTGTGAGACAACTTTCTCAATCCATTTGGGGTAAGGCATTATAATGGTATAGATATTTAGAATACAATAGTATTAGGGATTGGGCTGATCTAGCAAATCCTTTTATATTAGTATTTGATGATCCAAAGGACCTCATATTACTGCTCATGTAGTTTTCCTATACCAAAATATATCCTTATAAAAGGCTCATATATTTTAATATTATATTAAAAAATGGAATATTATCCTTAGTAATTAATACCATCACAAGCATAGGCTTATATTTTCTATATATGAGCTCTAAATCTAGATTTTACCCTTCAAATCTAACACTACTAGGATAAAAAAATTCCATAGGTTTTTTAAATAGCTATTACGACTAATAATATGTTGATTTTAGTAGGAAAAATTCCTCCTAGAGCTTATATATTAGATACCTCATTGCCTCACTAAATAAACCCATAAACACCATCAACAAGCTCACCATTGCCACAACTGGTAACTCTAGTAGATACAATATCCTTATATCATTGTTCAAAAAATAAGGTCCATACAATAACTATATCAAAATCCTAAACAACTCAATAGTTTAGAGATATCATCCAACACCTTACCAATGAGCATGTAGAAGTTGATAAAAAATCATGAAGTTAAACATAAAAAGGGATATAAAGAAGAAAAACATTGAAGATTTCAAGTAATGTACATAGGTAAAATCTTCAAGAGACACTTTGATATCACTAAAATTAAAAATAGGAAAAAAATTCAAGTCAAGTCAAGCTCAAGGTTTAAATATTTGATAGTCATAACAACGGAAACTATCAATCACATTTTCTTTTAAGGGTAAATTAATAGTTAAAAGGATGGTTTAGCTATCACATTAGACTTGTACCATTCCTTTGTATCAAAAAAACACCCTACAATGGATCTAGTTAGCCTAGATGCAATATTGAATCATAATGTCTAACAATATTATGCTCAACAAACCAAGAAGAGAGAAAATGTGAAGCATTAAGTAGATAAATGTCACATACCACCTTGACTCAAACCCTTGTGCTTGGCAAAGAGAAATGAAAATTAATGTAGATATAGAAAATATTTTGAAATTTTTTAGGTATTGAAAATAGTGGTAATTCTTTTATTATTTTTAATACATCAAAGAAAATAAATAACATATATTTTAAATAGAAAAGGAAGCTTTTGTACAAATTTAATTATTAGTGTGCATTGCAAACTAATTATGTGATGTAATACTTTGAAAAAAGTGTTTTGGTCCTAAAATTTCATTAAAGGTCATGAGGAAAAAAGAATATGTAACCCTATATTCTAGAAATAATTTAAAAATATTATTGGTCATTCAAGAGTCATCCAAAGCACTATTTTCTTCCCTTTGATGTGCATCATGTCCTCAAAAATGTAGAAGAAAATACTATGCAACTAATATGCCTATATCATCATCCTCATAAACTCTCAAAAAGGTCAGTACCTAGACTACCCTTCACCTTTGGAGAAGGCACCCATGGGTGCTATAAATAGCCACCATGGGTTAACAAAAAATTATCATGCATGTTGGGAAAATTCCTAGAGAAATATTGATAGGAATGCTTGGGATTAGATATTATGCTCTTTACCCCTTTGGGTAAATCAGAAACCAAACAAACTCAAGTTATAGAGACATTTGGTCAAGGCACTTGTAGAAGGAGAGAAAGCAAGGATATGTAGGGAGAGGAAGACATTGGGAAGCCTGAATTATCCAGGTCTTACCATGCCCTTCAACTATGATAGTCTGTATGCATAACCTTTTATTTGAATGTGCATTTAATTTTTGGTATGTTACAATGCAATGTTCATTGTTTTATCTTATCTATCTAGTGGACAACTTAGATACACCATGAAATGTTTATTTTAAAGGGTTGTAGTATTATAGTTGTAATGTTATTTAATTACCCTAATATATCTCGTGAAGTTGCTTAATTAATATGAGTATAATAATTTTGAAACATTTTGGAGAAACACATATGCCTAGGCGCTAGGTTTTTGTTCAAAAATCTATCTTTATCCTAGAAGCCATGCACGGTGACATGTCCTAGATAATATTACTCGTATAACCCATATAACCATAATTGGATAGTTATTAACAATAGAGTATCAGGGCATTCTTATATGTTAACCTCCCCACACTAGCATTGTGGGATACCTTTGTATTTTAGTTCTATCTGAGATTTACATACATCAAACTCTATCTAGACTGGTGCAATTGGTTTTCATATAACATTGGTATAGCATCACCTCTCCTAGTTCCATGACAATGGAAACATCTTTATTTATTAAAAATATGTCTATAATGCTCTGCACACGATGAATGTTGAAGGTTGGAGACCCTACTTAGAGAAAATTAGACCACTATTTGGCATAATCAGATACCTTTGTAACTGGCTATGAATTATATAAATGGTGATGACTACCATCATATGCCATTGTGTTTGGTATTCCATAAGAATATAGTCAAATTCAATCATATTCTCTCTCATTCTCTAAACAAACTTTAACTTGTAAAGTGGGAATATCGATGAACTCTATTAAATAACATTGTATTCAATTATAGACGACCTACCTTAACCAATTTAATGAATCAGTTTACCCATAATCAGGATGATGGTGTGAATCACACAAACATAGATTCATAGGGTATGGCCCGACTCCACCGGGAATGTAGCCTTTTATGGTAATAATAAACAAGAAAAAACCACTACGAGGGGATCCTGTAATAGATATCAATACACTGTTCACTTGCCTAAGAAGATTGTTTTTTAATTCCCTTCAAAAGGATTAACCCTTTTCCCTTGGTTTTTTATCTCATTGTTAATATGTGCAAGCTCCTATCGATCTTGATAGTGGTAAATATTAACCCCAATGTCATCTTCCTAGCTTCACCATTTTCTTAGTAGATTTATTGATCGATTTGGTCTTGAAATACCATATGGTTTCTATGGAGGCATACATATGGGTTTAATAAGAATCACCCACTAGTTAATAGGTAGTCATAGTTTATGGCCGAATTTCAATCAATGGTAGCTAGTATAGAGTCTTTTTTGAATAGCGTAACCTTATCGTATGACTATGGATTGTTTGTTGAAACTCCTACATGGCTCATTTTAGTGGTTATACATTGGCCTTCTAGGTGGCTCACTTTAGTGATTCATAATTTAGCCTAATTGGATAGTATAACCACTCACTATCATCAATTAATGGGTGGTTATCTTAAATTGAAACCTTTTTTTTGAATAAAAAAAGGGATATTTTAATGTTGGTCACTCAACCCCTTCTCTTATGCCAATTTAACTTTGTAGAGTTAGAGTGAAATTTAACTTTATAGAGCTATAGATAAATATCTTAGTAAAATAATAAAGGAATATAAGAAAAATTATGTAAACAATGTAAGTCAAGAAACCTAAGGTATAAACTTAGGTATGAATTTATGAGTATTATTATTATAGATCATAACATAGTTTTATATGGATATTAGTCTTGTTGAATAGACAAAAAGATATCCATTAATGAACTATGGTCTATCCTTGACAAGATATTAGTTAATAAATCTCATTTCTTATTATTGTGTCTCTATAGTGGTTTCCAAAATAAATTAAGGATCAAGTAGGCAAACCTATAGTGTGATCTTGTGTGATAGATTATGAATGGATTTGTGGTTAAACTTGAGTAATATTGTTGATATATTGCAAGAGATATTGTAGCCAAACTCATGGAACTATAGGTCGATCATGTTGATTGATCTTGAGATAACTTGGTAGCCTGATTTGTGGAAAAAATATATACTACAAGACAAATTAGAAAACACATTTGCTATAGTGAAACCATAATGATGGATTGTAGAACAAAACCAGTTTATGATCTTGTAGTAGACTAAACTCTTGGAAGTATGTGTAGCTCTACAATTGAATCCATTAGTTTAAATGCTATTTCTATTTTAAGAAATATGAGATACTTGTGAAAGTATGGTTAGTTTAAATGCTATTTTTATATGAAGAAATATGATTTGTTTACATTCTATTTCTGTGTGAAGAAATATGATTTGCTTAAATGTTATTTCCATGTGAAGAAATATGATTTGTTTAAATGCTACTTTTGTGTGAAGAAATATGATTTTTTAAAATGATATTTCTATGTGAAGAAATATGATTTGTTTAAATGCTATTTTTGTGTGAAGAAATATGATTTGTTTAAATGTTATTTCTATGTGAAGAAATATGATTTGTTTAAATGATATTTTTATGTGAAGAAATATGATTTGCGTAAATGTTATTTCTATGATAAGAAATATGATTAGCTAAAATATTATTTCTATTTAGGGAGATACAAGATACTTGTGGAAGTATTACATATTACCATATGCATGAAAGGTATCTCATTTATGAATGAATTTATGACATTATTTTAGAATAGCAATAGTTGATTGTAATAATACTCACTTCAAAGGAATATCTTTGTGAATAAAGATATGATATGAAAATATGATTTTCAACATTAGAAAAGTATGGGATTTCCTTCCTTTGAATTTGACAATGCTTTAGATAATTATGGTGTAGAAAATGTAATGTGTTTAGTTATATTTAATGAAGAATTATTACATGATATTATTTTTCTAGAATGCATCTCATATACATGTATGGGTTATCCTTATCCTAAAAAAATCTACAATATAGTACTGGTGGCTATAATGGAACCAACCGAAAGTTGGAGCTAGTCAACTCCTATTGATTATGTACATATTTTGTAACAATGGCCTCTTTAATGAAAGGACCCATAATTAAAAAATGTATTTATTGAGATAAATTGTAATTGATTTTATCACTCCTTTAGAAGGATGATACAATGTAATTCTTGACTTCAAGTGATCATAGAATAAAAGTAGATTTATATTATGATATAAAGTTATATTATGACAAGGTTTGAATATTTAAAAAGTGAATTAAAAATTGTCTATTTGATTTAGTATATACTTAAAAACTATAAGGAATATATGATTCATGCATGATATTAACTAAGAGAGTAATTATAGAAGAAAAAATTGAAAATTATCTAACTCATGTAGATTTTAGTTAGTTAAAACAAGTAAGGGTAAAATGATAGACATTCACATATGTATGTGGGTTTGTGTGATAAACCCATTAGCTTACTATGGTTGATATGGGAAGGATAATAATTACAATTATTGTTGTTCTATCCTTAAGGAAGGATTAAACTATCTTCAAGGCATACACCTAATGTACGATTTGAAAGAGACCTAACATAGAAGTTAGTTTAATGTTTGATTTAAAATAGTAAGGAAAGAGGGCATTCATATTTGAGATAGGATAATTTCCAATTGTAAGGTAAATAAACCTTACCTCCAGGTCATAATAGGGGCTGCCCACTCATGTGCACAGGATAGACACTGACCATGTTGGACTCCTATGAAGTGCAACCTTAAACTTAATTGGAAACTAAACTATGAGAGAACCACATAAAGATACTTTCATTTCACTCATGAATTAGAAACAATTACAAAGACTAAGTAAAAAAATCCCTAATGTTGATTGGTATTGGATTTGGGATTGTTACATTTGGTATCAAAGCCTAGGTTTATTAGGCACAAAGCTTCCATGGAAATTCAAGAACTCTAAAGGTTGCATATTTGGTAAGGAAGGAGAAATTTCTTGGAGGTTACCGATGGGTAAGTCCTTTCTACCAAGACCAAACCACTAGTGAATTAGCTTGGAAGATTTAAGCGAACCCTCCATGAAAGTGGGTGTTAAGTGGAGTACCTAGACTCTTTTGAGAAATTATACTTGAAATTCATAGCCCCAATATAAGTCTCTTTTTTTCGTATACAATGTATTGCAAATAAATCAAAGTTATTTGTAGATCCTAATGATAAGAAATTATCTTAGTAGGATCTTCACATTGGAAGAAATATAAAATTTACTGATGTTACAAAATAACATTTTTGGTGGAATATGAATGTCATATGAAACTTAACAAGGGTATGATGGAACGTACCCTACCCATAGTATCAAACTAAAAATTAACCATGGTTGAAACACCATTACATAACCACTAAATTTTAGTTAGTTATAATAAAGTGTTACATATTATTTATATAGTAAAATACCTTATTGCAAAACACATTTGGTATTTAAGATTCTCATATAATGGGAAATTGGAGTAAGGGTTAGGTTAGACCTACTCCATGGATAAATGCTTCTCCATAGCTAAAATTTCCCTACCCACTAGCTCTACCATTTGGAAACAATACGTAGCATACTTGTATGCTTTTGATATCATCTTGGCCATGGATTGGCTAAAAAATCACAAGGATTTGATCAATTTCTAAGATCGATGGATTGAGTTCACTAATGAAAGGAAAGAAAGGGTAAACATGGTTAATGAAAAATATTCCTTTAATCCTGTGCTATTTTTCACAATTCAAAAATAAGGCAATAAGGAATGGAGGGATGGTCTACATGGTTAAATATAAATAAGTTGAAGATGTCAATGAGGATGAAGCATTTAAAAATTTTCTAATTTTGCAAGAATATAGAGAAATGTTTACCTTAGAATCCCCTAGAATGCCTCCCAAGTGAGAATTTGACTTCATCATTGACTTAGTACAAGGCACAAAATCCATACATAGGGCTTCTTATAGGATGAACCCTATAAAGATGCAATAGATAAAGGTGTAACTTTAAGAGTTACTTGATAAAGGGTTAATTAAACCAAGTGTATTTCCATGGGGTGCACTGGTACTATTTGTGAAGAAGAAATATGGTTCACTAAGGCTTTGTATAGACTACATGATGTTGAAAAATCCACCATTAATAAAAGATATCCTTTACCAAGGATAGAATATCTATTTGATCAACTAAAGGATGCCACCATCTTTTCCAAGATTGATTTGAAATCAGGATATCATCGTTTGAGGATTTGGGATGAGGATACTCATAAAATTGCTTTTAAAACTTGGTATGGGCACTATGAGTTCACTATCCTACCATTCAGGTTGACCAATGCTCTAGATACATTCATGAATCTAATGAGCAGTGTGTTTAGAAACTAGGTGGATCAATTCATATTTGTATTTTTATATGATATTCTAATCTATTCCCATAGTAAATAAGAGCATGGTAGATACTTAAAAATCATGCTAGGGCTATTGAAGAAACATAAAATCTAAGGCAAACTTTCTAAATGTGTTTTTTATGTGCCACAAGTACACTAATTTATACATATAATATCTTCAAACAAATATTGTGGTAGATCCTGAAAAAATCAAGGTCATTTTGAATTGGCCATCTCCCACTAATGTAAAGGAAGTGAGGAGCTTCATGGGTTTAGCAGGGTATTATTAAATATTTGTGAAATACTATTCTAAGATAGCCTCCCAAATAAAAAATCTTCAAAGGAAGGGAAAAGCACTCGTATGTATGGACAAATGTGTAGCTACATTTTGGTTGCTTAAGTAAAAGCTCACCTCTGCTCCTATACTAAAAATACCAGACTCCCAAGATGATTTTTTACTGTGCACAAATGATTATTTGGAAATATTAGGATAAGTGTTATTCCAAGATAAAGCAATGGTGGAATATGAGTCAAGAAACTTTGAGAAACATGAGGTTAACTATACCACCCATGAATTAGAACTACCTATAGTGGTAAATACCATGAAATTTTGGTGGCACTACCTTATGGGTAAATAATTTGAGTTGATGACTGATCATCAAAGTTTAAAGTATATATTTACTCAACCATTGCTAAATGCAATATAGAGAAGGTGGATTGAGTTATTGTCTGAATATAATTTTGGCATAAAATACATAAAAGGTACAAAAAACAAGGTCATTGATGCTTTGAATAGAAAAAGGTACATTACTACACTAACCCAAAGTCATATACATCTTATGGATCAAGTTGAAAAAGCCCAATATATGGATTAGTTTTGTTTAAAAATCCAAGACAAAATGTCACAAGACCCTAAGATAGCTAGAGATTATGATCTCGAGGATGTAATTTTGTATCTTAAGGATCAAGTAGTTTTTATTGATGCTAGTAATATAAAAAGGTTTATCATGAGGGAAGCTCATAGATCCCTCTACTTTGCTCATATGGGAGGATCTAATATGAGGGAAAACATGAAGAAGACCTTTTATTTTCCTTGTATGAAGAAAGATGCACTAAATTTGTTGCCCAATATTTGGAGTGCTACAAAATGAAGGCAGAACATAAGCACCCAGCAAGATGGTTATACCCTCATGATGTACCCATGCAAAATTGGCAAGTTATATCAATGGATTTCATATTTGGTTTGGCTAAGACCAAGTACCAACATGATGTGATACTTGTTATATTGGATAAACTAACCATGGTAGCACACTTCATACCAAGTAAAACCAAGGATGATGCAGTAGTGGTTGCCAATAAATTCACCAAAGAGATATTTAAGTTGAATTGATTTCCTAAAGCAATCATATTTGATCAAGATTTTAGGTTCACATTTGATTTTTGGTAAGCCCTCCATTGTGCAATTAGCACTACACTAAATATAAGTTATTTTTACCACCCAAATATAGATTGGTAAATAGAAAGATTCAATCAAGTCTTAGAAGACATGATTTACATGTATTGCATGGATAAAAAATCTCAATAGGAAGACTTCATACCTCTAGTATATTTTTTCTATAATAATGGATACCATGCTTATTTAAATATGGCTCATTTTAAGGCTTTGTATGGTCAAAGGTGCAAAACACCGGTGTCATGGGACAATCCAGAGGATCAGGATGTTGTTGAACTTGATACACTCAGGAAGATGGAGGAATAAATTAAGGTAATCCAAAAAAGGCTTAAGGAAGCCTCAGATTTCTAGAAAAGTTATGTTTACTTGAAGATGAATCCTCAAGAATTATCTATGGGAGATAGGATTTTCCTGATGGTAAATCCTATGAAAAGTGCTATCAAGTCAACAAAACTAGATCCAATATATGTTGGACCATTATCCATCCTTGAAATAATTAGCCTATTATGTATAGACTCAACATACCACCTAATTTGGAAAATATCCATGATTATTTCCATGTGTCCCTTCTTAGGAAGTATATTACTGACCATAATCATGTGTTGGATGTCTCAAAGTTGCATATGGTGGATCTAACATACATTGAGGTGAAACTAGTCAAGATTCTCAAGTTGCATTCAAAGACCATGAGAAAGCAAAACGTAGAGCAATGCAAGTTCTAGTGGGAATTATTTCTAAAAGGAATTCTACCTAGAAAAAGGTGGAGGACATGAGGAATCACTTTACTTATTTATTTGAAAACAATGTGTAATATTATGTACGATAGACTTTATTTGATGCATAGAAATATACTTTATAGAGAAAATTATGCATTAATAATGATAGGTATGCACTAATTTATATATCATTACTTTATGATGATATTTATGTTTTATACTTTGGTCTTACCATGTAAAGTAATCATGATGAATAATTTTTACGCAATATATAGGCTTTATTTTTTTAATAATATGGTACTACTGATATTTTGCTGCATCACAAATACCTTCTCATGGCAAGAAGGATTTTTTCGACCACCAGGAATGAGATACTGGAAAAATGAAAATGATGACAAAGACAACCCATGGGTAACATGGATAATTACCTGCATATAGGTATACTCATGACTACACCATTGGGAAATTATGTCTGAAAGTAGCCTCCTAGATATGATTGTGATAGCAAGCCTATATTAAAGAGATTATCTAAAATATAAAAATAATGGTGTGGAATATTAAGATTGCATGATTGCCTGTGATTGCAATTTGATAAAAGCAATTTTTTTATTTACTTCCTTTTCTATGTTTTGGGTATGCATTAATATTTTCTTATTTTCTAACTATGGTAACACAAGGTATTGTGTTTAGTATAAGGGGGGAGTATGTCACATCTGACCTCGACCCGAACCCTCATTCTTGGCTAAGAGAAATGAAAATTAATGTAGGCATAGAAAATATTTTGAAATTTTCTAGGTATTGAAAATAATGGTAATTCTATTATTAATTTTAATATATCAAAGAAAATAAATAATTTATATTTTAAATAGAAAAGGAACATTTTATGAGAATTTAATTATTAGTATGCTTTACAAACTAATAAGGTGATAAAATACTTTGAGAAAATTATTTTGGTCCTAAAATGTAATTAAGGGCCATGAGGAAAAAGGAATATGTGCCCCTATATTCTAGAAAGAATTTAAAAGTATTATTGTTCATTCATGAGTCCTGTAAATCACTACTGTCTGCCCTTTGATGTGCATCATATCCTCAAAAAATATAGAAGGAAATACTATGCCACTAAGCTACCTACATCATCATCCTCATGACCTCTCCAATAGGTCATTACCTAGACTACCCTTCATATTTGGAGAAAGTACCCCTGAATATTATAAATAGCCACCATGGGTTAACCAAAAATGGTCATTCTTGCTAAGAAAAATCCTAGAGAAATATTTATAGGAAAGCTTTGGCTTAGGGATTATGCTCTTTACCCCTTTAGGTAAATTATAAACCAAACATCCTCAAGTTCTAGAGATATTTGGTCAAGGAAATTGTATAAGGAGACAAATCAAGGAGGGCTAGGGAGAGGAAGACTTCGAGAAGCTTGAATTATCTAGGTATTACCATTCCATTCAACTATGATAGTTTATATGTGTAACCTTTTATTTGAATGCACATTTGATTTTTGGTATCTTACAATGCAATGTGCACACGTAGTATTATAGTTATAATGTTGTTTAATTACCATGATATAACTCATGAAGTTGCTTAATTAATATGAGTTTAATAATGTTGAAACCTTCTATAGGAACACATATGCCTATGCTTTAGGTTTTTGTTCAAAATCTACCTTTAACCTAGAAGCCATGTATGATAACAAGCCCTAGATTAATATTTTTGGTAGAACCCATATACGATAACAAGTCATTGGATGTCTATTAAAAATAGATTATCAGGGTGTTCTTATATGTTAGCCTCCCCAGAATACTAGTAGTGTGGGATACCTTTGTATTTTAGTTTTGTCCAAGCTCTACATACACCAGAGTCTATCCAAACTGATCCAATTAATTTTTGTGTAACGTCGATATAACACCACCTCTATTGCTTCCTTGATAATGTTAACACCCTAATTATTTAAAAACAGGTCTATAATGCTCTACACATGATGAATATCAAAGGTTGGGGACCTTGTATAGAGCAAATCAGACCACTATTTGGTGTAATCGAAAACCTTTGGAACTAGTCATGAATTAGATAAATGGTGATGATTACCATAATCTACCATTTGTTTTGGTATTCCATGAGAATCCAATAAAATTCAATATTGTTCCCTCTCATTCTATGAACCAACTCAAACTTCCAAAGTGGAAATATCGATGAACTTCATTAACTAATATTCCATTTAGGTCTAGTTGACCTACCTCAACCAATTTAATAAATTAGTTTATACATGATTGGTATGATGGTGTGAATTGTACCAACATGGATTCATAGGGTATGACCCAAATCCATCGGGAATGTAACATTATATGATAAGAATAAACAAGCAAAAACCACTATGAGAGGGGCTAATCCTGTAATAGATCTCAACACACTGTTAACCTACCTAAGAAGATGATTTGTTAATCCCCTTCAAAAGAGTTGAACCTTTCCCCTTGTTTTATTATCTTATTGTTAATATGTGCAAGCTCCTATCAATCTTGGTAGTGGTAAATGTTAACCTTGATGTCATATTCCTCGATTCACCATTTCCTTGATATATTCATCCATCGATTTAGGCTTGAAATACCACATGGTTTATATGAAGGCATATGTATGGGCTTAATAAGTCACCCACTGGTTAATATGTAGCCATAATTCATGGTCGGATGTGAAGAACACAAGCTTATACTAAGAGGAGGGTGAACATTATAATAGCACTTTTTACTTTTATCTCCAAATCAGTATTATGCAATGTATAGATAGCAATATCACTAGCATTAATCAAAGCAATGCACAAATCACACACATAGTAGAGACACCAATTTAACGTGGTTCACCCAAATATGGCTACCTCCACAGAGAAAATATTTCTAAAATAATCTCTTGGGAATCCTTTCCCTATTACAATGTTTATGGACCTTTGTCCAAAGGAGATGCTTATATCCTAAATCTAGTTTGTGGATCTCTATCCATAGAAGAACTCCTTCTCCTCTATTTTGGCTGGTGATAGAAGACTAGTGCCTCCACTACACTGGATTGTGGATCTCTCTCCACTAAATACTCTTATCCCCACTCAGAATACATGTCCTCACTACCCTGGTTGATGGATCTCTATCCATTGGATACTACTATTTTTACTGCTCTATCACCTCCAAAGCTCTATCTCAAATTTGCACTAAACACAATCCATTCAGTCTAGCATAAATTTTCTCAACAAGTCCACTCAAAACTTGCTCAAATTTGCTCAACAGGTCCACTAAGAACATGCTCAAATTTTCTCAACAAGTTCACTTAGAACTTGCTCAAATATGCTCAACAGGTCCACTCATAACCTACTCAAATCTTCTCAACAGGTCCAATCAAAACCTGCTCAAATATGCTCAATAAGTCCACTCAAAACTTGCTCAAATATGCTTCACAGGTCCACTCAGAACCTGCTCAAATCTACTCAAAAATTCCACTCATAACTTGCTCAAATATGCTCAATAGGTCAACTCAAAACCTGCTCAAATATGATCAATAGGTTCACTCAGAACCTACTCAAATTTTCTTAACAAGCCCACTCAGAACTTGCTCAAATATTTTCAACAAGTCCACTCAAAACTTGCTCAAATCTTCTCAACATGTCCACTCATAAATTGCTCAAATATGCTTAATATATCCACTCAAAACCTATCCAAATCTGCTCAACAAGCTCACTTAGAACTTGTCCAAATTTTCTCAACAAGCTAACTCAGAACTTGTCCAATCTCATAGAAGCATAAATATAATTGTTAGAGACTCAATATGTTATACAATGCTCAATCACTTTCTTAATTCAAATAAGAATATAGAATAGTTTGTTTTAACGAACTTGAACAATCTCTCCACACAACCACTTGACTAGGCTCAACCAACTCTATTCAACCAATCACTTCAAAGAAACAACCCTTTTTCACAAAACCTAGTCCAAGCATGTAATCACCAACTTAAAATATTTCCAATAATGCTCAACAATAAATCTCACATAACAATGATACTCATGTTCTTTTCAAACCTCAGTTCAAGTTCTTTTGCACAACTCACTACAATAACAATTCTCATAAAACAATCTTCACATAACAATGATACTCATGTTCTTTTCAAACCCTAGTTCAAGTTCTTTGCACAAAAACTCACTTCAAAAATAATGCTTATCAAAAAAGGTTTTGAAAACAACTCTTTATTCTAGAAAATATTGAAGCATTAACTCAATCAATCTTGAAAAGGAAACCCTAATCAAGTCCTTTTCACTCTAAACTTATTTTCAAAAAAACCAATCAATCAAATAAACTATGGAAGAATGTGGTCATACCATTTTATTGAAGATGAAGGGATCTCATCACTTTTCCACAATCACACAAACTTCTATGCCAATTTCTGATAAATATTTCTCACAAAATAATATAAATACTCAATTACACCTTATCACTCCACCTTTCAAAAACAACCATCATCATACACAAAGTATTTATCCAATCACACCTTATAAATTTCCAACTAAAAATAAATTCAACATCCACCAAAATAACTCAAAATTTCTTTAATAAATAAATGACAAGAAGAACTTTGGCAAGAATCAAATCCTCTTTCTTTAAAAACCTTAATAACATAAATCCATTCTCAACAAAACAATCTTTAAAAAACCCTTTTAACTCCAAATAAAACAAATCAATTTTCAATAAAAATAATCCTTCACAAACGCTTATAACTCCAAACCCTAATTAATTAAAAATAAATCTTACAAACTCTTATAACTCCAAAAATAAATAAAACTACACAAACCCTTATAACTCCAAATAACCCTTCTAATAAAACCTTAGGAAAATTTTAAATCAAAAATCACCTTTGCCACTAGTGGGATTCGATCCCACATTCTCTACCTCCCCAAGCACTCTAGCTATGGGATTGACCACCACATGCGCTAGGCGCACGTTTTAGATCTAATTTGGACTTCATGCTCTTTCTCTTATTTCTTGCACTCGAATAGAATGCAAACAAAAATACGTTCCTTCATACATCCATGAAAATCGAACGTGGGCACTTCCTTCCCCAACACATTTACAAAGCGTGTGCCACCAATGGACCAGTGTGTCCTATGTGAATCAAACCATGCACTGTCCTATTTTTGTTTTCTTCCCCAATAGTGATAAGATACAGCTCTTTGTCTTCTTCCTCAATGTTCACGATGCATGAAATACCTTCAACCTTTTTGCATGGGAGTTAATTCATTGAGGGTTAAGTTTCAAATGCCCCTTTAGGCATTAATTTATACACAAAACCACCATTCGAATTTAGACGTCGATGCTCCTTAATTTTAATGACATCAACATTAATTTAAACCTTTATATAATTTATAAATTATTTAAATTAAATAGAATTTAAATTTTATAAATTATATTTTAAAACCTTTGACTTTAATAAAATTAAAGTCTTCCATGGGGTAAATTTAAACCTGCAACTTGTACTCCATTGATTTGATTTAAAATATTCTGCCACCATGGGTTTAATTAAAACTTAACTTCCATCACAATGTGTAAGGATGCTTTTATATCCTTATAATGATTTTAATAAAAATCATTTAATTTTCCACCATGAGTTTACGAAAAACCCTCATAAAATATTATTTTTCCAGCTTATTCTTGAACTCTTACTTTATTATTGGTGTTAATAATGGTGTTCTCCATGGTGCTGATGATGGCTCCATTGTTCACTTTGGCATCAATGACAACCTTTTCACCTTGACATCAATGACAACTAACTAAGCTCAAAATGTCCAACGATCTCCCCATTTGTCATTGATGGTAACCCAAATTATTTTAACTAAAAACTTGACCTTTCCTTTGTTCTGCTCCCCCTGTCTCAATACTCTCTCAAATACCAAATATCTCCCCCTTACTCAAATATATCCCCCTTTGACATCAATGGAAAAGGGTCACCTTTGGGGCTCGGGGCTAAGAATAAGTCTCTTAGCTTAGCCCCTCCCCCACCTTCTTTTAAGGTGGTTAATTCTAGGGTGGGAGTATTTCTACTCCCAAAAGGCATTGTTCTTTACCTTTATCCTCTTTTCTTCTTATCTAAATTTTGTGATTCCTCTGACTGTTTCTATCCATGTCTATGTTCCTATATATTTCATCATTCCTATTCCTATTCCTATTCTTGTTCACATCCATGTTCCTATTCCTGTTCCTGTTCATATCCATGTTCCTATTATTATTCTTGTTCCTATTCATATCCATGTTCATGTTCTTATTCCTATTCTTGTTCATACTTGTTTCTAGAATATTTTCTCTACACCACTTTGTTGTGTGGCCATTATTATTGCACTTATAACACTTAATGTTATTATTACTTTGAGGTGCAAATATCTTAGAATTTATCCTAGTGAAGACATATCCTCTTTTGTCATAAACTTTACAATTCATTGCCTTGTGACCAAACTAATTACATGAGTAACAATACCCATGAAAATATTTTTTGTTCCCATATTCCTGTATTTCATGTGTCCTACATTGTGAAGCCATGTGCCCAAACCTGTGACATGAAAAACATCTTCCATTGAATTTTCCTTGTCTTGACCTCATTGGTCTCCTATTCTGATTGTTGTTCCATATGTATCTTCTTTGGGCATTGTTCCTGTATTTGTTGAATCCTCTATTGTCCAACTCATACTTAGATATCTCACTTTCTTTTACACTGTCTTCTTCTAAAGTATCTTCATATGAGTTTTCTTCTCCTCTAAAAATTTAAGTTGACTCTCCTTCCCATTTCTTTTGATATCTTTCAAATCCAAGACCTATTTTTATTGATGTTGTCTTTTGTGTCTTTATGAACTTATCCAAGTTCTTTGAGCTATTTTTAAATCCTTTCATCTTGATATTGGATTCCTCTAGATTTTATTTTAGTAGTGCCACTTCTTGTGCTAACTTCTCACATTCCAAGATATTTGCTTCTAACTTATCATTGAACTTCTTTGCCTTAGCCTTTGATTTTTCTAAATCCTCTATGAGCAAACTTCTCTCTTCATCACATTCTTGAAACAAAATTTCAAGTTCAAAGTGTTGCTTTCTTACCTTCTTTACCTTGTAAAAGGCTTAGATAAGTTCTCCCTTGAGATCATAACCATTATTTTTTTAATAATATTCTATTTGTTTACCTTTTTCCATATCTTTACTCTCTTTTGGCTTGTCTTCTATAGGACCACTTCTTCTAATACCATTCGAATATTTTCATCTGGTCCTTCAAGTGCATTCTCATACTCATCATCACTAAAAATATAACCATACCTTGTAAAATCATCTTCAATATGTACAAAGTTACCACATCTAAAACACTTGAGAATTACTGGATTTTTCTTAACTAGTTCTTTTTCTTCAATCATAAATAGGAATTCACCTCTATCATTGTTTGAAAAACTAGCATCACTATCACTTGAGTACTTAATTGCCTTATCCGCATAGTAGCTCAACTTTTGTCTTTGAAATAACTTATTTCCTTGTCTGCTTTGTCCATCTTGGTTTTTATTTTGATGATTATCTTGCCTATATCTTTGTGATTCCCTATACCTACGATCCTGTTTTTCTTCACCATTGTTGTTCTTTGGTTCTCGATAATATGTTGCAAAATATCCAAACTTTCCATAATTGAAATACTTAACAGATATTAGATCTCTGGATTTTTTGGAATATTTATCTCTTCTACCATAATTAGCTTCTTCATCACTAGATGAATCACTTCTTGATTCTGACTTCTTATACTTTGTTTTCTTGATTTCTTTGAATGTTGCTTCCTTCTAGTGAATAGGATCTTTTGTTATTATCTCAAAAGTTGTAAGCATACCAAGCAACTTATATCTTGTCAAATAATCACCATCCATTGACACTTCTATAGCAAAAACATGTTCACTAAATCTTTTTGGAAGAGTTCTTAAGACTTTATTACAAAGATATGACTCATCAATATTCATTCCAAGTCCTTTCATATCATTAACAACCTCATAAATTTGAATTAGATAAGCACTAATATTTTCCTAATCATTCATTCCCAATGTTTCAAATTGTCCTTTGAGATTTCATATCTTTGCTTTCTTGACACTTTTATCTCCCTCATATATACCTTGCAATTTATCCAACATTTCTTTTGTAGTTCTACAATGCATAACTTTCATAGACTTTGTTCTATGCAAATATCTCATAAGTGTATTTATTGCTTTTGAATTATAGTGTTGTATAAGTTTACTTTCCTTATCTATAGGACGATTGACTTTTGTATCATATCCAAATTCCACTGCATCACAAAATTCATTGCCAAGTGCCATTAGGTAGATCCTCATCATCATAATCCAATACATATAGTCACTTCCATAAAATGCTGGTGCTGAGTTATTTGAGGATACCTCCTTAGGATCCATTATGTTCTTATTATATTTTCCTTCAAGTTGTTAAACTCTTATGAAGGCACCCGCTCTAATACCAATTGAAGATCACAAGCATATACTAAGAGGGGGGTGAACAGTATAAGAGCACTTTTTACTTTTCTTTCCAAATCAATATTATGCAATGTATAGATAGCAATATCAACAATAGTAATCAATGTAATTCACAAATCACACACACAATAGAGACACCAATTTAATTTGGTTCACCCAAATATGGCTACCTCCACCGAGAAAATATTTCTTCTAAATACTTCTCAAATAATCTCTTGGGAATCCTTTCCCTATTATAATGTTTATGGACCTTTGTTCAAAGGAGATGCTAATCTCCTCAATCTAGTTTGTGTATCTCTATCCATAGGAGGAATCCTTCTCTTCTACTTTGGATGGTGATCCTATAGAAGACTACTGGCTCCACTACCCTAGCTTGTAGATCTCTCTCCACTGAAGGCTCTTATCCCCACTTAGAATACCTATCCTCAGTACCCTGGCTAATGGATATCTATCCACTGGAGACTACTGTCCTCTCTGCTCTGTCACCTCCAAAGATTTTTCTCAAATCTACACTAAACACAGTCCATTCGATATAGCACAAATCTGATCAACAAGTCCACTGAGAACTTGCTGAAATCTACTCAACAAGTCCACTCAGAACCTACTCAAATATTCTCAACAAGTTCACTCATAACTTACACAAATTTTCTCAATAGGTCCACTCAAAACCTGCTCAAATCTTCTCAACAGGTCCACTTAGAACCTATCCAAATATTCTCAACAAGCTCACTCAGAACTTGTCCAAATATACTCAACAAGTTCACTCGAAACTTGTCCAATATCATAGAAGCATAAAGAGAATTTTTAGAGACTCATTTTGTTCTACACTCAATGCTCAATCACTTTCTCAATTCAAGTCAGAATATAGAATATTTTATTTTAAGGAACTTGAACAATCACTCCACAAAACCACTTGACTAGGCTCAACCAACTCTACTCAACCAATCATTTCAAAGAAGCAACCCTTTTTCATAAAACCTAGTCCAAGCATGTAATCACCAACTCAAAATGTTTCCAACAATGCTCAACAATAAATCTCACATAACAATGATACTCATGTTCTTTTCAAACCTTATTTCAAGTTCTTTGCACAACTCACTTCAATAAAAATGCTCATAAAACAATCTTCACATAACAATGATACTCATGTTCTTTTCAAACCCTAGTTCAAGTTCTTTGCACAACAACTCACTTCAACAACAATGCTTATCAAACAAGGTTTTAACAACAACTCTTTATTCTAGAAAATCTTGAAGCATTAACTCAATCACTCTCAAAAAGGAAACCCTAATCAAGTCCTTTTCACTCTAAACTTATTTTCCAAAAAACCAATCAATCAAATAAACTATGGAAGAATGTGGTCATACCTTTTTATTGAAGATGAAGGGATCTCATCAATTTTCCAGAATCACACAAACTTCTATGCCAATTTCAAGAGGTTAGATGATAAATATTTCTCACAAAATAATATAAGTACTCAATTACACCTTATCACTCCACCTTTCAAAAAAACCATCAACATACATAAAGTATTTATCCAATAACACCTTATAAACTTCCAACTAAAAATAAATTCAACAGCCACCAAAATAACTCAAAAACTATTTAATCAATAAATGACAAGAAGAACTTTGGCAAGAATCAAATCCTCTTTTTTTAAAAACCTTAATAACGTAAATCCATTCTCAACAAAATAATATTTCAAAAACCCTTTTAACTCCAAATAGCACAAATCAATTTTCAATAAAAATAATCCTTCACAAACCCTTATAACTCCAAACATAAATTAATTAAAAAAAAAAAATCACAAACTCTTATAAATCCAAACACAAATAAATCTACACAAACCCTTATAACTCCAAATAACCTTTTTACGAAAACCTTAGGAAATATTTAAATCAAAAATTACCTTTGCCACTAGTGGTATTCGATCCCACGTTCTCTGCCTCCCTAAGTGCTCTAGCCATGGGCTTGACCACTACGTGTGCTAGGCACATGTTTTAGAACCAACGAGAACTTTGTTTTATTTCTCTTATTCTTGGTGGTCGAATCAAATGTGAATAAAAGACCTTCCTTGGCACATCCATTATAATTGAATGTGGGTGCTTCCTTCCCCAAAACCTTTGAAAAGCATGTGTCATCAATGGACCAACATGTCCTATGTGACTCAAACCATGCACTATCCTATTTTTGTTTTCTTCCCCAACAGTAACAAGATAAAGCTCTTTATCTTCTTCCTCAATATTCATGATGCATGAAATACCTTCAATTGTTTCGCATGGGAGTTAATTTATTGAGGGGTAAGTTTCAAATGACCCTTTGGCCATTAATTTATACAAAAAACCACCATTCGAATTTAGATGTTGATGCTCCTTAATTTTTATGATGTCAGTGTTAATTTAAACATTCATCTAATTTATAAATTATTTAAATTCAATAGAATTTAAATTTTATGAATTATATTTTAAAACCTTTGACTTTAATAAAATTAAAGTCTTCCATGGGGTAAATTTAAACCTGCAACTTGTACTCCAATGATTTGATTTAAAATTTTCTACCACCATGGGTTTAATTAAACCTTCACTACCATAATAATGTGTAAGGATGTGTTTATATCCTTATAATGATTTAAAAAATCTTTTAATTTTCCACCATGGGTTTACAAAAAACCCTCATAAAATATTATTTTGCCAACTTATTCTTCAAATCTTGCTTTGTTCCTGGTGTTAATAATGGTGTGCTCCATGGTGTTGATGATGAATCAATTTGTTCACTTTGGCATCAATGACAAATTTTTCACCTTGACATCAATGACAACTAACTGAGCTCAAAATGTCCAACAGGATGCCAAACGATGGTGGCTAGTATGGAGTCTTCTTCAAATGACTTAACCTTGCAATATGACTATGGTTTATTTGTTGAAACTCCTATGTGGCTCTTTTTAGTGGTTGGTCATTCGCCTCCTATGTGGATCACTTTAGTGATTGGTCATTCAACCTAATTGGATTGTATAACCACTCTCTACCATCGGTTGATTGGTGGTTATCTTAATTCAAAATCATTTTTTGGAATAAAAAAGGGACATTTTAAAGTTGTTCACTTAATCCCTTATCTTATGCCAATCTAACTTTTCAGATTTATAGAGAAATTTAAATTTATAGAGCTATAGATAAATGACTTAGTAAAACAACAAAGGAAGATAAGGCAAATTACATAAAATATGTATTTTAAGAAACCTAAGGTACAAACATAGGTAAGAAATTATGAGAATTGTTATTATAGGTCATAGCATAGTTTTATGTGGATATTAGTCTTGTTGATTTGACAAAAAATACCCATTAATGAACTATGGACTATCCTTTACAATATATTAGTTAATAAATCTCATTTTTTATTATTGTGTACCTATAGTGGTTTCTTAAATAAGTTAAGGACCAAGTAATCAAACCAATAGTGTGATATTGTGTGATATATTACGATTGGAGTTATGGTTAATATTGAGTAATATTGTTGATATATTACAAGAGATATTATAGATAAACTCATGGAAATATAGATCGATCATGTTGATTGATATTGAGAGAACTTGGTAGCCCGATTTATGGAAAAACTATAGACTACAAGACAAAATAGCAAACACATTTGCTATAGTGAAACCATAACAATGAATTGTAGAAAAAAACCAGTTTATGGTCTTGTAGTAAACTAAAGCCTTCGAAGGATTTGTACATCTACAATTGAATCCATTATCTTAAATGCTATTCCTATTTGAATAAATATGGGATGCTTGTGAAAGTATGGTTTGTTTAAATGCTATTTCTATGTGAAGAAATATGATTTGTTTAAATGGTATTTCTATGTGAAGAAATATGATTTTATTAAATGCTATTTCTATGTGAAGAAATATGATTTGTTTAAATGCTATTTTTGTGTGAAGAAATATGATTATTTTAAATGCTATATTTGTGTGAAGAAATATAATTTGTTTAAATGTTATTTCTATGTGAAGAAATATGATTTGTTTAAATGCTATTTCTATGTGAAGAAATATTATTTGCATTAAATGAAGAATTATTACATGCTATTATTTGTCTAGAATTCATCTCATTTACATGTATGGGTTTTTATGATCCTGAAAACATTTACAATCTAGTACTGGTGGCTCAAATAGAACCAAGCAAAATCTGGAGCTAGTCAAATCTTGTTGATTATGTACACATGTTGTAACAAGGTCCTCTTTAATGAAAGGCCCCATAATTGAAAAAAAATGTACTAATTGAGATCAATTGTAATTGATTTTATCACTCCTTGAGAAGGATGTGTATACAATGTAATACTTAACTTCAAATGATCATAGAAGAAAAGTAGAGTTATATTATGATATGAAGTTATCCCATGATAAGGTTTGAATATTTAAAAAGTGAATTAAGAATTGTGTCTATTTGATTTAGTGTATCCTTAAAAACTATAAGGACTATAAGATTCATGTATGTAATTATAGAGAGAAACATTAAAATTCATCTAATTTATGGAAATTACAGTTGGTTAAACCAACTAAGGGTAAAATGGTCAATATTCACATGTCTATGTGGTTTTATGTGATAATCACCTTAGCTTCCTATGGTTTATATGGAGAGGATAAGCATTGCAATGATTTTTGGTCTATCCTTAAGGAAGAATTAACTAATCCTCAAGACGTACACCTAATGTACGAGTTGAAATAGACTTTAAAAAGAAGCTATTTTAATGTTTGATTTAAACTAGTAGGGAAAGAGGGCATTCGTATTTGAGATAGGAGAATTCCCAATTGTAAGGTAAAGAAACCTTACCTATAGGTCATAATAGGGGTTGACCACTCATATCCATAGGATAGACACTGATTATGTTGGACTCCTATGAAGTGCAGCCTTGAACTTACTTTGAAACTAAACTATAATATAACCACATAACAATACTTTCAATTCACTCATGAATTAGCAATAATGACAAAGACTAAGAAAAAAACAAAAAAAATTCCTAAGGTTGATTGGTCTTGGATTTGGGGTTGTTACAATAAAAAGGAGGTAGATTTAAAATAAGTTGAGTTAGATGATGTTCTATATTCATACGAATATTACAAAAAAAATAAAATCCAAAAATGTATGCAAAACATTGTGCTCCAAAATCATTTTACTTACATTGCCAAATGAAACATATTTACCAAAACTTATATTATTTTTCCATAACAAGAAAACACAGGGAAGATATGGTAAAACTATATCGAGGACTAGCTCAAAATACGATACAGCCAAATGATATGTCTAAAATAGAATTATTATAGAGGCTAGGGATATGGGGGAAACTCTGTTGGTTTCTAGTAAAGTCAATTTGGTCCAAATAGCCCTTCATGACTTAGAAGTCATAAAAATTTCTATCCAAATTCCACATTAAAATATAAGCTATCATCTCTTGGTTTGGGTAATATTGAATATCTATCCTTTTACCTATCAGTGCACTTAGAAGGATGGGTATTACATAATCATGCATTAGACTCGAAAGATGATTTTTCTCTCATGCCCCAAGTAGTTTGTATGTCATGGGCATATAATATAATACAATTGAATTCAAAAAATTATATATCAAAGGGATGATAGTCTAGAAGATGGAGGTCATAGAAGAAGTCCCAATTTTTTTGTATATCTTTTCAATATTAGAAATAATTTAAAATATGGTGGTCATTTATTTTTTAGAACTATTTGGGATGATTTTTCTATCATGCCTCAAGTATTTTGTATGTCATGGGTACATAATACAATATAATTGATTTCAAAAATTATAGATCAAAGGTATGATAGTCTAGAATATGGAGGTCATAGAATAAATCCCAATTTTGTTGTATAGCTTTCCAAACATAGTAATAATTCAAAATATGATGGTCATTGATTTTACACCACTATTTGGGAAGATCTTATGCAAAGGAATTATTTGGAATAAATACAAGGATACCTGGTACAAGATTAAATTATTATCCCTTGTATTCAAAATATGGTTTGGATTCAAGCTAAATAAGTCTAGCCCTACCAAATTGTGAAATATCAAGAATAAAATATCATAGAGTTGGTTGATGTGTAAATAATCAATTGGTTAGAAGAGGAAAAAGAACTAATATTATGTAAGATGTACTTGAATTGTCTTAAATTATTTTAATGGTCAAAGCTTAAAATCTATTATAATCTATAGGACAATCTTGAAGTAATGCAACACATAGCTAGCTATGGGTTTTATTAAAGAAGCCAATTTTTTTATCTCAAATGTTATAAAATTTGCTATTAGTTGATAAAATATTTAGGAATCTTATATATCCATAATTTTAAATCAAAAATTAGTTCTCTGGAACACATACCAATATATGCAAAAAATATAATCAAAGAATAATTTGATCAACATGAATTCTCACTTGTGATTTCCTATACTTTTTCAAGAAAGCTTCAAAACTAATATAAGTTCAAATCCAATATTATGGTAAAACATTAACATAAGAAGTTACAAGTTGCAAATGAATGTAGGATAGAAAAACAAAAAATTGACACTATCTGGTTGGGTCACTATAGATTAAAAAGAAAAATTTAAAAACCAGGCATAGTTGGCATATAGAGATACACCATAATTATGTGTAAATAAGCTAACAAGTAAATAAAAGTTGCATATCAACAAGGCAAGTGGTAATAAATGATAAAAATGAATATTTTAAAATATGTAGAGCATATCATATGATTCAACTAATTATAATATGAGATGTCCCTTTTAAAAAATTGGATACAATGACGACTGATAGTACAAACCAAATGATGAATCCTTCAAGAGAAAAAATATATAAATGGGAACCCCTTCCTAGTAACCACTCACTCAAAAGGAAGAATTGCATCATGAGGGTGTATGACGGATAGACATTAGTGAAATAATGAAATGAGAAATATGCCTTGGTAAAAGCTATATTTAAACCTAAATGTCCATGTTCCTATAGGATATAAGATAACAAAAAAGGAAAAGGATGACCAATATTAGCCTTAGGTTATATAAATATTTCATGTTAATTGATGGTAATCCAAAAACCATCCTGATGTTAGTTAAAATTATTTAATTGTTAGCTAATATTGTGTTGGTATTTGTCAAAATTGCTCCTCCATTGAAAATGTCTATACTCTTCTTGTCATGTGAAGAAGTCTAGCAGTAGTAGCCACAATATTCTGGTACTTGGATTTTTTCCTTTATTAAGGACACCTAAATGGTGTTATAAGAATGAGGTTCGAGGTCAAAGAAGGAAAATAAATAAGATTTTAAGTCAAATGGCCTATAAAGTAAATAAGCCTACAAATACCCCTTTCTCAAATATATTGACCAAATAAGATAACCGTTGCCAAATATTTCTTCAATTCATGGAGTCTATCAAGATAGAGCAAGGACAAGAGAAGAAAAAATAAGAACTTAATAAAAATAAGGGATGCTTCACCTATTTTATTGTTTTGGTGTTTTAAGTCAATACAATAAACACTAAGATAATTAAAAGGTAAAAAAATGCCAAAGCAAAAAACTAGAAGTATAATGATGGTTAAGAATAGGTAATGTGTAGGTATAACTTTTTTATCTTTTCTTTTCTCTTCTCTCGCTACCATCCTTCATTTTTTTCTAAGCATCCTTCATATTACTCATGCATATTATCCATATTTTTTACCTTTCTCAACCCATTCATTTTCATATTCTACCATTTTTTGATTTAATGGCCAAATGGAAATGCTAGTTCAATCTTCCATTTGTAAACAAATATAGTCATTTCACATGATTGTGTAAGTGTGTGAAAGTAGTTTTCTAAGTATGTTGATGATGCAATAAGACATTGAAGGTCATGATGAAAAGAGAAAATCTATTGAAATATGATGCTATAAAATACCTTGACATGCATAAGATGATATACAAAACACATATGGCATCCAACAATAAAGGCTAATAAGGTAGACATCATGCCAAGTTGATAATAATATTCTATAGTAACAAGATGATAAATTAAAGTAGAAGTTGCATTAATATGAGATGTGATTGACTGAACAAAAGGGTAAATAAAGGAGATAGACCTTCACATAAGCAATATGATAAACAAAAATTAGTGCCAACTCTAGAAAAATCCAATTCAATTTATAATCTAGCTATCATCAACATCAACAAAGGTCTATACAAGATTTGTAATGCTACCTAATGCATGTAGTTTTATATGTTAGGATAATTTTGAGTATCCATGCATACTATTGAAGTAGTAAGCTAGTCCGTAACATTTAGCAACCCAAAGGATGTTTTCCTCTACAATTTTGTAAAAAAAAAAATTCATCCTCAATGCCTAGAATATTAACCTAATACAGTTTGCATGGGTGAAAATTCATTTAAATCTAGTGATTTGGATCTAAAATAATTTTTACATGTAGCAAAATATGCTCATGGAGTAGTCAATTTTGTTGAATCTTAGGTATCTCCACTTTATCTTCTTTCTCTTCCCTTACTTGTATTCACCTTGCCTTCATGAAGTTGCATCCTATCTGCCTATTTATCTCACCACCATTATCAACTCCTCCATTTATAGTATCCTTCTATTTTTCACTTTTTATCATCCGCTTCTCATTTTTCTATACCCTTTGCCTCTAAAATCATATCCCTTCCTTCCAGGGTCCCATAAACCTTAACCTTGTATTCCTCTAGTAATTTTCTTCATCTCTATATTGTAATGCATCCAAAATTTTAAAGGTGAATGATATGGATTCTAAATATATGTGTCTTTCAACACATGTTTCAAAATACCTATTATAGCTATAGAATGTATTAACCTCCCTTACATTTCCACATTTTCTACATCAATTCTCTATTCTGAAATTCTTTTATTTCTATTGAGTATAACCTTCACCTCCTCCCACACCTCTACTCTTAATAAAATTATCTTTTGTCTCCTCTACAGCTATGCACTTCCAATATCTCATAAAAAAGTCTTACTAGGTTCTCAATTTTGAAAGAAAAATCCCCAAAATTTTCTAGTAATGTAGGTAAATTTTATCACCTACATCCATAATCTTGAAATCTAATGTAGATTGTGATTTTGTTCAAGCCATATAATCCTTTTAGTAAGACATTAGTACAATGAATTACATGCAATAGTTTTGAACGCAATAATATCAACATGAAATGAAGCTCCTATGGTAGATTTAGATATAAAGAGAAGTAAAAAATATAGCTAAAATATTACATAATAGATCAAAGAGAATAAATGTATGGATAGATGTAAAAAATAGATAAGGAAGGTAATAGAGTAGTTAGAAAAATCTTGTCAAACTAAAATTAATTCTAAGGTAATAAAATATAGCAAGCAAAAGTAAATGACCTGGAATTTT
This sequence comes from Wollemia nobilis, assembly GCA_028583015.1. NCBI lineage: Eukaryota > Viridiplantae > Streptophyta > Pinopsida > Araucariales > Araucariaceae > Wollemia > Wollemia nobilis. The sequence goes on along the minus strand of JAQPPZ010017209.1, from coordinate 9,687,439 downwards.
GGCTAGGTAAAGAAGTGGCTAAATATTTGTAATGCTGATGTTAAAAAAGGCATAATGAAAGTATAGCATTTGGCATTCTCCAAAAGAGGGATTTGTTGAAGGATGACAATGCTTTGATGTTTAGTGTTACGAAAAATCTTACCAAATAAGAAATTGAAGCTAAATATTGAAATAATTTAGATGAACAATGATACTCACAGCACCAAGGTAGCATAAAAATTTAACATAGTATAAAAGAAGGGCCCAAGAAAAAATTATTCTAAGGAATTTGATCTAGAATATGAGAGAAGAAAAGTAAAAATAATTTGTCTTTGAGCAAGATACCTTGTAATGTAACCAAGATCCTTGGGATTTTGAAGCAATGATGTCATCAGTAAATGCTTAAAAGCCTAAGAAAGCCATAATGATTATCAAATGGAAAAATCATTTAAGGAATGATACCTAAAAGTAAATCACTAAAGTTAAACAATTAAATATAGCATCCAATAATTTAGTGGTTTCTTTTTTAATGCATGGGTAGATATAGCTATGTGCAAAAATGGCTAGAATATTGAAGCAGTGATTTTATTAAAAAAAATAAAATCTTTGGTACCTGGTAAAATAAAATGTTGAATTATGCTAACTATGGGATAAAGGGATAGACCATTAATGTTTCTTATGTTTTCAATAGGGCTAAATAATTTAATATGAAGGAATGGTTGTCAAATCGATATCCAACCAAGATAAACAATCCATTATTAAGTAGCATTCCCTCATGCTACTATATTTTTCAAAGAGGCTTTGGACTCATCCTAATAAGCAAGGTCATACATATCAACCAACCACCTAAGAATTATTGTTATAGAATTATTGTCAAATCGACATCCAACCAAGATAAACAATCCATTATTGAGTAGCATGCCCTCATGCTACTATATTTTTCAAAGAGGCTTTGGACTCATCCTAATAAGCAAGGTCACACATATCAACAAAACGCATGGATCAGTTAGAGGAATGGAAAAAGAGAGAAGAAATCTTATGGAAGCAAAAATCTAGAATTCAATGGATCAAAGAAGGTGATCGAAACAAAAATTTCTTCCACAAATATCTTCTAGCTCGAAGATCTCACAACTTTATTTCTTTCCTGAAATCAAAATCTATATATGTTGTCTACACTTGGAATGGCATGAACTCTATTGTTGTCAATTACTTTTCCAATATTTTTACTGCTACACTTGACTCAGCTTTTCAATAAAATATTCTTCAAGCAATCTCTTATCTTATCACTTCTAAGGAGAACTCTATTTGGACTGATCCTATTACTATTAGTGATATTCAATAGGTAGTTTTTAAAATGAAAAAATGGAAAACCCCATGTCCTGATGGTTTTCCCATTGAGTTCTACCAAGAGTTTTGGTATATCCTTCATGCTGATTTATTAGAGGTGGTGGAAGAAGCTAGGAAAGCCAAAGAAATTTTGAAGGTTATCAATAAAATTTATATTACTCTTGTTCCAAAATCTTAAGAGGTTGAACATATCATAGCTTTTAGACCTATTGTTTTATGTAATGTTCTTCTCAAAATAATTACTAAGATTATGGTGGAAAGGTTGAAGCCTATTTTGCATAATATTTTTTCTCCTGAAAAAGGGGGTTATATGGAAGGACATCAAATAGTTTATGAGATAGTTATTTCTTAGGAATTCATCCATTCCATGGATATGCAAAAATATCCTTCCATGTTCATTCAGTTAGACTTATCCAAATCTTATGATAGATTGGATTGGCACATCATTATCAAAGACTTGAGGCAATTTGGTTTCTCTCAGTATTGGATGGATTAGATTATGGGATGTATCTCTTCTATTTCCTACTTAGTTATTATCAATGGTAGGCTTTCTCATCTATTCCTAGCTTCCAGAGATATTAGGCAAGGTGACTCCATATCCCCTTATTTATTCATCATTATTTATGATGCTTAGGTAGGGCTAGAACCAAAAAGAGAGAAGACAAAACCATTGAGGGAGTTACCATTGCTCGTGGAGCTAGACCTCTCTCTCATATTTAATTTTTTGATGAGCCTACTCTTTTAGATAAAGCTTCTAGTATTAAGCAAATCATTAGCTATTTTTCTAAGGCTACCGAGAAATTGATCAATGAAGACAAATCTAAAGGCATTTTCTTTCACTGCTCTTCCAAACATGAATCCATGGTCTTGAATAAATTAGTATATAACAATACTTCCATTTAGATCACTTATTTACGTATTTCCATCAATATTCAAAGACGAGAAAAAAATAATGGAATTGGTTGTTGAAAAAAGTTAAGAAACAAATTTAAAAGTGGACCAATAGGTGGATTACTTGTAGGGGTAGAATCACCTTGGTAAAATCAATCCTTCAGGCTATTCCTATTTATGTTTCTATAGTGTTGAATATCCCAAAGGCTATTCTTCGAGAACTTCATCAAATCAATCATAGCTTCCTATGGAGTGGTGCTAAGGAGAAAATAAAATGGACCTTGGTGAAATGAGATACTTTATGTCTTCCTAATAATGAAGGGAGATTAGGATTTCAGTATGTTATTAATAAAAATAAATATTTAACTGCTAAATTATATTGAAGTATTTCACATAACCCTAATTCTCTTTGGGACAATAATATCCATGCTAAAAATACTAAGAACAAAATTCCTAAAGACTTTGTTCACTATAAATTACCTTCCAAAGGTTCTCCTATTTTAGTAGTTCTTAATACTGGTGAGGATTTGATAAATAATTTTTTTTTGGATAATTCATAATGGTCAACATGAATTTTTTTGGATAGATTCTTTGGATGGTCACAAACCTTTGATAACTCAGTTTCTTGATTAGAGGCCTTGGATGGAGGAGCTTCACCGAGCTAACTAGATAAAGATGGTTATTTATTGTTGGTACCATAATGATAATTCAGACGCTAGTAGATATTAGATACCTATTTAGGACTAGTCTATTCAAATCCCAAAAAGGTAAACATAAGATATCTAGTGCATCCTTCATATAAGATATCTCTCTTTATCCCATGATAAAGATTGTTTTGGATGGAACAACATAACTAAGGGTGAGTATTCAGTTGCTCAAGGTTATTTGGCCTTATGCCATAATAATCCCATCCAATAATATGAAATATTTTCTCAATTTTAGGTTCAAAATATCTAGCATAAGGTGAGGTTCTTTACTTGGATCTTATTGCATCATAGGGTGCTTACTGGGGAGCATCTTATGAAGCATGGTTTTCATGGCCCTTTTAGATGTGAAATGTGTGAAGATAATGTGGAAAATCTTAGCAATATTTTTATTGAGTGTACTTGAGCCTTTGAGATTTGGAGCAGAATGGCCACTTTACTTGGCTTACAATGGTCCAATTTTTTTACTTTTAAAAAATTTTAGAGGGATTGGCCTAATCAAGAGGGTGTTGATCATTTTATTTGGCAATTAGTTTGGATGGGTTCGACCATTCTTCTCTAGAATCTATGGAATAAAATGAATAACTAGATTTTTAATCAAAAAAGGAAGGATATTCACTATATCTAGAAAAATACCATTGCCAACTTAGTTTAATCAGTCCATCAGATCCTTAATCACCCCCAAAACTCTAACTATATATGGGATCATGTGATGTAAATATTGAATATTAAATCTTCTAAGAGAAACTAGCTTAAATGGAATGTGAGTAATTGCAATATGGATAGAACAAGGAATTGGCAACCTCCTCCTAAGGATTTTGGAAAATTCAATACTGATGGAGCCTCTAGAGGGAACCCTAGAAAATCTAGTGTAGGAGGAATTGGTAGAATTCCATTTGACTCTCTGGTTTTTGCTTTTGCTGAGAATTTGGGTATTCTATCCAATAACCTTGTTGAGGGGTATGGTATCCTTAGAGGCATTCAACAGGCTACTATGTTTGGATGGGAAAATGTACTAGTTGAGTATGACTCTCAAATCATGATTAATATTTTGAAGACTCCTTGTAAGAATAATAAGGTTGATTAGAGAATAAAAAGAATTATTGAGAATATTCAGTTAATCCAAATGGGATTTTTGAAAGTTGATTACAATAATATGGTCAGAGATTAGAAAAAGAGTGCTCATGATTTAGCTAATTGGTATTTGAACATAGGTGATATTACTTGCTATGGCCACCCTCCTAGATGGTGGGCTTCACAAATAATGTAAGTTCTTCTTTCTATCATTTTTTTGGATGGCTCCAGTTTTGAAGGTACCTAGTTTCTTCTTGCTTTATTATTGTTTCTCTTTAGTTTGGTTAGGGTATTTAGTTCCCTAGCTTAAAATAATCTTTCTTTTATTTTGTGTGTTGATTCTTCCTTCAATAGTATTTTGGTCTAGAATGGTCATTGTTGTGTTCTATGTTTTTTATTTTTATTTTTTATTTTTATTTTTTATTTTTTTATGTGTGTTTTTTTTTTGTGTTTTTCTATTTTTGTGTTGTTTTTTTTTGTTCGTGTGTTTTTTTATTTTGTGTTTTTATTGTTGTTCTTATGTTTTTGATGTTCTTGTGCTTGTGTTTATGTATATTTGTGTTAATTGGTGTGTTTTGATGTATGAGTGTTTAATATATTTTTATTTTTCTCTAGTTGTCTGTTTTTGGTTGTTATTTTATTTTATTTATTATTTTTTAGGTGTTGGTTGTTATTTTTTCATGTTTTTGTTGGTTGTGTCTTTGTAGTGTTTTGTTGTTTTTTGTTAAGTTTACATTTTGTTATGTTGTTCTTGTATTTTTTCTATGTGGTTTATGTTGTGTTTTTTTAATATTATTGTGTGTTTGGTTGTGCATTATCTTTTTGACACACTCAAGGAGCATATTTTTATTTTTTATTCTTTTAATATTTTTATGTGTTTGTGTTTGTGTGTTCTTGTTTTTTCTTGTTTCAGGTTTGCTCCTTGAGTATGTAAAAGGTGGTAGGCTAGGTATGAGCCTTGGGTAATTTTTGCAAAATAGATACCCCTAACTCCTTGGGTCTTACCTAAAAGTGGCATCCCTTCTAGGATTTTTTCCTCAAAAAAAACATATGGTGTGAAAGATATTAATGTTTGCTAGGTATAAGTATTTGAGTGAAAATATTAGTTAGAATGAACATGAGTAAATATTTGTTGTAATAATAAAAATTGTCCTTTGCACTTGTCTTGGATTAAGTTCTCGTCCTTATATAAGATTCTACTAACAAAAATACTAAGGAAGTTAACAATATATGGCTCAATAATTATATGATGATTTAATGCATATTAGTGGGTGACAATGTCAAATTGAACAGTATCCACCAGATGTATCTCAAAGCACATATTGTTAGGGAAATTAGCATACCCTCTACTTGTAGAGAGGCATTATATTATATTCCAAGTTTATCTAAGTAGGTAGATTAAAATAGATATAGAAACTATACCTCTATTATTACCCCTACTACACAGGCCATCATTTTTTGTGTCTTTGTGCTCAATTTCATGAAGCCCATGTACCTCACCTTATAATAAAAAAACATTTCAAACACTCATATTACTATGTACATGACCTTGCTTAACAAAGTACAAGAAAAATATGTGTAAATTTTAACAATTTTGAATTCCTAAATTGCATTGTTGAATATTGATTGCAGGTCATATATATGAAGCATGAGCCCTTAAAATAGTTATATATGCCATATACTTTGGTCTGTGATTTACAGTTGTATTTCCATAACTTGAAACCTTATTGTGCAAATTAATGGAGGCTACTACAATTGTGGGGATAATTACCACTTCACACATGACTACCCAAAAATAATAGTGGGATATATATCTATTATTAGAGTCTCATCACTTACTCACTATCATATGGGATGGGACGACTTGTTATAATCGGTTTTTAGTTTTAGTTAATAGAGAATATGTATGTTATTAGGATTTTATTATCTTGTGGTCATTATATTGGTTATGTAATGGAATTTTGAGAAATCATACAATAGGAGAAAAAAATTAATGAATGGACAAAGAAATGTTTAGATTTTTTGATCCAATGGTTATTAGAAAGTATGTAATAGGCATATGATAATATATATTTTTGATAAAGCATCATAACCTAGTATTCCACTTTGTACAATTTAGACCACCAAATGTCTTAAGAGGTTTTGGCAAGTTATTTTTTAAAAAGGAAAAGGAATAAAATATTAAATTAAACTATGATGGTCATGAAGATCAATAATAGAATAAAATACCTCTTGTGTCAAATATGTGTGTGATTTTATTTTAAGAAGCTTTTTGGTTGGATGTGTAAATAGTTTATTATAAACATGTAATATAACTGAAGTATGCATTTTCCTTAACTATCAAATTTTGATAGTTTGTGTTATGTATAAAAAGATATAGGAGTTGTGTTCCTTGATAATTGTTTATTTTGGAATAAGGTGGTCATAGGGAGTTTATTATATAGTTTATGATTTATCAAATGGAGAGTGGTAGTCTTAAGTATATAAAATATATTTTTTAAATACAAATGGTATAAAATCATAGTGTCTCCATGATAAATTAAGGATAATAGAATATATAACAAAGTAAAGAGAATGCATCACTAGTGGATTTATAATGTATCAATGGGCTAAAGCAAATATTGTATTGTTTATGAAGTGATGGTGTATAGGACATATGGTTAGTGGTACCGAACACCCTTATCATTCAACTTGTGTTGAGCAAGAAGTAAAAAATAATGTCATATAAAAAGTGACTAATAAATATGGGAAAGACTAAAAGAAAATAAAACTAAATTAAAAGGGATAAGGTATCAAATCAAGTGTTTCATTTAAAAAGGGTAATGAGGATGAATTATTTTTAGATTCATAGAAAAAGATGAAATATTTCTAAAATATACCAATGCTATTAAAAATGACTTCTTATTTTGTATTTGTTCAATGATTCTAATATGCAATGTGACCTCCAAAATATTTATGCTTATGGAGGAAAAAAAAACCTAAAGAGGTAACATAATACATGGTTAAAAAGCAAGCCCTAACTAGTGGACAATACTTGTGATACCAAATAACTTATCCAAAAAATAGATGCTCTTGATGACACAAGGTTTAATTAGTATTGATTATGTTGAATGCCAAGGTATTGATCACAATAACATTATCTATAAAGTCCATAAAGCTGAGCATAATGCCAAATAATGAAGACCTTAGGTATGATGGTCACACAAGGAATAGGGGAACTAAATTTAAAAAAGGATAAACCTGTATAAAAAAAACTAAAATGCACAAGTGTACAAAAATAGGTTCAATTATAATATTTTTGAGCTCGACAAGGGAAAATAATGTGTTGAAAGCTTCATCCATATTTTATCTATGGAAAGAAAAACTATTGTGAGCAATATGGCACAAAATTTATATGAATAAAAAATATATGTTGATTATTAATGTATATAATTTTGGATGGGGGTAGAGCAACAAGCATGTTAAGAGGATTCTATAAGAGAATGTTTTACTCTTAAAGAAGTATGATAAAGGGTAAAAATATAAATTTCACTAGCAATGATTATTGGTAGCTATCAACCCTATATTTGTGCACTAGGCTAGGTGGAAAATAAAGTGATGGTTATGATTTATCCACATGAAAACCCTTGTATGATTTGGTTTGGGATCAACCATAAGAAAAAAAAATTGTTATTAAGATAGTTTTGGGTTAGCCACTTGAAATCCCTTAGTGATGTTGTCCACACAATATGATACTAAATATAAACACTCCATTAATAGTATGAATAGACATTTAGGTTTTAATAAAAAAAAATTCTTATACATTTTGTGGGAGATCTTTCATTGTTGAACTTTTTTTTTGGGGGGGGGGTGGGAGAAAGGGGGTGGGGGGATTGGATGATCAATTAGTTTTGTGTTTGCCATTATTTTTTAGTAAGCTAGTGGATTGATGAAGTTGGTGAGAATGTATTTGTAACATTACCATGAAAGCATCTAAAGATAACATTAACTCTACAAATAGCCCTATGTAATAATGAATGAAGTAGGCAATATTTGTAATATATCCATATTATATCTTGTGTTATGTTTATGGCTTTTCCTCAAAGGGGTATAATTCCAACAAATAGCATAGTTTATAAACACTTTGTAGGCATGCAAACTTGCTCTATAAGTTCTTGTGAGAATGTTTTTGTGTTCTAAGAGTGCCAAGATTGTATTTTAAAATTAATAACAAAGCCTCCTCACCATATCTAGTGACCATTCTCTAAGTCATTCATTGCACATGAGGCTACAATAAACTAGAAAAAGGACCTATTGTAAGTGTTTATTACTTACCTAAATGCTTAATGTTCACAACCTGGTTCTAATACATTTTTACATTCAATGTGAACTTTAATGAATATAAAACAAGATTTCATAAATGCAATAAAAAATTAAATAGTTGCAACACCATAAAGATCTAGCTAATAATAATATCAATCAAAAGAGTTTGAAAATGTAATGTCATAAATATAAACATACATAAAAGATATATAAATATAAATATGAGGACACCACAATACGATAGTTACTAGATAATAATCTACCATATTAATTATAAAATGATCTGTTATCTTTATATCCACAAAGTTTTAGCATTGTTAGCATTTCACTTGTTCTATGTTTGAATGATCGGTAAAATCTTCATATGTAGATACAAAATAAATAAATGAAATATAATAAATTGAAAATTTATTAACAAAACATTTCCAAGCACATTGCCTGTGAAGCTGAGTTCTATGAAATTTGTAATTCTTAAAATTTTGACTTTTATTTTTAGAAGCGTACGTTGACATCTTTCTAATTATTTGGAGTTGAAGGAAACTATGTTCCTTTCGTAGAAACACGCAAGAAAGCAGGCAGAAAGATGACTGTGAAAGGATAAAGAGCAGGTAGTCAATCCACGTGTTTGTTCTTAATATTTGTTATGCCACACAAAAGACAGCAATTGGGCTTCTGACGCTGTAATTTCTATAGCTCCATGTCAACGATCCAAACATATATGAATACGTGGGTGTAACTCCGAATATCAAATTGTATGATAGCTTTTGGTTGGCAAGAGAGAAAGACAGTGTTTCCGGTTCCATTGTCACGTTCATTCCAAGAGGTGCATTCATTATCGCCTTGTATACTAATTGTGGAGGCCCTACGTTCGTCACCCTTCTTCGAAATTTAGCAGAAACAGGCTTTCCTGGGCTAGAAACAGCCATTATGGAAGGATAATTGAGTTTGCGTACTCCATGTCTGGGTAGCTTACGTGGGCATCCAGTGAAATCTAGGGTTACAAAACGCAAAGTGGTTTCATTGTAACCTTCACTGAAAATGATGACGATATAAGAATCTACATCAACATGATACACAAGCCCTGTGTTGAGTTCCTTGACAGGATCAATTTGTCCTGCCCTGTATCCAAATTCTGCATGCTAATTGCCCTACAAGTCAATAAATTAATTTTTATAGGTGTAGAAAAATAAAAACAGATTACAGCTTATGTTTTATTTTGTGGTCAGAAGGGTGAACTTTTAATGGGTGTAGAAAAATAAAAACAGATTACATCTTATGTTTTATTTTGTGGTCAGGAGGGTGAACTTTTAATAGGTGTAGAAAAATAAAAACAGATTACAGCTTATGTTTTATTTTGTGGTCAGAAGGGTGAACTTAATAGCAGCGGGAGACAAATCAGGATGATACAACTTCACATAAGCTGCAGCTCCGGAATCATGAGGACACGACATCGATGTTCCAGATAATATATTATAATCATGGAACCTTGTGTCTTCAGGCGACCCTGTAGCAGATATATTTTTCGACAGGCAGCCAAAATGTTCAATCCCGGCGCCGTGATGTCCAGCTGACAATTAATAAAGCTATATGACATTATCCATCAGATTCAACTGGTTCATTCCACTTGAACGCATTCCAATATTGCTATTTTCTGATTACCTTTAACATGTCTCACCTGATTCTATTGGGACCTCGAGACGAGAACGAAGCTACTACCAATGCAGGTATATCATTTGGTGTAATAGTTTTTCGAATTTTCGAAGCAGGAGAGCTGGTGAAAAACAGGAAATACAACTGCATAAATACTTTTATTATCTCTTTAATATTACTGGAATTCAGCTTGGTCATCCGTATGACTCCAAAAACTGGTCAAGGTTTGCGTTAGGTTGTAAAATGCATTTTCTTGAAAGAACCCTTGATGAAATGTAATCTTTCCCCTGCAAGGCTGCGGCTTACACTTTCTGAGCAATCTTGTCCATGCTTCTTCTTTTCTTCATCTTTTTTGCTTCAGGAAATCTTCGGCTTGCGTTCTCTTCTCTTCAGTGGCTCAGTACTTTCATTAGATTTGAAAATGCATCCAACACTCACATACATATATATATATGAGTATTGGAGAAAAAATTTAGCTAACCTGCTGACACAAAGGTGTTTAATTATTCAAACAACTGCATCCACCATAATTAAATACAAATGCTGCAAAGTACAGTGATTAAATCTATGGATTAAAGATATGTCAGAAGCAGGTGAAATCTGGATTAATTTTTAACACCCACCCTTAATCCAGATCACCTAGATTAATTTTCAACACCCTTTCTTAATCCAGATTTCACAAAAGTTTTGATGACTAACTGTTGCTTCAACCTTTAAAAATTTCCCTTTCAAATGCTTGGTGAATATGTCTGCAACCTATTCTTTGAACTTGCAAAACAACAACTCTTTTCATTATTTTTCACCAATTGTATGATGAAGTGATACTAGATGTAAACATGCTTGTTTCTACCATGAAATCCTTTGATAGTGCTATGGTAGAATTATTGTCATAAAATATTATAGTTGCTTCTTCTTCCTATTGATGATTCAACTTGTCTAAAATTCTTCTCATCCAAACTGCTTGACATGCAGCTAAAGTGGTATTAATGTACTCTGTTTCAGTAGTTGATAATGATTGTTTCCTTGATGACCATGAAATTACACCTGATCCAATATAGAATGTGTACCCAAAGGCGCTCTTCCTATCAACAATGTTGCCATCCTAATTGCTATGTGTGTGACCAACAAGCTTAAGCTAGTATTTTTTGTATAAAATATTCTATGATTTCTTGTTTCGTTGCCACATCATAGTATTATTTTCCCTGCTTGCAAGTGAGTGTTCTTTGGTATCTCTATAAATATAATAATTAAACTCACTATAAATATTAGTTTATATCTAGTTTTTTTAAATACATGAGGCTTCCAATTAATATTTTATAGAATGTTGGATCAACATTGTTGCTCCAATCATGCTTACTCGATTTCAAACTTGTTGGAAATGGAGTGATGGTTGGTTTGTTGTTCCCCATTCTAAACCTCTTCAAGATATCCTTTGCTTCCTTGAGATATGAAGATACCATCTATTGATTTGGTAACATCAATGCCAAGAAAATATTTTATCAAACCCAAATTCATCATCTCAAATTCATGCTTTATTGCACCTCTAAATTGATCAAACAACATATTGTTGTTGCTAGTATAAATTAGGTTTTCTACATACAAGTAAACTACTATCATCTCCCCTATTGCATTGATCTTAATGTAAAGAGGTTACTCATATGAGTACCTAATAAAGTCATTCTCCTAAGAGTATGATTCAATTTGACTATATTAGGCCTTGGATGCTTGCATTAATCCATACAAAGCATTGTTCAACATATACATCTTATCATCCTTTCCCTCTAGATCATCACTTGGTGGATGGTATACATAAATATTTTCTTCGAGCACTTTTAGGAAGGTAAACTTGATATCCATTTGATGTAGTTTTTACCTCTTTTGGGTTTCCAATGCTAGGATCATCCTTGCTATATCAAGATTTACTATAGGTACATACACTTCATGATAGTCAATACCTAATTTTTTATTATAACCTTTTGTAACCAATCTTGATTTATGTCTTTCAATAATACCTTGGGTATTAAACTTGATTTTGTACACCCATTTCACTTTGATGGTCTTATTTCCTACTAGATATTTCATCATCTCCTAATTTTAGTTTTTTTCTATGACTTATATCTTATCATTCATGGCTTTCATCCATTTATAATATTTGATTGCTTTTTCAAATGAAATAGGATCACATTAAAAATTAAAGCAAATTTACAATGTTCTTCATCTTCTTTTTCATTTCCTGTTATCTCATATATGTCTTGCAAGCTCCTTGTCTTTTCTGGTGTTTTCATGTTGGATAGCATTTTTGCAAGTGATGGTGAGATCAACGAGGAATAAGGGATACTATCTACTAGTTGAATCCCTAGGGTGATTCGTGCTTTATCCATTTGGATTTTACATCTCTATGCTTGTTGTCCCTTGAGTCTTGGAATTCTAACTTTAGACTTCATATTCCATGAACTTCACACATTTGATTATGATCAACTTCTTTGTAATAGGGTTGTACACTATATAGGCTTTTGAATATTCACTGTACCCAATGAAGATTTGTTTTTTTTCCCTATAATCCAACTTTATTCTTTTTTCATCTAAATTGTGTGCATATGCTATGTATCCAAAGACTCTTAAGTGAGAAACACTTGGTTTTTTGTTACCCTATGTTTCTTGTGGGATCACATCCCTCAACTCTTTATGGAAAACCTAATTAGCACTTAGATTACACATATTACAACTTCTACCCATAATTAATTTGACAAGGATTTTGCATTTAGCATACTCCTTTTCATCCTCATTATTGTCTTGTTATTTCTTTTTGCTACACCATTCTAATGTGGTGTGTATCTAGCTATGAACTATAAGATTTACAAAAAAATTAAAACTTGTTTGAGATGCACTCAACTCCTCCATCTATTCTAAGATTCTCCATATAAAAGCCACATTGTTTTTCAACAAATTCCTTGAAATCCTTGAATTTTCTAAATGATTCTAAATCTTCTTTAAATAATTATACACTTTTTTTTCATCTAAAATCATCTATAAAAGTAAAACAAATATCTAATATTGGAAAATGAGCTTTTTTTCATAGGCCTATATATATATATATATATATATATATATATATATATATATATATATATATATATATTAGTGCAGTAGCTCTAAAGAATGTGAAAATCTCCATGAATTTCATATAGGTAATGCATCCCTATGTTGCTTACCTACTAAGCAACCTTCACATGCTTTATTGGGTTTCTCTATAAGAAGTAATCCGATTACCATTGGTTTTTTTGTGCAACAATTTTAGGCCACTAAAACTCAGGTAAATAAATATGAGATGCCACAATCATGTAGTATTATTTATAATAGCATTGAATGAAAGTAATATTTCTCTCTAAATTTCTAGAGGAAATATTTTATTCTTTTTATGGCCACCTCTGCTATGAGTCTATTTCCACCATTTTTAATGATGCAAACTCTATAAGTTGCCTATCACTTAGTAGATTATGTTACAACCCTAGAAAATAATAAATATAAGATATTTATGTTTTTCTCTTTTCTTTGTGTGGATTTAAATATTTTCTTTTCCCATGATAAGTATCTTTCCATTGTTCCCCATATTTACTTTATACTTGATGGTATTATCTAATTCTAAGAACATTTATCTATTCCTAGTTACGTAGTTACTACAACCATTACCTAAATACTTTATACACTTTTGGCTCTCTTCATTAGTATTATAATTTATCAAGGAAAGTATTGCATCTTTAGTTTTTTATTCTCATTCATATTTTTATATCTAGCTTCTTGTTTATTTTCTCTAGTCATTTTCTTCCTGCACACATAGTTGTATGACCTAAATTTCTTGCAATAGTAGCATTAGATATTTTATTTGTTATACCATGGATATGAGCCTCCTTGTTAGTTTCTACTATTACCTCTTCCTCTTCCTTCATGGAAATTGTAGCTACATTCTCCTTTGTTGGAGTAGTTTTTTATTCCTTCTTCATGGTTTTTACCACCTCTATTGTTGTATTTATGTCCTCTACCTTCTTGAGAACTTAAAGTTATTTTTTGGGAATCATTCCTTCTACTATTATATTTGAATGATTCTTATATCTTAAAATCCTACTACAAAGTGGATTGTGTCATCTATTTTAATTGTTGATCATGTGTATGTAGATATCCAATCAACTCATATATTGATAGAGTTGATAAATCTATAAACACTTCAATGGCAATGACCACTGAATCAAATATTACTACTGGGTTTCTTAGTATCTTCACCATAATTCTATGGATTTTAATATTTTTACCATTTATTCTCATCTGATCAATGATTCCCATTGTGTGGATAAAGAAGTCACTAGTGGACTCATATTCATTTATTTGCAAGTTTTCAAACTCTCTTCTCAACATATGCAATGTCACCAACTTTACCTTGTTAGTACCTTCATAGGATTTTTCTAATATTTGTCATGCCTCCTTGGAATTTATTGCTACTACAATTTTTGGAATTTAGAATCCTCCACTACATACATAATAAAAAATAATGTCTTCTAGTCCCTCTTTGGATTCTCCTTCAACACATCTTTCTCATATAGAGAAAGTGCACTCAATACTTATACATTTAAAGGTTTTGTATAACCATTCTCCAAAAGGGTCCAAAACTCCTATGAAACAAATAGGGTCTTCATCTAGATACTCCAGTAATCATAATTCTTACTATTAAATTGTGGTATTTGTATTTTTAATGGACTATTACTAGAGTCCATTGTTGTTGGCTTTGATACCAATTTAAAAGACATGTAGCACTTGATTGGAAATCTTCTTCTACTCTACTTATTAGGGCGTTGCAATAATTAATATATTTGCACCACATAAACAAAACACCCAATGAGATAAAATACTTAATTTTCTCTACAAGGCTATGACTTACACTTTCTAAGAAATTTTTCCCATGCTTCATATTCTCTTCACCTTCTTTGCTTCAACAAATATTCTACTTGTCTCCTCTTATCTTTAATGGCTCACTACTTCTGTTAGAAATGAAATCATTTCTAGCACTCATATATATATATAGGGTGAAATACGGGAAAAATCAACTAACCTATTTATACACATCAATTAATAAATAAGTGTATAATTATTATTTTAAAGTACATATGCCATAATTAAATACAAAGGCTATGAAGTACGGTAATTAAATCTATGGACCAAATATTTTTTTTTTTGAAAATTTTAAAAAAACTTGTATTAAAACAAATATCAGTTACAAAAGGGAGTAAACACATCCCTACCAAGAACAAAGAAACAAGATTACAAGCACAGAGCGCAAAAAGTCAACACTTTCCACCGTAGAGCGCAAAAATTCAACAAGGCACGAAAACACGACATGTTGTAAAATTGTGACATGTCGCGATATCGTAACAATCAAACCAGCCTTGGCCACACCAGAGCAACAAGTCACAAAATCATGACATGTCATGATATCGCGACAGCTAGACCCTACGACGCCTGATCACCAAAAGTGTCACGAAATCGCGATGGCTTATCCCTTTGGTGCCCCATCACCAAAGGTGCCACGATATCGCGACGAGTTTTCCCAATGGCACCTGATCTCCAAAAGTGTCATGAAATCGTGACGAGTTTTCTCCTCAGCGCCCATCCTTCAAAAGTGTCATGAAATCACGACGAGTTTTCCACTTGGCGCCCAGTCTTCAAAAGTGTCACGATATCGCGACGATTTTTCCCCATGACTCCTATTCGCCAAAAGTGTCGCGATATCACGACGATTTTTTCCGTCGGCGCCCAATCTTCAAAAGTGTCACGATATCACAATGACTTTTCCACTTGGCACCCAGTCTTCAAAAGTGTCGCGATATCGTGACGAGTTTTCCCCATGGTGCCTGTTCGCCAAAAGTGTCACGATATCGTGACGAGTTTTCTCCTTGGTGCCCAATCTTCAAAAGTGTCACGATATCATGACGAGTTATCCCCTTTGTGCCAATTCTTCAAAAGTTTTGTGATATCACGACGATTTTTCCCCTTAGTGCCAATTCTCCAGAAATGTCACGAAATCACGACAACTTTTCCCCTTGGCGCCCAGTCACCAAAAGTGTCGCAAAATTGCGACGACTTTTCCCCTTGGCGCTCATTCTCCAAAAGTGTCACAAAATCACGATGTATTTTCCCCAAGGCACCAATTCTCTGAAAGTGTCGT
Organism: Wollemia nobilis; assembly: GCA_028583015.1. NCBI lineage: Eukaryota > Viridiplantae > Streptophyta > Pinopsida > Araucariales > Araucariaceae > Wollemia > Wollemia nobilis. Next base: position 9,671,278 of record JAQPPZ010017209.1, on the reverse strand, counting down.
GATATCGCGATGATTTTTCCATTTGGCTCCCATTCTTCAAAAATATCGCAAAATCACGACGATTTTTCCCCTTGGCTCCTATTCACCAAAAGTGTCATGATATTGCGATGATTATCCTCCTTGGCACCCCTACTCCAAAAGCATCACGAAATCATGACAGCTTCCAGCCAAAGGCCACGATGGTGCAACAAGTCATGAAATCATGATAGCTTCCCTCCAAAGTTTGCAACGATTGCAACAGGTCACAAAATCATGATAGCATCTCTCCAAGGGCCGCGATAGTGTGACATGTCATGATGTCATGACAGGTTCCCTCCAAAGGCCGCGACGGTGCAACCTGTCATGATATCATGACAGCTTCCCTCCAAAGGCCGCGACGGCGCAACAGGTCGTGATATCGCAACAAAAACCACCCTTAGCATAAACTTTGCTCATTGTCTCAAGGATCGTTCAAGACCCTACCTAATCACTGCATCCTCCATAGGCATGTCACTATGCAGCTGCACCCCTACCTCTTTCTCAGCACCCATCTTTGCAAGGAAATCGATCGCTTTATTTAAATCTCTACTCACATAGATGGGGATCACATCATCTAATTCCCTCCATAGTTCCTTGATTTGAGAGACTAGAATCTGCAACCTCCATGCTTTCAAAGCAAAGTTCCTCATGCAGTCTAGAGCGCCAACCAGAATTTGAGAATCAGACTCAAGAATTATCCTCTTGTGTCCCTGATTAACATCCCAGATGGAAGTAGATTTAATAGCAAATGCTTTTGCTTCATTGTTTGTGGCTCTTCCCAGACCTTGCATTTCCCAATAGAGCACTGACCCAGCATGATCCCGACACACTACACCAATTCCAGCACTACCCGGATTGCCTTTTGCAGCTCCATTAGTATTGATTTTGATCCAACCTTCTGGGGGAGGTTTCCAGCTAGCTCTGTCCTATCTCTCTTGCTCTTCAGCTCCCTCTTCCAGTGGCCCAAGGCCAACCTGATTTTCCTCTTCAGCATAGATGGCAACCATTTTCGTGACTTTTCTCCAAATGACCTGCCAAATTCCATCTAGCGAGGATAAGGTTTCTCTAAAAATACGAGCATTTCTCTCCAACCACACCTACCACCAGATGAAAAGTAAGCCAAGATCCCAACCAATTCGAAGAGCTTTAGATTTAAATCTACATCTCTTCCATATTTCCCAAATATTGGTTCGAGTCAGATCACCATTAGCCTGGAGTTTATAGTGAGAGAACCAACGCTTCCAAATCTGATGCATGAAAGGGCACTCAAACATCAGATGATCAGCTGTTTCCTCATTCTTGTGGCATGATACACATTGAGATGGACCGATGATTCCTCTATTTCTAAGATTGTCAAAGGTGAGAATTCCATTGTGCATAAACTGCCAGGCAAAGAAATTCACCTTTGGCTAGCCCTTGGAATGCCATATCTTCCTCCAATCTTGAACCAAAAATAAATGTGGGGGAGGCTCTAGGAGGATCTTATCGTATCCATCCTTCACTGTATATACCCCAAGGTTCCCATAGCCCCAAGCTAGTTCATCCTCCTTGTCTCTCCCTGTGAGAAACCTTTCTGTCAAGATTTTGGTCAAGATGGGTGCCAGCTCCAGAGGGATTGTAATTGGCCACTCTTCCAATCACTTAAACTTCTTGAACTTATACTCCCCCAATTGGATTGAAATAACTCTCAATTTGGACCCAACCCTTGGCTTCTATGGAAAATTTAATTGGTTGCAATTCAGAAAACTCAGTAATGATGGGTGGGTATTGGTCCCATGAATCAGTCCAAAAACGTGCCTTCTCCCCTCTCCCCACTTTCCAAAACAATTTGTCTTTAATAACCTGAGATCCAAGCTTGAGAGCCTTCCACACTAAGGATCCATTACCATCTAGAGGGAAACGGCCCACTTCATTGGGGTGAACATGACCCAAGTATTTACTGGTTAGGATTCTACTGAATAAGGATGTTGGCTGGGAAATCCACCTCCAGTACAGTTTTCCAGCCAAATATTTGTTGTTAAGCTTGGAGCTTCTCAGTCCCAGCCCTCCCTTTTCCTTGGGCTGGGTAACTTTATCCCAACCAACCAAGGCCATTTCTTCTCCCCTTTTGCTCCTTCCCATAAAAATCTTCTAGCCATTTTGTCCAGCTCTTTCCAAATAGAATGTGGGGCAGCCAGGATAGAGAATTTATAAATTGGCATGGCCTAAATAACTGACTGTAAGAAAGTTAATCGGCCCCCATAGCTTAACCATTTATGAGACCAATGGTTCATTCTATATTTGATGCCATCCAAAAGATCCTTCCAGATATCTATTTTTAATTTTTTGAAATGCAAAGGAACCCCCAAGTAAACTACTGGAAGAGAGGTCCTAGTGAATCCCAAGATCTCTATAACTCTTCCCCGTAGCCTTTGGTCAAGATTGAAGAAGACCACATTGGATTTTTTATCATTGATGACTTGGTTTGAGGCCCTAAGGTAGAAATTAAGAGTATCTCTGATTCCTCTAGCTTCCTTGAAGCTGGCCACTCCAACCAGTCCTGTATCATCCACAAAATGTAAGTGAGTCAAAATTTCCTCACCCACCTTGATACCTGTTATCAGGCCTTGATGTCTTCTCCTCAAGAAGAGTCTACCTAATCCTTTAGGAAAAATGAGGAAGAGATAGGGAGAGCAAGGGTCCCCTTGACGAAGACCACGTGTGGCTCCAAAAGGTTGCGAGGGAAGCCCCTTGATTAGAATAGAATAAGAAGGCATAGAAACACAACTCATGACCCAATCTATCCAGTCCTGAGAGAAACCAAAGGTTGCCAACATCTTTGACAGGAAGCCCCACTCCACCCTATCATAAGCCTTGGACATATCCAGTTTAATGAACATTCCTTTATTACCATATTTTTGCATTGTATGGATTGCCTCTTGGGTGAGGACCACCCCATCCAAGATCTGTCTACCCTCTACAAAACCCCCTTGCTCTGAGGAAATGATGTTATGAAGGAGAGGTTTTAGCCGTTCAACCATTATCTTTGTGATTATTTTATAAATCACGTTGCATAAGGCAATAGGTCTGAAATCAGAGATATGAACCCCCTCCTCCCCTTTTGGAATTAAAGTGATGAAGGTATGATTTATTGCCTTAAGCATTCTTTTATTAGTTCTGGACTCCTCTGTGATAGCCAAAACATCCTCCTCCAAGGTATCCCAAAAGTCCTAAAAAAACTCAATAGGAAAACCATCTGGACCTGGAGATTTGTCGGTGCTCATTCCAAAGACCACATTCTTCAGTTCATCTCTATCAATGGGTCTAAGAAGGGCCTGATTTTCTTCTTGAGAGATAATAGAGGGTATGACATCAATAACTTTATTTTGAGCCTCCACATCTTGCTCCATACTTTCCTTAAAAAGTTTAGAAAAATAATCCATTGAATGGGAATGCATACCAGGAAGTGTATCAAAGGAGTGTCCATTCTCATCTTGAAGGACTTCCATGTTATTCATCTATCTCCTAGCACAGGCTGATCGATGGAAAAATTTTGTATTTCTATCTCCTTCTAATAACCAAGTGTTTCTTGCTCTTTGTTTCCAGTAAGTCTCCTCTTGGTTATCAATGTCCTCAATCACTTTGCACAAGGCATCATCCTCAATTTTAAGCTGCTCAATAATTTTTCCTTCCCTAAAGTGTTTTTGAACCTCTTCCCATCTGGCCACCAAGGGAGCTCTTTGGAGCTAGAAATCTGACTTATTAGCTTGCCTCCACTATTTCAGTTTAACTTTGACAAAATGAAGTTGTTTGTGGAATTTAAACATTGTTGTCCCAAAAGGTAGACGACCTTCTTCCCATCTCTACGGAATTTTCTTTCGAATATCCTCCTTTTGTAACAAAAAATTCTCAAATTTAAATGGTTTGTGGTGCTGCCCTGTCACAGTCCCTCCCTCCAACAAAATGGGAAAGTGATCTGAAACTGGGCCCTCCAAAATCTAGAATTTAATATTCCACTTAACAAATGCCTCCTCTGAGACCAAAAAATGGTCTAGATTTACCTTCCTGCTGTGTGGCTCCCTCCTCTTGTTAGTCCAAGTGAAGTAGGTTCCAGGGCCTTTGATATCCACTAGGTTAAAGGCTTGGACTTGGGCAATCAAAAGTCGATCCCTTGGATCCAAAACTGGGGTTCCACCTTCCTGATCTCGAGAAAATAATTTAGCATTAAAATCCCCAGCAATAATCCAATCTAAATCTTCCCTTGAGGACCTCATGTTGTGTACAGCTTTCCATTGGAGCCTCTAGCCATCAATGCTTTGAGCCCCATAAAAATTTGTAATTAAAACATGTTCAGCTATGACATTATTCCTAAAATGAGATGTGAGAACACCCCTCCAAGCTATATGTTCTATTGCAGTCCATTCCAGAGGGTTAAAAAGAGTAAAAATCCCCCCTGAGGCACCTTAGGTAGCCACATCCATATGACCAATGCCCCTCCATATTCTACTAATTGTTTTACACATAAGATCTAAAGACATTTTTGTCTCCTGGATGAGCAAAAAGTCTGTTTTGCATTTTCCTAAGAGTCTTTGAACAGCAGATTGATGGGTTCTACTGTTTAAACCCCTAACATTCCAAGATTGAATAATCATTGAAAACCTTGAGAGCAGTAAGAATCAATTGTCCTCACCGATCCTCCAGTGAACAGCTTGTCTCCTTGCACTGCTAGCAAATCCTTATTAGACTTTTTGCCCGCTCCTTGAGAGTTACTATTTTTGGATCTCTTCTCCACCTGAGTTATCCCTAGGGCTAGCCTTTCTCTGTTCTTTTCTACACTTCCCATGCTGACATCCTTAATTACTAACTGTGCTTGGGAGTGTATTATCAATGCCCCTGGATTCTCTAGCTGTAATAACTTAGTGGACTCAATAACCTGTTCTAAGACATGGGGAGATGAAGGAGAAGCATGAGTGTGGATGTTATTATCCTCAGTATTCCCATCCACTCCTTCCATGACTTGATCCTCTTGATCCACTAGTGACTTAAAAATTTCACACCTATTGGCTGGCTTGAGTTGTGCTTGCTCCTTACCATTTTTCTTTTGCTTTCTCCTTCTTTTGGGCTGTTCAAAGCCATCTTTCTGAACATCATTACCCTGAGGAGTATTGGATGGTTCTTTGACCAGAGTAGACTTACCCTCTCTGGGGTGATTTGGCATTCCAAGCGAAGCCTCCGCTTTTGTGTTCAAAATATTTGGACAAAACCGTGCCAAATGGCCATGCTTATGGCAAACTTTGCATCTTAAGGGTAGAGCCTCATAATCTAACTGTTGGATCCAAAATAGTCCTGCCAGTTCAAGTTCTACCTCTGCCGATAGAGGCTAGCTAATATCCATTTCCACTCAAATTCTTGCAAAGACAGTTGTGTTACCTTCTATGGTGTCCTTGGAGACGCCCAGATGTCTACCAATGGAATTGCCAATCATTTCCAAAACTTGCTCACCCCAAAACTCCATCGAGAGAGTGTACAACCGGATCCAAACCGGGACAGCCATGGGTTCAATACGAGGATCGAAACCCACTCTCCAAGGTTGAACAAATAACCCTACCGGACTGTGGTTCCTCTTTTCTGATTCAAATGCTCTATTTCTATTGGCTAAAGAAGAAAAACTAACAATGAAATACCCATTGCTTTTAAACCATAAGGAGTACTCACCGTGAGGCTCCCAATTTTGTCTGACCCAGGTATGCAAAAAAATTAGGGTAGGTCGGATACCCATGAATTTACAAATTAGATCATGGTTAGCTTTGTAGATGATTATGTCTTCGACCATCTTTGGTTCGATGACAATCTTGGGTCTGGAGGCGGATTGTGGGAGGCATCCATTAACTCGATGTGCTATTGAGCTCTTGCCAGCATTCTTGAAGAGCGTTTGAAAAGCATTCCTCTGAGCTTCATCATTGGAAGACGAAGCATTTTCTTTTAGCAGCTCAGCATATGAGCTCTTTCTCCTAGAGAGAGGATCTGGAGGAGACCCCATTGGGCCCTCCTGGGGTAGCAGACGATCCTTCAGAGTAACACTACGTCAACCCACCAAATGCCCTAGATTTTCCTTCACTCCACAAACCCTAGAACATCGCCTATCGCCTGCTCAAAAATTTTCCCACCAAATCGCCAGAGCTTCATTTCAAAAAAATCCACCTGAAGATCAAATTTGTTAAAGGGAAAAAATTGATCTATTAATCATGGACCAAATATATTTTATAAGTAGGTAAAATCTTAATTAATTTCCAATAGTCACCTTTGAAGTCACAAAGTACAATTTTCTCTTGAACCGTTTGATGATTCAGGGCACCAAGAAAGTAGTACCTGATCAAATCATAGCAACAAAGATTAGGACATTGAATATGAGTTTAAAACTTATTACATGGAATAAAAATTAGCTGAGGCATTCTTTTTTATCTTGAAACTTTGAACTAGATCTCATTCTAACATTAGTGATATATTCTCCATATATCATATGATACCACACCTACTCCATTGTGAAGGTGTTTATAGTGAGCCCCTATCCTACCATTAAATTAGTACTTTAGTGTTTCTTTCTATATGAACAAAAACAATCTAGTATGGTTTATAGATTACCTCAATAGACATCCTATTTCCAAGAAAAAGTGAGAGACCAAGGAGAATAATAGGAAATGATTCCAGGTTGGGATTCAAATTTTTTAGTATAGTTTGATGTTAGGTTTCCCCTCTTCATTGGATGAAATGCTCTAATGCCAATAAAATCTTCAGAGTTTGATCCTAGATAGATAATAATAACATTGAAAACATCATATATAACATCATAAAATACACTAAGGATATCTACGTCATCATACATGAACCCTTACAACAAACCTCATACTTGGTAATCCTAGCACCATGCACTCCACCTCAAGCAAATCCTTGAGTAATTTCTTTTATGAGTGTATTGTATGAAACAAACTAGTCTTTAATTTGTATAAATAACTTATGAAGTAGGTATTAGTTGGATCTAAAATAACATTCTATTTAATGATGAGGAAATATATCATCCATTTATTATTTCATTATCAACACAAAATTTCTACCCAAATGGGTTGATACAAAAAATTATAGGTTCATCATAGTAAGGTAAAGTCCAAAAAGGGGAAGAGGGTTGGAGAGTACACTATTATATTAAAGTAAAATAAAAAATAGATATGATTATTTATTTATTTTTCTAAAATATTCTTATTTAGTTTTTTATTATAAAAATTTTCTCTTAAATAATAATAAGAAAATTAGAAAAAAGATTTCGAACTGAGCGAGCAGGTGGGAAGCGATGAACTAGGGTTTCTGGAGCTAGGGAAAATCTAGGGCATTAGTTGGGTTGCCGAAGTGATTTCTGGTTACTGTGGATCTGACGGCAAGATTGCTGCCCCAGTAGGGTCCAATGGGGACTTCTTCGGATCCTCTCCTAGGGAGAAATAACTCTTATGCAAATTTGTTAAAAGATAAATCTCCAATCAATATTGACAAAGCTCAAAGAACTGCATTTAAAATGCTCTTCACGGCTGCAGGAAATAGATCAATAGCTCATCGAGTTAATGGATGCCTGCCACAATCCGAATCAAGGCCCAAGATTTTCATTAAGCCAAGGATGGTTGAAGAAATAGTCTTATATAGAGCCAATCACAATTTGATCTGTAAATTCATGGATATTCGCCCTACCCTAAATTTTTTGCACTCATGGGTCTGAAAAAACTGGGAGCTACATGGTGAGTACTCATTATGGTTTATTAGCAATGGGTATTTTATTGTTATTTTTTCTTCTCTGGCCGATAGAAATAGGGCTTTCGAATCAAAAAAGAGGAATCATGGTCCAACAGGGTTATTTGTTCAACCTTAGAGAGTGGTATTTGATCCTCGAATTGAACCCACTACTTTCCCGGTTTGGATCCATTTGTATGCACTTCCAATGGAGTTTTGGAGTGAGCAGGTTTTGGAGATGATCGATAATTCCCTTGGAAGACATTTGGGTGTCTCCAAAGACACAATAGAAGGGAACACAGCTGTTTATGTAAGAATATGCATGGAAATAGATCTTAGCCAGCCTCTACCAACAGAGGTGGAACTTGAACTTGTAGGACTATCTTGGATTCAATAGCTAGATTATGAGGCTCTACCCTTTAGATGTAGAGTTTGCCATAAATACGTGCATTTGGCCCGATTCTGCCCAAATAATATGAACACAAAAATGGAGGCTCCTCTAGGAATGTCAAATATTCCTAAGGAGGGTAAGTCAACAATAAACAAATAACCAACCAATACTTCTCAGGGTAAAGAAGCTCAGAGATATGGTTTTGAACAGCCCAAAAGAAGGAGAAGGCAAAAGAAAAAATATGGTAAATAGCAAACCCATCTCAAGCCTGCCAATAGGTATGATATATTTAAGACACTAGTGGACCAAGAGGAACAATTCATGGAAGGAATGGATGGTAATAGTGAAAATAATAACATCCACGTTCAAGCTCCTCTTTCATCTCCCCCCATCATAGAGCAGGTAATTGACCTCAGTGAGTTACCGCAGTTCAAGGAGACAAATTGATCACTAGAGGATCGATGAGGCCAATAGACTCTTATTGCTCTTAAGGTAACCAATGATTATATAATCATGGAATGTTAGGGGTTTAAACAATATAACCCATCAATCTGTTGTTCGAAGACTCTTAGAAAAATGTAAAACAGACTTTTTTCTTATTCAGGAGACAAAAATCTCATTAGATCTTATGTGTAAAACAGTTAACAAAATTTGGAGGGGTGCTGGTCATATGCAAGTGGCTACCCAAGGTGCCTCAGGGGGGTTTTTTACTCTTTGGAACTCTCTTGAATGGAATGCAATAGAACATCTAGCTTGGAGGGGTGTTCTCACATCCCATTTTAGGAATAATGTCACAGCTGAACATGTTTTAATCACAAATTTTTATGGGGCTCAAAACCTTGATGGTCAGAGGCTTCAATGGAAAGTTGTGCATAACATGAGAATCTCAAGGGAAGATTTAGACTAGATTATTGCTGGGGATTTTAATGCTAAATTATCCTCTAGAGATCAGGAATGGGGAACCCCAATTTTGGACCTAGGGGATCGACTTATGATTGCCCAAGTCCAGGATTTACACTTAGTGGATATTAAATTCCCTGGAACAAACTATACTTGGACTAATAAGAGGAGGGAGCCACATAGCAAGAAGGTAAAGTTAGACCATCTTTTGGTTTTAGAGGAGGCATTTGTAAAATGGAATACAAAATTTTAGATTTTGGAAGGTCCAGTTTCATATCACATTCCCATTTTGTTGGAAGGAGGGACTAAGACAGGGCAGCATCACAAACCATTTAAATTTGAGAATTTTTTGTTACAAAAAGAGGAACTTCGAAAGAAAATTCCATAGTGGTGGGAAGAAGGCCGCCCAACATATGGGACAACAATGTTTAGATTCCATAAACAGCTTCATTATGTCAAAGCTCAACTGAAACATTGGAGGCGAGCTAACAAGACAGACTTCCAGGTCCAAAGAGCTCCTTTGGTGGCCAGATGGGATGAGATTCAAAAACACTTTAGGGAAGGAACAATTACAGATCAGCTCAAATCTGAGGATGATGCCTTGCATAAAGCGGTTGACGACATTGACAACCAAGAGGAGACCTACTGGAAACAAAGAGCAAGAACCACTTGGTTATTAGAAGGTGATAGAAATACCAAATTTTTCCATCGGACTGCTTGTGCTAGGAAACGGATGAATAACATGGAAGCTCTTCAAGATGATAACGGTCACTCCTTTGATACACTTCTAGGTATGCATTCCCATTCAATGGATTATTTTTCTAAACTTTTTAAGGAAAGTATGGTGCAAGATGAAGAGGCTCAAAATGACATTATTGTTGTCATACCTTCCGTTATCTTTGAATAAGAAAATCAGACCCTTCTTAAACCCATTGATAGAGAGGAACTGAAGAATGTGGTCTTTGGAATGAGCACCAAAAAAACTCCAGGTCCAGATGGCTTTCCAATTGAGTTTTTTCAGGCCTTTTGGGATAACTTGGAGGAGGATGTAATGGCTATTATAGAGGAGTCCAGAGGTAGTAAAAGAATGCTTAAAGCATTAAATCATACTTTCATTACCTTAATTCCAAAAGGGGATGAGGGGGTACATATTTCAAATTATAGACCTATTGCCTTATGCAATGTGATTTATAAAATAATAACAAAGGTAATGGTTGAGCGGCTAAAACCTCTTTTACATAACATTATCTCCTCAAAGCAAGGGGGTTTTGTAGAGGGTAGGTAGATCCTCGATGGGGTGGTTCTAGCTCAGGAGGCAATCCATTCAATGCAAACATCTAGTAATAAAGGAATGTTCATAAAATTAGATATGTCAAAGGCTTATGATAGGGTGGAGTGGAGCTTCTTGGTAAAGATGATGGCAGCCTTTGGTTTCTCTTAGGATTGGATAGAATGGGTCATGAGTTGTTTCTCTACTTCGACATAATCAGTGTTAATCAAGGGTCTTCCCTCGTAACCATTTGGATCCACTCAAGGCCTTCGTCAAGGGGATCCTTGCTCTCCCTATATTTTTCTCATATTGGCTGAAGTACTAGGCAAAATTTTCTTGAGAAGACAACAAGGGTTGCTAACAGGTATCAAGGTGGGTGACGAAGTTTTGACTCACCTATAGTTTGTGGATGATACTGGATTGGTGGGAGTGGCCAGCTTTAGGGAAGCAAGAATGATTAGAGATACTCTTAGTGTCTACCTTAGGGCTACAAACCAAGTCATCAATGATAAAAAATCCAAAGTGGTATTTTTCAATCTTGATCAAAGGCTTCAGGACAAAGTTTTAGAGATCTTGGGATTCACAAGGACTTCTCTCTCAGTGGTTTACTTGGGGGTCCCTTTGCACTTTAAAAAACTAAAAATAGATATCTAGAGGAATATTTTGGATTGTATTAATGATAGAATTAATCATTGGTCTCACAAATGGTTAAGCTATGGAGGTAGATTAACTTTTTTACAGTCAGTCATTTAGGCCATGCCAATTTATAAATTCTCTATCCTGGCTGCCCCACATACTATATGGAAAGAGTTGGACAAGATGGCTAGAAAATTTTTATGGGAATGAGTAAAAGGAGAGAGGAAATGGGCCTTAGTAGGTTGGTACAAAGTAACCCAGCCCAAGGTAAATGGAAGTTTGGTACTGAGAAGATCCAAGATAAATAATAAAGCTTTGGCTGGAAAGCTTTACTGGAGGTGGATTTCCCAACCAACTTCCTTATTCAGTAGAATCATAACTAGTAAATATCTGGGACATGTTAACCCAAATGAGGTGGGCCATTTCCCTTTGGATGGTACTGGATCCTTAGTGTGGTAGGCTCTCAAGTTAGGATCTCATGTAGTAAAAGATAAATTATTTTGGAAAGTGGGGAGAGGGGAGAAGGCACGTTTTTGGACAGATTCATGGGAGCAATACCCACCTATCATTGTTGAATTTCCTAAATTGCAACCAATAAAATTAGCCATTGAAACCAAGGTATGGATCCAAATTGAAAGTTATTTCACCACTAGTCAGTTGTGGGAGTATAAGTTTAAGCAGTTCAAGAAGTTGGATGAGTGGCCAATTTCAATCCCTCCGGATTTGGCACCCATCATAACTAAAATCTTGATAGAAAGATTTATCACAGGTAGAGATGGGGAGGATTAATTAGCTTGGGGCTATGGGAGCCTTGGTGTCTACACAGTGAAGGACGGATATGACAAGATCCTTCCAGAGCCTCCCTCATACTTATCAGGTTGAGGATTGGAGAAAGATTTGGCACTCCAAAGGTTGGCTAAAAGTAAACTTTTTGCACTGGCAGTTCATGCACAATGGAATTCTCACTTTTGATAATCTCAGATGTAAAGGAATCATCAGTCCTTCTCAATGTTTCTTATGCTACAAGAGCAAGGAAACAACTGATCACTTGATGTTTGAGTGTCCTTTCACGCACCAGATTTGGAAGAGATGTTTTTCATATTATAAAATTCATGTTAATGGTGACTTGAATCGGATTAATATCTGGGAAATATGGAAGAGGGGTAGATTTAAATCTAAAGCTCTTCATATTGGTTGGGAGCTTGGATTAAACTTTATTTGGTGGCAAGTGTGGTTGGAGAGAAATGCTAGAATTTTTAGAGAAACTTTTTCTTTGTTAGATGGAGTTTGGTAGGTCATTTGGAGCAAAGTCATAGAAACTGTGGTTGTCTATGCTAAAGAGGAAACTCAAGTTGTTATTGGGGCAATGGAAGAGGGAGTTGAAGTGCAATAGGGATAGGACAGAGCTAGTTGGAAACCACCCCTAGAAGATTGGATTAAAATTAATACTGATGGAGCTATAAAAGGCAATCCGGGTAGAACCGGAATTGGAGTGGTTTGCCAAAATCATGTTGGAATAGTGCTCTATTGGGAACTGCAAGGCTTGGGAAGAGCCACAAATAATGAAGCAAAAGCCATAGCTATCAAATCTGCTTCTATTTGGGTAGTTAAACAGGGCCACAAGAGGATAATACTTGAATAATATTCTCAAATAATGGTTGGAGCTCTATATTGCATGAGGAACTTTGATTTGAAAGCATGAAGGTTGAGGATTCTTATCACTCAAATTAATTAATTATGGAGGGAATTAGATGATGTGATTCTAGTTTATGTGAGTAGAGATTTAAACAAAGCGGTCGACTTCCTAGTTAAGATGGGTGCTGAGAAGGAGGTAGGGGTTCAGTTGCATAGTGACATGGCTATTGAGGATGAGGTGATTAGGCAGGGTCTTGAAAGGTCCTTGAGCTAATGATCAAAGAAAAATCAAAGGGAGGAAAGGTGTCACAATTTCATGACATGTTGCTTCGTCACGGCCAAGGGAGGAAAGGTGTCATGATTTCATGACATGTTGCTTCATCATGGCCAAGGGAGGAAAGGTGTCACGATATCGCAACATGTTGTGCCATCACGATCACTGGAGGAAAGGTGTTGCGATATCATGACATGTTGCTTCGTCGCAGCCAAGGGAGGAAAGGTGTCACGATATTGTGACATTTTTCTTCATCGTGGCCAAGGGAGGAAGGGTGTCACGATATCGTGACTTGCTGCTTCGTCATGGCCAAGGGAAGAAAGGTGTCATGCTTTTGTGACATGTTGCTTTGTTGTGGCCAAGGGAGGAAAGGTGTTATGATTTCATGACAGGTTGCTTCGTCGTGACCAAGGGAGGAAAGGTGTCACGACATCGCGGCCAAGGGAGGAAAGGTGTCATGATTTCACGACATGTTGCTTCGTCGCAGCCAAGGGAGGAAAGGTGTCATGATTTCGTGACATGTTGCTTCATCGTGGCCAAGGAAGGAAAGGTGTCACGATTTCATGACATGTTGCATTTTCACGGCCAAAGGAGGAAAGGTGTCACGATATCGCGACATGTTGCATTTTCGTGGCCAAAGGAGAAAATGTGTCGCGATATCGCGACATGTTGCATTTTCGTGGCCAAAGGAGAAAATGTGTCGCGATATCGTGACATGTTGCATTTTTGCAGCCAAGGAGAAAAGGTGTTGCAATATCGTGACATGTTGCATTTTTGTGGCCAAAGGAGAAAAGGTGTCGCGATATCGTGACATGTTGCATTTTTATAGCCAAAGGAGAAAAGGTGTCACGATATCATGACATGTTGCATTTTCGTGTCCAAAGGAGAAAAGGTGTCGTGATATCGCGACATGTTGTTCATCACAGCCAAAGGAGAAAAATGTGGCGATATCGTGACATGTTGCTTCGTTGCAACCGAAAGAGAAAAAGTGTCATGATATTGCGACATGTTGCAACATCATGACCGAAAGAGAAAAAGTGTCGTGATATTGCAACATGTTGCTACATCGTGGCCAAGAGAGAAAAAGTGTCGCGATATCGCGACATGTTGCTTCATCGCGGCCGAAAGAGAAAAAGTGTCGCAATATCGTGACATGTCGCAACATCGCGGCCAAGAGAGAAAAAGTGTCACGATATCACGACATGTTCCTTCATCACGGCCATAGGAGGAAAAGGTATCACGATTTCACGACATGTTGCAACGCCACTGCCCAAGGAGAAAAAATGTCACGATTTTGTGACATGTTGCTTCTTCGCAGCCAAAGGAGGAAAAAGTGTCGCGATATCACGACATGTTGCATTTTTGTGGCCAAAGGAGAAAAGTGTAGTGATATCGTGACATGTTTCATTTTCATGGCCAAAGGAGAAAAGTGTCGTGATATTGTGACATGTTGCATTTTCGCGGCCAAAGGAGAAAAGTGTCGTGATATCGTGACATGTTGCATTTTCGCGGCCAAAGGAGAAAAGTGTCGCGATATCGTGACATGTTGCATTTTTGCGGCCAAAGGAGGAGGAAAGAGTGTCACGATATCATGACAAGTTGCATCAACTGACCATGTTGATCCCCCTATTAGCTAATTTATGGTTCAAGAGATTTGGCTCCATTACAAATCTTCTTTTACTATTGTAAGCATGTGTTCTCTCTGACTTCGGCTAGGAAAATTCTCTTCCCAAATTGTAATTGATCTTTGTTTTAATACAAGTTTTTTCAAAATTTTCAAAAAAAAATAATAATAAAAAAATTCATTTTATAAAGAGGTAGAGTTTACACTTATAATGGTCAATATTAACTTATGATTAAATCAACTAACTATGAATTAAAATATAAATAATCATAATATTTGCTTAAGTTTTCATCTTATTTCAATATCATGGATAAAGATTAAATAGAAAAAGCTTGTGATCAAAGTACTATGCAAATCCATAAATAATAAAAACAACACTAAGATTGTCTTCTATAACCATATACATCAATAGTTTAGGATGTGCATATAATACAACATATCATAAATACAATAAATGAGCCATTTTCTTTGTCAATTCTAATTTCTTTTGATATCGATGAAGTCAACATCTTGAAGTATCCATACCACATTCTTTGATCATGACTACAATTGAATCTTTGGTTCTCCTCAACTCATCATTAATAAATGAATCCTTGTAGACAATGTACTTGAATAAAATACTTGATCATATTGGCCCTAACATGTCTAGTAACATGCTTATATCCTCATGATAGGATTCAACCACATTAAAGCATGTAATTCTTGTATTCACTCATTTAAACTTGCTTTCTACGTTTTTTTATACATATAAGGTTTTTACCTATTAAAATATTGATTTTAATGTCACACACTAAGAAATATAAAATCCTTCAATATATTTGGGTGTCCTATTATTTTTGGCTATTGTACTTATGGGAACCAAAAAAGTACTGCAAAGATGCTAGCCTCTAGGATTTTGTTCCTCGGGGGTGAGTCCACACTCGAATGAGAGGGATCTACTACCACATACAATTTATGTATTCTTTTGAGATAGTGTCACCCTACCATTTATTCATTAAGTTTGGGTTCCACACAAATTGGACTGCACTTATTAAATATTTCTTATATATTATTTGGTTCTCCATTATCATCAATGGATTAGTTACTAGATATTTTAAAAGTTTTAGAGGTCTCAGTTAGGGGGAACCCCTTTCCCATTTCATTTTTATTATTATTGTTGAATATTTAGTAAGAACCCTTAAATTTACTTGTTCCCATGGATCCATTTATAATATAAATACCTCTTCCATCCTTCATCCCATCAGTCATCAATAATTTATGGATGACACCATCCTCACCTCTTTGTCTTCCATTCATCAAAAGGTTAATTTTATTAAAAATAAATTATACTTCCTCAACACCCCTTTTGGTAGGTAGATCAAAATTGCTAAGATCCTTGGTTGCACCATCTCTAGCTTTCCAGCCATCTATCTCAGTCTTCCTCTCTTCTTTGGTAAACATAATATGTGGAACAATGTTATTGAAATAATGCATAAGAAGATTTTTGGTTGGAAAGGATCTCTCCTAAGACAAGCAAGGAAAAAAACTTTGGTTCAAGATTATCTCTAAAGAATTCTATTTTTTTATCCATTTTACAATTTCCTATCTCTATTTGTAAAAAAATTGAACAAATATAGAAAAAAAAATTGTGATCAGTTTCAAAATTTCATAAATGCTTCCACTTTATTTCTTGGGATAAAAGTTTCTCCAAAAAAGATTAGGGTGGTTTGGGCTTCAAAAAAGTTTACAAGATGAACTTGGATATTATAGAAAAATAGATTTGTTGGTCTAAAAAATGAATAATCCATGTGGGTTGAAATAGTTAAAAGCAAATACCTTCAGCATAAGGATTTCTTAAGTGAAGATCCTCTTCCAATGGGGTCTACATTCTAGAACTCCATTCTTAAATCTAGATCCATCATCAATAAAGGGCTCAATTTGTATTTAGGTAATGGAAGAAATATAGAATTTTGGAGGGACCCTTGGCTAAAAGATCATTTTCTAATGGAAGATCCCCATTAATCACCATAAAACCCTCTATAAAGGATATTTTTTGTGATAAGGTGTGCAACTTCATTGATTCTTCTAGCCAAATAAATATGTATAAAAACATTCCTTCAAAAAATATGAATGAGTATTAGGTTCAAGCAGTAAAATCTCTCTCAAATATTCTTAGAACTTACATTATTCCTAGTTCAAATAATGGTGACTATATCATCTCGAAAACCACTAAGGATAGACAATTCATAGTGAATTCTACATATTTCTTATCTAAAAACTTTAAAGAGAAATGGTTTCCTACCAACATCATCTAGCTCAAACATCGTATCCCTAAGATTGGTTTTTTTTTATTGTTTTCCAAGATAAAATTATTACCATCAACAACCTGTTGACTAGAGATATGATCATTCCCAACTATTACTATCTCTATATTTTCAACTTGGAATCATCCAACCACCTCTTTCTTGATTGTTCATTTTCCTTAAAGGTCCTCTATTCTATTTTCAAAGTTTTTAGTATTGACTAGACCCATCCCACAATCTATTTTATACTTTTGTGTCCAATGGTCCAATACTTTTTGTGGATCCTGTATCGAGTCCCTTTATGCCTTATACCTTCCTCACTATCTCTAGAAAATTTGGATTGAGAGAAATTCTTGAGCCTTCTCTAATACTTACAAGGACCCTCTCTCTGTCAGTAATCAAGTGCTTGTTGCTACTATTGAAAATTCTAAATTGGTCTCTTCTCAAGAGTCTATTGACTTACCTATTGAGGTTAGAATTGTTGCTTTATTAAATTTTTTGTTGTCTCCATCCTTTCCTTCCCTAGATCTTATTGATAGATCTTTATTTTGTTGGACTTCTCCATCGAGTGGTTGGGTTAAGCTAAATTTTGATGGTGCTACTAAGGGGAACCTAGGGATTGCATGAGCTAGTGGTATCTTAAAATATGATCATGCAAATTTATCCTTACATATGCAAAAAAATTAGAAATTTAAACCAATCATGTTGCTAAAGCAAGAGCACTCTATCAAGGTTTGTCCCTGCTCACCTACATTCCTTGTACTAAACTCATTATAGAGGGGGATTCACTTAACATTATCAACTACCTTAAGGGATCCCAAAACCCTTCATGGAATGTTCAAAACCTCATTGTGGAGTCAAGGAAAGCATTAACAAATCTTAGTAGCAAGGTCATTCAACACATATACAAGGAAGGCAATAAAGCAATGGACACATTTTCCAATATTGAACTTTCTCGAGAGTTCCTTTGCTTTAATATAATTGTGTAGGATACTATTTGGTTGGATAGGATTGGTCTTTTTATGGGATATTTATCTTCCTCTATTTTTTATATAATGGTCCAAGTTCTCACTACAGTTTTATTTGAAAAAACATTGTTGGTTTTTAGTACTTAGTGATGTACTTGGGTTTTAATTTGGTAAGTTTTCTTAGCTCCTAGGTGGTATTTCTTGGTGTTTTATCCTAGAGACCCTTGACCTTGCTTGTTTTGGTTTCTATTTCATCCTATATGGACTAGCTATTTTTATTCAATAATATAAAAAGGTTTGAGGACCCTTTCAAAATGCTTTCCACCAACTAATAAAATATATATATATAATTTTTGGGGTTCACCAAGGGAATATATTTATTTACTTGAATCTAAGCTTTATATGATCATTTTTAAAAAACCTAATTTTCTTGTTCGAACTTAGTGTCTAAATGCAAAATAATAATAGGTCAATGTAAATTAATACAAGTAATGAAACATACAATGTCTATATGAACTTTTTATTCAATTTTACCCTATAACTTTATAAAATGAACTTTAAAAAAAAGGTATACAAGTGAATTATATTAATGAATGTCTACTTAAAAAATTTCTTCAAATTCCTATTTTTCAAATAGTTCAAAAGGGGAGACTAAGGTATTTTCCTATTGGTTTTCAAAATTGATAAACTTGAGAATAGATATAAATATTTCTGAAATAAAAAATTCATAAAATAAAAATGCAATAAAATAAGAGCTAATCCTATAAATAATTTTATTTCTCTTGATGAAATCTCGCCTAAATTTTCAAAAAAGAAGATAAATTATTTTTGTTATTATCTTGAGCAAAGGTAGAAGAATTGATGCGTTCAAACAAAATAACATAAATGCAAGCTACATGTAAATTTATTTCAATACCTAAAATATGTTAATGAAAAGTACAAATTCTTTAATCCTCTTTTAAATAAACACAACAAACAAAAGGAGAGAGGCTACTAGGATATTTTATGATGATCTTGATTGTTTTCTTGATTTCATCTTATTCCCTTTCATGAGGATCTTCTTATTTCATGTATGACAAAATCTTATGGGTATAAATATAAGTGGGTATAGAAGATATTTCATGTATGAGAAGAAAGGGATCACTTACATATGGAAAGATATCAGCTCCAAGTAGAGAGAGGTCGCATCCAAGTAGAGAGATTACCTCCAGGTGGAGAGATAACCTCAGTGTAGAGCTAGAGTGCTTGAACCTAGAGATGTCTAATGAGGTAGAGGGATTCTAGCAATGAGTGGATGACCTAGATGAGGATAGATATTGATTAGAATAGGGGACTACCTTCTTTTTTGATGAGATAGATAGGTTGAAGAGGCATTTTATTTTTATTTTCTCATAGTTTTTAGGAATTAATTTTGGAGAAGGTATACCAATGGAACCACTATAGAAATTGTTACAAGTGTAAGGATATATGAACCAATATTAGGGAGATCTATGTTGGATCCAAGGAGACTTAGCTCAGTCTCAAGGAGAGTAAATTTTATTGGAGATAGATGTAGCTCATTTATAAAATCTACTATACAAGACACAATTAGATCTAGTATCTACTCAAGGGGAGATCCATATTAGCTAGTAGGAATTATAGATACAGATATGGTTAGTTTACTATAAGACTATGTATTATGGATTTATGCCTATAGAGTGTTGAATTGCATCACCTTTAAGGCCATGGTCATATTCATGAATTATTACTCATACCCATTAGAGGTCATTAAAAATTCCTCCACCTCCTAAGCAGGCATCTGACAATGCATCACAATCCTCGGTTTTTAGGTTTTGATATTTACGAGTGGAATTAGAGCACCAATTTTATTTTATTAGGTGTTTTGACCCATAAACATAGTATAAAGACATTATTTATGAGATGTTGTGATGCATCATATTTTATTATATGATGATTTTGATATAAACATACATACATACACACACATATACATATATAGATGGTTGTTGTTATTGGAATGTAAAAATTGGTATTTGTAGTTTGACATGATAAGATTTGTATTGATCATAAGTATAGATTATGTTGTATTTGGTTGATTTGAGAATTTATCTAACCTAATAGAAATATTTGTTAAGTTGATATAAAAATTTCCTGAGGGCTTGGTTAGCATTGCTTAGAGTCCTTAGTTATCATTTTAATGGTGCATTGACATCCCTTAAGTGGTGGTCTACCAACTTGAATAATCATAAAGTACCTAGGCAACTAAATTTAATAGTGCTTTTAGGATTTCTATGCCATTTGATAGATTATGAACTTATTTAGTTTTTTTTTTGCTCCTAAGCAATAAATCTTACAACCATGATTATTTGATAAGCATTTAGAGGAGCATGTTTATTTTTAGGAAATATATCCCTTATACATAATTTTTTTGGATAGTCTATGTCCATTTTATTTTTCCCTTTGATAGTCTATATCCATTTTTTATTTACCTTTGGATAGTATATCTATGTATTTTTTTGGATAGTCTATATCCTTTTAATATAATGCTTTCTGGATAGTCTAGCTCCTTATTGATTTTTGGATAGTATATGTCATTATTGATTTTTTTTTATAGGTTAAATTATATTAAAAATGGTTTTTTATCAACGATTCAAAAACCTGACTACAACAAGAAATAAGACTAAAAATCCAGAGGAAGGCCACAAGATAATTCCATGTTAATGAGCAACCTATCATGGTCCCTGCACTTGGAGCTTTACCTTCAACTTTAAGAGTATATGATAGCTTTTGGTTGGTAGATGAAAATGAAAGCGTTTCTGGTTCAACAATCACCTTCACTCCACTGGAAGTTTTCACAACGGCTTTGTATGTATATTGAGCAGGCCCTACGTTCGTCACTGTTCTTGGAAACTTAGCAGAAAAAGTCTCGCCTGCCTTCGTAACAACCATCATTGAAGGATAGTTGAGTTCGCCAGCTCCCTCGCCGTTGTTCCTTGTTACACCATAGGGGCAAGTGATGTTGTCTCCCGTAAGTTTATACAAAACAGTAAAGTTGTAGCCTTGACTACATAGAAAACTGGTATAAGAGTCTAGATCGGCGTCGTACACGAGTCCCGGATCCTTAGCCTTCACTGGATCGATGTGGCCGGCACCATATCCAAATTCTGCATCTTCATTGCCCTTTAACTTTACATCCAAAGGACGGGCTGCAATTTGTAACAAAAGTACTTTCTTAGTGATGCCCTAATGAATACCCAATTCCATTTTGGGACCTCCTGCACCATACAAACAGCTTAGTGCTACACCGGACACCCTGTAGCACGTTAGTTACGTATGACAATAATTATTGGTGTTGAATAGATTTGAAAGCATGCATCTACTTTATATTTTAGTTAAAAGAAAATCTCAGTATTTTTCAGCCAGGTTGCTTGACAGAAAATAAGCCTGAACAGGGTCGGATAAAGATACCCAACCCAACCCACCCCAAAAAAGAGGCATGTCTTACCCGTGGTCATAAGGGCGGATCTTAAGGCAGCTGGAGACCAGTGAGGATGAAATGATTTGACATATGCTGCAGCTCCTGCGACGTGAGGACATGACATGGATGTTCCCGATATTATATTGAAGTCGGGGAACCTTTGGAGCGGGGAATCGGATTCCAGTGGTTGAGCCTTGGACCAGGCAGACAGGATATCAACGCCTGGGGCAGTGATGTCAGGCTGGCCATTAACAAAATGAAATCAATTTGTTATTATTGTGAAAAATAACCCCAGCACAGCTACTGTTGGGTTTTGAGATTTTTATCACTATAAACGTTTACCTTGAGAATTCCAGGTGTAATTGGATTTGGGCCTCGAGACGAAAAAGAGGCTACAATAGGGGCAGCAGCATCGTTCGGATTAGTAGTTCTCAGTATTAAGGCCGTAGGAGAACTGCACAAATTCGTGAGTCAAAGTTTCATTCCAAATTGAAATTCAATGTCAAGGGGAAGAGGAAGAGGAAAGTTTTGTACCAAAATTAAAGTACTGGTCAAAGGAAAGCCAAGTATAAGAGTGGAACGAGATACTAGTATTATCTGTGTATATAGTTTTATAAGTGGTGGGATTTATAATCAATTAAAGTCCTAATAAGATCATTAATATGGAACAAAATTCTATAATATTGAAAATAACCGGTCAAGAAAAGCCGATAAACTGCATCACAGACATGTTAATAAGAAAATAATCCTACAGACTTGTCCTTCCATCTTGCTACTCTTTGACAAGAAGAGTATGCACGCAATTACCTCGACGAATTGATATAAGATTTAACATTATAAGCATCCGCTTTTGGTATTGAAGTCGCAGGAATAATGTAGGAAAATGGGTCAATAGCAGCAGTATCAGAGGTGGTGATGACACCAGCCCCACCAGCAACGATAACCCCCTCATAGGCCGTTTCCTCGCAAAGCACAATTTTTCCATGAACCTTATTACGATCTAAAGTATTTGATTGACAGTACCTGCCAAACGTGAATTCTTGTTCAGAACCCAGGACCCAATTCCTATTTGACGCAAAATTTTCAAAAAGAAATTTTTATAAGTCTGATTAGGTCAGGTATGTTACTGTGAATCCCTAGAGGAATATCCAGCAGAGATATTGGGCGCGTCCCCTGCGTATATTAAAGGATACCATGCCTTCTCCATTGAAAACGTATTTATAGAATATCCCTGCACATTATTGTGATCAGGCATACTATTAGCTTCATTCTTCTCTATACAAATGGGTTTACAGAGAATGGAATATTGGAATTTACCTTCAAAGATACGTTGTTTCCTAGAAGAAGTAGAGTAATGTATTGCCGATCAATTGTGCTCGCAGCCACTGTCAGAGACCATGGAGAATAGTTAATAACACTTTCCCTTGAAGGTCCAGAGTTCCCAGCAGAATTTGACACCAAAATTCCCTTTTTCATCGCATGAAATGCTCCGATTGCTACCGAATCCTCGAAGTAGTCTAAGGTCTTATAGTGAGCCAAATGACTTCCGAGCGAAATAGAAAGCAGATCGACACCATCATGGATGGCATCGTCAAATCCGGCAAGGATATCTGCGTCATTGCATGAACCGGAGCTCGTGCAAACCTTGTACATAGCGATTCTTGCACCAGGCACTCCACCTCGAGCGTCCCCTTGGGCTACTCCAAAAAGGCTTGCATTCTGTACAACATTACCAGCAACTGTGGATGACGTGTGTGATCCATGGCCATTACCGTCTCTTGGAGATAGGAAATCACTGGATGGATCGAATTTATTCCTTATGTAATAGAACCTTGCCCCGACCAATTTCCTGTCAAAATATGTCGATAAATGGTCTATCTAGGATTTGAATACAATAAAATATAATATAATAATTTTGATTAATATAACAATCGTATAAGAGCAATTCCAACTTGTTGCACTCATGGAAATCATTTGTGATCTGGCACTTTCCGTTCCATTTGGATGGAATTGGGATAAATCCCACGTCGCTGAAACTTTCTGACTCAGGCCATATTCCTGCAATTAAGATGTTCAAAGTAAATAGAAGTCATTGGAATTCGAAAACTAAATCGCCAACTTTTCTAGATACCTGTATCTAAGAGGCCAACAATGACGTCGCTTTCGAAGGGCAAGTTCATCTGAACCGTCTGCGGAAAGCCCATGAAATCCCAAGATCTCGTTGTCATAAGTTTTTTCTCTCTGCTTTCAAACACTGATATAACACCTTCCTTTTCTGTATCCCAAAACACATTGTTTCTACAGTAAAGACTCAAAATGTATAATCATTCGAAAATACAAAATTGGTGCAAAGGAAAACAATGCTAAAACAGTTACGAGAACTAATATCAAATCATTCTGGGACAGTATGCTCTTCTGATTTTTTGTTTGCATCTGATATTCTGGAATAGCCAAAAATATAAAGCAACCATTTTCACCAACGACGTTTGCATCTATGCAGTGATATTATGTTTTAGAATCCTTTTTCTTTTTTTTGAACACATAATTTTACTGAACATATTTTTGCGAAAATTATGGCATGAAGGGATCGGTGTCTCACTTGAAATACGATTTGCTTCCGCAGGGGTGAGCCAAGCCGCAAATCCATTAAAGCTCTTTCCATAACTATACGCCAAATGTAGTTCCGCAGCTTCATGACTGCACATCACCTAGGATATGTAAATTTATATCCAAAATTATTCATTATATAAGCAAGCCAACTATGGTAAGTGGACTATCACCTTCCAAGAGAAGATTCAAGCATATCATGGTGCGATGCAGCCACCGTAGCATAATGGTCTCCTTCAATATTCGATGTAGTTTCCCCCAAGTATACGATATGAAGCTATTGCAAAACCAGTTCAAATAATCAAATTTCAAAAACAAACTTCTTCAAATTACACGATTTTAACGCAGCTCTTTTTAATATCCACATCAAATTCAATATATATTAAAAAGGATAACATACCTGTCGATCTGAAATTTGAGATGCAGCTAAGCAGGCAACAGTGATAAATAAAATGCAGGGCAGCACAACGCTTTTGCTGGAATGTGCCATTTGACAAATATATATATTTGCTTGTCATATATATCCCAAGAAAACCTTTGGTTTCTCACTGGCCAACAGATTTGCAGGCCATCACAACAAACCAATTTCTTGGATTTCCTGCAATTTATCTGTAGCTCCTGCAATTTGTCTGTAGCCGGAAGGATATGAAATCTTGTGATAGTTGATTTGCAATTATGAAATATATTAACATGTAGTAACGAATCGGGTGGGTAATTGGTCTTTTATTTTTATAATCGTTTTTTATTAAGATTAAATAGTGAAATATATGATTGTAATAAGAGTGATGATATTTGTCTCATTTATATTTAGCTTTTTTTTAGTTCTGTTAATAGTTTTAGAGTTTGTTATAACTATTTTATTTCTAGCAGTAGCTTTAGAGTTTGTTATCCCTATAGGAACCGTGGAGTACTCTTACATTAATTTTAGATAGTTTATTATACAATTTGATATTCATATTTTGGACATTGGAAATCTTTTTAATTTTAGATGGTTTGTTATGTGGTTTGTTCTGCATTTTCCCTTATTGTGAGGGTATTGTAAATCTTTTTAAAGGCCTTTAAAAAAAAAAAAAAAATTGCATCTGAACTTGAGATTTACAATGTTTTATAATAAGGAAAACACAGCTCATATTAAATTATTTAAAAGGTGAAGGAATTTAAATCGTCGAAGGTGTGTCTTGTTGGGTGGAAGCCCAAAATTTAGAGTTTGCACGACAAAGGTGGGAGACTGATATTCACACAAAATAGACAGTGAAATGGAGGTTCGTTGAGTAGACGTGCGAGACTTAACTTCGCTCAACAAATGTGGCAAGACGAAGATTCGGTCGTCGACGGAGCGAGATGGCGGCTCGACGAAGTTCGCTTGCCAGGGAGGAGGAACTGGGGTTCACGGGCCAAACTGAGCGAGATTGAGCTCACCGAAGTTCTCTCGCAAGAGAGGGAGGCTTACATTCGGCTGGAGTTCGCTTGCGAGTGAGGGTAAGCTGTGATTCGCTCGACTAAGAATGCGAGACTAAGGTTCGCTAGTCTTCACATGCACAATGAAGTTGTTGGTGTTCGCTTGCAAGAGGGGGCGAGACTCGTCCTCGCTTGTGAGAATGAGCGAAGCTTGTCTTCGCTCAACTTCCTAGCGAGACAGGGGCTTCTCTAAATAAAGGAACAAAATTTAACATATAAACACAAATCTTTATTTAATAAAAGCAATCAGATTACAATGCTTCCTTCACTAAAGCTTTAGAGTCATCTAAAAACAGTTGCAGGATAAACACAAAATAAAGAATTTTGGAAAGTTGCTGCTATGATTTCTTATTCTACTTCTGAATCTGCTGCTTGGTTCTGCCACAATACAAAATGTCAACTGCACTGATATTTATAGCTAGGCTTGGAGGACAAGGGCAGGAAAGGCTCACCGAATGTTTGATAGAACTTTACTGTAAAACTAGGGATTCTGACTAATTGCTGGACAATTGCAATTACCTGTATGCTTGAAATTGTCAGAGAACCCTTTAGGTGTCAAATCTAGTTTAATTTTTTAACACCCTCTTTTAAACCAGATTTCACAAAGACTTTGACATCCAACATTTCTCACATCTTGTTGAAGTCCTCCTCCTTCAAAGGTTTTGTGAAAATATCAACTACTTGCTCCTTGGACCTGCAAAACAGTAAGTGAATTTCGCTAAATTTCACCAACTCTCTAATGAAATGATATCGGATGTCAATGTGCTTTGTCCTGCCATGAAACATTGGATCCTTTGATAGTGCTATGGTGGAATTGTTGTCACAAAAAATAGTTGTTGCCCCTTTCGATGGATGATTCAGCTCACCCAAGATTCTTCATAGCCATACTATCTCACATGTGACTGACGTGGCAGAAGCATACTCTGCCTCAGCAGTGGACAATGCAACTATCAGTTGCTTCTTAGACGACCATGAAACTACTCCCGAACCAATATGGAAAGCATATCCATAAGTGTTTTTCTGATCATCAGTGTTGCCAGCCCAATCACTATCTATGTAGCTCACCAGTTTCAATTGGTCTCTTTTGACATAGAAAATTCCATGGTTTCGCGTCCCATTGACATAGCACAATATCCTTTTGCCTACTTGCTAGTGTCTGTCCTTTAGAATATCCATAAACCTACTAATCAAGCTCACTCCAAACATCAAGTCTAGCCGAATTGTAGTCCAATAAATGAGACTACAAACTAGCCTCTTAAATAGAGTTGGATCAACTTTTCTACTGGAATCAATCTTTCTTAGCTTCAGAACTATGACAACATGTGTGATGGTAGGTTTTTTGTCCTCCATATTAAACCTCTTCAAGACATCCTTTGCATACTTGCCTTGAGATATGAACATGCCATCTACAGATTGGTCAACTTCAATGCCTAGAAAGTATTTCATCAGCTCTAAGTCCCTCATCTCAAACTCCTTCATCATGGTTGTTTTCAACTGGTCAAACAATATTTTGTTGTTGCCAGTGTAAATCAGATCATCCACATACAAGTAGATGAGTATCATCCCCCCTTATGGATTTATCTTCATGTATACGATGTGCTCATATGGGCATTTGATGAACCCATTCTCCTGAAAATAGCCATCAATTCGGTTGTACCATGCCTTGAGTGCTTGCTTCAACCCATACAGGGCCTTCTTTAGCTTGAGGACCTTATCTTATTGCTCTTCTAGCTCATATTTTGCTAGTTGGTCTATGTAGACCTCTTATTCCAACACTTCATTGAGGAAGGCAGACTTGACATTCATCCAGTACACATTTCAATCCTTCTGGGCTACCAATGCCAGGATCATCCTGACTGTGTCAAGTCTCGCTGCAGGTGCATACACCTCATGATAGTCAATCTTGGACTTCTTCTTGTAGCCTTTGACCACAAGTCTGGCCTTACACTGATCAACTTCTCCTTGGGCATTAAACTTCGTTTTGTGTACCCATTTAACCCCAATGGTCTTCTTCCCTGTTGGAGATTCGTCAACTGCCATGTCTGATTTTTCTCAATGGCTTCTATTTTATCATCCATCGCCTTCACACATTTTTAAATCTGAATTGCTTCTTTGAATGAAATTGGATCACACTCAAAAAATAAAGTAAAGTCAGAATGTTCTTCATCTTCGTGATTTTGGGTTACCCCATAGATGTCTTACAAGCTCCTAGTTTTTTTGGGTGTCTTCAAGTTGGATATCATGCTCGCAAGAGGAGGCGGTTATGATGATGGGGCGATGTTACTTCTAGCTCCAGTGTTGCTTTTTGAAGCTGTAGGCGGTTGCAACCTTTTTTCCTCCAATTCTTTAGACTCAATAATTGCTAGCTCTGGCTTGCCAATCTTAGACTTCTAGTTCCAGGCTTCTTCCTCTAGGAACTTCATGTCTCGATTGATGACAAGCTTCTTCATCATAGGATTATACTACCTATATCTCTTCGCTTGTTCATTGTACCCTGTGAAGATACACTTCTCTGCTTTGTCATCCAATTTTTGCCTTTTCTCACCTGGAACATGTGCATATGCAATGCATCCAAAAATTCTCAAATAAGCCACACTCGGCTTCTAATTTCTCCAGACCTCCTGAGGAATCTTGTCCCTCACACTCTTGGTGGACCATCTATTCAGTATATAGAATGCACAAGCTACATCTTCTACCTAGAACTCATATGATATACCTTTTGTCTTTAGCATATTTCGTGCCATCTCCATAATGGTTCTATTTTTCCTCTCAGCTACACCATTTTGCTGTGGTGTGTATCTGTCAGTGAGCTGCCTACGAATTCCATTTGCCTTGCAAAAATTTTGAAATTTGTTGGAGATATATTCACCTTCGCCATCTATCCTGAGTGTCTTCACAAAATATCCACTCTATTTCTCAACCAAAGCCTTGAACTCCTTGAATTTTTCAAATACTTCTGACTTCTACTTGATGGGATATACCCATGTCTTCCGGTTGGAGTCATCTATGAAAGTAAGAAAATATCTATTTCCAGCAAATGTGTTGGTCTACATTGGATATCTGAGTGCACCGGCTCCAATGGCTGTGAAGCTCTCTAAGACTGGCCTGCATGGAATGCATCCCTGTGCTGCTTGCCAACTAGGCAACCTTCACAAAGCTGATTCGGTTGCTCAGTAAGGGGTAAACCCTTCACCATCTATTTCGTGTGCAATAATTTCAAGCCACTTAAACTCAGGTGACCGAATCTGAGATGCCAAAACCAAGTAGCATCTTTCACAACTGCACTAAGAGACATCAACAATTCATTTTGAATCTATAGCGAAAACATCTTATTCTTTGTCATGGACATAGTTGCAATATGTCCATGCTCTTTGTTTTTGATGGTACAAACTCCATCCTTCAATTGAATAGTGTACCCTTTCTGCACAAGCTATCAAACACAGCAAATTATGCTTCAAACCAGACACATAATAGACATCAGTGATCTGCTTCCTTTCACCTTGTCTAGTGTGTATGAGGATTTTTCCTTTCCCCATCACAAGAACCTTGTTGTTGTTCCTCATATTCACTTTAGACTGGACTAATTCATTCAATTGTGAGAACATCTTTTTATTTCCAGTCATGTGGTTTCTGCAGCCACTATCGAGATACTAGACATTCTTTTGGCTCTCCTCCTCAATACTACAAGTCAATAGCATATTTCCATAGGCATCTCTACATTCCGTATTTCTAGTTTCATCTGTGTAGTGCGCTTGCTATTGGTTATCCTTGGCCATCTTCTTTCTGCACTCAAATATATAGTGATAAAACTTCTTGTAGTAATAACATTGGATCTTCGATTTATTCTTCCTCTGATTAGATCCTCCTTACTAGGTTCTACCACAGCCTCTTCCTCCTTACTGATGGAAGTTACAACTAGTCTCTCCATCATTGGAGTTTGACCTTCCTCCTTCCTTGTGGCCTTTCCCATGCCTACCTTTGTCTCTTACTCCTTGAGAACTTGAGGCTCCTTGGTGGGATTCTCCTCTGCTACTATCTCAAAATGAGACCTGCACCTTGAACATCTGCTCCAATGAGGACTGAGTTGAGCGGCTCAGCCTCTGCTCATGTGTTTGCAGAGAGCCCACGAGCTCATACATAGAGAGGGTTGTCAAATCTCTTCGTTCCTCTATTGCTATCACAACTGAATCAAACCTTGGTGGTAGGCTTCTTAGGATCTTCTCCATAATTCTTTGGTTCTACATAATCTCTCCATTCAACCGCATCTGGTTGATGACATTCGTTATCCGGGTGAAGAAGTTGCTCATGATGACATCCATTGTCTG
Organism: Wollemia nobilis; assembly: GCA_028583015.1. Classification (NCBI taxonomy): domain Eukaryota; kingdom Viridiplantae; phylum Streptophyta; class Pinopsida; order Araucariales; family Araucariaceae; genus Wollemia; species Wollemia nobilis. The sequence goes on along the minus strand of JAQPPZ010017209.1, from coordinate 9,641,660 downwards.
GGTGAAGAAGTCACTTATGGACTTTGACTCACTCATCTGCAAGTTCTCAAAATCCCTCCTTAACATCTATAGCTTCACCAAATTCACCTTGTTGGTGCCCTAATAAGAGCACGCTAAAATTTCCTAACCCTACTTTGCTTTGGTTGTTGCTGTAATCCACGAGAAAATTGTCTCCTCAAATACCTGCATTATATATAATAATACTTTTTTATCCTTCTTTCAATTTTATTTTAATAGGTCTTTATCTTCTTGGGAGAGTGTGGCCAATGTTGTTACATCCACTGGTTCTGCATAACCATTCTCGACCAAATCCCAAAGCTCCTGAGACCTGAATAGAATTTTCATTTGGATGCTCCAGTAATCATAGTTGTTGGCATTGAACCGTGGGATATGCAACTGCAACAGGTTGCTTCCAGAATCCATTACTTCAATCTTCCATGGATAGGCTCTGGCTCTGATACCAATTTGAAGGAATTTAAATCACCAAAGTTGTGTCTCGCTAGGTGGAAGCCCAAAATCTAGAGTTTGCATGACAAAGGTGCAAGATTGATATTCTCATAGAATGGACATCGACACGGAGATTTGTTGAGTAGACGTGCAAGACTTAACTTTGCTCAACAAATACGACAAGATGGAGATTCGCTCGTCGACGGAGCGAGATGGCGGCTCGATGAAGTTCGCTTGTGAGGGAAGAAGAACCGGGGTTAGCAAGCCAAACTGAGAAATATTGAGCTCGTCGAAGTTCGCTCGCGAGAGAGGGAGCCTGATGTTCGGCTGGAGTTTGCTCGCGAGTGAGGGTAAGCTGTGATTCACTCGACTAAGAATGTGAAACTAAGGTTTTCTAGTCTTCACATGCGCAATGAAGCTGCTGGTGTTCGCTTGCAAGATGGAGCGAGGCTCGTCCTCGCTTGTCAGAAAGAGTGAAGCTTGACTTTGCTCAACTTCCTAGTGAGACAGGGTCTTCTTTAAAGAAAGGAATGAAATTTAACACATAAACACAAATCTTTATTTAACAAAAGCAACCAGATTACAATGCTTCTTTCACTGAAGCTTTATAGTCATCTGCAAACAGTTGCAGGATAAACACAAAACAAAGAATTTCGGAAAGCTGCTGCTCCGATTTCGTCTTCTACTCCCGAATCAACTGCTCGGTTCTATCCCACTGCAAAATGTCAACTGCATCGATATTTATAGTTGGGCTTGGAGGACAAGGGCGGGAAAGGCTCATCGAATGTCTGACAAAACTTCACTACGAAAGTAGGGTTTCTGACTAATCGCCGAACAATTACAACTACCCGCATGCTTGAAATTGCGATGATCGAATATCAAAAATACGATCGGTCAAAAAAAACCTTTCAACGTTAAAACTGGTTTAATTTACTAACAAAAGCATCCTATGTTTCTATGGTTAATATAGATAGAACAAACCACAAACTACCAACACTACAAAAACACTAACTATAGGTGATACAAATGTCATTGTCCTTATGACAATATAATATATTTAGTCTTCGTAATTTAGTATAATTTTCGTGCGTTTTGACTCATTTCCAAATGCCCTCTCATGGATTATCACTAGTAGGGCGTAGGATTTTGATGGTCTCGTAATTACTCGATATTCGAGGCCCTATACTTGTGCGTTCTTAGGTCGCTGGGATTTGGAATTTGAGAGCCGACAAAGTTTAACATACTAACATCCGTGCTTTCAAAAGTAAGTAGAAAAAATAAAAAAGAAAAAGAAACAACGTGCTTTTCTTCTTGGCAGTGTTGGGTGATAAGTAGAAAAAATAAAAAAGAAAAAGAAACAATGTGCTTTTCTTCTTGGCAGTGTTGGGTGATAGGCCACATTATGTGTACTTCTTACTATTTAAAAAAAGAAAAGACCAAAAAAACAACTTTTGCCAAAGCATCGTGCGACCAAACCTTCCCCACAATGTGGGGAAGTCAAAGATTCCATTGATTTCTGAAAGGAACGGATTGAGATCTTAATTGTATTTTCATTAGCTTTAATTTGTATTTGAGATCTTACTTTCGCTTTAAAAGATATGCTTTTCTTTTCTCATGATGCGGAGGGGTACCCGATATTTTTTGTGGCGGGAAACGAGAGGACCGACTTAAGGCCAATCGTTTTTATTTGGATAAGTCTGGAATATTGATTACGACGACTCTTACTTTCATGTTTAAAAACATAGAATTTGTAGTACTTTTTTCTTTTTCTTTTTTTTGATGAAGTACTTTTTTCTTTTAATAAAGATAGTGATTATAAACTTTAGTTTTTACCTAAACTTATTTTTTAGGCCTTCAACTGCCCTGCACAACTGACCTATATTCAATTTGAACATAAATTTTCCTTAAAAAAAGTTAATACCCTTATCCCTAATTAAAGTCTTAATTAAAGACGATACTTATTTTCCACCAAATAGAAGGGATGTTTACTAGCAAAAACATAGAGACCAGGCTAAGTGATTAAATTATTATTTTTTTTTTTAACAAATTTTAAAATATATGTAACACGGAGAGTTTACTATAGGCGTAGTTATCAAATTTGTCGAATTTTTAAGTAAAATTTGAAATTCGTCGAATTTAAAACCCTCCCAACATCGTAAATTCGCATAGGAAAAAAATTGACATGAATTTTTTTTTTCCCTGGTTCTACATGCGGGCCATCTTCAGTTTAGCATTGGCACAGGGTAAGTCGTTTTATTTATTTATTCTGAACGTAGGTATGTACATGTCGACCTGTTAGTTTTTAAAATTGTTTTAATGGTGGATGTTTGAAGTTGCAAGGCAGTGTAAACTGTCAGACATAAGGACATAAAGGTGCAAGCGGATCAGCATCTTCATTACAAGGGCCAAGAGCGAAAAAAGGAGCCATATGAATTTACGGTCACGAACCGTTGCTCAAAGTGTGGTGTGGAGCATCTTAATTTGTTCGTGTCTGGCACGAATGAGAATCTGTATGTAAAACCAATTGCCGCTGGGTCAAACGATACACGGTCAGTGAATATTTTTTTTTGGTAATATTTCTTATATGTATTTGTTGTGGGATTAAATTTGGGTTACATTACCAATGTGGTGTATCGGTAAGGAAGGACAATGACGGCATTTGCATTTTGGATCATAATGTAAGTGGCGTCCTTGCCAATACACCACACTCACCAAAATTTCCCTGTAAATTTTATTAACTATAAATAATCCAAAATGCAAGACCTCAAATCCCATACATATACATATTTTTTCACCTGAGTATCTTAAATATTAATAAAAAATATTAAACAAGTATTTTGATACCCAAAACTAAACCGTAATTACTTTTAAAATTAAGGTGACAAATTTAATCCACAAGAAAAAATTATGATTGGCGCAAACCCACAAAGTGAATGCCACAATTAGTTAAAAAACATATCAATGGAAGATTTATACCGATTGGGGCAAACCCACAAAGTGAATGCCACAATTAATAAAGAAACATATCAATGGAAGATTTATACCGATTCTTTGTCTCAATAAATTAGTAAATGAATAACATATCAATCGCAGATTTATCTTCTGGTAATTGCATTGATAGGGGAACAACCCAAACTAATTGGGTGTTGTACGTTGATTATGGCTGTGACCGAAATTAAATGTGCGTGCCTATAAATTGATAGGCATCGACGGCCTCTTGGCACATTGCTTTGCATCCCACTACCAAAAAAATGAGGAGAATATATTCACATTTATAATAATAATAAATAAGAGAATATATTTACATTTATAATATATTAAATTTTGTATCAAATTTAATATCGAATTTTAAAAATGTCCAACTCGAATTTAATAACTAAAATTATAAGTTTTATAACTCTATAACTTTTTATTTATTATTACATTTTATATTTTAATTTTTATAATTAATAGAATGGACAAATGGTTGTAAATATATACATTTTTATTTTTCATAAATGATTGAAATATTTTATATATTTTTAATTATATATTTTATTATTAAAATTTTTATAAATAAATAAATAATATTTATTATTATTATTATTTTTATAATAATTATTTATAGCATTAAATTTATATTTTGGTGTCATCTTATAAATCAATATTGTGATTCCCATATGATTTACGGTATTATCGGTGATGTAACCTGAGTTCATTCCCATGATAAATATGCATAAAAAATATTACCTTAAAAAATCAATGTTATAATTTTAAATTAAATATATATAATCTTAATTAAAAACATTTATCTAATATTATTTTTATACTTATACCAAAATTTTAAATATCAATATTATCTTATAATTTATTTTTAAACCTAAATCTTCCTAATAAAATACCAAAACTATTACCGTCTTCAATAAAAAGATTCTCAAGGACTCAATTAAAAACTGTTTTGCTACTTAGACAAGGACCTTCGCTATACGATGGATTTTGTTCATAATGCAATGCATCTTAATGGTAAGGCTAATTCAACGAAGGGCGTGTTTGAAGGCCATTTATCATATTATGTAATATATATAATTATTACAATATAATAAATTTAAAAAATAAGTTTAAATTTTGAAAGTATGTTTGTTCGTATAAAACATAATTTGATTTAACTTTGCTGATCTAAATCTTTGGTGGTTCCATCATATCTATCCTTATCCCAAAAATCAACAATAACAAAATAACATAAAAATTATAAAATGCATTTTAGAACCCTATTTGTTAATAAAAAACTCTAGATATATTAGATTTCCTTAAATAAATGAATGTCACAAATTGAAGTGGTAATAAACTCATTCTTATTTATCCTTCTTCGTAAACGATAATCTCTATTCAGAATTAAGTCAAACGAGGAAAAACCATTGACCTTAATGCCTGTAAAACATCCGCAATAGACAAGGCTGTTTGGAGGCTCTTACAAAAATCTTGACGCTCTCAGCAAATTCTAAGTTTAGAAACAAGATTGTTTTTTATCATGATACTAGTTTACGGATTTTTTTTGGTTGATTAATATATAGAATATGTAATGTTTTACGGTTTTGTTTTTAGTTGATCAATATGCAGTGTTTTATGATTTTTGGCTACAAATTTTTGTGTAGTTGGAGAATTAATGTGGAGATTCAACATCTTCGTAGTCTTATTGACTACTGAGGTAATGCACCTTGCAATGTTAGTCGCCTTCATGTTGATCCCTCCCTCCTCTCATGGTCGCCTTCATGTTGATCCCTCCTTCTTCTCACAATTGTGGGTTCCCTTCGCGGCGAGAGCGACTTTCGTGAGACTCCCTCCTCTCACAATTGAAGTTTTCGAGGAAGATTCTTTCAGACAGCTTAGTGGATGGGATGTTCGTCCTCCTCCTTCCTCTATGACCGGTTGGGAACATAAAATTCCTGGTGTACCCACTCCCCCTTCTGGTTCAGGTTGGGGAGATCCTATTCACAATGCTCCTGCAACAGGTTGGTCGACCCCTGTGGCTATTGCTTGCACTACTGGATCAAGATGGGATATTGGGCCTTCTCCTGCTGGTACTGATGAGCAGCCCAATGCTGTTGGCTGGCCTCTTTCTTCACTTTCCAATGCCAAATGATATTGCATGGGCATAAATGAGGCAGATGCGCCTCCACATCTTGTTCTTTTTGCCTGCCTCTTTGTGGTTCTCCTTTGTTTCCGCCCAGTTCTGATGTTTTGTTAGTCGTGGGCTCGTTGTCTTTCGTTTTTTTGCTGCCTTGGTTTTTTGATATCTCCTAACCCTGGTGATTAGTTTGCAACTATACTGAGGTGTGATCTTCTTCACCCATTTTTTATGTAAAAAGGCCTAATCTTTAATAAAAAATTTCTGCTCTTTTCCATTAAAAAAAAAATAATCTATGCAAATTGTTTTAGAAACCAATGGAATCTTTGACTGGCATATCAGATCGACACTCTGCCTTTTCCTCTCACACTGTTACATATATATTTTTTTTTCAAGTAATCCAGATTCCACATTTTGTGGCATAGTCATCACGATATACCACGAAAAAGAAAGCTTTGTCACGTTGTTATTATATTTTCATTTTTCAAAACTTGCCAGCTTAATATTATACACCTTAAGTGAATGACCTAATAGTGAATTTTGAAACTTAAACATAGGTCTAATATTAAAAAAAGTTTAAGTCACATACAGGTTATATATTATATTTTAATAATAAATTACAATTGAAAAATATTAAATATATAAATATTTTAAAATATTGATTTAAATAATTATAATCACATAAATATTAAAAAACACCACTTTAAATTTGTAATTCTTCGAACTCATTCTTATATATAATTGTATATATAAATAATATAACTCCAATAATTATCGTTATCACTTACCTACTTAATATGACTTCATATGAGGTGTGGACTACATGCAGACAATTATGTAAAATCCATGGTGGGTAAACCACCGAGTCTTCTTGTCTTCTCTTTTACCTACACCCAAGATCCCAACAGCTGGCCACATCTGTTATAACCCATTTAGCTTTTTAACTTTTAGGCGGTCCCACTAACCCGGCCAGTCTCCTCCAAATACTGGCCCGGTAATGGCGACCGATATATTAGATAACGACCCCTGTGAGCTGGCAACATGGTGAGACGAGCGTAAGAGAGACGGTTTCCTTGACTATACTGCGGCGCTTTCCCCTCGTACACGGCGGTTTTAATTGGCTCTTCGAGGACCTGATTGTAGACAGGTGTCCTTTCTTTCGGATTGGGCTTTCACGGAAGGGTGGTGTACTGAAATGAAATAAAAGATTTTAATTACTGAAATGAAATGAAAACATTTCAAAATTTTAATTACGTCAAAAGACCAAATATGGTCTATGAAACCTCAAAGACCCAAAGGGTGGTGTACTGCGGGAGGGAGCGTAGAACAACCATCAGTATCTGTCGCCAAAGGGTGGTGTAAACGCCTTTAACACGTGTCCGTGGTTGGGCCTTAGCTTTGACCTAGACGTCCCGGTCCGTCAGAACCAGGTAGAAGTTTTCCTTATCGTCTCGAACACAGGACCTTCTACTTGCTCGGAAGGAAACTGGTACGAAATTTAGTTGTATTGTGAGCTGGTCTGATTTGAATTTTGTGCTTTTTTTAATAAAAAAATATAAAAGTTTTTCACACAAAAAAATTTAATCTTATTTTTAAAACCTTCGAACATCAGTTACTATTTCAATAGTGTTCATAGATACCCTAGTAAGGTCGTTGTATGGCGCAAAAGAGGTGGCAAAATGGAAATGAATAAACCTGTGTGTACGGAGAATATGTATTATATTCGACGAAACGATCATCGTTTACGTGGACTATTTACCTTAAGTGAATTTTAAGATAAACATAACGATGATGACCGTGTTATCCGTGGAAGGTGAATCATCAACCTAGTATATACTGTGATGACATATTAGTTAACATTATAACTATTTCCACTTAATTTATCTCATCGAACATTTAGGTTAACGTCTCTCTAAAAATGGTTTATCAACAATGACAAGAACAAGGACGTCATTTGCATTATCAGTGATGTGATCCGGCTTCAATCCCTATGGTAGATGTGTATAAGAAGTATTATTAAAGAAAAAATTAATATGTACTAGATCCCAAGGGTTAGGTGGATTGCTAAGTGTATGTGTGGTTGGGCATATACCAAGACTTATGTTCAAAACCTTGGGGAAACTAACCCTTTGCAAAGGTAGTCGTCTGCTCTGAATCTTCTATGTGCATGCCAAATTAACGATGTCGGTGGGAACCTCGAGCGATCGATGGCCCCCATATCACGCCAGGTCAACAAAAACGAGACGGATAAGTTTTTTGGGAGCAGTTTTTTGATTTGAACCCTGCATTGGTGGTTGTAACCGACTCTCCTATGTAATAAACAAAAAAAACTTCTTTGCATTTCCAAAAAAAATGACCATTTAACTTGATTTGGTGAGTGCATGCCACGATGATGGTATCAACCCCAACTTACCAGGGTGGGTTTTGCGTTTACTGAAACAAAGTAGGGGTTATAATTACCCTTCACTTAGGTTGCTTTTATTGAGGCGACGTAGCAATTGAACCTGTAATGGACAACAACTTCCCGAAAAATTTGACCCTATAATTATTGGCATGGTATCAATCTTAAGTTATCGGGGTCTTGTGTTTACTGAAGCAAGCTAGGGGTTACAGTAACCCCTCACTTGGGTTAAGGTGATGTAAAGGTTATAATGCAATGAATTATAATGACAACTCCAAAAATTTGACCTATAATGAACAACAACTTTCCCAAAAAAATTGACCCCATAACCTATAATAAAAAAAAACCAAGTTTTATATATAAATATATGATATAGAATATATTAAGCGTCCAAGTCGTGTCCATATGATGTTGATCTAAATATTTAGATTAGATATTTCCAATATATATAAATTACAACTTTACTTTTATTTGCATCTATTCGGAGTCGATGATATTACTTGTTTTATAGTGTAATTAGGATTGTTCTTAAAGTTACAAGAATACCAATATAAAAACATATTAAATTGAATGTCAAAACGAGGTCATTTTAATTATGTTATTAATATATATTTTTCTATGTAATAATAAAACTTATGTGTATTAATAATTATTTGTGTAAGAACGTTAACAAAATGTTTAGTGAAAATTTTATTTTTTTAATAATGCTTTTGTTATGTGTTACTATAGAAAAAAAAAAACCTCTTGAATGATTGCATACATATGTTTTGTTTCTTCATAATTATTTACATTAAAAAAATTGTCCACCTTAAAGTTCTTACCAAGCAAGCAACATTTGTTGTATTTGTCACTCACAAATTAACAAATATCAATTTTTTTAACATGTCCTTATCCTAGGTGAGGATGTAATTCTTATTGTTTTCCACAAATGTGTGGCATGAATTTGTCATCTAAATTTGATCAAGCAATCCCCTAGAATTTAAATGCCACTCTTTCCTAGATGACAAATCATTCAAGCATTTTTCTACATTAAGATCTATGTTTAGATTAATATAATACTCCTTGCAATTCAATTCCTCCACATTTTTATAAAGGTTTAGTCACTTTGAATACCTAATAATAGAAACACTATTGAATCTCTTGGTCCCTAAGTCTCATTCAAAATCATATAGACTAAATGTGTCCTACTTTAAGAATTGTAGGAAGTTAGAGGCATAGCAAAACACCTCATTTAAGTACAAAAACAATAAAGGTTTCATGCAAGCTCGAAAGAAGAGGGTATGTAGAAAAGAACATAGAGTGTGACTAGAAAGTGTGCCTTTTTAAGGGATTACTTGGAAATTTTGATGGTTGCCTCCATGTTGGAGGGCCTTTTTCCCTAATATTTTTACCTAAATATACCTCTACCAATATGGTAGAAGATCCCCATGAGGAAAGACTTAATTTTATCTTGAGTTGTTGAGATTCCTTAGAAATTTAGTCAAGCAATATCACCCCTCTAAACACACCTTACACCAATACACCCTTTAAATATAGGGAAATTAACCTTGCATTCAAATTTAATCTGCGTGCACTCCTCTAACATGGATCCACAACTAAACAAAAATGATATGTCTTTTGAGGCATTGAGCAAACTTGGTGGTTAACACCATACTTGACAACAATCTTAAGATACCTATGAAAAACAATATAATTATTTTTTACATCATGTGGTCATATTGGTGGTATGGGAAGACATGAAAATTATTATTATTACTATTATTATTATTTTAGCTAATCGTGCGCTCTACAAAATATTTTGTTTTTTAACTGTCACTTAAGGTAGATGGAGAAAAACATAAGAATCTTCTTGATTCAAAATTTGCCTAAGTGGATGGGTTACACCCTCAAGACCTCGACCAAGATTGAAAGACCCAAAATTGGGGTTTGTCTTAGTCAACCTTCAAATTAGGGCAGTTCCTTTGGTTCTAGCTACACTAGCAAATAGAAAAGGAAAATGGGGGGTTGAAGACTAAAGCAATAAATGAATAAAGTTAGAGGTTAGATTTAAAGTGGAATGAGTTTAGGCATCAAGAGACGTAAATCATGAGAATATCGCACTTTAAACTATATAAAATTGCATAATATACTAGCTTTTGTTCGTATCATAGAGCATTTTATCTTATCAAACATTTGAGGAACTAATGAACAAAAAATCTAGGGAGAAATTTAGAAAGCAAAATAACTATAATAGAATGAAATAATCATATAGTTTTTATAGAAAAGCTTAACAATTAAACTGATATATATATATATATATATATATATATATATATATATATATATATATATATATGCATTATCTACAATAATTGGTGAAAGAAACCAAACATTGATCCAATATTTATTTAAAATTGCATAGTACATTCATAACATAATATGCAAGTTGTAAATGCTAAAGAGACAACATCCTTGAATATATATATATATATATATATATATATATATATATATATATATATATATATATATATATATATCAAACATTTGAGGAACTAATGAACAAAAAATCTAGGGAGAAATATAGAAATCAAAATAACTATAATATAATGAAAGATTCATATAGTTTTTATAGAAATGCTTAACAATTAAACTGATATATATATATATATATGCATTATCTGCAATAATTGGTGAAAGAAACCAAACATTGATCCAATATTTATTTAAAGTTGCATAGTACATTCATAACAAGTATGCAACTGTAAATGCTAAAGAGACAACATCCTTGAATATATATATATATATGCATTATCTGCAATAATTGGTGAAAGAAACCAAACATTGATCCAATATTTATTTAAAGTTGCACAGTACATTCATAACATAGTATGCAACTGTAAATGCTAAAGATACAACATCCTTGAATGAGCTACATTCAAGTATATAATATATATATATATATATATTTACAATGTATTCGGTTAGCTTACCATGATTCCCTTCAAAATAGACTACAAGCCTATTAGGGTAGGTACAATAAGTGGATGTCGCACTCATGTCAGTTATGGTTAATTGTTTCATACACATTTTATATAGTGTATGACATAAATTTCTTTTATGTAGCTAGCTTGCATGTTGGATCATTGAATTCTAATAATCATATGATGATCTAATCCCTTATGTTATGCTTAACAAGCTAAGCAAAGGTAGGTGTCTGATGGAGAAACCTTCAATCGTTGATGTATTTTGATAGAAATGGTGTTTGGTGGTTGATTGACATGAGAAGCCTTATTGTCTAGGATGAGTCTAGATCCTTCTTACATAAAATGGTAATGTGAGGGCATACTGGTCACTATCAAATAGGCTATCTTGGCTAAATGTTAATCTATTTGTTGGTCCTTCATGCCATCAACGATCTTCTTCTCTTTTTATTACATCATTGTTTCTTGAGTTTGGCCACTTGTGCATAAAACTACATTTGCTCATGTATAGTGTTGGATGTCAAGTTTCATTATCAGACTTCTATGTCTTAGACTGTCTTTTATCCAACATTAATTCTAGTTTGCCAAACTTTTATGCTTTTGATAATGATATCATTGCTTCAAAAGCTTAATGCCTTTAGAAACTTTGTAGTCTCTCATCGAATGCTAGATGCCAAAACAAATACCTTAGAATATTTGGGCCTTTCATTCATACAGTGCCAAGTTTTCATGCTATCTTGGTAATGTCAACATTATTGTTTGTTTGACCACCTTAAATTATTGGCTTCACTTTTTGTTCAATAAGCTTTGCCTTAACATCAGAAACTAGATGCTGGGGCAATGCTATACTTTAGCAATTTCTTCTACTAGATGCCAAAATTTCATTATGCCTTTGTTGATATCAATATTTTAGATGTTTGACCACTTTTCTCACTTAGCCAAATTTTCATGTCTTTTGCTTTTACTTGTCATATGTAGTTTTCTTACAATATTTTACAATTTGAAAAGCTTGTGCTTATTGTTATATTATTTTTCTCACCTAATTTTGTATTTGGCCATGCATATCTACTTTTTTACATTGTTCTACAGCCTTCTGGCCTACTTTATATCTTCCTTTCATATCCAAATCTACCATAGGAGTTTCATCTAGTTTTGATCTTGTTGCTTTCAAAATTGTTGCATGCAGTTTGTTGTACTAATGTCTTAGCAAAATAAATATATGGCCTAAAAAAATCACAATCTATCCTAAATACAAGGATTATGGATGTATATAGTGAAATGTACCTATATTCTTGGTGATTTGGAGGAATTTTACTCATAAAATTGAGAACCTTGTATGACTTATCTGTAGGATAATAGAAAATTTGAGGGAAGATGGAGCTAGAATATAAGTTGACTGAATGGTAGAGGTGTGAGAGAATCTGAAGCTAATAGTTTATAAAAATAAAATAAATTCATAATAAGGAAGGGAATTGGTGTAATAAAGGGGAAGCTTAATGGAAATTCATCGATTATGTAGTGTTAAGAAGGCTTCTAGAGAACTTTTTGAAATAGATCTCTATTCAAAACCTATCCCATTTTTCAATAAAATATGGGATGTACTATAATACCATGGGTAAGGAAGCCTTCAAATATTTACAAGGTAAAGAAATGACTGAAGAGGTGAAGATTGTATTAAAAATATAGGAACTATAAGAAACAATAAAATTATGGATTTTAGAACACATAGATATTCATAATGATGGTAAGATACTGAAGCAGACATGCTAAGTAGATGGTTATAAAAGTGAATGACATGAAGGTGCAAAAAACAAAGACAAAAATAGGAGGGAAATACCAATGAGAAAATAAAGGAAAGAGAAAATAGAGACACCTGAGTGTAGGCACCTCCCTCAAAAATACAACCTCCATGAGCATATTTTGCTATAGTTGAACATTGTTTCAGGTCTAGATTAGTAGATTTCAGTGAATATTCACTTGTGCAAACTGCACTAGAAAATTATTCCAAGCACTCAAGAATATTCTCCATTTTATTGATTTCTTCTTCATAAAACTACGTAGTTGGTGTTCTATAGAACTATCGAGAATAATGGAACAAATTTATTACTTTAACTATTTGCATGGTTGCTCAGAGGAAACGTTATGCATTAGGTAACCCTATAAAAAATTATAGCCCATAGTTGATGTGAATGATAGTTGGATTATGATTTGAATTGGCCCTTGTCAGAGCTGGTATTGTTTTTTTGGATCCTATTACTCGCGTGAATATCCAACTCCTTTATATTCATTTTTTTCATCCCAATACAACTCACCACTATGGCATTCACATCAATGCAACTTTTATCCAATTTTATCATCTTGTTATCAGACCATACAATTATATATATTTTTAGCCTTTAAAAATTGATGCCACATGTGATATGAATACCATATTACACGTGTCAAGGTATTCTATGTCATCATTTTTCACTAGCTTTCTCTTCTAATTATGACCTTTGACATCTACTTGCATCATTAACATACTAAGATAATTAATCCTTAATAATTCTACATTCGTGTGAAATGACTACAATTTTCTATAAAGGGAGGGTTTGGCTAGCCTTTTTATTGGGTTATGGTGTCAAGAAAATGGGAGAAATAAGAGAGGGATGACTTGAGGATAGGGGGAGACATGAATCTAAGTAAGGGTAAAAACATAAAATAATATGATATGATGAATATGTTATATGAATGTATGGATTATCAAACTATCTTGAAGAATCCAACTTAGCTACCATGCTCACAACAATGAGAAGAAGGATAACATTTCTCCTCCATTTTTAGGCATAAAATAAAAAGAAATTTTTCTAGGTCAAGCTTAAAAGGTGTGGAGATATTTGTGCCTTGTAAAAGTATTCCAAGATATGCATTACCAATGCTTCTTAGGCTTGCTCTAACAAAAATTCCCTTATCTGTGACTATTTCTTGCTAATCAACCTCATAATATCTTCATATGGGCCCTCTTATTTCTCTTCTCCTATTGCTATTAAATTCACCTCTTTGGCATAGTCTTATTGGTTCTCAAGTAATAATGAGTAGGAAAATAATGGGGATAATCATAAGATAGATCCAATCACCATCATACCTTATCGTAGGCTACAAAGCTTGCTAGAACTCAAGGTGATGAAGCAATAATGAAAGAGAGAACCATTTTATAGACTTTATGTGAATTCAAATATTCATTTATTGGTTTATATATTTTCCTTATCTAGGGAAATGCTCACCTCCTTTTTTAAAAGCAATATTTCCCATATAGAAAATTCATCCTTTCAAATAGTTTTATTCTATGTTCAAAATTTTACACATGGGAGCTACATGACTCTCTTTTTAAAGTACCCTTTCTTGTGGAAAGATATCTTTATTTAGTTCTATATATTTATTGCAAGATTTATTTATATGTCATCTATTTTACATAAAATCATGGCATGCTACTTCATTCCATTAAAATAAGGTTTATCTTTTCATTAGAATCTGTAGCGGCATGACCATATTAAGCCAAATTTGAGATTTCTTCTTTGGTAAGCCTTATTGAGTGTATAGTTGGTATCATTTTGGTCTTGATACTATTGCAATTTTGATATACTTGTAATTTTAAGATTTACTTAAAATAGGGCAATTGGAATTAATGAAATTGACTATAATTTTTTGGATGTTCTACTTTTATGCATTATACTGGGAACATGTATTTGTGTGGTTCACATTACCACTTTAAATGTCCACTTTGGATCTAGCATATCATATCTTTCTACTAGATTCAAAATTTCCACTAATGAATTTTGAATTCTTTTCCACGTCTATTATGTCTCATGAGTCTATGGACCTTGAGCTTAGGTGTAACTAGCTTGTAAGTGTAGACACCAAAACAGCACCAATCCGATTATGTGACCGCAAACACTGATCGCTTTGACAAACACAGCCCCAGGGGCAGCCCTCAGAGGTTAAACAGTGGTCTTAACCACTTTCATAGCAATTTTGTGAGGTCAAGGAGCAATTTGGCACACTTGGACACTTTGCCCAGCATTCGGCTCACCCCGGGACGAATTCAAAATAGAATCCGTCCCACACCAGGATCTACTTCTGAATCCGTCCCCGGGTGGGACGAATTCTAAGCTTAACGGGCAAAAAGGCAAATGGTGCCAAGTGGCAGCCTGCAACAGCCGGCTAAGGGCTCCTACCTTGCACGCATGTGTAAGTGGACAGAGGGGCCGTTAGAGGACTGTTACAAGAAGCATTTATCAAAGTTCAAGTCAATGAAGGACTCCCCTCCCTCATGGGAAGACAAGACTGCCACATGGCGCCCATGGCCAACACTTGGCTTTTGTGCTTCCCTCCCAAAAGAGACCCCTTGGGTCTATAAAAGGTGGGACTTTTCTCACCCAAAACATGCAGGTGGAAGGAGTGTTCAAGCAACGAAGTGCCGCCGAATCGAAGACTCACTTGCATCCCCCTTTGTTCACCTTCCTACATCCATCAATCTCTTTTGCAAGGGAGGTTGTTGGGTGGCCTTTGGAAGCTCGAACCTTACTCAAATCCGACGCATGGACATCCGAACCTACCAATTCGCCGACCCCCCAATCCTAAAAGGTTTTGGGCCCATCCTTGGTGGATTGGCTCCAAAATCGAGGGCCAACGGTGGGAGGCCCACTTGGGCACCCCCGCACCCCCAAGTTCTAATTTCAGTTTTTGAGCACTTTAGATTAATTTTTAGATTGCATTCTGTGTTACTAGGTCTGATTAGTCTATAATTGCAATTTTGTAGCTTTTGGTCAGAGTTTAGGGTGTTTTGTATTGCTTTGTCGTTTCGCTAACTTGCAGGTGTCAAGGCCAAATTCCCGAGGGAGGAGGCCAAATTGGGAAAATCCGACCATCTGGGTCATCCCAAAATGGCCCCAATTACCTAACCCCCCTATTTGCAGGAGTTTTGCAGTCCCGGATCCGACATTGGAGCAGCAGCAGGTCGATTTCTCCTATTCAGAAGAATTCGTCCCACCCAGGGACGAATTACAGTCGAATTCGTCCCGCCTGTGGACGAATTCCAGTTTAAGGTGAATTGGCCACCGCCTCTGGCAAGTGGCCTTCCGGTGACTGTTCTTACCTTCTGTCCGATTTTGAAGCAATTTGGATTCACCGTTTTCATGGTTTCGTGCAAATATTCGTATGCATATTTTGTTAGTTTTAGAGAGAGAATGCTTTTCATTTGCAGAAGGTGCTACTAACGTCTTGATCATTTCTTTGTTTGCAGGAGAAGCAGCAGAGGCGAAGAACCCATCAACATCAACGGCGGCATCATCTTAGCCCGCCCAGTGCAATCGTGGGCACGCGGAAGGAGGAACCATTCAACGATTGTAATCAAACCTTATTTGCACTCCTAGCCCCTGAAAAGGGAGGAGGCATTATTGTAACAGAGATCGAAAGAAATTAATGAAAGGGCTATTTTTCTTTATCTGATTGCGTCTCTTACAACATGTCTCTTTTCCGTTTCATGTAATTCATATTTCTAGGACTTAGGCGTGCTTAATTTTGAATGCAATTGCACTTGGTGTTTCCTTTGACCGGAATCTCGTGCTTTCAGTGGCGATCACGGTGGGACCCTGTTCCCTGGTTTTGAAATCACAGAAACTAATCAAAGTTTTGTGTTTGTGCTTGACAGGTACACTTTTTTTTGTTGCAGACTGCTATTCGTCTCTGACAGGGACGAATCCTTTTCTGCAATTCGTCTGACCCTGAGACGAATTCAAATTCGTCTCTGGGTGGGACGAATTCTGTTCTGCAATTCGTCTCCCGTAGGGACGAATTCCCGTCTCACGGATTTTCAGAGCAGAAATTCAGAGACAACAGGAGCAGGCAGAGAAGAGGTAGGGATTTTCATGATCTCTCGTTATAATTTTTCTGTTTCGTTTCTCGTTTCTCGCTTCGTTAATTGTTTTCATTTAATCTTGCATTGCATTAGGAAAAGTCATGTATGCTAGTTTCATTTTGTTGGATAAAACGAATCCCACACACATCACGAGACAACTTTAAACCAAGGAGCTGGTCGTAAGACCCCAGCCCTTGATCAAGACCATTGGTGGATTTAATCACCGCCTTGGCTTGATTTGCATCCATTTCCCGATTGTCAACTGTTGTTAGGCGTAAATCCTGACGAAGACAGACCGAGCGTAGCTGGGGTGATTCCCATGCGCGCGAGGATAAGTTTTCTATGGTAGGTGTCATTAACAGGACAATCCCCCTTCCGTACCGCCTATGTACCATGTACCTTCTGCTCTCACGTACCTATAGTCTCCCTCTCGTAAGGGCGGGTATATAGAGAGGTTGGTATATCGGCCCGGTTGGTATATTGAAGGGGCGACCTTTTTGGAGTTATAAGAGCCTACATGATGCATTTAAACGTTCTACAAAATCTACAAAAACAAAACAAAACATCAAAATGCACTAAACCACTCTAGGGCACACCAAGAATCCTTAAAAGAGATAATCACGGTCTTGTGAATGTGTGTGTTTAATTCTGCTTAGTGTAGACAAAAAAAAAAAAGAGAGAAAATCATAAAACGAGATAAAAACTTATTTAGATAGCATAGAAGCACCGCAATGGTGTACACCCGTAGTCAAGCCCAATCAAGGGCATAAGCTCCGAGAGGTACACAAAAAGCAGGCACAAGTTGCCTTCACTTCAGTCCTAAGGATTTGGTTATACCGCCTTATCGGTCTAACCTACAAAAGAATCCAATTCAGAATCCTCGGTGGGGTATGCCTATTCAAAGCAGCCCCTTTCGGGAAGATGCCTTACATGTAGACCTTGACATAAATAGAGAATCACCTCTTGAAGGTAGGCATGAGTGGCCACCGCGCAATGAAGCGCTAAACAGGCACACTGTCCATTTAGAGGGGCAACATGGATATGGCGTCCCTTCTTTACCTATCATCAGAACAGAGAGACCAAATCCGGAGCGCAGGGCTCCTTACATAGGGCGACCTAACTCCGCCCATCCCATTTACACTCATGAAAGGGAGTATGAGGAAAACCATCACATTCCTCGAGAGCAACAAACAATGCGGGAACCTTGCATTTCCGCACCAGCAGGATATCATGATCACCCCTTGAGGCCAGAACCTCGAGCACATACCACTTACCTCGACAGAGGGAAGCGACCCATTGAAACCTTAGAGCATCAAAATCAAGGTAGACCCATAGGAGGAACATTTGAACCTCCTGAACAAAATAGGGTAGAACAAATTGATCCGGCTGCCGCCAGATATACCACCCGTCAAGCCCAAATCATGCGGCTTAAACAAAGTCAGCAAGAGATAGAGTATCAATACCGCTTGGATAAAGAACGCATGCAACGCGAAGCGGATGAGTTACGCTATGAAATACCTGAGAGGGGGCCAACCCCTCGCATCCAAAGAGCTGAACAGGATGAGAGGCGTAATCCGTTGGCGCAAGACCAGTCTCCACGACCTCGTCAAGCTCGCCTCCAAGACCCCATAGATTCGAGAGGGAGGCAACTCCCCGAAACAATGATGGGTACCTTCAGCAAGAACTTGATCAGGGTCATAGGTTTCGCCTTGAGACTCCTCAAGAATTTTACGAGGAGTATGAACCGTAAGAGGAGTATATCGAAACTCCCCATCAAGGCAGGAAGGATGCCATTCGGCCACCCCTCCATAGGCCTCCAGTTTACCGTAACTTGCAACAAGAGCGAACAAGAGAGGAAGAAATAAAATCTTCCGATGCATACCAAGCGCTATTGGAGCGTTTAGAGTCGGTGGAGACAAAAGCTGCCGGGCATCAAAAACCCACATTACGTCTACTCCGCAATAATCCGTGCATCCCTCGTGCCTACACCTCTTTACCCCGAACACTTTAAGTTGCCTCAATTGGCGTTTTTAAAGGTGAAGAGGACGCACAGGAACATGTTACACGGTTTCTAAGCCAATGCTTCGGCATTCAAGATAATGACGCGTTATTGCTTAGAACATTCATAACCACATTCGCAGGCCCCGCCTCGGATTGGTTCACACAGCTGCCCAAACACAAGATAAGCAGCTTAGATCAGCTAGTAGATGCGTTTCTTGAACGCTTCGCCTTCAACACAAGGAAGAAGGCATCACTTAGTGATCTTGCTAGCCTTAAACAATTTGAGGAGGAAACAATGGCAGCGTACGGGAACCGATGGAGAGCTTTGCTTTCTAAGTTACCCTACCGTCCTCCCATGTCGGACCTCACGCAAATGTTCATGAAAAGTTGTTTAAAATCAATCTCTCGGTCTATTGTTGCTGCGACAATACGACAGCTTAGAAGAAGCTTTGGCGCAAGCCAGAGTCATAGAAGAGATTAAGATAGGCGAAGGCGCAATTGCCAAGCCTAAGAAGAAAGAGTGGAATAAAACCACTAAAATCGGGACAACGCAACCACAACACGCTGCAATCAACCAAGTTGCGATAAATGTCCCAACGCCTGTGCAAGAAACGCAGCCTCAAAAGGCTAACTACCAGGCAGTGCCTCCTGCTTACGAAAGAGATAACAGGAGACAAGAACAGTATCAGCAGCGTCGCCCTAGGCGACAATTCACCCCGTATGCGGAGTCTAGGGACTCCTTATTTGACCGCTTGTCAGCGGCGAATCTAGTTACTCTGCCAAAAATCCAAATTTTTGACCCTAGCGTTCCTAAGCCTAGGGGGTATAGGGAGGAATTGTATTGCAGATTTCATAGACGCAGAGGACATGACCTAAATGGGTGCTGGAAATTCAAAGAACTAGTCCAGGATTTGATCGACAATCGAACATTGGTCGTGGACAACCCCATCGCACCTAACAACCAACAAATGGGGGTATTCAAGGACCCCTTGCCTGCCCACGAGGCGCAGACAAAACCGCTCCAAATAAACGAGGTGCGACAAGATCTTCCCGCACAAGGATTTGTGGGAATGATTAGCATTGTAACAAGGAACAGAAAATACCCAACAGTTGCCCCCGAGGTACCTGCGAGGGAAGTTCCGTCGACATCGCAGCCTCAACAACGCCCAATGCAGTTACCTCCGCCTAGACCTGAGGTCACGATACGAACCAAACTCACGCAGAGTTTGCGGACCACGTCGGCTAGGCCGTCCATCTACGAGCTTATTCAACAATCAGCTCCACATAGAGAAGCTCTTATGGACATCTTAAAAGCCATTGAAGTACAACCCCACGAAGCTAATTCTTTCAACGCTTTCGTGGGACATGTGAAACAATGTACGGAGCCCGTCATCACATTCAAAGAAAATGAGGTCAAAACAATATCGAATGACATGCCGGATCCACCCCCGCACGTTATCGCGCGGGTCAACGGGATCCCGTACAAGAGAGTGCTCGATAGATACCGGCTCGTCCAAGAACATTATAACCACCGCTGCGTTAAAGCATTTAAAACTCGCCACCTCTCACATCACAGCCTTCCACGTACACACTCGCGAGCTTTTAACGATGCAATTTGCTCGACAATCGGCACGGTTGTTCTCGCCTATACAGGTAGGACAAAAGTCAATACCCACACCGTGCCATGTGTTGGAAGGCGAAATGGCTTATAACATACCGCTAGGGCGGCCTTGGATCGTGGACATGAAGTGTGTCCCCTCGAACGCACACCAGTTGCTTGAAGTATGCCTATGAAGGGCAAATACATGTAGTCCCAATGGACTTAGAGCCCTTCAAGTATTGCAATGCGGTACAATTCATACCTCAATCGACCCTACCATCAACGCATTTGGATTTTCAATTAAATCCATCTAAACAGGGTCCGATACCGCAGGCACCACTGGTGGCCAATAAGGCAAAATCCCAGCCAGGTGAGACGTCATCATTGGCTCCTTCATCATCAACGCCACCTATCGTGGCCCAACATAAGGACAAGGGAAAGCAAATCATGGAGGAGGTTAAGCCTCTAGAAGAGGGGTTGCCCACGATCTCAAAGAATATCAACAGAGGAAGCGCCCAACGCAACGGAAACCAAGATTCTTGAACAACCAAACATGGAATGGACTCATGAAGGACTACCGCTTCCTCCTACCCAATCATCAACAATCATCGTTGAGATGGCCAAGACAGGCCCGGGAGAGTACATAGTGCAAAATGTTGTGGCAACCCCCACACTCGGAGTCAAGACAAGACATGGGAAGACCTCGCATTCCCATTGGAACAATCGTCCCTTTAGGCTACCCACCGAACCAAACGAATTTTGTGTATGGGGGCCTTGATCATGGTTCTGAACCATGCGAACAAAAGGAAACAGATGAAGAACCTTTTGTCGAAAACATCAATTATCTGTCGAACCCATAATTTGCCCTAAAATATCTCGAACAATGCAATTGGCATGGGTATGGGCTAGGCAGATACGAGCAAGGGATGCGAATCCTTTGTCAACCAAGATATCATATGCCATACGACAAGTCGGGGGTAGGGTTCAACCATCCCCTGCCATTAGACATCTTGGTTGAAAACATGCAAGGCCTAGAAATAGGCAATAGGGGGGGATTGGCACAAGACCCGTACGCCAATCCAAACACAGAATACACATTGGGGGATTATCTCCCATGGTCTACAAACACCCCTGGTAACAACAATAATCCCTCTCCTTTGCTAGAGAGAGGTGAAAGTTCAGAGAGCAGTCCTCGAAAAGAACAACAACGGCTTCCAGATATTTTTCTGAAACTGTTCCCCTTAGAGGTTCCAGACGAAATAACGCAGTCTCAAAAGAATCAGGTCCCTCCACTAAGAGTGGAACAACCGCAATGGGATCAGATTAATTCACTGGAACAAGAAGAATCCTCAATGTCGGAAGCAACAGATGCCGAAGAGGATGAGCAATTTTGGATCTATGAAAGCGATTCGAAAGACGAGACTGAGATGGACTATCTCGTACATGCGCGACGACATCACCGCGCTCTAACCCATGAAGATCTAATGGGACAAATGGGTATACGGTTGGGACATGAATGGCACTTAGACCCAACGAGGTGGGACCAAGTGCTAGGCCTATGGCTCCAAATTCAAGTTGAGCATCGTCCACCTCAAGATCCCATCAGACAACAAGTACCAAGGGAAGACCCCGCCTTCCTTTCTTCACATAGAGACGAATTTGCACCTAGAGAGGATCCATTCGTGCCTGTTCCCGTAGAGCCAGACCCAGAATATAAGGAACATCCGAAAGAATCAAGTCGTCACACCCGTGGTTCTGGAGACCAAATTCATTCCATCCACATGATCTCCATTGATTTGACCACACCCATCCGCAATCCGACCGATCCATCACGGTCATTACATCTAAACACGGATGCCATTGACTGGGATCACGTCAACTCACCATTGTCACCATCAGAGTACTGGCCTTTCGATGAAATGCTTCATTTTACCCCAAGGACAACTCAAGATATTTTTCAAGTCGAAGAGGGACCCAAGGTCCCCAACGCAGATCTTAACTCAGCTGATGATATCCATTTAATCCCAACTCCACATCAGTTGGAGGACGGATCTCACATGTCAGTCGAAGAGACGACTGACGTAGACATCGGCACAGATCCAATGAATCCACGGATTCTCAAGCTGGGGGTAAGCCTTTCCCCCGAAGAGCAAGCCGATTACATTGCCCTTCTTAAAGAAAAGAAGGAGGTTTTTGAATGGTCATACAAAGATATGCCAGACTAGACCCGCAGCCTAGTCATGCACAATTTAACGCTTGATCCGAAAATCAAGCCGTAAAGCAAAAACTAAGAAAGATGCACCCAACAATGGCCTTGATGGTCAAAGACGAATTACAAAAGCCTTTGGATGCACAATTTGTCATCTCGCGTGGATTATCCGCCATGGTTGTCCAACATGGTTCCCGTCAAGAAGCCCGATGGGAGGATTCGCATATGCACCGACTTTCGAGACCTAAACAAAGCGAGTCCTAAGGATGATTTCCCCTTGCCAAGCATCGACGCATTGGTAGACGCTACAGCAGGTCACGAAATGCTCTCCCTAATGGACGGTTTCTCAGGATACAATCAAATTCGTATCAATCCTGAAGACCAACTCAAAACGGCATTCACAACGCCTTGGGGGACATTTTGTTATAAGGTCATGCCTTTTGGCCTTAAAAATGCTGGCGCTACATACCAACGTGCTATGACGTATATCTTCCACGATTACATGCACAAAAATTTGGAAGATTACATGGATGATTTGTTAGCCAAGTCTAAATTGCGCTCGTATCATCTCGTGACTTAAGCAAGATCCTCGATCGCCTCATAGAGCATAAGGTCAGATCGAATCCCAAAAAGTGCGTGTTCGGTGTCACATCTGGAAAACTCTTGGGTTTTATAGTCTCCAAAAGAGGCATCGAAGTGGACCCAAACAAAGTCAAGGCAATCCTTGAAATGGCTCCCCCAACCACTATCAAGCAGACTTAGAAGTCTGCAAGGAAAGGTCGCGTCGATTAAACGCTTCATAGCGCAATTATCTGACAAATGCCGACCAATGAACAAATTATTGCACAAAGGGGTCACATTTCATTGGGATGACGAGTGCCAGTCAGCCTTTGACGAAATCAAACAATACTTGGCTTCGCCGCCTAGACCAGGTGTGCCGTTCTACTTATACATCTCAGCTAATCGAGGTGGCACCGGGCGCAATGCTAGCCCGTAAGAATGAACTTCACAAAGAACAGTGCTACTTACTATCTTAGCCGCACCCGGTCGGGCTACGTAACTTAACTATGCATACGTTGAGAAACTCTGCTTGGCAATGGTGTTTGCCACCAAAAGGCTACGCCACTACATGCTGAGCAACACGACGTATGTTGTGTCTAAGGAGAATCCATTGCGATACATGATGAGTCGTACTTATCATAGTAGCCGCACGGCGAAATGGATCATGTTGTTGACGGAATTTGACATTGAGTTTATTGGACAAAAATCTATAAAAGGACAAGTCATAGCCGATCAACTAGCAGAGGCTCCTCTTGAAGACGATCAGCCTCTGGTCATAGAACTACCCGATGATGAGGTCTTCCATGTCTCAGAATCGCCAGATTCTGAAGAGCCTGAGTCTCAGGCCGACATAACCTTATTTTTCGATGGTTCTAAATGCGAGCAAGGTGGTGGCGCAGGAATTGTATTCTTCACACCGCAGGGCGCTCCAATGCCCCTGTCATTTAAATTAAACTTCCAGTGCACCAACAACAATGCAGTAATATGAAGCCTTGCTCCTAGGTCTTCGGACAAGCAATCGCCATGAACATCAAAAGATCGAACATCTTTGGCGATTCGCCGTTAATCGTCAATCAAGTCAAAGGGGTATATCAATGCAAATGCCCAGTTTTGAAGGCCTATAAAGCCCTCGTGGATAAATTCCTGGCAAAATTTGAGTGGTATGACATCGAGGCACTCCCTCGATCATCGAATCATTTTGCGGACACAATGGCCTCCTTGGGGTCACTAATCCCGCAAGACCTTTCCGGTGATATAACAACCATTCAGGTCAAAACCTTATCGCAACCCGCGATGGAGCGCGCAAGCTCAGACTTGACGCCAGGAATCCACATGATCCAGATCGAACCATCTTCGGATAAGTTCTTTCGAATCCGAGACTATTTGAAACACGCCAACTGGGGGTCTTTGTTCTCCCCCATTCCCATTAATAGCAACACAACGCTATTTTTACAAGTTCTATCCCAATCAGCATTTGTTAGGGAAGAACTCCAAAAGGGATTGGCTGTTCAAACCGTCGAGGTATCTGATCAACAGGATCGGTATTTACCCAT
This sequence comes from Wollemia nobilis, assembly GCA_028583015.1. Classification (NCBI taxonomy): domain Eukaryota; kingdom Viridiplantae; phylum Streptophyta; class Pinopsida; order Araucariales; family Araucariaceae; genus Wollemia; species Wollemia nobilis. Next base: position 9,616,925 of record JAQPPZ010017209.1, on the reverse strand, counting down.
AAGAGATTACCTCAAGTTAGGTAATCTACCCTTTGGATTGACGCAAGCCGCAAAACGAACATTCAAACAGAAAGCGGCAAAATATGTCTTGATAGGAGACATTTTGTATCGTCGCAGCTACGACGGAATTCTTCTTCGTTGCTTGGACCAGCAAGAGTCCACTTGGGCAGTCACCCAAGCGCATGACGGTACATGTGGCGGCCACTTTAGTGGTATGGCCATTGCAAAGCGCATTCTTCGCATGGGCTATTATTGGCCATCTTTAGAGCGAGATTGCTGCGCGTATGTCAAGAGGTGTGTGAAATGTCAACATCATGCCAATCTGATGCACGCACCTTCCCAGGCCCTACAGACAGCCCAGTCTGCTTGGCCATTTTCGCAGTGGGGCCTCGATCTAATTGGAAAGATATCCCCTGCATCGTCAGAGCCGTCACACGTTTATCATAACGGCCACGTAATATTTTACCAAATGGGTGGAAGCAATTCCGTTAACCTCTACGACAGGACCCCGCATTGCGGAGTTCATTTTGCATTACATCATATGTCGTTTTGGTATTCCATCCAAAATAATCTCGGATAATGGGCCATCATTCAAGAACAAAGACGTGCGTGCTTTAACCACAAAGTACAAAATTCAGCACAACTTTTCAACACCCTATTATCCGCAAGCAAATGGGCAAGCAGAGGCGTCAAACAAAACGCTAGTCGCCATCCTTAAAAAGACCGTCGCAGACAGTCATAAGGATTGGCACATACAAATCCCACTTGCCCTTTGGGCCTATCGCACTAGCATTCGGACGCCCACTGGGGCAACTCCGTTTTCACTAGTGTATGGCTCGGAGGCGTAATGCCTCTCGAGTTGGAAATTCCTTCCCTCCGCATATCAATGCAAGAATTCATCGATGATGACACTGCGCGGCAGGCCCGGTTAGACCAGCTTACGTTGCTTGATGAAAGACGCGTTAATGCTCTCGAGCACTTACGTATCTATCAAGAGCGGCTTAAGAGAGCTTACAACATGAAAGTTCACCTAAGAGACTTTCGGGTTGGTGATCTGGTTCTGAAGGAAAACCAACAAAACTCTAATTTGCCGTCCCATATGAGGGACAAATTTGCGGCAAATTGGTTAGGTCCGTATGTCATTGATAGCAAAATAGGACCAGGAACGTACAGGCTAGCTTCTCTTGACGGTATCAAGGAAACATAACCCTTGAATATCAGTCATTTACGACCATTTCATATCTAAGACAGCCATGTACCAAAAAAAAAAAAAAAAAAAAAATTCAACAAAAACAAACAAACAAAAAGCTCCAAGGATTATCGCAATCTCTTGGTCACCCAAAAAGCTCCAAGGATTATCGCAATCTCTTGGTCAACCCAAAAAGCTCCAAGGATTATCGCAATCTCTTGGTCAACCCAAAAAGCTCCAAGGATTATCGAACTCTTTGTCAACCCAAAAAGCTCCAAGGATTATCGCAAACTCTTGGTCAACCCAAAAAGCTCCAAGGATTATCGCAATCTCTTGGTCAACCCAAAAAGCTCCAAGGATTATCGCAACTCTTGGTCAACCAGATTCTCTTGGTCAACAAAAAAAGCTCCAAGGATTATCGCAACTCTTGGTCAACCCAAAAAGCTCCAAGGATTATCGCAATCTCTTGGTCAAACAAATCAATAAATTCAACAAAAACAAAACAACAAAAATCAACAAAATCAACAAAGATTTGCATCTCAATTCTAGGCATACTCGAATTCATCAAAATCAACAAAAACACCATGCATAAATCTTACCACACTACAGTCAGTGGTCTGGGAACGTACTAGGAGTTTCAGTAATTCAGTCATCATTTTCCTCTTTAGCCATGTAGTGTACCAAGTCGAACGGATTTTATAAAGGTAGAGTCATACTTGAAATACACCTTGTTACGTAACATCCCAACACAAATCAAAACACTAAAATTCCCAAAATTGTGTGAACGAAAGATGAAACCTGCAAAATAACTAGGTCACCACAAGCGAAACGGTTATCTTGCTCATCCCCCTGTGCGAATGACCCCTAGAATGCTGAGAGTTGGCAAAAGGACAAGCTTCCTCCCTACCCAATTCCCTAAGAATCCCTAAAGTTCTCAATAGTTGCAAAACACAAAAATTTGCAAAATGTCAAAACTCAAAAATTTGACAAAATATAGTGCAAACATCAAAAGGCACAAACAACTGTGATTTTCATCACTCCATATCCCAAATCCCTTGCTCAAAAGAAAAATCAATCAAAATAAACAATGATCTTATCACTACAAAAGAGCAAGTATCCCAATACAATTGAAAAAAAGAAGGGAGTTGACCTTGAATCCCTGGAACTCTCAAAGATTCTGTAGGTCATAAGGCAAGCTTCAATACCAACTCGGTAATGAAGTAAACCTCCCGCATGACGATATATCTGTCACATTAACTTGTGTACATATCAATGTTTGCATGTGGATGAGCTAGCTTATGGCAGCCTGGATTACAACGCAGATTAATCTTAGTACATATAACAAAGGAATTCGTGGAGCTAATTAGGTGATCCTCAATACAGGTTCGGTTGAAAGCCCATCTGGCACTGGCGGTATCCTAACAAATACCACTAAATGAACTCAATTGCACACACAGGGATGTGAAATAGCTCGGTCAAAAACAAGTTTGATTCATACCTTGTTCAAAAGTCTTGTAAGATAAAGTACAGTCGTGGATAGTGAGTTAAAACTGTCTGAATCTCAGAAAATCTTACACTCATCCCGAAAACCATCTGCGCTACTTATCATTCTTATGATACCATCGTAAAATACAAAAACAGACAAAGAAAAACCAGATAAATAAAAATAGCATTCATCCATTTTGCATATCACATAGGCATCTAAAAAAAAAATTCAATTCATCTGCATCCATCAAATAAATAAACATGCATAACAAAAATCAATCACATCATCACATGTACAAATCCAAAAATAAAACCGGTATATATATATATATATCGTCAAAAAAAGATGCCCGCAGGCTACAAAAATAGGTCCTCAGACCCCGCAATCATATCCAAAACCCAACCTAAGGCGTCGGCCACCATGATCACGCAGGATCGGTGCGACGGGAACTACCCCCCGTGGTGTGGGTCCTACGGGACCCTGCAGGGCGGCTACTGCTAGCCCCCGCATCATGCCTACTACCACCCCCTCATCCAACCGCTCGCGGCGAGATGATGCCGATCGCTCGCCGACTATCCCTCGTCCGTCGAGAAGATCTCGCCGATAGAAGGCTCGGGAGCCGCCCGCCAAGGCGGATGACCTCCCTCTCCAAGTCTATCCGGTATAGACACCACTCTGCCTCCCGCCGATGATAGATAGACAATGCATCATCGCGCTGCGCCAAAACGCTATCCCGCTCTGCCAACTGAGCCCGTAGAAGATCCCTCTCTAGATCCCGCATCCGTAGCAGCTCTGTAAGCCGCGCAACCTCATCGCCTACATCCGACCCCACCCCTCCGTATCCGTCTGACGCATAGGACTCCCGGGGACAGTAGCTCGCCTGTGCTCCAACCGCTCCTCCACATCCCGCATGTCCGCCGCTCCGGAACACCCAAGTCCACATCCTCATCTCCCACATCCGCCATGTCCGCATCATCCAACGGCCCTCCCCAATCACCCCCCGTCGCCTCAAGCATCCTCCACCGCCGCCTCCGCACCTCCTGTAGGACCCTCACCTCTCCAAGCACCGCAAAACCCACCACGAGTCATACTCAGTGGTAGTACCTACGTCATCCACATCCAACACCTCAATAACAAGATCCGACTCCTCGCCCAATGGCACGAGGATAGGTGGCTCCAGATCCCTCTCATCTCCCCGACGCCGATAGCCTACGGGTTCACCAGGCAACCCCTGGCGCACCCCAAACTGTCGTGTAACCCGACGGTACGGAAAGAACTCATGCTCCGTCCCGTGCCGCCCAGTCAACCATCGCTCCCTCCGTACCCGTCGGAGCCACTCTCCAGCCTCAGGCCAGTCCGGACATCCCGATAGGGACGCCAAAACACCTCCCCCGGAGTGAGCCACGAAAAGGCATCAATGTAGTGCTCAACCGCACCGCCCATCGCCGACTTCCGCCTCGCTCCGTGTACCGTCGCCACAAAGCCGCATAACCAATCTCATCATCCTCCATCGCCACCCGAGTCGTCCACGGTAACCCGGTAGGCCTCTCAACAGCTATGTGCCGCCAACCCCAGCACCGCAACAAAAAGCTGCAACTGACACCCTTCCGCTGTCGACAGCGGACCCCGTACAGCTCTCCGTAAAGCTCCGCCAACAAAGTCTGTCCCCATCTCAGGATCAACGGTGCCTCTACCGGGCACTCTGCCAACTGCCACACCAAATCCAAGCAGGTTCCACGGGAACCTCGCGCCTGACGAATCGTGGAGAAGAATGTTAGAAATGAGGCCCATCGAGAATGCGTGCCTCACTCCTAACAACCCCCTCTCCTTCCACCAGCCAACCAAAATCCCGCCAGCCTGGCAATCCGCCTCGACTGTCTCCACTGGGTCTGCTACACCCAGCTCCCCCCCATGCCCAAAACATCTCGTGAGTATAGCAGTCCGCTGATCGAACGGAGATGTCCTAATAGGCAGACCATCTATCGGAATCCGAAGCAACCGATAGACGTCCTCAAGAGTCACAGTCATCTCCCTTGTCGGGAGATGGAAAGTATTGGTCCTCGGATCCCAAAGCTTGATCAGGGCCGTCAGATAGGCCTGATCCGAAACCACAGGCTCCAGTCGAGCCACCTGCTTGAGCCCAAGGGCATCAAGCCATTCCCACTCGCCATCGACCAAGGCCAACCGCGCCTCAGAAAGGCAGACGGTACACGGTACCGGCTCCTAACAACCTGTAAGCAAAAATAAAAAATAATAAATAATAATAAATAAAATAAAAATAAAATTTTCAATTCTAGGGTTTCTAACCTTAGTTGTTAAACAAAAAACATCACAAAAAAAAAAATCTTAAAATTTTGAAAAGCGCAACACAAAAACAATGCATTCAGTTAAAGCAAAATAAGCCCTAGGGTCACTTACAGGACTCGCCTCGCTCCGCCGCTCGAACCCGCTTTGTGCACTCATGATGGCAGAGAGAATTCCAAGAGCTTCGCTCCGCAATTACCTCCTCCTCCCAGAGCTCCAAAATCGCAAGAAAAAAATGACACAAATGAGCCCAAAATCAAGTTTTGCCCCTTAAATAGGCCTTTTGCACTGGAATTCGTCCTTGACTGGGACGAGCGCTCTGATTAGCGCTCGTCCCACCCAGGGACGAATTCTCAGACTGGAATTCGTCCCACCCAGGGACGAATTCAGGCCAGCACAAAAAAAATCAAGAAAAATGACTAAAAATGCACTAAAAATAGATAATAAAACCGCTCGACAGATTGCAAATGCAACTGACAACATGGGCATACAAAATCGACATCGGGGTCACAAATTATCAATATCCTACTCCCTAAGAAGGCTACCATAGCCGGACCGCTCCAGGGGAAGACAGATTTTGAAAATTTAATCCCAAAAATGATGTCACAAAAAACAACAAAACAACAAAAAAATGCAACAAAAAACAAGCAATAAACATTGCCAGACACAAGTGCTCTTGCACTTAACCTCTTGGCATAGCAAAAATTGATGTCGGGGTTTGCATTGTCACTATCCTACTCCCGAAGAAGGCTACCATAGCCGGACCGCTCCACGGGAGGACGGATTGCCGACAATTCAATCACCAAATGGTGTCACAAAAACAACAAAAACAATACAAAATTCAACAAAAACACAACAAAAACATTGCCGTGCATAAGTGCTCATGCACTTAACCTCTAGGCAAAGAAAATCGATGTCGAGGTCCAAATTATCGCTCTCCTAGTTCCCCAAGAAGGCTATCATAGCCGGACCGCTCCACGGGAAATAGGTTTTCGACGATTTCACCTCATTATGACATCACCAAAAGGGTTAACACCCACCAAAAATAGGTCCATATGTTGGAAAAATTGCACACGCTTAACGGTAAACCCTCTAAAGGCAAACCTTGCACAAGTCATCTTGGGTCAAGCGACTCGCCGCTTCTCTCACGAAGGTCATTCCCTCATCGATTCGTCGCTTGAGGGGGTAGTCACACTTAGTCACCAATCAACAATCACACACCCAATTAAGGAAAACGACATGCATTCAAAGAATCATTGACAAAGACAATCACGCTCCCGCTTGGGGCAGTAAACAAGCAACAATCAAATCAATCAAACACTTGGCATTTCGTGAATCATGAACACAAGGTTCCCCCTGAGGATAAAAACGCCCTTCACTTGTTCATGACCGATCAATGTCCAAGTTCAAGTCACACCTCACCAAAATAGGTTAATACTTGAAATCAAATTCCTTAGCTCGTCGAAGCAAGGATTCAAGAATGCATGCCCTTTCCATACTTGGGGCATCAAAAGTTGGTTAGGTTACCAAGAAACCCTAATCATTAGTGCTTTGGTTATCTATTTTTGCTCAAGCATCGCGTCACCCGCAGCGCTTCCCAAAAAGGGGCATCTCGTAGACACCAAAACAGCACCAATCCGATTATGTGACTGCAAACACCGATCGCTTTGACAAACACAGCCCCCTGTGGCAGCCCTCGTAGGTTAAACAAGTGGTCTTAACCACTTTCATAGCAATTTTGTGAGGTCAAGGAGCAATTTGGCACACTTGGACACTTTGCCCAGGATTCGCCTCACCCCGGACGAATTCAAAATAGAATCCGTCCCACCCCAGACTGACTTCGAATCCGTCCCTGGGTGGGACGAATTCTAAGCTTAACGGGCAAAAAGGCAAATGGTGCCAAGTGGCAGCCCAGAACAGTCAGTTAAGGGCTCCTACCTTGCACGCATGTGTAAGTGGACAGAGGGGCCGTTAGAGGACTGTTACAAGAAGCATTTATCAAAGTTCAAGTCAATGAAGGACTCCCTCCCTCATGGGAAGACAAGACTGCCACATGGCGCCCATGGCCAACACTTGGCTTTTGTGCTTCCCTCCCAAAAGAGACCCCTTGGGTCTATAAAAGGTGGGACTTTTCTCACCCAAAACATGCAGGTGGAAGGAGTGTTCAAGCAACGAAGTGCTGCCGAATCGAAGACTCACTTGCATCCCCCTTTGTTCACCTTCCTACATCCATCAATCTCTTTTGCAAGGGAGGTTGTTGGGTGGCCTTTGGAAGCTCGAACCTTACTCAAATCCGACGCATGGACATCTGAACCTACCAACTCGCCGACCCCCAATCCTAAAAGGTTTTGGGCCCATCCTTGGTGGATTGGCTCCAAAATCGAGGGCCAACGGTGGGAGGCCCACTTGGGCACCCCCGCACCCCCAAGTTCTAATTTCAGTTTTTGAGCACTTTAGATTAATTTTTAGATTGCATTCTGTGTTACTAGGTCTGATTAGTCTATAATTGCAATTTTGTAGCTTTTGGTCAGAGTTTAGGGTGTTTTGTATTGCTTTGTCGTTTCGCTAACTTGCAGGTGTCAAGGCCAAATTCCCGAGGGAGGAGGCCAAATTGGGAAAATCCGACCATCTGGGTCGTCCCAAAATGGCCCCAATTACCTAACCCCCCTGTTTGCAGGAGTTTTGCAGGTCCCGGGATCCGACATTGGAGCAGCAGCAGGTCGATTTCTCCTATTCGTAAGAATTCGTCCCACCCAGGGACGAATTACAGTCAGAATTCGTCCTGCCCAGGGACGAATTCCGGTTTAAGGTGGATTGGCCAGCTGCCTCGGTGGCGATGGCCTTCTGGTGACTGTTCTTACCTTCTGTCGGGTTTTGAAGCAATTTGGATTCACTGTTTTCATGGTTTCAGGCAAATATTCGTATGCATATTTTGTTAGTTTTAGAGAGAGAATGCTTTTCATTTGCAGCAGGTGCTACTAACGTCTTGATCATTTCTTTGTTTGCAGGAGAAGCAGCAGAGGCGAAGAACCCATCAACATCAGCGGCGGCATCATCTTAGCCCGCCCAGTGCAATCGTGGGCACGCGGAAGGAGGAACCATTCAGCGATTGTAATCAAACCCTATTTGCGCTCCTAGCCCCTGAAAAGGGAGGAGGCATTATTGTAACATAGATCGAAAGAAATTAATGAAAGGGCTATTTTTCTTTATCTGATTGCGTCTCTTACAACATGTCTCTTTTTCGTTTCATGTAATTCATATTTCTAGGACTTAGGCGTGCTTAACTTTGAATGCAATTGCACTTGGTGTTTCCTTTGACCGGAATCTCGTGCTTTCAGTAAGTTTTGCTGACTTCCCAATTTTGACCAAATACATGCCTTAGGATGGGTCAAAACATATTCACAATAGGCTATTTTTTCTTCTTGCTAAGGGTAAGTGAATATATCTGTGTATTTTTTTGGAAAATACTTTCACTAGATATATTTGTTGCTCCTCATATATTAAGATATTATATGGTTTGAATTTCTCACTAAGATTTTTAATTGATCCTTTGATGCATGGGATTTCAATATGACCATGATGTAAGGTGAGGTGCCCCCTAACTACTCAAAAGACTTATTAGATAACCATATTCTAAATTATGGTAATAGGTCATCAACTATTACATAATGTACTATTGCTAGGTTTGGGTATTTATATAAAAATATCAAGACCTTGTTTATGATACCAATTGTCAAGATGTGGACACCTCCACACAGCAAATTTGTAGAATTTATTTGCATGTAATTTAAGCCCATAATTTTGTAGACTGCTTGGGAAATAAATATGAGAACTCTTGCCAGGTCTATTACATAATTATGTAGAACATAACCTTCTACACACAAGGATAGATAGAAATATGAATGCTAAATTTTGTGCCAATAAGGCAATAATTACTTATATGCCACTTTATGGTCCCAAAAATCATTCCTTTCATATTTTTCCAAAATTGTACTGAGTTCTCCAAAATAACTATAGAAGATTATTTTGTTGCAAGATACTGATATGGATCCATCACATAAGCCATCAATCCATTTGATCTTATAGCTATAATTAGATGCAATTGAATTTGAGAACTCACATCAGGGTTACATTCTAATTGATATGCATTAATAAATCTTGTGAGAGGGTCATACCCTGTTGTTACACCTTCTTGAGATTTTTTGAAAAGTTCCAATCGATAGATCTTAACTCTTGAGTCATTTGGGGTTCCTTTAATGGTCATTGTAGATCCATTTCTACCTAAATGGATGCATGAAAGGGTTGGTTTTGTGAACTTTACTAGTTGTAAGAGTGGTACAGTTGGAATAGGGTCCTATGAGCTCATTTGATAAATCCCACAAGCATATGGCAAAATGATTTTTGGGGGTATTTTTCCTATTGAAAGGAGCATATTCTCAGTGATAATAGCTAGTTGGAAAACATATGAAAATCCTTTTTCCTTGTACTATTGGATTTTCAGACCCAATTCTAAATTTAAAGCTCACATATAGTACATATATGACTACTTTTGTGATGGTCGTATCTCCTCAATGGATTTATAAGCCTTAAACTACCATAATATATCATATGTTATTTCACATAGGTCCCAATATAAAATAGAAATAATGTAATAAAGGTAAAAAATTAATAATGATTAGAATAATATGAGCAAATTAATATGTATATCAAGGCTTATAATAAATCAAATGATATTAATTTATATGTTAAAATATGAATGTAAATAGCCAGAATCACTTATATACTATGCATAAAATATAACTTACAATATTAATTGCTCAAAATGTATATAATCTTTATTGTTTTTTTTTTTACAAACCTAATCTACTACATACAAATGTACCATGAAGGTACCATGGGGGTGTATTAGCATGTATCAAATAATTTAATATTCTCTACCACCCATTGTATCACATTATTTTGTCATTGAAGACATTAGTCTTCAATATTGGCCTTCATATTTATCTTCAATATTCAAGTGACCTTGCATTATTCATGAGCCTTTGCTTCTTCAATCAACTTCATCATATTTAACCTTGGGTTCGCCTAATGCCAATGTTTGTAGGAAGAATTTGGACTATGCTAGATCCAATTCCATATATCTTGTCTTTATGAACACTCAGGCAATTTATCATCATCTTCATCTTGAGATAGATATTTAACACGTTTTAGAGAACAACCAATTGAATCTAAATCATATATTCTATTTTTTATTGATCTTGTAGCTTCTATTATATTTTTATTCTTTATGATGCATTTTCTATGTTCATACATTTATTTGAATTCAATTGATCCTCCATTTTCAACCAATTGAGTAACTAAATAATACTGATTTATAGTCTTGGAACATATAAAACATTTTCTAGAACAAAATTTGAAAAAGGTATGCTAGGAATTACCTTGCCAGTTCCACGAACTAGATATCTCTTATCATACACAACCTTTAGAGTGAAATTATTCTTGACTTCTAAAGACTCAAACCTATGTAAGTCACCAATAATATGATGACTAGCTCATGTGTTTATATACAAAATATTTTTCTTTGTTTGAACCCTTTGATTAGACTTAGATGATATTATCTTGCATCATTGATAATAGTTTAAAAAAATGCTTTTATGATATTGCCCACTGAATTCAAAAGACTGTTTTTTATATGGATTTTGTTTTTTAATTTTTCCTTTCATAAAGTATGGTTTTGCATTTTGGTAGTGTCTCTTATGTTGAAAAGTTCCTCTTGGCCATTTATCTATTTTTATCTTCAAATTAAATAAACTTATATCTCTATAAATTCAAATAATTTAAATATGAAGTTTGAATAAATTGGTAATCCTTATGACTCCATAGTTTAGAAAATAATATAAAATATAAAATTTTATAAATTTCTATTTTCTAACCTTTGATTTTGAAAATATTTTAACTCCTTAGGTTAATTTGTAAAATTTTAGAACTTCAATAAACCTAAAAAAAAATTAGAAAATTCAAAAATTCTAACTACTCTACTTAACACCTTATATATCCCAAAAAAACTCTAATTAAAATACTTTACTAATTTCAAATATTATTTCCTTATATCTCCCTATCTTAAAAAATAACTTAGAAAGAAATAAAAAATTTAATCATAGTCGTATACCTCCCAATAAGTTAATTAAAGTATGTAATTCAAATGTTTGCTACAAATATAAGTTTGCACTTATTACCTAGCGATAATTATACATGATGGTTGTTAAAATGTCTCGGTAGTGTAACATCTTGATATTACCTTTACATGACTAACTGTGAATTCACATCTTCAACATGTCACTTCTCATAAAAATGCTTTTTTCCACTCCAATTGCTTCTAATAGCACTTTGATGCATGTTGTGATGATTTCTCTTCCTCTATAAAGTTTTATCCTTTCTCTATGAAGTCTTTCTTCTCATAGCAATGTGTTATAGATGTTATTTTTTCTAGAATGTTCTTTCTTATGGCTAGTTTGTTTCTATAATAAAAACCTCTTGGTTGGTTCATTCTCTAGTAGAACATTGACACCTGTAGCTGTTGATTCATTTTTGATAGAATATAAATGCTTCTGGCTGATTTTTTCTCTAATAGAATGTTGATACTCTTGCCTAGATTAATTTCTTCATAATAACTATCCACCTTTACTTTTATTTGGTGCACTTATTAGTAGTAACTAGATACTTGCATATGTACTCATTTTTTTATCTTGTAAGTGAATCATTGGAGCTTGGTTGAGGATGCTTGTTGCAATGTGAGTGCAAGCTTGAAGACACTATTGCTTTCTCCAGATATACCTTGCGCTTTGGCTTAATAGATTTTATTTTTTTACTATCTGGCCACTTTTCTTTTCACAGTTTAGTAAAATATCCTCTATATTCTTTTGTAGTCTGGTAAAAAAACCTCTATTCTTTCTCTGATTTTCCAAAACACTTATGTTGTTTAGCCTCTATTATTTCTCTACTAGCTAGCTGAATACACTTATGCTTTAATTAATCGAATGACCTCTCTTACTTGGTTGGATGTTATCCTTACCTTATGTTGGCCAAATGGCCACTTTCCTTGCTTATGTTGGCTAAATGGTCACCTCTCTTTGCTTAAGTTGGTCATATGACCATTTATATTTGTTACATTAGCCCTTTATGTTGTTCAAATAAATTACCACTCTTTTTCCTCCATTGACCAAATGAATATCCAATATTCTCTTCTTATGTGGACAAAATGGATGGCCAATATTCTCTTCTTATGTTGGTCAAATAAATGACCAATCATTTCTTCTTATGTTTGTCAAATGAATGATCAATATTCTCTTCTTTCCTTATGATAACTAATGGCCAATATTCTATTCTTTCCTTATGATAGCTAATGGCCAATATTTTTGTCCTTATGTTCATCAAATGAATGCTTAAACATATCAAGAATTTCTTTATATCTTAGGCTGATTTTCCAATATGATATCCTTCTTGACTCTTTCTCTATGATATTGTATTATTAAGCCATTATCAATATTTGAATATTCTTATACTACCTGTAGCTTTCATTTGAAATCTTAAAGCTATATAAAGTAAACTTTGTATGTTGCTTTATCCTTGTTAAAGACTAATATATCTTTGATATGTCTATATTCTTTCTACTGTAACTCTATCCTTCCTTATATTTTTTATTATTCTTCTACTTTTATTTATGTTCAATAATATTCAATATCATGGTGGAAATGTGGAAAACCAATGTGAGTTTCTCTCCTTTTCGTTTTCAATTAATGTGGCTTAGAGACATTTCCTTCAGACCTCATGTGCAACAATGGTGGAAGGAAGGTAAACCTAGGCATGGGACTAAGATGTTCTGTTTTGCCAAAATACTGCAATACATTAAATCTAAAATCAAGACTTGGAACTGGAAAGAGTTTGGGGATGTTCATAAAAAAAACATGAAGTTATTGCTCATCTTGAAAATTTGAATCAAAAAATCCGTTTAGATGGCCTCACAGAGAAGAGAAGTGCAGATGAAATTAAACTCGTAACTCAGTTAGAGGAATGGGAAAAAAGAGAAGAAATCTTATGGAAGCAAAAATCTAGAATTCAATGGCTCAAAGAAGGAGATCGAAACACAAATTTCTTCCACAAATCTCTTCTAGCTCGAAGATCTCACAAATTTATTTCTTCCTTAAAATCAGATTCTGGAGATGTTGTTTATACTTGGGATGGCATGAACTCTATTGTTGTTGATTACTTTTCCAATCTTTTTGCTGCTACTCCTCTTGACTCAACTTCACAACAAAATGTTCTTCAAGCAATCCCTTATATTATCACTTCTGAGGAGAACTCTATTTTAACTACTCCTGTTACTATCAATGAGCTTCAAAAAGTATTTTTTAAAATGCAAAAATGGAAAACCCCAGGTCCTGATGGTTTTCCTATTGAGTTCTACCAAGAGTTCTGGGATATCCTTCATGTTGATTTATTAGAGGTGGTGGAAGAATCCAGGAAATTCAAAGAAATTTTGAAAGTTATCAATAAAACTTATATTACTCTTGTTCCAAAAGCTCAATAGGTTGATCATATCTCAGCTTTTAGACCTATTGCTTTATGTAATGTTCTTATCAAAATTATTACTAAAATCATGGCAGAAAGGTTGAAGCCTCTTTTGCATAAGATTATTTCCCTAGAGAAAGGGGGATATGTGGAAGGACATCAAATAGTAGATGAGATAGTTCTTGCTCAAGAAGCCATCCATTCCATGGATATGCAAAAATCTCCTTCTATGTTCATCCGGTTAGACTTATCCAAAGCTTATCACAGAGTGGATTGGGACTTCCTTATCAAAGTTTTGAGGCAATTTGGTTTCTCTAAGGATTGGATGGATTGTATTATGAGATGTATCTCTTCAGTTTCCTACTTAGTTCTTATCAATGGCAGGCCTTCTCAGTTTTTCCCAGCTTCCAGAGGTATTAGGCAAGGTGACCCGCTATCCCCTTATTTATTCATCATTCTTTCTAAATGCTTGGGTAGGACTATAACCAAAAAGAGGGAAAACAAAACCCTTGAGGGAGTTACCATTGCTCATGGAGCTAGATCTATCTCTCATCTTCAATTTTTGGATGACTCGACCCTTTTAGGTAAAGCTACAGTTAAGGAAACTTCTAATATTAAGCAAATCATTAGCTATTTTTCTAAGGCTACTGGGCAGTTGATCAATGAAGACAAATCTAAAGTTATTTTCTTTCACTGCTCTGCTAGACAAGAATCCATGGTCTTGGATAAATTAAGATATAAGAAGACCTCTCTTCCAATCACTTATTTAGGTATTTCCATAAATATTCAAAGGTAGAAAAATAAATATTGCAATTTGTTGTTGGACAAAGTCAAGAAGAAAATTGGAAAGTGGACCAACAAGTGGCTTTCTTCTGGGGGTAGAATCACCTTGGTAAAATCAGTCCTTCAAGCTATTCCTATTTATGTTTCTTCCATTTTGAATATCCCAAAGGTCGTTCTTCGAGAATTGGATCAAATCAGTCATCGTTTCCTTTGGAGTGGTACTAAGGAGAAAAGAAAATGGGCCTTGGTGAAATGGGATACTTTATGTCTTCCTAAGAGTGAAGGGGGTTAGGATTCCGGTATTCAATTAATAACAACAAAGCTTTAGCTGCTAAATTCTATTGGAGGATGTTGCATAACCCCAATGCTCTTTGGGCAAATAATCTTCGTGCTAAATATGCTGAGAACAAAAGTCCTGAAGACCTTGTTCACTATCAACTTCCCACCAAAGGTTCTCCCATTTTAGCAGTTCTTAAGACTGGTGAGGATTTGATAAAGAAAAAATTATTTTGGATCATTCATAATGGTCAACATGCAAATTTTTGGATAGATTCTTGGGATGGTCACAAGCCTTTGATAACCCAGTTTCCCAATTGGAGGCCTTGGATGGAGGAGCTTCACCGATCTAATTGGATAAAGGTGGCTAATTACTATCGGTACCATACTGGTAATTCAAAGGTTGGTAGATATTGGATCCCTATTGAGGACTGGCCTATTCAAATCCCAGAAATTCAAAGACAAGATATCCAAGGCGTCCTTCATATGAGATCCCTCTCTTGGTCCCATGAAAAAGATTGTTTTGGATGGAACAACACTACTAAGGGTGAGTATTCAGTTGCTCAAGGTTGTTTGACCTTATGCCATAATAATCCCAACCATTCTTCTGACATATTTTCTCAATTGTGGGCTCAAAAGCTCTAGCCTAAGGTGAGGTTATTTAATTGGCTTTTATTGCATCATAGGGTTCTTACTAGTGAGCAACTTATGAAGTGTGGTTTTCATGGCCCTTTTAGATGTGAAATGTGTGAAAAGAATGTAGAAAATATCAATCATATTTTTATTGAGTGTAATTTAGCCTCTGAGCTATGGAGGAGAATGGCAACTTTACTTGGCTTACAATGGTCTAATTTTTTCACTTTTGAACAGCTTTGGAGGGATTGACCTAATCAAGAGGGTGTTGACATTTTATTAGGCATTTCGTTTGGATGGGTTCTACCATTCTTCTTTGGAATATTTGGAATGAAAGGAACAACCAAATTTTTAATCAAGATAGGAAGGATATTCACTATATTTGGCAAAAGACCATAGCCAACTTAGTTGAATCAGTCCATCAACTCCTTAATCACCCCCAAAACTCCCACCAAAGATGGGATCAAGTGATGCAAATATTGAATATTAAACCTTCTAAGGGCAACCAACTTAAAGGGAATGTGAGTATTAGTAAGATGGATAGGACTAGAAATTGGCAACCTCCTCCTAAGGATTTTGGAAAAGTCAATACCGATGGAGCCTCTAGAGGGAACCCTGGAAAATCCAGTGTGGGAGGAATTGGTAGACTTTCAGATGGCTCCCTAGTTTTTACTTTTTCTAAGAATTTGGGTATTCTTTTCAATAACCTTGTTGAGAGGTATGGTATCCTTAGAGGCCTTTAGGAGGCTACTAAGGTTGGATGGGAAAAGGTGTTAGTTGAGTCTGACTCTCAACTTATGATTAATCTCTTGAAGACTCCTTCTAAGAATCATAAGGTGGATTGGAGAATAAAAATAATTATTGAGAAGATTCGGTTAATCCAGATGGGATTTTTGAAAGTTGATTACAATCATGTGGTCAGAGATCAAAACAAGAGTGTTGATGCTTTAGCTAATTGGGCTTTAGACAAAGGTGATCTTACTTGTTATGGCCACCCTCCTATATGGTGGGCTTCTCAAATTAGGGAAGCTCTTCTTTCTATCATTTCTTTGGATGGCTCCAGTTCTGAAGGTACCTAGTTTCTTCTTGTTTATTTTTATTTTTTGTTTTTTCTTTCTCTTTAGTTCATTCAGTTTTTTTAGTTCCCTAGCTCATTATATTCTTTATTTTGTTTCCTCTGTTGATTCTTGCATTAATAGTCTTCTGGTCTAGATAGGTCATTGTTTTGTTCATTTTTTTTTCTTCTGTCTTCTTTGTTTTTTTGTTTAGTTTTTTAAGGTGGGTGGGTTCTTTTGTTTTGTTTTGTTTTTGTGTTCTTTGTGTTGTTTTTTTTTTTGTTCTTGTGTTCCTGTTGTTTTGTTTTTTTTTATTGTTCTTGTGTTTTTTTTCGTTCTTGTTCTTGGGTTTCTCTTTGTTTGTGTTATTTCATTTTTTTATGTGTGAGTGTTTTCTATGTTTTTTATTTATTTTTATTGTCTGTTTTTGGTTGTTTTTATTTTTATTTTTATCTTATTTATTTTATTTTTTAGGTTTTGGTTGTGTTTATTTTTCATGTTTTTTTGGGTTGTCTTTGTAGTGTGTTGTTGTTTTTGTCTTGTTTGTGTTTTGTTATGTGGTTCTTGTGTTTTTCTATGTGGTTTGTGTTGTGGTTTCTTTTATCTTATTGTGTGTGTTTGGTTGTGATTTTGGTTTTGACACACTCAAGGAGCATATTTTTTATTTTATTTTATTAATTTTGTTGTTATTTACTTTTTTTAATTTGGTTTTGTGTGTTTGTTTGCTCCTTGAGTATGTCAAAGGTGGTAGGCCAAGTCCGAGTCCTAGGCATTTTTGTCGAAATGGATACCCCTGCCTCCTTGGGTCTTACCCGAAAGTGGCATCCATTTTGGGATGTTTTCCACGAATAATAAAAAATAATAATAATAATATTCAATATCAGGATGGATTTAGCCTTGAATGACCAATGTTATTTGAGTTGGTTCTATGTATATTTCAATATCAAGGGTTGGATTTTCCCCGAATGATCAACTTTCTCAAAGTTGATTCAGCTTTCAATATTTGATATGAAAAACTTCAAATCAATGTCAAGGGTTGGATTTATATCTAAAAGACCAAATAATATTGTGTTGGTATACCTATCAATCTATATTGTCTAGTCCTAGTATTCATTGATTATTATTTTACCATGGATTGAACCTAGCCTCTTCATTCAATAAAAACTCCAAATATAGCGTTTGAGTGTCATTACCTTCAAAGTGGATAGAATCTTAATTGACTTTATCAAATATGGATAAAATCAATTAATAATAGTGGCTAATAAAATTAACTCTATCAATCTGGATAGAGTCCATTAGTAGCTCTAATACCACTGATGGATTTATAAGGATTATGCTATATATCATAGGTTATTTCACATAGGTGCCAATATAAAAAAACCAAAATGTAATAAAGGCCAAAACTAATAGTATGAGTAGAATAATATGAAAAAAATAATATGTATACCAAGGCTTATAATAAATCAAATAACATTCATTTATATGCTAAAATATGAATGCAAATAGCCTAAATCATTCATGTACTATGCATAAAATATAACTTACAATATTAATTGCTCAAAATACATACAAGCTTTATTACTCCTTTTATCTTACAACTTCAACTTGTAATGCTTGATACTTGACTGAATTACTTGCATTATATGGAGCATCATCTCCATAATATAGCAATGGTAATGTGACTCTTTGGATAATTGAATATTGATCTCTATATGCTAAGTCTCATGGCTCTTGGATTATCTATTTGGCACTTGCATACTTGATAAGCATTTGAATCTATAATACTTGAACACCATTACATGACTTTGACACTTCTACTACTTGCACATCTAGTGTAGGATGCTTGTTCCCATATTCTCATACATACAAGATACTTGTGCATATTTACTTAATCTACACTTGCACTCTAATCCACATGACACTTGTACATTTCCCACACATTTACACTTATATAAAGAGGAAATATAAATTACACACTAAACTATTGACTCAAACCTAATCTACTATTTACAAATGTACCATGAAGGTGCCATGGGGATACATTAGCATATACAAAATAATGTAATATTCTTCAACACTCCCAAGGATTACCGTGTTGAAGTTTCTTGAAGTAAATGTTAAAATATAGAAGAATTTCTTGAGAATGTATTTGAATATAGGATAGTTGAGTGAGTAACAAGAAGGGATACCTTGGATCATCAAATATTATTATAAGGGGTTCATCCAAGTCATCCCATGCTTTAATGCTATTGTCTTATAAATATTTGTACCATTGCAACACCTTACCCCAAAAGGATTAAGCAAGCAAACTCATCATAACATCTTCAAATATGGTATTGCAAAATTTGGACAAGGCTAGAACATGTTGAAAATATTTGTAAGTGGTTTTTCCACTGCCATCATAAATGGAAATTATCCTTAATGTAACTTGGGTAATCTCATGAAGCTCTAGAAGATTAAGTAGTCTAGCAATATTCTATGATAGATAAATTTACCCAATGATAGCTCAAAAAACCTTTTCTCATATACTCATGGATCCAACTAATTTATATTTAGTGAACTATCTTGGCTCTCTAGTACTATCACCATTTGATCCTAAACTTTTGATGAAGTCACCAACATGAGTCACCAACTTGTTTAGATTCTTGTTTTCAGTGGAGTTGCTAGGTGATTAGGAGATGATCTAACTAGAGCATAATATCACCACTATTGTACCTAATCAAGGAGGTGATATTGGGGCCCCACTATGCATACCATAAACTCTTGGTCCACCATAATCCATTATATCCACAATATAATAAGGTAAAAATGAGTTACTTAGTTTTGTATGTATATTTTCTTCAATATTTCATTTTATTTTTATTTTCAATTTATTATTTATTTATTTATTTTTTAATAGTTCTTATATCATTTTCTATGAATTCTAAGATACACATTAAACGATTCCAAGTCACTAAAATGGATCCCATGCCCTTGGTATTTTCATTACCAGCAAAAGTTCAATTATCCTTCTATTCAAAAGCAAAACATATGTAAATCATGCAATCCAAAATATTCTCATAATGCAAATTAAACATTCTATATGCTCCTATATGAGTGCAATCATGTGAGCATCCATGTACTCACAAGACGTGGTGATATTTCACACTACTATCATATCTTATCTTACATTTTACGATCAACCTTTTTCTACCTATAAAGAAGTTTACCTATTTTTGTAAGCACAATAGCCATCGAGAGTACCACATTCTAGAAACAAAAAAAAAGAATAAATCACCAATTTATTTGTGAACAATAGTTGCACTAGAAAAGTTGTTACACGAAATCAATCTCTCCTTTGGAAATCAGAAGTTTTTGTCAAAAAGTAACTTTTCCAATAAATAAAACTTCGAATAATTGAAAGTTTTTACTCTATAAGCATTATTCGCAACAATCACACATATTTTTTCCGAACTACGACAATGAAATGACTTTTTCCGATAATTATTATTTTTACAAAAGTGCTTCTTAAAAAATGGAAACATATATCAGGCTTCCCTTCTTTGCATAGAAGTATTTCTTATTCTTTTGCAAGGCTGCAGCTTGCACTTCTCTAGGCAAACTTCTCCACACTTTCTTTTGTTTGTCCTTCTTTAACTTTAGCAAGGCACTACATTCATTAGAAATGAAATCACACCCAACATTACATATATTCATATATATAGATATAGAAATGAAATCACACCCAACATGAGGGAAAAAATCAACTAAATAATGGACAGTTGTCAATTTATTATTTCAACAATTATAACTATTAGAAGTAAATACAAATGCTGCCAAATATGGGAATGGATTCTGACATCTACAGACAAAAGATATGTCAGAAGAAGGTAAAATCTGGATTAATTTCCAAGAATAAATATCGGCTGTTGATATTGATATCGTAGGAATAATGCTGGAAAATGGGTCAATAGTAGCAGTATCGGAGGTGGTGATGAGACGGCCCCGCCAGCAACGATGATTCCCCATACTACGTTTAGTAGCAAAGCACAATCTTTCCATGAACCTTGCTACGATGTAAAGAATTTGACTGACAGTACCTACCAAGCGTGAATTCTTGTTCAGAACCCAGGACCCAATGCGTATTTGATGCAAAAATTACTGTAAGAAAAATTGTTTAGTCTGATTAGGTCAGAAATGTTACTATGAATCGCGAGAGGAATATCCAGCAGATATATTGGACGCGTCCCCTGCCTATATTAAAGGATACCATTCCTTTTCCATTGAAAACGTATTGATAGAATATCCCTGCACGTTATTTTAATCAAGCATACTACTAGTTTCATTCTCCTCTATTCACATGAGTTTACAGAGAATGGAATATTGGAATTTACCTTCAAAGATACGTTGTTTCCTAGAAGAAGTTAAGTAATGTATTGCCGACCAATTGTACTCTCAGCCACTGTCAAAGACCATGGAGAATAGTTAATAACACTTTCCCTTGAAGTTCCAGAGTTCCCAACAGAATTTGAACCTTAGTTCCCTTTCTCACCGCATGAAATGCTCCGATTGCAACCGAATCCTCGAAGTTGTCTAAGGTCTTATACATAGCCAGCTCACCTCCGAGCGAAACAGAAAGGATATCGACACCATCATCGATGACATCATCAAGGATATATGCGTCATTGCTTGAACCGGAGCTCACTCAAACCTTGTAAATAACGATTACGCACCCGGTACTTCACCTCGAGCGTCTCCTTGGGTTATTCCAAAAAGGCTTGCATTCTGTACAACATTACCAGCAACTGTGGATGACGTGTGTGATCCGTGGCCATTACCGTCTCTTGGAGATATGAAGTCTCTGGATGGATCGAATTTATTCATTATGTTATAAAACCTTGAGCCGACCAATTTCCTGCCAAAATATGTCGATAAATGGTCTATATCGGGTTTTAATACAATAAAATCTGATATAATGATTTTGATTAATATAACAATCGTATAAGAACAAGTCCAACTTGTTGCAGCTATGGAAATCATTTGAGATCTGGCACTTTCCGTTCCATTTGGATGAAATTGGGCCAAATCCCATGTCGATAAAACCTTTTGACTTAGGCCATATTGCTACAACTAAGATGTTCAAAGTAAATATAAATCATTGGAATTCGAAAACTAAATCACTAACTTTTCTAGATACCTGTATCTTAGATGCCAACAATAACGTCGCTTTAGTAGGGCAAGTTCCTCTTAACCATCTGCGGAAAGCCCATGAAATCACAAGGTCTGGTTGTCTTTTTCTCTCTGTTTTCAAAGATTGATATAACGCCTTTTCTATATCCCAACAGACATTGTCTTCAGTAAAGGCTCAAAATGTACAATCATTTGAAAATAGGAAATAAGAGGCGAAGCAAAACAATATGTTCTTTTAATGATTTTGGAATAGCAAATATAATATAAACCAACCATTTTCGTCAATGACGTTTGCATCAATGCAGAGATGTTATGTTTTGCAATGTTTTTTTTTTTTTTTTTTGAAACACAGAATTTTACTAAAACATTTTTTTACGAAAATTATGGCGTGAAGGATCGGTGTCTCATCACTTCCGCGGGGGTGAGCCAAGCCGTAAATGCATTAAAACTTTTTCCACAACTATAGGCCAAACGTTGGTCGGCAGCTCCATGGCTGAACGTTAACAACATGTTTAGTGAAAATTTTGTTTTTTTAATAATGTTTTTGTTATGTGTCATTATAGAAAAAAAAATAACCTTTTTGAATGATTGCATACATATGTTTTGTCTCTTCATAATTATTTACATTAAAAAATTTATCCACCTTAAAGTTCTTATCAAGCAAGCAACATTTGTTGTATTTGTCACTCCCAAATTAACAAATATCAACTTTTTTAACATGTCCTTATCCTAGGTAAGGATGTAATTCTTATTGTTTTCCACAAATGTGTGGCATGAATTTCTCATCTAACTTTGGTCAAGCAATCCCCTAGAATTTAAATTCCACTCTTTCCTGGATGACAAATCATTCAAGCATTTTTCTACATTAAGATCTATGTTTAGATTAATATAATACTCCTTGCAATTCAATTCCTCCACATTTTTATAAAGGTTTAGTCACTTTGAATACCTAATAATAGAAACACTATTGAATCTCTTGGTCCCTAAGTCTCATTCAAAATCATATAGACTAAATGTGTCCTACTTTAAGAATTGCAGGAAGTTAGAGGCATAGCAAAACACCTCATTTAAGTACAAAAACAATAAATATTTCATGCAAGCTCGAAAGAAGAGGGTATGTAGAAAAGGAAATAGAGTGTGACTAGAAAGGGTATCTTTTTAAGGGATTACTTGGCAATTTTGATGGTTGCCTCCATGTTGGAGGACCTTTGTCCCCAATATTTTTACCTAAATATATCTCTACCAATGTGGTAGAATATCCCCATGAGGAAAGACTTAATTTTATCTTGAGTTGTTGAGAGTCCTTAGAAATTTAGTCAAGCAATATCACCCCTCTAAACACACCTTACACCAATACACCCTTTAAATATAGGGAAATTAACCTTGCATTCAACTTTAATCTGCGTGCACTCCTCTAACATGGATCCACAACCACACAAAAATGATGTCTTTTGAGGCATTGAGCAAATTTGGTGGTTAACACCATACTTGACAACAATCTTTAGATACCTATGAAAAGCAATATAATTATTTTTTACATCATGTGGTCATATGGGTGGTATGGAAAGACATGCAAATTATTATTATTACTATTATTATTATTTTAGCTAATTGTGTGCTCTACAAAACATTTTGTTTTTAAACTTTCACTTAAGGTAGATGGAGAAAAACATAAGAATCTGCTTGATTCAAAATTTGCCTAAGTGGATGGGTTACACCCTCAAGACCTCGACCAAGATTGAAAGACCTAAAATTGGGGTTTGTCTTAGTCAACCTTCAAAGTAGGCCAGTTGCTTTGGTTCTAGCTACACTAGCAAATAGAAAAGCAAAATGAGAGGTTGAAGATTAAAGCAAGAAATACATAAAGTTAGAGGTTAGATTTAAAGTGGAATGAGTTTAGGCATCAAGAGACATAAATCATGAGAATATCTCACTTTAAACTATATAAAATTGCATAATATACTAGCTTTTGTTCGTATCATATAACATTTTATCTTATCAAACATTTGAGGAACTAATGAACAAAAAATCTAGGGAGAAATTTAGAAAGCAAAATAACTATAATAGAATGAAATATTCATATAGTTTTTATAGAAATGCTTAAAAATTAAACTAATATATATATAGATATGCATTATCTACAATAATTGGTGAAAGAAACCAAACATTGATCCAATATTTATTTAAAATTGCATAGTACATTCATAACATAGTATGCAACTGTAAATGCTAAAGAGACAACATCCTTGAATATATATATATATATATATATATATATATATATATATATATATATATATATAAATCATTTGAGGAACTAATGAACAAAAAATCTAGGGAGAAATTTAGAAAGCAAAATAACTATAATAGAATGAAATATTCATATAGTTTTTATAGAAATGCTTAACAATTAAACTGATATATATATATGCATTATCTGCAATAATTGGTGAAAGAAACCAAACATTGATCCAATATTTATTTAAAGTTGCATAGTACATTCATAACATAGTATGCAACTGTAAATGCTAAAGAGACAACATCCTTGAATATATATATATATATATATATATGCATTATCTGCAATAATTGGTGAAAGAAAACAAACATTGATCCAATATTTATTTAAAGTTGCACAGTACATTCATAACGTAGTATGCAACTCGTAAATGCTAAAGAGACAACAACCTTGAATGAGCTAAATTCAAGTATATATATATATATATATATATATATATATATATATATATATATATATATATATATATATATATATATATATATATATATATTTACAATGCATTCGGTTAGCTTACCATGATTCCCTTCAAAATAGACTAGAAGCTCATGTCAGTTATGGTTAATTGTTTCATACATATTTTATATAGTGTATGACATAAATTTCTTTTATGTAGCTAGCTTGCATGTTGGATCGTTGAATTCTAACAATCATATGATGATCTACTCCCTTATGTTATGCTTAACAAGCTAAGAAAAGGTAGGTGTCTAATGGAGAAACCTTCAATCATTGATGTATTTTGATAGCAATGGTGTTTGGTGGTTGATTGACATGAGCAGCCTTATTGTCTAGGATGAGTCTAGATCCTTCTTAAATAAAATGGTAATGTGAGGGCATACTGGTCACTATCAAATAGTCTATCTTGACTAAATGTTAATCTATTTATTGTTCCTTCATGCCAGATTCTATATTTTCTCCTTTTTGGGTATCAATGATCTTCTTCTCTTTTTATTACATCGTTGTTTCTTGAGTTTGGCCACTTGTGCATAAAACTACATTTGCTCATGTATAGTTTTGGATGTCGAGTTTCATTATTAGACTTCTATGTCTTAGACTGTCTTTTATCCAACATTAATTCTAGTTTGCCAAACTTTTATGCTTTTGATAATGATATCATGGCTTCAAAAGCTTAATGCCTTTAGAAACTTTGTAGTCTCTCATCGAATGCCAAATGCCAAAACAAATACCTTTGAATATTTTGGCCTTTCATTCATACAGTGCCAAGTTTTCATGCTATCTTGGTGATGTCAACATCATTGTTTGTTTGACCACCTTAAATTATTGGCTTCATTTTTTGTTCAATAAGTTTTGCCTTAACATCAGAAACTAGATGCTAGAGCAATGGTATACGTTAGCAATTTCTTCTACTAGATGCCAAACTTTCATTATGCCTTTGCTGATATCAATATTTTAGATGTTTGACCACTTTTCTCACTTAGCTAAATTTTCATGTCTTTTGCTTTTACTTGTCATATGTAGTTTTCTTACAATATTTTACAATTTGAAAACCTTGTGCTTATTGTTCTATTATTTTTCTCACCTAATTTTGTATTTGGCCATGCATATCTACTTTTTTACATTGTTCTACAACCTTCTAGCCTACTTTATATCTTCCTTTCATATCCAAATCTACCATAGGAGTTTCATCTAGTGTTGATCTTGTTGCTTTCAAAATTGTTACATGTAGTTTGTTGTACTAATGTCTTAGCAAAATAAATATATGGCCTAAAAAAATCACAATATACCCGAAATGCAAGGATTATGGATGTATATAGTGAAATGTACCTATATTATTGGTGATTTGGAGGAATTTTACTCACAAAATTGAGAACCTTGTAAGACTTATCTGTAGGATAATAGAAAATTTGAGGGAAGATGGAGCTAGAAGATAAGTTGACTGAATGGTAGAGGTGTGGGAGAATATGAAGCTAATAGTTGATAAAAATAAAATAAATTCATAATAAGGAAGGGAATTGATGTAATAAAGGGGAAGCTTAATGGAAATTCATCAATTATGTAGTGTTAAGAAGGCTTCTAGAGAACTTTTTGAAATATACCTCTATTCAAAACCTATCCCATTTTTCAATAAAATATGGGATGTACTATAATACCATGGGTAAGGAAGCCTTCAAATATTTACAAGGTAAAGAAATGATTGAAGAGGTGAAGATTGTATTAAAAAAGATAGGAACTATAAGAAACAATAAAATTATGGATGTTAGAACACGTAGATATTCATAATGATGGTAAGATACTCAAGCTGACATGCTAAGTAGATGGTTATAAAAGTGAATGACATGAAGGTGCAAAAAACAAAGACAAAAAAAGGAGGGAAATACCAATGAGAAAATAAAGGGAAGAGAAAATAGAGACACCTGAGTGTAGGCACCTCCCTCAAAAATACAAGCTCCATGAGCATATTTCGCTATAGTTGAACATTGTTTCAGGTCTAGATTAGTAGATTTCAGTGAATATTCACTTGTCCAAACTACACTAGAAAATTATTCTAAGCACTCAAAAATATTCTCCCTTTTATTGATTTCTTCTTCATAAAACTATGTAGGTGGTGTTCTATAGAACTATCGAGAATAATGGAACAATTTTATTACTTTAACTATTTGCATGGTTGCTCAGAGGAAACCTTATGCATTAGGTAACCCTATAAAAAATTATAGCCCATTTTTGATGTGAATGATAGCTGGATTATGATTTGAATTGGCCTTTTTCAGAGTTGGTATTTTTTTTTTGGATCCTATTACTCGCGTGAATATCCAACTCCTTTATCTTCATTTTTTTCATCCCAATACAACTCACCACTATGGCATTCACATCAATGCAACTTGTATCCAATTTTATCATCTTGTTATCATAGCATACAATTATATATCTTTTTAGCCTTTAAAAATTGATGCCACATGTGATATGAATACCATATTACATGTTTCAAGGTATTCTATGTCATCATTTTTCACTAGCTTTCTCTTCTAATTATGACCTTTGACATCTACTTGCATTGTTAACATACTAAGATAATTAATCCTTAATAATTCTACATTTGTATGAAATGACTAGAATTTTCTATGAAGGGAGGGTTTGGCTAGCCTTTTTATTGGGTTATGGAGTCAAGAAAATGGGAGAAATAAGAGAGGGATGACTTGAGGATAGGGGGAGACATGAATCTAAGTAAGGGTAAAAACATAAAATAATATGATATGACGAATATGTTATATGAATGTATGGATTATCAAACTATCTTGAAGAATTCAACTTAGCTACCATGCTCACAACAATGAGAAGAAGGATAATATTTCTCCTCCATTTTTAGGCATAAAATAAAAATAAATTTTGCTAGGTCAAGCTTAAAACATGTGGAGATATTTGTGCCTTGTAAAAGTATTCCAAGATATGCATTACCAATGCTTCTTGGGCTTGCCCTAACAAAACTTCCCTTATCTATGACTATTTCTTGCTAATCAACCTCATAATATCTTCATATGGGCCCTCTTATTTCTCTTCTCCTATTGCTCTTAAATTCACCTCTTTGGCATAGTCTTATTGGTTCTCAAGTAATAATGAGTAGGAAAATAATTGGGATAATCATAATATAGAGTCAATCACCATCATACCTTATTGTAGGTTACAAAGCTTGCTAGAACTCAAGGTGATGAAGCATTAATGAAAGAGAGAACCATTTTATAGACTTCATGTGAATTCAATTATTCATTTATTGGTTTATATATTTTCCTTATCTAGGGAAATGCTCACCTTATTTTTGAAAAGCAATATTTCCCATATAGAAAATTCATCCTTTCAAATAGTTTTATTCTATGTTCAAAATTTTACACATGGGAGCTACATGACTCTCTTTTTAAAGTACCCTTTCTTGTGGAAAGATATCTTTATTTAGTTCTATCTATTTATTGCAAGTTTTATTTATATGTCATCTATTTTACATTAAATCATGGCACGCTACCTCATTCCATTAAAATAAGGTTTATCTTTTCATTAGAATCTGTAGTGGCATGACCATATTAAGCCAAATTTGAGATTTCTTCTTTGGTAAGCCTTATTGAGTGTATATTTGGTATCATTTTAGTCTTGATACTATTGCAATTTTGATATACTTGCAATTTTAAGATTTACTTAACATAGGGCAATTGGAATTAATGAAATTGACTATAATTTTTTGGATGTTCTACTTTTATGCATTATACTGGTATCATGTATTTGTGTGGTTCACATTACCACTTTAAATGTCCACTTTGGATCTAGCATATCATATCTTTCTACTAGATTCAAAATTTCCACTAATGAATTTTGAATTATTTTCCACTTCTATTATGTCTCATGAGTCTATGGACCTTGATCTTAGGTGTAACTAGATTGTAAGTTTTGCTGACTTCCCAAGTTTGACCAAATTGATGCCTCAGGATGGGTCAAAACATATTCACAATAGGTTATTTTTTCTTCTTGCTAAGGGTAAGTGAATATATCTATGTATTTTTTTGGAAAATACTTGCACTAGATAAATTTGTTGCTCCTCATATCTTAAGATATTATATGGTTTGACTTTCTCACTAAGATTTTTAATTGATCCTTTGATGCATGGGATTTCAATATGACCATGATCTAAGGTGAGGTGCCTCCTAACTACTCAAAAGACTTATTAGATAACCATATTCTAAATTATGGTAATAGGTCATCAAATATTACACAATGCACTATTGCTAGGTTTGGGTATTTATATAGAAAGATCAAGACCTTGTTTATGATACCAATTGTCAAGATTTGGACACCTCTACACAACAAATTTCTAGAATTTAGTTGCATGTAATTTAAGCCCATAGTTCTGTATACTGCTTGGGGAATAAATATGACAACTCTTGCCAGGTCTATTACATAATTATGTAGAATATAACCATCTACACACAAGGATAGATAGAAATATAAATGCTAAATTTTGTGCCAATAAGGCGGTAATTACTTATATGCCACTTTATGGTCCAAAAAAATATTCCTTTCATATTTTGCCCAAATTGTAGTGAGTTCTCCAAAATAACTATAGAAGATTATTTTGTTGCAAGATACTGATATCGATCAATCACATAAGCCATCAATCCATTTGATCTTATAGCTATAATTAGATGCAATTGAGTTTGAGAACTCACATCAGGGTTACATTCTAATTGATATGCATTAATAAATCTTGTGAGAGGGTCATACCCTGTTGTTACACCTTCTTGAGATTTTTTGAAAAGTTCCAATTGATAGATCTTAACTCTTGAGTCATTTGGTGTTCCTTGATGGTCATTGTAGATCAATTTCTACCTAAATGGATGCATGAAAGGGTTGGTTTTGTGAAATTTACTAGTTGTAAGAGTGGTACAGTTGGAATAGGGTCCTATGAGCTCATTTGATAAATTCGACAAGCATATGGTAAAATGATTTTTGGGGGTATTTTTCCTATTGAAAGGAGCATATTCTCAGCCATAATAGCTATTTGGAAAACATATGCAAATCCTTTTTCCTTGTACTACTAGATTTTAAGACCCAATTCTAAATTTAAAGCTCACATATAGTACATATATGACTACTTTTGTTATGGTCGTATCTCCTCAATGGATTTATAAGCCTTATACTACCATAATATATCATAGGTTATTTCACATAGGTCCCAATATAAAATAGCCATAATGTAATAAAGGTCAAAATAATAATGAGTAGAATAATATGAGCAAATTAATATGTATATCAAGGCTTATAATAAATCAAATTATATTGATTTATATGTTAAAATATGAATGTAAATATCCAGAATCACTTATGTACTATGCATAAAATATAACTTACAATATTAATTGCTCAAAATGTATATAATATTTATTGTTTTTTTTTTATAACTTCAACATACAAAGCTTGATACTTGAATAATTACTTGCATTCTATGGAGCATTATATCCATAGTATAGCAATAATAATGTAACTCTTTGGATAATTGACTATTGCTCTCCATAGTCTAAGTCTTATGACTCTTGCCTTATCTACTTGAAACTTGCATACTTGATGAACACTTGAATATATAATATTTGCACACCTTTACATGATACTTACACTTCTACTACTTATGCACTTAATCTAGGATACTTGTGCATATATTTACATTACATATTTGTTCTCCTACATATAAGACACTTGTGCACATTTACTCAACCTACACTTGCACTCTAATTCACATGACACTTGTGCATTTCTTACACACTACAAATTCACATGATATTTGTGCATTTCTTACATATTCATACTTACATAAAGAGGAAATATAAATATCACACTAAACTATTGACTCAAACCTAATCTACTACATACAAATGTACCATGGGGGTATATTAGCATGTATCAAATACTTTAATATTCTCTACCACCCATTGTATCACATTATTTTGTCATTGAAGACTTTAGTCTTCAATATTGGTCTTCATATTTATCTTCAATATTCAAGTGACCTTGCATTATTCATGAGCCTTTGCTTCTTCAATCAACTTCATCATATTTAACCTTGGGTTCACCTAATGCCTATGTTTGTAGGAAGAATTTGGACTATGCTAGATCCAATTCCATATATCTTGTCTTTATGAACACTCAAGCAATTTATCATCATCTTCATCTTGAGATAGATATTTAACATGTTTTATAGAACAACCAATTGAATCTAAATCATATATTCTATTTTTTATTGATCTTGTAGCTTCTATTATATTTTTATTTTTTATGATGCATTTTCTATGTTCATAGATTTATTTGAATTCAATTGATCCTCCATTTTCAACCAATTCAGTAACTAAATAATATTGGTTGATAGTCTTGGAACATATAAAACATTTTCTAGCACAAAATTTTAAAAAGGTATGCTAGGAATTACCTTGCAAGTTCCATGAACTAGATATCTCTTATCATACGCAATCTTTAGAGTGAAATTATTCTTGACTTCTAAAGACTCAAACCTATGTAAGTCACCAATAATACGATGACTAGCTCATGTTTTTATATACAAAATATCTTTTTCTGTTTGAACCCTTTGATTAGAATCATATGATATTATCTTGCATCATTGATAATAGTTTTGAAAAATACTTTTATGATATTGCCCACTGAATTCAAAAGACTATTTTTTATATAGATTTTGTTTTTGAATTTTTCCTTTCATAAAGTATGGTTTTGCATTTTGATAATGTCTCTTATGTTGAAAAGTTCCTCTTGGCCATTTATCCATTTTTATCTTCAAATTAAATAAACTTATATCTCCTAAATTCAAATAAGTTAAATATGAAGTTTGCAAGTTTGATTCCAATGAAGTAGTAATCCTTATGACTCCCTAGTTTAGAAAATAATATCAAATATAAAATTTTATAAATTTCTATTTTCTAACCTTTGATTTTGAAAATATTTTAACTCCTTAGGTTAATTTGTAAAATTTAAGAACTTCAATAAACCTCAAAAAAAATTAAAAAATTCTAACTACTCTACTTAACACCTTATATGTCCAAAAAAAACTCTAATTAAAATACTTTACTAATTTCAAATATTATTTCCTTATATCTCCCTGTCTTAAAAAATAACCTAGAAATAAATAAAAACTTTAATCATAACCGTATACCTCCCAATAAGTTAATTAAAGTATGTAATTCAAATGTTTGCTAAAAATATAAGTTTACACTTATTACCTAGTGATAATTATACATGATGGTTGTTGAAATTTCTCGGTAGTGTAACATATCGATATTACCTTTACATGACTAACTGTGAATTCACATCTTCAACATGTCACTTCTCATAAAAATGCTTTTTTCCACTCCAATTGCTTCTAATAGCACTTTGATGCTTTCTCTTCCTCTATAAATTTTTATCCTTTCTCTATGAAGTCTTTCTTATCATAGCAATGTGTTATAGATGTTCTTTTTTCTAGAATGTTCTTTCTTATGGCTGGTTTGTTTCTATAATAAAAACCTCTTGGTTGGTTCATTCTCTAGTAGAACATTGACACCTCTAGCTGTTGATTCATTTTTGATAAAATATAAATGCTTCTGGCTGATTTGATCTCTAATAGAATGTTGATACTCTTGCCTAGTTAATTTCTTCATAATAACTATCCACCTTTACTTTTATTTGGTGCACTTATGAGTAGTAACTCGATACTTTCATATGTACTCATTTTCTTATCTTGTAAGTGAATCATTGGAGCTTTCTTGAGGATGCTTGTTGCAATGTGAGTGCAATATTGAAGACACTATTGTTTTCTCCTGATATACCTTGTGCTTTGGCTTAATAGATTTTATTTTTTACTATCTTGCCACTTTTCTTTTCACAGTCTAGTCAAATATCCTCCATAATCTTTTGTAGACTGGTAAAAAAACCTCTATTCTTTCTCTGATTTTCCAAAACACTTATGTTGTTTAGCCTCTATTATTTCTCTACTAGCTAGCTAAACAAACTTATGCTTTAATTAATCAAATGACCTCTCTTACTTGGTTGGATGTTATCCTTACCTTATGTTGTCCAAATGGCCACTTTCCATGCTTATGTTGGCTAAATGGTCGCCTGTATTTGCTTAAGTTGGTCATACAACTATTTATATTTGTTACATTAGTCCTTTATGTTGTTCAAATAAATGACTACTCTTTTTCCTCCATTGACAAAATGAATATCCAATCTTCTCTTCTTATGTGGACAAAATGGATGGCCAATATTCTCTTCTTATGTTGGCCAAATAAATGACCAATCATTTCTTCTTATGTTTGTCAAATGAATGATCAATATTCTCTTATTTCCTTATGATAACTAATGGCCAATATTCTATTCTTCCCTTATGATAGCTAATGTCCAATCTTTATTTCCTTATGTTCATCAAATGAATGCTTAAACATCTCAAGAATTTCTTTATATCTTAGGCTGATTTTCCAATATGATATCCTTCTTGACTCTTTCTCTATGATATTGTATTCTTAAGCCATTATCAATATTTTAATATTCTTATACTACCTATAGCTTTCATTTGTATCCTTGAAGCTATATAAAGTAAACTTTGTATGTTGCTTTATCCTTGTTAAAGACTAATATATCATTGATATATCTATATTCTTTCTACTGTAACTCTATCCTTCCTTATATTTTTTATTCTTCTTCTACTTTTATTTATGTTCAACAATATTCAATATCAGGATGGATTTAGCCTTGAATGATCAATGTTATTTGAGTTGGTTTTATGTATATTTCAATATCAAGGGTTGGATTTTCTCCGAATGATCAACTTTCTCAAAATTGATTCACCTTTTAATATTTGATATGAAAAACTTCAAATCAATGTCAACGGTTGGATTTATATCTAAAAGACCAAATAATCTTGTGTTGGTATACCTATCAATCTATATTGTCTAGTCCTAGTTTTCATTGATTATTATTTGACCATGGATTGAACCTAGCCTCTTCATTCAATAAAAACTCCAAATATAGCGTTTGAGTCTCATTACCTTCAAAGTGGATAGAATCTTAATTGAATTTATCAAATATGGATAAAATCAATTAATAATAGTGGCTAATAAAATTAACTCTATCAATCCGGATAGAGTCCAGTAGTAGCTCTAATACCACTGATGGATTTATAAGGCTTATGCTATGATAATATATCATAGGTTATTTCACATAGGTGCCAACATAAAAAAACTAAAATGTAATAAATGCCAAAACTAATAGTATGAGTAGAATAATATGAAAAAAATAATATGTATACCAAGGCTTATAATAAATCAAATAACATTCAGTTATATGCTAAAATATGAATGCAAATAGCCTAAATCATTTGTGTACTATGCATAAAATATAACTTACAATATTAATTGCTCAAAATGTATACAAGCTTTATTGCTCCTTTTATATTACAACTTCAACTTGTAATGCTTGATACTTGAATGAATTACTTGCATTATATGGAGCATTATCTCCATAATATAGCAATAGTAATGTGACTCTTTGGATACTTGACTATTGATCTCTATATGCTAAGTATCATGACTCTTGGATTATCTATTTGGCACTTGCATACTTGATAAGAATTTGAATCTCTAATACTTGAACACCATTACAGGACTTTGACACTTCTACTACTTGCACATCTAGTCTAGGATACTTGTTCCCATATTCTCATACATACAAGATACTTGTGCATATTTACTCAATCTACACTTGCACTCTAATCCACATGACACTTGTACATTTCCCACACATTTACACTTATATAAAGAGGAAATATAAATTACACACTAAACTATTGACTCAAACCTAATCTACTATTTACAAATGTACCATGAAGGTGCCATGGGGATACATTAGCATATACCAAATAATGTAATATTCTTCAACACTCCCAAGGATTCCCGTGTTGAAGTTTCTTTAAATAAATGTTAAAATATAGAAGACTTTCTTGAGAATGTATTTGAATATAGGATAGTTGAGTGAGTAACAAGAAGGGATACCTTGGATCATCAAATATTATTATAAGGGGTT
Source organism: Wollemia nobilis (assembly GCA_028583015.1). Lineage (NCBI taxonomy): Eukaryota > Viridiplantae > Streptophyta > Pinopsida > Araucariales > Araucariaceae > Wollemia > Wollemia nobilis. The sequence goes on along the minus strand of JAQPPZ010017209.1, from coordinate 9,582,606 downwards.
CATCCAAGTCATCCCATGCTTTAATGCTATTATCTTATAAATATTTGTACCATTGCAATACCTTACCCCAAAAGGATTAAGCAAGCAAACTCATCATAACATATTCAAAGATGGTATTGCAAAATTTGGACAAGGCTAGAACATGTTGAAAATATTTATAAGTGGTTTTTCCACTGCCATCATAAATGGAAAATATCCTTAATGTAACTTGGGTAATCTCATGAAGCTCTAGAAGATTAAGTAGTCTAGCAATATTCTATGATATATAAATTTACCCAGTGATAGCTCAAAAAACCTTTACTCATATACTCATGGATCCAACTAATTTATATTTAGTGAACTATCTTGGCTCTCTAGTACTATCACCATTTGATCCTAAAATTTTGATAGAGTCACCAACATGAGTCACCAACTTTTTTAGATTCTTGTTTTCAGTGGAGTTACTAGGTGATTAGGAGATGATCTAACTAGAGCATAATATCACCACTATTGTACCTAATCAAGGAGGTGATATTGGGGCCCCACTACGCATACCATAAACTCTTGGTCCACCATAATCCATTATATCCACAATATAATAAGGTAAAAATGAGTTACTTAGTTTTATATGTATATTTTCTTCAATATTTCATTTTATTTTTATTTTTAATTTATTATTTATTTTTTAATAATTCTTATATCATTTTCTATGAATTCTAAGACACACATTAAATGATTCCAAGTCACTAAAATGGATCCCATGCCCTTGGTATTTTCATTACCATCAAAAGTTCAATTATCCATCTATTCAAAAGCAAAACATATGTAAATCATGCAATCCAAAATAATCTCATAATGCAAATTAAATATTCTATATGCTCATATATGAGTGCAATCATGTGATCATCCATGTACTCACAAGACGTAGTGATATTTCACACTACTATCATATCTTATCTTACATTTTACGATCAACCTTTTTTTACCTATCAAAGAAGTTTACCTGTTTCTGTAAGCACAATAGCCATCAAGAGTACCACATTCTAAAAATAAAAAAAAAGTATAAATCACCAATTTATTTGTGAACAATAGTTGCACTAGAAAAGTTGTTACACGAAATCAATCTCTCCTTTGGAAATCAGAAGTTTTTGTCAAAAGTAACTTTTCCAATAAATAAAACTTCGAATAATTGAAAGTTTTTACTCTATAAGCATTATTTCGCAACAATCACACATATTTTTTCCGAACTACGACAATGAAATGACTTTTTCCGATAATTATTATTTTTACCAAAAGTGCTTCTTAAAAAATGGAAACATATATCAGGCTTCCCTTCTTTGCATAGAAGTATTTCTTATTCTTTTGCAAGGCTGCCACACTTTCTTTTGTTTGTCCTTCTTTAACTTTAGCAAGGCACTACATTCATTAGAAATGAAATCACACCCAACATTTCATATATTCATATATATATATAGATATAGAAATGAAATCACACCCAACATTCATATATGACGAGAGGAGGGAAAAAATCAACTAAATAATGGACAGTTGTCAATTTATTATTTCAACAATTATAACTATTAGAAGTAAATACAAATGCTGCCAAATATGGGAATGGATTCTGACATCTACAGACAAAAGATATGTCAGAAGAAGGTAAAATCTGGATTAATTTTCAAGAATAAACATCGGCTGTTGATATTGATATCGCAGGAATAATGCTGGAAAATGGGTCTATAGTAGCAGCATCGGAGGTGGTGATGAGACCGGCCCCGCCAGCAACGATGATTCCCCATACTACGTTTAGTAGCAAAGCACAATCTTTCCATGAACCTTGCTACGATGTAAAGAATTTGACTGACAGTACCTACCCAGCGTGAATTCTTGTTCAGAACCCATGACCCAATGCGTATTTGATGCAAAAATTACTGTAAGAAAAACTGTTTAATCTGATTAGGTCAGAAATGTTACTATGAATCACGAGAGGAATATCCAGCAGATATATTGGACGCGTCCCCTGCGTATATTAAAGGATACCATTCCTTTTCCATTGAAAACGTATTGATAGAATATCCCTGCACGTTATTGTAATCAAACATACTACTAGTTTCATTCTCCTCTATTCACATGGGTTTACAGAGAATGGAATATTGGAATTTACCTTCAAAGATACGTTGTTTCCTAGAAGAAGTTAAGTAATGTATTGCCGACCAATTGTACTCTCAGCTACTGTCAAAGACCATGGAGAATAGTTAATAACACTTTCCCTTGAAGTTCCAGAGTTCCCAACAGAATTTGAACCTTAGTTCCCTTTCTCATCGCATGAAGTGCTCCGATTGCAACCGAATCCTCGAAGTTGTCTAAGGTCTTATACTTAGCCAGCTCACCTCCGAGCGAAACAGAAAGGATATCGACACCATCATCGATGCCATCATCAAGGTTATATGCGTCATTGCTTGAACCGGAGCTCACCCAAACCTTGTAAATAACGATTACGCACCCGGTACGTCACCTCGAGCGTCTCCTTGGGTTATTCCAAAAAGGCTTGCATTCTGTACAACATTACCAGCAACTGTGTATGACGTGTGTGATCCGTGGCCATTACCGTCTCTTGGAGATATGAAGTCTCTGGATGGATCGAATTTATACATTATGTTATAAAACCTTGAGCCGACCAATTTCCTGCCAAAATATGTCGATAAATGGTCTATATCGGGTTTTAATACAATAAAATCTGATATAATGATTTTGATTAATATAACAATCGTATAAGAACAATTCCAACTTGTTGCAGCTATGGAAATCATTTGAGATCTGGCACTTTCCGTTCCATTTGGATGAAATTGGGCCCAATCCCATGTCGATAAAACCTTTTGACTTAGGCCATATTGCTACAACTAAGATGTTCAAAGTAAATATAAATCATTGGAATTCAAAAACTAAATCACCAACTTTATTAGATACCTGTATCTAAGAAGCCAACAATAACGTCACTTTAGTAGGGCAAGTTCCTCTTAACCATCTGCGGAAAGCCCATGAAATCCCAAGGTCTGGTTGTCATAAGTTTTTTCTCTCTGTTTTCAAAGATTGATATAACGCCTTTTCTATATCCCAAGAGACATTGTCTTCAGTAAAGGCTCAATCATTTGAAAATACGAAATAAGAGGCGAAGCAAAACTATATGTTCATAGCAAATAATATAAACCAACCATTTTCGTTAATAACGTTTGCATCAATGCAGAGATGTTATGTTTTGGAATGTTTTTTTTTTTTTTAAAACACAGAATTTTACTAAAACATATTTTTACGAAAATTATGGCGTGAAGGATCGGTGTCTCATCACTTCCGCGGGGGTGAGCCAAGCCGTAAATGCTTTAAAACTTATTCCACAACTATAGGCCAAACGTTGGTCGGCAGCTTCATGGCTGGACTGAAAGAGATCCGACACCACTTGGTCGGATAATCTAAAGCGAACCTTTTAAACTCTTTACCGGAGCTTTAGGATTGGCAGAACTTTGCCAAAGACAAAGGACGACTCAAATAAACATGCAGGTGACAAAATAAAAGATACAAAATATATCCTTTATATTAATATATGGCTACATCCTGCAGTCACAATTAGAAGTTTTTTCACCAACTCTTCCTACAGTCGTATGTAGTGATTCGTCATGGACAACTCTTTCCGACAGTTGGAAGTCCGACAAAACAAAGGGGAGTATTGCATGAAGGGAAAGTCCAACAGCAGTTGGAAGTATATGATCTGACAAGCGGTAGCAAGCGTTCCGACAAGCGGAGGGTTCTTTCTGCCTTTGCAAAGGCTGCGTTATTGCTGCACTCACTCCACACAGGAGATTACTGGGAGGTTCGAACTACCTTTTTCTGCTACAGCTTTTCAATCTTCTCCTCAATACCTGCTGCTCTTCTATCAACTCACACTTCATTCATATATACACATATTCGACCAAGGAGGAAAAACTGAACCACTACATTAATTGTTGAAGAAGTGTCTATCTTATTTGTAAATAACTGCAACTACCATAAATATATACAATTGCTCCAAGTGATGGATTTTAATATCCATATAGAATAAGATTTTATCAAAGAAGTGGGTAAAATCTGAATTAATTTCCAACACCCTTCTTTCAGTTAGATTTCACAAAAACTTTAACTCTTAGCAATTTTTCCAACCTTTTAAAATATTCCTCCTTGAAAGATTTTTTTAAAGATATTGGATGACTATCTTTGGATGTTAAAATAACAATTGATTTTCAATATTTTTTATCAACTCTCTGATGAAATGATATAGGATGTCAATATGCTTTCTTCTACCATGAAACATCAGATCCTTGGACAATGCTATGCCTAAGTTCTTGTCACAAAAAAATTGTTGTCAATTCTTGATCATGATTAAACTCCTCCAAAAAAAATTTCATGCCTAAGATTTTATAAATAAATATCTTGTTCTTTGTTATGGGTACATTTGCTATAAATCTATTGGCATCATCTCTAATGATTCAAGCTCCTTTTTCAAAATAGACTTTGTGCCATTTTTGCACAAGGTACTCAACACATAATAGATTGTGCTTCAACCCTGACACATAATAAATATTAGGGATTTGATCTCTATCTCCATGCTTTTTGTAGATTTGAATACTCCTTATTCACTAGGTACCTTACTTTTGTTTCTTATATTAACCTTAGATTTTATGGTTTCATCTAGACTTGAGAAAATTTCTCTATTCCCAAATATGTGGTTACTGTAGCCGCTATCAAGATATCAAACATTTTTTTGACTCTCTTCATCAATATTACAGGTTAACATCAAAGATCCACATACATATTTGTTTTATTCATTCTTATTCTCATTTGTATAATGAGTTTCTTGGTTATTTTCCCTAGCCATTTTATTTCTATGCTCATAACTGTAATGCTTAAATTTATTGTAGTAATAGCATTGGATTTTGGATTTATAATACCTTTAATTTGAGCCTCGTTATTTTTTTTTTGTTTCCTCTAAGGTTATATCCTATTCCTCCTTAAGTAATTGAGGCTCCTTGCTCCAATAAAAATTATGTTATCTGATTTAGCTATTGCTCATGTGTTTGTAGAGAACCCATTGACTCATCCATTGAAAGAGTTGTTAAATATTTTGATTCCTCAATAGCAATGACCATTGAGTCAAAATTTGTTGGTAGGCTTCTTAGTACCATCTCTATAATTATTTGCATCTCAATATTTTCTCTATTCATCCTCATCTGATTGATGATGCCCATTGTGCATGTAAAGAAATCACTTATACAATGAAATTCACTTATTTTTAGATTTTCAAACTCTCTTGTCATCATTGACAATCTCCCCAAATTTACTTTGTTTGTGCCTTGATAGGATTTTTCCAAGATTTCCCATGCCTACTTAGATTCTATTTCTATTACAATTCTGGGAAATATGGTCTCCTCAATTACCCACATAATGTAGAACAAGGTTTTCTCATCCTTCTTTTGGTTTCCTTCAATAGATAATTCTCCACTTTAGAAAGAGCATTCAATGCTCTTGCATTTATGGGTTTTGTGTATCCATTCTCTATAAGATCTGAACGCTCTTGAGACCCAAAAAGGATCTTCATATGTATGTTTCGATAATCATATTTTTTTCCATTGAACTTAATAATTTATAGTTATAGTGAACTACTGCTAGAAGCCATTGGATTGAAGTAAACTTATAATAGTACTGGATTTTATACCAATTTGAAAGATATTTGACACCACTTTGTTGGATAAATGAAAACAAACTCTTTACTCACACTTCATTCATATGTATATATATATAGCCAAGGAAAAGGGAAAACTTAGATACCGCAGTAATTGCAGTTTCTATCTTATCTCCAAACAATTGTAGCTACCATAAGTAAATACAAGTGCTCCAAAATCTTGCAATGATTGTAACATCCACAAAGAATAGGATTTTTGTTAGAGAAGTGGGTGAAATCCGGATTGATTTCCATCATGGAAGTAATTTTATATCCAAAATAATTCATTATATAAGCAAGCCCACTAAGGTAAGTGGACTATCGCCTTCTATGAGAAGATTCAAACATATCATGGCGAGATGCAGCCACCATAGCATAATGGTCTCCTTCATTATTCGATGTAGTTTCGCCCATGTATACGATATGAAGCTAAGACCAGTTCAACTAGTCTAATTATATTTCAAATACAAACTTCTTCGAATTACACGTTTTAAGGCAGCTCTTTTCAATATGCACATCAAATTCAATGTATATTCAAAAGAATAACATACCTTTCGATCTGACAAGTAAAATGTAGGGCAGCACAACGCTTTTGCTCGAATGTGCCATTTGACAAAAATACATTTGCTAGTTATGTATCCCAAGGAAACCTATGGTTTCTCACTGGCCAACAAATTCGCAGGCCATTACAACAAACCAAATTAATAGATTTCCTGCAATTTGTCTGTAGTCGGAAGGAAATCAAATCTTGTCATAGTTGATTTGGAATTACGAAATAAATTAACGATACGGGTGGATAATTGGTCTTCTATTTTTTTAAGTTATTTTTTATTACGATTAAAAAGATTGAAATATATGATAAGAGTGATGATATTGATATCACGTATATTTAGATTTTTCATTTCTATTAGTAGTTCTAGAGTTTGTTATAACTATAGGAACCATGGAGTACTCTTATATTAGTTTTAGATAGTTTATTATACAATTTGATATTCATATTTTAGGGTGTTGCAAATCTTTTTAAATTTAAAATTGTTTGTTATGTGGCTTGTCCTGCATTTTCCCTATTCTGAGGGCATTGTAGATCTTTGTAAAGGCCTTTTAAAAAGGTTTAAAATACTCATGAACTTTATAAAGATTTACAATGTTTTACAACACACCTCATAACGAATTATCTAAAAACATCGTATGTTTCTATGGTTTGATGTGTAGAACAAACCCCAAACTACCAAGAGTACAGAAACACTAAATATAGGTGATACAAATATCATTGTCCTTGTTATAGTATACTATGAACAAATCATCTAAAAACATCGTATGTTTCTATGGTTTATATAGGTAGAACAAACCACAAACTCGCAACAGTACAAAAACACTAATACAAATATCATTGTCCTTATTACAATATATTATATTTAGTTTTCGTCATTTATTATAATTTTCGAGCGTTTTGAGTCATTTCCAAATGCCTTCTCATGGATTATCGCTAACCTTCACACCAACGTGCCATGGAATTTTGATCACTGCATACTTGGGGCCCTATACCTGCGCTTTCTTAGGTCAGTGGGATTTGGAGTTTGTGAGCCAACAAAATTGAACATGCGCTGCTTTGAAAAGTAAGAAAGAAAAAAAAAGAAAGGGGAAACAACGTTCTTCTCTTGGGTGATGATTTATTGGCGTGCAGGCCACTATATGTACATCTCACCATTTTTCTTTTACCATTTGAAAAAAGAAAAAGAAAAAATCAAATTCTGCCAAAGCAATGTCCGACCACAGCTTCCCCACAATGTGCAGAAGTCAAGATTCCTGAAAGAAACGGATTGACTACGTCTCTTCCTTTTTGTTGAGAGCCTTGTGTAAGTGCTAAGCATTTTCGTTAGCTTTAATTTGTATTTGAGATGTTATTTGTGCTTTTAAAGATATGCCTTTCTTTTTCTCATGATGCTGAGGTGTATCCGATAATTTTTTGTGGCGGGAACCGAGGCTACCCACCTAAGGCCACTCGTTTTTAGTTGGAAAAGTCTGGAATGTTAACGACGGCTCTTTTTTTTTTTTTCTATAAAATAACAGAATAGGTGTGGCCAATCGTCTCTACTTGGAAAAGCCTGCACTGTTAACGAGGAACTGCTCTTATTTTTTATTTATATAAGCTAATAGAATAGGTAACACCTTTGCTTGATACAGTATCAGAATATAGTAGAGATGAAACTGACATTATTAATTCTAGTTTATAGGGTCATAAATTGGGACATCTAACCAAAAAGCACTTGGCAACTACCAATCAACTTATCCCTTTTAAAAATACTTTAATTTAATTTGAGTCTCCCTAAAGAAAACCCAAAACACTTACCATTGTCTAAAGTTTTAATTAGACATGACTCTTATTATCCACCAAATGTAGAATGAATGAAATTGGAAGGGTTTTAGAGGCGATTGTGTGAGGGTTTGTTGAGCACAAGTGGTTCCAAAGGTTGTATTTAGGGGTCTGTGGGTCCTAAAGGCCAACTTTTTTATTGTTCTTGCTCAAGATAAATGTAGGATATATTTTAGGGGACCCACAATGAGTTAGGATTCTATTATTCAACAAATCTTAAGGCTACGAACTTGATTGACAACTACTTCCAATATGCTGCCTAAAAAAAGCAAAAATCATACATTTCCTTGACACCCAAGGCATGGATTAGAGAGACCTAGAAACAAGTTTCAAGCTATAAACCAAATAAGAGAAGCCTCCTTAGGAAAAGAAAAAATGGTTCAAAAATCAAGCAAACTTGATGCTAAGGAACATCCCCAAAATAAATCCACTATGAAAACCACTTTCAAAGGTAAGGATTTCGGGGATTTCACCCCAAAAATGAACTTTAGAGATGCCCTTTGTGGTGGACAATCACGATTTAATGTTAACAAAGATCTTAAGGTTTCTTGTTGACCTCTAAGAATACCTAATATTGATCCAAAAAAATGAGTTGGGATGCCTAAGAGCAATTGATAGAACCCTAATAGTTAAGCTAAAAATTGATAACATCGAATATGGCATAGAAAATCTAGAGAAACGACAACTAATTTTGCATTTCTTTAGTTTTAATTTGATCATATCAGCTTTCAAAGTGTGGGCTACAAAACACTAGAAAACAAAAAAAGAGTTAGAAATCTCTATTTATCCCAATGGTTATTTTCTTGTTATATTTGTTAATGTTGAATATAGAGAGAAAATATTTTAAATGGGTCCCTAGTTCTTTGGAAGGGTGAGGATCTTTATGAAGCCTTGGTACACTAAATTTAAAGTTGAAGAAAATATGCCTTCCATACGACCTATGTGGGTTAGACTTTGTGGCCTCCTAGTTGAATTATGAAATTTGGTTGTATTTTCTACAATTGAAAACTTCTTGGGAACTTTCATGATGATTGATGACTATTCATACAAATATGAACACATTATTTATTCTTGGATTTTTCTTAATGAATTTCAACAAACCTCTTCCAAAAAATATCTTATTACAATTTGAGAAGGATACTTAGGAGGAAGTTGTGGACTATGAGGACATTCCTTTTTGCCCTAGAATTTGCAATGAATATGGCCATTGGCTAGTGTATATCCAAATAATATTCTATATCAAAATAGAGAGGACACAAACTTATTAGGTTTCCAAAAGCCTAAGAAGAAGAACAATAAAAAAATTATGAAGGATCAAGTGATGTTGTCAACTAATATGTTTGAATTCTTTCCACAAATGACCTCTTGAGTGAGGAAGTGGATATAATGGAGCTAGAAATATTATAAATACAATTTAAATATGTAGGGAAGGACTTAGAAATAAACCAAAAAATCAAAGGTTTTCAAAATAAAAATAAGGGAAAAATATAGACAAGAAAAAATCTTTTAAATGCTTGAACTTCAAATAATTTAGACCCCTAGATAGACTTTGTTGAGCCTTCAAATAATGCTTTGTTTTGGTATTGACATACTTCAAGGTTAAAATCTATCGTAAAATCAATTGGGTTAAGACAAGAAATAGGAAAAAGAAGATGACAACTAACCAAAAGGTAGGCCACAAGACTAATCAACAACATATGGTAAAAGAATGTGAAAATCTTGTAGAGGTAATATCAATGTCCTTATCAATATTCTTAGCTTCGTTATTAATGAATATCATCACTTGGTATATTAGAAGAATCAAAGGGAGTCTTTTAAAGCAAAAGAAAATTAGAAAAATTATTCAAACAAATCAACCACATCTTGTTTTCTTTCACGAGAGAAATATGTCAATAGAGGAAATGGAGTCAATTACAAGTAAAATTTGGTTGGTTGGAAAAGTGGGTTCCCTTAGCTCCTAGGGGGCTTCTAGTGGCATTGCCTACCTCTAGGATCCAAAAGAGAGCATTGTTCACCATATTATTGGTAGTTAGAGTCATTTTTCTATGGATGCACAAAGTAGACAATCTAACCAAATTATGCTTTGCTTAATTGTTTATGCTCTAAATACTTTGGAGGAAAAGCAAATAAAATGGAAGGATATAAATTATATTATGTTCAATTTCCTTGAATATTGGGTCTTTATCGAAGGATAATTCAATACCATACTCTATCTAGATGAAAAGATTGGTGGAAATAGAAATTTGAATGGGAGCACGAACCTCATGAGTGGATATATTGCAAAGATTCACCTTGTGGACATCCAGCTAGATAATGACCTCATGACTTGACCTAATATAAAGCAAGATTCAGATTGCATCATGGAGAGATTAGATAGGTTTTTGTTCTATGATAATATCTTAATCCATGGACACAGTCCTAAGGTGAAAACTATTAATAATGTTGGTTTAGATTATTTAAAATCATGGTTGAAATGTGGAAAACCAATGTTAGTTTCTCATCCTTTTGGTTACAGTTTATGTGGTTTAGATATAGTTCCTTTAGACCTCGAGTGCAACAATGGTGGTAGGAAGGTAAACCATACTATGGGACTAAGATGTTCTATTTTCCCAGAAGATTGCAATACATCAAATCAAAAATTATGATTTTGAACTTGGAGGAGTTTGGAGATGTTAGGTAGAAGAAACATGAAGTGATTGTTCAGCATGAAGATTTAAATGAAAAATCCATTTTGATGGACTTATGAAGAGTAAAAATATAGATGAAATTAGACTCACAACTCAGTTAGAATAATGGGAGAAAAGAGAAGGGCTCTTATGAAAATAGAAATCTAGGATCCAGTGGCTCAAAGAAGTAGATTAAAACATGGAATTCTTCCACATATATCTTCTAACCCATAGATCACATAATTTTATTTCTTTTTTAATATTACATTTTAGAGATTCTATCCACACTTGGGATGGCATGAAGTCTATCGTTGTCATCTACTTTTATAGACTATTCATTGCTACACTTATTTACTCAATTTCTCAATAGAATGTCCTTCAAGTTATCTCTACTATTATCACTTCTAATGAGAATTTTATTTTGACTACTCTAGTTACGATAAACAAGCTTCAACAAGTGGTTTTTAAATTGCAAAAAGGGAAGACCCCAAGTCCTAATGGTTTTTCCATCAAATTTTACCAAGAAATTTGGGATATTCTTCATGTTGATTTAATAGAGGTGGTGAAAGAATCTAGTAAGGCCAAATAAATTTTAAAGGTAATCATTAAAACTTATATAGCTCTAGTCCACAAGGCTCAATATGTAGAACATATCTCAACTTTTAGACCAATAGCCTTATGTAATGTTCTTCTCAAAATCATTACCAAGATCATGGCATAGACGATGAAATCACTTTTGCATAAGATTATTTCCCCTAAAAAAAGAGGTTATATGGAAGAGCGATAAATAGTGGATGATATATTTCTTTCTCAAGAAGACATCTATTCCATGGTAACGCATAAATATCCATCTATGTTCATTTATTTAGACTTATCCAAATCTTATGACAAAGTGGATTGGCACTTCCTCATCAAATTAATGAGGCAATTTGGATTCTATTAGGATTGGATAGATTGGATTATAGGACATGTCTCTTAAGTGTCCTCCTTAGTTCTTATCAATGGTTGTCCTCCATAGTTATTTCTAGCTTCTAGAGGTATCCTCTACCCTTATTTATTCATCATTCTTATTGAATGCTTGGGTAGGACTATGACCAAAAATAGAGAAAATAAAAGCCTTGAGGGAGTTACCATTGCTCATGGAACCAGGCATATCTCTCATATTCAATTTGTTGATGACTCTACTTTGTTAGTTAAAGTTATGGTTAAGGAAGCTTCTAGAATTGAAAAAATCATTAGTTATTTCCCTAATGTTATGAGGTAATTGATCAATGAGGATAAATAAAAATTAACTTTGTTTAACTACTCTCCTAGATAGGAATCCATGCTTCTGGATAAATTAAGATCTAAAGACATTTAGGCATTCCTATCAATATCTAGAGATAAAAATAGATTGGAATTGATTGTTGAATAGAGTAAAGAGGATAATTAGAAAGTGTACCAATAGGTGACTTTCATCTAGGGTCATAATTACCTTGGTATAATCAATCCTTCAAGCTATACTTATTTATGTTTCTACTATGTTGAATATCCCAAATGTAGTTCTTTGAGAATTTGATAAAATCAATTACCAATTTATTTGGAATGGCACTAAGGAGAAAATAAAATGGACCTTGGTGAAATGGGATACTTTATGCCTTCCCAAGCATTAATGGGTATTAGGATTTTGATATGCTATTAAAATACAATAAAGCTTTACCTGCAAATTTGTATTGGAGGATTTTCAATAACCCCAATGTTTTATAGGCTAAAAATATTCATTATGAATATGTTGAAAACAAAAGTCCTAAAGAACTTGTTTGCTATCAATTGGATACTAGAGGTTCTCCCATTTTAGAAGTTCTATGGACTGGAGAGGATTTGATAAAGAAGTTATTTTGGATCATTCATAATGGTAAACAGATGAATTTTTGGATAGATTCTTATGATGGTCACCAATATTTGATAACTCAATTTGTTAAATAGATGTCTTGCATGGAGGATCTACACCAAGCTAACTGGATAAAGGTATCTAAACAATATTGGTACTAGACTATTAATTTAGAGGTTGGTAGATATCGGATCTCTATTGAGAACTAGCCTATTCAAATTCTAGAAAGGAAAAGGAAAGATATGTAATAAATCCTTCATATGAGATATCTCTCTTGGTCCTAGGATAAGGATTATTTTGGATGGAACAACACTACTAAGTTTCAATATATAGTTGCTCAAGGTTATTTGGCCTTATGCCACAATAATCCTAACCAATACTATAACATATTTACACAACTATAGGATTGGAATATCTGTCCTAAGGTGAGGTATTTTATTTGCCTTTTATTGCACCAAAGGGTGCACACTAGTGAGAAAATTATAAAATATAGATTTCATGGTTTGTTTAGATGTGAAATATGAGGAAATAATGTAGAAAATTTTAGCCATCTTTACATTAAGTGTCCCTTAGACTTTGAGTTGTGAAGGAGAATGACTATCTTACTTAGTTTATAGTGGTCCAATTTTTGTACTCTTAAACAACTTTATATGGATTGGTGTAATGACTCTCCTCGCACAACCATTGATAGGAAATGAAATAATAGTATATACTTACTTTTTTATTTGGAATGTGGTGTTGCTAATGGTTTTTTATATGTAGGACCAAGGAAATTCCTTCAATGGATAAAATAATTGATGAAAAATGTAAGAGGGGAAGTGCTGATTTGACACGTAAGTACACTGAAGCTCACGCTTTGCATATCATATAGGTGCATTACAAAAGACTTGCATTATTGCATGATCCATATTTTGAATTTTTGTTGCTTGTTGACTTGAATTGAAACATGCATATAGTTTTTATGTGGCAATGATTATGGGAGCCATTTTTTACTTAGTTGTGCATATTTTATTATTTGAAACTAAAAAAAGAGAACATAATAAAAATAATGGTAATTGATGAAAAAAACTTAAAAGTTTAATAAAGAGTGATTGTATATGAATTGTGGCCTTTTGTTGTGTGTTTGTCATTATTATTATTATGATTATTATTATTATTATTGTTAAAAAATATTAAAGTGAATCGAATCCAAAGGAAAAACTGTAGTATGAAGGTTCAGGTCATAACGATGGAAAGTGTGCACAATGTAGTGGATTTTACTCCTTTTGAGCTTAGTGTCATGCATGAAAAATATTGTGGTTGAGGTTCCAGGTTTTAGGGAAGTGGTGGAGCAAGATGGAGAGGTGGAAAATAGTGCATTGTATGATTGGAATGGGCATATAGTTTTTATTATCTTGGAGAAAAAAGAAAATGAATATTGGCACTAGGAATTACATTGTACTTGGAATAATTTGGAAAAGGGAAGACTACCAAAGATAATATTTGCATTGGAACGATTATACAGATTGGATTATGCTTTCTAGTTTAGTATAGCATGAAATTTTACTTGTGATGCTTCACTCACAAAAAAAATTGGTTTCCTTACATTCTTGCAAGTCAGATGTCATGATATGTCGTAGATGGATTACACCAGGCATCAATATAGTATTTGTGATTTACATAGGTACATATATTGAAATAAAAAAATGATATGATTGTTGGCATTCTTTCAAAGACTTATCCAATCTAGCATGGCAATAAGAAAATCCAGATATCCAGTCAACCTCAAGCCCTAGGTTCTCTCAGGTGGACATAGCAACTATGTCTAAATCTTTTGTAATGACAATGTTGCTCTAAAACTTGAGGTATTTCTTTGTTATTTATAATAAAATTGTCATATATATATATATATATATATATATATATATATATATAATTAAAAACCACAAGTCTATTTTATCTCACAGTTTGAAGCACCTTCTTCAACATATTCACAAAAAGGAGAACCTTATAAGTTTAGTAGATTTTTATTTTGAAGAAGACTCCAACACCCATTGAAGAACTGATACCTTGTTGTTTTTCTCTTCCAAAAATGTTCAATAGTCCTATCTATTCAACACATTATTTTTTAAGGTCCAATAAATTTAAAAGCACCCCTCTCCTCATTTATTTTCCATAAGGGTTTAAAAGGGAATGTAGAAATTATTTTCTCAAAATGATGAACTCATAATTGTTTCCTTTTACACTTTGCTTGGTTGGATTCATTTTCCATTTCAAAGAAAAAATAATGTCTTTATCTCATTTATTCTAGGGTTGAGCACTTAAATATTTTTTTTCTTCATTTTTCTTCTAATGAAATAATATTAAACCTCCTTAACATAGTTCCTTCATCAAGCATGATAAATATATTAATTTTAACATCAATTAGCATGCAAGTATAAAAATGATATATCAAATAGCAAGAGCATAAGCTAGATCTAAAATAGATATCACATGTCAGTTCATTATGACTACATAAACCATCAGATTTCTTGCCACTTGCAAAGGTGTCTATTCTTGCAAAAATACAAATCTATTAGTAGCATATCATTAATCATCAAAACCTCATAAAACCATATAATCTTTCATTAATGATAACATATAAATTCATAAATATTTTATGTGAAATTTTTTTCTAAGGAAGGGTCATGACATACTACCCCCCTTGGACTAAACACAATCTTCTATGTTTCACTAGTATTTTGCAATAAAACAAAAATTACATTTATTCATCTAAATAAATATAAAAAAAGTTTATGCATATCAGCTACTTTTTACCACGTAGAATTTTTTATGAGTACCAGTCCCATTGGACTTTACATTATTCAAAATTTTCGTTCCTCATATGTTTGGAATGGTACTCTAAAATCTTTAGCGATTATTATTTAATCATTGTAGGGTTGTTTATCAGCAAGTTAGATAAATTCAATACATGGTTAGGATCAACTACATACTTCTTAAGCAGGGATACATGGAAAGTATCATGGATTTGGAATAGGTTGGGTGGCAAGGTGAGACGATAGGCAACTAGATTTATCTTCTCATTGATCTTAAAGGGTCCAACATATCTAGGATCCAACTTGGTTGATTTGATAAAATTCTTCATGGGATTTACTCTAAGAAATACTTTCTGCTATAGAGAACTCTCTAGGTGTGCACTTTCTATCAAGATAACTCTTTTGACAATTAAAGGATTTCTTTAGCCTTGATCTAATTATTTTTAGTTGTTCCTACATGTCTCAAACCATGTTTGATCTAATGGCAGTTTGATCTTTTGGATTATTCCATGAGAGGGTTTTTCAATATATTATTCCATACAATGATTCAAATGGATCCATTTCCAAAGAAGCATGATACCCATTGTTATAAGTGCAAAAAATATTCCCATTTACATTTCTAATCCATACAATACATGCAAATCATATCTTTAAAAACTTGGTTGACTCTCTTAGACTAACCATTAGTATCTATATGGTAAGCATTTTTGATATTTAGTTTTGTGCCTATAGCTTGATATAGGGCTTTCTAGAATGCATATGTGAATCTAAAATATCTATCAGATATAATTACTTGAGGAAATCCATGTAGCCTGAACATTTCCTTGGCAAATCTATTAGCCACTACAACTGCATCATATTCTATACTCCCTGATATGAAGTGTGCAATCTTGGTCAATTTGTCCACTACAAGAAGAACTGCATCATATTAGAATCTATTCTTAGGTAGTCCCACAATAAAATCCATTGATATTACTTTCCACTTTTGAATAGGTATATCATGTGGGTATAAAAACCCTATTGTATGTTGGTGTTTCAACTTCACCTTTTAACATTCCATACATGTAGAAAAAAAATCACTTATGCCCTTCTTCATTCCTATCCAATAGAAGGTTTTTTCATGTTTTCCTTTATTTTGGTCCCTCCAAGTTGAGTAGAGTAAGGATATTTATGTACTTATTGCATAATAATTCTCCTTAAATCAATATTTTATGGTATAAAAAACCTATCTTTAAAACATAAAAGTCCATCCTTGTTGCTATAATCTATATTTTTTTTGGAGTTCTTGCCATATTTAAATTAATATCTTTGCAAAACCAATCTTGGATTTGTATCTTTTTGACATGGTCCATCAAGTCTACATGGATACGAGTTACAGAAGCTACATAACTTCGTCTACTCAAGGCATCTGCAACTTTGATCTCTTTACCTTTGATATTATCTATACCAAAGTAATATTCTACTAAGAATTCAATCAATAATCTTTGTATTGCATTAAAAAATGGTTGAGTGAAGATATATTTTAAACTATGATGGTTGATTCTAATCTCAAATTATTTGACTAGAATATCGTGTTACCACATCTTAAGGGTATGTACCACTATTGCTAGTTCCAAGTCATGGATAGCATAATTTACTTCATGTTTATTGAGTTTTCTTGACTCATATGCTGCCATTGATTCATTTTGAAATAGGAATCCTCCCAATCCTTCTAATGATACATTTGTGCATACTAAAAACTTTCATTGTGGGTCTAGAATTTTCAGAATAGGTGTAGTGGTGAGTTTCTACTTTAATAACTCAAAGGTTACCTCATAGTTATTTTTACATTTAAATTAGTTTCCCTTACCCTAAATATTGGTTATTGGGTAGCAATATTGGAGTAATTTTTTTACAAAGCATCTATAGTAGCCTATGATACCCATAAAACTTTGTACTTCAATCACATTGGTGGGATATGGAAAACTCATAATGGCCTCTATCTTATTTGGATCTATTGCTATTATGTTAGAAAAAATAATATGCACAAGATATTGTACCTCAAGGGCATAAAAGTCACATTTTGAGTGGTTACCATAAGGTTTTCCCTTAACATATCAAGAACTATACTTATGTGCTTATCATGTTCTTACTTGTTCTTGGAATATATCAGAATGTCATCCAAAAATATCAAGATAAATCAATCTAATTTTCTTCTAAAAATAAAATTGACTAGATTCATGAAGGTTGCTAGAGCGTTAGATATCCCAAATGGTAGTACAATAAATTCATAGTGTCCATATTGAGTTTTGAAGATAGTTTTGTGACTGTCTTCCTCATGAATTCTCAATTGATGATATCCTAATTTTAGGTCAATTTTGGAGAACATGGTTACCCCTTTAAATTTGTCAAACAAGTCCTCTATTTTGGACAAAGGATATCTATTCTTGATGGTCACTTTGTTCAATATTCTATCATCTATATATAATCTCAGTGATCCATCCTTATTTACAAAAATAATAGGTGTACCCCATGGTGATACACTGGGTTTTATCATTTCATTCTCTAACAATCCCTAGAGTTATCCCATAAAATATTGAATTTGTATAGGATTCATCCTATATGGGGTTCTATGTATTGGCTCAATTCCATGTATTATTCTATAGTGAAGTAAAATTTCCTTTTTAGCAGTAAACTAGGCAAATATTTATGAAATACATCCTTATGTTCCTGAAATATTGGGTGTTTACCAAACGCCTCTTCCTTTTTACTCGTTTCCACTTCATTAAAATTGACCACAAAAATTAATCCACCATTTTTCATGGTATTATTTAGTTTCATTGTTGATAGTAACTGAGGTAAAAAAGAACCTTGTTCACTTACAATTTGTCTTATTTTTTCATCACTATGAGTGTAATCAATCCATATTTCATGGAAAATGATTATGGCCTCATGTGTTTTTAACCAATTCATCCTTAAAATAATATCAAAGGTATGGATAGGAGCTACATATAGGTGTTATTATGTGGAACTGTTAGATAGCATGACTTGTATGTTAGGATAACATTGATCCATGGAGTAGGTTTATCCAAAACCATACTATAATTTCCACCCTTCTATAAATAATATCAATATTTTTGGTATATACCTGACTAAAATAGAATAAATAAAGTATTTTTTGTTCCACTATCTATCTAAATCTTAACATTCTTATTTATGATCATACCACTTAGAAGAAGTGGAGTAGCCTGCCCATCTAAATTCTGACTACCAGTACTCGTATAGCTCCTATGGTTTGGTTCTTCTAGTTGTTTACTATATTGAGCTTTATGTGGGTATTGATTCACATAGTTAGGTCCTCCATATATATCATACTATATTGGGTCCGAAGTGTTTTTTTATTCTATTCCCTAAACGTCTTTGTGGATCCTATGTCAGGTTATCTCTAAGGTCATCAATCATTATTGGTAGTATTACTGGTATTTTTCTTCTTTTTAGGTTCCCCCTATTTCTTGTAATTCTTATTTATAAAATAGGTGTTGTACTTTATTTTATTATTTTGTTATTTTTCCCAATGTATGAAACATACACTATTTCTCTTCCTTAAATCCTAATGATCTTCTTTTGATAGATTAGCATAAATTAAGTAAGAATTAATTTTCATTTAGTTTGTGTCTATTTGGCAAGCCATGTTACATGCCTTTATCTACTTTTATTCCTTGGCCCCATTGTGTGGATATTTCAGATTCAATTATTCTTCATTGGTTATGGTAGTGTTAGATAAATCTGCTCATTGTAAAGCTCTAGTTGAAGAATTTAAGCTTACTAAAATGTTTAATGCCTATTGTTACTATTCTAATTACTCTTGCATGTGAAAGATAATAGAAGTGAGGTATTCTACCACCATGCCTATGAGCCCCAAATTATCCTCTCAGGACCTTGAATCTCTCCATTCTTGTTCCATTGTGGATGCCATAATCCCTGGCTATATAAGTTTCTCATATTAGGTATTATTCCATATACCTTCATTAGTTTATTTTATATTTCAAACAAAACTAACATCTATCCTTTAACAATTATTCAAGAGTATCACTTGACACACTTACTTTCAATGAGGTGTCTTACTAAGAGTAAGATCAATCTTTTGATCAATGGTCTGATCTACTTTCTATAAACCACAATTCCCATGGGAAGATTCTATTATTCCTAAGGTGCACATCAAAACCAATCATGGATAGGTTCTTTCCAAGGTAGAATTCTATTCCTACATAAAATATTAGCTTAGGAGATATTAAATACCTAGACCTATTCTCTAATAAAAATTGTAGCAACCTTAAAATCTAACCCAATTTTTTTTTATAAGGTTTAGAAACTATCCAATTCAATCCAAATAAATTCCATAGAATATTACTTCACATTATGAGTTTCTAGATGCTGCAACATCAATCGAGTAGATAGGAGTGGCCAATATATCATAATAGTATTGGGGTTTATCTTGTACAATATCCATACAACTTAAAGGACACCTTTGGATGGTCATCCTAGTTTTCTTTGTCTCTTTTGAAGGAAATTTTGACAATAGCATAAGAGTTAACCCTACTTCACTCATTTTAGAAAAGGGATACCAAATCCTTGACTAGTATCTATCATTCCTTACTAGTACTTACGTACAAGCTTATTTTTGGTTTTGCACACCCCATTTAGTATAAAACTAATGTAGACCATTAAAATATCATTTAGATAGTTTAATGGAGGTGACTATCACTTATTTGGTAGCTCCCTTTTGGTCACCCTTCAAATAATTAGGGTTTCAAATGACTACCACACCAAATGACATCCCCCATAGGAATTCACCCACAATATCTCAGGTTCATATGACTATCATTTGCATGAAATCTCTACCTCACATGGGTATCTCTCTTTCTTTTGGAGAATCCATCACATGGATTTAGTTACAATGGAATTATAGGCTCACTATCTCTTGAAGCACACTTTAGTGATCTGATACTAAAGTGCCCATTGTAACCCTAAGGGATTGTCGCATCACATCTCCCTTAGTTCTAATCCTAACCTTAGAGGTCTAATTTTGATTGGCATTCTATTCACAAAATATTTCAAGGAAGCTCCCCAAAACCCAAGGTTAATCTAATATATAAGGTTATCCATTTTATTTCATTCATTCATATTTAAATGCCACCATTGCATAATCCATATTCTATTGTGGGAAATAAAGATATACTAAAAATCTAGCTTTATTTACAATGTTACTTTCCATTAAAGCATAATAAACAAATCCATTTTCTCTTCACTTACATTCATAACAATAGATAAATAAATCCTTATAACAATCCATAATAAATACTACAAAATATACACCTAAAGACACATCATATATCCTAGGAACCCTTTTCGATAGAAAACCCAACCTTAAAAAATCCATATTTATTTTCATTGTAGGTCTATTAGCCATTATACAAAAATAAATTCAACATTCCTTTTGTTATAATTTTCATTATATTGCATAAGAATCTCCATAATACTTATGTGTAGTTAATACATGTATATTGTAAGTTATTTTATTTTACAAGAGTGAGGGAACCTCATAATTCCCTCACATTAAACCTTCTTTCATTCATTAATCCACTAATACTCAAGAGTCCTTTCCATGAGTAATTTCTTACAAAGAATATTTGTGGAACCCCCATGAGTTCCTATTTATTTATTGATCTCCCTTACTCAATATTCATTTCTTTACATAAAATAATAAATCATTCTTTCTCAAAAGATACCCTTTACAACATAAATAGATAAATACTCCATCTCTAATGATTAAAAATTATATCTATTAAATCATATCATGATTTTCATAATTAAGTAAATTATTAGATCTTTGCAAAGCCTACAAGCTATATTTAAGTCTTCCCAAAATCTAAAACATATTATCAAAATAAAGAAACATATTTTAGCCATTTAAACCTGTTAATATTAAAATAAATTCCCTTTGTTTTTTTTCAACTAACTTCATAAAGAGTTCCTCTACTATATTCATTAATAAGGATTTAGCATAGTCATTAACCATTCAAAAAATCAATTTTCAATCAACTTACTCTAGTAATGAAGCAGTCAACTATAGGTTTATTATTTCATACCACATTTGCTTCATCACAAAGATCCATGTCATATTATTCTATTATGGTTTATCTTATAATCTAAGAATTATTAGATCCATGTTAGCTCATTTTTTATAAATTCATCTTTAATTTACATGTATTATATTTATTCCAAATATTGTTTCTCTATAACCTTAGTTCCAATAAGTTTCCCTTCATTCTCTTTGAAAGGATTTATATTTTTTTCTATAAGTTAATTCTTTCTAACAAATAAACATTGCATAATAATAAAAAAAAAATTCTTTGTACTTTTTTGAAATATCCTTTATTTATTATTTAAATATTATTCCCTATATTTTATTACACAAAAGGCTTTTTGTTTCCTAAGGTGGTCATAGATAATTGAGTAATATATTCTGACACACATCCAACCATCTATGCGCCCATTGCTTACTCACAATGCCTACCATAAGGCTAGGGTGGGGCTTAGTTAGTGCCCTCACGAAGGCCCATGACTAATGTCATAGGTAGTCCTTTTTTACATATGGTGGATGGGTTTAATTAAGGTGCTTGGGGACCTGCCTACCTTAGGTGTGGGATTATAGATTTTACAAACGCATTGCCACCTATGGTTTAATTAAAACCTACGTTCAAAAAATTAGTACACATGTGGGTTCGATAGAGTTCTATATTTGTGCCACTTGGTGACTTCCTAAACCTCACATAATCAAAAAAAACTCATTATGCAAATCATTAATGTTTAGCTTAGAAAAATTTTCTTTGTCATCATGCAAAGGAAATATTTTTCCACATAAGGAAGTTGTACTAAGTGTGCAAAAGATATGGACCAATAGAATTCGAGAGGTGGGTTTCTTTGAAGGTCTAAGTCTTCCAACAAATAAACTATCCTTTTCCTTTCCTACAGATGGCATCTACACACAAAACTTGGTGTAAATTAGACATCACGCTACACTACAAATGGATTACAATAGGTATTAATGTAGTGTCCATTATTTACATAGGTATATAGAGAGAAATAAAACAAATGAGATTATTTTTGGCATTCATTCAAAGACTCATCCAGTCTAGTATGGCAGTGAGCAAATATGAATATCTATTCAACTTCAAGCCCTATTTTCTCTCTGGTGTACATAGTAACTACATTGAAATATTATATAATAATAATAATAATAATAATAATAATATTGCTCTAAAACTAAAGGTATTTATTTGTCTTTCATAAGAAATCAATCTCACACACACACACACACACATATACATATGTTCATATCTAATTAAAAAGCAAAATTCTATTTCATCTCACATATTGAAGCACCTTCTTCAACATATTAATGGAAAGGAGTACCTTATAAGTTTAGTCGATGTTTATTCTGGAGAAGAATCCAATGCTGATTGAAGGATAGATCCCTTCCTACTCTTTTTCTCTTCCAATATTCAACAGTCTTCTCTATTCCACATGTTCTTTGGTGAGGCCCAATAAAAACAAAAACTCCCTTCTCCTCCTTTCTTTTCCATAAGGTTTTAAAATAGAATGCAAAAATAATTTGCTCAAAATAATGAACTCATAACTATATGCTTTTGCACTTTGCTTGGTTGGATTCATTTTCTATTTCAAAGCTAAAATAATGTCTTTATCTCATTTATTCTAGGGTTGAGAACTTAAATATTTATATTCTTCATTTTTATTTTAATGAAATAATATTAAACCTCCTTAACATAGTTCCTTTATCAAGCATGTGAGAGATATTAATTTGAACATCAATTTGCATACAAGTGTAAAAATGCAAGTCTATTAGTGGCATATCATTTATCATCAAAATCTCAATAAAACATATAATCTATCATTAATGATAACATATAAATTCATAAATATTTTATATGAAAAAGTTGTCCATGGGAGGGTCATGACACATTTACTTTATTTTTCTTTGTATTTTAGTTTATACATGGTCCCACCATAAGAAAACATGCCATTTTATCTTTTTTGAAGTGAAATTCACCATTTTGGGATCTTCTATTGACTCAAAATCAAAATACTTCTCCATTTACATAGATCAATCATTTCTTCAATTCTTCCTCTTACTCTTCATCTTGAGCTTTTGTGTGACTAGTCTTCTCTTTTTCATTGTCACTAATATCCTGAAGATGAACACATTTTTTTTAGTATTTTTCCTCAAAATTTCAAACATGTTTGTAGGTCAAAATCTTCTTGGTCTTTGCTTCCCTATTGTGTCATGATTATTTTAGCAAATATCAATCCTTAGATATCTTCCGGCTCTAATAACAAAATGATGTAGTGACAGTGGAGATATGGATTAAAAATTTAAATGGCACCTTCCATTTATAGTGAGATCTCGGTTAATGACAATAAAATTACACCCCATTGACACTTCTCTTGTCAACATCGACATTTCAGAGGGCTCTTATTCGACAACTTTCTCCAACCCCCTAGTTGGCGATGTTGGATGACCATAGCTATCTAATGGCACATTTATATTCTACCCTCTTTGACTATGATGGTGATCCTTCCAAAATCTATAGATCCTAATATTTAGATGATATATTTCTCATCAACAACCTTTCAATCAACAATTTCATTATCATTGATGTAAAACCACTGTCTTTTATGGTAATATTACTTCTTCGAGTTGGCAGATTTTTCCCTTATCTTTGATGGCAATCTTCAAAGATGGTGTCAACCTCCAATAATAAGCAATGTAATTTAAAACAAAATATTTGCACATAAAAAATTCAACACACTAAGGAAAAACAACATATTTTATTGATCATTGCATATACAACCGCATCACTACAAATAATACCTGTAAAGCACATAAAGCAATTCTAAGAGAAATTTTATTTCCTGTATGTCTAGTGACCTATCTTATCCTTTTCTCTCCCCTTGCACTCTTCATTTCTCCACTCTATTTATAAGCACAAGAATATCTATGCATTATGGTTAAACTTTCAATTTTACTTGATTGTCTAGCTACTCCCAACGGTTAAACTGGTAATTCTTTGCTAATAATTCTTACTCTATATTCTAAGAGAAATTTTATTTCCTCTCTATATAGTGCTCTCTCTTCTCCTTTATTATCCCTTTACACTCTTTATTTATCCTCTCTATTTATAAGCACAATAACAGCTACGCATGATGGTTAAAATTTCAATTTTCCTTCAATGTATAGCTACTCCCAACCGTTAAACTAGAAATTATTCGCTAATAATTATTAATCTATTACATATCTTGCATGAAACATCCTTATGGAATATTATGCATGGAATTTCAATCCATTGCATGAAACATCCAACTTTTTTTCACCCGTTTGGTTGCTGCAAGGATGTTCCCACATCTCGTGAGCTTTAAAAATTACTTCTTTTTTAATTTGAGAATATATAGGTCCCTCTGGATGATGGCCAATTTGATAGCTGATGGAGACCAGTAAATGATATGATTTAACACATGCCCTAACTCCTACAATGTGAGGACATGCCATGGATTTTTTTTATATTATAGTGTAGTTCAAAAACTTGGTTTCCCTTGGTAAATGAAGGAAATTAAATGCCTTGAATTCTCTAGATAGCCACGAGTCTCTCGCATGCAACAACGAGTCCAGGGTTTGCTCACACTATAAGTGAGTCTTGGAATCACTCGTGTGGTGGAGCAAATTTGGGAATCACTCAACAACCAAGCGATTCCAGTCTTTGCACACCGAACATGACAAGAAACAACGATGCTACGATAGAGATAATATTGGGAGTCATCATGCACTGGAGATCACTCAAGAAAAGATGAAGATCACTCTATGGAGATGCGATATGGAGAATCATACTTGAATTAGAGTGATAATGGGTTGTGAGATTCATGAAGTTCACTAAATATTGATGTGATTATGGGAATCGCATAGCTAGCAGAGCGAGGAAGATATTTGAGTGAGGAGAAGCAAATAGAATGATTTCAATTTATAAGTCCTAAAATTTGACTTTGTCAAAACGTAATTCTTGGCTTGGAATTGCTGCAACCAAGAGGTAAACCTACAGTTCGATCACATAAGTAGCAACACTAGGTTTCTCTTAAGAAAAATAACGATCAATGTCTTTTGGTGTGATATCCAGCAAGAACGGGAGGGCTATGCAAATACAACTGTGAATCGACAAGACAACAAACACAAAATAGCAGAGAGGATTAAGACATAGAGAAGTTTGTCAAACCCTTTTGAACATCCAAAAAATAGTAGAATATTTATTTATCTAAATGGACATATTATAGTTCTCCTCAACTAAGGGTTGACAATCATATGCAAAGTTGATTGTAGGATAAACAGTAAGACGAAAACTCTCAAGACTGTTGCTCAGATCTACCTCACCTCTACAATTGTTCTACTATTGTTCTATATCTTTGCTAATATGCTCTCACTAAAAATGGCAACTACATAGGTTTTTATAGCTAGGCTTGGAGGACAAAGGCAGTACTATAGCAAGCGAGCAATTCTTGGAGTCACTCGTCACCAGAGCGACCTATGACAAATGGTGAAATTGGGTTTATTTTTCTAACACCCTCCTTTAAACTTGATTTCACAAAAACTTTGATGCCCAACATTTCATGCAGTCTACTAAAATCCTCCTCCTTCAAATATTTTGTGAATATGTCAGCTACCTGCTCCTTGGACCTACAAAACAGTAGCTAAAATTCACCCAACTTCACCAGCTCTCTGATGAAGTGATACCTAATTTCAATGTGCTTCATCCAACCATGAAACATTAGATCCTTTGATAGTGCTATGGCAAAATTGTTGTCACAGAAGATTGATGTCGCCCCTTCCAGTGGATGATTCAGTTCACCCAAAATTCTTTGGAGCAATATTGCTTGATATGCGGCTAACATGGTGACGACATCTTCAATCTCAGTAGTGGACAATGCAATTATCGGTTGCTTCTTGGATGACCATGACACTGCTCCTGGTACGATATGGAAAACATACCCAAAAGTGCTCTTCCAATCATTAGTGCTATTAGCCCAATCACTATCTATGTAGCCCACCAGTTCCAGTTGGCCTCATTTGGCATAAAATATTCCATGGTTCCTTGTCCCATTGACATAGTGAAAAATCCATTTGCTTGCTTTCCAGTGCATGTCCTTCAGAGTATCCATAAATCTATTGATCAAGATAAATACAAACATCATATCTGGCCGAGTTGCAGTTAGATATATTATACTGCCAACTAGCCTCTTAAACAGATTTGGATCAACATTCCTATTGGAATCAAACTTGCTTAGCTTCAAACCTGTGGCAACAGGTGTGATGGCAGGTTTGCTGTCCTCCATATTGAACCACTTGAGGATATCATTCACATACTTGGCTTGAGAAATGAAGATACTATCTGCTAATTGGTCAAATTCAATACCAAGAAAATACTTCATTAGCCCTAAATTAGCCATCTCGAACTCCTTCATGGCTATTCTAAAGAATAGTACATCGCTATTGCTAGTGTAAATTAGATAATCCACATATAGGAAGATGATTATCAACTCCCTTGATTTATTTATTTTTAGGTATAGGGTGTGCTCATATGGGAATTTTACGAACCCATTCTCTTGAAAATAGCCATCAATTCAGCTATACCATGCCTTGGGTTCCTGCTTCAACCCATACATGGCCTTATTTAGCTTCAAAAATTTACCTTCTTACCCTTGTAATTCATAACTTGGTGGCTAGTCTATGTAGAGCTCATACTCTAAAATTTCATTGAGGAAGGTAAACTTGACATCCATCTAGTACATATTCTAACCCTGCTAGTTTTCCAGTGCTAGGATCATCCTGACTATGTCAAGTCGGGCTACATGTGCATACACTTCATGGTAGTCAATCCCTGACATTTACTTGTAGCCTTTCACTACCAGTTTGACCTTATGTCGATCAACTTCTCCTTGGGAATTAAACTTCATTCTGTATACCCATTTAACCCTAATGGTATTCTTTCCTACTAGGAGATCTGTCAGTTGCCATGTCTCGTTCTTCTCAATGGCATCTATCTCCTCATCCATCGCCTTCACCCACTTATGATTTTGACTTACCTCTTCAAATGAGATTGGGTCACACTCAGTAAATAGAGCAAATTTAGAATGTTCTTCATCTTCATGATTTTGGGTTACCTTGTAGATGTCTTGCAAGCTCCTCATCTTCATGGGTGTCCTCAAGTTGGGAATCCTACTTGCAAGTGGAGGTGATCGAGATGGTGATGTTGTGCTATTGTTGGCACCATCGCTACTACTTGAGGCTACAGGTGGCTACATAATGTTCTCCTCCAAGTCTACAGATTTAGTGACTATTGGCTCTGACTAGCTAGTCTTAGATTTCTAGTTCTAGGCTTCATCCTAGAGGAACTTCACATCTCAGTTGATGATAAGGTTCTTTTTGAAAGGATTATATAGCCGATATGCCTTCACTTGCTCACTATATCCTATGAAGATACACTTATTCATCCTATCATACAACTTCTACCTCTTCTCTTCTGGAACATGTGCATATGAAATGCACTCAAAAACTTGCAAATGAGCCACACTTAATTTCTTCTTATTCCACGCTTCCTCAAAAATCTTGTCCTTCATGCTCTTGGTAGGACATCAATTTAGCAGGTAAACTACACAGGCTATAGATTCTACCCAAAAATCATGTGGTAGATTCTTCACCTTCAGCATACTTATTTCCATCTCCATAATGGTTTTGTTCTTCCTCTCAACTACACTATTCTACTGCGGTGTATATCTGGTAGTAAGTTATTTATGAATTTCATTTGCCTTACAAAAATTTTGGAATTCGTTGGAGATGTATTCACCTCCACCATATATCTGGAGAATCTTCACCTGATAGCCACTCTATGATGTGTTCCATTAATAGCATCATTATATATTATGATTTATCAATCCTGGGTGGTGTCGAAGGTTGTCTATGATAGAAGGTTAGGGCAGAGTAAAATTCAGACATTCATGTTTCAAGCATTTATTAGGTGAAACTAATTTTGATTTAGCCTTTTGGTTTCACACTAAACCTTGTTGTGGCTGCTCCACAACGTACCCCAAAATTGGGGACCCATATTTTTGCATATTTTACAAGAAGACCGAAGTGGCCCATATGCTAAAGATCAAATAAAAAGCAAAACACCGCAAGGAGAAAAAGTGTCACGATATCGATACATGTTGCATTTTTATGGTACAAAGCAAAGAGAAAAAATAAAAGAGGAAAAAGTGTCACGATATCACGACATGTTGCATTTTTGTGGCCAAAAGAGAAGAGAAAAAGCAAGGAAAAAGTGTCGCGATATCGTGACATGTTGCATTTTCGCGGCCAAAATATAAAAGAAAAAACAAGAAAGAAAAAGTGTCGTGATATCGCGACATGTTGCATTTTTGTGGCCAAGAGCAACAGAAGGGGGCAAAAGTGTTGCGATATCGTGACATGTTGCATTTTCACAATCCAAAGCAAAGGAAAAAGTGTCACGATATCGCGACATGTTGCATTTCGTGACTCAAAAAGGGTCGGTAGGTAGAGAAACAAAAGTGTCACGATATTGCGACATGTTGCATTTTCGTGACTCAAAAAGGGCAGGCAGGTAGAGAAACAAAAGTGTCGTGATATCGTGACATGTTGCATTTTTGCGACTCAAAAGGGGCAGGTAGGTAGAGAGACAAGAGTGTCACAATTTCACAACATTTTTTATTTTTGCCAAGGGAACAGAGTAGTGGACAGTGCGTATGATATTAGTGATGAACACCAGGAAAGTGAAACTGAAGACTGCATAATTATGTGGACCTATAAGGAATAAATCGAAGATTGAATAAGGTAATTTGTCACATAAGGACAAAATCCAATGAATAAGAGAAAATGTTACATAAGAAATATTTAATGATTTGAAATCATTTAAGATAGTCGTTACACATAGAAGGAAGTGGACGCATGCCCATGTGGAGAAAAGGAAACGTTTTTTTTTTTTAAATCAAACAAAAAAAAAAAACAAACAGAGGAAGCCAAACCATGGGAATGAAACGAAGGGCCACAAAATATAAATGAAAAGTTTTTTGGAAACCAAAACACATGCATGTACAAGGGAAGGTGAAACGAATAGTCATTGGAAAATGAAATGAAAAGATTCCTAAAAATTTTAAATATGCTAGGCAAGGATGTTTTGAGGGGTTGGAAACTGCTGCAAGCAGAGTTGCAGGTTTGAAGGCAAGAGGGCCATTCTGGACCTTTTTGGGATGTTTTTCTTCCATGGACTGGTTTGGGAAAACCATAAATTTCTATTATTGTAAAATGATAAATTTTTAATACAAAAAATTTTAGAAAGTTGCATCTGATGGACAAGAAAGGAGGAGTCATTTTCTGCATGCAAGATTAAATGTCTATTTTTCCCCTTTTTAGATTTTAGGCTTGTAAATGGAGTTTATGCAAGTTTCTTGGTTGCTTCATGCGAATGTTTAAATCTGAAAACCTCATTTAAAACCCTAGGAGCCAACACTTAGCTTATCCGGATTGTGCTTATTTTGCAAGTCCAATAGGTTAGGTTGCATGCATGGAAACCTCACATCTTCGATTTTGTCAAAATAGGATAGCATCATACTGAATGCATTTTATTTTCAGTTTTCTAAATTTTCTTTCAACTTTTTCTGCATTTTATTTTTCTAGAAATTTTAATTTATTTTTAATTTTCAGGAATTAAAATAAACATTAAAAAAATTTCAAAATACAAAAATAATTTCACCATTGCATAGGTTATACTTCAGGATTCCAATACGCACTTTGAAATTTCATTTTTGGAATTGTTTAGTATTTTTAAAAATTCATCGAAGTTGTTGTTTTGTTACAGATTTTAAGAATTCGAAAATACAAAATTTCTATTTTAAGGTTAGATTTCATTTTTTTCAGTTTTGTTTTGTACTCATGAGCCTATGATGACATTCCCTTCATGAAAGTTCCAATTTCATTGAAGGAGTTATGTTTTATGGCATTTTCACAAATTTCCATTTTGAGCCTAAAATTACCCTCTCTTCATAAAAATTCTAATTTTACGAAAGAGGGGTAATTTGAGTATTACATTGAAGGTATTTTCTTCAAATCACTTAATTGTTCATCTTGATGAAATTTTGATTTCATTTAAGAGGGATAAGTTAAAGTGACATTTAAAGCCCTTTATCCAAGGCCATAAATTATTGCTTCTTTGTGAAAATTCATTTCACCAAAGAGGGATAGTTTATCGATCATATTGAAAGCTATCTTTATCTTCATGATAGGAAGCCATATTTGGACTTAATAAAGAAGATAAAATCTACCTTAAAACTCTCAAGATAAAATTAATTAAGGCACTACATCGTGGTCATATGAGGGTCGACTCACATTTGCTTTATTTTGATTCAATGAAAAATCACTAAAGTTTCATGGTAAAATAAACCAACATTGCCCCTTGTTTACAGTTACTTGCAATCACTAAGGTGTTCCAAGAATTTAAATTGAATATCTTTATTTGAGATTACTAATATACATATGCAAATTCTAATATAGCGGAGACCTTGGAGAAGTTGTTTGTTTAACTTCTTTGCAAGAGGGGATTTGGAACCCAAATCCTAAGGGAGAGTGTACTTTCACAATTGGGTGAAAATACCACCCAACATGTTGGCCCTTTAATGAGTTCATGAGTCAATTCAGTATGAGGTTTCGTGAATTGTACTCTCAAATGTGGGAAATTTTGGGTACATCGGAAGAGGAAGCTATTGAAGTATACCTGAGAGCCATACCCCCCACACTTGCTAAACTCATTAAGGAAAACATGGGTGACCTGTCTCTAGAGACAAACTATGAGATATTTGAAAAGGTAGAACAAGTTTTGGAAGAAGAAAAGGCACAACATGTTCACATGAGAGATTTTTCTTTTGGAGTTAGTGATGCCAACCGACACCAACCAATAAATATAGCACCCTCCACTCCAATGGTACCTAAGGTAAGTGATCAAGGGAATGAATTTGAAGGTCCAAATGTTAAAACCACCTTAGATGTAGTCCAAGAGGAGGTGTAAATTGCTAAGTCGACATCCACCAATGAGGATTATGCAGAGATGATCTCATTTATAGAGATACATGATTATTCGGATAAAGGGGTCCTAAATTCAACAAGGTTTGAGATAGGTGATAGGACAAAAACTGTCATAAAATTGAATGAAGTGGTTGAAAGTGAAATTAGAAGAAAATCAATAAATGAATTTGAAGATATGATAGAATTTCACCACTTGTTCTTGGAAGACACTCTCAATGAGAAGCTTGGAACTAATGATCAAAAAATTCTTCACCCTCCAAATTGTGATAAAATTGAATCATGGGTTACTAATTTGGATGATGATAGCATTACAAATTTGAATTCAAGAAATAACCCACTTTTGAAAGTTATCAAACCATCTAAAGAAGGTGAAGGTGAATTTGATGAGAAACACATTGATGAATTGGAATATGTTGAAGAAGTAGTTTAACGTCACCACTTGAATTTGGAAGATGATTATTATGATGCTTGGAAGAAGTGGGAAGACTACACTCACTCCAAAACTACTAATAAAACTTGTGTGCCAATTGATATATAGGACAATATAATCGCCTACTCAAAGGAAGATATTACAACTCTTGTACAATTTGAGGATGTTTTGGAAGAGGGTTTCAAATCTCATCAAATTTTGTAAGATTATAATGATCCTATGACCAAGGACAAAGAAGAAAAAGAATTGACAAATGAATCAAAAAATCATGTCGCAAATACCATGGAGTTTCATCCCACAAATTTGGAAGATAATTTTTACAATGGTTGGGGAAGATATGAAGATGTGTTATTTACTCTCACCCTTATTGATGAAGCCTCTATTCTAATTTATATGCAGGATGATGAAACTTCTACTTCATACGAAGATCTCAAATTCACAAGATTTGAGAAGGTTACAAAATTTGATCATGTTGAATATAAATTCATTGAAGATTCGGATACAAGTTTGCATGATTATTTTGAGGATTCAAATGAAGAGATACCATGGATAGTGAACAAAGAGTTTGAATTAAATGACAAAGTGGTTGATCTATTAGAAGCAATGCAAGTGATTGATCATGAAGATGAGTTACTTGACATACACTTTGACCAAAAATATTTGAGGGTTGAAAATTATGGGCATGTTTTCAATTGGGTGCCCAATTTTGGTATGTTTTATGAACAAGTAATCAATGAAGAATATGAAGACCATGAGGTGAAAGAGGTAATTGCAAATCCTCATCAAATTTTGGTAAATGAAAATGTGAAAAAGGTAAAATCTAAACCTTTGTGTCCAAACATCCAATATTTAGGTGAATATTTGTATAATTCAAATGATATTTATGATGAAATGCCATTGAAGGTGAATGAAGAACAAGGATTAATTTCTAACCACACATTTGATAACATTACTTTAACAAATGAAAAGGACCTTGATGCACTTAAATTGCTAAATCAAATTCATCAACAATTAATTCTTGAACCTAGGATAAAAACTTCTAATGATCCCCATTTAGTAAATATCCTAGATGCTTGTAAATTGTTGCACAATCTTGATTGGCCTAAGAACATGGAAGATGAATTAGCTTTGAAATTTTTAGAAATAGGCTCTTTCTTACAAAATTTTATTTTGAATAAAGAAAGCCTAGTTCCAAATCATGAATGGAATTATGAAATTTACACCTTAAATAATAGACAAGAAAGAATTGAAAATAAACCATTGTCTAATCAATTTGGTAATTTGAATCTCACCTATGAGAATACTAATGGAACTAAATCTAATTGGTGGGGTGAGAGAGGAAAGTTGAAGTTGGTTGCATTGTTTGGTCTAATATTGTTTTTGTTTGATTCCTTCCACATTTGGCATGTGTATCACATTATATGTCTTTTGGAATGCTCAAATCATGTTTGGGATCCAAGGAAGTGATAGTTCAAACTGTGCATCGTCTTGTACCATATTGTACATTTGTATATAGTCTTTGGTTTTTTGGTTTTTGTTTGTGTTTTCAAGTTTTTTTTTTTGGGATTGTATTTTGGGTGTGGTTTTAATTTTTGTGTCTTGGTCCTTTGGACACTTTTGGTTTGTCTTGAAAAAAAAAAGAAAGAGAAAACAAAATCGAGATGTCAACTTATGTCCTTATGAATGTTGACTAAGACTAAGAGAATATGAAACATCGGAATTGTATTGCAGAAATCTCCACGAGTATAACAAACACATTAAAGAATATCGTTCGGAACTTGTGATGCATGAAGTTGTCAGTTTTACAAATTATGGCAATGTAGGTAGTATACTCCATCCGCATTTCAAAAAGAGCAATGCATTCATCCATATCTCATATTACATTCGACATTGCATATACATTTCATCTCAGTTGCATATACATTTCAAATACAATCATTGAAAAGGTGTCAAATCCTCTTAGGGTTATTATATAACATATATTAAAAATATCCTAAGGTTGGTAACTGATGCCCGAACTATCTTGAA
Organism: Wollemia nobilis; assembly: GCA_028583015.1. Taxonomy (NCBI): domain Eukaryota; kingdom Viridiplantae; phylum Streptophyta; class Pinopsida; order Araucariales; family Araucariaceae; genus Wollemia; species Wollemia nobilis. Next base: position 9,548,523 of record JAQPPZ010017209.1, on the reverse strand, counting down.
CCAAACACGTTCTACACATTTTAAAGAGGATCTTGAGAAAAATGGTCAAAACCATACTTGGAAGAAAAGGTGAGGTGAAAGAAGTATTTCGTGTTTGTCCTATCATGCAACATAATCCTTAAAACAATGGTTTTTTACCACTCCTATAGTGCTTAAAGACTAAAATCAGAGTAGTAAGGATAGGGTTAAATCCCCATCAAACTTAGGTTGAGGGTCCAATTCCCCAAAGCTCTTATTTGATCTTCATGGAGTAGTAAGGATAGGGTCTAATTCTCATATCGCTTAGGTTGAGAATCTGTTCCCCAAAGCTTCTATTTTACCTCCATCACGCTTTAAGAAATTAAAAGTGTGATCTACACTCAAGAACTTGAAGTTCCAAAGCAAATATTTGTCATCCTACTTTTATTGCATCATTGATATTAGATTAGAAGGATCATACTACATGTCCCTTGCAATGATGGGTAGTCATCCCTAAGGTTCAAGAAATCAAAAGTAAATTCAAATCCTAGATTATGGGGTTGATCTCCATCGGGGCTATAGACGCCTGACTGGCAGTGGAGTATGCTCATGCATGGCAACATGTCTTGTCTAAAAGCAAGACCACTGACTGCTCAAACGGATAGGCTAGCCTAAAAGTTTCATCCATAACAGGTTAAATCATTTTGTTCAAGATGAGGTAATAAACTCCAGATCAGAGTAGTAAGGATAGGGTTAAATTCCCATCTCGCTTAGGTTGGGAATCCTATTCCCCAAAGCTCTAATTTCACTTACACTTGCACATGGGTTCAAAATGGTAGTGACACATAACCAACTTTGGGATCTAGTAAATTAATTCAGTATACTCATATTTGGTCCTAAGAGGATTTGACAATTTTAATATGTTTGTTCATGGTACTAGAATTTTTGAGCCTTTGCAAATCTTGTTATATCTCTAGCATCTTCACCATACGTTAAATCCTACAGAAATCATCCACAAACTTCTCATACAAACGAATCATAATTGAAAATGACAATGGAAATTTGAACGAGTTTCAAACGATAGGGAATGAAGCACATTGCACACATCGAGCTGATGCTTAATAATTATAATGCTTCATGTATTTCTCGTCTAGTTTCATTCTTGGGATATTTGCTAACGCTTGTGTTTGACTTTTGAAGGTGTTCAAGTTGAGTTATCACCAAAATGCTTAGGAGCATTTCCCAGCAGAGTCGCCATTTGTTGTGGCTGCTCCACAATGTACCCCAAAATTGGGGACCCACATTTTTGCATATTTTCCAAGAAGACCGAAGTGGCCCATATGCTAAAGATCAAAGAAAAAGCAAAACATCGCAAGGAGAAAAAGTGTCGCGATATCGTGACATGTTTCATTTTCGTGGTCCAAAGCAAAGAGAAAAAAGCGAGGAAAAAGTGTCGCGATATCCCGCCATGTTGCATTTTCACGGTCCAAAGCAAAGAGAAAAAGCAAGGAGAAAAAAGTGTCGTGATATCGCGACATATTGCATTTTCGCGATCAAAAGAGAAGAGAAATAACAAGAAAGAAAAAGTGTCACGATATCACGACATGTTGCATTTTTGCGATCCAAAGAAAAGAGAAAAAAGAAAGAGGAAAAAGTGTCATGATATCGTGATGTGTTGCATTTTTGCGGCCAAAGGAGAAGAGAAAAAGCAAGGAGGAAAAAATGTCATGATATCGTGACATGTTGCAATTTTGCGGCCAAAGGAGAAGAGAAAGAACAAGAAAGAAAAAGTGTCGCGATATCACGACATGTATTTTCATGGCCAAGAGCAACAGAAGGGGGAAAAAGTGTCGCGATATCGTGACATGTTGCATTTTCACGGTCCAAAGAAAAGGAAAAAGTGTCACGATATCGTGACATTTTGCATTTTCGCAACTCAAAAAGAGGCAAGAAGAGAAACAAAAGTGTCACGATATTACGACATGTTGCATTTTCGTGACTCAAAAAGGGTAGGCAGGCAGTGAAACAAAAGTGTCGCGATATCGCAACATGTTGCATTTTCATGACTCAAAAGGGGCAGGCAGGCAGAGAGACAAGAGTGTCATGATTTCGTGACATGTCCGATTTTTGCCAAGGGAACAGAGTAGTGGAAAGTGTGTCTGATATTAGTGATGAACACCAGGATAGTGAAACTGAAGACTGCATAATGATGTCAACCTATAAGGAATAAATCGAAGATTGAATAAGGTAATTTGTCACATAAGGACAAAATCCAATGAATAATACAAAACGTTACATAAGTAATCTTTAATGATTTGAAATCATTTAAGATGGTCGTTACACATGGAAGGAAGCGGATGCATGCCCATGTGGAGAAAAGAAAACATTTTTGTTTTGAAATCAAATGAAAAAAAAAATGAACAGAGGAAGCCAAACCATGGGAATGAAACGAAGGGCCACAAAATAGAAATGAAAAGCTTTTTTGGAAACCAAAACACATGCATGCACAAGGGAAGGTGAAACGAACAATCATTGGAAAATGAAACGAAAAGCTTCCTAAAAATTTTAAATACGCCAGGCAAGGATGTTTTGAGGGGTTGGAAGCTGCTGCAAGAAGATTTGCAGTTTTAAAGGCAAGAGGGCCATTCTGGACCTGTTTGGGCTATTTTTCATCCATGGACTAGTTTGGAAAAACCAGAAATTTTTGTTATTATAAAATGACAAATTTTTAATACAGAAAATTTCAAAAAGTTGAATCTTATGGACAAGAAAGGAGTCATTTTCTTCATGCAATATTAAATGTCTATTTTTCCCCTTTTTAGATTTTAGGCTTGTAAATGGATTTTATGCAAGTTTCATGGTTTCTTCATGTGAATGTTTAAATCTGAAAACCTCATTTAAAACCCTAGGAGCCAACACTTAGCTTATCTTGATTGTGCTTTTTTGCAAGTCCAATAGGTTAGGTTGCATGCATGGAAACCTCACATATTCAATTTTGTCAAAATATGATAGCATCATACTGAATGCATTTTATTTTCAGTTTTCTAAATTTTCTTTCAACTTTTTTTGCATTTTAATTTTTCTAGAAATTTTAATTTTTTTTTAATGTTCAGGCATTAAAATAAACATTAAAAAATTTTCAAAATCCAAAAAATAATTTCATCATTGCGTAGGCTATACTTTAGGCTTCCAATATGCACTTTGAAATTTTATTTTCAGAGTTGTTTAGTATTTTTAAAAACTCATCGAAGTTGTTGTTTTGTTACAAATTTTAAGAATCCGAAAATAGAAAATTTCCATTTTAAGGTCAGATTTCATTTTTTTGAGTTTTTTTTTGCACTCATGAGCCTATGATGACATTCCATTCATGAAAGTTCCAATTTCATTGAAGGAGTTATGTTTTATGGCATTTTCACAAATTTCCATTTTGAGCCTAAAATTACCCTCTTCATAAAAATTCTAATTTTACGAAAGAGGGGTAATTTGAGTATTACATTGAAGGTATTTTCTTCAAAGCACTTAATTGTTCATCTTGATGAAAATTTGATTTCATTTAAGAGGGATAAGTTAAAGTGACATTTAAAGCCCTTTATCCAAGGCCATAAATTATTGCTTCTTTGTGAAAATTCATTTCACCAAAGAGGGATAGTTTATCGATCATATTGAAAGCTATCTTTATCTTCATGATAGTAAGCCATATTTGGAATTAATAAAGAAGATAAAATATACCTTAAAAATCTCAAGATAAAATGAATTAAGGCACTACATCGTGGTCATATGAGGGTCGACTCACATTTTCTTTATTTTGATTCAATGAACGATCACTACAGTTTCATGGTAAAATAAACCAACATTGCCCCTTGTTTATAGTTACTTGCAATCACTAAGGTGTTCCACACATTTAAATTGAATATCTTTATTTGAGATTACTAATATACATATGCAAATGCTAATATAGCGGAGACCTTGGAGAAGTTGTTTGTTTAACTTCTTTGCAAGAGGGGATTTGGAACCCAAATCCTAAGGGAGAGTGTACTTTCACAATTGGGTGAAAATACCACTCAACAAACCTAATCTATATAATGGAAACTTGCAAGAATTGAAAACTAATTCTATGTTTAGAAATTTAAAGTTAACTACAAGTGCAAGAATGGAAATTGCTAAATTGAAATCTAATCTACTTTTGTAGAATTGAAATAACAAAATTGAAATTGCTAAATTGAAATGTTGCTAAAATGAAATCCTAAATTACACTTGTAGAATTGAAACCTAGTTTACTCTTACAGAATTGAAATGATGCTTGGAAATAAAACTTATGCTAAAAACACCTGTCAGTGTCTTGCTACAGAAGGTCGTCAAGCTTCTACTACAATGACTGACAATAAAATGAAATCTGCTAAAAATTGAAAGTTGCTAAAACATAAAAATAGAGAACATGGAAAGTAGAGGAAACATGGGAAACAAATGTCTAATCTAATTTTTCAGCTAACACACACACAAATTTTGTATACAAACATAATGGAAAACATAAATAACATCACACAAACTTAAAATAAGAAAATGAAATCTGACAAACAATATGTTAATTCTACTGCAGCAAAATTATATATTAAAACTTGTCATATAGGCCTGAAAGTGGGCCCATGCTTCCTGATCTAGAAGAAGGTGGGAAAAACACTCCTTAACTAATTAACAATCACACTTTCTCATGAACATAAATTAACAAAAAATGCACTTTATTTCTATCAAAACTGTTATAGAAAATGTTGTACTATGCTATTTGCTGCTACTAACTACTCTCCTCTATTCTACTTCCTACTTAGCTCAACAAAGGAGGGAGTTGTGTTATTTATAATAAAATATTACAATATATCTTGTGCTCAAATCAGCCTATTTGCTATTTTTCAGTGATCTGCCAAATAATCTGCAACTGAAATAAGTGTAATTTTGGATAGTTTGTGCTACAGTAGCACTCATTGGCCCTTAAAAGGCATCTTCAGTGGTAGGAGTACATTGGAGGAGTCTTATAAATATCTTGCACACCTGTCTCCACTTTAAAATATCATTTCCTAATATTCTATAATCAATCTGGGTTTATTTCAGGACAGGGTCAATTGCATCAATTGATATTTCCTTGTGATCTATCTTTTGGTTGGTAAGGAATGGTGGGTATAGTTGTAGAATAATTTTCCTATATACTCTCAACCTAAAGTTACCTTTTCAATCGCTTGGAAACCACAAAATAGTTAAATAGAAGCGTATTCCCTTATTATTCTAAAGATCTTCAGAATAATTGGTTGTAGGTGCACTTTAAGTTCAAAATATCTTCATACTACTTGTTTTGGTTGCTTATTTTAGGTAGGTCACTTAATCCAGCTCCCAGGAGGTGATCCCAACCATTTTTACCTTCTTCTATTGGTAAATTCTAGGCCCTGCCATTCATTGGCAGTTGGCTAGAATTTACATGGTAAATTATTGCATTTTCCAGATCTGCTACACAATTGCAAATTATTGGTATTTATTGCAAATTCAAACAAATTATAATGTGAGAAAATCATTCAAATATCAACATGAAGGAGTACATCAAGTTGCTACTAAATTTATACACTTCATTCACTAAGTAACCATGCTGAAATAGTGCAACAATACTACACAATTATCCCTGCTTTGTTATACCCTATTGCTATCTATTTAGACCATGTGGGAATGTTTATAAATAGGTCAGATGTCTTCTGTAGTCCTTATGAACTCATTCCATCTATTTCATCATGCTTTGATTGAAAAATTCAAGGTGCTCCTATAAAGTGACAGCTTGCTAATTTTTATATGCTTGTTTTCTACAAATTTTTAGATTTATGAAAATCTTGAAAATTTGGCTTTAATGTGGATTTAAAACAATTTGAAGAGTAGGAAAACATTCAAAACCATTGTTAATTTAATGGATATCAGCATACCATGTTTGGCTTATTGAAATGCATGTTTTTATTTGCTACTTAATCATGTATAAATAGTCACAAAATATTGAAAATAGTAAAAAATAGAGATATAGTGTTCCTAACATAAAATCATGCAAATACATAACAAATAATATATTCTAATCAACTATTTGGCAATTAACTTTGTCATGTTTGGTAATATGGTAGTTTTTATGTCAAACATAGTGTAAAAATGAGGCATTTCTAGGGCTCATCATTCCTCCCAGCTTGAACTGATGCATGCCCTCATGCATCCTAGTAGGCCATAGTAATATGTTGGTTTTATCCTTGTGAAAAAATCCTTTGTCACTTGTTACCTTAGAAATTCCTCTTTGCTACAAGCATTTTGCAATTAAGCACATATATGATTATGTTTATGCTTTTCTACAAGTTTTAGTGTTGCAAGGTACCTCTTAAAGGCTTGATATCATGTAATTCATATTGAAATAGCATTATTGTGGAACCATATTTTGCAGATGCACTACTACTGGTGGAATTTTCTATTCTGACAACATTTCAGCCTAAATGCCTATTTTTGTTATTTTTGCACCTTTGAAACAAAATTGACAAAAATTTAAATTTGAATATTTTTGAGGGATGTACTACTTGTGGTGGGATGATTTTGAGCTTTAGGAACCTTAATATTTGATGTGACATACTCTTTTTGTTATTCTACAATATTTTTACGAAATTCTGGTAAATTTTATGTCTTATTTCGAAGATCTTTGGAATAATACTGTTATTTTGAAGATGTCTTTGCTTATTCTGAAGATGCATATAAAATTTAAAAATGATATCATATGGAAAAGTTAGCTATATATTCTATTGTGGACCCATATATAGGGTATGTAAGCCTTCCATAACATCAAAAATCCCCTCTCTATCCTTTTGTTTAGATGCTATTCTTCATTTTGTATATTGTTATTTTATTGCAGCAGTAGTAAAACATAATATTTAGGTGCATTTTCCAGATTATCCTCCTCAAATTTATGAGACAACTATGAGATATAAACTTGCAGTTCTCTTTCTGAAACCTACCTTGCGAACTGAAATAGAATTGTTGCCATGTCTATCCCAAAATCAGGTTTTTGCACAATTTTGAAGTTCTCATGCAACTAAGGGTAGAAGGGGGTGTTTCTTGACATTTTGAACATGTTCTATTATCAACTTGTCAATATTGTATGAATAGTTTATGCCAAATAACGATTATCATATACTAAATGCTAAATCCTTACTATGTCTTAAATGCAAGAAACATATACCTTACTATCCTAAAAATTGATCATGCACCTTACAGGCTACTTCTGATGATTGTTAGAAAGCTATTTAAAAACATAAACATAACTCATGTGTAGTGTGATATTTGTACAATGGTGAAACAATGATGGGTGGATCAACAAGGCAATGCACACCAAAAAATCGGTTTTCATGCAAGTCAACTCAATAGTGCCTCAAGGAGGTTTTCACTACTAAATTATTCATTTTTTTTTCTTTTTCTTTTTCATTTTTCTTTTCCCTTTTTTTTATATATTTTTTCATTAGAAAATACTACCATTTCTAGTTTTCAACCAACTTCTGTATTTTTTTTCTAAATGCTTCAACAAGATAGAATGTCTCTTACTCTTATTTGGATAATAACAATCCTTATTCTACAAAAATATGTTGATCCTTGTATGAAAACACCATATTTTTTTGCTGAAACCTGCAACAATGATGCAACCGTCCTTTCTAGATGAGTAGTAAGAATCTTATTATGTCATTATTACCTCCTTTATTGCTGGAAATGAAGTATTGACTCCATTGTTCCTCCTCCATGCTGAAATTGATGCTTGTCCTCATGTATCCCCATTTTGTGGGACATGCCTTTTGCTACAATTTTCTCTCTCTCTCTCTCTCTCTCTCTCTCTCTTTCTCTTTTTTTTTCTATCTCTCTTTTTATTTTTCAACTTTTTCTCTTGTCTTGCTTGTGCCCATGAAGGAAGTTCACAAACAATATTATTCTCTTTTTTATTTTCTTGTATTTTTTTTTCTTTTTGTCAATTGTTTTAGCATCACTCTGAATATGATATGGAAGAGAAATTCTCTTCCATCATGTGTACATCCAATTGTGTAATTTCCCTCAAGAAATCCTCCCTAGTTAATAGTGCATGGTATACTCGAAGGCAATGTCCATTTACCACTAACTTCCTCCATGAATCACCAATGGGAGAAAGAAGCACTCCTCCATATTTAAAAATGTGTTTAATAAAGTGTAGTCCATGCGACCTAGTCTACAAAATCTTTTCAATCTATACTTGAAACAATTCAATACCAATTCCCAAAGATGTTAAAAACATTAGTAACTCAATTTCAATAGAAAAATGTGGTTTTTTATCATAAACCAGTTCATGTAGTGTGAAATTGAGTATGTCTGACATATGATCATAAAATTGAGTATGTGAGTTGGAGAGGAGAGGGCAATCCTCCAAGGGAGGTCCCAGGTTCAAATATCCACCCTACCAAAAAGCTAAATTGGGTATTCAAAATCCAATTGATAATTTTGGTGCGGGTAGGGTCGGGTGCGACTCCCGGGTGACTTTGACGGTGTAGAATCCCCTATTCATGATCTCTCAGACTAAGGTAGCCTCGCAAGGGGTTTTTCACTTATAAAAAATAAATAAATAAATAAAATAGAAAGTGGTCCTTATGTGTGAATGTATTCAGTTGTTGACAATATTAACACACTCTCAATTTCCTATTTTTCTTTGGAATAATAACTAACGGAGGAATACATCGGTTATCAAAAATTGGATAAATTAATCTAACCTCCAAGAGTTTCTTTATTATAGTTGTGACAATAACTTTTAAGGTATAATTTAATTGCATTTGCAGTTGTTTCATAGGTTTAACATTTTCAATATATATCCTCTGAGTGCATTCATCAAAATGAAATATTGACATACCCTTGTATTTCCATGCAAAAGTATTGAAATATTGTTTCAAAAGAGCGAACAATTTTTCTTTCTGTTCATAATTCATCCAACTAATAATGTTCAAGAATTTTATTGGTTGCACTTCAATTTGTTTCATTCCTAGGAGGACAAAATTTACCCCTTTGTAATTGCTTACTAAGGAGTTCAATTGAAGTAAACTTTCTATGTGAAAATTTTCTAGTTTTTCCCCTTTATCCAAGGTTGATTTTTGTGTGTCTAGACTAAATGGTTTTTGTGTATCTCCATTGAATTTTATCTCTTCAGGCTCAGTTAAGATCTTATTTGAGCACAATTGGATATTACTACAGTCAATAACATTTCCTACAATATTTTTACCAGATTCAGCTACATAGATAAGGGTTGCCTATCCTATATTATTCATATTGGCCACAGATTATGATGGAGGTAGTGGTTGATTTAATTGTTATATTTTTGTTTTTGGTATCTCTCTTAAGAATAATTTAGACTAGGCAACAAAATTTGCATCTCTAGAATATTTCTGAGTTATGTAAGTAAATGGTATTTGTCAGTGATATGTCCCTGTGAACAAATGCTACAAGTAGCTGATATGATTGTTTTTTCAAGGGATAGTCTTGTATATCTGCCATGATGTCTTTCCAAAACCTAGTACAAATTTGTTTAAACTACCCTAATGATATGGATATAAAAGGGCAGTACTAGCATATGGCTCTAAATTTTTCAAGAGATCTTCTGTTTCTTGATATTGAGGATGATGAATTTCTTTCAATTTTTATCAAGAATTTCAAACATAGACAATTTAACTCCTAAATGTGAAGATCACCTCCATGTGGTTTCTTGCTTGTTTTCTAAAAGGATTAAAATGCAACTATCAATAATTATTATTTATACTAGTTATTATATTTAGATTTTACTCTAAACTTCATAACTTAGCACAATAATAACTATTTGACTACTTTTACCTGCTAACAACATTGTGTTCCCTAAAAATGGTGCCAAATGATTCCTGTCATTAAAAGCATAATTAAATCTTATGATTTATCAATCTGGGGTGGTGTACAAGGCTGTATATGATAGAAGGTTAGGGCAGAGTACAATTTAGGCATTCAGGTTTCAAGCATTTATTAGGTGAAATAGATTTTGGTTTAGCCTTTTGGTGTCACACTAAACCTAATCTGCAGAATGGAAACTTGGAAGAATTGAAAAATAATTCTAAGTTTAGAAATTTAAAGTTAACTACAATTGCAGGAATGCAAATTTCTGAATTAAAATCTAATCTACTTTTACAGAATTGAAATAATAGAATTGAAATTGCTAAAATGAAATCCTAAATTACACTTGCAAAATTGAAATCTGGTTTACTCTTGCAGAATTGAAATGATTCGTAGAAATAAAACTTATGCTAAAAACACCTGTCAGTGTCTTGCTACAGAAGGTCATCAAGCTTCTACTACAATGACTAACAACAAAATGAAAATTGTTGAAAATTGAAAGTTGTTGAAACATAAAAATAGAGAACATGGAAAGCAGAGAAAACATGGGAAACAAATTTCTAACTTAATTTATCTGACACATACACAAATTTTATATACAGACATAATGAAAAACATAAATAACATCACACAAACATAAAATAAGAAAATGAAATCTGATAAGCAATCTGTTAATTCTACTACAAAAAAATTACAGATTAAAACTTGTCATAAAAATCCTCCTTCTAGGCCTGAAAGTGGGCCCGTTTTTCCTGATCTAGAATAAGGTGGGAAAAACACTCCCTAACTAATTAACAATCACACTTTGTATGAACATAAATTAATAGAAAAAACTATGTTTTATTTCTATCATAACTGTTACAAAAAATGTTGTACTATGTTATTTTCAACTAATAACTACCCTACTTTATTATACTTCCTAATTAGCTCAAATAAGGAGGGATATGTGTTATTTATAATAAAATATTACAATATATCTCATGCTCAAATCAACCTATTTGCTATTTTCAGTGATCTACCAAATAATCTACAACTAAAATAAGTGTAATTTTGGACAATTTGTGCTACAACAACACTCATTGGCCCTTAAAATATTTCTTCAATGGTAGGAGTATGTTGGAGGAGTCTTAGAAATATCTTGCACACCTGTATCCACTTTAAAATATCATTTCCTAATATTCTACAATTAATTTGGGTCTATTTCAAGATAGGATCAATTGCATCAATTGATATTTCCTTGTGAGTTGTGTCTTTTGGTCAGTAAGGAATGGTGGGGACAACTGTAGAAGACTTTTCCTATATCCTCTCAACCTTAATTTTCCTTTTCAACCACTTGGAAACTGTAAAAAGTCAAACAAAAGTGTGTTCCCCTGTTATTTTGAAGATCTTCGAAATAACTGGCTATAGGTGCACTTTAAGTTCAAAACATCTTTAGACTGCTTGTTTTGGTTGCTTCTTTTAGGTAGGTCACTTAATCCAGCTCCCAAGAGGTGATCCCAACCATTTTTACCTTCTTCTATTGGTAAATTCTAGGCCCTGCCATTCATTGGCAGTTGGCTAGAATTTACATGGTAAATTACTGCATTTTATAGATCTGATGCACAGTTGCAAATTATTGGAATTTATTGCAAATTCAAACAAAATATAATGTGGTAAAATAATTCAAATATCAACATAAAGGAGTACATTAAATTTCTACTAAATTTACGCACTTCATTCACCAAGTAACCATGCCAAAATAGTGCAACAATGCTGCACAATTGTCCCTGCTCTGTTATACCTTGTTGCTTCCTATTTAGACCATATGGGAATGTTTCTAAATAGGTCATATTTTTTTCTATAGTCCTTCTAAATTAATTCCATCCATTTCCTCATGCTTTTATTGACAACTTCAAGGTGCTCCTATAAAGTGTCATCTTGTTGATTTTTATATGGTTGTTTTCTGCAGATTTTTAGATTTATGGCAATCCTAAAAATTTGGCTTTAATGTGGATTTCAAACAAGTTGAATGGCGGGAAAACATTCAAAAACCATTTTTAAGTTAATGGATATAATAATACCACATTTTTCTTATTGAAATGCATACTTTTACTTGCTACTTAATCAAGAAAAAACAGTCACAAAAATGTCGAAAATAGTCAAAAACAGAGATATAGTATTTCTAACATAAAATCATGCAAATACTTAACAAATAATATATTCTAATCAAATATTTGGTAATTAAATTTGTAATATTTGGTAATATGGTAGTTTTTATATGTTAAATATAGTGTAAAAATGAGGTATTTCTAGGCCTCATCACTCTGCTTCTCCACAAGAGCCTTGAACTCCCTGAACATGCCGAAAGACTATGATTTTTTCTTGATGGGATATACCCATGTCTTTCGATTGAAGTCATAAATAAAGGTGAGGAAGTATTTATTTTCGGTAAAAGTGTTGGTCTGCATTAGACGAAAAATGTCTGAGTGCACTAGCTCCAGTGGCTATGAAGACCTCCAAGACTGTCCTACAAGAAATGTATCCATGTGTTGCTTGCCAACTAAGCAACCCTCATAGAATTGATTTGGTTGCTTAATAATGGGTAAAACCTTCACCATATGATTCTTGTGCAGCAATTTTAGGCCACTAAAACTCAGGTGATCAAACCTGAGATGCCACAACCAGGTAACATCCTTCATAACCGTGCTTAGAGATATTAGATATTTGTTTTGAAACTGCAATAGAAACATTTTATTCTTAATCTTAGACATAGTTACAATCTATCCATGATCTCTATATCTGATTAATAGAATCCCTATTTGAATTAAATAGTGTGCCTCTTTGCATAAGCTATCCAACACTCAACAAGTTGTGTTTCAGACCAGACACATAGTAGACATCACAAATCTACTTCCTCTCTTCATGCCTAATACGAATGAGGATTTTACCTTTCTCCATAACAAGAACCTTGTTGTTCCTCATATTCACCTCATAATGGACTGTTTCAACCACTTGTGAGAACATTTCCTTGTTCCCTATCATATGTTTGTTGCATCCACTATCAAGATACCAGACATTTTTTTGGCTCTCCTCAATATTGCATATCAACAACATGTTTACACATGCATATTTGCACCTTGTATTTCCAGCTTCATCTCTATAATGGGATTGTTGTTGGTTATACTTGGACATCTTCTTACTGCACTCGAAGATATAGTGGTTGAACTTCTTGTAGTAATAGTAAAAAATCTTGGATTTGTCCTTCTAACTAGATCCACTTGCTATTTTTCCAATCGCCTCTTCCTTCTTACTGATGGAAGTTGTAATTGGTCTCTCCATAATTAGGGTTTGAACTTACTCCCTATTCTTTGCCTTTTCTACACTTACCTCTACCTCTTACTTCTTGATAAATGGATGCACCATGGTGGGAATATTGTCTACCATTGTATCAAAATGAGACCTACACCTTGAATGCCTGCTCCAGAGAGGACTGATTTGAGTGACTCAACTTCTGCTCATGTGTCTACAGGGAACCCATGAGCTCATATATTGAGAGGGTTGTCAAATCCTTTGACTTCTCAATCGCTATAATGATTAATTCAAAATTTGGATGCAGGCTCCTTAGAATCTTCTCCACGATTCTTTGGTTCTGCATGATCTCTCTGTTCAACCACATCTAGTTTATGAAGTTCATTTTCTAGGTGAATAAGTTGCTAATGGACTCTAACACGCTCATATACAGGTTATCAAACTCCCTCCTTAGCATATGTAGCTTCACCAACTTCACATTGTTGGTGCTCTGATAGGAACTGGCTAGGATTTCCTAGGATTGCTTTGCCTTGGTTGCTGCTGCAATCCATAGGAAAATTGTATCCTCGACCTCCTGTATTATGTAGAACAATGCCTTATGATCATTCTTCATGTTTTCCTTTAATAGGTCCTTATCGACTTGGGAGATTGAGGCTATTGTTGCTACATCTACCAATTCTGAGTAACCATTCTTGACCAAATCCCAAAGATCCTATGACCCGAATGGGATCTTCATATGGGTGCTCCAGTAGTCATAGTTCTTTTCGTTGAACCACAGGATCTGTAATTGCAATGAGTTGTTTCTAGAAGCCATGCTTCAATTTTCTATGGGTAGGCATAATATTTGATACCAATTTAAAGGAAATTAAACACCTTGATTGCTCCAGACACCCGTGAGTCATTCGCACATAGCAGTGAGTCCAGGGTTTGCTCATACCATGAGTGATTCTTGTAATAACTCACGTGGTGGAGCGAATCTAGGAATCACTCAACAATCGAGCAAGTTTGGGCTTCACACACAAAATGTGATGAGAAACAATGATGCTGAGAGAGAGATAATATTAGGATTTGTTGTCCATCAGAGATCCCTTAGGGAAATATGAGTATCACCCTATGGAGACGCAAGATAGAGAATAACACTTGAATTTGAGCAAGAATGGGTTGGGATATTGATGAAGTTCGCTCAAGATTAATGTAATTCTAGGAATCACACAACTAGTGAAGTGAGGAGGAGATTTGAGTGAGGAGGAGAAAATAGAATGATTTCAATTTATAAGTCCTAAAATTTGACTTTATCGAAAGGTAATTCTTGGATTGGAATCACTATGATCAAGAGGTAAACCTATGGTTCACTCATCTAAGTAGTGATGCTAGGTTTCATTTAAGAAAAAAATACTATCACTATCTTTTGGTGTGATATCCAGCAAGAAGAGGAGGGTTGTGCAAATACAACTACGAATTGACAAGACAAAAAAAATAACTCAAACACAAAATAGTAGTGGGGATTAAGACAGAGATGTTTGACAAACCCTTTCGAACGCCCAAAAAATAGTAGAAGATTTATTTATCTAAATGGACAGATTACAGCGCTCCTTAATTGAGGGTTTACAATGCAAAGTTCATTGCAATATAAACAGTAAGATGAAAACTTTTGAGACTACTGCTCGGATCTACCACACCTTTGCAACTATTATGTTGTTGCTCTATATCTACGCTAATCTACTCTCACTCAAAGTACCAACTGCATAGGTTTTTATATATGGGATTGGAGTACAAAGGCGAGAAACAAATCAACTACCTACACATGAGAATTAACTACTGCATCAAATCAAGTTCAAATTACAAGAAATTTCTTTATCGTTGTGCTAGGTGAACGATTCCTGGAATCATTTTTTTCCTGAGCGATTCCCTTTCTTACTTCTTTCCTGAGTGACTCCTAGGATCACTGCAGTAAGTGAGTGATTCTTGGAGTTGCTCGTCATCAGAGCGACCTATGATAAATGGTGAAATCAAGTTTATTTTTCTAACAGTAAAATCGTAACTGATACATTTTTGGACAGAGGAGCTAGAATGTTCATGCCTGGTGTCATGATGTTAGGCTAGCAGTGAATGAACAAATTATTATATGAGGGGTGGAAGCAAAATTGTCAATTAAATTCAATCTAAAAATAGGAAATTGTTGTTTCACTATCTTTAGAATGTCCTAAGTGATCAGATTGGGACCTTGAGATGAGAATAAAAACACTACAGGTGCAAGCACATCATTCTGAGTAGTAGTCTTCAGGATTTTTGGAAGAGGAAGACTAGTTGAAAACATGAATGTTAAATAAATAAATACACAAAAAATGAATATATAAATAATATATGTGTATATTTCAATAATTAAAAGTATTAAAGATAAGATGTTTATCTTAAAAATTTCAAAACTATATATAATCTAGCTATGGGAGAAAAATAATTTGATTTTAATATTTCTTGAGCTTCAATAGATACTTATTGTAAATATCTAGATTAATTTGCGATCAGGAGTGTGTTGTTACAATAATCATCACTTATGTTACTAAAATATGTTTTTCTTCTTGATAGATTTACCTCCTGGATTTGATAGATTTAGCTGAAATTGAAATTAAGGTTGGAATATAGGTTATTGGTGAAATATGTAAATTTTATATAACACATACCTCCACTCATGTATAATAAATTTGAAATATTTAAATATAATTCAATATATAAAATGGTCGTAGTCTTTAAATTTTAGTTACCACCGATTTCATTTGGAACACAGTAAGGAGTCTACCACAATAGACTTCACTTTTCCTAAAAGATCTTGGGTCTCCATCTGGTGATCGATCGATGGTGCTTGCAACCATAGTGAGAGACCATGGAGAATAGTTGGTGATAGAGTAATTCTTGCCACTGTTTTTGGCAGAAGAAGATGTCAATATTACCCTCTTCATGGCATAAAATGATCCAATGGCAATGGAATCCTTAAAGTAGTCAAAAAGATACGAAATCCCAAGGGAGACATAAATAACATCAATGCTATTGTATATGGCATCGTCAAATGCACAAAGAACATTAACATCTTCACAAAATATAGAAAACTAGCAAACCTTGTACATAGCAATCCTAGCACAAAGAACTCCGCCACGAGAATCTCCTTGGGAGATTCCACAAATTACTCGCATTCTTCACAAGATTTCTAGCAGCCATGGAGGACGTAGGCGTTTCGTGGCCAACAATATCTCTCAGAGAAAAAGACTCCGCTATTAAAGGCGTATTCATGCCCTAATGGTAGAAGCTTGCACTTGTAGTATTTCTGGGAAAACAATAGTATTTTCAGCCACTCATATGTCCAAAACCTAATAAAAATAGATTTCAGAAAGAGCTTTTTTGAGTGTGACCTGTTGCATACCTTTAAGTCTGGTGTTGTTTAGCACGTGCCTCTCCATTTGGCTAGAAGAGGACTGAACCCTGCGTCACTAAAACTTTCTAATTTGGGCCATATTCCTTCAACGGTATGACAAATACTAAAACACTCTGGAAGAATAATACTCCCTCAAAGAGGAGATAGAAAACATAGTAACATACATGTTTAAAGAATTTTATAGAAGGATTATGCCATGGTGGAGGTCTGGGTATTTTTGGTATAAGTTCCATCAACAGATAAGGAATACCTTCGATTAAGTGATATACATAATATTCATGGATATTAAAATGTTATTCAATGCAAGTTTGTCACCTCTCTCTAAAATGCCAATGATAATGTCACTTTGATACTCTAAATTACTGCTCTGATTAACTGAAGGTAATCCGATGAAATCCAACGACCTAGTAGTAGGCGATTTTAAAATGTCGATGATAACATCATGTTGATACTCCAAATTACTGCTCTGATTAGCTGAAGGTGAGCTGACAAAATCCAACGACCTAGTAGTAGACGGTTTTAGATTTTTGTCTCGAAACATGTAGGCCACACCATCCATATCTATAATTCAATAATAAAATGGATTAGCAGATAAATCATGCTTCAAGAAAGCAAGAATAAATAGATTTCTAAGAACTATTTGCAGATCATGCAAGGATCAAATATGGAATTTGTTGATTGACAAGATCTAGAGTAAATTAGTTGGATGGAAGGGGAATTTGTTGAGTCAGGTAGATAAGCTATAACTTCTTAAGAGTACTCTCCATGTACTCCATGTATATTTGTTATTAATGTTTCATATTCCTTTCAAAGTAGTTAATGTATGAAAAAATATTCAAAAACATTTCCTATAGGAAAGAGGAGAGGAGTAGAATTCCACTTGTATCTTGGTAAAAAGTATGCAAGGATAAATAAAATGGAGGACTTGGACTTAGAAGAATAAAGGATATGAAAAAGTCCTTGGCAGAAAATATGAGATACAAGCTAATGAAGGAGGGACATGCCTTATGGACAATAATTCTAAGAGATAAGTACCTTGATAATCAAGAGGAGACTAGAATTTTGACCATCTAAATCTCTGTCGAGGATCTTCATTATGGAACCACATAGTGAAGGGTAAAGAGGTACAATTGAAAGACACCCAATGGAAGATAGTGAATGGTAAGTCTATCCACTTTTGTAAATATGCATGCACTATTAAGAAGTATTAGAACAAAGCTAGAACAAAATTATTGGAATATGGTGAGTGATTATTTGGTAGCAGGAGAAAAGGTAAGATGGAAGGAGTTAAACCTCCATAATCAATATGAGGAAAACTTTCAAAAACTAAAAACTAAATTAATAGTGTATTGTGTAAGCCTCATTTTTACTAAGGATACAATAGTATGGGGAGATACTCAAGAAGATATTTCACTATTAAATCAGCCTATGATCTATCACATGCAAATCTTGAGGTAGTATTTCAATGTGATTGATTATAGAAAATGAAAGCCATTTTTTATCATAGAAAATGAAAGCTATTTCAAAGTTAGCAATTTTCCTTTGGGTGATATTCCAAAATAAGATATTAACAATAGAAAATCTTTATAAGAGGGGTTTCCAATATTCTTAGAATGTAATTAGTCCGTCAAAATATTGTATGATATAATAGAGAATATGGGGGTTGTGTGGGTCATGCCTAATAACATGGTAGGATGGATAAAATAATGGGAAAAGCCTTCTAAAATCCCAAGACTAAAATAGATTTAGAATTTGATTCTCTTTTATTATACATTGGGAGTTTGGTTGGAGAGTAATAGAAGACTTTTTAAATAATAGAAGAGATCTACTACTAGGAATAGAGAATACATCATAGTTTTCACATTGAAGAACCTTCAAGTAGTGAAAGTTCATGAGAGTATAGAATCATTGGATGGAGCTAAAGTAAGTGTAAATTGGAACCTAAGTTTAGTTGGGGTAATGTGAATCTCGAAGGAAGATTTAGGAGCTTCACCAATTAGAAACCACCAATACAAGGATGGATAAAACTATACATTTATGCGGCTTTTAAAGGAAATATAGGTAAGTTTGGAAAAATAGCAATCCTCAGTGATAGTCAAGGAATGGTGATCGAAGCTATGATTGAATACTTGGGCATAATGACTAGTCATAAAATCAAAACTAGAGCAGTTTTGGCAAGAGTAAATATGACAATTCAATTGGGGGCTAAGTGATTAATAATTGAGGAAGACTCATTGAATATTTTTAATTGTCTCAAAAAAAATTTACTGGAAAGTTGGAGAGAAGCAAACATATTAACAAACATACTAAGATACCTAAATGCACTAGATGAATTTCAAGTGTTACATGTCTATAGAGAAGGAAAAAGAACACCTGATTAGATAACCAACTAGGGAGCTCTCAGAGAGGAGTATAAAACATGAAAACCACTATATATTATAAATATAGATGTCCTCTATCTAGTGTAAAAGGAGGGAGGACATTTATAAAAGTTATCCAATGGGTAATCCTATGTTCAAAATATCCATAGTAAATTTGGATATTGCATGCTACATGGCCATTCCCTTTGAAAATCATTGAGATTTATCAACTTGTAGCCATAATAATATTGAGAAATTGGTCTAATGAGAGTTCCTTTTTTTGAAGATATATATATGTGGCTGGACTCAATTTCTAGAGTTTTATGAATTTGTTTGTTGAGGGTTCAATTTCTAAGATCTGTGGACTTGTCTATGGGATTCATATTCTAGATATCTATGGACTTACCCTATAAAGGTTTAATATTTAGAATATTTATGGACCTAGTGATGGAGGGAATAATTTTCAAGGGGACTCATGACATTTTGGAAGCATAATGAGGCCTCAAGAGAGAAGGATTCCAATTTTTGAATATTTTTATATCTATGTGTGGAGGGATCTATTTTCTAAAGATCTATAGATGTACTAAAGTTATGGGAGTTTTAATATATATGGGATAAAAAGAATAATAGATGTGAAATATTGATGTAATAAATTATATGAATATTGGTAAAAGGATTTTTGCCCTTTCAAAAACATTGACTTTACCCCAATAAAAATATAGATAATGATCTTATGTTTTTCTAGTAATCACCATTTAGAAAAACCAATTTGTAGTTAAAATAAATTCTCTTGCAAAAAGTCTACAATTAGATAACCAATAAATAATTTGACATCAAAAATTAATAAATAATACACTATTTGCATCATTGAAAACTTTAAATCTCATAATAAAATGAGAATTAGAAAATGAAATATAATAAATTTTAATATTTTCCACACACTTATAATGAAAATTGAATTATTTACCCAAAAATTATATGAAAAAAATATTTACCAATTTTGATCTTAAATGTTTAGGATAGGCTATAATTTATAAAAGTTTTTACATAAAAAAGAATAATACTTTGTCTCACATGGATAACTTAGTGGTGTTTCATTGGACTATTATCTAAGTTACGCAATTGTCAAAAAATTTCAATATTAGAACTACAAAGCATTACAATATTTGAAGAAATAAAATAGAACTGATTGATTATTCCATGGATCAACTTTGTATAAATAAAAAGGTTGATCATTGAGAGCTTTTGGATTACAACAACTCAATAATATGATGTAGACTATAACTGAGAATTCACATGACTCATGAAGGAGGGAAACTCAAGTAAGTCTATGCTAGTAGAACTTAAGAGAATAATTACTTATTCTAACACTCCCCTTAAGTGATACTAGGGGTGTATTGTGCAAATAAGTCCCGACAACAGAGCCTGATGAGGTACTCATGTACAATGGTTTCTTTTATGAAGAGATGGTAAAAAACCCATGGTAAATACCATCTATCAAAAAATAAAAAAGGAAGAGTCATGTATTAAGTTAGCGAATATTATCTTCTTAATACAAAAAAAAGTTGAGTCCTGACAACATGGCCTGATGAGGTACTCATTTACAATAAATATATGAGATGGTGAAAAAACCACATGGGAAAAACTATCTGCTATGAAATAAAGAGGCATGTCTTCGGATG
Source organism: Wollemia nobilis (assembly GCA_028583015.1). Lineage (NCBI taxonomy): Eukaryota > Viridiplantae > Streptophyta > Pinopsida > Araucariales > Araucariaceae > Wollemia > Wollemia nobilis. Next base: position 9,527,890 of record JAQPPZ010017209.1, on the reverse strand, counting down.
GTGAATATTGTCCTTAATAACAAAAAAATGAGTCCCAGCAACATGGCCTGATGAGGTAATCATGTATAATATGTAAGGGAGAGATGAGAAATAAAACCACGTGGGAAAAAACCATCCTCTAAAGAATACAATAATAAAAGGAGAGGTGAAAGACTTTTGTTTCAATGTAGCTATAATACTCCAAGTTTCTCTCACAACTGTATGTAATGCGGAGAAGGAAATGACTTTGTGAAGATGTCTGCAACATGAATTTCAGTTGGAATATAGTCCAAGTATATGTCCCTATTCTGAATATGCTATTGAATGAAATGCATGTGTATATCAATGTGCTTGTTGCGGTGATGCTCAACTTGATTGCATACAATATGAATTGTGCTCTGATTGTCACACCAAAGAGTAATAGGTTTGTCATGGGTAAAACCAAATTCTCTTAGAATTTGATGAAGCCAAAGAGCTTCCTGATAGGCCACTGCTTGTTTTTTTTTGCATAACCATAAAATTGGTGAAGAACCAAGATAAAATACATAGCCAAAAGTTGAACATCTATCTTCTATTGAACTTTCCCAATATGAATCCTTGTAGACAATGATATCCATGGATTTTACCTCATATAATATCCTAAAGTGAGTAGTTTCTTGCAAGTAGTAGAGGATTATTTTTGTTGTTTTCTAGTAATTGAAATGAGGTTGATGTGAGAATCTAGATATTAAGCCAACAACCTATGAGATATCTGGATGATTATGAGTAATGTATAATAGACTCCCTACAAGTTGATGGTATAGAGTTGCATCACATAGAAGGGATGTGTAGGAAGTATTTAGATTGACTCCATACTGAAAAGGTGTAGGAGAAGTTTTACAATATGTAATTTTAAACCTTTGAAGAAGATCTAGAGTGTATTTTTTTTGACACAATGAAATTCCTGCATATGTTTGATTTATTTGGATCCCAAGAAAGTAATGAGCTAGACCTAGATAAGCCATATCAAATTTTTTAGAGGGGAAGTATTTTATAGTCTAAATGTGAGCAAAGTCACTACCAGTGAGTAGTAGATCATCAAAATATAGAACAAGTATGATGATTTTTCCTTCATCTCTCCAAATGTAGACTGTGTTATCAGACTCACAATGAGAAAAACCTAAGGAAATAAGGAAGGAGTCCATTTTTTTTATGCCAATATCTAGGAGCTTGTTTGAGGCCATAGAGAGACTTCTTTAGCCTACAAACAATAGAGGAGTCTTGAGTGAAACTAGCAGGTTGTTCCATGAATATCTCTTCCTTTGAGTCCCCATTTAAGAAAGCACTTTTTAAATCCATTTGAAATATAGGCCACTTTTGGGAAGTAGCCAGAGCAAAAACTAGCCTAACAGAATCCATTTTGGCAACTGGTGCAAAGGTTTTAGTATAATAAATTCCTTCAATTTGATAGAAACCTTTGGCTACTAGGCGAGCTTTGTATTTATCAATTTCTCCATTAGGACCATATTTTATTTTGTAAATCCATTTACAATGAACTAATTTCCTTCCTTTAGGTAGGGGAACTAAATCCCAAGTTTTATTTTTGATTAAGGAAGATAATTCATTTTCCATGGCATCATCCCATTCTTTAATACTAGTTGCTTCTTTGAAGTATTGAGGATCAGAGTAAATAGACTGATAGACAAGACCAATGCCTATGGAGTTGGTTAATATGGATGATGGAATATTTTGGATGTAAGGAGTAGCTTCTTTAACAATGGTGCAGGCCCATTTTGGCATAGTGGAAGGAGTAGAAGGAGTGGAAAGACTTTGATTTGGAGTTATAGGTTCCTCATATTGATCATCAATCTCTAAATTAATATCTAAAGTTGGTTCTTCATTATATTGAGGTTCTATTATAGGAGAAGGCTCAATAGAGGAAGAGGATGGTTGAGGATATTTTTGAGGGAATGTTTCATCAAATTGGACATTCTTATGAAAAAAGACCTCATGAGTTGTGGTATCAAGGAGCTTGTATGCTTTCATTTCCTCACAATAACCAATAAATATGAGCTCTTTGCTTTTCTTATCTAGAGCCTTCATTTTGTTATTTGTGATGTGCACCCAAGAAGTACACCCAAAAATATTGAAGAAGGAGACATCCGGTTTTGAGCCAGTCCATGCTTCTTCAGGAGTTAAATGGTCAAGAGATTTATGAGGTGTGTGGTTTTGAATATAGTTTGCATACTTAATAGCTTATGCCCAAAAAAAAATTGGAAGATCTCTTGAATGGAGCATATAGTTTACCATTTCCTTCAATGTTTTGTTTTCCCTCACTGCAATGCCATTTTTCTGTGGATTATGGGAGACAAAATGTTGATGAATGATGTCATGACTTGATAGAAATATTGAGAACTCATTACTGTAGTATTCCCCCCCATTATTTGTGCAAATTTGGTTGATGTTGCAAGAGGCCTAATTTTTAACTAAGGATTTGAAGATTCTGAAGTGGGATAGAATATCACTTTTGTATTTTAGGAAGTAGACCCAAGTTCTTTTGGAAAATTCATCAATGAAGTTTTGAGCATATTTTTCTCCTTTGAAAGAAGGCTCTGGGAAAAACATCAAGTCACTATGGATTAACTCTAGAGGGGATAAGGCTTTTAGAGAACCACTTGGGTGGAAAGGATATTGATGTTGCTTTCCAAGAGCACATCTAGGAAATACTACATCAATAGAAGACACTTGAGGTAAACCTATTACAATTTTATGTGTGTTCAATTCCTTTAGATAGTTATAACTGAGATGACCAAACCTTTCATGCCAAATTTTGCTTTCAAGATCTCCATGAGCCACAAAATAAGAGTTCCATTTTGGATTTTTGAATCCTTTGAAGTGAAATAGGTGAGTGTTGTGATCAATATCTCCTTTGGCTATAAGAGAGTGGGGGTCTTGAAAGTCTCTTATCTCAAATCTTGTTGGAGAGAAGAGAACAATTTTCCCCTTTCTAGAAGTACAAATATGATATACAGAGAGGATATTTGTTGCAATGTTTAAAACATAGAGAACATTATTGATAGATCCACCATCAATGGATATGTCACCCTTTCCTTTGATTGGGATAAAGGAAGAGTCACCAACTTCTATGCTACATGTTGAAATTAAGGAGATAAAAGATAATGATTCATCTGAAGCAATCATGTGATGAGTTACTCTAGAATCTAGGATCCAATAATTATATGAAGTATTGATTGTCTTATCTTGAACATTTAGGTATTTTCCTATATGATTTTTACTATATATATTTTGATCCTTCATAGCTGCCTCTAGTTTTTGTAATATTTTCCAGTATTTGTTTGTATAATGAACATTATTTTTGCAATGAGTACAAGTTATGGGATTCCTTTCTTTATTTTTGAATTCTTATTTAGTAGAGGTGGAAGCTACTAAGGCTTTTGAGGAAGAGGAAGAGATATCATATTTTGCAAGTTTTGTTTCTTCCCTAGTTAGTCTATCACAAAATTATTCTAAGGATGGCATTTTAAAAGCTGACCCAAGAGCATATTTTGTAGATAGAAAGGTGGTTGCAAAGATTTGAAATACACCATTTAGTTTATAAATAATTAGATAGATGCATTCTTATTCAATTTTATTCTTCCCACTACCTTTGTATTGAGTTAGGACTTCTTTGAATTTGGTGAGAAAGTCAACAATATTACTGAATTATTCAGGAGATAATGTTGTTAATTCAGCTTCTAGCTGCATTGATCTTATTTGATGTACTTTAAAAAACAAGTTCTTTAGTTTCTCCCAACTTTCATAAGGATTTTTACAATTTGTAATGTGAAACCATAAGATTTCATTTACATTAGAGCTTATAATACCCATTGTTTCATACATCTTCCCTTTATGAATAAATTTTTCATATTCTTTTTCAAACTTAGGTTGCTTTTCTTCTAATATGTGTGTGAGCCATTTTTGACAAATGATATTTAATATTTTTGGTTTCCATGTATGGTAGTTATGAGGAGTGAGAGGATCAATTGTATTCATTGAATTCATTTTGCCAAATAAAATTGAAGTGAACCCAAAATTCCCCCCTTTATCTTTAATTTAGAGAATAAAATGGATATTAGTGAATAGAATCCTTTAAGAAACACCAAATATCTTAAAATATCCACCCTAATGAGAGTGAAACTATAAGTAATTTTGAGGAGATTTGATATTAATATTAGGCTAATGAGAACAAATATTCCAGGCCTATATATCTTTTCTCCTCAAATACCCGCCCTTACGAGAGGGAAAATATAAGTATTGAGTATATTTGATACTTGGAACATAGAATTTTAATAAGCCATATCCCTATATTGGTTATCTTAATAAGCCGCACAAACATGAGGGAAAGTATAAGTTATTTAGAATTTCCAATATAGGTGCATAGCTGATTTAATATATTTGCTCTTTAGAAATTTTTAAGAAAGGAATAATGAATTGAGAATAAATAGATTAACAAGTGTTAATTAAAGATATATCCTCACTTAAATTCCTTTATCAATTTTTTTTTTAATATATAAATTAAGAAACTCTTTGTAAAAAATTAATCAAAATAAGTTCATTAATATAAATACTTATTGCAAGAAAGGAAATAATGAGATAATATATATTAATGATATATCATCACTTTCATCCACTAAAAAAATCTCTATATAATATTAAAGAACTTTGGAAAGAAAAATTAATTAGAACAAACTAAGTTGTTTAATATAGAGATTTGATTTAAGAAGGAATTAGAGGAATGAATAAAATATTTTTATTTAAGATATTTAATGTATTAAGGAATGTAATTTCAAATCAATTATTCTCATTTATATTTCATTACCAAAATTTATAAACAAATGACTTATAACAAAGGTAATGAGGCAAAAATAAAAGAGGTAAAAATTGATGCAATAAAAACCCCCCTCGATGCTATTATAGGTGCAAAAAGACACCTATAAAGCCCCCACAAAATAATTATATTATAGAGATTACAACTGTCATTTTTATCTTTGGACCAAGGAGAGGCCGGAAAGAAAATGATAGAAACTTTTGAAGGCTACAAATTTAAACATAGATCATACATAGTCTCTATTCCTGTTTTATGAGACGTAGTCTCTATGCATGCCAATATAAGCGATGGCCAAAAGCCACATTTCTAAAAAAATAAATGGAATTTGGTCTCTTCAAATTTAGACCAAAATTCCATTCTGTTTTGATGCGATGAGCGTTGCTTCCTCTAATTAAATATATCATGAAGATATAATGAATCCAAACTTCAATTAAAAAAATTTATATTGGCCACAAAAATATTAATGCCTACGAATCTTTAGTCTCAACTTTTGAGTGATACACAATTATGGCTAAATGGAGCTGAAGTGAGCTGCGTTCGAGATGGAGATTTTTTTTTTAAATATAGGAATACAAGGAGGACACAAATTGCATAAAAAATGAGGATATTATTTGCATAACAAGGCAAATAATATTTATCTAGATATTACCATAAGCGAATTCCTAAAAAAAAATTGCAGATATAAAAAACATTCTACAATAGATATAAAACCTCTTTCTTTAAAAAAAAAAACAAAAGTTAAGAGAGTAAGAACCAGTTTGAGAAGCTTCCTTCAAGAGAGAATGCCTACCAGAATCTATCCTACTTTGGTACCATGTTAAAATTTCCCAAGAGTAGAACTACAAAGCATTACAAGAATTGAAGAAACAAAATAGAACTGATTGATTATTCCATGGATCAACTTTGTATAAATAATAAAGTTGATAATTGAGAGTCGTTGTATTACAAAAACTCATCAAATCTTATGTAGACTATAATTGAGAGTTCACTTGACTCATGAAGGAGTGGAAATTCAAGTAAGTCTATCCTAGAAGAAATTAAGAGAATAATTAATTATTTTAACACTAATTTTAAATCATGAGGATGGAGACCCCTATTATATTTCATGGAGTGTGTCCCCTAGTTATGTCATTCATTATACTATGTCTTACTTCAAAAAAATAAAGAGAAAAGAATAATATACTATCAAAACCATATCATGGAATATATAGTTTTTGATTAATTAAGCGATGAGAGTTTTGAGAGGGACCCACAACTTGAGGAGAGGGTTTTGAGAGGATCCCACAACCTTTACATCGATATCCTACCAAAGGATTACGATCAAAAACCACAAAGGGGTTAACTAACCATCAACACGACCTACACAAAATATAGCTTCAACACCAAAGGCACCATACAACACCCCAAGGAGGGGATCAACAACTCCTTATGGATGTAAATATTTCCAAAAATATAACCTTAAAAGCCCACATGTGGTACTAATCACCACAGTAAAAATTTATCCAAAAATAATAATTTAAAATTTAAATTTGAAAAAACTTGCTCCAACAAGGTTTGGCATTTTCAAGAAAGTGGGCCCCAACAACAAAAATATCCAATGAAATTCCTGCTCCAAATCAGATTTGAACTTCCTTTAGAGTGGTAAATAATCATACCAACCTTCCAAATCAAAAGCCCAGGCCAATGAAAACTAGGAAACTATAAACCCCTACAATGAAAACCACCTATCGAAGTGGGTCCCAATATCTCTATCGAAGGTGACAACCCTATTTTTACCTAGTTAAAACAAAAATGAACCTAAAGAGCAAAATATTGCAGCATGCAAACGAGAACATCTAGGAATGAGATATCACCATTCACAATGTAACAATATAGACCACATCCCATTTGAAATCCATCCTTAAATCCCATGCTAATTGAGATTCAATATACCACAGAACAAGGGCCTACAACTAAACATCAACCGATATGGAGAAAGCATTGCAAATGCTAGAAAAAACAAGAAGGAGAAAATATAGAAATTATATCACATCATCAGTGTTCCAAAGTGAATAAGCACCCCCAAAACCTTAAATAATTATTGGGCACACTTTCCCCTCAAGCTCAAACACCTTGATCCAATGAACTAGCCTAGAAATATCCAACTAAAATCTGCATAGGATAGATTCAAAAAAACCAACCAAAAAATCCCTAGCATAAATATAGATGATCAATAACATTTTATGGGTAGAAAAACCAAATCATGACTCCAAATAGTGGCAATAAGCCAAAACCATCAAAACTGGTAAGAGGAAAATCAACCCTATATACCATAATCATGCAACACAAAAAACTCTCAATGGATAAAGTGCAATAGAGCTAGGTAGGAAACAATGCCATGAATCCTATTGTAGAATAACCACTCTCTGGGCCATTGTATATAAATATCAAGAAGCACCCAAACTCAGACATGAGAGATCAAAGGGTAGGATCCCCAAGAAAAAAGAAATCCTTGGAGCCTTAGAATCATCCACAACCAAATCTACTAGAACTGGGAACAAAAGCACTCTTTGCAAACCGCTGCAGCTATGATAACCTACCAAATAGGGACTATCAACTAGAATCCTCCATAGTGAAACCATATGATACATGGAGTAACCTAAACAATAACCCACAATTGGGAACAAATCCTAGCTACAAGACCACTAAACCACCTAACCAACCACCCAACCACAACAACCAAAGAAAAGGACACATCTAGGAGGATAATATTTATATTATTCTGTAATGATACAATAGCCCAAGGCCACACCAAATTTTTTGGGTTAATAGGTCATATTTTGCAAGACAACTCTAAAAATGAAATTAAAACAAGGAATCTACCAAAACCCATAAGAAATATGGAAAAACCTAAACAAAATCCCATACTATGCAACAAACCCTAAAAATAGATCCTCCCAAAACCATCCTCAAATACAACAATAAAGCAACTAGAGAACATAGCCATCCAAGGGGCCAACAACTAGGTTCCTCTGTAGTGATACAATATCCCATGATCACCCTAATGGGTTTGGATTGGTAGGTCATCTTCGATAGGACATGTTCGATAATGGAATTAAATAAAGAATCTATACAAATCATAAGAAATAAGCAACAACCCATGCAAGACCCTCCAACAGGTAATAAAACCTATTAACAGAGCCACCCAACCAATGTAAAGTAGAGATAAAAAAAGTCTCTATCTACCAACGACATAAAGGGATGCCACCAAATAGGGGGACCACTCAAAAAATTCCATTGTAGCATCATAAAAGCCCAAGGTATCCCCTAGGATCGAAAGGAGAGGGACCCAAAAGAATGCATATAAATAATCTAGAAGAAGCCATCCCATCCGACCACAATCCTCCATAGCCAACAATTGAATAGCCACTCGCCAAATTGTGGCAGTGTAATCTGATCAAAAAATTAGCCAATGATGTGGTCTAAGGGGTTAGAAAAAATAGATAAGAGCAGGATACCTCTTGCTCATAGGGTTTCAGAGTGTAGGAGCTATATGTGGAGGCCACCATATCATGGAATATTTAACTATGTATCCAACATGATTATATCAAATAATTTTTATATTTGAAATTGACTTAACCATTTTTGCCAAACCATATATTTTTGCAGATATTTATCACTAAACTAAATATTTCAAATTAATATGCAATATTTGTTGGCCATTCCAATTCCTAATCCTAATTTTATTTTCAAATTTAATACTGTAAACTATGGATCCTTTTTTTTATTACGGTAGAAGAAGGGGTTTTGAAAGGGTCTCCAAACCTTTTAACAAGTTTTTACAAGTAGATAAGTCCTGATGCTTCTAAGAGAAACATAAACATTAAAAAATGCATCCTTCCATACCCATACAAACAACTAAAACATAGAAAAATAGCTCACACAATAAACCAACTAGAAACTAATGAACACATCAAATACTATATAAAATTAAAGTAACAAAGGGGAGAAATAATGTGGATCAAATATCTTCATCCTCTTTCACACCTTCAATCTAGGACTTGAGAAGGATAATCTTATTTTTAAGTAATTCAGATAATTATCCACATTACAACCAACCAATGACTTAGTCTCCTTAAATTTTCACTAAGGCCTTTCACAATAACATTGTTGTTCTCTAAATATTCTATTATGTAATTCCCTAGGGGTTCACCATCGAATTTCTTACCAACATGCCACAATGTTTGCATATGTTCATTATTAAGCGAATTTCCACCCTCCAACGGAGAAATTTTCATAGGCACCTCCATATTAACTTTCTAAAAAAATTTAGACTCAAGATTTTATCCATATTCTAGTTAGAAATATCAGGAGATTTCCTTTCTCTATATTGAGTTTTAATCCCACTATCTAAACTTGTCTATGATTCCATTGCATGAATAACATCTTCCTTTTTAGCCTGTTGAGCCTTTCCCACACATATAAAGACTCTTTTTCTAGTTCTTGAAGATGAGTACTTTAGGTCCTCTTTAGTTCTTTTATTTCCACAACCACCACAAGAAGCAATCTTTGGCATTCTCTACCACCTAGGAAACAACCCCAATGTAGAAAATCCTAAAAATAGTAATTAGTGCAACATGTGGGCTTCATATTGGAAGAAAAAATGGTCACAAGATGCACTCTTCACAACACAAACCTACATATATGGATAAGATTTATATGAAAATACTATCTGAATTAGTCTTGCAAGCCTTGTATCTTTGGAACTGCAAAAAGTACTACCCAATAACAAAATCCAAAGGGGGTGGATTACCCAAGTCAAAACAACCTGAGAAAGTACTCATTTGTAGATAACATATTCAAACCAAAATATTTCAAAACAAATGTTAACAAAAAAGGGGGGGTTTGTATATTCATGGTAATTATTAAAGAGATCCTAGAAAAAGTGAACTCAAAATACCTTGAACTTCTAAATGTTCTTTGAGAATAGTGGTATAACCAGGAACCAACGCTACTAAAGATCATTATTCTAAAAACCAGGAAAAAAAGGGTGGCATAATCATTAGAAGAGTTGTACCAAATTTTATTTTCAAACTTTTCTCAAATCATCAAATCATAAGATCAATTATTACATCGAGGATCCCATCACATCCTTCTAATAAATAAACAAGACACAATGTTTAGTAATAAAATATTAATCAATATGAATCCCATTTATTTTATCATTATCAACAATTACAATAACCTATTGGGGGAAGTGTCTTTTCTAAATAGTGAACCCTTCTTGTGTTATTCCAATATTAACCATAGAGTCTGGTCTTCAATTCCCTTCCTTATAAATGTGCTTAAAATTCACTACTTCCATAAGCCTCATATTATGTCGAGCCTCATCAATCATAGAGACTAAGTTCTAATTAATTCTATTTTTTTATATGATTAATCATGCTAAGGGAATACCCTTCTATAATTACTTTCTTAACCTAGAAATTACTCACCAAATTTATTCCCACACATGTAGCATGAGCCTCACAAAGTGGATTGACTAGTCCCCTCGGGATTTAGCATAAGCAATCAAAATATTTATGTTTTCAGCTCTTATTAGACCTCCCACCCCAACATGTCCAAGATTCCATTTAGATACCCCATCAAAGTTTAATTTTAGCATACCACTCAAAGGGGGGGTCCATTTTGTTTACCTTCTTAAAAGTCATTTAGGAGGATTAATAAATAAAAAACAATCATATGTTCCCTCTCTTATTCCTAGAATTCCTCTCAATTTAATCAATCTAGCATTCTCCATAGTAAGAGAGACAATACTATTTTCTATGACAAGATAATCCCTTTATTCCCCTTGAAAATATGGTTGTTTTATTCTTTTCAAAGAACCCATAAAGAATGAGAAAGAATTAATTCCCATAAAGTGTTAAGCCTCTTACTTTTGAAAGTGGATTTCCATTGGAGACATATATCACTAAGGTAGTTGGACTAGACCCAATAAACTTAGAATCTATTAATAATCAAATGGAGGACATCTTGATGAATGGGGCAAGTCAAGCTCAAATGGTTAACATCTTCCAATATACATTCATAGAGGTTACATCTATTTGAAATTTTAAAACCTCTTTTCATAAGGTTATTCACAATAAGGATCTTATTTTGTATATGAGCCTAAATAATAAGGTAACTTTAGGACTAAGATACTTTAACCAAACATTCAAATTAAATATTGAACAAGGACCTTCTTATTCAAGCAAATAGTAACTATATTTGACTAAATATATCCCTTGTTTTGATAATTTCCACCACCTAGAATCCTAAGTGTCTAGGTTGTTCAAGGAATAAACCTACATCATCCTATTCAACTTACTAAGAACCTGGTTCCTTCTCTGGTCCAAGCCTTCAACTTCAATTTGTTTCCATCTAGGTCTAGTCTCTCCCCTTAAAATATAATCACTAACCATGGGCCCATAAAGCTAAGAAACCTCATTCTCCAAGATAGCAAATTCCAAGTCTTGATTAAGGGGAATGCTCTTAAGCTAGGAATATTTCTAGAAAAGAACCTTGTTACCCTTCCCAATTTTCCATTGCAAACCTTACTATAAAAATGGCCTAATAGTTTGCATATTATTCCAAAATTTGGAGCCCTTGGGGAATACCCTATTCTCAAAAAAATTAGCATCATCTCTCAAGTATATGGATTGAAGAATATTCACCCATATTATCTCTTTATTCCTTATCATTTTCTACATAAAATTTCCTAAAAGAGATTTATTCATTTTTGTCAATCTTCTGAACCCCAAGATACCTACTTTTTTTTGGTAGACCTATTCAAAATCTACCACTGAAAGATAAATTTTTTCCTCTATAAAAATCCATAGGAAAATCCTTTGAATCTATTCTATTCTATCATAGAATTTAGTCAACATCTTAAAGAGGGACATAAAATAGATCAAGATGCTTTTGAGAGAGGATTTCACCAAAAGTGCTTTCCTCATATGACTAAGAAGAGCTCATTTCCATCCTATTAGTTTCTTGGAAAATCTCTCTACAATTGGGTTCCACATATCATCCAAATATCTACCTTTAAACATGGGCATCCCAAGATAATTTGAAGGAAGTTCTCCAACCCCACATCCAAATATGCTTGCAATATTTGGTTTCCTCCTAACAAGGGTGTTTGAAGAGAAGATTTTACCTTTTGTAAAGTTAATTTTCCACACAACTGCTAATTCATAGGTTTCCAACATAAAGTTCAACTCTCTTGCTTATGGGATAGAGGATATTGAAGTGACAGTAGTGTCATAAATAAAATATTGATGGGATATGGGACTAAGGATGGAAGCATGCTTAATACCATGCAACTTTAATTAAATTAATTTTTCCTATTGATGGTTTGGCTTATTATATTTATAGTTTTCCTTGCCCAATAACAATTTTATTTAATATATTAATAAATTTGAGTTTTATAAAATATTAAGAATGAAGTTTGATGGTTATTTATATTTTGTTATTTACTTTATTATTATTATATTATATTTATTTTAATGATGTTAATTTTTTTAATAGAAAAAAATTTATCTATAGTCCTCCATATGAATAATATCTACAAGATATTATCAATACCAAAAAAATATATTTACAAGATATGATAAATTTATAAAACATAAAACACATTGTTAATTTTTTAAAGCAATAATTTATAAATTAAATAAAATTAAATAACAAATATAAATGGTAAAAAACAATTATTGTGAAATCCTGTTATAATATGCTTGCATGCAATATACTTTTATATCCATCATGATAATAAACAATAATAAATGGATTATTAAAAAAATAATAATAACAATATTTTATAAATTAAAATTGTATCTAAATGTTTCATAGATTAAGAATAGCATAAAAATAACATAAAAATCAAATTTGCAAGTTTTCATAGAATCTTATGGTTAAAATTAGGATTGCAAAAAAAATTATATATATAGAGCATAGTATTGGTGTAAAATTTGCCTAAGTGGATGAATTGCACTCTCAAATCCTAGCCAATATTGGATGACCCCTAAATAGGAGTCTTTGATTCAACCTCAAAAATAGGCTAGCTCCTATGATCCTAGCTAAACTAACTAAAATGAGATAGGAAACTAAAGTAAGAGATGCATAGGATTAGAAGTTAAGTTAAAAATAGTGTGAATTTAGCAACATCAAAATATATAATGCATGAGAGTCTCACAATGTGAACTAAACTAGATTGTTTAACAAAACAACTTACTTTTCTTATTTCAAAGTATTTGATTGTAAGAAACACTAAGCATTATTAAGCATTCTAGGAATTAGTGAACACAAAATCTAGGGAGAAAAATAGAAAGCATAATAACTATAATATAATTAACCATTTACATAGCTTTAACAAAAATGCTTAATCATTCAGTAGACGTACATACATGGTTTACAAAATGCTAAAAAAAAGTCCAAACAACAATCCAATATTCATTAGCCCTAGGTATTTTTTGTGGAACAGATACCTCTGCCTCCTTGGAACTTACTCAAAAGTGGCATCCCATTTAAGAATTTTTCCACAAATAATAAAAAATTAATACAATATTAATCAAAAGGTGTATAGCATAGTCATCATACAATTATGCAATTGTAAATGCTAAAGAGTTGACCATTTGAATGGAATGCATTCAAGTATATATATATATATATATATATATTTATATATATATATTATTATATATATATATATATATATATATATATATATATATATATATATATATATATATGCATTCGATTAGCTTAACATAATTGCTCTAAGAGTGGATTGTAGGTTTTTTAGGTTGACACAACACGTGTGCATCTCCTAAAGTTCATTTTATTACAACCAAAATGGCATCATGGCGGTGATGTGGCCTACTTTTATTTCATCCTATGGTGTGATATTTTAAGTGGTTTCTTCTGATTCACTAGATATTTTGACAAGTTTATTCTGCCTTAAGCTACCCCACTACTACCTCATCTATATTAGTATGTGTGTGAGTTAAAAAAGATATTAGTTATTGAGATTTTTTGATAAGAGATCATACAACCAGGAGCACACTTAGATCTTTAAACTCATCTAGCACCTTCAACTTCTAGCCTTTGTAGTATGCCAAATTTCTTATCCTCTCTTGATGACATTAGCATTGCCACTATTATTTCCCTATAGCTTAAACTTATTGTACCTAAAAAACTTTGCTACAACATCAGATGTTAGGCTACTATCCTTACGCAGCCAAAAACTTATCTCTTAATACATTGAATGCTTCTCTATATTATGCTAGATATAATGTTTTCATTAAGCCCTTGTTGACATTAGCATTTTATTTTTTCCATCAATGTTTCATACTTAGTAAATATTTGAGCTTGGATTATCCTACCTTTGATTTTCAGTCATGAGATGCTTTCATGCTTATTGTTGATGTCATCACCTCATAGTTTTTGGTAGCTTTTCTATACTTATCAAAATTTGACATTATTCCTTCCAGACTTGACTTTATCTAATTTGACAATTATTTTAGGCATTTGATTGCCTTTCTTATAAAAATGAAAAAATATTCTATTGGAAAAATTCATCTCCCTCTAAGGATATGGATGTGGGTGACGAATTTTTTCCACTTTATTTGTGCCTCACAGGGGGATTTCTACTTGTAGAAGCATATAATACATATAGCCTTATCCAATTGGGCAATAGAGTCAAAATAAAAAAAATGGACAAAATGAAATCAAAATTTGCTTGCATAGGAGTTAACCTTAAAAGTGCTTCCTATTATTAAAGTCTTAGTTGTGCCACTAGATTGTTCTTGACCTCCTTCCAAGGTTGTGCTGGATGTTTTGCCTCATTGACTAGTTGCTTGGGCTGTTGAAGGAGCTATCGATAATTGAAATAGCCTATATATTTTATCCCATGCCTTCTGAGAAGGGATATGTATTGCTCTAAATATGTAGAGGATTTGCTTGCAAGTAGAGGTCATAGGAAGGGTCCTTATATCTTCGTGCCAACTCTTCAAATTTTGATAGTAGAGTAGAGAGCCTATGGAAGAATGCAATAATTTGCTCTATTGTCAGAGGCTTAGGCAATGCATCAATCTCACTTCCATTATTGAGTTGTTGGTCCAATCATTGGCTGAGTTGCTTTTCATTATAAAATTATCCATTTGCATCCCAAAATATTGGAAAACCAAGATTCATGACCTCTTGGACTACCAAATTTATTTTATTAATGCTTACTTTGAGGGCACTGATTATTTCTCCTCCCTCTATAATTAGTTGGCTTCTAGATATGACCTGATCTATACGGAATTTGGACTCACCTAGGTATCTTTGTGAGTGCTTTGCCAGCTGAGGGTATTCTCCTTTATTCCTCAGCATATGTCATGTGACCTCTTCCTACTACACTTTGCTCATCAACTCATATTTACCTCTGCTAAATTCTCCCTTGGCATCTTGGATCAATTTTGCAATGTTTGTTATCCTTTTTACCAAAGGAAAATATCTCATTGAAACACTTTTGATTTTGATCCAATATTGGCCTCTAATTTGCTTTAGCATATCCTTAGATATCACATGGCCTTAAGGCTTTTCTCTTTCTTTCTCCAGATTCTAATTGAACCACTGCCAAAATCTCTTCTTGGCCTTGGAGCTTTGACTTCAATTCTTGCAATACTTTCTCCTATGCTTGCATTCTATTGCTTCCTTGTTGCAATTATTCTTCCAATATCTGAATCTTCTCATCCCTCTACTATAGTTGTTCTTCAGTGGGATATTTATCTATTATGCGTTTGATATCTTGAATCTCATTCTTGAGACTATCCTTTTCAATATTTTCTTTATTCAGCTTCTGGTCCAGAGCTTTAATCTTTTTCTCTACAACCAAGCTTTATATCCATCTGGTTTCTTTGGAGGAACAACGTATCCACTTCAGTGTGAAGAGCTCAAAGTGTATCAATCTTGGGGATTTCTAAAATATTATACCTCTGCACCTTGATATGGTAATCTTCCACTGTCATCTCTACAACCAACTTCTTGACTTTAGGATATGCAACCATCTTGACCCATTCTCTAGTAATTGGATCCACTCCATCATACGTCTGGGTGGTTGCCTTCTCTATTCTATCTTGTGGCTCTTGTTGCTCTACCCATATTTGAGTATTTATCTCAATGCTTTGAATCATAAAGAATGCTTCTAGTAATGGATGCTCAATGGTAGGGAAAGGTATGAAAGTAGATTGGAAAGGTATGAAAATCATGGATAAGGGATTTAATGATACAATGGTGGTATTTATAGGGGTTCACATATATACATCTATTGGGGTTGCTTGGGTTTCCTGTACATGGGAGGTGGTAATTGTTGTAGTGGCATATTATACAAGGGAGTGGCCTCATCAATAGGGGTAGATGGTGGGGTGGTTATTCAGGTGGAGGTTGTAGAGGAGGTGGAGAAATTTCAACCAAAGTGGAAGGGGAAGGAGATATACCCGATCCTCTCACTTCCAGCATTGACTCCTAGACTATTGCATTAAATATTGTAATTATGCTCGTCCTTAGTACTTCTTGTTCTAATTATTGTCTTTTGGCTAGTCTTGTTGCCTCCTTTTGCTCAGTTCTTGGATGATTTTTCTATTTTACCTTTTCACTAGGCCTCTTGTGCTGAGCTTGTTGTTAGGACTTGGTCCTTTTTGGGCTTATTGTAGTGGTTGCTTTTCTTGTGAATGTTGCTACCTAAGCTACTTTAACTTCTACAATCTTCCCTGCTAGCTCTCCTTCACTAGATTCTGAGGTAATATCAATTTCTAGAATGTTCTCAGGTAAATCAACTTTCTCAACTTAGGTTCTTCATTTTATCTGTAGAGGTAAGTCTTCCGAGCTTGCATCTTCCTCTGAATCCTCATAGCCAACCAAGGAACCTACTTGTGTGAGGGTCAGTTGAGGGATCTTATTCTTCTTCATATACCTCTTCCTCTAGATCCCTTAGTATCATTAATTCTGGATATACTTCTCCCTTGTGATCCTCCATCCACTTTTCATATTTGGATTTAAATTCATTTTCAAATAGCTTATCATAGGTATTGGAGAAGGCTTTATTTTGTTTATCACGTTCACAATGTGAGATCCACCATTCTCTAATCTTGTTGTGACTCTAGTTTAGATCATATTTAATTTTATCTATGAGTTCATCGCTTATCCATTGCTCCTTATTTCTTGTTGGGTCATAAACTCACTTGAACTCATAGCATTTTCTCCATGGAGGTCTTTCTTGCATTTCATTGATATTGATTTCCATGGCCTAATCTTCATCATTGTTTCTAAATTGCTCAATCTCTAACCATGGTAGATGGTCAAATGTTGGTGGCTTATTATTCAATTCTACCAATTTTACTTTGAACTTACCCTTTGGGTCATAATGCCACATGTGAGGCACAATTTACAATTGGAGGGCATTGAGCTTATCATCTAGAATTTTTGCTTGACCCCTTTTTGTCATGGCTATATCTTCAAATCTAAAGGGGTAGTGATAAGTGCAAGCCTTCTTGGCCTTGGACCCAAAATTTTCATCTACCTCATCTATTTTCTTGCATAGCTCCATGTCAAACACCTAGTCTATGACATAGTATGGGAGTAGATAAGGCATTTCAAGAAAACCATATACTCTGATGATGGTGTCATCTAACAAAAAATACTAATCTCCTAGTTCACACTTCTTACCTCTTAGCTTGTCTATAGATTCAGAGTTGAGGTGAGGTATTTGACCATAGATGGATGCTAATGCAGGTCCTAGAAACATTCTATTAAACTCTAGGTATGAAGAGGTTTCCCTAAGGACTAGAGTCCAATCAACTATAAAGTGTTGTTGCTCATTATATTTTGTATAGAGCTTAATACTATGTAAATTTTGGGGCATATAGAAAAGAAATAACCATGCTAAATATGATGGGTAGCAAAATTTCTCACTTTATTTTAGCTTAAGGGCAACTAGTTGATTATGGATTTGACAACTTAGAAAGTGGGCCTAGTCAAAGAATATAGGGTTACTAGCACTTGAACCATCATAGTTGTGCACATTAGTGACTACATATGCAAGAGATATTTGATAGTCATACACATATGCATCAAAATCTAACCCTAGAATGATAACTAACATGGACAACACTATTTGTAGAATATTCTTAAAGTTTTCAAGCTTTAGAGGATTTTTTGGAAAGTCCTTTGGATTTCCCCTATATGCTTACTCAACCAAGTTTTAAAAGTATATTTCTTTAAAAAAATCCTTTGCTCATCTATATCAATAGGCTTAGGTCTTGTACCTGGTTGCTCTCCTATTGTAAAAGCTCTTTTGATTCCCTCCTCTATGATGGTAAATAGTTTTCTCCTTTACGTGTCATACATCATCACTATCTCTAGGTCATAATTTTTAGTAATTGCTTTGATGAGTTTGAGGTAGGGGTGGATAAACTTGGGAATGTATTTAGACAAGAATGAATTCCAAGGAGTAGCCTCGAGCTTACTAGATGATATTCTTATTCCTTTTCTCTTTGACCCTTCTTTGAAGTTCTTCAATTTTGATTTTATTGTGATAATTGGGTCATGGATATCTGCTAGTCTATCTTGTAGCTCCTTAGTTTTATTTTTCATCTTATAATGTCTCCTTATTATAGCTCATGGATATATGCTAGCATATATGAGCTAAGATTTTATGAAAAAATATTTTTTTATAACTGCAAGTTCATGTAAGCATTTATGATGCATGTCCCTTTTCAATATTATCATGCTTTTGGCTAATGATATTGCTTAGAATTCAAAATCGGGTAGCTACTAGGAACAATCCTTAGCCAATAAGCTATTTTTTATTTACAAAGTACTATGACCACTACTACCACTATGAAACTATTTACACGTGTCACTATTTACATATGTACACATCATTAACACACTCTTCTATGCATAATGCTTTAAATATTGGTCATTCATTAAAATTGGAAAAATATGACCATCCATGTCTTGAAGCTCATATGCATTTAATTCTTTCCTTCTTAATATTAGATATGGACTAGACCATAATAATTCTAGCTTATCATGCTTTCCTAGTTTTTCTTGATCTAAGTCCTATTTGAGCACTAGGTCATCATCTTTGAAGGATTTTAATGATGACTTTTTTTCAAACCATATTTTAATGGTTGCTTGATGCTAGTAAAAATTATTATAGGCCTTTTCTCTTTTTTCCTCCAATAACAATAATTCTAGCATTCTCTTCTCAATTGGTTCAACGTCCTCTAATTTTGATTGGTCTATGAACTTCAAGGCAAGCAACTTGAGATTGATTGGAAACATGACTTCTTTTCCATAAACCATAGTGTAAGGTGTGGTCTTCAAAGCTTTCTTGATCATGATTCTATCCACCCATAATGCTTGGTTTAGCATTAAATGCCAACTCTTTTGATTGTCATCAATATTTCTCTTAATTATTCTCATCAAATTCTTATTTGTGGACTCTGCTAGTCCATTACCTTGAGGATAATAGTTAGAGGATACCTTCTAGTATATGCCATATCTTCTTGTAAAATCCATGGTCTTAGCCCCTATGAATGCTTTGGCATTATCAAACACTATCATAGTAGGGATCCCAAACCTGGTGATCAATATTTCCAGAAATTCTATGATGGTGTCTTGATCTACATGTTTGGTTGCCTCTACTTCAGACCACCTAGTGAAATAATCTGTTGCTATCAATATAAATTTATATTTGATAGAAGAATTTGGATTGATCATCCCAATAAATTCTAGCCCCCATTTCTAAAAGGGTTCTTCTATAATAATTGGTTGGAGGGGCATTATTAGATTCTTGCTTCTACCAATAAATCTTTGATATTTTTCATAGGTATTAGAAATTTTGAAAGCATCAACAAATAATGTGGGCCAATAATATCTAGCTTTGAGAATCTTAGTAGTTATGGTTTGACTAGAATAGTGTCCTCCTAAGAAGCTAACATGAAATTCATTTAATATTTCCTCTACCTTATCTAATTGTACGCATCTCAACAACACACCATCAAAATATTTTTGGTACAAGATACCATTAATTAGAGAGTAGTTCAAGTCTTGCAATTTATACCTATACCTTTGAGAGGTTGTAAACCCATTTAGACACTTACTAGTCTCAAAAAAATGAACCAATTGATTTATCCATGTGTTTTTTTCATCTTTTGATTGATGTTCTTGTTGTTGTTCAATCAACAAATTGGAGTCTGAATTTATTAATTCTTCACATAGTGCTCTTCCTTTGACCAAATTAGTCATCTTGATCTCTATATCATACTCCTGTATCTTTGTGATCCAATCAACTCATTTTTTGCCCAATTCTCCTTACACTATGAAGTTTCAGACATCTGGGTGTACAACATACACCAATGTTCTGCTCTGAGAAATGTAATGTCTTAGCTTTTTGAGAGATTTCATTAGAGCAAACACTTATTTTTCTATGAAATTATAGCATTCTTTATGATCATGTAGATTTTGGCTTAGAAAAGCTATAGGTTACTCATTATGATCTTTGTCTTTCTGAGTGAGCATGACTATATAGCTTTCTTCTACTCCAAATACATAGAGAATGAAGTATTTCCTATAATCTGGGTTAGCTAATACCAAATATCTTGTAATAACTTCCTTTATGTTTTTGAAATCCTCATTTTGGCTTCTATCCATGTGAAGTTTACCTTATTTTTTAGCATTTCTATCATAGGCTTTACTATTTGAGCAAATTCAAACATGAATTTCTAAATAAAATTAATTTACCCAAAGAATTATTGTAAGCCTTTTTTATTTTGAGGTAAAGGAAGTGCTAATATAGCTTTAACTCTATCTAGATCAATAGCTAGACCTTCCTTTGATACTATATGACCCAACAACTTCCCTTCATGGATAACAAAGATTGACTTTCTTGGGTTGAGTGATACCCCAAATTCTTTACATTTCTAAAAAACTAGCCTAAGATGATCAAAATGCTTTTCCTTTTGATGAGAAAAGACTATCATATCATCTAGGTAGATCAGTATGAATTTATTCACAAGTTCATCAAAATCTAGATCCATAGCCCTTTGGAAGGTAGATCTAACATTAGATAAGTCAAATAGTATTCTTTGATAATAAAACATTTCCCATTTGGTCATGAACATAGTTTTATGCTGATCCTCATATCTGACCCATACTTGATTAAAACCTAAAATTCATCCAACTAGCAATGAAAATATTTTTATCCCAACAACATCATGCAAGATCTGATCGATCTAGGGTAAAGGATAGTGATCCTTTAAGGATGCTTTGTTCAGGTTCCTAAAATCCACACAAAGATAGATATCTCCATTTTTTTTACTGGTACTAAATTGGCTACCCACGTGGAATGTTTGATTGAGTAAATGATCTTTGCATTTAGTAACTTTAATAATTCTTATTTCATCAATGCTTCTATTTTCAGATTTATTGGTCTTTGATTTTGTCAAAATGGCTTAGAATTAGGTAATAATTCTATAGTATGTTGGATGGTCTCTTTACTATAGACTTTTAAATCATCATAGCTCCAAGCAATGATGTCACTAAATTCCTTGCATAGACTTAAAACTACTAAAATTCTTCTTTAGAGCATTGTACACCAACCTTTAAATTATTTTTGGGCTCCAATTGGATTTCTCTGAACTCTTATTCATCAATATTCATATTTTAGCCAATTGGTCGATCACTACTATCAAATAAATTCTTGAGGGTGATCAGTCCCTTGGGAATATGATTATTTTTTAGCTAAATCACTTCATCCTCACTTATGTCATTAGTTGCATTTGTGCAGTCCATTTCTTAAATTAAGAAGTCTACTATCTGTCTATCATTATCAAATACTTGCTAGAAATAATCCTTATTTGACATAGATGACCTAAATTCCAGTTTGATAGATCTTGAGCTTTTTCTTAAATTAGAGGTCAGACAAAAATTGGCTCCATGAGAAGCCAATGCATCAACTTGTGTATTTTTCTCTCTAGGAATTGCTTTTATATTTAGTGCATCAAAGCTTTCAAATAGATCCTAAACTCTATTTTGATAAGCTTTTAGATAATGTTACTTGTTATTGCATATTTCTATAACTTGATTTACCACCAATTTAGAATCTCCATAAATCATTAATAACTTGATTCCCATATTCTTTGCTTCTTTGAGTCCAATACATAGTGCCTCATACTCTACTGCATTATTGGTATAACTCCAGGTCAACCGATATGACAATATTCTAGTTCCTTCAGATGGTGAAGTCAGCACAATCCCTACTCTATCATTTTTACACCTAGCTCCATCAAAGTAGAGCTTCCATATCTTAGTTTGTTGAAGATATTTATTTGTGATGGCTAGATAATTTTTCTTTTTGAGTTTTGAAATAGAGTAAGTGTTGATTCATGTTTCAACCATAGCATTGAAGTTTTTAAGCAAGAATTGATCTTCAATCTATAGCTCATCTATGATTCCTTCTACTAGATCAATTTATTCACTAATTATATTGATATTATTATCTTGTTGAACCTCTTATTTGATTTTTCCTATATGGTAGGTGGATGGATTTTCAATAAATATTTTCACCTTTCTTCCCTTGTGAGGAATTTCCATGTGTGAATAATCCAAGGACAAGTATCCACCTAGTTTGGCTATAAATTTATAGGAAAGACACATACCAAAGTAGGGCTCCAAATCTACTACAACCACCTCTTGTATGATTGTTATTTGAGGTATTCTATGTAGCACCATAGGTATATCCTTGATCACTCTAATAATATTTACTAGAGTTCCATCTAGCTATAACACTCTAGGACTAGAACGTGTGTATTCCATACCCATTGCTTTACATATGGATTTTGGCATAACTATAATTGTTACTCTAAAATCCACCATGCAATTGTGTATGACCCATCCTTCCATACACAAGGATATGTAGAATGGAGATGACCTATTTTTACCTGCTCTTGGAGTAGGTTTACCCTATGCTAAATTGATTTTTAACTGAAGTTGATCTTCAGACCTGATGGACTTCAACAATGCTCGAAGAAGATCAATTTGTCTCAGAATCATTAAAGCATCATACATGCTTGCTTTGGATGGTGTTTTCTTTAGCTCATCCACAATGTTGAAGTTAGAATATTTTGGCTACTTCTTTCTCCCTTCTTTGGCTCATTGAATTTCTTTCGGTATTCTTGTGTTGCTTCAATCCTTTGTCACTTAGTGATGAAAGGGTATCAGAGTCTATTTCTAGCCTATTCTTGAGTTTTAGCTTCTTTTTCTTGCACTAGTTTATGTTGTTCTTTTAGAGGCTCTATTGTAGGTTTTTCTGTTTTTTGAGTAGGTTGAGGTACTTTCTTTTTTAGTTATTTACTTTGTTGGGCTAGAACCTTGAATGGATCTAGCTTTTTGGGTTCTACTTGCAATGGCTTCTTTCCTGATCGAGTTAACACTAAAATTGGCTCTTCTTCTTGCACCATCAAATTTTGGTCTTCTTCCCATAACATGTTTATTTAGATCTTCTATGCTCTTTCTACCTTCTCAACTACAATCTTCTACATCTGATGCTAGTGAAGCATACATGTGCTTTCACCATGTGGATCATTACAAGTTGAGCACCAATAATTTACTTCTGATGTAGAGGTAGAAGGATTTTCTTCCTAGTTATTATACACCACATTAGATTTTCCACTAGTATTGCTAGTAGAAGCTCCTTGATATTTTACCATGTATGGAAATATCCTAGGCTAGAAATTTCTCTTAGCTTCTCTCCTTTTCATGGTGGTGATCTCATTTGTCATATTTTTTAATGTTATCATAATCTCATTCATGCTAGCTATTTGAGGCTCAAGATCTAGTAATGCAAGTATGGTAGGAGGTGTCGGTAATACTAGAGTTGGTAATGCTAGAAATTTGGGTGTAGGGGTTGGAGCTACATTTGGAAAATGAGTGATTGTAATTAGTGCTTGTTTCTCATATTCTAGCTATGGGATTTTTAGAAATATTGGCATTACATTCTTGGGAGGAAGTCTACCTATAGCTATTAGAGTATTTTATGCTACTACAGTTGCTTGATAAATTTCTAGAAATATCAACACATTAGATTATCATATCATCAAGCCTAGATCTAAGTTGAAGGTATAAAAATAGTAGTACAATGCTTGGGCATCCATTGGCCTAATTTCTTGTGGCACTCTTTTCCATGTTTTACTAAATCTGATATTAAAATCTATTATTACCTCTTGAGGATGCCTTTGTATAGTGGTGAACTGGGTTAATAGTGAGAATGGATCTACTTGTTCATTAAATTCTTGCACTAGTCTACCAACAAGTTGTGCCCATGAATTAATGCAACCATCTTGAAGGATCCAATACCAATATAGTACCTTACCTTTCAATGATATGATTAACAATCTTATCATAATATCTTCATCATGAATATTATGGATTATGGCTAAGGAGGCTACATCTTGGTAATGCTCATAGGCTATTTTTCTAGTGCCATCATATGTTGGAAAAGCCTTTAGTGTTGTCAGAGGAATGAGATTCTAATTGACTAGGTTAAGTGATCCTATATTATTCCAGTTGGAAAAGTTTTGTGGAGGTAAGTTTTGAGCCATTTGTTTAGATCTAGTTGAGTGGACTAATGATAGAGATGTGAAATATGTAGATCCTTAACTTTTTGTAGGGCTTATAGAGGATGGTGATGTAGGAGATGATGTGGATCTATGTATTTTGAATGCTAAAGGAGGTAATTCTACAAATAATATTGGTTCCTCTAATTTTTTAGCTATTGCTCATGTGAGCATAAGCTTGCAAGTTAAATGGTAGTTGGGTTTCTTTAGAATATCATTTTAGTAGAGTCGCTAGGTGATTGGGTACTTGATCTATTAGAGTAGAATATCACCACAATTATACTCAATAAGGTAGGTGAGATTTGGGTCCCACTAGGCATGCCAAAAAATCTTGGTCTAAAATCTTCCTAAGTGGATGAGTTGCACCCTCAAGACCTCGGCCAAGATTGGATGACCTAAAAATAGGGGTCTTTGAGTCAACCTCTAGAGTAGGTTGACTCCTATGGTCCTAGCTAAAATAACTAAAATGGGGTTGTAGACTAAAGTAAGGGATGCAAAAAGGTTAGAAGCTAAGCTAAAAATGGTATGGATTTAGCAACATCAAGAGACATAATGCATGAGAGTCTCACAATTTGAACTAAACTAGACTACCTAATAGACCAACTTACTTTTCTTATTATAAAAAATTTAATCATAACAAATTCTAAGCATTATCAAGCATTCTAGAACTAATGAACATGAAATCTAGGGAGAAATCTAGAAAGTATAATAACTATAACAGAATTAACCATTCATATAGCTTTAACAGAAATGCTTAATCACTTAGTTGACATACATACATGTTTTACAAAAATTTGAGAAAGAGGCCAAACAAAAATCCAATCTTCATTCAAAAGGTGTATAACATAATCATCATACAATTATGCAATTATAAATGCTAAAGATACGACCATTTGAATGACTTACATTCAAGTATATATAGTTTTACAAATGCATTCAGTTAGCTTAACATCATTGCTCTAAGAGTGGATTGTAGGTTTATCAGGTTGCTTTAGCACATGTGCATCTCCTCTAGCTCATTTTATTGCAATCGACTTGGCATTGTGGTGTTGATGTGGCTTACTTTTATTTCATCCTAGGGAGTGGTGGCTGAAGTGTCTTCATCTAGTGCACTAGATCTTCTGACAAGTTTGTTCTACCTTTAGCTACCCCACTACTACCTTAGTTGTATCAGCATATGTGTTAGTTAGAAAAGCTATCATCTATTGATATTTTTTGATAGGAGATCATAAAAACTAGGAGCATGCTTGGGCCTTTCAACTCATTCGATACTTTCAGCTTACACTCTCTTTTTCTAGATGCCATATTTTTTATCCTTTCTTGATAATATCAACATTTGGGATGTTTGGTACTTTTTGATACTTAGTTGAATGAAGCACTTTGCCAAAAGTTGGATGTTAGATGCTAGATCCATTTTATGTTGCCTAGTGTGTCTAGGTTCTATACCTTAGAGTATTTTTGTTTAATCCATGATTTTTTTTGCTACATTGGGATTTTATGCTACTGCTAACATCAACATCTAAAATTATTCGACACTTTTTTTGTCCTGTAGCTTAAACTTATTATACCTGATAGACTTTGCTACATTGTCAAATTTTGGGATACTATTCATACTTTGCCAAAAACCTATATCTTAATGTGTTAGATGCTTTTCCATGATGTGTTTAGTGTTGGACTTTCATTAGACCCTTACTAACATCATCATTTTATTTTTCAAAAAAATTTCATACTTGGTGAAGATTTGAGTCCAGACTCTTTTGCCTTTCATTGTTAGGTATTGGATGCTTTCATGCTTATTGTTGATGTCATAACCTCATAGTCTTTGATATCTTTTCTACACTTAGAAAAATCTAGCATTATTCATTCCTAACTTGCCTTTATTTGATTTGATAATTGTTTTAGGTGTTTGGTTGCATTTATTAGAAAAAATGATAAAATATTCTATTGGAAAAAGTCATATCCATCTAAGGAGATAGAGGTGGGTGAGGAATTTTATCCACACATAGGATTATTTATTTTAATAAAAATAAATAAAGTATTTTTAATTTTAAAATAAAATAAAATATGGATGAGGGGACAACTGAGTTGGTGTGTGGTATCCATTTGAGGTTTGTGATTGATACCATGGGTCCATTCAACTCTAGTTTAAATCACACTAGCTACCATAGGATATTTTAAGGGGGTATCAATAATGGAATCCCCCTCCCTCTAGGGAATGGGAGGGAGGATTTTGTCTCAAACCTTAGATTGGTCCTCCCTATTGAGTTTCTGGTGGGCTCTGGTTCAATTGTCGCTACTTCTACTAGAATTTGGTCTCAATTGGGGGGTGCGAGGAGAAGGCATGGTGGTTGGGGTTGGCCTTGGTGATGCTTTATTTCCTATTCTACTTTCACTGGAATCTTGCTCTATTGGGGTACTTGGTGGCTTTTGCTCAATTTTACTTTTATCTAGAATAGTGGTGTGTTTTATGTGTCCTTGAAAATTTTTTCTTGCAAATATTAGCGTTTGTGGTGGTTAGCCAAGTCATAGCTTGTTTAAAAGGGTTTTTCCTAGATACAACTTTGAGCATAAATGATTTCTTGAATCTTCTTATTCCTAGTTTTCTTATCAGTGACCTATGGAGTGGGCCTTCTGGTTTCTTTTGTATCTTCTAGACCCTAGACTATTTTAGGTTTAGGGAGCCTTACAAAACCCTCTCATGGTTCTAGGAGCATATCAAAAACCCTATTGTGAAGGTTTTAGGAGTCTTTCAAAACTCTAGTTTTTGGTTTAGAGTACCTTTCTAAACCTTGAGGTCCTCTTTGGGTAGGTTCTTATGTTGTCTAGATTTATCTGGAGTGCCCTTGGTTTGAAATTTTGCTTCTTTTCTTGGGTCGGAAGATCTCTCTTGGATACCTAATTTTGTAAAGTTGTGGATGATGTTCTTTGTACCTATTGGTTTTATCCCTATTCATTGCTTCATATCTAATGAATCTCTATTGTTGGTTGGATGTGCATTGTAGGAGTTCTAGACTCTCATCTTTGTACTTTTGTACTTCTATTGGAATCACCTGATAGATTTATGGAGGGTTTACTTTTTAAATTACCATTGGATGGCTTGGTTGGCTATCAATTGTTTTCAAGTTTTTCTTATCCTTTGGTGGCTTGGGTGGGAAGATACTTTCTAGGTATGATTTTATTCATTGAAATTTAGGTGGTAATGTTATTTTTTGGACCTAGAGGATATTTTTCATATGTTGGGTCTTTCTCTACTAAATGATGGAACAATTTTTTGAATGTAAATCTTCATTTCTTAGCATGGGTAGGAAATTTTAAGTGTATTATTGGTTAGTTGTGTTGGTATATGAGGCCTAATGGTTTTATGAGTAACCTATGGATTCTTCCTTGGTTACCTAGTGCTCCATATATTTTAAATAAGATTTTTAGGTTTCCTTTCAAAAACCCCTTTTTAATACCATACAAAATAAAATTAAGAATTTTTAACAATTATAATTAAAAAATATGGTGTATAAAAAGTAAAAATATACCCAATAACAACTATTTTTAATTATATGAAATCATTTATCCACTATAAAATTTATTTAACTTAAATTATCCACTATTGGAAAGAAGGTGTTTTTCATGATAACTCATAAAATTTATTTTTCTTGTTATGATATTATTCATGTTTAAATGAGATTAGAAGAAAATATTTATAATTTATTTACAACTTGAGTGAGCCTAATGGTAAGAATTTGAAACTCAAAATAATAGGTTTAAGGTTTGAATCAAATGAGGGTAGATTTATATGCTATACTTTGGCAACTCTAGTTTAGTTGGATAAACATATATTCAGTAAAGAACATTTTTAATGAGGGTTGACTCATATGACATATGGTCTTGTGGATGTTAAAAACTACATTGCCCTTACCTTTTTATTAGATAATTGAAAATCCAAGTAAATGCTGAAAACACGAGATTCCGGAAACAAAAAGGAAAGACTAAACGAAATCGTATTAAAAGGAAGGAACACAAATGAATGAACACAAGATATAAGAACAATATGAAATGTAGCCCTTTTTTTATTGATATTCTTTTCAATTCGTGTTACAATACGTCTCCTTCCTTTTTAGGGGATAGGAGCATTAGATATTGTTCTCTACAACTTGTATCTGAATTCCTTCTTCCGCATGCCCACATATAAAATGGGCGAACCAAAACGTTGTCGCCGCTTGCATTGACAATGGTCGATTCCTCGCTGCTCCTTCAATAGACCTGAAATTTGTGTTCAAAGAAACAAACAAAGAATCAGTAGCACCTGTGTATGAAAAATAAAAGATAAATCTAACTATAGCTGAAATGAATCTAAATGCACTAAAAACTTGATAAATGCATAAACATGAAACTAGCTAAAATACTATAAATGAAGTAAAGCGGGGAGGTGCCCGAAGGCAAACCACCCGCGGATAAAACCTTGCTTCGACACCAATCCGCTTGAGATGGGTCCGAAACCTGATGTGATGTGTTGTCGTCAAATTGATAGAATATTGTGGTCAAAATATTGGGGTTTGGGCACAAATCGCAAGTAAGTGAATTAACAGCACTTCGTTGCTCAGAATGCTCCTGCTCGGTATCTCCTTTGGGTGAGGAAACTCACCATTTTATAGACCCAAGGGGTCTCTTTGAATTAACATGCAAAAGTGTTTCTTTGCATGAATGCTTTTGTTTGTGAAGAGAAGACTTCTTCTTGATCAAGGGCTTCTTAACTGCCTCTGTGCATGTCTTTGCATGTTTTAGCAAAGCTCACTTGCACTCCCATGCAATGAAGGGATAGCTAAGTGGCAAATCTGAGTTGTCTTAAAAAGCTTACTCTCCTTCCCATGCAGTGAAGGGAAAGTCAATTGGCAGATGTGTGTTGTTAAAAGAACTCACTCGCACTCCTATGTCATGCATGAAAAGTTGAGTGGTAGTTCTGAGTTGTCATGCGCTGAGGTCTGACTTTTTGCTGGTCAAACCTGGCATTCGTCCCACCCAGAAGCGAGCGCTAGTAATCGTCCCTAGGTGAAATGAGTACAAATCCATACTCATCCTTGGGTAGGATGAGTACAAATTCGCACTCGTCCCTGGGTGGGACGAATAAGAAATAAAGTGTCTAAAAGGTGCCAAACTGATTTTTGACTTGCAAAACTGCTGTGTAAGTGGTTAGAACCACTGTTTAACCTCTAGGGGCTACCCTAGGGGCTATGTGTGTTAATGTGATTAGTGTTTGTAGTCACATAATCGGATTGGTGCTGTTTTGGTGTCTACAAATGCCCCTTTTTGGGAAGCGTTGTGCAAGGCGCAGCGCTGAGCAAAAATATAACCAAAGCACTAATGATTAAGGTTCTCAGTAACCTAACCAACTCTTGATGCCCCAAGTATGGAAAGGGCACGCATTCTTGAATCCTTGCTTCTGACGAGCTAAGGAACTTAAATCAAGCATTAACCTGGTTCGGTGAGGTATTACTTGAACTTAGGCATTGATCAGTCATGAATAGGCAAAGGGCACAACCTTTTGTTGTGGGAACCTTGAGTTCATGATTCACAAATGCTAAGTATATGATCAGTTTGTGATGATTGCTTGTTTGTTGCCCCAAGCAAGGGCGCGATTGTCTTTTGCAATGATCCTTTGAATGCGTGTCTTTTCCAAGACTAGGTATAATGTTGTTGATTGGCAACTAAGTGTGACTACCCCCTCAAGCGACGAATCGATGAGGGAATGACCGACATGAGAAAAGCGACGAGTCGCTTGACCCAAGATGACATGTGCAAGGGTGCCTTTAGATGGTTTACCGCTAAGCATGCTCGAGCAGTTCTCCGACTGTGTTGACCTATTTTTGGTTTTGTTAGCATTGGTCATTTTTATGTTGTGGTTGTTTTTAATTTAATTTATTTTTTATTTTTATTTTTTTATTCGTCCCGGGGTGGGACGATTGTCGTGATGTTACTCGTCCTGGGGTGGGACGAGCATGCCTCGGAGGATACTCGTCCCGGGGTGGGATGAGCATGCTGAAAAGCGCTCGTCCCGATAAAGGACGATTACCAACAAACAAAAACTATAAATATGTGAAAATGACGGATTTGGTTCATTTGCACTGTTCATCGATTGTGATTTGGAGCTCTGGGAGGAGGAGGTAGATTACTGACGTGAAGCGCTGCCGGATTATCTAGCCACCATGAGTACACAGACCGGGTCGTCGAGCGGAGGAGCCGAGGCGAGACCAGTAAGTGCACTATCTCCTCGATTGTGAATTTCAAAAAAAATGCAAATGTGTTTTTATTGTTTTACGTTTATGAAAACACGAAACCCTACTTAATTAAATTAAAGGTAAATGAATGAAACCAAAGGAAACATGGATGCAAACCTATGGAAACTTAGATGAAAAACCGGATGAGAAACCCAAAATGAGACTTAGACGACAAACCGGATGATAAACCCAAAATGAAACTTAGAGTAACAACCTAGGGTAACAATGGTTAAAAAAAATTTCTATGTGAATGGCAAAACTTAGGGCGAAACCGTAGGTAAACCACACTCATATTTTTATGTTATGTTTATGGAATTAAAAATGGAAAATGAATGAATTTTTTTTTTTTTTTGGTTGAAATGGTAAACGTAGGTAAAACCGTAAGTAAACCATGTCAAAATTTTTCATTGGTTTGGATGAAATTAAAGATGAATTTTTTTTGGTTGAAATGGTAAACTTAGGTAAAACCGTAGGGAAACCATGTCAAATTTTTATTGTTTTGGATGAAATTAAAGATGAATTTTTTTGGTTGAAATGGTAAACTTAGGTAAAACCGTAGGGAAACCATGTCAAATTTTTATTGTTTTGGATGAAATTAAAGATGAATTTTTTGGTTGAAATGGTAAACTTAGGTAAAACCGTAGGGAAACCATGTCAAATTTTTATTGTTTTGGATGAAATTAAAGATGAATTTTTTTTGGTTGAAATGGTAAACTTAGGTAAAACCGTAGGGAAACCATGTCAAATTTTTATTGTTTTGGATGAAATTAAAGATGAATTTTTTTGGTTGAAATGGTAAACTTAGGTAAAACCATAGGGAAACCATGTCAAATTTTTATTGTTTTGGATGAAATTAAAGATGAATTTTTTTGGTTGAAATGGTAAACTTAGGTAAAACCGTAGGGAAACCATGTCAAATTTTTATTGTTTTGGATGAAATTAAAGATGCAAAATAAATGATTTTTTTTTTTTTTTTTTTGAAGTTTTGGATGTACATGTGAATGAAAAATAGTATGGTATAGTTATGCATTTTTGAACTTAGGCATTGATCAGTCATGAATAGGCAAAGGGCGCAACCTTTTTTTGTGGGAACCTTGAGTTCATGATTCACAAATGCTAAGTATATGATCAGTTTGTGATGATTGCTTGTTTGCTGCCCCAAGTAGGAGCGTGATTATCTTTGTCAATGATTCTTTGAATGCATGCTATTGCCGTGATTGGGTGTGTGTTTGTTGATTGGTGAATTAAGTGTGACTACCCCCTCAAGCGACGAATCGATGAAGGAATGACTGACATGAGAAAAGCGACGAGTCGCTTGACCCAAGATGACTTAAGTGAGGGTGCCTTCAGATGTTTTCCGTTTAATGCGAAAGCAGTTTCCAAACATTCTGACCTATTTTTGGTGGGTGTGAACCCATTTTGGGATGCCATTTGGGGGTAACATGGGTGAAAATCCGTCTTCTCGTGGAGCGGTCCGGCTATAGTAGCCTTCTTGGGGAGTAGGATAACGACAAGGTAGACCCCGACATCAATTTTCTAATGCGAAGAGGTTAAGTGCAAGAGCACTTTTGTCCGGCAATTTTTAGTGTTTTTGTTGGCATTTGTCATTTTTATATTTTGGTTGTTTTGTTGTGTTTTTTTGTTTTTTGTTTTTTAATATATTTTGGTTGTTTTGTTGTGTTTGTTTGTTTTTTTTTATATTTTGGTTGTTTTGCGTGTTTTTATGTATGTGTTTGATGTATGCAGAGGCGATTATGAATGTGATGTTTTTAATTTGTATGATGTATGGATAGGGAATGAATGAAATGAGGTGTTGATGATGTGTCGATGCACCATAGACTGTACAAGATTTGACTGATTTGCTATACTAATGGGATGACTTTGTGAAATGACTTTGCATGTGAAAACTTTGTTTTTGTATTTTGCATATATTTTTATGGTGATGTACGGAATAAAATGTGACAGTTGTTTTTAAAATGTAGTTAAGCTTTTCTTAGATTCGGATATTTTAACTAACTAGCCAAGATCGTACATTTATCTCACAAGACTTTTGAACAAGGTATAAATTTGACTTGAATTTAACCAAGTTATTTCACATCCCTGTGTGTGCAATTGAGTTCGTTTATGTGTTATTCATCAGGATACCGCCAGTGCCAGATGGGCTTTCAACCGAACCTGTACTGAGGATCACCTAATTAGCTCCACTAACTCCTTGATTGTGTTTGGTTAGATTAATCTGCGATGCTATCTAGGATACCATAAGCTAGCTCATCCACATGCAAACATTGATCTATACACAAGTTAATGTGATAGATATGTCGTCATGCGGAAGGTTTACTATCAGTGACTGATAGGCTATCAACCAAACCGGTACTGAAGCTTGCCTCATGACTCGTCAAAATGCTTTGAGAGTTCCGGGGATTCAAGTTCGACTCCCTTATTTTCTTCAAGTGTATTGGGATACTTGCTCCTTTGTAGTGATAAAATCATCGTTTATTTTTGTGATAGTACGTGTTTTTTTTTTTTTTTTTTTTTGAGCAAGGGATTTGAATATGGAGTGACGAGAATCACTATTGTTTGTGCCTTTTGATGTGTGCCTTTGTAGGATGTCAAATTTTAGTGTTTTGACGTTTTGCAAATTTTTGATGTTTTTGCAACTTTTGAGAACTTGGGATTCATGGGGAATTGGGTAGGGAGGATGCTTATCCTTTTGCCAACTCTCGGCATTCCTAGGGTCAATTGCACAGGGGGATAAGCAAGATAGCCGTTTTGCTTATGGTAACCGGGATTACGATGCAGGTTTCATCTTTCGTTCACACAAATTAGGAATTTTTTATATGTGTGTTAATTAGTGTTGGGACGTGACGTAACAAGGTGTGGTCCAAGTAAAACTTTCCCATGTAAAATCTGTTTAACTCTATACAGTTTTGGCTAGAAATTTAAAGACATCTGAAGGACGAAAACCCTATATACATTAGGCGACAACTGACAATGCTAAAATAAAAGGGTGATATGCTGGATGTATGCGTGTATGAAAATGGAGTTGATGTGGAAATTATGGAATTGCCAAATAATGACTGTCTATGGTGCTTTTGACTTGTATGACCTATCGAAGTATGCAAGGGATGGATGCAATGTTTAATGCAACCTATATTTTTGTATTTTGATTTTTATGAAAATGCATGGAATTGGAATGCAATTGTTTTTGTGATTTTGATGTTTATGAGAATGCATGAAATTGAAATGCAATTGTTTTTGTGATGATTGATTTTTTTTTTTTTAGAATGCATGGAATTGAAATGCAATTGTTTTTGTGATTTTGATTTTTTTTATGAGTATGCATGAAATTGAAATGCAATTGTTTTTGTGATTTTGATTTTTGTGTTGTTTTTGTTGATTTTTGAATATGTATTTTGACCAAGCAGTTATGGTAACGCTTGGAGCATTTGGTGTTGACCAAAGGGTTTATAAATACCTTTGGGGCATTTAGGGCTGACCAAGCGATTATGAGAATCCTTGGAGCTATTGGGGTTGACCAAGAGATTGCGATAATCCTTGGAGCTTTTTGGGATGACCAAGCGATTGCGATAATCCTTGAAGCTTTTGGGGTTGACAAGATATTGTGATAATACTTGGAGCTTTTGGGATGACCAAGATATTGCGATAATCCTTGGAGCTTTTGGGGTTGACCAAGAGATTGCGATAATCCTTGGAGCTTTTTGGGATGACCAAGCGATTGTGATAATCCTTGGAGCTTTTTGGGATGACCAAGCGATTGCGATAATCCTTGGAGCTTTTTGGGATGACCAAGCGATTGCGATAATCCTTGGAGCTTTTGGGATGACCAAGCGATTACGATAATCCTTGGAGATTTTTGGGGTTGACCAAG
Source organism: Wollemia nobilis (assembly GCA_028583015.1). NCBI lineage: Eukaryota > Viridiplantae > Streptophyta > Pinopsida > Araucariales > Araucariaceae > Wollemia > Wollemia nobilis. The sequence continues at coordinate 9,493,210 of JAQPPZ010017209.1, read as the reverse complement.
AGATTTACGATAATCCTTGGAGCTTTTGGATGACCAAGCGATTGTGATAATCCCTGGAGCTTTTGGTTTGACCAAAGGGTTTATGGACACCTTTGGAGCGTTTGGTGTAACCCACTGGCTCTTCAGGGAATAGAGGTACCCCCAGCTTGAGAATCCGTGGATTCATTGGATCTGTGTCGATGTCTACATCAATCGTTGCTTCAACTGACATATGGGATCCGTCTTCCAACTGGTGTGGAATTGGGATCAAATGGATATCATTTGCTGAATTAAGATCGTCATTAGGAACCTCAAGTTCCTCTTCAGCATGGAAGACATCCTGAGTTTGTCCTAGAGTGAAATGAAACATCCCATCGCAAGGCCAATACTCTGATGGAGATGGTGGTGTGTCAGCATGATCCCAATCAATAGCTTCTATGTCTAGATGCAATAATCATGTTGGATTGGCTGGATCATGGATGGGGGTGATCAAATCAATGGAGACCATGTTAATGAAATGATTGTAATCTCCATTACCACAAATGTGACAACTCTAATATTCTGGATGTTCGTGGTGCTGTAGATCTGGCTCTGTAGGCACTGGCACAAAGGGATCAGCCCTATATGCGGTCCTACAAATAGGGTCCGCCCTAGACACTGATGAGTTGATAGGGTCTCCAGGCAGAAGATGTCCATTGTATTCCTGGGGTGGCAGATGCAGTAATTGCTATAACTGTGCACCAGGTTGAAGTGCCTCCTAGGTCGCGGATCTATGTGTAAGTGTTCCAACCTGTCATCTATGTCCAAAGGATCTTGTAATCTATGCTCACTAGGATCGTTCAATGGGAACATCCTCAGGAAGCTTTCCTGATCATCATTCATTTGATAGTCATGCGAATGATCGTCCTCCAACTCATCTTTAGAAGACCCTTCTTGGTCTTGTCCATCTTCCCCTTGTGGGTGAGTCCATGAGGTTTCTCCTTGTTCATCCATAGGGAAAGGGTTGTTGAGTTCAACAAGGTTATTTGTTTGCAATGGGAAATAATCCCCTAATGTATAAGTTGTATTTGGATTAGCATATGGATCTGATGCCAACCCATCCTTGTTGCCTATCCCTAGGCCTTGCATGTTTTTGACCAAGATGTCGAGGGGCAAAGGGTGATTAAACCCTACTCCTGACTTATCATAGGGCATTTGGTATCTTGGTTGACACAAAACATGCATTCCTTGTTCATACTGACCTAACCTGTATCCATGCCAATTGCATTGGCTAAGATATCTTAATGCGAAGTCTGGGTTAGCCAGATAGTTGACATCTTCCACAAAGGGATCTTCATCTTCCTCTTCTTGTCGGGAGGGTTCAACGCCATGATCCGGGCCCCCAAAAATGAAGTTTGTCCGATTAGGTGGGTAGCCTAAAGGAACCACGGAGCCTATGGGGAGTCGAGGTCTTCCCATGTCTTGCATAGACTGAAGTGTGGGCGTTGCAACAACATTGCGCACTATATACTCCCCCATGCCTGTGTTAGACATCTCAACAATAATCGTTGGCAATTGAGAGGGGTCAAATGGGAGTTCTCCTTGAGTCCACTCCATGTGGGGTGAACTAGGTGTCTCAGCTTCCATTCTATTAGGCATCTTTTCTATAGAGATGTTGGAAACGAGAGGTGGTTCTGCTTCTAGGGGCTTCTTTCCTTTGTCCGTTGGTGTGGCCACCGTAGGTGGTGTCGTTGTGGGAGGATAGGATGAAGAAGATGAACCCACCTGGGAATGTAATTGAGTTGGCAATGAATATTCTTGCTTAGTCAAACCCCGTTTAGATGGATTTAACTGGAAATCCACATGCGTTGAAGGAAGGGTTGACTATGGCATGATTTGCACTGAGTTGCAATACTTAAAAGGTTCCAAATCTGTGGGGACCACGTGCACTTGTCCTTAAAATGTATATTTCAAACATTGATGAGCAATTGAAGGGACACATTTCATATCTCGGATCCAAGGCCGTCCAAGTAAGATATTATAAGCCATATCACCTTCTAAAATGTGGCACAACGTATGAATGGTCTTTTGTCCCACTTGTATGGGCAAGAAAATTGTGCCAACTGTCGAGCATATCGTATCATTAAATGCTTGAAGGGTATAAGTAGAAGGTGCAATGTGAGAGTCTAGTAGTTTCAAATGTTTCAGTGCAGTGGTTGTAATAAGGTTACTGGATGAACCAATGTCTATCAACACCCGTTTGTATGGAGTCCCGTTGACCCATGCAATAACGTGCAGGGGTGGATCGCCAGTCACCGTTTTTAGCTCATCTTCTTTGAAGGTAATGACTGGTTCAGTACACTATTTGACATGCCCCACAAAATTGTTGAACGAATCCGCTTCATGGGGTTGCAATTCAATCGCCTTTAATATCTCCATAAGAGCTTCCCGATGGGGCGTTGATTGTTGAATAAGCTCATAAATGGAGAGCCTAGCCGATGTGGTCCTTAGACTTTGAGTAAGTCTAGATCGAATCGTGACCACTGGTCTAGGTGGGGGCAACTGTGTAGGATTTGATTGGTGTTGTGACGTGGATGAGGCTTCCCTAGTGGCTGTCGTGGGGACAACTCCTGGGTGTCTTTTGTTTCTTGTCACAATACTTATCATTCCAACATACCCTTCCATGGGGTAACTCTGTTGCACTTCATTGACATGTAGAGGTTTTGTTTGTGCATCATGTGTGGGTAAAGGATCTTTGAAAACACCCATATGTTGGTTGTTGGGTGCGATGGGATTATCCACTACCAATGTGTGATTTTCAATGAGATCTTGCACTAAACCTTTAAACGCCCAACAGAAATTAAGGTCATGCCCTTTCCTTCTATGGAATCTATAGAAAAGATCCTCTCTATAGCCCTTAGGCTTTGGTGCATTAGGATCAATTGTTGGAATATCTGGCAGATTAATCAAGTTTGCCGCTGACAAACGATCAAACAAGGAATCTCTAGACTCAGTGTATGGTGTAAACTGTCGCTTTGGGCAACGCTGCTGATTTTGATCTTGCTTCTTGTTATCTTTCTCATAATTATTGTGAGGCACCGCCTGATAGTTAGCTTTTGAAGGCTGTGTTTCTTGGGCAGGCGTAGGGGCATTAATAGCAACTTGATTGACCACGACGGGTTTCTGTTGTGCATTCCCTATTTTGGTATTCTTGTTCCACTCTTTTTTCTTAGGATTGGAAATTTTGCCATCCTGTATCTTGATTTCTTCAATACATCTAGCTTGCGCCAGAGCTTCTTCCAAAGTGGTGTATTGCTATAGCTACAATAGCACAGAGATCGATCGCAAACAGCTCTTTGCGAACATTTGAGTTAAATCGGAAATAGGAGGGAGGTAAGACAACTTTGAAAGCATTGTCCTCCACCGATTCCCATATGCGACCATAGACTCCTCCTCATACTGTTTGAGGCTAGCTAGATCATTGAGTGACGTATTTTTCTTTGTATTGAAAGCAAAACATTCTAGGAACGTGTCAACTAGTTGATCTAAGTTGTAGATGATGTGCTTCGAAAGATGGGTAAACCAATCCGATGCAGATCCTGCGAATGTGGTTATGATGTTCTCATATATGCATTTGCTTGTATACCAAAGCACGACTCAAAAATCGGTAATGTTGAGCATTTCATCCCTTAAGAGTGCCCGGGAACTTGAAATGTTCGGGGTATGGAGGTGCTGGCACGGATGGATGTATCGGATGACTACGAAGTTGGCGTAAGGTAGGATTTTGAGGCCCACAAGTCTTAAGTTCCATATTCTCTAAGCGTTCTAACAACACTTTGTAGGCATCGGAGGATATAATTTCCTCCTCCTTGTTTTGTTCCCACTGTGGGTTGCGAGGAACTTGAGGCCTTTGAATGACTAAATGGTTAGCATCCCTTCTGCCTAGATAAGGCATTTCAGCCCGCTCTTCTTCTTGGTAATAATCCTCATAATCTTCTTGAGGAGTGTTTGGCCTAGGCCTATAAACATGGATGGGTGCCCACGGAGGATGCCCGTCATGGTCACGAGGAATGGCCTCCCGCTCAGTTCTAGGAGGTCTAAGAGGCAATGTTTTCTGACATCGCGGAGACCTGTATCACGCTAAGGGATTATGCCTCACATACATCTCAGATTGTTGTGCGCAAGGGACTGGGGCTTTCTCAGTCACATAGTTATAAAACCTTTCAGCAGTCTGACGCTGAATGCGCTCTTGATCAAGGCGACACAAATGTTCTAATTCTTGTTGTTCTTGTTGAAGCCGTATGATTTGTGCTTGTCGGGCGGCTAGTTGTGTAAATGCCAAGTTACTTTGTTCTGTTGTCTCTTGTTTGATAGGCCTAGATGCTTCTCCTACATATCTATTTTGATCATAATACTCTGAGACTCCTATATGTTGCTTCCCTCTGTCGAGGTTGGCCGCATTGACTTGAAACTTTGGTCTCAATAAGGGATCTGGATATAATGCAGGTGCAGACGTGCATCGTTTTGGCATTGGAAACTGACTTGGAGGAATGTAGTGATCCTCCTCTCTCTCTCTGTGATATGCATAAAAAGTGCGGGCAAAATTGTCTTGTCCTGTTGGGAGGACTTGTCGTTCTGGATATGGTCTACTATTTTGGACATTAATTGGGGGTAAATTAGGAACCACAAAATCATGTGGTCCTTCCTTTTGAACCCTTTGTTGTTCCATAGCATTATACAGTGCTTCATCACTAGGCCATCCATAATGAGCTTCAAAAGGAGGCTTCGTGCTTTGACCAGGTGGTATATATAAGTTATTGTCTTGAAAAGATTCTTGTTGCTTAGGAGTTCCCCTTATAGAAGGGGTTCTAAAGTCTCGTCTGTTGAAGGCCTAATTTGGAGAGCCACTCCTTGAGGCACCTCTAGAACCTTGTTCTATGACTGTATGGGTTGGAGTACCCCTCAATGATGGGGCTCTAGATCCATGTTCTGCATGATGTGAACTAACTGTTGTACCCCACCGGTGAGGCGAAATGGCTAAGTCTTCAATGCTATATCGGAGACGAGTTGTCTCTCTTGGTGCATGTTCTACGACTTCACGCCCGTGATTGGGCTTGGCTAGGAGTATTCACCATGATAATGCTAACCTAAAAAATGCAAAAGTTCTTTTTGTGATTTTCTTTTTATGATGTTTTTGGTCTAAATGAGAAAATAGCATACACACTCACAAGCAATGATTATCTCTTTTAAAGATTAATAGTGTGCCCTAAATCTGGTTTAGTGTGTTTTTGTTGTTTGTTTTGTTTTTGAAGATTTTTGTGAAATGTTTAAATGCAAGTATGAAGGCTCTTATGACTCCCAATATGGTCACCCCTTCAATATACCATTGCCGGACCGATATACCAACCTCTCTATATACCCGCCCTTACGTGAGGGAGACTATAGGTACGTGAGAGCAGATGATACATGGAACATAGGTGGTACGAAAGGGGAATCGCTCTATTTATGACACCTACCATAGAATACTTATCCTCACGTGCTTGGAATCACCCCAAGCTACACTCGGTCAGCTTTCATCAGGATTTATGTCTAGCAACAGTCGCGATCGAGGTAATGGATGCAATATATCAAGCCAAAGTGATAATGGAATCCACCTTTGGTCTTGTTCAAGGGTTGGGGTTTTACGACCAACGCCTTGGTTTAAAATTCCTCGTGATGTGTGGGGTTCGTTTTAATTGTGCAAAATTGAAACAGGAAAACGAAAAGAAATCTTTCCCTAAGCCATACAAACTGAAAACCAGAAAACAAAAAAATAGAAATTTGACAGAAGCTGTAAAAACCCCTACCTCTTCTCTGCCTAATAGGATGTCTCTGATTTGCTCTGAAAATTGCACAAAATTATAATCGTCCCTGGGTGGAGCGAATAACAGACCGTAATCGTCCTAGGGTGGAACGAATAGTTTATTCATCCCGGGGTGAGACGAGTACCAATTCTGTAATCGTCACGTGCAGAGACGAATAACAGTCCGAGGTTAAAAAATAGGTACCTGTAAAAACAAGCAATTTTAGATCAGTAAATTAACCTAAAAAAATAGAGGACAGTCGTCCCACCGTGATCGCCATTGAAAACACGAGATTTCGGAAACAAAAAGGAAAGACTAAACGAAATCGTATTAAAAGGAAGGAACACAAATGAATGAACACAAGATATAAGAACAATATGAAATGTAGCCCTTTTTTTATTGATATTCTTTTCAATTCGTGTTACAATATGTCTCCTTCCTTTTTAGGGGATAGGAGCGTTAGATATTGTTATCTACAACTTGTCTCTGAATTCCTTCTTCCGCATGCCCACATATAAAATGGGCGAACCAAAACATTGTCGCCGCTTGCATTGACAAAGGTCGATTCCTCGCTGCTCCTTCAATAGACCTGAAATCTATGTTCAAAGAAACAAACAAAGAATCAGTAGCACCTATGTATGAAAAATAAAAGATAAATCTAACTATAGCTGAAATGAATCTAAATGCACTAAAAACTTGATAAATGCATAAACATGAAACTAGCTAAAATACTATAAATGAAGTAAAGCGGGGAGGTGCCCGAAGGCACTTGAGATGGGTCCGAAACCTGATGTGATGTGTTGTCATCAAATTGATAGAATATTGTGGTCAAAATATTGGGGTTTGGGCGCAAATCGCAAGTAAGTGAATTAACAGCACTTCGTTGCTCAGAATGCTCCTGCTCGATATCTCCTTTGGGTGAGGAAACTCACCATTTTATAGACCCAAGGGGTCTCTTTGAATTAACATGCAAAAGTGTTTCTTTGCATGAATGCTTTTGTTTGTGAAGAGAAGACTTCTTCTTGATCAAGGGCTTCTTAACTGCCTCTGTGCATGTCTTTGCATGTTTTAGCAAAGCTCACTTGCACTCCCATGCAATGAAGGGATAGCTAAGTGGAAAATATGAGTTGTCTTAAAAAGCTTACTCTCCTTCCCATGCAGTGAAGGGAAAGTCAATTGGCAGATGTGTGTTGTTAAAAGAACTCACTCGCACTCCTATGTCATGCATGAAAAGCTGAGTGGTAGTTCTGAGTTGTCATGCGCTGAGGTCTGACTTTTTGCTGGTCAAACCTGGCATTCGTCCCACCCAGAAGCGAGCGCTAGTAATCGTCCCTGGGTGAAACGAGTACAAATCCATACTCATCCTTGGGTAGGACGAGTACAAATTCGCACTCGTCCCTGGGTGGGACGAATAAGAAATAAAGTGTCTAAAAGGTGCCAAAATGATTTTTGACTTGCAAAATTGTTGTGTAAGTGGTTAGAACCACTGTTTAACCTCTGGGGCCTACCTTGGGGCTATGTGTGTTAATGTGATCAGTTTTTGTAGTCACATAATCGGATTGGTGCTGTTTTGGTGTCTACAAATGCATGCATGAAGAAAATAAATTTGGATTGTGAGAGAAAATAGTTCTAATATAAGATATAAGTTGAGTATGCGTAACTCCATTATTTTTTATCCTAATAACATCAAGTTGTATAGTTATCCACCTATTTAATCTCCCTTAATGATAAAAATTCTAATAATTTTTTGGTTTTAGTTTTTAAATTCTTAATATTTTCATTCAAACCATTAGGTAAAATATTATTTGCTCATTTACAAGATGGAGTGAATGGTTTCTAAATCAAACTATGAGTTTATTTAAACAATAACAAAAAACTACCCAAATATTATGGTGACATGTAGTATATAATAATTCATCGTTAACATATATAATTATATTATTTACCAAAGGTTTAAATCAATCAAAGTTATAACATTACCTAAATACATTAAAAAAAATTTGAACTGAAGAACTCAAAGATGTGCCATGTTTATAAGGATGGTTAGATCAATTTACATTGAATATCAATGATATTTAGATCATGTTTAAGGTGATACATATTATTATTTTTATACTAAATTCAACCATTTTAACCTCAACATAATCTTAAAATCTACTTTACATTAAATATATCCAAATTTTTAAATATAAAAATATTTATAATTGGATTACCATTTTACGATACTCTTTCAAAAAAAAGTTAAGCAATAAATTTAAAAAACATGTTTTGTTTTTTTTGAAAGTAGTATTAATAATTGTTCATATATTAGAAAAAAAAAAAAATAGTTTACATTAAGTGAAATAATAATTTTAGAAAATAATTTTTTTCATATATTATTAAAAAAGTTGTGTTAAAAATTTTCCATATCCAAAATATTATAGTTTATTGAACTATCATAATTATATAACCATATTGTTTTTCATTAAATATATATATAATTAAGTAGATGAGAGGAGTCCTCTTATGGATGACCTTCTCAAGTACCACATGTTTTGATCCTCAATATGCATTACAATCACACGTGCAATCAACAAGGAAACTCTTATTACACATGACAACTCCTTTTCAAGATGACACACTGTCAATCTTTGTACAACATCACATAATTGTATAGTTGGTAGTTAACTATAAAATACTCCTTGTGTAAAAAAATACTTTTGTATTACACTCCAAATGTATGATAATGTTTAATGGCATGACATCAAATAACCAAATAATATGGAAAGGTGTAAGTGCATGATGAGTTCAATTGTATGACAAATGCATTGGTATGGTAGTAAATTTCATATTAGATGGTGCACTCTAGTTGAACATAAATATCTCTTCGAATGACCTAAATTGAACAACAAACTATTTATCAACATTTGAATTGTTCAGTATCTCAAACATATCTAAATATCCCTTTTGCCATCACTTATTGCTCATGTATTTATTCGATGGTAATCATATGTTGTCCCTCTAATGATGATACTTTAATTACATTTATGGGATTAGTAACCTACCAATTAAGATACTATATTCACCTAACATATATTCTTATTAAATTAATGATTCCTCAAATTAAAATTTAATAGCTTCAAAAATTTGATTAAGAACAATATTTGGTTCTACAACCATCCTTCACCTACAAACCTAAATTTAGTCTATAGTATGCAATACCAATAATATTAAGCATTCATTGTTTGGTAAACATACAAAGGTAAGAAGAATTATTCTATGTTCTGAGCCTAAAAGGTTACATAGAAAGTACAATGTTACAATAGTGTTCCATAGTATCTAGCTTTCTCAAAATTGGATAAACACCTTGTAATAATCTCCCATTATGAATACCACATTTAATACATGTTGTTTCTCCTTCCTCATCCTTGCTCATTATTCCATATTCTTCTCTCATCATGCCATTCCCTCTTCTCTTTCCTACCATGTTGTTTCTTCTCCCTATTTGAATCTTCCTCTTCTACTTCTCCTCATTATTTTTATCTTCTATCAAATTATTTTCTTTACATTTCGATGGTTACAAGAATGACCTATATTTTATTAGATGCTCCTACTTAATACTCATTGGGTAAGAGGAAATGTTCCGTGATATCCAAATCATGAGTATGGATTATTCTTCCAAGCTATTACCATTTTAAATTGGCTATCCCCACAAGGTCAATTTTTTTATCTTATTCTAGCCTCCCTTTGAGAACTAAACCTGCTCTTATAGAATACACCAAACATTCATTTCACCTTGTCCCATTATATCATATCCATACAATCTCAATCAACATGTATTTTGTTAACTACTTCCTATTGGCACCAACACTTTTTTTTGAAGTGATTATATCCTCCAAAAATCCCAAAAGGATGTAGGTTCCAATTCATCCTTTGTACTACTCTTACTTGTCATAAATTTATCCTCACTATTTCCCACTTGCCTACCATATATAAGGCCTTTATCTATTGGCCTTACATCTAGAATTATGGATATTTCATACCTTTCCCATATATTCCCAATCCATTACCATCCCATCCTATTCTTATTATTAATATAGATTCAATACCTTTGGTATACCTTTTGAAGTACCCAAATTCTTCATCGCCACTCTAATCTTTATCATTGCTATCACAATGTCTGTCACCACAATTAGAAGTACCATCGTTAGTATCAACTCAAAAAACATTGCCTTTGTCATGAGAAATACAACACTCAATGATATCATGGCATTTATTATCCTATCATATGTCTTTACCATTTATTTTCTCATTCTATTTTTATTTCTCCTTATTTGGAATAGGAACTACTACACTGTCAACTTCATCATCACTACTAATGGTGACCTAGATCAATTACATATTTTTTATGCTTATTCTTTTATTTGTTTGTACCTTTTTCTCTACTTGTTTCACCACTTCTCTCAACATTATATTTTCTCCCTCATTCTCCATTGGTGTCATCTTAAGTTGACTTATTGCGTAAGCTCAATCCAAGAATAAAATCCGTGTGATGTCCAATGCTCCTCATGGGTGGAAATCCATATCTTAAAATAATCTTCCTTTATTTTCTTCCAACAAATCCTTCACTACACATGGGATTTCGTCCATATTTTCCACTATCCTTTATTTTGTGGTCTTAGTGATAAAATCAATACATGCTTCCTTCTTTATTCTCTTTAAGGATTATTTTTTTGTAACCATGCATACTATAGTACTATTATAAACCTTTTCTTCATTTTCCTTCAATGGAATTAATGTGTAATTCTTGCCATGTTTTTCAATAGTGTAGGTGTTCTCACTACCATCATGCACTACCTTCCTATAAAACTACCATGGCCTTTCCAATAAGACACGACAAGCATTCATAGGCATAACATCACAAAGTATTGTTATTCCAAATTCTACCTAAGTGGATGAGTTACACCCTTAAAACCTTGACTAATATTGGAAGACCTAGAAATAGGATTTTGAGTCAGCCTTTGGAGTAGGCATTTTCCTGTGATTATAGCTAACTTATAAAAGGGGTTGAAGACTACAGTAAGAAATATTTATAGTTAGAAACTAGAATTTAAGTGGAATGGATTAAAAAACATCAAGAAATATAAAGCATGAGAATATCTCACTTTAAACTAAACAAGACTACCTAATAGGCTAGGTATTATTCAATATTACAAAATATTAAAAAAATAAACACTAATTATCACTAACCATTCTAGGGAAAAATGAATGATAAATCCGAGAAATCCAAATAATAGAATAATTGTAGCAGAATAAACCATTCACATATCTTTAACAAAAATGCTTGTAGGTCACTCATTTTGATATTTGTCCATTTGAGTGAGTATGACTATGTAGCTCTCTTCTACTCCAAACACATAGAGAATAAAGTCATTCCTATAATTAGGGTCAGCTAACACTAGAGATCTAGTTATGGATTCTTTTATACTTTTGAAATCCCCTCTTCTATTTTCAATCCATGTGAAGTCTACCTCCTTTCTAAGAATTTATTTCATTGGCTTAACTATTTGGGTAAAATTGGATATGAATTTTTGTATAAAATTAATCTACTTAAATAATATCTACAAGTATTTCTTGTTTTACAACAATGGAAGTGCTAGTATTACTTTTACTCTATCAGGATCAATAGCTAAACCTTCCTTTGACACCACATGACCTCATAATATCCCTTCATGGATGCTAAAATTTGACTTTATGGATTATGTGACACCTAAAATTCTCTACATTTTTGAAAAAATATCGTGGGATGATCTAAATGCTTTTCCTTTTGATGGGAAAATAATGTCATATCATCTATATAGATCAATATTTCTTTGTTCACCAACTCACCAAAATCTAAATGCATAGCTCTCTAAAAGCTAACTCTGAAATTTGATAGGATGAAAGGCATTATTTGGTAGGTGAACATTTCCCACTTGGTTTTAAATGTAGTTTTATACTAATCTTCATATTTGACCCATACTTGGTTAAAGCCATCTAGCAAGAAGAATCACCTTGCATTAGCAACATAATATAATATTTCATCAATCTGAGGTAAAGGATAGTGATCCATTAGGGATGCTTTGTTCATGCTTCTAAAATACACACAGATATGGATATCTCCATTTTTATTTCTAACAGGTATCGAATTGTCTACCCATATGGAATATTTAACTAGGTAAATGATATTTGCTTTATGTTACAAATTATTGCTTGATTAGTGCTTATATATTTGGATTTATTGGCCTTTGATTTTTCCATAATGACTTAGCATTGAGCAACAATTATATTGTATGCTAGATATTTTCTTTGTTGTAGGCCTTTAGATCATTATCGCTTCATGCAATAATGCCGCTAAATTATTTACACAAACTTAAACATTGTTGAACCTCTTCTTTAGAGTATTGTACTCCAATATTTAAATTCATTTTAGGCTTCAATTGGACCTCTTTGAAATCTTGTTCATAAATTTTTATTTTTTGGCCAATTGGTCTTTCACTATTGTCAAACAAACTTTAAAGAGTAATCAATCATTTGGGTATTCCTATTCATGGGAATATGGGTTGTACATAATTATATGGTAGATTCTAGAGCATCAACTATATTTATACCAATATATATTTACAAAGCAATGGGCATGGAATACACACATTTTGGTCCTAGAGTGCTATAGTTGAATGAAACTCCAATAAAGACTGTTGTAGTAATTAAAGAAATACCCATATAATTACATAATATACCTCAAGTAACAATACTAGAAGAAGTGGTTGTAGTGGACCTATAACCTTACTTTGGTATGTGCCACTCTCGTGAATTCATAGCCAAATTGGATGAATACCTATCATTGGACTATTCACATATGGAAATTACTCATAAGGGGAGGAAGGAAAAAATATCTATAGAATGCACTTTGTATACCATATAGAAAAAACTGAATAAGAAGAGAACAACGTCAACATGATTAGTGATGAGGCTGATCTAGTAGAATATATCATAGATGAGCTAGAAATTGAAGACCAATTTTCACTAAAAAAATTAACACTATTATTGAAATAGGAATCGATACTTATTCCATCTCAAATTCAGAGAATAAAAAGCTTCCATCCATGACAAACAAGGGTCTTTAGAAAACCAATATATGGAAGCTCTAATTTTATGGAGCTAGATGTAGAAATGGTGCCAGAGCAAGAATAATTTTGGCATCACTATCTAAAGGAATTAAAAGGCTTTCATACCATATAACTTGGAGCTACACAAATAGCATAGTAGAATATGAAGCACAATGCATTGGGTTGAAAAAAGAATAGAAAACAAGAATAAATCTATTAACAATTTATGGATATTATCTCACTTAGATCTGCACCAATAATGTAGTAGAATATGAAACACTATGCATTGGGTTGAAATAATAAAATAAAATAGGAATAAAACTATTGATGATTTATGGAGATTATAAGCTACTAGTAAATCATATCATTAAAAAATGCTGCAATAAGCAACATTCCTTAAGAGCTTACAAAAATAGATTCTGGGATCTATTTGAAAGCTTTTATGTGTTTAATATAAAAGCAATCCCTAGGGAGAAAAATGTGCAGGTTGATGCATTGGCTTCCCATGAAGCTAATTTCTATTTGACCTCTAACTTGAGAAAATGTTAAAGGTCTAGTAAGGCTCTCTATGTCGGGTAAGGATTATTTCTGGAAATTATTCAATAATTATAAATAGATAGTAGATTTCTTAGTTCAAGAGATATATTGTGTAAATATGATTGATTTTATTTTAGAAAGTATGAATAGGGAATAAATGACTCAACAAAAAACATAATCATTGTAGAAAAATGACAACCTATTTTTACCTACTCCCGGTGTAGGTTTACCATGTGCTAGATTGAGTTATGGCTAAGACTAGTTGTTAGACCTAATGGATTTTAGTGATGACTGAAGGAGGTCAATTTGTCTTGAAATCATAAAAGCATCATACATACTAGTTTTGGATAGTATTTTGTTTAGTTTGTTGGAAATATTAAGTTGTCATTGATGTCAAAGGTAAAATATATTCAAGGATAAAATCAAAGGCAAAAACATCTTCAAGGATAAAATCAAAGGTAGATGTATTAAAAGTTGATTTAAAGTTGTCAAAAGCATAAGTGATATTATATGCTTTAATATTTAAATAAACATTTAAATATTAAAGAAGGAGATTTGGAGGCTTATATTTAAATCAAAGGATTTAAATATAATGTATAAGTTTAAATATTTAAATATTTTAAAATTCAAATGATGGGTGACCTCCTAAAGAGCACCATGCAAAAAGAAATTAAATGGGCCGACCATGCAAAAGGTTGAAAATTCAAATATTCACATCTTAGGCTGAATTCATTGGGCACATGAAAATGTATATAAATGGAAGACCCTAAGTTCATTTTGGTATACAATGCAATTTGAATTATAACGATCGAGTGGAGAGAGACAATGAGAAGGAGGGAGGATAGGAGCATAGGTTTTTGTAGTGATGCAATAGAAAGCAAACATTAAAAAATAGTTTGTACCCCATCTATATCAACCAACTGGTTAGACTAGTCAGTAGCTAGGCTCTTGCTAAGGCACTATATTGAAAGAGGTCAAGGGATCGAATCTGGTCGATATTATTTTGCTTAAGAGTGAAGGTAGAGTTTTGAAGGATTTAAATATTATTTTTGTGATTTTGATTCTATCCATTGGGGTAGCCTAGATGGTCGCATAGCTTGTGTGGAAGCACTATTGTGTAGGAGGTTAAGGGATAGAATCCCTTCGACACCATTTTGTTTTGTTTAAGGATAGAAAATAGAGTGCCGAAGGAAATAAATATTATTTTGCACTATTTGGTTTCATGTTCTACGTTAGCGCAGTTTATCACTAGCCCAAGTTAGGGTGCTATACTTCTAGAGGTCAAGAGATCAAATCCCATCCGTGGATGTGCAAGGTATTTATAAATTTTGTTTTATTAAATTTGATAAATGGAGATATAAGACATAGTATTGGCATTTTATTTTTCCAAATGATATAAAAAGGGAAATATATGGTGTTATGATGTGATTTGATTTTAGCAAATTATAAAAGGGGAGATATAAGACATAGTATTGTGAGTTGATTTTTGCAAATTATAAAAGGGAAAATATAAGGTGTTATGTTGTGATTTTATTTTTGCAAAGAGAGATACAAGGTGTAATGTTGTGGTTTAATTTTTGCAAATTATAAAAAGGGAAATATAAAATGTAATGTTATGATTTAATTTTTGGGAGATATAAGGTGTGATGTTGTGATTTTATTTTTTTGTAATTCAACATAAAGGTGATGTTGTTAGAATAAAGCTTTATATTGTAAGTTTTAAAAGGGAGATATAAGGAGTTACTTTTAAGATTCATTGTGTATGTTTTGAAAGAAGTGATGAAGGTTCAAATGGTTGATTTAATATTTAAATCAGGAAGGGAAAAAGAGAATATTGACCAGATTTGAAAAGTACATGCAATAGGAAGATCATAATTACTGAGGTAGATGTGGAGGGCATAGATTTGGAAAAAGTCAAGGTGTCAAAGAATATTAAGTGCACATATTCACCCAAGCATTCAATTTCCAAGGAAGGACAATTCAAAAAATTAAAAGAAGGAAAACTGCACAAGATAGAGGAAGAAGAGCAAGGTATGAGCATCTCCAAGTCAACACACAAATAAGTTATCCAATGCTAGACTTGAGATACCTTTAAAATGTAATAAATATGAGATATGTGGAAGTGATAAACTTAATTAATGTGAAGAACATACTGACCATTTGAATTACCACATTAGTGCATATTGTAGACACTAAAATCATGTCAATCTGATTAGGCAACCAAAATTACTAACTAATTAACACCATATGGACCCCTTAGGCAACCATAAGAGGTTTAATAGTGGTCCTAACCATTATAGGAAGGCTCTACCCCACTTTTGGGAGGTTTTGGGCCACATAGGCATGACCATTCCACATTGGGATGGTCATAGTTCATGGTTGTCCTACCCAGAGATGGTGGTAAAGTGGTCGTCCCTAGGTGGGACAACCACAAGGTTTGATTCCCAAAAATTCAAATATAGACAAATGGCACGCAAAATCTACCATTTATCCTTATATTCCCCTTCCAATGCATGCTCTGTTTTAGACAAGTAAAACCTCTTTCCCTACATGCCCTTGCATGCCCATTTACCCAAAGGATTCATTTTGCTATAAATTAGATCTATTTTTCACCCAAAATATAGGGATAGGATTTTTAATACATAGCAATGAAGTGTTGCCAAGATTTCCCCTCACCTTTTTGTGCCTTTTTCCCTTGAAATCTCTACCTAGCGAAGGAGGTTTGCGAGTGATTAAAGAGGTGCAATATGTTTGAAAAACCAAATAATATGACTGAATTTCACCTCCAAATTTGATGAAAAAACTATTTAGAGGATTCCTAAATAATTCATAGAGGATTTGGTGGTAAGATAAGAGCAAAATTGTTGGCCATCCCATCCTAGGATGGTCCCTATTATGTGATAATCACCACCGTTCTACCCACGGATGATAGAAGATATATGTATTATTTCTTTACTATTCTTATATTCATAATATAGGGTAGTATATGAACCTACTATCCAAATTTCATGTAATTTGGAGTTATATTGAGTGAGAAATTGCATTTTTAAGTTTTTTCACGCTTTCGAAGACCATCTAAAGATGCACATGAAACTGTAATTGATGTTGCAAATATTACCATAAGGGTCCTCTTAAAATATCATTTTATGCATACTTTCCAAGTTTTATTTGATTTGGAGGGGTTTGGATCCAAAAATTTCTTGTTTTGGGTTTTGTAGGCTTTGTAGATAAACTATGAATGTGCCACATCATCAGATGCAATTTTTGTTCTATTTGTGATTAGATCTCTTCAAAATCATATTTTATCCATATAAATGCAATTTTAGATTGTTTTGATTTGTTTTAGATAGGTGAATTATATATTTACACTTTCTAGCTTATAATTGCATGTATGTCTTTTGCATGTTTCACATTCTACGCACTTGCTATTTAACAAATATGGTTTCCTTGTGTGTAGATGTAGGTTTTATAACATATGAGGAAGGAATAAAAGATCATAATAGTGAAGAAAGAATCAGTGGCATCATAGGTTCACCCACCTCAATTGTGGGTATGAGGAAGAACATTGGAAGTGCACAAGAGCTTGTTTGAAAGGACTTGATCATTGGGCACCCCCTATTTTGTAAAAAAGTGTATCAAAATAAGAGACTTCAAGGGGACATTATTGTAACCATGTTCTTATTTATCAAATGAAATAAAGAGAAAAAATATTTTCTTGAACTTATTTGGATTCCATGGTTGCTTGAATTTGTCCTTTTGTAATGCTTAATCAACACCAACTATAGATGCATCTTGTTCAGCATTCTTAGGTGCATCATTTTTCCCCTACTTAACATATCATTCTCTATATGTTGATGAAGATAAAATAATTATGGGTAGAATGTGTCTGAATTAATTTTAGTTGAGAAAAGCAAAGGTGAAGAACTTGATACCATTATTGATCGTGTTTGGTAAGCAAATTTGTGCATTGGTTATGATTGAATTTGGGAGTAAATGTCCAAGCACTATAGATTAGATTTAGAGAAAATTTTAGCAGGTATTATGATTAGGTTTTGGAGAAGATTTGAGCAGGTTTTATGAGTATATTTTGGATTAGATTTGAGCAGGTTTTGTAAGCAAATTTGAACAGACTTTGGAGAAAAATTGAGTAGGTTTGTGAGAATATTTTGGAGCAGACTTGAGCAGATTTTATGAGAATGTTTTTGAGACGATTTGAGAAGGTTTTTTGAAAAGTTTTTGAAGCATATTTGAGCAGGTTTAAGAAATTTTTTGAGTAGATTATGGATCAGATTTGAACAAGTTTTAGAACAAAATTGAGTAAGGGGATTGGTGTCTCCTATGGATTGGTTTCCATGAACCTAAGAGAGGATTGGTATCTCCTATGGATTGGTGTCCATGAACCACATAGAAGGGGATTAGTGTCTCTAATGGATTTGTATCCACAAACATGAGAGGTGATGGGTTTCTCCTATGGATTGGTGTCCACCAACTTGAGAGTAGATTGGTGTCTCCTATGGATTGATATCCATGAACTTTAGAGGGGATTGGTGTCTCCTGTGGATTATTTTCCATGAACTAGAGCAGAGGATATTGGTTTCTCTTGTGGATTGGTATCCATAAACTTGAGAGGTGATTGGTGTCTCCTATGGATTTGTATCCCTTAACTTGTATAGGGTATTCGTGTCTCTTGTGTATTGGTGTCCATAAACTTGTAAATGGGATTGGTGTCTCCTGTGGGTTGGTGCTCAGAAAATTTATTTAAGATATATATATAAGAAATATTTTATTGTGGTTTTCTCCTGAGAGGGTATTTCCACATAAAAGCTATATCTCTCATATGTGTGATGATTTGTGCATTGTTTCATTATTGCATTAATATTATTTCTATTATCATTTGCATTGAAAAGTGAAAATTTTTATCTTATACTATTCACCCCCCCTCAGTGTAAGCTTGTGTTATTCAATTGGTATCAAAGCAGGTTCCTTTGTGAAAGTCTAACAACTTGAAGGAAGATCTTATAGGCACATACATGGATGACCAAGAAGATTTTTCATCAAACAAGGCTACATTATTTGATGGGACTAACTATGCTTTATGGAGCATGATGATGCAGACTTATTTGATAGCACATGGATATGATATATGGCAATCCATTGAGAATGGGTTCACACCACCTACAACTCCTCCCACAAATGCAAATGGTAAGAAACCATACGAAAATAATGCCAAGGTAATGAATGCAATCTTAAGTGGTTTGTATGAATCAGATTTTGTGAAAGTCATGCAATGCATTTCAACAAAAGAAATATGGGACAAGTTACAAAGAACATATGAAGGATATGAAAGGGTTAAAATGGCAAAAATTCAAACCAATAGGAGGATGTTTGAAGAATTGAATATGAAATATGAAGAAGATATTACCCAATATCTACTCTATTTTGATGAGGTCATTAACACCATTCATGGACTTGGAGAAAGTATTGAAGACTCTAAGATTATTCAAAAAATATTAAGGTCACTTCCCATGAGGTTTGATGCAAAGGTTTCAGCAATAGAAGAGATGAAGGATCTCAAAACATTGAGCATGGATGAGCTACATGGGATTCTCACAACCTATGAGATGAGGATAGAAAAAGATCAAACATCCAAACGAGAGGCAACATTCAAAGCTTCAAAGAAGGCAAAGAATAAGGAACCAAAATCAAGTGAAGAGTCAAGCGATGAAATAAGAAGCTAACTTTGTGCCAAAGAATAAGAAGGGTCCAAGAAAACACAAAGGTATGCATTTTATGAAATGTTTTAATTGTGGTAACCTTGGTCACTATGCATCTATTTGTCCACAGGCTAGAAGTAGTAGCAGTTAAGAAGAAAATGAATATGAGAAAAATAAAGAAAGAAAATTTTATCATGAAAAGAAAAATAGGTATGGTCAAAACAAGCATGAGAAGAAGATCTTTCAAAGACACAAGAAGATTTTCTATGTTGAGGAAGCAAGAAATTCCTCCAACTATAGTGATGAAAGTCTCTCAAATAGTGAAAGAGAAGAAATCCTATTTTTGGCCATAGAAGAGAAAGAAGATGCTCCTATTGTTGAAGACCAAGAAGAAGAGAAAGATTCAAAAAATGAAGAGGAAGCCACAGTTGACATAGAAGAGGAACTTATTGTTGCTCTTGAAGAATTGAAAAGGGTTAGAAAGAAGAACTCAAGATTGAAGGCTCAAGTACAAGAGGATGAGAAGACAAAGGTAAAGTTGTCACAAGAACTCATTGACCTGAAAGTTAAAGTTGAAGAGGTAAAGCAAATTGAAGAAGGTATGGCTAAACAGTTAAAGGTAAAATAACTAGAGTGTGAAAGACTAGAACATGAAGCTATCATTCTAAGGAAGGGACTTGAAAATTTTAATGATAAGATATATCAGTTTAGGAAAAGCTCAAAAAACTTGGATGATATTATCAAAGCACAAAGATCTCCATTTATGAATATTAGACTTGGTTTTGAAGAAGGTCAAGAGAAACAAAAGGGGGAGTCAAGCTCAAAAGGAAAAGAGGCATCAAAGAAAATTGAAGAAGAGCCTAAGACCTATGCTGATATGTTGAGAAGTGGAAGCATCAATGAGGAAGAAAACAAAGCACCATCAAGGGATATGAACCATCACAGAAAAAGCAATGAGAGAACCATGCAACAATATCCTCCAAGGCAATCAGACAGGTTTCAAAATTTCTTCCATGGTCATTGTTTCTCATGTAACCATTTTGGTCATAAAGCTATAAATTGCAGAGTCCATGCTATGAATGATTTTGGCTTCACCAAGAGGAATTTCAATTCATTTTCACCTCTTATGGACTACAATATCATTTATTACAAATGTAATAATTTTGGGCATACAACTAGATGGTGTAGAACAATGTTTCCTGAACTTATGAAGTCAAGCAAAAAGGAGAATGGTCAAAATGTTCAAAAGGGTATGATCTCCAAAGTTTGGAGAAAGAAAATGAAACAAGAAGAGGAGCATAGTAATTTAGGAGTTTCACTCCCATATCATAATTGATTGTCTCAGTAAGAGCAAGGAGTAGGGGGCATTGTCAAGTGACTTATCTTACAAGCCCCAAGGAGCCTTTGCTATTGATGTCAAAGGGGGAGAGTTTTTAGTAAGGGGGAGCAACTAGTCAGGGGAGCAGCTTGTGATCCTATTCAATAAAAGTTAGTTTCATTATAGGGTTTCCATCAATGACAAAGGGAGAGATTGTTGGAAATATTAAGTTGTCATTGATGTCAAAGGTAAGAAATATCTTCAAGGATAAAATCAAAGGCATAAATATCTTCAAGGATAAAATGTTGATGTCAAAGGTAGAAATATCTTCAAGGTTGAAATGATGAGTTATCATTGAAGTACAAGGCAAATATCTTAAAAGGTGATTTAAAGTTGTCAAAGCAAAAGTGATATTATATGCTTTAATATTTAAATAAATATTTAAATATTAAAGAAGGATATTTGGAGGCTTATATTTAAATCAAAGGATTTAAATATAATGTATAAGTTTAAATATTTAAAATTTAAATATTTAAATGTTTTAAAATTCAAATGATGGGTGACCTCCTTAAAAGCACCATGCAAAATGAAATTAAATGGGTCGACCATGCAAAAGGTTGAAAATTCAAATATTCACAAGTTTGGGCCAACTTCATTGGGCACATGAAAAAGCATATAAATGGAAGACCCTAAGTTCACTTTGGTGCATGCGACGTGATTTGAATTATAATGATCGAGTAGAGAGCGACAGTGAGAAGGAGGGAGGAGAGAAGCATAGGTTTTGACAGAGATGCAGTAGAAAGAAAATATTAAATATTGGTTCATGCCACATCTATCTCAACCGACCGGTTAGACCAGTCGGTAGCTAGGCTCATGCTAAGGCATTGTGTTGCAAGAGGTCAAGGGGTCGAATCTGGTCGATGTCATTTTGCTAAAGAGTGAAGGTAGAGTTTTGAAGGATTTAAATATCATTTTTGTGCTTTTGATTCCATCCACTGGGGTAGCCTAGACGGTTGCCTAGCTTGTGTGGAAGCACTGTTGTGCAGGAGGTTAAGGGATCAAATCCCTTTGATACCATTTTGTTTTGCTGAAGGATAGAAAATAGAGTGAACAAGGAATTAAATAATATTTTACGTTGCTTGGCTTCATGTTATGCATTAGCGCAGTTAGTCACTAGCCCAAGTTAGGTTGCTACGATTCTATAGTTCAAGAGATCAAATCTCATTCGTGGTTGTGTAAGGTATTTATAATTTTTTTTTATTAAATTCTATTAAGGGAGATATAAGGCATAGTATTGGGATTTGATTTTTGCAAATGGTATAAAAAGGGAAATATAAGGTGTTATGCTGTGATTTTATTTTTGCAAATTGTAAAAGGGGAGATATAAGGCATAGTATTGTGAGTTGATTTTTGCAAATTATAAAAGGGAAAATATAAGGTGTTATGTTGTGATTTGATTTTTGCAAAGGGAGATATAAGGTGTAATGTTGTGATTTGATTTTTGCAAATTATAAAAAGGGAAATATAAAGTGTAATGTTGTGATTTGATTTTTGGGAGATATAAGGTGTGATGTTGTGATTTTATTTTTGCAATTCAATATAAAGGAGATGTTGTTAGAATAAAGCTTTATATTGTAAGTTTCAAAAGGGAGATATAAGGAGTTATTTTTAAGCTTCATTGTGTATGTTTTGAAAGAAGTGATAAAGGTTAAAATGGTTGATTTGATATTTAAATCAAGAAGGGAAAAAGAGAATTATTGACCAGATTTGAAAAGCACATGCAAGAGGAAGATCATCATTACTGAGGTAGATTTGGAGGGCACAAATTTGGAACAAGTCAAGGTGTCAAAGAATATTAAGTGCACATATTCACCCAAGCATTCAATTTCCAAGGAAGGACAATTCAACAAATTCAAAGAAGAAGGAAAGGTGCACATGATAGAGGAAGAAGAGCAAGGTATAAGCATCTCCAAGTCAACACACAAGTAAGTTATCCAATGCTAGACTTGAGCTACCTTTAAAATGTAATAAATGTGAGATATGTGGAAGTGACATACTTAATGAATGTGAAGAACATATTGACAATTTGAAGCTTACTACATTAGTGCATATCATTCTCTATATGTTCATGAAGATAAAATAATTATGGGTAGAATGTGTTTGAATTGCTTTTAGTTGAGAAAAGAAAAGGTGAAGAACTTGATGCCATTATTGATCAAGTTTGGTAAGCAGATTTGTGCATTGGTTATGATTGAATTTGGGAGTAAATGTGCAAGGGTTATAGATCATATTTGGAGCAGATTTGAGTAGGCCTTGTGAGCAGGTTTTGGAGAAGATTTGAGAAGGTTTTATGAGAAGATTTGAGCAGGTTTTGTAAGTAGATTTGAGTAGATTTTGGAGTAGATTTGAGTAGGTTTTATGGGTAAATTTTAGAGCATATTTGATCAAGTTTTGTGATTAGTTCTTGAAGCAGATTTGAGCAGGTTTGAGCAAGTTTTTGTGAGTAGATTATGGAGCATATATGAGCAAGTTTTAAAGTAGACTTGAGCAAGGGGATTGGTGTCTCCTATGGATTGGTGTCCATGAACCTAAGATGATATTGGTGTCTCCTATGGATTGGTGTCCATGAACTAAAGTAGAGGGATTGGTGTCTCCTATGGATTGGTGTCCATGAACCAGAGTAGAGAGGATTGGTGTCTCTTATGTATTAGTGTCCATGAAATTGAGATGGGATTGGTGTCTCCTGTGGATTGGTGTCCATAAACTTGAGAGGGGATTGGTGTCTCCTATGGATTGGTGTCCATGAAATTGAGAGGGGATTGGTGTCTCCTATGGATTGGTGTCCACGAACTTGAGAGGGGATTGGTGTCTCCTATGGATTGGTGTCCACGAAATTGTATAGGGGATTGGTGTCTCCTGTGGATTGGTGTCCATAAACTTGTAAAGGGGATTGGTGTCTCCTGTGGGTTGGTGCCCACAAAATTTATTGAAGAAATATATAAGCAATATTTTGTCATGGTTTTCTCTCGAGAGGGTGTTTCCACGTAAAAGTTGTGTCTCTCATATGTGTGATGATTTGTGCATTGTTTCATTATTGCATTAATATTATTATTGTTATCATTTGGATTGAAAAGTGAAAAGTTTTATCTTATACTATTCACCCCCCTCTCAGTATAAGCTTGTGTTCTTCATAGTTCATCCATGATATTGAAGGTAGAGGATTATGACTACTTCTTTTCTCCTTTTTTGTTTCATTGAATTTTTCTTGGTACTCCTATGTTGCTTCAATTCTTTGTCACTTAGTGAAAAATATAATAGATCTCATTTATAGCCTATTACTAAGTCTCAAATTATTTTGCTTACACTAGATTTTATTGTTATTTAGGATGTTTTGGTAGAAGCTACTCTATTTTTTGAGTAGTTTGAGGTGCATCCTTCATTGGTTTCTTGGTTTATTGAGACAAAAATTTGAATGGGACTAGTATTTTTGGATCTAATTGAAATGGTTTTTTTCTAGATTGGATCAAGATTGCAATTGATTCTTCTTTCACCATCAAATAATGATATGCTTCCCATAATATGTTAACATAGTTGTGCTTTATCTATCTTTTCAAATACAATTTTTTGTATCTAATGCTAATGAAGCATACAAGTTTTTTTTCCATGTGGGTCATTGCAAGTTGTGCACCAATAATATACTTCTGATGAAAAAGTACAAGAATCATCCTCCTAGTTATTGTATACTACATTAGGTATTCCACCAACATATTTTTTGACTGGTAGAAGGGATTTTTTAAAGGGTTACCTAACCTATTACTAAGGTTTTTAAAGTCATCCCAAAACCTTAAATCTACAAATAAGATATCAAGAAAGCAAATACAAGAGATTGTCATGGTCAAACAACCAACTAGAAATAGGGGCCAACATAGGAGAAACTGGAACCCAAAACAACCAGGGGTGCTTAGGGAACTAGAGATCCAATAATCTTACCTAAAACTGGATCATATCTATAGCAACAACATCCATATTGAAAAACAACTAAACCAAAAAAAAACAAAAATCACTTGCTTGAAGCCTTTCTTAGTGAGGTCTTGGGAGGCCTGCCCACCTTTTTTTTACCCCCATAGAAATAAATTATTTTTCCAGGCCACACTCTAGAAAACATTTGTTCCAAGTCTCCATGATTGGAACAACCTCATTCTCATCAATATGAAGAGCCTCAAAACTATCTGTTAGAAGTGATTGTACTCTATTAGAAATTTTAGAATCGATCTCCCTTTTCCTAAGTGCTCTGTTGTTGTATCTCCCCACTTTTCTTTCATCCCCTACATCAATAAGTGATTTCCTATGAATTATAGTCTTTGAACCCAGAGAGCCTTTCTCAAACACACTTTTTAGAGAGGCTAGAGAGATTTCCATTAACTATTGAAGAGTCATATCATCCATGTCAAGCCAGTCAATGAAGTTTTGGAGGATAATACTAAAGGGATTTACCTCTTCTCCACTCTCCCTAAAATTAGGAAGTTAAAAAATATCCCTCCCTATTCCTCTCACTTCCCTTATCTTCACAGGAACCATGTTCAACTCCTCCTCTCCATAAAACATGATTTATGGAAAGACTTCCTCCTATAATTCCTCACTAAGCCCAACTTGAGAAATAGAAATTGAATCTTGTCCTTTCAAATTTTGAGGGTTTTACTTAGGCACCCACTTTTTACTGAGCTTATTACTATTTTCCTTATGTCTTGTTGAAGTACTTAGACCTTTAGGATGTAGGGGCATAAGCTCTTGTGGTGCCTGCCCTTACCACACTCTTGGTAAACTTGGGGTTTATTTTCATATTCAATGTTCTAAACCCAGGTGCCAATATTAGAAAAAAGTTCAACAAATCTCAGCATATCCTTCTTAATATCTTCCATCACACACATTCTAGCATAGAGTATTTGAGATTTGTATCTGGTAATCTAGTCGAAGAAAATCAAATCCCTGATCATTTATGCCATAGCTTGGAAGATGCTCTCATGCTAGAGATGAAGTGGGAAGTCTATTAGCTTGACCCATAGTGAGATAGGATTAATACTCTGCATTAGGGGATTAAAATTTGGACCCCATTTACACAAAAATAAACCTCATTTGACAAAAAATCATGGACTCCCTTCCAAGATCTGCTTGGAATCCTGCTAATAGTTGAGCCTAATAATGAATAAATTTCTTTGTATGGCTACTATTTCAAGAGACCTAATAGGTATCCATATTACCAAATATCATCTCCTCAAAGAATCAATATTCGACCTCCTACCTTGAAATTTTCCCACAAGATTCCACAACCCATCTTTTAGGATATTATCAATCAAGCTATCAGTGATATGGATCTAGTTTGACAGAGGATAAAAGTCGAAGCGGGTGTTAGATCTTCCATTAATGCAAGTGGTAACTTTTGAAAATTAAGGTGCACTAGGAGGGATGGGATCCTCCTTGTAGGTTCTACTTCTGAGCTTACCAGGATCCCACTCCTCCCATTCAAATGGAAAGGAGGGGTCATAGGATTCAAATGGACCCACCTTAATGAACTTAGCTTCTTCAGCAATGTGTTCAAAGATACCCAACTAGGAAATTCCTCTATAATTCTCATCTTCCTCCTCTGTAATGCTCCTCTAAAACCCTAATATATCTCCTTTGCAATGCTCCTCTAAAACCCTAATCTACCTCCTCTACAATGCTCCTCTTAAAACCTAATCCATCTCCTCTACAATGCTCCTCTAAAATCCTAATATACCTTCTCTACAATGCTCCTCTAAAACCCTAATATGCCTCCTCTACAATGCTCCTCTGAAACCCTTTTTATTGCTCTGAAACTGCACGAGGGTTGTGGTTAAAATAAACTTTTGCACATGAATGTAAATATGGCCACCTAATTTAGCTTGTGCAAATCGTATCTTCTAGAAACCCTCACATGGGTGCAAGGTAACAACTGAAACCCTAGAGAACAATGGTGGTGCAGGTTTATGAAAAATAGTTGCAATTGGATATATTCTAAAGTGGAATGGGAAAACTCCTTCACAATAAGCGAGGCTAAAACCCTCGTGTGGTATGAACATGAACATATCGGTGGATGGCCCATGCTATTGAGGATCGTAGGAGAGGTTGTGTGTGAAAATTCTATAGCTAATGATTATATCTCATAAAACCCCTTGTAGGGTTCATGAAATGGTTGCAATGGAAGGTCCAATGATATAATGACAAACAATAGGTTCCCCTTATTTTTCAATGCTTAAACAATACTTTGCATAGATTTGAGCAACTATAATGAGTAGATATAAAATGGTAGAATATAATGGGTATATATCCTTGTATTAGTCCATTATAATAATTACCAGAAGAAGCTCCTTGATATTTTACCATATATGGAAATATCCTAGGCTAGAAATTTCTTTCAACTTCTCTTCTTTTCATGGTAGTGATTTCATTAGGCAAATTTTTTATTTTTTTCATTATTTCCTTCATACCAATTATTTCTTGAAGTTTAAGGGTTAGTAATGCAATTATGGTAGGAGGTGTCGATAATGTTGGAGGTAGCGGGTTAACTATCAATGCTATAAGTTTGGTTGTCATAATAGGGGCTACATTTGGTAGATGCATGATTTTTATCGATGTTTGTGTTTCTTATCCAAACTATAGGATTTTGTTTTAATTTGAATTACGTTCATAGGAGGAATTTTACATATAGCTATCAAATTATTATCTATCAATATAGTTGCTTGGTAAATATTAGGAAAGATAAATACATTAGATTGTTGTTTTAGCAAGCCTATGTCTAATTTGAAATCATGAAAGTAATAGTATAGTGCTTTAGGATCTATTGGCTTAATCTCTTGTGGCACTCTTTTCCATGTTCTATTGAACCTACTATTAAAGTGC
Source organism: Wollemia nobilis (assembly GCA_028583015.1). Classification (NCBI taxonomy): domain Eukaryota; kingdom Viridiplantae; phylum Streptophyta; class Pinopsida; order Araucariales; family Araucariaceae; genus Wollemia; species Wollemia nobilis. The sequence goes on along the minus strand of JAQPPZ010017209.1, from coordinate 9,465,795 downwards.
ATTATTGCTTCCTAATGATACCTTTGGATATTGGTGAACTAGGTTAATATTGAAAATGGATTTGTTTTTCCATTAAACTCTTGCACCAACCTATCAACAATTTGTGCTCATGAATGGATACTACCATATTGAAGGGTTTGGTACTATTTTAGTACCTTACCTTTGAATGATAATACTAGTAGCCTTATCATAACATCATCTTCTTGAATATTATGGATTACGGCTAAGGAATCCAAACCTTGACAATGCTTATAGGTTGTATTTCTAGTGCCATCATATATTGGTAGATCCTTTAATGCTTTCTATGGAATGGGGTTCTACTCTAATAGCTTAAGTGGTATTATGTTATTCCAACCTGGAAAGTTTTTTAGAGGTGATATTTGAGCTATTTGTTCAAGTCTAACTGAGTGTATAGATGGTGGAAAAGTAAAATGTGTATATGCTTTACTTTCTATAGGATATGAATAGGAAGATGATGTAGGATATGATGATGATCAATATCTTCTAAATTATAATAGAGTTAGTTCTACGAATAGTACTAGTTTCTCTATATTTTTAGCTATTACTCTTGTGAACATAAGCTTATAAGTTTAAAGAAGGCTACATTTTTATAATAATTTAATTTTAGAAGAGTCATTAGGCAATTGGATAATTATCTATTATAGCATAATATCACCATGCTTCTACTCAATTAGGGAGGTGATATTGGGGTCCAATGGTCATGCCAAAAAATCTTGGTTTGAAATTTGTCTAATCAGATGAGTTGTGCTCTCAAGACCTTGACCAAGATTGGAAGACCCAAAAATAAGGTTTTTGAGTCAATATCTAGTGTAGGATATTTCTTCTGATTCTAGCTAACTAATGAAAAGGGTTGAAGAATAAAGTAAGAAATGCATAAATATAAAAGCTAAAATTAAAGTGGAATGTATTTAGCAACATCAAGAGACATAAAGCATGAGAGTCAAACTTTAAACAAAACAAGGCTACCTAATAGACCAATTATATTTCAATATTACAAAACATTTAACAAAATTTAGCACTAAGTTTACTAAGCAATATAGGAACTAATAAATGATAATCTAGGGATAAATCTAGATAGTAGAATAATTGTAGTAGAATAAACCATTCACTTAGATTTAAAAAAAATACTTAATAACTAAATCAACATACATACATGATCTGTAACAAATTTTGTAAGAGGTAAAACAACAATCCAATTTTTATTCAAAGGTGCATAGTAGAATCATCATACAACATGCAATTGTAAATTATAAAGAGCCAACATCTTGAATGAGCTACATTCAAGTATATATCTTTATATTTACATTTAGTTATTTTAGAATGATTACTCTTAGAGTGGACAATAGGTTTTTCAAGTTCATATAATATGTTTTTGTTCCTTTCCAACCCATTCTATTACAATTTAATTAACACCATGATGTTGATGTAGCTTGCTTCTACTTCATCTAAGAGAATGGTAATTGACATATCTTCATCTAACTCATAATATCATCTAAAATTTTTATTTTACCTCTGGTTGCCCCATGATTGGTCTAGTTGTATCAACACAAGTATTAATCAAGAAATATTTTGTTTGTTGAGATTATTTGATAGTATATTATGAATTTTGGGAGCATGCTTGGGCACTTCAACTAAAATAAATCCACCTAACACCCTCATATTAAACATCTATTTGCTAATTTTTAATAATTAGATAAACCTTTTGCTAGATGTTAGGCTTGTTAGCTTACCCTAATGATATCAATACCTCTAAAATCTAGCTTCCCTTCTTTCTTAGCCATACTCCTATACATGAATTTTGAATCCAAAATCTAGATATTTAATTACCAGACTCTATTCCATATCAATTATTTATCTTATACTATATCATATATATCAAACTTATATGTGCCTTATGATGATGTCAGTATTTGAAATGTTTCACACTCTTTGATACCTAGATGATGAAGTGAAGCATTATCGGATGAATCTTATATTTTCCACAGTGTGTCAAGTTTAATACCTTAGAATATTTTTTTCTTAGGTACTATTCTATTGTATCATACTTTCATGCAACTTATGTTGATGTCAACACATCCAAAAATTTTGTCTTCTTTGCTATATAGTCAAGATTTTATTGTACCCAACAAGCTCTATTATATCATCGAATGCAATATTCTTATCCACACTTAGCAAAAAATTATTTCATAATATAACAAGTGTTATTTCATAGTGCATAAAATGTCCATATTTTTATCAATTTTTTTTTAAAATTAGCAATTTATATTTTTGACCATGTAGCACACTTAGTTAAAATTTGATTTTGGCACAAAAAATAAAAAGATAAAATATTTTGCTTCACTTTAATTCTAAGCTTTAGCCACATAAAAATTTAGATGCTTTTATTCTTATTGTTGAAATTATCATTTAAAAGTATGAAATATCTCTATAAATAGCAAAATATAGCATTGTAGTGCTGCTCAAGATCAACTAATATTTACCTGTCTTCCCTTTAATCTAGTGGTTGTTTTAGATGCTCGACTAAATTTATGGAACTACCTTCGCAAAATGGATAATTTGGTAGCAAAAATTATATTCTAAGGAGATATATGTTGGTAGATTTTTCTACCCAGATATATCTCATCCATGTAAGAAACAATTTGAAAGTCTACTGTACATTGTTTTATTAGAAAAATTTGATATCCCTCTTGGAACAATAAGGCTATATATTAATTTTGATGTTAAATCTTCTTCAAACCAATATTTTCTACCATATATGAATATAATAAATTATATGTGCTCTTGTTATCCATAATCACCTTGTAGCATTTCCCTCTAGGTTTACATATTTTCCTAAATAGGTTCCTCCTTTTCTTAGGATCATGCATCTTCTTTGTTGATTTCAACAATACTCTCTTCATCATAAGGGATTCTTGTTTTTCTATTTCCTCTATGTATTTTGGTACAAAAATATTCTCTTCATTTTATTCTGCAATCTAGTTATGGGATTCCTTTCCATGCTCACTGATCTCCTATGATTGACCAAAATCATATGTTTTATGCCATTTTCCAAGCATTTATAATTTTTTCTAGAAAAACCACATCATCTAATTCTAGAAAATCCACCACATCGTCCTAATGATTCACTATTTTCTCAATTACTTTGGTTGAAATAATTTTGAGAAGTACTAAATTTTCCTTCGTGCATATTCTTTCCTCTACCACTATTTGATAGTTCTCTTCCTCTAAAATTGTTTTGTTGCTTATGAATCAACTTATTTTTCTACCTTGAGTGCATATTGATAGGTTTCCTCAAATGTTCTAATTTGAAGTAAATAGATTTCATCTTGTATGAACAAACTTAGCTCATTTATGTATCTTGCCACCTATTCCTCATCATCTTCAATATGACCAACTATTATGGTCAATTTATAGAAGATCTCTATGCACTCTTTCACTCTAATATCCTTTTGCTTGAAGTTTTGGAGTCTTATAAACAATCTAATTTGATAATTTATGGGTAAAGTATTATACTTCAATTTGGATACAAAATTATCCATGTTTGGATTCTATCCTTCCCATTTCACTACCTCTTGACTTAGACATGGTCCCACCAAATCAAAGCATGTACCTTCAACTTCATACATGCAAATTTGACCTGCTTTGGATCCAACATAGATTTATAATTGAAAAATATTGCCATGTTTGTTATTCAATCCATTAAATTTGTTATGTTTAAGGTTATATTAGAATTGGGAGTATCTATCTTTGACTTATGTACCGTATTTGAGATTGTCTCAATTAACCACTACTCTAGTTCTTCTCCTTACTCTTTCACATGACTAGTTTTCTCCTTTTCACTATCACTAATCTTCTCAATATGAATGTATCTCCTTTGGAAAGTCTCAATCACATATTGTAGACATTTATGCATTGATTTATGACATATTTTGGGGTATGTCAATTCAATAAAAACCTGCAAATGTGAGGCCCAATTTGGAGGTTTCTCACACCCAATGCATGTCAATTTTTTGATAAATGACGACACCTAGCTTGCATTCCCTAACTTGCATATTTGACCCTATGGCTCTCTTGAGTTATAAAATGGAGTCAATCCACCCAATTTTAGAGAGAGGTCTTTGCAATATTTCACAATGAAGTATTATGGATATTCACTCTCCCTTTCACCGTGTGTTTTCACTTGGAATCTTCATCAATCGAAGGAGGTTTCCAAGTCACCCAAAAATACGTAAATCTATTCTAAAACCCACCCATTTCTATGAATTAGATCACCAAATTTTATGACAACACTCCTAGGAGTATTTTGAACCAGATACCAAAGGAATTGGTGGTAAAAACCACTAGGTTTTGTGGTCATCCCCACCTAGGATGGTTAAAAATCACAATTGGAACACCCAAGGATGGCCATGAATCTGCATACAATTTTAGTTTAATTTTAGCATAGATAATTTCTAGAGTAGTTTATATGCATCATACTAGGATTTGGTGCCATTTTGAGAATTTTTGGACCTTCTATTAGGTTTTTCATTCTAACATTTCCAATTGAAACACCTAGGGATTACCATGGATTCTACATATAATTTCACCTCTATTTTAGCATAGATCATCTCTAAAGTAGATTATAAGCATTATACTAATTTTTTGGAGTAGTTTTGAACCATCTATTTTTCTCTTCATATTCACTATTGCATGCATCTATTTGATTTCATCTCAATCTACATATGCTATTAACCAATTTGAGTTCTTTGTGTGTAGATCTAGGTATTTTAGCATGCAATGAAGGAGCTACAAGTCCAAATATGGATAGATCATCGCAATGGCACCAAAAACCCGCTCTTCAATTCATGAGTGTGAGGAAGATATTGAAGCGTATTTGAGTCTTTTGAGAGGATTAGACCCTTTCGACACTTTTTAATGAATTGTATCAATTAAGAGCCCTCAAGGGGGCATTTTGTAATCATGTATTTGAAAAATGGTCTAATATAAAGAGGACCCCCATTTCTTTTACTTATTTTTTATCATGTTTACATTAATGTCTCTTTTTAGTGCTTAAATTAGTAGATGCATTTTATTTCCCTTTTCTAGGTGCACCATTTTTTATTCTCTATAGTGGCGATCATGGTGGGATCCTTGTCCTATTTCATTTAGGCAATTTTTAACCCTATTTTTGTCTCTAAAATTTTACAATTTTTAGTTGTTCTGGCCTAAAATGACCCATGATTCCTTAATTGGAACACTAAGGGACAACCACAGTAGTTGTCCCATATAGGGACGGCCCCCAAATTGGTAACCATCCCACCATAGTATGACCACCAAATAGAGGGCTTGCAACTCAAATTGATAGAAGCAGTAGCATATTAGGCTTTCAAGATGAATATATGAACCTTATTTTGCATTCTTAATGCTTAAAATTTTTGATTTCAGATTTTATTTCTTTTCCTTGTTTGCTTGAAAAGTAAATTTTACCTTTTATTACATCTCAAAAACAACAAAAAGAAGAAAAAGAGGAAAATAACTAAGTAGGAATGTGTTTGTGTGGTTTTGTTGCTTGTGACCTACATAACGGTTAATTTGACATATAAGGTATGCATTTTTTAGGTTCCATTATTTATTCAATACTTCTAAAAGTGAAATATTATTTTGTATGTAATGAAGTTATCATTGAGTGCTCTTTGGTTTTACTTTTCACATAGCACATCACATTTGAACATTAGTGAGTTGAAATTTCATCCCCAACCACTAATAGATACCAATTATGGTGGGCTTCATCTCCACCCATTGGCTTGCATAATACAAACCCTATTTTTTTGGCCAAAGCTAGCTCCAAGAATTGTTTTAGCTATGGAAAATAACATGTATTCATATTTGGAGGGTGTATTGCTTCCCACGGTCAATATGGGTGAGGACTGATAGGACCTATTCTCCTTGAATGGGTATGGGATTCATATCCATATTTTAGTGGGTTTATGTAACCCTACTCCATTACCGATTATCGAGCTACGAGTATATATGTAAAATCATTTTAACAAATTGAGAATTGAATAAACCATATTCAAACATGTGAAAAGAGATCTCTTTGCAAAACAAAAATAAAAAACACAGCAAATATTTTTAGGGAACACATATAAAATATTTAAAAGAGACAAACACTTGTATTATTGTGTGTTTTAATTTTTGTGTGTTGCATCATTAAAATTTGTAAAAGAGATAATAATGTATGTTTTTATAACAAAGTAAATATGGTATGCACCCGTAGTCAAGCCCATTCAAGGGTTGATACTATGGAGAGTAGGCAAGGAGACATAGAACATCTTCGATTTGACCCTAAGGATATGATTATACCTCCTTGGCAGCCTCATACTCACCCAAGCCCTATAATTTCAAACAAATAACCCAAACTACAAGGCACCCCTATGTGGGACACCCTTATAGGTCTTGGTACTAATCAAGGAACATAATTTCCAAAATATAGACACTTCACATGCCTTCTATCAAGAACAAAAACTATGCATTGAGGCGTAAAAAAATAAAGCAACACCACACATTTGCATGCCTGATCGATCGACTTCACACACCTGCGTGTAAGATCAATGGTATTCACCAAGGGTAGGGCCAAATAATCACACTACACCCTTAAATGACCCTAATAGGTCTCAAAAATATAAGTACCAAGATAAGTATGATACTCTTCATCCTGGGTAAGCAAATTTAGTCCTTCCCTTCCTCATTTATTAAGGAAGACTCAAGGAGAATCTTGATTATCCTCGATATAATTATTCCATGAAAACAGGATGTGATTCTACACTAATTGAGTATAAAGAACGTTTGTTTAGGACTAAGAATCAAGTGAACGTGACCTCTCGATTGAGGGAATATCATAGTAGATATTTTAGATTTTCCAGAACAATATAGGCATCATGGCAATAGTGTTAGGGCTAATATACCTTTCATAAATGATTAGATAAACCAAGTTGTTAAAATATATGATTATTACCAAGCTCAATTCAGACATATTAGACTAGATAAACAATGTTTGGATTGCTTATATTAGTTATAAAAACAAATAATTGAACAACAAACTCATGATTTGTGCCAAGAGACCTTACGTAATGGGGTCCCTACCTCAAGTACTCATAGATAGGGGGTTCATAAAAGGTAACCTACATTTAATCAAAATAGGCTTCCTATACCTAACCAAATGTTACCTCCTTGACCTCATAGGCCTAATCAGGACTTGCATCCCAAGCCAAACATAGATCACCTTCTTCATGCATTTGTTTCTCCTTGTAGGCCATTTCAGGAAACACCTTACAAAGACTATGATTATCTTGAACCAAAAGAGGAATATCTGGAAGCACCTTATGGAGGTATGGTTGATGAAAACCAACAAACATACCATATGCTTGACATTTCTCACCCTTACCAGTGGTACCAAAGCAAATAAGAGGATAAAAAATCCTTTAATGCATATAAAGCATTTCTTGAATGCATGGAAATAATAGAAAACAAGATCTTTGGGTTTGGGATTCAAAATACCACTTTACGTCAACTTTGTAGTCAACTACTTAACACATAAATAACTTCCCCTCCATACCCATATAATTTCAAAATGCCCAAGCTCACGAACATACTTTCAAAATGCCCAAGAGGAATATACTTAGGAGCATGTTACTAGGTTCACGAACCAATGCTCCAATAGCTAGGATAACGATGCCTTACTTCTAAGAAAATTTTAGATTACTCTGTCTGTCCCAATCGTAGAGTGGTACAATCAACTCCCAAGCCACAACATCCATATCTTTGAACAATTTGTGAATGCACTCCAAGAATATTTCACTTTTAACACTAAGCGTAAGGTGACTTCGACATATCTCACAAGGTTGAAGTAGTATGATGACGAGTCAACCACAAATTATGGTAATAGGAGGTGAATGCTTCTCGCTAAGCTACCATATATACTACCAATGTCTAAGTTGACTTGCATATTTTCCAAGAGTTATTTAAATCTAATTTTATTATTGCTAAAACTCCAACAATACCAAACTCTTGAATATACTCTAGCACAGGCTATAAAAAGAAATAAATCAAAATTCAAGAGGGAGAGATTATGAAACCTAGTAAGAAGATGTGGAATAAGAACATAAAGGGAAATATGGTACAACCAAAGTTGGTAGTAGTTAATTAAGTTGCCATTAGTATTCCAAGACCTATGCAACCAATGCTACCTTAGAAGGTAAACTATAAGGCCCATCCTCCTAAAAATTACAATACCAACTCTCAGATGAATCAAGGGCAAACCTAGCAATGTCTCTCTTTGCAATAATTTATGTCCTTCACTAAGCCTATCAATTCTCTATTTGAGCATGTATGTGTGATTAGAGTAATTTCTCTACCTAATATATTGCCTATTAATCCAAGTACGAATAAACTAAAGTCCATGGGACATCTTGAATATATATAATATAAGTACCATAGGTAGAATGGGCATGACATGCAAATGTGCTATAATTTCAAACATCTAGTACAAGATATGATTGAGAGGAATGATCTTCAAGTTGATAACCCTATTATGATAAATAGTAAAAAAATGGGTATCTTTAAAGACCCATTACCCACTCATGATGTGCAAGAAAATTAATAAAAATAGGTAAATGAGATCCATATGACACCCCCTAAAAAAGGGTTCATCGATATGGTTAGCAACATGATAAGGAATAGGCATTATCCAAATCAAGTTGCACCACCTACATATTCAAATGACATTATTTCCATGTTACAACCTCTACCACCTCTAGTGCAAATCCCTCCACATCATCTAGTGGTCACCAAAAAGAGTAAGCTTGCTCAAATATTGTAAATAATATTGACCCAACACTCTATCTATGAGCTTCTCCAATAGTCTCCATCTCATCAAGAAGCTCTTATGGAGATCCTTAAGTTGATTAAAATACAACCCTAGGAGTCTAACTCCTTTATCAGTTTTATGGGGTACGTTTAGTAGTGCAAAGATCCAGTAATCACATTTCATGAACATGAATTCAAACCAATATTAAATGAGACAATTGATACTCCATTACACATCATTGCATGTGTAAATGGAACACATTACAAAATATTTATAATTGATACTATTTCTTCAAGAAATATCATCACCACAAATTCTCTCCAACATCTAGGTCTTCTAGCATCCCATATTGTTGCATCCACATATACCCTTCGGTAATTCAATGATACTCTATACTCAACAATTGGAACTATAGTATTACCTATTCAGGCAGGACACAAAACCATACCAATATTATATCACATCTTAAAGGGTGTAATGGCTTATATTATATTGTTGGGAAGACCTTGTATTAGGGGCATGAAGTATGTGCCATCCATAGCTCACCAATATTTTAAGTACACTCATGAAGGGCAAGTACATGTCTCTGTAGACCTTGAGCCCTTCAAATACTACAACTTGGTACAACATATCCTCGATTCGACCTTGCCATAAAATCATGTGGACTTTCAACCAAATACATCTATTCAAGGTCTAACTCCTTAACTGTCACCTTCCATTGATCCATTACCATTTTATTCTATACCACCATCATCATTGACACATTTATATTGAAAGCACGAGGATACGGAAACAAGAAAGGAAAGACTCCAAGCACGATGCAAAAAATGAAACTAAACTTAACGCTAAATCCTACGAATTAAAAATGCATGAAATGGAGAAAGCATGAATTGAAACCCAAATGAAATAACAACCCTTCTCTTTTATTGATGTATTTCACAACTCGGTTACAATTCGCATCCTCCCTTTTCAGGGGCGAGGAGCGTTAAATCCATCTCTTGGTTACATCCATGGATAGCCTTCCTTCTTCCGCGTGCCCACATGTAAGATGGGCGGACCAAAATCGTCACCACTTGTGTCTACGAATGTTGATTCCTTGCTGCTCCTCCGATGTTCCGATCCTACGTTCAAAGAAACAAGAAATAATCAATAGCACTCGCGGATGAAACAAAACATGCAATCCCCAAGCCTACGATAAATGGATGAGAAAAATGAATTAAACTATGACTAAAATGAATCCAAATGCTCTAAAAATTTGACAGGGGCATCAAGACATCACCAGGAGGGCACTACAAAAAGAACAGTCAGGAAATTCCTCACCGATTTGAATTCGCTTCGGGGCGGGACGAATTCACCTGCAACAAAATGCCGAAAAGGTACTGTCCCAAATGTCCTGCCTAGAGAGCTCCAAAAGACCTGCAAACTTGGGGTTAGCTAATTGGGGGCATTTTGGGAAGACCCAGATGGTCATATTTTCCCAATTTGACCTCCATCAATGGGAATTTGATGATGCTACCTGCAAGTTAGTAGAAGCGAGCAAAGATAGAAATATGGTCAAAATTGTTCAAAACGAGATGAAATTTAAATGACAACCTATCTAAGCATCATAGAATAGAATGCAAAAAATAAAAATGATAGAAAGCAAAATCTGCCACAAATTCCCAATCGTTCCTAAAAGGGGACGATTAGGCCCACGGCAAGTGCGGGGGCGCCCGGGCGGGCCGCCCACCGTTTGGGGCCTGATTTCGGCACCAATCCACTTGGGATGGGTCCAAAATCTCTTACAAGGTGTTGTCGACAAATTGGGTGGTATTCTATGGCCAAATGTCGGGTTTTGGGCTCAAGATTCGACCTTCCAATAGTCACCCAATGACCTCCTCTCTAAAAGAGATCAAGGATGTAGAAGGCGCAAATCGCACAAGGGTGTATGGGGAAATAAAATGGCAGCACTTCGTTGCTCCAAATTGCTCTTCCTCTGTATATTTTGGGGTGAGGAAACTCACCAATTTATAGACCTGGAGGTCTCTTGAAATGGGCATGCAGAGGCGCCACTTGGCAATCATGCCTTCCCAGGGGGAAGGAGATTCCTCCCTGAATTGGGACTTCATGACTGACCATGCAAATGCCTCTAACGCTCGAAAATGCTCACCCATACTCCCATGCGATGAAGGAAGCGTTGAGTGGCGGATCTGAGCTGCCATTTGTCAAGATTTGACTTTTTTCCCATCAAACCTGCAATTCGCCCCACCCTGGAGCGAATCCAGAATTCATCCCTGGGTGGGGCGAATCCCAGTTTGAATTCGTTCCAGGGTGGAACGGATATTGAGCAAAGTGCCTGAAGGTGCCAAAATGATTTTTGACCTTCCAAAACTACTGTGAGAGTGGTTAGGACCATTGTTTAACCTCTGGGGGCTGCCCTTGGGGCTGTGTGTGTCAAAGCGATCAGTGTTTGCAGTCACATAATCGGATTGGTGCTGTTTTGGTGTCTACAGATGCCCCTTTTTGGGATGCGTTGTGCAAGGCACAACGTCGAGCAAAAATAGATAACCAAAGCACTAATGATTAGGGTTTCTTGGTAACCTAACCAAATTTTGATGCCCCAAGTATGGAAAGGGCATGCATTCTTGAATCCTTGCTTCTGATGAGCGAAGGAACTCAATTCAAGTGTTAACCTTTTTCGGTGAGGTGTTACTTGAACTTGGACATTGATCAGTCATGAATAGGCAAAGGGCGCAACCTTTTGTCTGTGAGAACCTTGAGTTCATGATTCACGAATGCCAAGTGTTTGATCAGCTTGTGATTATTGCTTGTTTGCTGCCCCAAGCAGGAGCGTGATTGTCTTTGTCAATGATTCTTTGAATGCATGCCATTTTCCTTGATTGGGTGTGTATTTGTTGATTGGTGACTAAGTGTGACTACCCCCTCAAGCGACGAATCGATGAGGGAATGACCTTCATGAGAAAAGTGATGAGTCGCTTGACCCAAGATGACTTGTGTAAGGGTGCCTTCAGAGATTTATCTTTGAATGTGTGTGCAGTTTTTTGACATTTAGACCTATTTTTGGTGGGTGTTAACCCTTTTGGTGACGCTTTTTGGAGCTGAAATTGTCAAAAATCCATCTTCCCGTGGAGCGGTCCGGCTATGGTAGCCTTCTTAGGGAGTAGGATAGTGACAATTTGCAACCCCAACGTCTATTTTGGATGCCAAGAATGTCAGGCGCGAAGGCACCTTCGTTTGGCAATGTTATTGCTATTTTTGGGTGGGTTTTGACCCTTTTGGCGATGTCGTTTGGGGATGAAATTCTCGAAGATCCGTCTTCCCGTGGAGCGGTCCGGCTATGGTAGCCTTCTTAGGGAGTAGGATAGTGAGGATTTGTGACCCCGACATCTATTTTGCATGCCCGGAATGTCAAGTGCCAAAGCACTCTCATCGGGCAAGTTTATTAGCTGTTTTGGTGCATTTTTTTTGATGATATATATAGATGACTTTATTTTGTTTATGCGCATGTGATGATTTGATTTTATGCATGATGATTGATGAATATGGATGTATGCATGTTAAGTTATAGTGATGGATGCATATGTTGTGATGAAATGCAAATGTTTTTAATTTATATGATATGCAAAATGGAATGGATGAATTGAATTTGTGATGTTTGGTAGTCGCACCATAGACTGTTTAGAACTTTATGGCTTTTTGTCCTAGGCGATTGCTGCGGTGAATAGCTTTGTATGCATACATGTTTTTTTTTTTTTGGCAATGGGAGAATGAAAGATGGCAAGTTGGTTGAGAATGTATGTTAAGGTTTTCTAAGACTCAGATGTTTTAACTATCTAGCCATGACTGTACTTTATCTCACAAGACTTTTGAACAAGGTATGAATCGGACTTGTTTTTGACCAAGTTATTTCACATCCTTGTGTGTGCAATTGAGTTCATTTATGTGGTGTTTGTCAGGATACCGCCAGTGCCAGATAGGCTATCAACCAAACTTGTACTGAGGATCACCTGATTAGCTCCACTAACTCCTTTGTTGTGTTTAGTCAGATTAATCTACGGTGCTATCGTAGGATACCATAAGCTAGCTCATCCACATGCAAACATTGATCTGCACACAAGTTAATGTGATAGATATATCATCATGCGGGAGGTTTACCACCGAGTGACCGATAGGCTATCAACCAAACCGGTACTGAGGTTTGCCTCATGACCTGTCGGAATGCTGAGAGTTCCAGGGATTCAAGTTCGACTCCCTTCTTTTCTTCAATTGTATTGGGATACTTGCTCTTTTGTAGTGATAAAAATCACTATTTATTTTTGTTTTTTTTTTTTCTTTTGAGCAAGGGATTTGGATATTGAGTGATGAGAATCACTATTGTATGTGCTTTTCTTGAGGTATGCACTTTGGTTGTGATGTCAAATTTTGGAGTTTTGACGTTTTGCAAATTGTTGATATTTTGCAACTTTTGAGAACTTGGGATTCTTGGGGAATTGGGTAGGGAGGATGCTTGTCCTTTTGCCAACTCTCAGCATTCTTGGGGTCATTCACACAGGGGGATGAGCAAGATAACCATTTCGCTTATGGTGACCTGGATTGCTTTGCAGGGTTCATCTTTCGTTCACACAACTTGGGAATTTTGTTATATGTTTTAACTTGTGTCGGGATGCTACGTAACAAGGTGTGATCCAAGTAGAATTCTACCTTCGTAAAATCTGTCTGACTTGGTACAGTATGTGGCTAGAAATCTAATGATGACTGAATGACGAAAACTCTCGATACATTAGAAACAACTGACTATGATGTGGGAGAATAACGTGAATGGTGGTTATAGGCGATGAGCTATTGATAAAGCGGAAAAATGTAGAAGATGATGGTTTTTGCCAAGTAATGATAGTCTATGGTGCTTTGACCTGTATGACCACAAATATGCAATGTATGCAGCTATATATTTTTGTATTTTTGAGGGATTGATGTTTGTGAGTATGCAGATGAGATGCAAAAGAACTCTGTATCGTTATGATGATTTTGCATATGCATGGAAATGAGATGCAAATTTTTGTTATTTTTGATGATTTTATTGTTTTTAAATTTTTCTTGTTTTTGACCAAGCGATTAAGGAATCCTTGGAACTTTTGGGTTGACCAAGCGATTATGGAAATCCTTGGAGCTTTTGGGTTGACCAAGCGATTATGGAAATCCTTGGAGCTTTTTGGGTTGACCAAGGATTATGGGTGAATGAGTTGGGTTGAACAACTATTTTGGAAATCCTTGGGTTGACAAGGATTATGGAAATCCTTGGAGTTTTTGGGATTGACCAAGCGATTATGGAAATCCTTGGAGCTTTTTGGGTGGGCTATGGCTCCTTTAAATATGGAATGGCCACAAATGACTGATGTTCAAGGGTTCTAGTTCCTTGATTCCATCAAGAGAGGCTAGCCGGTATGTTCCAGGTCCTATTTTGCTATCAATTACATATGGACCTAACCAATTTGCCATGAACTTGTCCCTTAGATGGGATGACAAACTAGAGTTCTGTTGGTTTTCTTTTAAGACCAAGTCACCAATCCGAAAGTCCCTCAGGTGAACTTTCATGTTGTATGCTTTCTTAAGTCGCTCTTGATAGATACGTAAATGCTCGAGAGCATTAACGCGTCGTTCGTCAAGCAACGTAAGCTGGTCTAACCGGGCCTACCGTGCAGTGTCATCATCGATGAACTCTTGCATTGATATGCGTAGGGAGGGAATCTCCAACTCGAGAGGCATGACTACCTCGGAGCCATACACGAGCGAAAATGGAGTTGCCCTAGTGGGCGTCCGAATGCTAGTGCGATAAGCCCACAGGGCAAGTGGGATCTGAATGTGCCAATCCTTATGATTATCGATGACTATCTTTTTAAGGATGGCGACTAGCATTTTGTTTGACGCTTCTGCTTGCCCATTTGCCTACGGATAATAGGGTGTCAAAAAACTATGCTGAATTTTGTACTTTGTGGTCAAAGCACGCACATCTTTGTTCTTGAATGACGTCCCATTATCCGAGATTATCTTGGATGGAATACCAAAATGACATATGATGTTATGCAAAATGAACTCCACAATGCGGGGTCCAATCGTAGAGGTTAGCGAAACCGCTTCCACCCACTTGGTGAAATACTCTGTGGCCATTATGATAAACGTGTGATGGCTGGATGATGCAGGGGAGATCTTTTCGATGAGATCTAAGCCCCACTATGAGAATGGCCAAGCCGATTGGATCGGCTGCAAGGCTTGGGAAGGTACGTGTGTCAAATTGGCATGATGTTGACACTTCATGCACTTTCGCACATATGCACAACAATCTCACTCTAAATATGGCCAATAATAGCCCATGCAAAGAATGCACTTTGCGATGGCCATACCACTGAAGTGGCCACCACATGTACCATCGTGCGCTTGGGTGATCGCCCAAGTGGACTCTTGTTGGTCCAAGCAATGAAGGAGGATTCCTTCGTAGCTACGATGGTACAAAATGTCTCCTAACAAGACATGCTTAGCCACTTTCTGCTTGAATGCTCATTTTGCGGCATGCGTCAATCCAAGCGGGAGGTTACCTAACTTGAGGTAGTCCCTGATGGGTGAATACCAATCCTGCTGATCGAAAGCCTCGATGGTATGAATAGCCAATCCCTCTTGAAGTTCATCCCTAGCAAACGCTGAGCGGGAGAGAGCTTGCAAGAATAGCATTGTATTGCTATTAATGGGAGTAGGGGAGAACAAGGACCCCTAGTTGGCATGTTTCAGATGATCATGGATTCGAGAGAACTTGTCCGTGGATGGCTCAATCTGGATCATGTGGATTCCTGGCGTCAAGTCGAGCTTGCTCGCTCCATCGCGGATTGCGATAGTGTTTTGACTTGAATGGTTGTCATATCACCAGAAAGGTCTTGCGGGATTAGTGACCCCAAGGAGGCCATAGTGTCCGCAAAATGATTCGATGATCGAGGGAGTGCCTCGATGTCGTACCATTCAAGCTTCGCCAGGAATTTGTCCACAAGGGCTTTGTAGGCCTGCAGAACTGGGCATTTACATTGGAATACCCCTTTGACTTGGTTGACGATTAACAGCGAATCACCAAAGATATTCAATCATTTAATGTTCATGGTGATTGTTGTCTGAAGACCTATGAGCAAGGCTTCATACTCTGCATTGTTGTTGGTGCATGGGAAATTTAATTTAAATGATAGGGGCATTGGAGCGCCCTACGGTGTGAAGAATACTATTCTCATGCCACCACCTTGCTCACATTTAGAACCATCAAAAAATAGGGTTATGTCAGCCTGTGACTCAGGCTCATCAGAATCTGGTGATTCTGAGACATGGAAGACCCCATCATCGGGTAGTTCTATAGTCAGAGGCTGGTCGTCTTCGAGAGGAGCCTCTGCTAGTTGATCGGCTATGACCTGACCTTTTATGGATTTTTATCCGATAAATTCTATGTCAAATTCCGTCAACAACATGATCCATTTCGCCGTGCGGCTACTATGATAAGTATGACTCATCATGTACCGCAATGGATTCTCCTTAGACACAACATACGTCTTGTTGCTCAACATGTAATGGCATAGCTTTTTGGTAGCAAACACCACTGCCAAGCAGAGTTTCTCAACGTATGCATAGTTAAGTTCATAGCTGACCAGGGTGCGGCTAAGATAGTAAGTAGCCTATTCTCTGTGAAGTTCATTCTTCTGGGCTAACATGGCTCCCAGTGCCACCTCAGTAGCTGAGATGTATAAGTAGAATGACACTCCTGGTCTAGGTGGTGCCAATACTGGCGGTGAAGCCAAGTATTGTTTGATGTCATCAAAGGTTGATTGGCACTCGTCATCCCAGTGAAATGCTACCCCCTTGTGCAACAACTTGTTCATTGGTCGGCACTTGTCAGATAGCTACGCTATGAAGCGCTTGATCGACGTGACCTTTCCCTACAGGCTTCTGAGCTGCTTGATGGTAGTTGGGGGAACCATTTCAAGGATTGCCTTGACTTTGTTTGGGTCCACCTCGATGCCTCATTTTGAGACTATGAAACCCAAGAGCTTTCTAGATGTGATGCCAAAAATGCACTTCTTGGGATTCAGTCTGACTTTATGCTCCATGAGGCGATCGAGGATCTTGCTTAAGTCACCGAGATGATCCGGGCGCAAAAGAGATTTGGCCAACAAATCATCCATGTAATCTTCCAAAGTCTTGTGCATGTAATCATGGAAGATGTATGTCATGGCACGTTGGTAGGTGGCGCCAACATTTTTAAGGCCAAAAGGCATGACCTTATAACAAAATGTTCCCCAAGGCATTGTGAACGCCATTTTTAGCTGGTCCTCGAGATTGATACAAATTTGATTGTATCCCAAGAAACCATCCATGAGGGAAAGCATTTCGTGACCCACTGTAGCATCTACCAATGCGTCGATGCTCGGCAAGGGAAAATCATCCTTAGGACTCGCTTTGTTTAGATCTCAAAAATTAGTGCATATGCGAATCCTCCCGTCAGGCTTTTTGATGGGCACCATGTTGGACAGCCATGGCGGATAATCCATGCAGATGACAAACTGTGCATCCAACAACTTTTGCAATTCATCTTTGACCATCAAGGCCACTGTTGGGTGCATCTTACGTAGTTTTTGCTTAACTGGCTTGATTGTCGGATCAAGCGTTAGATTATGCGTGACTAGCTATGGATCTAGCCCCGACATGTCTCTGTATGACCATGCAAAAACCTCCTTCTTCTCTTTGAGAAGGGCAATGTAGTCGGCTTGCTCTTCGAGGGATAAACTTACCCCAACTTGATGATCTATGGATTCATTGGATCTGAGCCGATGTCTACGTCAGTCATCTCCTCGACCGACATGTGGGATCCGTCTTCCAACCGATGTGGAGTTGGGATCAAGTGGATATCATTTGCTGAGTTTAGATCATCGTTAGGAACCTCGGGTCCCTCTTTAGCATGGAAGATATCCTGAGTTGGCCCAGGGGTAAAATGGAGCATTTCACCGAAAGGCCAGTACTCGGATGGGGATGGAGGGGAATTGACATGATCCCAGTCTATGGCATCTATGTCTAGATACAATGACTATGTTGGATCGGCCGGATTATGGATGGGGGCGGTTAAGTCAATGGAGATCATGTTGATGGAATGATTTTGGTCTCCATTACCATAGGTGTGGTTGCTCGGACATCCTAGATGCTCTCTATGCTCTGGATCTGGCTCTAGAGGGACGGGCATGAATGGATCGGCCCTATGTGTGGATAAGAAGATAGGGTCTACCCTCGACACTGATGGCACTATAGGGTCTCTGGGTGGAAGGTATGCTTCGTATGCCTAGAGCAGCGGATCCAACACTTGGTCCCACCGCGCTGGGTCTACGTACCACTCATGCCCAAGCCTTATGTTTAGTTGTTCCTGCACATCGTTAATACCTAAGAGGTGTCGTCACTGCATCTGCCGCATGTGGTTGAGATAGGCCATCTCGGTCTCATCTTCATAATCACTATCAGAGATCCAGAGGTCTTCGTTGGCTCCGATGACTGTTTGCGGCGTTACAGGCTCGTCTTGCTCAAGCAAATTGATGTGGTCCCACCTAGGTTGTTCCGCTCTCTACGGGGGGACTTGATTTCCTTGGAGTGGCACTTGCTCGATAGGAGCATCCAAGGGGAACATTGTCAAGAGGCTTTCTTGATAATCATCCATGGGGATCACCTGTGAGTGATCGCTGTCTGATTCAAAGGGGTCATATGACACTGGTTCATACTCTGATTCATCCTCTGAGGACCCTTCTTGACATTGTCTAGACTCTCCCTAAAAATGAGCTCTCGAGCTTTCTCCTCTCTCGAGCGAAGGGAAGGGATTGCTAGAGCCAACAAGGTTGATTGCCGTTAATGGGAGATAATCCCTCAATGTATATGTGGTGTTAGGGTTGGCATATGGATCCGATGCCAATCCCCCCTTGTTGCCTATCCCTAGGCCTTGCATGTTCTCCACCAAGATGTCCAAGGGGAGGGGGTGGTTGAACCCTACTCCTGACTTGTCGTATGGCATTTGGTATCTTGGTTGGCAAAGAACACGTATCCCTTGCTCATATCTGCCTAACCCATATCCGTGCCAATTGCATTGGCCAAGGTATCTCAGAGCAAAGTCTGGGTTAGACAAATAGTTGACATTTTCAGCAAAAGGCTCTTCGTCTTCGTCCTCTTGCGTGCATGGTGCAACGCCATGATCAAGGCCCCCATACACAAAATTTGTCTGGTTCGACGGGTAGCCTAGGGGGACAATAGTGCCAATGGGAAGGCGAGGTCTCCCCATGTCCTGCATGGACTCTAGTGCGGGTGTTGCTACAATATTCCACACCAGATACTCCCCCAGGCCCGTATTGGCCATTTCAACGTTGATCGTTGGCGGTTGAGGGGGAGGGAATGGAAGTTCTCCTTGAGTCCACTCCATGTCGGGTGGACTAGGAGCCTCGACTTCCATTCGGCTAGGCATTTCCTCCGTAGAGATAGTTGATACTGATGGCAGTGTCTCTTCCAAAGGTTTTGCCTCTTCCAGGGGTTTCTTCCCTTTGTCCTTCTGTTTGGTCTCCATAGATGATGTCGTTGGTGGAGGACCAGACGATGAAGATGAACCCAATTGGGGTTTTGAAGAACTTGCTAATGGGGATGCCTACGGAATCAGACCCTGTTTAGATGGATTTAACTGGAAATCCAAATGCGTCGATGGCAGGGGTCGATTATGGCATCAGTTGCACCGCATTACAATATTTGAAGGGTTCTAAGTCCGTCGGGACTACATGCACCTCCCCTTCAAATGTATACTTTAAACATTGGTGAGCTATCGAAGGGACACACTTCATGTCCTTGATCCACGGCCGGCCCAACAAGATGTTGTAGGCCATTTCACCCTCCAATACGTGGCACAATGTGGGTATGGTCTTTTGTCCCACTTGGATTGGTAGGACTATTGTGCCGATTGTCGAGCAGATTGCATCATTGAATGCTCGTAGAGTGTAGGTGGAAGCTGTGATGTGAGATGCGAGCAACTTCAGATGCTTGAGAGCCGTAGTTGTGATGATGTTGTTGGACGAGCCAGTGTCTATCAACACCCTCTTGTATGGGATCCCGTTGACCCACGCGATAATGTGCAGGGGTGGATCCGCCATGTCATCAGTCACTGATCTCAATTCGTCTTCTCGAAATGTGATGACCGGCTCAGTGCATCATTTTACATGCCCCATGAAGTTGTTGAAAGAATTTGTCTCATGGGGCTGCAACTCGATGGCTTTCAAAATCTCCATTAGAGCTTCTCGATGGGGCGTAGATTGTTGTATAAGCTCGTATATGGAGAGCCTAGCCGAGGTGGTCCTCAAACTCTGAGTTAGTTTGGTCCGAAGTGTGGCCACCGGCTTAGGCAGAGGAGGTTGTGCAAGGTGCTTTTGTGGTTGCGATGTTGTTGGCACCTCTCCTGCAGCTACCGTAGGAGCATTCATGCTCGGATACCTCCTGTTCTGAGTCACTATACTGATCATCCCTACATACCCCTGCATGGGGCAGTTCTATGTGACCTCGTTAACTTGTAGGGTCTTTGCCTATGGAGCATGAGCAGGCAAGGGGTCTTTGAAGACCTCCATTTGTTGATTGCTTGGTGCGACGGGATTATCCATCGCTAGTGTCTTGTTATCAATCAAGTCTTGCACCAAGCCCTTAAATTTCCAATAGGCATTTAGGTCATGTCCCTACCGCCTATGGAACCTGTAGTACAAGTCCTCTCTATACCCCTTAGGCTTGGGTGCATTGGGATCTATAGTCTGAATCTCTGGCAGGTTGATCAGGTTTGCCGCTAACAAGCGGTCAAACAAGGAGTCCCTGGACTCTGTGTAGGGTGTGAATTGTCGCCTAGGGTGACGCTGTTGATTCTGCTCTTGCCTCTAATTTTCTCTGTCATAGTTGTTGGGAGGCACTACCTGATAATTAGCCTTTTGAGGCTGAGTTGCTTGCACAGGTTTAGGGACGTTGATTGCAACTTGGTTAACCGCATCGGGTTTTTGTTGCATGGTCCCATATTTAGTGTTTTTATTCCACTCTATTTTCTTAGGTTTGGCTATCTCGCCATCCTGTATTTTGATCTCTTCAATAATTCTGGCTTGTGCCAGAGCTTCTTCTAGGGTGGCATATTGTTGCAGCTACAATAGCATAGAGATCGATCTCAAACAACTTTTGGAGAACATCTGAGTGAGGTCGGACATAGGAGGGAGGTAGGGCAGCTTCGAGAGCAATGTCCTCCACCGATTCCCATAGGCCGCCATGGTCTCCTCCTCATATTGCCTGAGGTTGGCTAAGTCACTTAGTGATGCCTTCTTCTTGGTATTGAAGGCGAAGCGTTCGAGGAACGCATCCACTAACTGATCTAAGTTTTTGATGTTGTGCTTTGGTAATTGGGTAAACCAATCCGAGGCAGGGCCTACGAATGTGGTTATAAATGTTCTCAATAACAAAGCATCATTGTCCTGAATGCCGAAGCATTGGCTCAGGAATCTCGTCACATGCTCTTGAGCATCTTCCTCACCTCTAAAGGTTGCCAACTGAGGCAGCTTAAAGTGCTCAGGATAAGGAGGTGTTGGCACTGACGGATGCACAGGATGACTATGGAGCTGGCGTAAAGTGGGCTTTTGAGGCCCAAAAGTTTTGGTTTCCATAGACTCCAGACGCTCTAGCAGCGCTTTGTATGCATCGAAAGATTTAATCTCTTCCTCTTTGGTTTGCTCCCATTGTGGGTTGTGGGAGACTTGAGGCCTCTGAAGGGGAGGCCGGATGGCGACTCCTCCGCCTAGGTAGGGCATTTCGGCCCACTCATCTTCTTGCTCATACTCCTCATAAGCTTCCTGAGGAGTCTCTGGGTGAGACCTATGACCCAGGGTGGGTCCCCGCGGAGGGTACCCATCGTTGTTCCGGGGAGTGGCCTCCCGTTCAGGTCTAGGAGGTCTCGGAGGCAGCGCTTGGTAAGGTCACGGGGACCTATCTCGCACCAAGGGGTTGTGCCTCTCATATGGTTCCACTCTTTGGGTGCACGGGGTTGGAACCCTTTCAGGCACCGGGTTATGTAGCAGCTCATCTGTTTGGCGCCTAATGCGCTCTTTGCTAAGGCGATATAAATGCTCTAGCTGTTGTTGGTCTTGCTCAAGCCGCGTGATCTGCGCTTGGCGGGCGGCATGTCTGGTGACTGCCAGGTCAATTTGTTTTGCCATATTGAGCCTAGGAGGCCTAGATGCCTCTCCTATGCATTTACCTCGATCGCGATGATCCGAGATCTCAATAGGTCGCTTCCCTCTGTCGAGGTTGGCGGCATTTACCCGAGGCTCTGGCCTCAGTGGGTGATCATGGTATCTAGCTGGTGCGGAGGCGCATGGCCCCCATGTTGTATATTGCTCTTGAGGAATGTAATCATCTTCCTCGTGCTCCCTTTCATATGTGTGAAAGGGGCGGGCAGAGTTAGTTCGCCCGGTTTGAAGAGCCTTGCGCTCTAGATTTTGTCTATTGGTTCTAACAGTGATGGGGGGCAAAGGAGGGATGCCATCATCATGTGGCCTCTCCTCATGGAAACTATGCCACTCTAGCACTTCATCATGCGGTGGCCACTCATATCGAGCTTCTAAGGGAGCTTTCTTGTCTATGTTGAGTGCCACGTGTAAGGACTCTTCCTGAAAGGGGCTATGATGAACGGGCGTGTCCCCCAAAGGGGTGTCCCTATAGTTCCACCTTGACATGGAATGATGCGGACTCTCTTGTGGGTCAGGCCGCCAAGGCGGTATGACCAAGTCCTTAGGGCTATAGCGGAGGCGACTTGTGCCCCCTTGTACACTTTTCGTAGCTTCCGCCCTTGATTGGGCTTGGCTACGTGTGTACACCATGGTATTGTTTTTCTACAAGCTAAATAGATTTTTATCTCTTTTATGATTTTTTTTTATGCTACACTAAATAGAAAAGAGCACACACATACACAAACAGTGATTATCTCGTTTAAATATTGAGAGTGTGTCCTAGACCTGGTTTAGTGTGTTTTGATTTTTTGTTTTTGTTTTTTTTTTTGAAGGTTTTTGTAAAAAATGTTTAAATGCAAAATGAGGGCTCTTATGACTCCCAAAATTGGTCGCCCCTTCGATATACCATTGCCAGGCCGATATACCAACCTCTCTATATACCCGCCCTTACGTGAGGGAAACTATAGGTACGTGAGAGCAGATGGTACGTGGAACATAGGCGGTACGGAAGGGGAATCACCCTGTTTATGACACCTACCATAGAAGACTTATCCTCGTGCACTGGGAATCACCCCAGCTACACTCGGTCAGCTTTCGTCAGGATTTACGTCTAGCAATAGTTGCGATCGGGGTAATGGATGCAAAATTCAAGCCAAGGTGGTGATGAAATCCACCGTTGGTCTTGATCAAGGGCTGGGGTTTTACGACCAGCGCCTTGGTTTTTAAGTTGCCACGTGGTGTGTGGGGTTCTTTTTATTTTGCAAAAGGAAACAAGCAAACAGCAAAAAGAAAACTTTCCCTAAGCAAACAAGTAATCCAAAATAGAAACACTGAACAGAAAATGACAGAGAAAAATGCAGAATCCTTACCTCTTCTCTGCCCGAATCTGTCGGTCCTGAGCTTCTGCCGAAAACTTCATAGACTGGAATTCATCCCGGGGTGGAATGAATTATAGTACTGTATTCGTCTCAGGGTGGGGCGCATTCCAATTCGTCCCTGGGTGAGACGAATTACAGTTCTGTGTTCGCCATAGACTGGAACGAACAACAGTCCCACGTTCCAAAAAAAAAGGTACCTGCAAGCAAGGTAAATTTTGATCAAATTTCTGATCCAAAAAGGTAGAGGACAGAGTCCCACCGTGATCGCCACTGAAAGCACGAGGATACGGAAACAAGAAAGGAAAGACTCCAAGCACGATGCAAAAAATGAAACTAAACTTAACGCTAAATCCTACGAATTAAAAATGCATGAAATGGAGAAAGCATGAATTGAAACCCAAATGAAAAAACAGCCCTTCTCTTTTATTGATGTATTTCACAACTCGGTTACAATTCGCATCCTCCCTTTTCAGGGGCGAGGAGCGTTAAATCCATCTCTTGGTTACATCCATGGATAGCCTTCCTTCTTCCGCGTGCCCACATGTAAGATGGGCGGACCAAACGTCACCGCCACTTGTGTCTATGAATTTTGATTCCTTGCTGCTCCTCCGATGTTCCGATCCTACGTTCAAAGAAACAAAAAATAATCAATAGCACCTGCGGATGAAACAAAACATGCAATCCCCAAGCCTACGATAAATGAATGAGAAAAATGAATTAAACTATGACTAAAATGAATCCAAATGCTCTAAAAATTTGATAGGGGCATCAAGACATCACCAGGAGGGCACTGCAAAAATAACAGTTGAGAAATTCCTCACCGATTTGAATTCGCTCTGGGGCGGGACGAATTCACCTGCAACAAAATGCCGAAAAGGTACTGTCCCAAATGTCCTAGCCTAGAGAGCTCCAAAAGACCTGCAAACTTGGGGTTAGCTAATTGGGGGCATTTTGGGAAGACCCAGATGGTCATATTTTCCCAATTTGACCTCCATCAATGGGAATTTGATGATGCTACCTGCAAGTTAGTAGAAGCGAACAAAGATAGAAACATGATCAAAATTGTTCAAAACGAGACGAAATTTAAATGACAACCTATCTAAGCATCATAGAATTGAATGCAAAAAATGAAAATGATAGAAAGAAAAATCTGCCATAGATTCCCAATCGCTCCTAAAAGGGGCGATTAGGACTGCAGCAATGTGGGGCGCCCAGGCGGGCCGCCCACCGTTTGGGGCTTGATTTCGGCACCAATCCACTTGGGATGGGTCCAAAATCTCTTACAAGGTGTTGTCGACAAATTGGGTGGTATTCTATGGCCAAATGTCAGGTTTTGGGCTCAAGATTCGACCTTCCAATAGTCACCCAATGACCTCCTCTCTAAAAGAGATCAAGGATGTAGAAGGCGCAAATCGCACAAGGGTGTATGGGGAAATAAAATGGCAGCACTTCGTTGCTCCAAATTGCTCTTCCTCTCTATATTTTGGGGTGAGGAAACTCACCAATTTATAGACCTGGAGGTCTCTTGAAATGGGCATGCAGAGGCGCCACTTGGCAATCATGCCTTCCCGTGGGGAAGGAGATTCCTCCCTGAATTGGGACTTCATGACTGACCATGCAAATGCCTCTAATGCTCAAAAATGCTCACCCATACTCCCATGCGATGAAGGAAGCGTTGAGTGGCGGATCTGAGCTGCCATTTGTCAAGATTTGACTTTTTGCCCGTCAAACCTGCAATTCGCCCCACCCTGGAGCGAATCCAGAATTCGTCCCTGGGTGGGGCGAATCCCAGTTTGAATTCGTTCCAGGGTGGAACGGATATTGAGCAAAGTGCCTGAAGGTGCCAAAATGATTTTTGACCTTCCAAAACTACTGTGAGAGTGGTTAGGACCACTTGTTTAACCTCTGGGGCTGCCCTTGGGGCTGTGTGTGTCAAAGCGATCAGTGTTTGCAGTCACATAATCGGATTGGTGCTGTTTTGGTGTCTACAAATGCCCCTTTTTGGGATGCGCTGTGCATGGCACAACACCGAGCAAAAATAGATAACCAAAGCACTAATGATTAGGGTTTCTTGGTGACCTAACCAACTTTTGATGCCCCAAGTATGGAAAGGGCATGCATTCTTGAATCCTTGCTTTTGACGAGCGAAGGAACTTAATTCAAGTGTTAACCTTTTTCGGTGAGGTGTTACTTGAGCTTGGACATTGATCAGTCATGAATAGGCAAAGGGTGCAACCTTTTGTCTGTGAGAACCTTGAGTTCATGATTCATGAATGCCAAGTTTTTGATCAGATTGTGATTATTGCTTGTTTGCTACCCTAATCAGGAGCATGATTGTATTTGTCAATGATTCTTTGAATGCATGCAATTTTCCTTAATTGGGTGTGTACATGTCGGCTGGTGACTAAGTGTGACTAGATACGGAAACAAGAAAGGAAATATTCCAAGCATGATGCAAAAAATGAAACTAAACTCAACGCTGAATCCTACGAATTAAAAATGCATGAAATGGAGAAAGCATGAGTTGAAACCCAAATGAAATAACAAACCTTATATTTTATTGATGTATTTCACAACTCGGTTACAATTCGCATCCTCCCTTTTTAGGGGCGAGGAGCGTTAAATCCATCTCTTGGTTACATCCATGGATAGCCTTCATTATTCCACGTTCCCACATGTAAGATGGGCAGACCAAACATCACCGCCACTTGTGTCTAAAATTTTTTATTCCTTTCTGCTCCTCTGGTGTTTTGGTCCTACGTTCAAGGAAACAAAAGATAATCAATAGCACCTACGGATAAAACAAAACATGCAATCCCCAAGCCTGCGATAAATAGATGAGAAAAATGAATTAAACTAAGACTAAAATGAATCCAAATGTTATGAAAATTTGATAGGGGCATCAAGACATCACCATGAGGGCACTTCAAAAAGAACAGTCAGGAAATTCCCCGCCAATTTGAATTCACTCTGGGGCAGGATGAATTCACCTGCAACAAAATGCCGAAAATGGGGGGTCCCAAATGTCTAGCCTAGAGAGCTCCAAAAGACCTGTAAACTTGGGGCTAGCTAATTGGGGGCATTTTGGGAAGACCCAGATGGTTGGATTTTACCAATTTGACCTCCATAAATGGGAATCTTATGAGGATACCTACAAGTTAGTAAAAGCAAACGAATATAGAAACATGATCAAAATTGTTCAAAAAAACATGAAATTTAAATGAAAACCTATTTAAGCATCATAGAATTGAATGCAAAAAATTAAAATTATAGAAAGAAAAATATGCCATAGATTCCTAATCATTCCTAAAAGGGACTATTAGGCCTACAGTAGTGTGGGGGCGCCCGGGCGGGCCTCCCACCATTTGGGGCTTGATTTCAGAACCAATCCACTTGGTATGGGTCCAAAATCTCTTACAAGGTGTTGTCGACAAATTGGGTGGTATTCTATGTCCAAATTTCAGGTTTTGGGCTCAAGATTCAACCTTCCAATAGTCACCCAATGACCTCCTCTCTAAAAGAGATCAAGGATGTAGAAGGCGTAAATCACACAAGGGTGTATGGGGAAATAAAATGGCAGCACTTCGTTGCTCCAAATTGCTCTTCCTCTCTATATTTTGGGGTGAGGAAACTCACCAATTTATAGACCTAGAGGTCTCTTGAAATGGGCATGCAGAGGCGCCACTTGGCAATCATGCCTTCCCAGGGGGAAGGAGATCCCTCCCTAAATTGGGACTTCATGAATGACCATGCAAATGCCTCTAACACTCGAAAACGCTCACCCATACTCCCATGCGATGAAGGAAGCGTTGAGTGGTAGGTCTGAGTTGCCATTTGTCAAGATTTGACTATTTTCCCGTCAAACCTGCAATTCACCCCACCCTGGAGCGAATCCAAAATTTGTCCCTGGGTGGGGTGAATCCCAATTTGAATTCATTCCAGGGTGGAATGAATACTGAGCAAAGTTCCTGAAGGTGCCAAAATGATTTTTGACCTTCCAAAACTACTGTGAGAGTGGTTAGGACCACTGTTTAACCTCTGGGGGCTGCCCTTGGGGCTGTGTGTGTCAAAGCGATCAGTGTTTGCAGTAACATAATCAAATTGGTGTTGTTTTGGTGTCTACATATATATACCTTTGTAATCATCAAATCCTCTACAAAGGAACAGGTCAAAGAGGCCTATTGACAAGATTTATCTAATCATATCTACCATTTCCATGGGAGATATTCCTAGTCTAGTAGATGAGGAACCATCTCATAAGGCAAGCATTGGGTCATATAAATCATCGCTTCCATGTCCTCCATCCTCACCATCCTATGTCACAGTCCATATCAATACTACATGTTTAGAAGAATACTTAGTAAGGAACATCACAATAGT
The DNA here is from genome assembly GCA_028583015.1 of Wollemia nobilis. Classification (NCBI taxonomy): domain Eukaryota; kingdom Viridiplantae; phylum Streptophyta; class Pinopsida; order Araucariales; family Araucariaceae; genus Wollemia; species Wollemia nobilis. Next base: position 9,437,887 of record JAQPPZ010017209.1, on the reverse strand, counting down.
TCCATCCATTGAGATAGTATAGAATATGGAACAACCACATATTTCCATTGGTACCATCATACCTCTAGATATACCTCCAAATCAAACAAAATTATTATATGGGGGTATTGAATATGGAAAAAAACCATCTCCTCAACAAGAAGAATATAAAAAACCCTTTTCTGAGGTCATAAACTATATGTCCAATCTTGACTATCCCATGTAATATCTCCATCACTACCACTGGCATGACTGTTTGGAGTTGTACAAATAAAGTACTCGTGTTCCTTGTCAGTAATAATATCAAATGCCATATGATAAATATGGTTTAGGACACAATATGCATGTGCCTCTCGACGTCCTCATAGAAATTATAGATCACTTGGGTCTAAACTATAGGTATGAGCTTGCACATGATCCTTACGCTAATCCTAATCATGTCTACTCTTTTGGGGATTATTTTTTGATAAATATGATAGATCAATGTATATCTCACAATTTCACCTGATCATATGAAGAAGTTGAAGGTTCACATACTCTTCCATCTAATAATGAGGAAGATGATCAAGGTCCCCCTTATGAATGGGCAACTGATGATGAATTAGATTACAATGTAGAACCTATTAAATCCCATAATTTAGATGAAAAGTATAAACATATCATTCCATTGGATGACAAAGAAGAGTTCTATCTATGTGTCTTCCCATTACCACATCTCATCTAGCAATAAATTTTGCCACTCAAGGAGTAAGATCACCCCCTTCTGCATCGACCACCTCTAGTCGTTCCACCTCCATCACAACCACCCCCACAAGTCTTGCAATAACATATTGTTAATAGACCCAAACACCCATCCAACAATGATCATATGTAAATCCATCAACATATAAAATCCCTAGAGGTACCCATAAATACTTTGGTCACCCAAAAGTCCCCAAAGATATCTATAAACCCTTTGGTCACCCAAAAATCCCCAAAGGTACCCTTAAATCCTTTGATCACCCAAAAAGCCCTAGAGGTATCCATAAATCCTTTGGTCACCCAAAAGGCCCCAAATATATCTATAAATCCTTTGGTCACCCAAAAATACCTAAAGGTACCCATAATCCTTTGGTTACCCAAAAATCCTCTAAGGTACCCATAAATCCTTTGGTCACCCAAAAAGCCCCATAGGTACCCATAAATCATTTGGTCAAAAAAAAAACCCCAAAGGTATCCATAAATTATTTGGTCACCCAAAAAGCCCCAAAGGTACTCTTAAACCCTTTGGTCACCCAAAAATCCCCAAAAGTGCCCTTAAATCGTTTGATCACCAAAAATCCCCAAAGGTACCCATAAACCCTTTGGTCATCCAAAAAGCCCTAAAGGTACCCATAAACCCTTTGCTCACTCAAAAAGTACCAAAGGTACCCATAAACCTTTTGGTCACCCAGAAAACCCCAAAGGTATCCTTAGACCCTTTGGTCACCCAAAAATCCCTAAAGGTATCCATAAACCCTTTGGTCACCCAAAAATCCCCAAAGTTACCCATAAATCCTTTGGTCACCAAAATGAAAAAAGCCCCAAAGGTACCCATAAACCCTTTTGTCCCCCAAAAATACCCAAAGGTATCCATAAACTCTTTGGTCACCCAAAAATCCCCAAAGGTATCCATAAATCCTTTGGTCCCCAAAAAGTCCCAAAGGTATCCATAAACCCTTTGGTCACCCAAAAATTCCCAAAGGTATCTATAAACCCTTTGGTCACCCTAAAAGTCCCAAAGGTACCCATAAATCCTTTGGTCACCTAAAAAGCCCCAAATGTACCCATAAATTTGATACTTACCCAAAAAGCCCCAAAGGTACCCATAAAACCTTTGGTCACCCAAAAAGCCCCAAAGGTATCCATAAACCCTTTGGTCACCCAAAAAGCCCCAAAGGTACCCATAAATCATTTGGTCACCCAAAATACCCCAAAGGTATCCATAAATCCTTTGGTCACCCAAAAAGCCCCAAAGGTATCCATAAACCCTTTGGTCACCCAAAACAAACCCTTTGGTCATCCATAAAGTCCCAAAGGTATCCATAAACCCTTTGGTCACCCAAAAAGACCCAAAGGTACCCATAAACCCTTTGGTCACCCAAAAATCCCTAAAGGTACCTCTAAACCCTTTGGTCATCCAAAAATCCCCAAAGGTACCTATAAACCCTTGGTCACCCAAAAATCCCCAAAGGTACCTATAAACCCTTTGGTCACCCAAAAAGCCCCAAAGGTACCTATAAACCCTTTGGTCACCCAAAATGCCCCAAAGGTATCCATAAACCCTTTGGTCACCCAAAAATCCCCAAAGGTATCCATAAACCCTTTGGTCACCCAAAAAGCCCCAAAGGTACCCATAAACCCTTTGGTCACCCAAAAAGCCCCAAAGGTACCCATAAATCCTTTGGTCACCCAAAAATCCCCAATGGCATCCACTAAGCCCATTGGTCAAATGTATATATATTAATCAAAATCCAAAAACATCATTAAAATAATAAAAATACAAAAATATTGCATTACATTACATTTCATATTGCTGCATTATACAATCACTTGCATTAAGCATACCCATCATTGCATTTTGCATTCTAGAGTTTCTCATACATGTCTAGCACCAAGTATGTACACTAGCCATCCTTCAAAATCAACTTTGTCAAAAGTTATTATTAACACCCGTCTACATTACAATTATCATTTCCATCCACATTCCCCACCTTTCGTATTTGTGTCTGTTTCCCTTCACCTAGTCATTTGTTATAAGGCATCATTAGGGTTTTCGGTCACTCAACCGTCTCTAGTTTTCTTTTCAGATTTTGTAGAAAGCTATCCTGATTTTTAGAAGGTAGAGTCTTGCTTTGATTGTACCTTGTATACATCATAATCCCAACACATTTTCACACTAATAAATCCAAGTTTTGCACAAGGAAAGATGAAACCTACAAAGTGGTCCTTGTTACCTTAAGTGAAAAGTTTACCTTGCTCATCCCCCTATGTGCATGGTTCAAAAATGTTGAGAATTGACAAAAGGAAAAGCTCCTCCCTACCCAAAGCAATAAAAATCCCTTGCCCCACGCCAAATCTAGGAAAGTATCCAAAGAACAACAAATACAAAAGCAAAAATCCCCAAAATAAAAAGTGGTTTTCACCACTAACAAAAGCAAAAAGTAAAATAAATAGTGGTTCTCACCACTACCAAAATCCCTTGCTCACCAAAAAAAAATGAGCAAATCCCTGGAGCAATTCAAAAATAAAATAAAATAAGGGAGTACTGAACTTGAATCCCTAGAATTCTCAGCATTTGACAACCATAAGGTGATCCTCATTATAGGTTGGGTGGCATCAAGCCTACTTGGAAATGGTGGTATCCTTATGCATGATGATATATCTATCACATTAGTGACCTTATTTTGTACAGACCAATGTTTTCTTGTGGATGAGCTAGCTTTTGGTAGCCTGTATTACCTATGGTCTAATCCAACTACGTACAAAACTTAGGATCATGATACTCACAGGGTGATCTTTAGTATATATGGGCTGCATAAATCTTGTTTTGCACTGGGGTAACTTTATGCATTATCATAACAATGAACTCACATGCACACATAGGGATATTGAATATCTTGGTCATCCTAGCAGATTTATACCTTGCCAAAAAGTCTTGCATGGTTAATATACAACTTTTGACTAGTTCACTAGAGTGTTTGAGTCTCATGAAAACCTCAAGGACATTATATAACATCTTACTATTCATTCCATGCCATACCATTTTATCACATGTTTGTCAGTTTACATTTTCATAATCCATTACATAATCTTATGATAACGTTAAAATGAATCGATGAATTTTGTACAGTCTATGGTGCTAGCATCTAGTGTGTCAAATAGTATTCATAATTCATCATACATATTAACAAATCATCCATTTTATTATGCATACACACATGTACATATCATCAACCAACATCATATTACAATACATGCATCCATGATAAGCATCCATAAAAGCATCAATAAAGTAAACATAAGCATCTCATACATCTAATAAAGCAGTAAGGAAACACATGATGACAATAGAAAAACTCATATATATATATATATATATATATATATATATATATATATATATATATATAATATATATTATGTATGTATGTATGTATGTATGGGGTAAAAAGATACATCATAATCCAAAAAATTCCCATAGGCTACAATCAAGTGGGTCCTCAGACCTCACGCTCCCAAAATCCAAAAATAACCATAGAGTCTCAAAAGCCATGGTCACGTAGGACTAGCACCATGACTCTCACCACCACCCTCAATCGTCACTCATTGAGAGCTCCCAGATCTGCTCCCCCTGACCCTATCTGATCTCCTCATGGATCTAGGAGCCCCCATCCTCATAGATGACTACCCTGTACCACTCCTCCTACTCTACTGGGACCCACTAGTAGAAGGATGAGCTGGTAAGCACCCTCTAAGGTGTGCTACCTCATCCTCCAAATCTTGTGTATGCTAGATCCTCTCGATGATGAGCCTGGTAGTCACTTAGTAAGGTCTGGAGTTATGTCACCTCCTCCCGTAGCCTGGCTACCTCACCACTACTAGATACCCCATGGCTCGAGCTCCCTACTCTAACCTGTGACTAAAAAGTAGCTAACTCTATTGCCTACCTCTCAATCACTAATGCCTTCCTATCAATATCTACCTATGCAGTCTACACCTATGCCTGTAGGAGAGTCCTCTCCTCTGTGTACTCCCTCCACTCCTATCTCCCTCTGATCAGCTCACCCTGTAGCTCAGCAATGGTGGCATCCCATGCTTCCAACTATGCATGCACTCCCTACTCATCAAAATCATCCTCATCATAATCATCCTATTGACCCTCCATATCCATGCTATCCATCCACTCATCATCTATCCGATGATGCACATGTCTCTCACCTAAGTCTGGCTCCTCCTTGTCTGGAGCCTCATCATGTCCCTCATTTGCAGCCTCCCCATGAGCCTCCTCTATCACCATATTGTACCACCTCCTAGTGGTCCCTCCCCTCACCACTGGTGCATCACCCACCAGGATTCATACTCTACTATGGTCCCTGCATCATCTAGCTTAGATATGCCCTCTACAAGATCTGCCTCCTCTCCAACTACCTCCACTATAGGCCAAGTAAGTGTCCTCTCATCCCCATGGTATCAGTAGATCACTAGCTCGCTAGGTAACCCCTAGCATAGCCCAAACTACCGCATCACTCGAGCATATGGGAAATACTCTCACTCGGTCCCATGTCGACCAACTAACCATCTCCCTCACCGTACCTATCAAAGTTGCACCTCAGCCTCAGGCCATGTTGGACAATCCCTGTATGGTCTCCAAGTAACCTCCTCTACTCTGAGCCATGCAAATGATTATGCATAGTGATCAATCATACCTACATAGGGATGGCTCTGACCCCTCTCCTAGTCCCACTACCATAGGATCCCATATCCTATCTCCACATCCATGAGTTGTGCCTACGTCATCCAAGGTAGTCCCCATGGTAGATCCACAATAATGTGCTGCCATCCCCACACCTACAATAGAAAGCTACAGCCCAATCCTTTCCACCCATGGCAATGGATCTCGTACAACTCATCATAAAGTTGTGCTAGCAAAGTAGTGCCCCACACCATCACTAATGGCCTCTCTATGGTGCACTCCACCAGTGAAAACACCAACTCCAAAAGGTTCTAGGGGAACCTAGCTCCTAACGAGTCTGGTAGCAACATGTTGGAGATAAGCATCATCAGCAAGGCATGTCTCATAGTCAAAACCTCTACCTCATACCATAGCTCCACTAGGATACCTCCACTAGGTAAGTCTCATACTACCTCACACTAGTCCTCTCCAAAGTATCTCTACAAAATTGTATCTCTAAGATCTCGATGAGTAGACATAATCGGATGCCCCTCTATCAGAATACATAAAATCTAGTAGATGTCCTCTAACATCACTATCATCTCCCCAGTTGGCAAGTGGAAGGTGTTGGTGTGAGGGTCCCACATATCTATCAAAGTTTTTAGGTAGGCTCTGCCTCCCATCACTATCTCTAACTGTGTCACTTGTTTGAGACCAATGGCATCAAGCCATTTCCAGTCATCCTCTATTATAAGTCCCTAGTAGTCTAAAAGAGAGTCAAAAATCGATATCGACTCTTGATCACCTGGCAGAGGCAAGCAAGCTCAAAAAATGCAACAAAATTGCACAAAAACAACAAAAACAACTCAAAAAGGGATATTTTTCTCCCAAAATCATGGTCATCCCACCCAGGTATGCCCCCAAATTGGCAGCCATCCCACCCAGGGACGACCACCAGTGGCCATCCCACCCAGGGATGACCCCCAAAAATGCTCAAAAATGGCCTTCCCGACCACCAAAAATAAGCAAAAAACTCATAAAAACACAAAAAATGCAACAAAATTGCACAAAAACAAAAATTAAAGCACAAAATACTAAATTCTATCACTAATGAGGTTCATTTACCGATATTTAGTGTGTTTCATTGGCAAACATGAAAATAATTACATTTCCAAATTAAACAAAGTCTAGTAGCAAATTCAGCCCTTACCCATCTCGTGCTAGCTTCACCGCTCATCGAGTCTAGAGGCTGGCTCATGGTGATTGTGGGATGGTTTTAGTAGCACTCCACTTTGAAAAATCACTCTCCTACTCCTCACCTCTCAATATTCCAAGTCATAAGTGTGCAAATGAGCTCATTTTGCCAATTTTGAGCTTAAAAAGACCTAGAATAAGCATGGTCATCCTAGGGTGGGATGACCAAAAAATTTGGTGACCATCCCACCCTAGGATGGCCATGAAATTTATAGCCATCCCACCCTAGGATGACCACCAAAAAACACAAAAAAATAGAAGAAAAGACAAAGAAAAAGGCCTCAAAACCACCAAAAACATGACAAAACTGATAAAATTCACAAAGGGTAAAGATTGAACCAAAATTGTTCATTGATGAATTGAAAAGTCTCTACTTCAATCCCCAAGAAGGCCATTGCGGTTGGACCACTCCATGGGAATGAGGTATTCATTTCCTTTCTTCCATGAAATATCAACAAAACCATCAAAATCCTAACAAAATTGATAAATTTTACAATGGGTAAAGTTGAAGGAACCCTAATCAAGTCATATTGGTCAAGTGACTCATCACTTTCATCACTGGTCATGCCCTCATTGACTCATCACTTGAGGAGGTAGTCATAATTATGAATTCATAATCAAAATCAACACTCAAACACTCAAAAGTGCAACTTGCATACATTCAAAAGAATCATTGCCAAAGATAAATTTCAAGCCCACGCTAGGGCATATAATTCAACACCAATTCAACAAAACAAAGTCTTGATGTCCTTGAAGCCTTGGGACACTTGTCCCAGAATAGGCTTATAAGCGAAACAAGGAACCAAGACCAAGTATACCCTAAGCCCCAAAACCTGCCCTTGCAGTGCAACTGAAAGGTATACCAAAATCAAATCCTTCAAATATGTCAAAAGCAAGGATTCCAAGAATGTATGCTCCTTCCATGATAGAGGCATCTAAAGTTGGTTAGGTTACTGAATAACCTTAATCATTTGATAGTTTAGTCATCTATTTTTGCTCCGCACTATGTTTCACACAACGCATCTCAAAAAGGGGCATCTGTAGACACTAAAATCATGTCAATCTGATTAGACTGCAATGATGCACTCTTATCAACACCATATGGCCCCCTTGGGCAACCCTCAAGGGTTAAATAGTGGTCCTAACCACTTTTGGGAAGTTCTACCCCACTTTTGGGAAGTTTTGGGCCATGTAGCCATGGTCATCCCACCCCAAGATGACCATAGTTCATGGTCATCCCACCCAGGGATGGCCACCAGCAACCATCCCTAGGTGGGATGACCATGGCTTAGGACCCTTAAAAAGTCAAGGGTGGGATAAATGGCAATCAAATTCTACCATTTATCCCATCCACTGATTTATGATAGATTTTGGGGTATGTCAAATCCATCACAACCTACAAATGGGAGGCCCAATTTGGAGACTTCTCCCACCCAATGCATGGCAGGGTTTTGACAAGTGGTGACACCTACCTTGCATGCCCTAACTTGCCCATTTGACCCTGTGGCCCTCTTGGGCTATAAAATGGAGTCAATCCACCCAATTTCAGAGAGAGGTCTTTGCAATATTTTACAATGAAGTGCTTCTGAGATTCACTCTCCCTTTCATCGCATGTATTTTCACTTGGAATCTTCATCAATCGAAGGAGGTTTCCAAGTCACCCAAAAATATGTAAATCTATTCCAAAACCCACCCATTTCTATGTGAATTAGATCACCAAATTTGATGACAACACCCCTAGGAGTAGTTTGAACCAGATCCTAGAGGAATTGGTGGTAAAAACCACCAGGTTTGGTGGCCATCCCCACCTGGGATGGTTAACAGTCACAATTGGAACACCCAGGGATGGCCATGAATCTGCATACAATTTTAGTTCAATTTTAGCATAGATCATTTCTAGAGTAGTTTATATGCATCATACTAGGATTTGGTGCAATTTTGAGTAGTTTTGGACCTTCTATTAGGTTTTTCATTCTAATAGTCCCAATTGGAACACCCAGGGATGACCATGGATTCTGCATATAATTTCACCTTTATTTTAGCATAGATCATCTCTAAAGTAGATTATAAGCATTATACTAAGTTTTGGTGCATTTTGGAGTAGTTTTGCACCATCTATTTCGCTCTTCATATTCACTATTGCATGCATCTCTTTGATTTCATCTCAATCCGCATATGCTATTAACCAATTTGAGTTCTTTGTGTGTAGATCTAGGTATTTCAGTGTGCAAGGAAGGAGCTACAAGTTTGACTATGGATAGATCATCGTAGCGGCCCCAAAAACCCGCTCTTCAATTCGTGAGTGCGAGGAAGACATTGAAGCGCACCTTGAGTCTTTGAGAGGATTAGATCCTTTCGACACTTTGTAATGAATTGTATCAATTAAGAGCCCTCAAGGGGATGTTTTGTAACCGTGTATTTGACAAATGGATTAATATAAAGAGGACCCCCATTTCTTTCACTTATTTGTTATCATGCTTACATTAAATGTCTCTTTTTAGTGCTTAGATCAATAGATGCATTTCATTTCCCTTTGCTAGGTGCACCATTTTTTTCGCTCTACACATCTAACATGGTCGTAATTCCTCTTACTATTTTTTATATAACCACAATTTGGGATCCTAGATAACAAGGTCTTCCTCTTCCTTGTTGCACTATGTTTCCTCCAACGTGTATCACTAACTCTTCCTTTGATACCAAATGATGGAGATGAGATAAGGATTCCTTCTATGGATAGGATTATCAAGTGGAATAAGTCTCAATCCTCAAGATGCATGGTAGTCACACATGCAATCAACAAGTAAACTTTTATGATAGTAATATCATAATTACAGAAGATGGTTTTTTCTTAGATGACACATTAGTAGTATTTGTATGACATCATATAGTTGTATGGTTGGTCATTAATTATACATCAATCCTTGTGTACAATACTTATTTGTATGATACTACTTTTGTATGACAACATTCATTGGTATGATGACAAATAACTAGATTTTATGGTAAGTTATAAGTGTATAATGAGTTCAATTATACAATAGATTCATTGGTATAGTAGTGAATTTTATATTAGATGGTGCACTCCAATTGAACAATAATATTTCCTTGAAAAAATTGAATTGAATAGCAACCCATTGAGAAATATTCAAATTGCTTAGTCTCTCAAATATCTCTAAATCTCCTCTTAACTATCACTTATTGGTCATGTATTTCTTGAATGGTAATCACATGTCCTCCTTATAATGATGACAATTTATGTACATTCCTTAGAATAGTAATTACCAGTTGAGCAGTTATAGTTACTAAACATTTATTGTTTTTCAATTCACAATTCCTCAAACAACAATAAAATAACATCAATGATTTAATCAATGATAATATTTTGTTCTACAACCATCCTTCATGTCCAAACCTCCATTCAATCTATAGTATACAACACCAACAATATTAAATATTCATCATTTGGTAAACACACAAAGGTAAGAACCACTATTTTATTTTGATCAACCTTGAAAATACACAAGATCATAAAGATCAATTACAACATTACAATGGTGTTTCATAGTATTCAACTTACTCATAATAAGATAAAAATCCTACTATAATTATCTCCCACTATACCTAATATCTTTGATACATGTTCATAGCTATACCTACATGTAGTCCTCTTTTATTCCTCTTTCTTTCTTCTTTGTCTTCCATTTTATTCTCATATTTCTCCTACATGTTGCCCACCTCTTGTCAATTCATGTTCATTCTCTATCCTGCTATAGAATTTCATTCATCCTTCCTCTTACTTACTCAGTGTTCCATATTCTTCTCTCCTTACATTATTCTCTCTTCTTCTTCTTGGGGTGACATTTCTTCTCCTTGTTAGATTCTTTCTCTTCCACTTGTCCTCTTTTTTCTCTTTTGTTGCATTGTTTCCTTTACTTTCTAATGCTTATGAAAATAAGCCACATTCTATTGGATGCTCTTACATCACAAAATTCTAAATAGAGATATATTTGCAAATGTAATACAATATTTGTTTTGAAAAATGATAATGAAGTATTAAATTAAACAAATTTAAATAAAACTTCCTAATTTTTTTTGAATACATAGGGAAATCGGTAACACCATTGGCTATTACATCTCTCTTGTACAATCTTGAAAAAATATCTCTCTTATATTATTGAAAAAATTATGTTAATAATATTTTATGTTTGAAATGTTATGGTTTATTGAACTATTATAATAATATAATCACACTTCAATATAGGTAGACATATTTGAACTCTATACAACTAATAAAAATATTAATATATTAATTTTAATTAAAATTTATTTAAGTCTAATAAAATAATAAATTAATTAACATAATATTTAAATACCTTAATACATGTTTTTTAATTTATGATTATAATAAGATGCAAATAAATAAATCTACCAAATGGTAGAGTAATATAACTATAATTTAATTATAAAATTCCATAGATAGTTGAGATAGGTTATTTTATATGAAAAATATTAATATTTAAATCAATAGACATAAAAGGAGATAAGTATTTGATTCCAAATAAGTTGATCTATAAAATATTAAAAATATAATAATAATTTAATATTGTATGTATTAATATTATGATTTAAAAAAAATCAAATTAGATATTTTAAAAAATAAAAAATAAATTAAGTTTAAATAACATATAAAAAGTTTTAGGGATAGTGTAAATGTACGAGTAGGTTCAAATCATGGATGTGTGGAAGGTGTATGGCTGTGTGTTTAACCCTTATCGATATAGATTTCACCCTTATCGAAAGTAATGGTTTTTACTTTGATAAAAATTCATGAGTTCTAAAAGTTTTTCATCTCAATTAATGAAAATAATAATATAATATATATATATATATATATATATATATATATATATATATGTTTTAATTTATTATCATTAATTATATATATTAAAAAATAATAACTTGTTATATTTTCAATTATCCTTATAAAGTTCAAATCATTCTTCTTACTTCTATTATAAACTTCAGTGGTAAAATTTTTCACATAGTTTATGTACTGACATGACATGGTCATGGTCTCCAACCCAAAAGAGAGCTTTGACCAGGACCCTCCGACCTCATCAAATAAGTAAATAAAATATTTTTTAAATTTACATAATTATAAGATAAACTAATTAAATTTTAGGGAAATATAATGTTTATTGTAAAAGGTTGTAGTTTAATTTGAATCTTTTGAATGTATATTAGAATAACATAGATGATATAAATCTCTAGTGACATCAAATTATAAAATAAAGTTAAAGAGAACCCTTACAATTTAACACTTACTAAAAATAATATGATGTAACTAACTTCTTTAACTAAAAAAATTTAAAAAATATTATATATATAAATATATATATAATAGTTATTTATAGAATTATATATGAGAATATCAATCTGAATAAAAGGGTAAAAATAACACAGGTTAAGAACATAACGTAGTTTTACTCTTGTCTAGGAAAAGAAATAATTGGATTGTTCTATTCTATGTTTTTGTCTGAAAATATATTTACTTTATTCCATCGTGGCTTGAGTAAATGTATTAATCATTCTAGATTTGATCAATTGCAGTTTCACTACGTTAAAATAATTTGTAATATATAAAACCTACATCTTAATGTATCCAAACGTTTCATCTTTAACTATGAAAGTCCGAAGCAAATATTTTATACACATATGATCGACGGCGGCACGACAATTACTGATGGACAAATGAATTTTGGATAGAGTTCACCATAAATAAATTTTATATTAATACTTTTCATACCCGTCGTGGGTGGTTGAAATATAAAATCGTTTTTTAAAAAGATGTTAAGTACATAAGTACAGAGTGTAGAATGTTAATAAGTACATAAGCACATCAATACATCTATTCAGTATTTAATTTGTTTGTAAATTAACGATTTTTTAAGATTAGTGGATTGGTATGTTTTGGCACTTACAAAGAAAAGATTTAGGTTTAACATTTTTGGACAAATTTTTTCGGTTTATGTTTTGGTTGAATGCACACTACCCCAACAATCAGTTTATAAACCTCAACACATACCATACTTTTTTGCCAATGGAGTACCAGGCTTAAAGGTGCAAGTCTTTGGTCCTATTTTGTGAGATTCCTCACCCCTATTAACGTGGAGTTTGGGCATGTGTGGAGGGTTCGCCCTCTTGCTTTCTAACCTATTAATGTATGATGCAAATCTAGTGGCATATTTCATGATTGAAATTTCTTTCCACAATAATAACTATCTATCTATTTACAAACTGGTTATAAAACAATGAAGTGGAATAAATACTGTTAAAAACAATCCTAAAATTTAAGTTCTACTTAATAATAATAAAAACCATAAATTTAACTTATGTATAGATTATTAAAACATTTTCTAGGCAGAAGTTATTGTGAATATGGATTGGAATCTGAAAATTAAATAACGATAATTTCTTTAAAAGCAAAATAGCATGATGCGTCGACGTCATAGAGTACAATAAGTTAGACCAAAGTTATAAGATGTATTGACTAGAACCTTTATACTTAAGGGTGAGCACCATATACAACGATCGGGCTTCTTACGTTGTAATTGGCATAATTCCATGTTAATGAGCAAGCTATCATGGTCCCTGCACGTGGAGCTTTACCTTCAACTTTAAGAGTATATGCGAGCTTTTGATTGGTAGATGAAAATGGTAGCGTTTCTGGTTCAACAATCACCTTCACTCCACTGGATGTTTTGACAACGGCTTTGTATGTATATTGAGCAGGCCCTACGTTCGTCACTGTTCTTGGAAACTTAGCAGAAAAAATCTCGCCTGCCTTCGTGACAACCATCATTGAAGGATAGTTCAGTTCACTAGCTCCCTCCCGTTTGTTCCTTGTTACACCATAGGGGCAAGTGATGTTGTCTCCTGTAAGTCTATACAAAGCAGTAGAGTTGTAACCTTGACTACATAGAAAAATGGTATAAGAGTCTAGATCGGCGTCGTACACGAGTCCCGGATCCTTAGCTTTCACCGGATCGATGTGGCCCGCACCATATCCAAATTCTGCATCTTCATTGCCCTTTAACTTTAGATCCAACGGACGAGCTGCAATATGTAACAAAAGTACTTTCTTAGTGATGAACTACAATGCACAGATGAATATAAGTCCATGCAAAATTTTCTGACAAGGCTGAGCTTATCCAATTCCATTGTAGTTCTACACCGGACACCCAGTAGGACGTTTGTTACGTATGACAAGTTTTATTGGCGTTAGGAAGATTTGAAAATATGCACCTGCTTTATATTTTAGTTAAATGAATATCTCAGTATTTTTCAGCCAGGTTGCTTCACAAAAAGAAGCCTGAACAAGGCCGGATAAAGATACCAATAATTAAAAATAAAGCATGTCTTACCCGTGGTCATAAGGGCGGATCTTAAGGCAGCTGGAGACCAGTGAGGATGAAATGATTTGACATATGCTGCAGCTCCTGCGACGTGAGGACATGACATGGATGTTCCCGATATTATATAGAAGTCGGGGAACCTTTTGCGCCGGGAACCGGATTCCAGTGGTTGAGCTTTGGACCAGGCGGCCAGGATATCCACGCCTGGGGCAGTGATGTCAGGCTTGCCATAAACAAAATGAAATCAATTTGTTATTATTGTTAAAAATGACCCTAGCACAGGTACATTTACGTTTTGAGATTATTATCACTATAAACGTTTACCTTGAGAATTCCCGGTGTAATTGGATTTGGGCCTCGAGACGAAAAAGAGGCTACAATAGGGGCAGCAGCATCGTTCGGATTAGTAGTTCTCAGTATTAAGGCCGTAGGAGATCTGCACAAGATTCGTGGTTCAAATTTAAATAGAACAAAGTTTCGTTACAAAATGAAATTCATGTCAAAAGGAGGAAAGTTTTATAACAAAATTAAATTAATGGTCAAAGAAAAACCACGTATAAGAGTGGAACGAAATACTAGGATTCATAAACAATTAAGATCTTAATAAGATTTTTAAATTAAATCAAATATTAATTTCAAACAAAAATCTATAATACAAATATTGAAAAAAACAACCGGTCAAAAAAAATTCGATCAACTGTAAAAGAATCCCACAGAGCTGCCCCTTTCATCCTGCTACCTTTTAACAAGAAGAGTATACACGAAATTACCTCGACGAATTGATATAAGATTTGACCTTATGAGCATCCGCTTTTGATATTGAAGTTGCAGGAATAATGTAGGGAAATGGGTCAATAGGAGCAGTATCAGAGGTGGTGATGACACCAGCCCCGCCAGCAACGATAACCCCCTCATAGTACGTTTCGTCGCAAAGCACAATCTTTCCATGAACTTTATTACGATCTAGAGTATTTGATTGACAGTACCTGCCAAACGTGAATTCTTGTTCAGAACCCAGGACCCAATTCCTATTTGACGCAAAATTTACAATAAGAAAAATTGTTTAGTCTGATTAGGTCAGGTATGTTACCGTGAATCCCGAGAGGAATATCCAGCAGAGATATTGGGCGCGTCCCCTGCGTATATTAAAGGATACCATGCCTTCTTCATTGAAAACGTATTTATAGAATATCCCTGCACATTATTGGGATCAGGCATACGATTAGTTTCATTCGCCTCTATTCAAATGGGTTTACAGAGAATGGAATATTGGAATTTACCTTCAAAGATACATTGTTTCCTAGAAGAAGTGGAGTAATGTATTGCCGATCAATTGTGCTCGCAGCCACTGTCAAAGACCATGGAGAATAGTTAATAACACTTTCCCTTGAAGGTCCAGAGTTGCCAGCAGAATTTGACACCAAAATTCCCTTTTTCATTGCATGAAATGCTCCGATTGCAACCGAATCCTCGAAGTAGTCTAAGGTCTTATAATCAGTCAGCTCACTTCCGAGCGAAACAGAAAGGATATCAACACCATCATGGATGGCATCATCAAATCCGGCAAGGATATCTGCGTCACTGCATGAACCGGAGCTCGTGCAAACCTTGTACATAGCGATTCTTGCACCAGGCACTCCACCTCGAGCGTCTCCTTGGGCTACTCCAAAAAGGCTTGCATTCTTTACAACATTACCAGCAACTGTGGATGACGTGTGTGATCCATGGCCATTACCGTCTCTTGGAGATAGGAAGTCGCTGGTTGGATCGAATTTATTCCCTATGTTATAAAACTTTGCCCCGACCAATTTCCTGCCAAAATATGTCGATAAATGGCCTATATTGGCTTTTAATACAATAAAATTTAATATAATAATTTTGATTAATATAGCAATCCTATAAGAAGAATTCTAACTTGTTGCAGCCATGAAAATCGTTTGTGATCTGGCACTTTCCGTTCCATTTGGATGGAATTGGGCCAAATCCCATGTCGCTAAAACTTTTTGACTCAGGCCATATTCCTGCAATTAAGATGTTCAAAGTAAATATAAATCATTGAAATTCAAAAAATAAATCAGCAACTTTTCTAGATACCTGTATCTACGATGCCAACAATAACGTCTCTTTCGTAGGGCAAGTTCCTCTGAACCGTCTGCGGAAAGCCCATGAAATCCCAAGATCTGGTTGTCATGAGTTTTTTCTCTCTGTTTTCAAAGACTGATATAACGCCTTCCTTTTCTATATTCCAAAACAAATTGTTTATTGAGTGAAGGCTCAAAATGTACAATCATTCCAAAATACGAAATTGGAGACAAAGAAGAACAATGATAAACCTGTTAATGAAACTAATATTAAATCATGGGACAATATGTTCTTCCGATAATTCTGACAATATGTTCTTCTGATAATGTTATGTTACTTTGATCAATGACGTTTGCATCTATACAGAGATATTTTGTTTTTTTATTTTTTTTTTCTTTTCTGTTAAACACAAAATTTTACTAAAAATATTTTTACGAAAATTAGGGCACGAAGGGATCGGTGTCTCACTTGAAATACGATTTGCTTCCGCAAGGGTGAGCCAAGCGGCAAATCCATTAAAACTCTTTCCATAACTATACGCCAAATGTTGTTCCGCAGCTTCATGGCTGAACATCACCTAGGAGATGTAAATATATATCCAAAATTATTACTTATATAAGCAATCCAACTATGGTAGGTGGACTATCACCTTCCAAGAGAAGATTCAAGCATATCATGGTGCGATGCAGCCACCGTAGCATAATGGTCTCCTTCAATATTCGATGTAGTTTCCCCCAAGTATACGATATGAAGCTATTGCAAAACCAGTTCAAATAGTCTAATCAGATTTCAAATACAAACTTCTTCAAATTACACCCTTTTAAGAAAGCTTTTTTTAATATGCACATCAAATTCAATATATATTCAAAAGGATCACATACCTTTCTATCTGAAATTTGAGATGCAGCTAAGCAGACAGCACTGATAAGTAAAATGCAGGGCAACACAACGCTTTTGGTGGAATGTGCCATTTGACAAAAAAATATTAGCTAACAGATTCGCAGGCCATTACAACAAACCAATTTAATGGATTTTCTGCAATTTGTCTGTAGTGGAAAGGAAATCAAATCTTGTTATAGTTGATTTGAAATTATAAAATTTATTAACATGTAGTTACGATACAAGTGGATAATTGGTCTTTTCATTTTTAAAATTAGTTATTGATGAGATTAAATAGATGAAATATATGAGATCGATGATATATGTATCACTTGTATTTAGTTTTCTTATTTCTACTAGTTGTTTAGAGTATGTTATACTGAACCATGGAATATCTTTACATAATTTTAGTTTAATTTGATATTCGTATTTCGGGTATTGCAAATCTTTTTAATACCCAAATCTTTTAAATTTTAAATAATTCTTTACGTGGTTTGTTATGCTTTTTTCCTACTTTGAGGGCAGTGTATACCTTTTTAAAGGCCTTTTTAAAAAAAATAGTATAAACATTAAAACGATTTACACTGTTTTACAGTGAGATAAACAGACCTCATAACAAATTATCTAAAAACATCCTATGTTTCTATGGAATGTATAGCTAGAACAAACCACAAACTACCAATTGTACAGAAACACTAATATAGGTATTACAAAGATAACTGTCCTTATCACAATCTAATATATTTAGTCTTCGTCAATTATAATAGTAATTTACAAGTATCTTTGTATGGAGTTGATTACAATTACACTATTATTAATAATTGATAAGGGCAGCTCTAACTAAATTTATTCTTCCTTGTTATTGTTTACCAGACATGAAGAGGAAGACTTGGGATTCTTTTTGTCATCCTAGCAACCTTATTATGCCTTGTTATTGTTTACCTGATAACCCGGGGTGAAGGGAACCAACAGGGATTCCTTTTGTCATATTCGGGCTGCTCCCATCAAACTTATTCCACTTCATTTTTGTTTAGTCACGAAGGAGACCGCCCATCTCAAGATTCCTTTTTTGTCATCTTCCATTCGGCACCCACCTGTCTCTCGAGATTTCTTTTGTAATAGTCATCTCACACGCAGAGGATTTAGATCGGACTACTACCTTTACAAACATATTGCTCCTAATTGAACATAAATATCTTTTTAAAAATACTTAACCAAACAAACACTTATCAATCTACTAATCCTTAAAACTTTTGTACCCCAGAATTTTGAAGTTCTCACAAACACTCCATATTTGGGGCCTATACCTTCGCTTTCTCATATCGGTGGGATTTGGAGTTTATGAGCCGACAAAGTTGAACACGCGTGCTTTGAAAAGTAAGAAAGAAAAAAGGAAACAACGTGGGAAGCATTCGCTTTCTCATATCGGTGGGATTTGGAGTTTATGAGCCGACAAAGTTGAACACGCGTGCTTTGAAAAATAAAAAAGAAAAAAGGAAACAAGGTGGGAAGCATTCTTTTTTGTGGTCTTTGGGTGATGATTTATTTGCGCACTGGCTACATTATGTGTATTTTTTTTACCATTTAGAAAAAGAGAAACAAATACTGCCAAAGCATTGTCCCACTGAAGCTTTCTAGAATGCGCAGGTCACGATTCCATTGACTTTTTTTTCTCTTTCTCCATTTAGAAAAAGAGAAACAAATAATCCCAAAGCATTGTCCCAGTGAAGCTTCCCAGAATGCGCAGTTCAAGATTCCTTTGATTTCTGAAAGAAACGGATTGACTACGTTTTTGCTGAAAG
Source organism: Wollemia nobilis (assembly GCA_028583015.1). Classification (NCBI taxonomy): domain Eukaryota; kingdom Viridiplantae; phylum Streptophyta; class Pinopsida; order Araucariales; family Araucariaceae; genus Wollemia; species Wollemia nobilis. The sequence continues at coordinate 9,419,063 of JAQPPZ010017209.1, read as the reverse complement.
CCTGCCAGACTTCTGTGAGTGCCACGCATTTTTATTAGCTTTAATTGCTACTTGAGATCTTATTTTTGTCGAAAATTTTAAACCATAGTATTATTGACAGGCTCGTGAGAGGCAATTCAAACGCAAACAGACAGAAACAGAAAACGACAAATACAAAAAAAAATTATTGAAAAATAGATCCAATACAGAAGGTTCTGTTGAGATACACTGTCTGTGGAATACATCGACTAAATGCAGTATACACTGCCCAAATCACCAAAAACTGTTGTTGTGCAGGGAACCTGGTGCTGCTGCACCTAGATTACAGAATGAGGACCCAAAACATGCATTTATAGAATGTAGAGGAACTCTCCAGAAACACAGGTCGGTGGCGGGAATCTCTAGACCAACTGGACCTTACCTACTACATTAAATCTGCACCTACTTCTGCCAGATGACCAGATGACAGGACGCTGGAGGCGGCAAAAGCTCATGTGGAAGGCCATGCCCCTAGGTCAAACATAAACACCCGGAATTTAGATTAAAATAATTTCCAACATCCCCCTTAATATAAATTCCAGCTAATACAATAACAATAATTTAAAGTTTCAAAGTCGTCGGGCTGATACCAAATTGAAGAAACAAAATGTGCCCTGGAGCGTTGTCGCTTGCAGCGAAAGAGGGATAAAAACTTGTGCGCTGGCGAGATAGGGACAAAAATAAAGGGGGCACAATTTTTTAAAGTTGCAAGTTTAAAAAGTGTCACAGATCGCAATCGCAAGGAGCGCGACAAGGAGAAATTGGGCAATGCGAGCGCTTTAGGGAGAAAAATGGAAAGGAACTTTTGCCAAATTTTTTTATAACTCCTTTAATCTCCAAGTCGCAAAACAAATGTGAGGAAGATGCTTTGCGCGACATAGTTTTAGCGACGTAGGGAATGGGAGAAAAAACAAAATAGAAGTAAGACAAAAGACCAAACCCCTAAATCGCTTAACTTAGAAGAAAATGATGCAAATCGTGTTTCTCAAGAGCGCTAAAGGGAATTATTAGGAATAGCGAGTGATGGAGAGAAAGAAAATTAACGCTGCCATGAAGACTCCACAGCCCTGCTCTGCGCTGCGTTGCTACTTTAACAAAAAGTAGAAACCAAAACTGGAAGGGCGTTGCTGCACACTACACGAAATACATTAACTCTGCGGTTGCAAAGGAAAATGATGCGGTGGCGAAGGAGACGCTTCTTCTGGCCTACTCCAACCGGGTTGAGACGTGGCTTCAGATGGACGAGTTCGAGTGTGTGTTGGAAATGTTAAATCCAAATTCGCGCCCGTAAGAGCTTCGGCGTGATGCATCTTTGAAACGCATTCGGAAAATGCTTCGGTGCGAAGCACTTTGGAAAATGCTTCGATGCAAAGCACTTTCAAAAATGCTTCAACGCGAAGCACTTTCGAAAGAGCTTCGGAAAATGCTTCACCGTGAAGCAAAAACAAATTGCCCCCCAAAGCATAAATCAGCCGAAGCAAAAAAAAATTAAGCACGTGCATTGACGCATTTATTGTTCAAGCGTGGGAGTAGTTGGAATGTTCGACGATTTGTCAGAAAGCCATTTCGGCATTTATTTCTTGTCAATCGGTTGGTGGATTTATCCCGTCTTCTGTCCTCTTCCCCTGCCTATAAATACTGGGCCCCTTTTTTGTCATTTTGTATGTGAGGAGGATAGAGGTTGGAGTAGAGCAGCAGAGAGCAATAGCGAGCAAAGGGCAGCCGCAGAGCTAGGGTTTCAACCAGCAGAATAGCAGAAAGGTGAAACTAGCAGTTGTCAACAGCCGGAGAGGGGAGCAGTAGCCTCCAGATAAAACCCGTGTTTTTATCTTGCAAAATTTTATCTTGCAGAAGTTTGTCTTTGCTTCAGAAGGAAGCCCTTTGTAACCCGACATAATATTTAATATATAATATACTTATTCTACAAATTCGGGTCTCTGCACATTTTGTCTTCGACCTCGAATTATTGGTTTGTCCGTAGACATTTATCAAACTAGGGTTTGCCCCGAAGTGGCAAAATACCCATTCGATCTAGAAAGGAGTCAGGTTTATTTGTTTGAGCCGAAGCACATTATGACACTTGTCTTTCTGAAGTAATTTCACTTCGAAAGAAAACTATGCGAAGCAGTTGCTTCACCAGGTTTTTCCCCGAAGTAGTTTCACTTCGGTAACTTCTTCCCCGAAGAACTCACTTCAGGAGCATTGTCCCTGAAGTAATTTTACTTCGGCACTTTCTCCCCCGAAGTAGTTACTTTGGTTGTATTTTTCCCTAAGTAAATTTACTTCGACAAGATTTCCCCCGAAGTGTTTACTTCGGAAGCTTGTTCCCCGAAGTAAATTTACTTCGGCAATAATTTTCCCGAAGTGTATACTTCGGGCGAATATTCCTTGAAGCTCCCTCCCTCACATGAAAACCTTTTGAAGCGGTTTTTGGGATGCGATTTAAATGGCGATTTGAATTTTAATTTCTTTCAAATTGGTATCAAAGTCAGTTGGTGCCATGACGCAGATATAGAAGCATGGATTCTGAAAGAAATTCCCTACAGTTGCAGATCCCACATTTTAATGGCAAGAACTATGATTATTGGAGCATCTAGATGAAGATCCTCTTTGGGTCTCAGGATTTGTGGGATTTGGTCGAGAATGGGTACCCGAAACCAACATATGCAGCAGCGTTGGTCGCCCTCTCCCAAGCTGACAAAGACCTTCTAAAGGAGAACAGGAAGAAAGACCAGAAAGCCCTATTCTATATCATGCAAGTGGTTGAAGAGACCATCTTCCCATGGATTGCATCAGCCACCAAGGCCAAGCAGGCCTGGGAAATCCTGGCAAGTTTGTACCAGGGCACCAACAAAGTGAAGTTGGTGAAACTGCAGATGCTTAGAAGGGAGTTTGAGAACCTGCAGATGAATGAGTCTGAGTCAATAAGCCATTTCTTCACCTGAACAACAGATGTCATCAACCAGATGCGGTTGAATGACGAGATTGTGCAGAATCAAAGGATCATGGAGAAAATTCTGTAGAGTCTACCAGCAAAGTTTGATTCTATGGTAATTGCAATAGAGGAGTCGAGGGATCTGACAATCCTCTCTATAGATGAACTGATGGATTCTCTACAGACACATGAGCAGAGGCTGAGCTACTCAACTCAGTCCTCTCTAGAGCAAGCATTTAAGGTGCATGTCTTAGTCTAAGATAGTAGTAGACAAGACTCCCACCAAGGCGCCTCTAGTTCTCAAGGTGGAAGAGGCAGGAGCAGGCATGGGAGAAGTAACAAGCAAGGAGGGAGATCAAACCCTCATGTTAGTGAGACCAGCTGCAACTTTCATTAGCAAGGAGGAAGAGGCACTGGCAAAAACTAGCAAGGTAGCTCTCAGTAGAAGGACATGTCAAAGGTCCAATGCTACTACTGCAAGAAGTTCGGTCATTATATCTCTCAGTGCAGAACAAGGATGGCGAACGAGAATCAGCAGTAGGCCCATTATACAGAAGAAGCTGGAAATGCGGTAAGAGAAATTGTGCTGTTGACTTGCAATATCGAGGAGGAGAGCAAAAAAACATTTAGTATCTTGAAAATGGGTGTAGCAACCACATGACTGGGAGCAGAGAGATGTTCTCACAATTGGATGAATCAGTCCAGTCTGAAGTCAATATGGGGAACAACAACAAAGTTCCTATGATGGGGAAAGGAAAGATCCTCATCCAAACTCGGCACGACGAAAGAAAACAAATTTGTGATGTTTATTATGTGCCTGGGTTGAAACACAACCTGTTAAGCATAGGACAGCTTGTGTAGAAGGGACACACTGTGTAGTTCAAATATGGTGTTTGTTCCATCAGAGACAAAGTGCATGGACAAATCGCAATAGTGTCCATGATGAAAAACAAAATGTTTTTGCTGCAGATTCAAAATGAATCTTTAATGTCTCTAAGTGCAGTTGTGAAGGATGCTACCTAGTTGTGGCATCTCATATTTGATCACTTGAGTTTTAGTGGCTTAAATTTGCTACACAAGAAGCAGATGGTGAAGGGTTTACCCCTTATTGAGCAACCGGACCAAGTTTGTGAAGGTTGCTTGGTCGACAAGCAACACAGGGATGCATTCCCTATTGGACAGTCTTGGAGAGCATCACGGCCATTGGAGCTGGTGCACTCAGACATTTGCTATTTGATGCAGACCACCACATTTGTCGACAACAAATACTTCCTGACCTTCATTGACGACTTCAGCCGAAAGACCTAGATTTATCCCATCAAATTGAAGTCAGAAGTGTTTGCGAAGTTTAAGGAGTTCAAGTCTCTAGTTGAGAAACAGAGAAGATATTATGTGAAGACTCTTAGGACATACGGAGGTGGAGAATACATCTCCAATGAATTCCACAACTTTTGCAAGCAGCATGGAATTCGAAGGCAGTTCACTGCCAGATACACATCACAGCAGAATGGTGTAGCTGAGAGGAAGAACAAAATGATCATGGAGATGGCATGGAACATGCTAAAGGCAAAAACTTTGCCACATGAGTTCTGGCCAGAAGCTATAAGTTGTGCAGTTTATCTACTAAACCGATGTCCCACCAAGAGTGTGAGGGACAAAATTCCAGAGGAAGCTTGGAGCAATCTGAAGCCAAGTGTGGCTCATTTGTGAGTTTTCGGGTGCATAGCATATGCACATGTTCCAGATGAGAAAATACGAAAGCTGGATGACAAATCTAAAAAATGCATCTTCACAGGGTACAACGAACAAGCAAAGGCATACAGGTTGTACAATCCGATGACGAAGAAACTTGTCATCAATAGAGATGTGAAGTTCTTGGAGAACGAATCCCAGAACTGGAATTCAAATACTGGTGAGCCTGAACTAGCAACTGTTGAACCTGTAAACTTGGAGGAAGACAATGTACATCCACCTGTACCTTCAAGCAACAACAGTGGTGCTAGTAGCAACACACCCTCATCATCCTGGTCACCTCCACTTGCAAGCAAAATTCAAAACTTGAGGACACCTGCGAAGACTCGAAGCTTGCAAGATATTTATGAGGTAACCCGTAACCATTTAGATGAAGAATATTCTAGCTTTGCCTTATTTACTGAATGTGATCCAGTGGAATTTGAAGAGGCAAGTCTGAATCGAACATGGGTGAATGCGATGGATAATGAGATAGCAGCCATTGAAAAGAATGAGACATGGCAGCTAACTGATCTTCCAGTAGGGAAGAAGACCATTGGGATCAAGTGGGTGTATAAAACGAAGTTTAACGCCCAAGGAGAAATTGACAGGCATAAGGCCCAATTAGTGGCGAAAGGCTACAAGCAGAAGTCAGGAGTTGACTATCATGAGGTGTACGCACCTGTAGCCCGACTTGACACAGTCAGAATGATTCTGGCACTGGCAGCTCAAAAAGGCTAGAGCATGTACCAGATGGATGTCAAGTATGCCTTCTTGAATGGAGTGTTGGAAGAAGAGGTCTACATAGACCAACCACCCGGTTATGAAATACAAGGACAAGAAGGCAAGGTCTTGAAGCTGAAGAAGGCCCTGTATGGGTTGAGGCAAGCACCCCGGGCTTGGTATAGTCGGATTGACGACTATTTTCAAGAAAATGGGTTTCAAAAATGCCCATATGAGCACTCCTTGTACCTAAAAATAAATGAAGCAGGGGATTTGATAATCGTCTACCTATACGTGGACGATCTAATATATATTGACAATAGCAGCAGCCTATTTGTGTAGTTCAGAACAGCCATGAAGAAGGAGTTCGAGATGTAGGACATGGGGCTAATGAAATATTTTCTCGACATTGAAGTTGACCAATCAGCAGATGGCATCTTCATTTCTTAGGGCAAGTATGCAAAGGATGTCCTGAAGCATTTTAAGATGGAGGATAGCAAACCTGCCATCACCGCGGTAGCCATTGGTTTGAAGTTGAGCAAGACAGACAACAACAGAAGTGTTGACCCAACTCTCTATAAAAGGTTAGTTGGAAGCCTGATGTACTTGACTGCAACTCGGCCAGATCTGATGTTTGGAGTCAGTCTGATCAGTCATTTTATGGAGACTTCGAAAGACACTCACTGGAAAGCAGGCAAGAGAATCTTGTGATATATCAATGGCACGAGGAACCATGGAATTCACTATGCCAAAAAATACCAACTTGAGTTGTTTGGCTACACCGACAACAATTGGGTTGGTAGCGTTGATGACCGAAAGAGCACTTCGAGATATGCTTTCCATTTTGGATCTGGAGTTGTCTCTTGGTCGTCGAAGAAGCAGCCAATCGTTGCTTTATCTACAACATAGGCAGAGTATGTTGTTGCCACCTCAGTCGCCTGCCAGGCAGTCTGGCTGAGAAGAGTTCTGTGTGAACTACATCATCTGCTTGAAGCAGCAACTACAATATTTTATGACAATAACTATGCCATCAGACTCTCGAAGGACCCAATATTCCATGGCTGAACGAAGCACATCGATATTCGACATCATTTCATCAAAGAGCTGGTGAAATTTGGTGAAGTATAGTTGTAGTTTTGTAGGTCGAAGGAGCAGCTAGCTGACATCTTCACAAAACCCCTGAAGGAGGAGGACTTCGCCAGATTGCGAGAAATGTTGGGCGTTAGAGAACTCATGAAGTTCGATTTAAAGGAGGGTGTTGGAAATGTTAAATCCAACTTCACGACTATAAGACCTTTGGTGCGATGCATCTCCGAAACGCCTTCAGAAAATGCTTCGATACGAAGCACTTCGAAAAATGCTTCGGCGTGAAGCACTTCCGAAAATGCTTTGGCACGAAGCACTTCCGAAAGAGCTTCAAAAAATGCTTCATTGTGAAGCAAAAACAAATTGCCCCCCGAAGCAAAAATCAACCGAAGCAAAAAAAAAAATTAAGCACGGGCATCGACGCATTAATTGTTCAAGCATGGGAGTAGTTGGAATGTTCGACGATTTGTCAGAAAGCCATTCCGGCATTTATTTCTTGTCAGTCGGTTGGTGGATTTATCCCGCCTTCTATCCTCTTCCCCCGCCTATAAATACTGGGGCCCATTTTTTGTCATTTTGTATGTGAGGAGGATAGAGGTTGGATCAGAGCAGCAGAGAGCAATAGCAAGCAAAGGGGCAGCTGTGGAGCTAGGGTTTCAACCAGCAAAATAGCAAAGGGTGAAACTAGTAGTTGCCAACAGCTGAAGAGTGGAGCAGCAGCCTCCAGATAAAACCCGTGTTTTTATCTTGCAAAATTTTATCTTGCAAAAGTTTGTCTTTGCTTCAGAAGGAAGCCCTTTGTAACCTTGCATTATATTTAATATATAATATACTTATTCTACAAATTCTGGTCTCTGCACATTTTGTCTTTGGCCTCGAATTATTGGTTTGTTCGCAGACATTTATCAAACTAGGGTTTGTTAGGAGTAATCAAACTGAAGGGATATATTATTGATAAAAATGGGTTACATATATAGGCAGAAGGCCTATATGATAAACTGACAAGTGTCAGTATAAACTGACAAGTGTCAAAATAGAGGCATAGTGCACTTTAACTCTAACATTCCCCCTTAAAGTGCACTATCCTAACTAAAGAAAAAAAACAAGTCAACATTAGGTAACATTCCCCCTTAATGTTGACTTCTAAAAAAAATTCTACATCCTCCTTTATTGCTGATTTGGTCTAGGCTCGTGCTCTCTACGCTTGGCTCTCCAACTGTGAATAATGCTAGATTCACTATGTATATATCTCGGTCTGTTGCCTCAGGGTCAGCCACTTCCATGGGTCTGTTGCCATTGGGTCAGCCGTCTAAGTGCCTCAGGGTCATCATGGGTGCCTCAGGGTCAGCCACTTCTGGGTATGTTGCCTCTGCAGGTCATCCTCAAAGGATGTTGCCTCTCGTAGGTCACTGACTAGATTCACCATAAATATCAAATCTCTACTTATGGTGAACTCAATCTAGAAGGTGTCGATCTTTGCCGAAAATGCACCTAATACAAAGGAAAAATGAGCCATATAAGAGTCTCTCTGCCAAAAATGCACTCAATACAATAAAATGAGCCATAGATCAAAATAGGAGAGAATAAGAAAAGAAGAGAATCTTCTGAAGTGTCTTCGTCTGTAGTCTTCAGAAGTAGATCCGAAAAAACCTCGGATAGAGTCTAGGGTGTCTATGTCTATAGTCCCTAGTATAAGTGTCCTTATGGTAGCCACCTCATCTTACCTGAATGCATTGGTAACCAGCCACTGCATCTGCCAAGTAGATAGAGGGTACTACTAGATACTAGGTTCACTTACAATTCCTTGAGAGTGTCGGATACAACCGAGAGTGCACTCCAAGGTAGAAAAACTTTGAGGCTAAAAAACTCAATTGAAACAGCCTCAGAAGTACAAATGGACACCACTAATGTGTCCATCGGGGAAAAGCATTTCAAATGACTATAAATACCCCTATATTCCACCATCAAAGGGGTCGTCATCATGTGGAAAAATAACATGCCTCTCTAGGCAGCAAATAGACAATATTGCTGAATGACAGCATAAAAAAAATAGACATCTCAAGTTTCGCTCGGAGGGGAATTACATGGACCTACTTGGGCCATTATCTGAAAAATGCAATAAAGGGACCATGTGTCCCTTCCACTTTCATGTTGGCCTTACAATCCCACAGATTTTACATCAATTAATGGCCAAATAACGACCATAATAGTGCTTCCAAATGGACGTTACATGATCACCCGACACGACGTTAGGACCACCAAATATTTATCTCCACCATTACACAGCTCTAAAAAAAAAAAATGCCGCCAATCGTCGGCCATGACCATGAAAAACTCCATAAATTTTACTGTTCGTTGCCTAAGGGGATAAAAAAAAAAAAACTGAACATGGTGGATAGACTCTGCAGAAGCAGCCACATCTGCCTCAATTCCTTGTCTTGTGGGCCCACCAACAACTAAAGCTCACTCCAATTAAAAAATTATGTCTTCTCCGGGGCCCATCACGAGCAGATCTAAATGTTTATCACGGAGGCCCATGCCTTGAGCGCCATTCGACGTCTTCTTGAGTTTGGTTGTCATTACAAACACAAACTTACATTAACTTCAACCATCGTTAACAACAAGGTTTAAAGAATCCAACAATCAAAGGATTAGAATATTAAAATAGCAGTAAACAACAGTAATCAATGGGCGTCGATTCGCTGATTCTGGCGGTATCACCTCCAACAAAAAAATCAACAACAAATTCTACAGCAACTACTGCAATCAAAAAATCTTCTTGATCTATCTGCGCCGCTACACCATCGACAACGGTAGCAGCCGATTTTTGAGGCGTCTCGCCAACGGCCCTCCCGGTAGCGAAACCTCAAGATAAAACAGCTCTGAAATTTGGATGTGTGGAATTATGTGGGTATTTGCAATGGTAATTTGATGAAATAAAACACCTGTTAACTTTGAACTCGTGTTGGCCATGATTTACTGAAATGACTATCTTCCTTTCGCGCCTGAGATGGAAGCTGAGATTGACAGCTCGAATTAGTTTGGAGGAACCGCCGTAGCCACTTCTATGCCCAGACTTGCAAAAGTAAAAAAATGAGATACCTACCCACCATTATTTTTTCAAGCATTGTTTTAGTCGATGGAATCTTCTCTTGCATCCGATGATCCCTCTTTTGCCAAATAGAAAAAAAATCAATGGGCACCAATTAACCAGATTTGTGATAAACAACTATAGAATTCTCCGGCTTATTGTAAAATTCTCCATTTCGTCGAAGTTGCAGCCATATTTTCCTTGAACGAGCATAGGAGATCCGCATTCCACATGCTCATAGTAAATCACAGCTGGGAGAAGAGCATGGGCAAGAACAGAATGTGGTGGAAAAATTATTCTGCTATGGGCATGTGGCGAAATATTATGTCATTGCCTCCTGAGATTGCTGGCTCATCTGTAGCTCTCAAACCATTAGCAATGGCTATACTTGGAGGACATTTATTTTGTACCTCTAGTATCATGAATTAAAGACAAGGGTTGGGGACATGGTACTAAATTATTTGATTTTCTTCAGTATGTTGCCACTCAGTCATCAAGGGCTCATCCTATCCAAAATGTCTAGCAGTCCCGACCACCTACAGGGCTACGACAGGCTACACCATCTGCCCCACCTACACCATCTGCACCATATCCAAAAATTTTGTGCCCACAAGAAGTCCGACGCAGGTTGCCAGCCACGCCCAAAAATATTTTCCTCCTGAGGCAAATATGCACAATCAGCCTTCAAATGTGCTTCCACTTCAATAGACAGATCTGTAACAATCAGATCTCCTCCCAGGTCAACAAGTCAGGCACCAAAAAAAATTTATCCATCACGGGCAATATCTCCATATGCAGCCTTGCATCACATGTACAGGCTGGTAGGTGCAACCTCCACTGCACATGCACAATAAATCTGTTCTGTAAAAAATTTGAGAGATTACAGTCTTAATCATAGTCCCACGCCATTGCCAGGAACAGTATGTTGCTATATTTTACATCTCGATGAACAACCTTTGATTCTAGGCCTTCATGAAGATATGTAAACCCTTTTTGTTGTTCCAAGAATGACCTTCATTATGATATCCCAAGTGAGAGGACTGTATGGCCTGACATCTCCATGAAACTTTGAAACCCTCATGGATCTAAAAAAAATTTGGGGGCAGCCATTAATTTTCAAGCTATCTGGTTTCTGATCCATTTTTAAAAAATGGAGAGCATACTCCCTAGGCTTGGAAAAAAAATGGGGGAAAAATATGAGGGGAGGAGGGAGGATTTCCATGAGGGAAATCCCCCCTCAAGGGGTTTCACAGGCAGGGGAAAGCCTGCTCTGATACCAAATGTTAGGAGTAATCAAACTGAAGGGATATATTATTGATAAAAATGGGTTACATATATAGGCAGAAGGCCTATATGATGAACTAGAAGGCCTATATGATGAACTAACAAGTGTCAGTATAAACTGACAAGTGTCAAAACAGAGGCATAGTGCACTTTAACTCTAACAGGGTTTGCCCCGAAGTGGCAAAATACCCATTTGATCCAAAAAGGAGTCGGGTTTATTTGTTTGAGCCGAAGCACATTCTGACACTTGTCTTTTCGAAGTGATTTCACTTCGAAAGAAAACTGTGTGAAGTAGTTGCTTCGCCAGGTTTTTCCCCGAAGTAGTTTCACTTCGGCAACTTCTTCCTCGAAGTACTTACTTCAGGAGCATTGTCCCCGAAGTAATTTTACTTCGGCACTTTGTCCCCCGAAGTAGTTACTTCGGGTGTATTTTTCCCGAAGTAAATTTACTTCGACAAGATTTCCCCCGAAGTGTTTACTTCGGAAGCTTGTTCCCCGAAGTAAATTTACTTCGGCAATAATTTTCCCGAAGTGCATACTTTGGGCGAATATTCCCCGAAGCTCCCTCCCTCACGTGAAAACCTTCTGAAGCGGTTTTTGGGACGTGATTTAAATCACGATTTGAATTTTAATTTCCTTCAGTGTGCAATGCAGGATTCGAACCAGGGGTTGGAGATGGACCCTCGCCATCATAAGACTCTCCACAGAGAAGATAGGGCGCATCATGTCCTCAGAAATTTTATCAACGCCTACATACTCTTGAGGGAGCAGATATGGGATGAAACCATGTCAAAAATTTCAAAACCACAGGATAATTGACAGCCTCGTGAGAGACAATTCAAACACAGACAATCAGAGGCAGAAAACAACACATACAAAAGGATTTTCATTGAAAAATAGATCCAAAACAGAAGGCTTTGCTGAGCATGCAATTGCAGAAAACACTGCCTGCGGAATACACCGACTAAATGCAATATACACTGCCCAAATCCCCTGCATTGCTATTGTGCAGGGAACTTGGTGCTACTGCACCCAAATTACAAAATGAGGACCTAAAACATGCATTTATAAAATGTAGAGGAACTCTCCAGAAGCATAGGTCGATGGCGTGAATCTCTAGACCAGCTGGAACTTACCTACTGCATTAAATTTGCACCTACTGCCAGATGACCAGATAACAAGACGCTGGAGGTGGCAAAAACGCGTGTGGAAGGCTGTGATGATAAGACGCTGGAGGTGGCAAAAACGTGTATGGAAGGCCGTGCCCCTAAGTCAGACATGAACACCCGAAATTTAGATTAAAATAATTTCCAACAATTTTCGCCTTTTGTCGTGATGTCATAGACATCGTGTTATATCCCGCGGTTCAGAACAACCTTGTTCTATTCTACTCGTGTTTTATCTCGCCCGCTTTGTGCATTGAAATATGTGAATGCTTTGGAATCGCGGCATCGACTCGGATACGACGATATCTCCATTCCAGCGGTTCACGTCTCGCGTCCCTTCAAGTTGATATAAGCTCTCTTACGCTCCTCAGCGGCTTGCGTCTTTTAGAACCGAGAGGACTCATCGAAGGCCTATCGTTTTTACTTGAAAAAGTCTGGAATTTTGGTTAGAGACAAAGTTTTTTAGGATTTTTTTTTTTTTTTTTTTATTTATTTATTTAAAGATACCAAGAGATATATATATTGGAGGTTGTTATTATAGAGTCTAGTTTCTTATTTAAGATAAAAGGAAACTTGTTCTTTCAAGATCTTGAATAAAAAAACAATTAAATATTTAACAACACAAACCAACCTATCCTCTTATTTAAACACTATAATTTAAATTAATTTATTATTTTTTTTAAAACCAAAACCTGTGATTAGAAACAACCCTTATTTTCCTAAATGTCGACGAGAGAAAGATTTACGACAAAAGACGTATATGATAGAGACCAGGGTAAGTGATTAATAATTATTATCTTTTGCGAAGGAATTTAAAAGTATATGTAGAGTCAAAGCTTACTATAGGTTTCATAGCCTTTTATCTAAGTAATGATTTCTATAAAATTAATATTATTTTTTTATTTAAATATTGATAATTAATAGGACGTGTCAATGATTATAAATATATTTAATTTTTATTTTTATAAATAAGTTATATATGTGTGATAGAATTGTATTTAGACGTAGTTAGTTTATATTTTAGGAAATTATTTTTAAAATGTTATAAATAGATAAATGAATGAATTTTTAATTTTTTAAAATAATAATTATTTATAAAATTAAATTTGTAACAACTTGTCTTGAATGATTATTGATTGTATATGAATTGATGGATTATACTTACTTTTTTTATTTTTAGAATGTGGTATTGCGGATAGTCATTGTGCATACACGACCAAACACATTTTTTCGATAATTAGGAGAAGGTTGTTAGGAAAAAAGTAAGTGAAAAATGATGATCGGCTCATAAGACATGGAAGCTCACGCATATGCATATCATGTACATTTCATTAGTGACTTGTATAGGGTGTGTGTGCTTTATTTTAAAAATATGTTTGTTGTTGGATGAAAGATGATGCATTCATAAATTATTTAGTGGCAATGAAAATACGAAGGGCATGGGAGCCTTCATTTATTAAGTATTTGGTGAAATAGAGACTTTTTCTATGCTTATCAATAAGTTTGAAAAGTACAGGAATATAAGGGGGTTGAATAGCATCCCCAGAGAAAAATTTATTAGTGATTTGGTTTGTGTGCATTCTCCGGATGTGGTGTTTCTTAAGGAGACTAAATTGGCTATTGATAGTATATTCAATATTGTTCCCAAGTTGTGGATAAGGGGGAAATGCCAATGTATTGGTGCATGTGGATATGATGGCGGTGTTGCTTGTTTATGGGATCCAGTTAAGATATCCCCTCTTACTTGGATTTCCAGTAGATGGTCTATTTCAATGGTCGGGCATGATAATGAATCTGGTGAAATCATCCTACTTACAAATGTGTATGCTCCTGTTGATTACAATGGTAAAGTGAATTTGTGGAAGCACATTTGCTTTTTGAGAAGTTTGGTTCCCCTGTACCCATGGATTTTGGATGGAGACTTCAACTCTATCACTTGTCTAGAGGAGAAACGTGGTGGGCTGGACCGTCTCGAGCATTTTTCTTCTATATTTAGTGCTCATATCTAGGCCCTAAACTTGGTTGACATCAAGCCAGATAATGGGATCTTTACTTGGCACAATAGAAGGTGTGGGGAAGCTTTCGTATCAGAGATACTGGATAGGTTTTTTATATCCAGTTATTGGATGGGTAATAACAGAGGTTCTGGTTCTGTGATTTTGGAGGGTAGGGGATATGATCATTGGCCTATCAAAATCTCTGCTTTGGAGTTAGAGCTAAAAAATAATCCCTCCTTTAAGTTTCAACTTATGTGGCTTCGTGATCTTAAGCTTCATGATTTCATGCGAGGTTGGTGGACCACTGAGAAACCTCCTCGTGGCACCACTATGTATTTCTTTATGAAGCAACTAGAATTTGTAAAACATAAATTGAAGATATGGAATAGACTGAATTTTGGGAACCTTTCCTTGGCTAAGCTGGCAACTCTTAGAAGGATGGAAGAAGCTTCAAGGAAGATTAGAGATCAGGGATTCACAAAGGAGCTTCTTGTTGAGGAATTTGAGGCTACAAAAGACCTTACTAAATGGGAACTGAGGGAAGAATTTTTTTGGAAATAAAAAGCTCGAGTAGATTGTCTTGAAGAAGGGGATAGGAACACAACCTTATTTTATAACTCAGTTAAGGCTCGCTGTAATGGTAACTTGATTACCTCTCTTGTGAATTCTTAGGGTGCCCTACTCTCTTCTTTTAGGGATATTTTAGAAGAGAGTAAGAGGTATTTTTCCTCTCTCTTCAAGGATAACTCCTTATCAGATGATGAGAATGAAAAGCTTATTCTAAACTATATTCTAGCGATTGTTTCTAGAGAGATGAATGAGCATTTGATGGGTCCAATTTCCCTTGAGGAGTTAGAAAATATTGTATTCAAGATGAAAAAAGGAAAATCCCTAGGCCTAGATGGATTCCCGATTGAGTTTTATCAAGATTTTTGGGATTTAATCAAATTTGATCTTTTGGAGGTGGTCCATGAGTCCCAAAATAACAAACAGATGCTAAGGGCCCTAAATGCTACCTTTGTGGTGCTTATACCCAAAAAATATAGAGAAAATTCCTTGGATATGTTCATGCCTATTGCTCTCTGCAATGTTGTGTATAATATCATCACAAAAATTATTGTTGAGAGGCTGAATATATGGTTGATAAAAATCATCTCTGAGGAGCAAGGAGGGTTTTTTTTTGGTCGACAAATATTGGATAGGGTTGTTATTGCTACAAAAGCTATTCACTCGATGGAAACTTCTAAGGAGAAAACTATGTTCATTAAGTTGGACATGGCCAAAGCCTATGATCGGGTCAGATGGTCCTTTCTTCAAAAAGTTCTTGCTATTTTTGGATTTGAGGAGGAATGGATTAGATGGGTGATGAGTTGTGTTTCTTCTTACTCATTCTCTATTCTTGTTAATAATGAGCCATTAGAGTTGTTTGAGACCTCAAGGAGATTAAGGCAAGGAGATCCTTTATCTCCTTATTTGTTTATCATTATGGCGGAAGGGTTGGGAATATTTCTCAAGTCTCAAGTCATGCAGGTTCTCATTTAGGGGTGGAAGTGGGATAGTAGTTTTCCACCTCTTTCCCACCTTCAATTTTTTGATGATACTGCTCGCATTCTAAGATTCCAGGTTGGGACTCCCCCCTTCATTTATCTTGGTATTCCAATTTCATCTCACCCTCTACCTAGATCTTCTTGGCAGTCTATGCTTGATAAGTTTAGAAGGAAGGTGAATCACTAAACTTTTAGATGGCTATCCACTGTAGGTGGAGTGTTGCTTTTAAAATCTATTGTTTAAAATTTACCCATTTGTAGATGTTTTGTACAAATAGCTCCCTCTCACTTCACCAAGGACATGGATGCTTTGTCAAGACAATTTTTATGGTCTAGAAAACTTGATCAATCTAAATGGAGTTTGGTTAGGTGGGATTCTATATGTAGGCCGATGCTAGAGGGAAGCCTTGGATTGCGACATACAACTCTTTTTGTGTAGGATTTGGTTGTTAAACTTTATTGGAGATGGTGTACCTCTCAAGATCATATTTGGGCTAAAATATTATCTTGTAAATACTTGAGAGGTATTTCTGAGGCTAAAATACCTAGAGTTAGCTTGGTTGGGAAAGGTTCAGTTATCTGGGACACTCTAAAAAGAAGAGCTAATTTAATCAAGTAGGGTTTGTTTTGGATTTGCAATCAAGGATCAAATGCTTTTTTTTGTGAGAATTCGTAGTATGGCCACCCTTGTATCTTGAATAAATATCCTAGGTTACGTTCTCTAAGAATTTGTTTCTTGGAAGCAGGCTGGTCGTGTGGAGGACTTTAAAAAAATATAGTCTTTTGGAAATATGGAGATGTATAGGTGGAAAGATCCACAAGAATGGCCCTAGGAAGGACTGGCCAAGGATAGAGAGGTGATTGCTCTTATACTTACAGGGAGGCCTTGTTCTTCATTGAGGGGTAAATATATTCTGGCTTGGAACCCTGATCCTAAGGGAACCTACTTGGTAGCCTATGGATATCAGGTTCTTGATAAGCAAAAGTATGGGAGTCTTCCTATCACTTGGTGGAAAAAGGTGTGGAACAAATTTGCCTAGAAAAAATGTAACTTCTTTGTCTGGTTGGTAGCTCGTAATAAATGCCTCAATTGGGATAATGTGAATAAGAAGGGATTTCAGGGCCCCTCTTTTTGTGTCCTTTGCAGTAAGAATGAGGATGACTCTTCTCATTTATTTTTCCAATGCTCCTTTGCGAGAGACATTTGGCACCATTGGTGGAACTCCTGGAACCATCCATGTTTTCATGTGCTATCCCTAGTGGTGTTTTGGAGTAGTCTGGGTAGACCTTCGACCAAGGCCCCCTTCCTTCGGGTGGCTTGGAATTTGGGCCCTTATTGTATCATGTGGTAAATTTGGCTCAAACAAAACTGGCACATATTTCAGGGTAGTTATTTGGATGTTCAACAGATCTAGAAAAGGATCTTGTATATGGTTCAGGAAACCATCCATAACAAATGTGATGTGGACCCTCTTTTGGATTCTAGGGAGAAGAAGGTACAACAAGTTCTTGGTCTCTTTGGGGATCGTGTGAACTCTTCTATCCCTAGTAGGGTTCCTCAGGTTAGCAAGAAGTTTAGGAGAGATGGTAGGTGGAGGCCACCCCCTAGAGGAGTTTTAAAAATTAATACTGATGGATCATCCAGGGGTAATCCTAGACATATTGGCATTGGCGGTGTTGGGAGAGATTCTACTTGTGGTGTCAATTTTTTATTTTCCATTTATAAAGGTGTTCACTCCAATAATTTTATGGAAGCTCTTGCAATTCTTGAGGCCTTGCGAAGGGGGTTTTCTCTTGGTTGGCATAGGATTATCTACGAGTATGACTCTCAAATTGTGGTTAATATTTTAAACAGTAAAATGGTGGAGGAAGTTAATTGGCAGTTGGCCCCTGTAGCCATTTAGATTCTCAGAATGAGTGAAGAGTTCAAATTTATATCCTTTGTGCATATTCCAAGGGAATGGAATGTGGTTGCTGATTACCTATCCAAAAGGAATTCTGAGCTGCTGGATCCTTAGAGGATCGATAATTGGGAGAGTCTCCCATCTGGGGCCTCTCAACACCCTGTGGGAGTTGATCCACAAGGATGTACATAATTAATGTGGTTTATTCTTGTTTTATTTTGCTGATGTCATTCTAGTCTAGTGGTTTTAGCCTGTTTGGTTGTTTATTTGAGTCCTAGTTGGAAGCTCAATTGTACTCTATAATCCAGATTTTTTATCAATAAATTTTTATCCCTTTATTTAAAAAAAAATGATTATAAATATATTTAATTTTTATTTTTATAAATAAGTTATATATGTTTGATAAAATTTTATTTAGACGTAGTTAGTTTATATGTTAAGAAATTATTTTTAAAATGTTATAAATAGATATATGAATGAATTTTTAATTTTTTAAAATAACAATTATTTATAAAATTAAATTTGTAACAACTTGTCTTGAATGATTATTGATTGTATATGAATTTATGGATTATACTTACTTTTTTTATTTCTAGAATGTGGTATTGCTGATAGTCATTGTGCATACACGACCAAGTACATTTCTTCGACAATTGGGAGAAGGTTGTCAAGAAAAAAGTAAGTGAAAAATGATGATCAGCTCATAAGACATGGAAGCTCATGCATATGCATATCATGTAGATCTCATGAATGAATTGTATGGTGTGTGTGCTTTGTTTTGAAAATATGATTGTTGTTTGATGAAAGATGATGCATTCATAAATTATTTAGTGGCAATGAAAATATGAAGGGCATGGGAACCTTCATTTATTAAGTATTTGGTGAAATAGAGACTTTTTGTATGCTTATCAATAAATTTGAAAAGTAGAGGAATATATATATATATATATATATATATATATATATATATATATATATATATATATATATATATATATATAATAAAATAAATATGCATGTATTATTATTATACACATGTATTACATATATGTTAGTACATGTATAATATATACATATATTATAAACAATAATAAAAAGAAAATAAATGAAATGTAAATGAAATAATCTCCGCTATCCTCTACATAATGGATCCAGTGGAAGTGTGATGGCATAGTGATTCAGATAATAGTTGATAGTGGTAATGATTGTGTTTTGAAACTACTCCCATGTTCTCCCAAGAAAAAGTGAGGGAATTTGGTTGAGATAAAATGACTATTCATTTTTGTATTTTGCATGTAAAGAGAATGATATAACATTCAAAGTTTTTTTGTTGGGTTTTTTGGTTTTTCAGAAAGTCACATCTATCTTGTAGGAGTCTTAGTTTGATTTTAACTTCAAACAACTAGTACAAGTGTGTTTACTATATTTTGTAATGTACTAATGAAAGCTAAAAATAGATTGGTTAAATTTTGTAGTAAAAGATATATGTTTGATTTAAAACATATGAGCTTGACAATTGTAAATTGGATATTACTAATTTAAAATCCTTGTAGAGTGCTTGTAGATGATGTTAATTATTGTATTGCTTAGATTATGATAATGTGGCTAATATATGCTTTGATGTTAATGAAAAAAAATAAAAATAAAAACTTTTCTTCTTGGTGATGAGATAAAGATAAATGCTTTGAACTAGACATCGTTTGTTGTTTGAAAGTGACTAAAAAAGGTTGATTATTAGTTAAACCATTACATATACGTCTTATGAGTTGGATGTATGAATATGAAAAAACTGTGCATCTAATAAGACTAGGATAATGTCAAACCTAGATTGATGATATTATTTGTGTAAAAGCAAATGCTATTATGGTCACTCAATATGTGATTTAATATGAAGTTTGGTTTGACTACCAGTGAATAAATTGATAATTATGCTTATCTTTTGTGATATATATACATCTTGGATGTGGTGTATTTTTATGAATGTTAAAATCCTGGTGTATTTTTATGAATGTATTTAATTTATTGTGAGCCGTATTTGTTCCTATTATAACAAAAGAAGCATTGAAAATCAGAGTTGCATTGTAGTGGCTGATTTATGAGAGCGAACCTAGAGGAAAAGTAAGTTGTTTGCATCAATAATCCTTTAGAATGGCTTGAGAATGAATGAAACACGTATTTTATCTTGAAATCATTGCATATTTTTGAACCAAGAGCTCTAATTGTGGTTTGTAGATCAACATAGTTGATGTTATGAATTACTATTTGTAAACCTGGTCATGCTCTATTGTAGATGTGCATCGGTCCCTCTCTCCATAATAATTAATTCTAGTGAAATATGGTTTATCTTCTTCTAAAAAGAAGTAAAATTCAAAATTTTGAATGCCAAAACTTGGAATATTTTTGGTTACCAACGGTTAGCCTCTGCCCAAACTATGTAGGGATATAGATAGGTTTGGTGTGACTATGTAAAAATTCTTGGGAAAGCAATAGAATATGTTGATTTGGTATATGTTTTGAGCTTCTTACATTATAGAATGATTTAGAGTAGAATTTTAGCACCTTCATTCCTAATAGGAATGTAAGTTGTTTTGCAATAAGCTTCAGATATGGGTGTGTGATTGGGGTAAAAAAAATTACCACACCATAACTTTCCTTTATTTTTTGAGAAGAACAATCATTTGTATTATGATTTGGACTTGAATTTTAACCCCAAATTTTTCAATTATAGGTGTTTCTTATTCTAAATGGTTAGTAAAGAAAGCTTACTATGTAATAAAATTTGCTGGTAATATACATAGGAAAACCACAAAATAGAAATTTTCTCATTTAGCAAAAAATCCCTTGCAGGTTTACCTTGGTATGAGAAACCACAACCAAGGGGGTCTACACTGTCAAAATCACTCAGGAGTTGTGCCTAGCCTTGACCACACCAACATTATCAGTTGGATTTTGGGAAGCCAATGTGAGTTTGCACCAAATAGAATTTTGAATGAAACAAAATTCCACCTAATATAATTTAGAATTTATCTTTGAATTTTTGAAGGAAACATTTATTTAAATGTGGAACACCATTATTAGCAAAAATATTTATGAGTGAATGCTCATGTGGCCTTTATTATTTAGAAAATAGTAAAATTGGTAGGAGACTAAGGTGTTTGGCCATTATAAAATCCCATGAAAGATTAAAAAATATTTTGTGTAATATTGTATGATTTGGTTTTTTGTTAGAAGTGGAATTGTATAGTAATAGCCATACTTTTTGTTAAAAATAATATAGCCAAAAAATAGTAATTCCAAGTGAAGGTGAAAGATCATAATTATTTATAATTATTGAGTTACGTCTAATAAACTACTTTAGTTAAATTTATAATGTGATAGGGGTTAAGAAATTAAATCTCTTTTATATTTATTAATAAACATAAATGTTAATAATGGATTAAATTAGAGCTTACGGGCTGCCTAGCTATGTACACAATTATTAAAGTGTAAGCTCACATGAAATTTGTATTTTCATACCTTTAGTTGATTGGTAATCCTTTAAAGATTAGCAAACAACCCTGCACTATCTTATATGGTATCATACCTTTATAGGAATAAGATACTATTGTTGAAACGTCATAGGAGAAGCAAAACTTTAGACTTGCTACTTGTTTGAAAAACTCTTGTATTTATTTACAATGAAATAAAAGCCTTGTTCTTATCCATTAAGAAGGATCAATGAGATTTAATGCCAAATAAAATTAATGGATTGGAATACCCAATGCTATTGGAATGTAGGTAAGCATTCAAATTGACTTAAAAGTGATAATTTTTTGGTAGAATAGATTGAATTAAGTGACCTTGTTAGAACTCTTAATGAGGGGCAGTATGGGATACCTCCTCTAGGTTATTGCATGAGAGTACAATGATAAGTCCTTGTATCATTTTAACTAAAAGAGGAATAGTGTGATTATGGAAGCTAGTTCTTCCACGATCTTGGGTATGGGATAGAAAATCATGAGTTATAAATGAACAAATAGAATAATTCCAGTATCAAAGTAATGACATAGCTCTAGTTTACTTCACATAAGAAGACAATCAACTAGACACTAGGCATATGTACACTAACCCCTTGCATACCAAATCTAGAACAAGTTGATCAGTTCAAATTGAGATTCATCAGGCTAAGGTATGGGGAGAGTATACATCAACCCTCTAGGTGTTATGGGTCCTAGGGGATAAACCCAATCATGGATTAACACTCATGCCAAAATAAGTAAAAGATAAATGAGAAATTTGGATCCACAAAATGACACTTCACAAGATTTGACCAATCTCATCCACTTGGATGACTATTTGTAGTAGTCCAAGTTCCCAAATGTGGTTGATATACCTTGTACAAAAATCATTTTACATTATTGACTCATTGGATTAACTATAATTATCATGAACATGAAACCTCTTTTCTAGGATGAATAATAAACTCAAATAAAAAAAAAAACTACCTTTAGATTTTCTTGGGTAATTTTATGTGGTTCAACCAGGTGAGTAGACTTGGATTTTATATATAGACTCAAATAAAAAAATAACTACCTTTAAAAATTTATATACTACTACTATAATTGGTGTCAAAATTTTATACACTAATGTTAACTCAAGATGACAACATTCTAATTGAAATATTTTCACATATCTAATTGTAACAACCAAAGTCTACTCACCTGGTTGTACCACAAAATCAAACCGAGCAATTTTGTCATGGTATTTTTTTCTAAGTTAATTATTATGTTTCCAATGAGTGCTTTCAGGTTCATAGCATGAGCTTCATAAATATAGCATTTTTGTTTCACCCAATGAATTTTTAATATAAAGTTTAATCAATACAGGTATACAAAACCACTTTTGGGTTCAAGACTATTTTAGACAGCCACCCAAGTGGATGAGATTGGCCAAATCCCGTAAAGGTGCCACTATGTGGAAGCAACTTGTATCATTTAACATCATATTCTTCTGTTATGAGGATCAAACCATGACATAGGTTATCCTCTAGGGCTTATAAAACCTAAAGGGTGGATGCATACTTCCCCTTCTCTTATCATACATAATATTTGACTAACCATTTGATTTATTCCAATATGTGTATGTAAAGGTATTAGCATTTATATGTCTAGTGTCTAGCTAATTATACATTACATAGAGTCAAGTACAACCATGTCAATACCCTAACCTTGGACTTGATCACTCATCTCTATTATAACTCATGCTCATTTATCCCATACCAAACACCATAGTTGAACTAGATCAATCAAATAAACATAGAAATTATCATAGTACTACCTGAGAAACAACCTAGAGGTGACATCCCATACTACCTCTCGTTACAAGTTCTAACCGAGTCACTTATTCAGACCAATTCTATCAGACTATAGTTGCTCTTGATCCAAGTTGTGTGCATACTTGCACCTTAACAACATTGGTTGTTCGTATTATTTTGTTACTCATCCTTCTCAATGAATAAATCCATACTCTTCTCAGTATGAGTTATACTAGAATTTATGGTTTTTACTAGATAATTTTATTCCTTCTTGTAAGATATTTCAAAGTTACAATGCAAAGGATTACATATGCTATTTATACTAAAGCTCTCAATATCCCATTCTATTTAAATAAATTTTATTAGATATATAAATATTTTTATAATTAAACACATTACTTATAATTCCAATCACTATAAAAAATGACTCATATAATTATTCATTTACTACAAAACTAAAAAAACTATTCTACTCATTAAAAACTACCTATATTTAATATTTTCATTTTCTTAAACAATGTTCATAATATACCTCTTTAATATCTTAGCTTCCTTAAAAATAAAACTAATCATAGTTACCTTGATACCATATCTATTCTATAGACTAATTATGAAATAGCCAACTATACTAAAGTTTAGTCTACAATGAGGTTCTTCACTCACTCCTCTATTTTCCAGACCATTCTCATAATTTCCTTGTTCAAATGTGAGTCTTATTTCATCCAGTTAACCTATTGAACTTGCAAGGTTCATTGTTACAATTAAAATTACATTTTTAATTACAAAAAGGTCCACAATATTGGCTAATAGAAAAATGAACCTTCATAGATTAAAATTTTTGTATAATAGAGTTGTACAAGCCACCCCTACAACGTACTTAAAGATGTATCACTAGTTTAATAATGTGCTTTCCTTATAGGAATCTATTTCTAGTTCACTCGACATTAATATAATATATGAAAGGTATTTAACTAGGTATTTATACTACCTTCACTGGTAGAAGTGTATTACATATAACTTAGCTATGGATTTCTTTTTACAATAGAATTACATGATTAATTATCACATTTCACTGACAAAGTTTTTCTTCACCCACCCAGGAACAATACCTAATGTACATTTCAATTCTGTAAATATAATAGCCATATTATTCTATAATATGATAATATAATGACTATCTCTCAAGTTTTCTATTATTCAAAATAACCATATAGAAATTTATGGCCATGCAATTTATTTTAAGATTACACATTGCAGACTTAATATTCTTTTTTAGGAATATGCCTAGCAATGACATCCTTTGATATAAAAGAAATTTACAGTTAACAACAGAGTCCATTGACTTGACCAGATAATAATATCTGGAAGTAATAAAGGTTTTACAATGCAAACAACTCTTAACGTACCTCCCAACACCATAGTTTGAGTCAATGATTTTTTGGCATTTACCACTCACTAATTCATTTTCCCAATACAACAATGACTATGCATGTCTTCAGAATTAAATCCATGTATATATATTTTTGTTATGATAAAAAATAGATACATTTTTCCAGCTTATTCCATATTTATAAAATACAAACACAACATGCAGAGTGAACTATATTCAAGATAATTATAGTCCTTTGCATTCGAGGGAAAGGAATAGGTACAATTTATAACAGACTATCCTTCACTAGTTTTACATTGAGTAACTAAAAGATAATACATAAACATTTGAAGTTCTCTATCTACCATCCATAGAAAAATAACTATATTAAAATTAAATAGGCCAATCTGATAGGTAATTTAGCTCAAACTAATCTTACTTGGAAGTGGAGTTACTATTACTATTGAGGATACTTTGTTATATCATTTCTACAAAATTCAAATGCTCGATCTAGTTCACACATCCTTCCAAAACGTAACTTGATGGTAGAGATATGGAGATCTTTCACCCTTGTTGCATGTCACTCCACTGTTACCGGAGTTATCATCTTTGAAATTTGTAGAGAAAGGGGATCAAAGTCAATTCTTTCTTGTATGCATTCCTAAATAATGCAACTATTCTAACATGCATCACATTTGCATAAAATACACAGCAACAACCAAGTATTTCACCCTATTATTGAACATCATATAATTTCACCACCAATCATTCTTTCCAGGTATTCAAAATTATATCAATGAATTGTGCATATTGAAAGCGTTTTCCCAATATCATATCAAGCTTTCCCAATCGCACAAAGGATTCATACAAGTTTCACTCGGTGAAATGTTTTTAATATATAAGTAATAATAATATTTAAATTATACGTCTAGACATATTTTTCAGCCTCATAACAAGCTTTTATAGTTGCACAAAAATATTCATACGAAACTCATACAATTGAACAATTTCATTTCCAAGTAATATTAACACTAAGTTGGGCATCCTGAATTCATTTCTAATTTCATACAATATTTCAATTTCTAGATTCATAATATAAGAATAGAGTTCATGCAATGCATAAATTCCCGATTTCTATCATTATTTGTAAAAGCAAAGACAAGCATTTTATTCAAGTAAATTGAACAATATATGAGCAACATTCCAACCTGGTAATTGCAGTAAGTTTTGTTATTCATTATGTACTTGTTGTGACTCTAGCACAACTAACCCCAAACATTAGGAACCCACCTTTTGTCTTGAGTTTAATTGGGATTTTTGGGGTTTGATTGATGGTTTATAGGTGTCCTCCACAATTCTCATATGGGCTTCTTGATCGATATCCTTTGCATGTAAACCTTTAATGTGGGGTTGATTTCTCAAATCATTGTTTTGCAATGATAATTGGATTGAATCACTTTGATCATTCAAATCCTTGTTTTCATTTGTTATTTTAGTTTGTTTTTTTTTGGTGTGTAATTTTTGTTAATTGTAATGCTTTAATTTAAGCATTTGAAATTTATAAACTAAGTAAAAGTTAAAATAAAACAAAAAATAAAAATTAATAACAAAAATATATATGTATGTTTATATATATATAACAAGAAAAAAATATAATAATAATCATTGGATTTATTAACCATTAATAAAGTTAATATCAATAAATAAATAAACCAGATATTTCTAAGTGGATGGATGCTACATGGAATGAGGGATGGGTAAGAATGGGGTCGTGGTCCTTTGAGGTTTCAGTAGAACTGGTTAGTCGTACTACGAGATTAGAGTTGGATGGAGCATATCACAACTAGGACATGCATTAATTATTAAAGGATATCAACTTCTTCTTGGAAGTAGATGAATTCTTATCAAGAATTTAGAATGGATTCAGTGCTAAGGCTCTAGCTTTACCATGGAACAAGGTGATTAAGGTGATTATGGATTTTTTCATGTTGAACTCTTCGTAGGACATCCTTCGTTGTTTTCATGCTATGTTCCTAAATCACTTGTGGAGGCAAATATGGATGAAAATACCTCTATTCCTATTTAATTCTATGTGAAATCGTTGTTGGCTTTTCAAGGTGGGCGGGACCAGTTTCCCTTGCACTAGGGATTGACACTATTGGTGGAGAAAGGGGTTATGGCGGAGGAAATTTTAAAGTATTTGAATTCTCTTAAAATATCGATGTCTAGTGATACTTTATGGGTTTCAAAGAGTTCACGTGCAGACTTGAAGGATGTGTATCCGTTTTCCATGGGTTCCAGTCTGGAGGAAATTTCTTGTAAGTTTCTTATTTTTGCTAAAGGGATATGAAGTTCTGCAGTGAATAACTCTTCTACTGGGGTCATTAAGAATTCTATGATTTATCCTATTGCTACTTCGATGGTGGAGGGCATTTCTGATGGTTGCACTGTGGATGGTAGTGGTACCCTTAAGTCATTGCAGCTCAGTGGTAAAAATAACGATATGGTGAAGTCCTCTCTCTTATCAAAAGTGGAAGAAGTGGAGGTTCTTCCTAGAGATTTCATTAAGGAAAAATCGGTGGTTGATGTTTATTCCCCAGGGGAAGCTTCTGTGAAGAAAATTTCTCTTTTGCATAGCCTATGTCTGATTGAAATTAAGTAATATGTAGTTTGGAGCTCTGTTAAGATGGCTATAGATTTTGCTGAGCA
Organism: Wollemia nobilis; assembly: GCA_028583015.1. Classification (NCBI taxonomy): domain Eukaryota; kingdom Viridiplantae; phylum Streptophyta; class Pinopsida; order Araucariales; family Araucariaceae; genus Wollemia; species Wollemia nobilis. Next base: position 9,392,210 of record JAQPPZ010017209.1, on the reverse strand, counting down.
GGTTGCCCAAATATCTAATAATGGTGTAAATGAATTTGACTCAATGATGTCGAACTATCTCGGTTCTCTTATTGGTTGATTCATCTTGTTTCCTTTGTTGTTTTGGGGTATCTTTATTTTCTATGTTGTATTGTGTTTTCACCTCTATGGCAGGTTGATTTGTAAAATGTTGTGGGGTCCCTTTCAAAATCCTCTTTCCTCTTAATAATACCAAAATAAATAAATAAATATATATATACATATATATATAATAAAATAAAATAATAAAACCTAATAGTAGTGAAATGACGAAAGTTAAATAAACTTCCCAATTTGCTTCCCGAGACCTTGGGAAGCTTAAGATTCAATTTAGGGTTATATATAAATATTAATTTAGATTTACTATTGTTGGATATTTTGAGCAGTTGTCATTCATGTCAAGATCTCAGGTGATAGCTCAGCTTAAGTTCAAGAGGAAGTTTAGTGAAATTCATGATGGGTTCAAATATCTATATTTTACACCCAAGAGAATAGGTCAACCCAAGGAAGCAATTTATTTAAGGCATCAAAAGGATATAATATTATAATAATTGTTATTATAATATTAAAGTGACATGGTGAAAACCCCAAATAAAATATTTATAATTTGCATTATAATATTTTATAAATCAAAGTGGATATTATTAAGTTTAATTATATTTCATAAACCCAAAGGTTGGGTTTGGAAGAAAAGGCATACGAAGTGCCTTTAGAACCTTTGTCGACATTGTGGAAGGAAATTGGGGCAGCATTGATGTCTCCCAAGGTATGGAGGAAGCAATACAAATACATTTACCCAAATTCTAAAACATAAGCCTCGCTCAAATTTGAATTGGCATGCGAAAAATATTAAGAGCTCGTAAGAATTACGAATTTTGTGGACAACGAAGTTTTTTAGGAAGGAAGCTTTAATTTTTGAAGGTACATAGGATAGTGTGGCATAGTGGTGAGTTGAGAAGTGCAAAAATGTTTGTTCATGCAAGGTTCTGCATTTGAAATGCAGTAGGTGCATTTGGGTCATGTTGTTTAAGGCGTCCAAGGAACACATCATTTTGCCAAGGAGAGAAGGAGTTGAGAGATCAACACTAAGGCAGATTTGTGAGATCAACTTCTTGTCAAGCAAAAGGTTGTTTGATTTGATTAGGGTTTCCTTTTCGAAAGTGTTTGAGTTAATGCTTCAAGGTTTTCTAGAATTAAGAATTGTGATTAAAACCTTGTTTTATGAGCATTGTTGTTGAAGTGAATTGTTGTGCAAATAACTTGAACTAGGGTTTGAAAATAACATGAGTATCATTGTTATGTGAGATTTGTTGTTGAGCATTGTTAGAGATATTTTGAGTTGGTATTTACATACTTGGACTAGGGTTTTTGAGCAAGGGTTGGTTTTTAAAAAATTGGTTGAGTATAGTTGTTTGAGCCTAGTCAAGTGGATGTATGAAGTGATTGTTCAAGTTCCATAAAATAAACTATTCTATATTCTAATTTGAGTTGATAAAGTGATTGAGCTTTGAGTATAGAACATATTGAGTCTCTAAAAAATCTCTTTATGTTTCTATGAAGATTGATTTGAGTTGAGAAAGTGATTGAGCTTTGAGTATAGAACAAATTGAGTCTCTAACACTTCTCTTTATGCTTCTATGAGATCGATTTGAGTTGAGAAAGTGATTGAGCTTTGAGTGTAGAATATATTGAGTCTCTAACAATTCTCTTTATGCTTCTATGAGATTGGACAAGTTCTGTGTGGACTTGTTAAGCAGGTTTGAGGTAAGTCTTTGAGAAGACTTGTGGACTGATTTTGTGTGAGCTTTTATGGAATCTTACAATACATATTTGGCTAATTTCTATAGAGGAATTATTGAGCAGATTTGGATAGGTTCTGAGTGGACTTGTTGAGAAGATTTGAGTACGATATGAGTGGACCTATTGAGAATATTTGAGCAGGTTCTGAGTCGATCTGTTGAGCATATTTGAGTAGGTTTTGAGTGGACCTGTTGAGAAAATTTGAATAGGTTCTGAGTGGACCTATTGAGCAGATTTGAGCAGGTTTTGAGTGGACCTGTTGAATAGATTTGAGAAGGTTCTGAGTGGACCTATTGAGCAGATTTGAGTAGGTTATGAGTGGACCTATTTATCAAATTTGAGTAGGTTTTAAATGGACCTATTGAGTAGATATGTGCTAGACCGATTGGACTGTGTTTAGTGTAGATTTGAGTGAGCTTGTTGAGAAAATGTGTGATAGATCGACTAGACAATGTTTAGTGTAGATTTGAGGAGATTTGTGCTAGATAAACTAGACTATATTTAGTGTAGATATGAGTGATATTGTTGAGCAGACTTGTGCTAGATTGACTAGACTGTTTTTAGTGCATATTTGAGCATATTTGTGGTAGACTGACTAGACTATGCTTAGTGTAAATTTGAGACAGATATTTGGAGGTGATAAAGCAGAGAGGATCGTAGTCTCTAGTGGATAGAGATCCATCATCTAGGGTAGTTAAGCTAGGTATTCTGAGTGGGGACAAGAGTATTTAGTGGATAGAGATCCACAAGCCAGTGTAGTGGAGGCAATAGTCTTCTAGAGGATCACCAATTAGAGTAGAAGAGAAGGAGTTCTACTATGGATAGAGATCCACATACCAGATTCAGGAGATCAACATATACTTTGGACCAAGGTCCATAAAAATTGTAATTGGGAAGGAATCCCAAGAGATTGATTGAGAAAATTTTAGTGAAATATTTTCTCCATGGAGTATCCCACATTGGGTGAACCACATAAATTGTGATGTCTCTATTGTGTGTGGTGTTTTATGCATTACTTGTATTACTGCTATTGATACTTCTATATATACACTACATAATATTTATTTTTAAAGAAAAGTAAAAAGTACTCGTATACTGTTCACCTCCCTCTCAATATAATCTTGTGTTCTTCAATTTGTATCAGAGTGGGTGCCTTCAGAAGAGTTTAAAATCTTGAAGGAAAAGCTAACAAGAACAAAATGGATCCTAAGGATTTTTTTTCAAATAATTCAACACCAATATTTTATGGAAGTGACTACATGTATTGGAGTAAGATGATGAGGATCTACTTGATGGCACTTGGTAATGAAGTTTGGGATGTAGTGGAATTTGGATATGATCTAATAGTCAATCCTCATACAGATAAGGAAGGTAAGCTTCTACAACACTATAATTCAAAATAAATAAATACACTTGTGAGAGGCTTACATAGAACAGAGTCTATAAAATTTATGTATTGTATAACTGCAAAAGAAATATGGGATAAATTACAAGGTATATATGAGGGAGATAAAAGTGTCAAGAAAGCAAAGATACGAAATCTCAAAGGACAATTTGAAGCATTGAGAATGAATTATGATTAAAATATCAATGCTTATCTAATTTGAATTGATGAGGTTTTTAATGATATGCAGGGACTTGGAATGAGGATTGATGAATTAGATGTTTGTGATAAAGTCTTAAGATCTCTTCCAAATAGATTCATTGAATATGTTTTTGCTATAGAAATATCATTGTATGGTGATACTTTAACAAGAGATAAGTTGCTTGGTACTAACAACTTTTGAGATAAGAACAAAAGATCCTACTCCCTAGAAGGAAGCAGCATTCAAAGCAATCAAGAAAACAAAGGGTAAAAAGTCAGAATCAAGAAATGAGTCATCTAGTGATGAAGAATCTAATTATGGTAGAAGAGATAAAGGTTCTAGAAGACCCATAGATCTAAGATCTATTAAGTGTTTCAATTGTGAAAAGTATAGAAATTTTGCAACAAATTTTAAATAACCAAAGAACAACAATGGTGAAGAAAAATGGGATCACATGTATAGGAAATCAAAAATATATAAGCACCAAAATAAAAGCAAGGATGGACAAAGCCAAAAAGCAAATAACTTCTTCCAAAGACAAAAGTGGATCTACTATGCGGATAATGCAAGTAAGTACTCAAATGATAGTGATGCTAGTTTTTTAGACAATGATAGAGATGAAGTCCTATTTATGATTGAAGAAAAAGAACCAATTAAGAAAAAAACTCAAGTTATTCTCAAGTATTTTAGATGTGGTAACTTTGGACATATTGAATATGATTGTATAAGGGATGGTTATAGTTTCAGTGATGATGAGTATGAGAATGCACTTGAAGGACCATATGAAAATATTCTAATGGCATTAGAAGAAGAATTAAGTGATCCTATAGAAGATAAGCCAAAATAGAATAATGATATCAAAAAAGGCAAACAAATAGATGATTATTCAAAATAAAATTGTTATGATCTCAAGGGAGAACTCATTTATGCCCTTGAAATGGTAAATAAGGTAAGGAAGCAACACAAAAAACTTGAAATTTAGTTTCAAGAATGTGATGAAGAAATAAGATTGCTCATAGAGGATTTAGAAAAATCAAAAGCAAAATCAAAGAAGTTCAAAGATAAGTTAGAACCAAAAATCTTGGAATGTGAGAAGTTAGCACAAGAAGTAGAACTACTAAAAAAATATTTAGAGGACTCCAATATCAAGATGAAGTAATTTAAAAATAGCTCAAAAAAGTTGGATAACTTCATCAAGACATAAAAGACTACATCAAGGAAAACAGGTCTTGGATTTGAAAAGGCTCAAAAATAATGGGAAGGAAAGTCAACCTCAATTATTGGAGGAGAAGAAGCTTCGGATGAAGATACTTTAGAAGAAGACAGTGTAAAAGGAAGTGAGACATTAGAGGATGGGTTGGAAAATAAATGTTTCAACAAAGACATGAACAATGAACAAAGAAGATACATATGGGACAAGAACATGAATAAGAACAGGAATATGGATGTGAACAAGAATAGGAAAAAGAACAAGAACATAGATGTGAACAAGAACAAGAATGATGACACAGATAGAAACAATTAGAGGAATCAAAAAATTCAAAAAAGAAAGGAAGAAGATAAAGGTAAAGAACAATGCCTTATGGGAGTAGAAATACTCCCACCCTAGAATTAACCACCTCAAAAGGAGTTGAGGGAGGGGATAAGCTAAGAGGCTCATTCTTAGAACCAAGCCCCAAAGGTGACCATTTTCCATTGATGTCAAAGAGGGATAGATTTGTGTAATGGGGAGAGATTTTAGTTTTGAGAGAGCATTGATCTAGGGGGAGCAGTGTCCCAGGGGGAGCAACACAAAAGAAGAAGTCAAGTTTTCAATAAAAAGAATTTGGGTTGCGATCAATGACAAAGGGGGATATTGTTGGACATTTTGATTAGTTGTCATTGATGTCCAAAATTAGTTTTCATTGATGTCAAGATGACAGCTGATAGCTCAACTTAAGTGCAAGTGGAAGTTTAGTGAAATTCATGATGGGTTCAAATATCTATATTTTACACCCAAGAGAATGGGTCAACTCAAGGAAGCAATTTATCCAAGGCATCAAAAGGATATAATATTATAATAATTGTTATTATAACATTAAAGTGATATGGTGAAAACTCCAAATAAAATATTTATAATTTTTATTATAATATTTTATAAATCAAAGTGGGTTTTATAAAATTTAATTATATTTTATAAACTCAAATGTTGGGTTTGGAATAAAATGCATATGAAGCACTTTTAAAATTTGTCGACATCATGGAAGGAAATTGGGGAAGCGTCGACATCTCCCAAGGTTTGGAGGAAGCAATATAAATACATTTACCCAAAGTCTAAAACATAATCCTTGCTCGAATTTGAATTGGCATGCAAAAAATATGAAGATCTCATGAGAATTACAAATTTCATGGAAAACAAAGTGTTTTAGGAAGGAAGCATTAATTTTCAAAGGTACATAGGACATCGTGGCCTAGTGGTGAGTTGGGAGGCGCAAAAATGTTTGTTCATGCAAGGGCCTACGTTCGAAACACGATAGGTGAATTGGAGGTTGTGTTGGTTAAGATGCCCAAGGCACACATAATATTACCAAGGAGAGAAGGAGTTAAGAGTTTAATCACATGGTGGGCAGTGACTTTGGTTGCGACTAAGGCACACATTGTGGGCAAGGTTGAGGATTTGATTCCCTCCGAAGGTGAGGTAAATATTTTTGGTTAAATTTTTAATTATCTGCCTAAGTTGGAGGTATAAGGGTGTTTAAGGTTTTATGATTATTTGCCTATGTTGGAGTTATAAGGGTTGTTAGTGAAAATTTAGAAGGATTAATTATTGGATAAGTTGTGGTATTTGAGTATTGTTATTAGGATTAATAAGGAGGTTTTATTTTAATTGTTGATTAAAGTCTTAGTTAATATATTGATATATTGGAGAATTAACATTATTGAGCATTGATTTTATTTTAATAAGGGTTTTTATATTAAATAATATTATGGTGAATATTATTTTTAAGTTGGAGTGATAAGGTGTATTTTAGTCATCTTTGGTACTGTGTTTTATTGAAGTCCTCTAACCCTTATTGAAATTGGCAAAGAAGTAATTATGAGTGTGGCATATTTGTGAGATCAACTTCTTGTAAAGCAAAAGGTATGAGCAAATTCTTATTTGGTTGAGTTCATTCATTGGCCTACTAGAAAATAAAGTTTGGAGTGAGAACGATTTGATTAGGGTTTCCTTTTAAAAAGTGTTTGAGTTAATGCTTCAAGGTTTTTTGGAATTAAGAATTGTGATTAAAACCTTATTTTATGAGCATTGTTGTTGAAGTGAGTTGTGCAAAGAACTTGAACTAGGGTTTGAAATAACATGAGTATAATTTTTATGTGAGATTTTTTGTTGAGCATTGTTTGAAATATTTTGAGTTGGTGTTTACATACTTGGACTAGGGTTTGTGAGCAAGGGTTGGATGAGTAGAGTTGTTTGAGCCTAGTAAAGTGGATGTATGAAGTGATTGTTCAAGTTACATAAAAAATATATATTCTATATTTTTATTTGAGTTGAGAAAGTGATTGAGATTTGAGTATAGAATATATTGAGTCTCTAAAAATTCTCTTTATGCTTCTATGAGATTGATTTGAGTTGATAAAGTGATTGAGCTTTGAGTATAGAACATATTGAGTATCTAAAAATTCTCTTTATGCTTCTATGATATTGATTTGAGTTGAGAAAGTGATTGAGATTTGAGTGTAGAACATACTTAGTATCTAACAATTCTCTTTATGCTTCTATGAGATTGGACAAGTTCTGTGTGGACTTGTTAAGCAGATTTGAGGTAAGTCTTTGAGAAGACTTGTGGAATTATTTTCTGTAAGCTTTTGTGGAAGCTTACAATACAGATTTTGCTAAGTTCTAGAGAGGAATTGTTGAGCATATTTGGATATGTTATGAGTGGACCTATTGAGAAAATTTGAGTAGGTTCTGAGTGGACCTATTGAGAATATTTGAGTAGGTTTCGAGTGCACCTGTTGAGAAAATTTGATCAGGTTCTAATTGGACCTATTGAGTAGATTTAAATAGGTTCTGAGTGGACCTATTGAGTAGATTTGAGCAGGTTCTGAGTGGACCTGTTGAGTATATTTGAGTAGGTTCTGATTGGACCTATTAAGCAGATTTGTGCTAGACCTAATGGACTATGTTTAGTGCAGATTTGAGTGAGCTTGTTGAGCAGACTTGTGCTAGACCGACTAGAATGTGTTTAGTGCATATTTGAGAAGATTTGTTCTAGACCGACTGGAATGTATTTAGTTCATATTTGAGTGAGCTTGTTATAAAACTTGTGCTAGACTGACTGGACTATTTTTAGTGCAAAGTTGAGAAGATTTGTGCTATATCGACTAGACTGTGTTTAGTGTAGATTTGAGACAAAGCTTTGGAGGTAAAGGAGTAGAGAGGATAGTAGTCTCCAGTGGATAGAGATCCATAAGATAGGGTAGTGAGGATAGGTCTTTTTAGTGGGAACAAGAGTCTTCATTGGATAGAGATCCAAAAGTGAGTGCAGTAGTCTTCTAGAGGATAACCAACTAGTGCAGAGGAGAAAGTGTTCTCCTATGGATATATATCCACATACCAGATTCAGGTAATCAACATCTCCTTTGGACAAAGGTCCATAAATATTGTAATTGGTAAGGATTCCAAAGATATTGATTGAGAAAATTTTAAGTGAATATTTTTCTCCGTGGAGTAGCCCACATTGGGTGAACCACATAAATTGTGGTGCCTCTATTGTATGTGGTGTTTTGTGCATTGCTTTGATTACTACTATTGATGCTGCTATCTATACACTGCATAATATTTATTTGGAAAGAAAAGTAAAAAGTGCTCTTATATTGTTCACCCCCTCTCAGTATAAGCTTGTGTTATTCAACTATGATCTTCAACATTCTAATATTTGTTTTACATCCTATGTGCATGTCTTGGTGAGTAGTGGACCCTAGATATGGCCATAAATTGGATGAAGGGTGAAACCTGCATGGAATCATAGTATTGTCAGTCTCTAGGAAGATGGTGACCATGTCAAAAATGAAAATATGGCATCATGGATGGATCACTGGGGCTAATACTTGGATAGCATGATAGGAGATGTCATGGTAGACATGGTACCTTCAGGTGTTGATCGAGAAGATATCAATGTTGACCGGGATCATGGCAACACACTTGGACTTCTGAGGGGACAGATTTGTAATGGCCCATAAAAGTTGTTTTGTAGCAACATTCTCAAACAGGTGATGCCATAGTGGTGGAATTTAGAGGGATTCTAGACCAAACCATGGATTGTGAAATGATGGTTATCGCACGATAGCTAAGCATGAAATAGCCATGAGTTATAAGTTAGACATAGCAGTGGACATAGCCATGTGGAACATGGACATAGGTACAACATAGATCTATGCAATGATATGCAGCTGGGAGAAAAAGGTAGTCTTGTACATAGTGTAGTGGACCCGTAGTAATTTACTATCCTAGACATTTTGAGGAGTAAAGGAGTTGATTTGGGTTAGCCAAAATATAGCATACCATAGTACTAGGCAAAGAATCCCTTCAAAAATTTTGATAGTGTTGAATAGATACCCACAATAGGCAATTGGGTAAAGTTTTAAATTTGTATATTTTTTTTATAAAGAAACGAAAATGGCTAAAATCATTGGGGCATAAAAGCAAGGATGTAGGATATCATATTTACAATGATCATAATGCATCGAGGATATAAATAGTTGAAGGAAACATTGTTCATCATCGAGGGTCCAATGAATGTGGTAGTGTGATTCTGACAACATCTAACCAATATCTGCATGATATACATCCATATCCATAAATGGAAATTATGGAGTAAACCTTTACAATGAGTTGTTTACGTGGACTTGACATGGCAACATTGATGACGAACATCCCTCTTAGTAGCAGTGATAGCGATACATGATGAAAAGTTTTACCAACATGGATAGATAGTGTATCGATGAGTTTTTGTTGAAGGTCCAGTTAATGGTGAGCATCTTTGGTAGTGACATGGCCCATTGCATTGAATGAATAGCTACAATGGACATTATGAATGATGACCAGAACATGCTACGACTGCAAGCTAGTGATAGCATGGCAGAAAACGATAGATATGGTCAAAGAAGTGTGAAAGCAATGATAGTAAGATCGATGATTTATTAAACATAATAGACCCATGTGAGTTAGATAGGGAGAAACACCAAAAAATGTTGTAGTTGGAGAGCTAATTATAGTCACCAATTTTTGAAAGGACGTGTAATATCGGGCAATGATCGTAGAAGGTCATATCATCAAAATCATGAGTAAGGCAATCAATAATGTTTCTAATTCACCCTAGTCTTATATATATCATCCAAAATTGCATTAATCTAAGGTATGGTCTAGGCAAGATGCCACGTTGGTTCAAATGGGAACATGGGTTCCACGATATTATGCTCAGATATGCCCAAGCTAATGGCCCTTCAATGACCGGTCAGACTTCATATATGACTGCTCTATGTAAGTCATCCATCATGACAAGGGTCCACCAAAGCAACTTGTTTCTGAGTATAATTATAAACATCTTGACTATAACATATCATTTAGTAAACATATGATAAATAAAATATTACAAAGAAAAGGTTATGAATTCTTATTGAAGGACGTATTCAAATATAAAATAACATGAATAAAAATGAATGAGAGGTAGAGAGTTACGAAACCATAACAAAAAAAATGGGAAACTAAAGGGCTTATTGAAAATCAAAAGATAAAATGTGAAACAGAGGGTTCTGATGGAGAATTTTAAATATTCACTACAGTGGACATAACAAGGGATGGATCTTTTGGGAGGAAATCTGCACCGTTGGACTGAATTCACCACATGATGTCAATTTTGGGCACTATATTTTGCATTCATGTTTGCTATTGAAAATCTTGTTGTTGCAATATACTGGAAATACATCAAGTTTTATGCACATTTGTGGTTGGCTTGTTGTTATTTTTCTTGATATATTGCACCATTTCCTTATAATATTGCACCACATTAGCTGTAGATTACGTAAATTGAAGTCACACTAATTCTGGTTTTGTATAGAGTACTGATGTTTGTAGGGTCTATGGAAGAGTTTTGGGTTGCAACACTTTGTTTGATTTATTTTATTTCATTTCTTTTTATTTTATTTTTCTAACCTTTTTTTTTTGTAGTTTTTTAAATTTTTGGTGATTAAAAAAAAAAATAAAAAAAAAAATCAAATTCCAAAAATAAATGCATGGGTGTGAAGAATGAGCTTAAATATTTCATCCAAAATAATTTTGAACTCATTCTGAAGCCATTTCAAATATATAAAAAAATCATTGAAAAATGTTATTTTATGAGAGTTTTATAATTTCAAAATTTTTATATTTTTACATTTTTGAAGGTAAATCAATTCTTCAGCTTTGCATTTATGTTCACAAGCAATAAATGAACTTCCCTTTATGAAAATTTCAATTTCATTAAAGGGGGGTAATTTTTATGACATTCCATAGGCCATCATTTTTAGAGCAATAAATTACCTTTTCTTTATGAAAATTCTGATTTCATTAAAGAGAGGTAATCTATTATTATATCAAAGGCTATTGTTTTCAAGGCATTAAATTATTTCTTCTTTATGAAAATTATGATTTCATTAAATAGGGATAATTTCTGATGACATTTTAAGACCTCTACATTTCATGATTATTAATCATCATCTTACCTCCACATTTAGAGTTAGATTTTAATGTTTATTTTCATTTTCAATGCAATTTTTAAGGAAGATAAAGCTTATCTAAAATCTTCTTAACAAAATAAGATAAAATCTACCTATAATCCTCTAGGATAAAATGAACTAAGGTTCACAATGTGTTCATATGAGGGCCAATTCACATTTGCATTTATTTTAAATATCATGAACAATTAATGGCACAACACAATAGAATAACACCAAGACAAGCCCCTTAATAACAATTACTTGCAAATCACTAAGGTATTCCTAGCACTCACTTGATATGTCTTCATAAGACTAAAAACACACATAAGTAAAAAGAACCTTGGAGAAATTTCATATTTCTTTGCAAGAGAGGATTTTGTGATCAAAATCCTAAGTGTGAGTGTGGTTTTTCAATTGGGTAAAATTACCACTCAACAATACTCTTTTAGTTTTTTTTCCTAAAGATTTTCCATCTAGTGCAGTCATATATCCATTTTCCAAAAATAGAGTCTTCATTATGCATGCCTTAGATCCCATGCATAATATTATTTTATTATATTTATCTTTATATTTTAACTACCCCTTCAATCCCTCATAAAAGCATGAAGTAGTTTTCTTTAGAAATTATTACCTTCGCTTGAAGATTGATCTATCTTCATTATATCACTACCATTATTAATTTCCATTGCTATCATTTAATATATGAATTCACATCTTTTTGACAAAAAACCAACAAATATTTTAACAAAGCACATATACAATGTAACACACCTATATGAAACTCACCTACATGATATTTCATGTACTCATGAACCAAATCATCACATCCCCCACTTACCTTTTTTCGTCGACTTATTTTGCTTTTCGAAGGAATGTACCTAGTCCTATGTACATAAAACCATTAGTAGTGCCATATTTTTAAGAAAAAAAAAAGTTTAAATCAATTAATTTACTATCAAAAGTTGCATAAGCAGGGTTGTTACATCCTCCCCCACTAGAAATAAACATAGTCCCTATGTTTAGTGCATGGTACAATAGATCAAATATATTTTACATATATCATTTCACATAATCAATATTAATCATACCATTTCATTATTCATACATCATCACATAAGAAAAACTAATCTACTCAGTAACCCAAAACATACACAAAGATGCTCTACCTAGTGTCCAGTCTCATATATATATATATATATATATATATATATATATATATATATACACACACACATCATAACCATATAAAATGTTTTAGAATGACTATGTCTATCCAAAAAAATAATAAAATTACTATTACATATTTGACATGTTTTCCCATATGGTGTTTTTGTTTGAGTAAAGGGCCCATTGAACCAGACATTGCTCTAAGTTCTTCTTCCTCTAGTTCTTGGTTCTAAAACCAAGTATACAAATAGGTCAAAATTTAATTTTAGTGTATCAGTCATCTACAAATAAGAAACATTCAAAATATGAGTGGAATCAAGAATGTACTTTGTAAAGAAGGACACATGGAAGACATTATAAATTTTGGATAAGCTTGGTGGTAGAGCAAGTTTGTATGCAACAGGGATTATTTTTCCCACAATATCAAATGGACCCACATATATTAGGTCAATTTTAGAAGATTTTATAGAAATTTTAGTTGGCTTAACCCTTAAGAACACTCTTATCTCCCATACAATATTCTCTTAATGTTCTTTTGAGGTCCGCATAGATCTTTTGGAAGTTTACAACCTTGTTCAGCTTATGCTAAATTCTTTTCAATTGATCTTTCATTTCTTTTATAGTTTCCAATTCGATCACTATTTGATCTTCTAGATTATCCCATGATAACAGAGTCTTGCATATTCTTCCATATAGGGCTTCAAAAGGTGCCATACCTACTCAAGCATGATAATTGTTATTGTATGCAAAGTCAACTAGGTATAAATAATATTTTTATTTTATATGTTGATCCATAAAATAGATTCTCAACATATCCTCCTGAAAGCACAAGGATACAAAAACAAAATGAAAATGCCAAGCGTGATGTATGCAAAAGAAAAATGTAACGCTACATCCTACGAACTAAAATGCATGAAAGGAGAGAAACATAAATGAATTGAAACAAGATAGAAAGTAAATGTTGAGTACAACCCTTTTTATTAATTTGCTTTAAAATCAGGTTACAATATGTCTCCTCCCTTTTTGGGGGCTAGGAGCGTTAAGTAGGGCTCTATTAAACTACATATTGGTACGATTTCTTTCACGTGCCCACATGTAAAGTGGGTGGGCCAAATGTCATCGCCGCTTGCATGAACACGTCTTTGATTCCTTGTTGCTCCTCCGATGTCGAGATCCTACATTCAGAGAAACAAAAAAGGATTAGTAGCATGCATAAAATAAATAAAATGATAACTAAAACATATCAAAATGAGCTAAAAACTTGACAAAGGCATGAGAAAATTACCAGGAAGGCACTTCAAAAGGAACTGTTGGGAAATTTGCCATGAATTTCTAATCGCTTTGGGGTGGGACGATTAGACTTGCAACAAAATGTTAGAAATCACCCTCATAAATGTCCCATACGGGAGGATCCAAATCACCTACAAAGTTGGGGGTTAGGTAAAACGAGGTATTTTGGAAAGACCCAAAAGGTCATATTTTGCCAATTCAGCCTCTATCGCCCAGAATCTGATGATGCTCCCTGCATGTTAGTGAAAGCGAGAAATAACAACAGCATGATCAAAAATGCTCAGAATAACATGAAATTTGAATGAAATCCAATCTGAAAAACCTAGAAAAAAATGCAAGAAAAAAATAAATGAAATCTACTACAGATTTATAATCACTCTGGGATGGGGCGATTAGGACTACAGCAGTGCGGGGGTCGCCCGGGGGCAGTACGCCTGTCGTTTGGGGCCCGATTTTGGCACCAATACATTTGGTATGGGTCCAAAACCTCTTGTGGGGTATTGTAAGAAAATTTGGGTGGGATATTGTGGCCAAATTTTTGGTTTTGGGTTTGGATTGTGCTTTCAATAATCACCCAATAACCTCCCTTCCAAAAGAGAGATCAAGGATGTGAAAGGCACAAGAAAAAGGGTGAGGACGTAAATCGACAGCAGTTCGTTGATCCAAATGCTCCTGACCTATTTTTTTTTTGTGGTGAGAAGACTCACCATTTTATATACTTGAGGGTCTTTATGAATGAGCATGCAAAGGTGCCACTTGGTGATCATGCCTTCTCAGGGGAGAGAAGATTCCTCCCTGATTAAGGACTCCATGACTACCTCTATGACTTCCTCTTTGAGCTCAAAAATGCTCACTCACACTCCCATGCAATGAAGGAGGATTTAAGTGGTAGATCTAAGCTACAATTTTTCAAGGTTTGAATTTTTGCCTTTCAAACCTGCTATTTGCCCCATGCAGGGGCGAATGCTGCTAATCATCCTTGGGTGGAATGAATACTAGTTTGTAATTGTCCTTGGGTGGAACAAATAAGGAGCAAAGTGCCTAAAAGTTGCAAAATTGACCTCTAACCTTCCAAAATTATTGTGAGAGTGGTTAGGACCACTATTTAACCTTTGGGGGCTGCATTGGGGGTTGTGTATGCTAGTGCGATCAGTGTTTGTAGCCACATAATTGGATTGTTGTTGTTTTGGTGTCTACAGATGCCCCTTTTTGGGATGTGCTATGCGTGGTGTAGTGCTGAGCAAAAATAGATAACCACAACACTAATGATTTGGGTTTCTCAGTAACCTAACCAAATTTTGATACCCCAAGTATGGAAAGGTCAAGCATTCTTGAATCCTTGCTTCTGATGAGCTAAGGAACTTAATTCAAGTGTTAACCTTTTTTGGTGAGGTGTTACTTGATCTTGGACATTGATCAGTCATGAATAGGCAAAGGGCACAACCTTTTGTCTGTGGGAACCTTGAGTTCATGATTCAAAAATACCAAGTGTTTGATCAACTTGTGATTATTGCTTGTTTTTTGCCCTAAGCAAGGGCGTGATTGTCTTTGTCAATGATTCTTTGAATGCATACCATTTACTTGATTGGGTGTGTATTTGTTGATTGATGACTAAGTGTGACTACCCCCTCAAGCGATGAATCGATGATGGAATGACCTACATGAGAAAATTTATCCACAAACCCTTTGTATGCGTCGATGCTAGGGAAGGGGAAATCATCCTTAGGACTCTCTTTGTTTAGATCTCGAAAATTAGTGCATATGCGAATCCTCCCATCAATATTTTTGATGGGCACCATGTTGGACAACCATGGTGGGTAATCCACATAGATGACAAACTGTGCATCCAATAGCTTTTGCAATTCATTTTTTACCATTAAGGCCACTGTTGGGTGCATCTTACGTAGTTTTTGCTTAACTGGCTTGACTATCGAATCAAGCATTAGATTATGCGTGACTAGCTACAAATATAGCCCTGGCATGTATTTGTAGGACCATGCAAAAACCTCCTTCTTCTCTTTGATAAGGGTAATGTAGTTGACTTTATCTTTGGGGGATAGACTTACCCCCAGCTTGATTATCTATGGATTCATTGGATCATCCGATGTCTATGTCAGTCGTCTCCTCAACTGACATGTGGGATCCATCCTCCAACTGATGTGGAGTTGGGATCAAGTGGTTATCAGTCACTGAATTCATATCTGCATTAGGAACTCTGGGTCCCTCTTCAACATGAAATATATCTTGAGTTGGTTTTGGGGTGAAATTAAGAATCTCATCGAACAACTAATACTATGATGGGGATGGTGGTGAATTGATGCAATCCCAATCTATGGCATCTATGTCTAGATATAATGATAGTGCTAGATTAGCTAGATTGTGGATGGGGGCAGTTAAGTCAATGAAGATCATGTTGATGAAATGATTTTGGTATCCATTACTATGGGTGTGGTGACTCGGACTTCCTTGGTGATCTTTGTGCTCTAGATATGGATCTAGAGGTATTGGCATGAATGGATCGGCCCTATGTGTAGATAGTAGGATAGGGTCTGCCCTCGGAACTGATATCGCTATAGGGTATCTAGGCGAAAGGTGCTCTCTATATTCCCAAAGTGGTGGATGTAGCACTTGGTTCAACTGTGCTAGGTTTAGGTGCCACCTATGCCTTGGCCCCATGTTTAGTTGTTCAAACATGTCGTCAATATCCATGGGGTATTTTTGCTGTCGCATATGATTGAGATAGTCCATCTCAATTTCAGATTCATAATCACTATTAGAGATCCAAAGGCCTTCATGGGTTACAACAACTGTTTGTGACATGTGAGGCTCATCTTGCTCGAGAAAATTGATATGGTCCCATCGGGGTTGTTCCGCTCTCTATGGGGGGACCTGATTTTCTTGAGGTGGCACTTGCTCGATTAGAGCATCCAAAGGGAACATTGCCAAGAGGCTTTCTTTATAGTCATCCATGGGGGTCACTTTTGAGTGATTGCTATCCAATTCAAAAGGGTCCCATGGTGCTACCTCATATTCTGACTCATCTTCTAAAGATCCTTCCTGACCTTGTCTATATCCCCCTTGTAGGTGAGTTCTTGAACTTTTCCTTTCTCAGTTAAAGGGAAGGGGTTGTTGAGGTCAACAAGGTTGGTTTTCAACAATGGGAGGTAATCCCCCAATGTGTATGTTGTGTTAGGATTGGCATATGTATCTAATGCCAACCCATCCTTGTTGCCTATCCCTAGGCCTTGCCTATTCTCTACCAAGATGTCCAAGGGCACGGGGTGGTTGAACCCTACTCCTAATTTGTCGTATGGCATCTGATATCTTGGTTGGCAAAGAACACACAGTCCTTGCTCATATCTACCCAAACCATATCCATGCCAATTTCATTGGCCAAGATTTCTTAAAGCGATGTCTAGGTTGGACAAATATTTTACATCCTTAGCAAAAGGATCTTCATCTTTTTCTTCTTGCATGTAAGGTTCAATGCCATTATCAAGGCCCCCATATACAAAGTTTGTCTGGTTTTGTGGGTAGCCTAGAGGAAAAATAGTTCATACGAGGAGGTGAGGTATCCCCATGTACTGCATGGACTCAAGTGTGGGTGTTGCTACAATTTTCTGCACCAAATACTCCCCCAGACCTGTATTGGCCATCTCAATGGTGATTGTTGGCGGTTGAGGGGGAGGGAATGAGAGTCATTCTTGAGTCCACTCCATGTTAGGTGAACTAGGCATCTCGAATTCCATTTGGCTAGGCATATCTTCAATAGATATGGTTGAGACTAATGGTGGTGCCTCTTCTAGGGGTTTCTTCCCATCGTCCTTCGATGCAGCCACTATAGGTGGCATCGTTGGTGAAGGACCAAATGATGAAGATGGACCCGACTGGGGATTTTATGGACTTAACAGTGGGGATGTATGTATAATCGAACCCTATTTAGATGGATTCAACTAAAAATCCAAATTTGTTGATGGAAGGGTCGATTATGGCATCAGCTGCACTGCATTGCAATACTTGAAGGGTTCTAAGTCCGTCGGGACTACATGCACTTGCCCTTAGAATGTATACTTTAAGCATTGGTGGGCTATTTAAGGGACACATTTCATGTCCCTGATCCATGGCCGACCCAACAAAATTTTATAAGCCATCTCACCCTCCAAGATGTGGCACAATGTAGGAATAGCATTTTGTCCCACTTGGATGGGTAGGACAATTGTGCCAACTGTCGAGCATATCGCATCATTGAATGCTCGTAGAGTGTATGTGGAGGCCATGATGTGAGATGCCAGAAAATTTAGATGTTTCAATGTTGCTATTGTAATGATATTACTGGGTGAGCCAGTGTCCATGAACACCCTCTTATACGAAATCCCGTTGACCCGTGCAATGACGTGCAGAGGTGGATCTGCCATGTCACCAGTCACTGATTTCAATTCGTCCTCTCTAAAGGTGATGACTGGCTCAGTGCATCGCTTGACATGCCCCATGAAGTTGTTGAAAGAGTTTGGTTCATGGGGTTGCAACTTGATGGCTTTAAGTATCTCCATTAGAGCCTCCCGATGGGGCGATGATTGTTGTATGAGCTCGTAAATGGAGAGCCTAGCCGACGTGGTCCTCAAACTCTGGGTGAGTTTGGTTTGAATTATGGCCACTATTCTAGGTAGAGGAAGTTGTGTAGGGTGCTTTTGCGGTTGTGACATTGTTGGCACATCTCCTGTAGCTATCGTGGGGGTAGCTGTGCTCGGGTACCTTTAGTTCCGAGTCACTATACTGATCATCCCTACATACCCCTACATGGGGCAGTTCTGTGTTACCTCATTGACTTGTAGGGTCTTTTCCTATGCATCATGGGTAGACAGGGGGTCCTTGAAGACCTCCATCTATTAGTTGCTTGGTGCCACGGGGTTATCCACCATTAACATCTTATTGTCTATTAGTTCTTGCACCAAGCCTTTAAAATTTCAACATGCATTAAGATCATGTCCCTTCTATCGGTGAAACCTATACTACAATTCTTCCCTGTAGCCCTTAGGTTTTGGATTTTTGGGGTCTACGGGTCGACTCTCTGGTAGTTTTATCAAGTTTACCGCTGACAAGCGATCAAACAGGGAGTTTTTAGACTCAGTGTAATGTGTGAATTGTCGCCTAGGGTGATGCTGCTAATTTTGCTCTTGTCGATGATTTTCTCTTTCATAGCTATCAAGATGCACTGCCTAATAATTAGCCTTTTGGGGTTATGTTGCTTGTGTAGGCTTAGGCATGTTTATAGCAACCTGATTGACCGCAGTGGGTTTTGGTTGTGTGGTCCCTGTTTTGGCATTTTTAGGCCACTCTTTCTTTCGTGGCTTGGCAATCTCGCCATCTTGTATCTTGATCTCCTCAATGATTCTGGCTTGCGCCAGGGCTTCCTCAAGAGTGGAATATTTTTGCAGCTATAATAGCATGGAGATTGACCTCAAACCACTCTTTGAGAACATTTGGGTCAGGTCGGCCATGGGAGGAAGGTAGGGCAACTTTCAAAGCAATGTCCTCCACTGATTTCCATAGGCCGCCATGGTTTCTTCCTCATACTACCTGAGGCTTTCTAGGTCACTTAGTGACGTCTTTTTCTTGGTGTTGAAGGTGAAGCATTCAAGGAATGCATCCACTAGCTGATCCAAGTTACTAATGCTATACTTTGGAAACTGAGTGAACCAATCCGAGGTAGGGCCTACGAACGTGGTTATAAATATTCTTAGCAGCAAAGCATCATTGTCCTAAATGCCAAAGCATTGGCTTAGGAATCTAGTCACGTGCTCCTGGGCATCCTCCTCCCATCTAAATATTTCCAACTGGGGCAGTTTAAAGTGTTCAAGGTAAGGGGGTGCCGACATTGACGGATGCATGGGGTGACTACGGAGTTGGTGTAAAGTGGGCTTTTGGGGCCCAGAAGTCCTGGTCTCAATAGAATCTAAGTGCTCTAGTAGTGCTTTATATGCATCAAAATATTTAATCTCTTCCTCCTTAGTTTTCTCCCATTACGTATTACAGGGAACTTGATGCCTATAGAGGGGTGTTCGGATAGCACCCCCTCTGCCTTGGTAGGGTGTTTCAGCCTGCTCTTCTTCTTACTCATACTCCTCATAGGCTTATTGAGGAGTTCTTGGGTGAGACCTATAAACATGGGTGGGTCCCCATGGAGGGTGCCCATCATTGTTCCTGGGAGTGGCCTCCTGCTCAGGTCTAGGAGGTCTCAGAGGTAGCACTTGGTAAGGTCATGGAGGCCTATCTTTCACCAAGGGGTTTTGCCTCTCATACAGTTATGCCATTTGGGTGTGAGGGGTTGGAACCCTCTCAGGAAAATTGTTATGGAGCAGCTCATATGTTTGACATCGAATGTGCTCTTTGCTAAGGTGATACAGGTGCTCTAACTATTTTTGGTCTTGCTCAAGATATGTGATTTATGCTTGGCGGGCGGCATGTTTGGCAAATGCCAAGTCGATTTGTTCTACCGTCTTAGGTCTAGGGGACCTAGATGCTTCCCCTACATGTCTATATCGATCGTGGCGATCCGATACCTCTATAGGTTGCTTCCCTCTATTGAGGTTAGTGGCATTCACCTGAGTTTATGGCCTTAGTAGGTGATTCTGATAAATAGTAGGTGTGCAGGTGCACTGCTCCCATGTTGTGTATTGCTCTTAATGAATATAGTGGTATTCCTCATGCTCTCTTTCATACATGTGAAAGGGGTGGGCAGAGTTGGCCTGCCCTATCTAAAGAGCCTTGCACTCTGGATTTGGCCTATTGTTTTTGATAGTAATAAGGGGTAGGGGAGGGATGATGTAATCATGTGGCCCGTCCTTATGGACCCTATGTCATTCTAGCACTTAATTGTGTTGTGGTCACTCACAACAAGTGTCTAAGGGAGCCCTCCCATATATGTTGAGTGCCACATGTATGGAATCCTCCTGAAAGGGTCTATGTTGCATGGGCATGCCCCTCAAAGGGGTGCCTCTATAGTCCCATTCTGTAATGACATGATGTGGACTATTTTGTGGGTTAGGCCACCAAGGTGGTATAACCAAGTCCTCGAGGCTATAGCGGAGGTGACTTGTGCCCCCTTGTACACTCTCTACAGCTTTCACCCGTGATTGGGCTTGGCTACGGGTGTACACCATGGTGGTGTTTCTCTAAAATATGTGCATGTTTTATCTTCTTTATGATTTTTTATGCTACACTAAACAAGTAGGAGCCACACAAATAAAGGAGTGATTATCTTTTTTATGAATTAAGTGTGTGCCCTAAATCTGGTTCAATGTATTTTGATTTTTTATTTTGAAAGCTTTTGTAAATAACGTGTTGTTGTTCATGTGATATGATGGCTCTTATGTCTCCAAAAATGGTCATCCCTTCAATATACCACTACCAGGCCATTATACCAAACCTCTCAATATACCCTCTTTACGTGAGGGAAACTATTGGAATGCAAGAGCAAAATGGTACATGGAACATAGATGGTACGAAAGGGGGATCATACTTTTTTTGACACCTACCATAGAAGACTTATCCTCATGCACTAGGAATCACCCCAGCTACACTTGGTCAACTTTCATCAGGATTTACGTCTAGCAACAGTAGCGACTGGGGTTATGGATGCAAAAATTCAAGCCAAGGTGGTGATGAAATCCACCGTTTGTCTTGATCAAGGGTTGGGGTTTTACGACCAACTCATTGTTGTTTAAATTACCACATGGTGTGTGGGGTTATTTTTACTTATTCAAGGAAATTAAACATGTAGTAAAACATTCCTAAGTAAGCAAAGAAACTAAAAAATACAGAGACAAAAAATAGAAAATGACAGAAGGTATTCAGAACCCCTACCTCTTCTCTTCCAAAACCAGATGCCTCTGAGTTTCTATTCTAAAAGTGCACAAAGGGATTATTCATCCTGGTGTGAGACAAATAACAGAACTATATCCATCATAGGGTGGGATGAATGTCCATTCGTCCCTGGGTGACACGAATTCCAACTTTGTACTCATCACAGACTGGAATGAACAACAGTCCAAGGCTTGAAATATTGGTACTTACAAGAAAAAACAAACACTTTTGATCATAAATTTGATCTCAAAATTAGAGGATAGTGTCCCACCATGATCACCACTAAAAGCACGAGGATACGGAAACAAAACGGAAATGCCAAGTGCGATGTATGCAAAAGCAAAACGTAATGCTAAGTCCTACGAACTGAAATGCATGAAAGGAGAGAAACATAAACAAATTGAAACAAGATAGAAATCAAATGTCGAGTACAACCCTTTTTATTAATTTTATTTAAAATCAGGTTACAATACGTCTCCTCCTTTTTTAGGGGCTAGGAGCATTAAGTAGGGCTCTATTACACCACGGATTGGTACGCTTTCTTCCACGTGGCCACATGTAAAGTGGGTGGTCCAAATGTTGTCGTTGCTTGCGTCAACACATCTTTGATTCCTTGCTACTCCTCTAGTGTTGAGATCCTACATTCAGAGAAACATAAAAGGATTAGTAGCACCTACGGATGAAGTAAAACATGCGATCCCCAAAGCCTACGATTAGTGCATGCGTAAAATAAATAAAATCATAACTAAAACATACCAGAATGAGCCAAAAACTTTATAGAGGCATGAGAACATTACCAGGAAGGCACTGCAAAAGGAATAGTCAAGAAATTCACCATGGATTTCTAATCACTCTAGGGTGGGACGATTAGACCTACAACAAAATTTCATAAAGCACCCTCATAAATGTCCCATTTAGGAGGCTCAAAATCACTTGTAAAGTTGGGGGTTAGGTAAAACGGGGTATTTTGGAAAGAACCAGAAGGTCAGATTTTGCCAATTCGGTCTCTATCACCCGAAATATGATGATGCTCCCTACATGTTAGTGAAAGTGAGAAATAACAAAAGCATGATCAAAACTGCTTAGAATAACATGAAATTTGAATGAAAGCCTATCTAAAAAACCTAGAAACAAATGCTATAAAAATATAAATGAAATCTACTCCAGATATCTAATTTCTCTAGGGTGGGGTGATTAGGACTGCAGCAGTGCGGGGGGCACTAGGGGGCAGTACGCCCACCATTTATGGTCTGGTTTCAGCACCAATACACTTGGGATGGGTCCAAAAACTCTTGTGGGGTATTTTTGGCAAATTTGGGTGGTATAATGTGGCTAAATGTTGGGTTTTGGGTCCGGATTATGCTTCCAATAATCACCCAATAACCTCCCTTCCAAAAGAGAGATCAAGGATGTGAAAGGTACAAGCAAAAGGGTGAGGACGTAAATAGACAGCACTCCATTGCTCCAAATGCTCCTGACCTATATTTTTTTGGGGGTGAGAAGACTCACCATTTTATATACTTGAGGGTCTTTGTGAATGAGCATGCAAAGATGCCACTTTGTGATCATGCATTCTCAGGGGAGAGAAGATTCATCCCTGATTAAGGACTCCATGACTACCTCTATGAATGCCTCTTTGACCTCAAAAATGGTCACTCACACTACCATGCAATGAAGGAGGAGTTAAGTGGTGGATCTGAGCTACCATTTGTCAAGGTTTGACTTTTTACCCATCAAACCTGCTATTCGCCCCTCCCAGGGGTGAATTCTGCTAATCGTCCTTGTGTGGAATGAATACCAATTTGTAATCATCCCTGGGTGGAACGAATAAGGAGTAGAGTGCCTGAAAGGTGCCAAATTGACCTTTGACCTTCCAAAACTACTATGAGAGTGGTTAGGACCACTTTTTAACCTTTGGGGGCTGTCATCAGGGCTGTGTATGCCAGTGCGATTAGTGTTTGTAGCCACATAATTGGATTGGTGTTGTTTTGGTGTCTACACCTCCAATACCTAATTCACCCTCTAAATCCATCCATATATCTTAGGGTGATATGTGGAACTAATATTTAAGTTAATTACTAAAGACTCATGTAAAGGCTACCAAAATTTTGAGGTAAAGCAAGAATATCTATTATAGATTATAAATTTTATAAATCCATACAGTCTCACCAGTTATTTGTTGAAACTTCTCACTATAGCAGGTGCATCATCTTTCACATTAGCAGGTATAAAATGTGCAACCTTGGTTAACTTATCCACAACCACTAGGATTGCATCATGCCTAAATCTTGTTTTAGGAAAACCCACTATAAAGTCCATTGAAACCTCCTACAATTTTTGTGTAGGTATCTCATGTGGGTACAATATATCCAATAGATGAAAATGTTTTACTTTGACTTTATGGTATTCCAAGCACCTATCCCCATAACTAGAGATATTCCTTTTCATACCAGCCAATAGTAGATCTTTATCAAACTCTCATGAACCTTTTCCCCTCTAGGATGCACTAAATAAGTAGTATTTTTTCTCTCCTTAGGAATTATTTCTCTCAATCCATCTGTATTTGGAACAACAAGTCTATTCTTATAATACAACAAGTCATCCCTATATACAAAACCTATATATTTTCCATGTTCTAGCTCAATTTGAGCATTACATGACTATAAAAATTCATATTTGGGTTGCAAATATTTAATCTGATCTAACAAATTCTAATAAAATTTTATCATTGTAGCAATGCGCCCTCTCCTACTCAGAGCATCAATGACCTTTTTCTCCTTACCCTTAATATATTCAATGCTAAATTCATACTCAACTAGAAACTCTATCCAACATCATTGCCTAGCATTCAATAAGGGTTGAGTAAATATGTTTTTTAAACCTTGGTGATATATATTTAGCTCAAATATTCTCCATAACAAATAGTGCCTCCAGATATTAAGGGCATGCACAATAGCTACCAACTTAAAGTCATGAGTGGCATAATTCACCTCATGCCTCTCATGTTTCCTTTATTCAAAGACAATAATTGTATCATATTGGGTCAAAATCCCTCCTAATAATTCAAGTGATGCATTTGTACACACTATAATCTTCTTATTAGGATCAGGTAATTGTAACATTGGTGCAGTTGTCAACCATTATTTTAGACTTTGAACGATATCTTCTTATTTATTTGTCCATTTAAAGGCCTTAAGTTTCCTTTGAAGGTTTTCAATAGGTTGGAATTTTAAATAAACCTCTGACAAATCACCTATAATAGCCTACAATACCCAAGGAACTTTGCACCTTAGTCACATTAGCAAGTGCAGGCTAGTCAATAATTTCTTCTATTTTCTTGGGATTGACTGCAATCCCTTTAGTAGAGATAATATGTCCTAAAACCTATACTTGTGAAGTGTAGAATTCATACATTGATAGATTTCCATATAACTGATTCTCTATAATAATATCATGTACAATTCTAATATATTGATCATGTTCCTTCTTGTTATTCGAATAGATCAATATGTCATCCAAAAATACAAGAACACACCTATCCAACTGCTCTCTAAGAATGTTATTCATGAGATTCATGAAAGTGGTTGGGATGTTAGTTATCCCAAAGGGTAGGATTGTAAACACGAAATTTCCATACTTTGTTCTAAAATTTATGTTAGAAGTGTCTTCTTATCAGATCCTTAATTGATGATACTTAGACCTTAAGTGTATCTTCAAGAAGATGGTTTCTCCTTTCAACTGATCAAAGAGATCATCAATTCTAGGTAATGAGTATCTATTTTGGATAGTAACCTTATTCAACATCCGATAATCTATGCACATCCTCAAGGTACCATATTTCTTCTTAACAAACAAGATAGGAGATCCCCATGGTGACACATTGGGCTTGATTAGCTCTTTTTCCAACAAATCCTAAAGTTACATGTTGAGATCTTGTAGCTCAATAGGAGTCATCCTATATGGTGCCCTAGTAATGGGCATATATCCAGGTAACAAATCAATAGAAAAAACAAATTTTCTTTGATAATATAACCTTAGAAGGTCCTTTGGAAATACATCCTTGAATTCTCCTAAGATAGGATGCTTTTTGGAAAGGTCTTATTTTAGTTTAGTATCCTCTTTCTTATTTATTTTAACTACAAAAATAATTACCTTATTCCTAATGGCTTTATTTATATGCATTGTAGACAATAAATGTGACTTAATTTATCCACAATCACAATGAATTATAATCCTTTGATTAGATTCATCTATACACTCCACCTATCTTTCTTCAAAGTTTAAAAGAGCCTTATAGGATTTTAACCAATCAACACCAAGGATGATGTCAAAGGCATGTTAAGATGCTGCATACAAATACTAATTATCTTTTCCTTGAATACAAATTATGTGATTGTCAAATAAACATATTAAGGATTCAGAAATCTAAATTTTGAATTGAATTGCATTGATAAAACAAGTACATTTATAGGTATTAGAACCATTACAATACCATGGTATTCAAAATACTAGTGGCAAAACATGATATACATATATTTAATATCATACAAGATTTGATGATATTTATTGATCCCTATCATTCCTCCCCACTAAAGAAGTATTGGTCCCCAATGCGTACAATGTGGAAGAGAGAGGGAAATTATGAGTGTTGGGAACAACCAAAAGTGCACTCCTAATACAAAATAGAAGAATATGAAATGATGAAATAAAGAAGGTCTTCATAAAATAAAAAACTAATGCTAAGATATCCAACGACTGTAAGCATTGCTATACTGGTGGATAGCTAGATGGTCCCATAAGTCAGCATGAGAAAAATATAGCAGGTCATGTGGCACAAGGAAGATGCTGGAAAAATATTCCTTAGAATATGTATGCAAGGTACCAAAAGGTGCCAAAGTTAAATGAAATTAAATGGAATTTAATTTAATTTAATGATTTTTTTTTATTATAATTTTTATTATTGAATTCTATTTGAATTGATATTTCATTATAAACAAGCATATTTATATGCATGTAAAGTTCTTATAATGGATAAACATGCATTTAAGATGCATTACAATAGTTAATGTCATGCTTATCTAGAAGCATTAATTTTGACAAGAATCACGAGCTGGTGATAGATTGACACGAGCTGGAAGTGGATTGGTGTGAGGTATATGTGGATCATTATGATTTATTTATTGAATGTAGATCAGGTCTACCATAAGATATAAAACCTTCAACACCACAACGATGTATTTTCTTGAGTAAAAATAGGGCACAATATGGTGTGCCAACAATGAACCTGCAATAGATCCATCTAGTAAAGAACCAAAGAAAATGTCAAAAAAAGTGTGGAAATTGTGTGGAACCAGACCAAACGAGAACATG
This sequence comes from Wollemia nobilis, assembly GCA_028583015.1. Taxonomy (NCBI): domain Eukaryota; kingdom Viridiplantae; phylum Streptophyta; class Pinopsida; order Araucariales; family Araucariaceae; genus Wollemia; species Wollemia nobilis. The sequence goes on along the minus strand of JAQPPZ010017209.1, from coordinate 9,365,379 downwards.
CAAAAGGGAATAGTGACTTGAGCAACCAAAGAGAGTTGTTGTGACAACTAGCTATGGGTGGGTGAAACAAAAAAAACACCAAGATCCACTTGCAGAATGTTTTATTTTTTTTTAACCAGACCTGGTCTAAGGAAGAGGATAATCTCCAAATCTAGTTCTTGGTTATAATACCAAACCTATAAGTCAGGAATGTGAATTTTGAATTGTATTATATTGTTAAAAACAAGTATATTTATAGGCATTAGCTACCATTACAATACCATGATATTCAGAATACCAATGGTAAAAAATATAAAAATACATTAAATGTCATACAAGATCTAATGATATTTCTTGATCCCTATCAATATTGGTTTACTTGGTAAGTTTACTTTGATCCATATTCCACCTTCCAACCATTAGCTAAAAATCTGGGTCTTTCAAGTATATTCCTCAATAATCTAGTGGAAATAAATTTATCAGTTGATCCACTATCTATCAAAATATGCACATATTTATCATAAATTTTACCATTTAATAATGAAGGAGTAACTTGACCATAAAGTATGGGATTACATATTGCTACAAAGATCTTGTGGCTGGCTTCTTCTAAGGCTTTCTAGCGAAGATCAACACTATGGGTTCACTTGTTAGCATAATGATCTCCTTGGTATATATAACAACCATTAGCAAGAGCTCTACTAGCCCTATTGTTACTTTCATTGCTACTTTGAGATGCAACAAATTTAGTCTTCCCCTATTCTAATGGCCCATGATTATTTCTCTTAAAATATTCTTTGCCATATTTTCTAAGATTGTTGTCTTGAGTAGTATTTCTAGTTTTGCCTCCTTTTCTATCCCGATCTTCTCCTTTAGGCTTTTTATTTTTCTCCCTAATCAACTTCATAAATCCCATACTTTAATGGTTCTTAAGATCATATTTTTATTTTTAGTTAGTTTTTTGTAATTGAAATAAGCCTTCTTAGCTCCTTGATAGACTTGTTCTTGTCGAGCTAAATCAAATGCTTTAGGAATATTTTATGTATTAAGCATATTCACCTAAATCCTAACCATAGGATATAATCCTAGTATAAAACTCTTCACCTTCATGCCTTCCATGCCCTCATAAATAGGTACATATTTTAATAGTTGATTAAATTTTTGATAATAAGCTTGGACTGTCATTAATCCTTGCTGCAAATTAGTGAATTTCCAAAATTTCATTGCTACATTATCTTCACTTGTATAATTAAACTTAGGATTCATGACATTCATTAGGTCCTTGTCCAACTCAAAGCTCATTCTAGCACCATATGCTCTTGTAGGATCTTGAGGTGCTTCCATATAGCTACCTATAGATTTCCTTTCCCTTATAAAATCCTCAATTAGTTTTTGTTGTTGATTTATTAAATCTTATTTTTGATCCAAATGAGTTTGTAATAGTTGCACTACCTATGCTAAGTTTTATTTCTCCCTACCAGATTCACTTAATGGAGGTTCATTCACTTGCTTTATTCTTCTTTTTAGTACCTTCTCTTCCGTTCCCTATTTTTGTTACTTTTGCATTTCATCTTGTGATGGCTTCCTCTCACCTCATGTGGAATCCCCAGAAGTTCCACCTCACAACATATGCACCATAAGACCTATAAGAAAAAGAAGCATGTTAATTTTTCAGCCTTAAGTTTTTACAACAAAAATTTTAATTAGAGTCCTACAACTTAAGATCTCTTTTACTTTGATACCACATGTAACTACCCAAGTATACTCACTAGGTTGTACCACAAAATAAATCCAAGCAATTCTCTCAGGGTATTTTTAAGTTAATTGTTTTTTTCCAATCAGTGGTCTTAGGTTCATAGTAAGAGCTTTCATAAATATAGAATTTATGTCTTACCAATAAAAATTTAACATAAATTTTAATCAGTACAGGTATATCAAACCACTTTTGGGTTCAAGTGGACAATATTGGCCAAATATCATAAAGATACCATTATGTGGAAGTGAGTTGTCTCATTTAACATCCTGTTATTTTGGTATGAGGGTGAAACCATGGCAAAAATTATCCTTTAGGGCCCATAACGACTAGAGGATTGATGCATACTTCCTATTTCCTTATCATATTGAACCTTCGACTAACTGGTCGACTTGTTACAATATGTGTATGTAAGGGGGTTGACATATATTTTCCTAGTGTCTAGCTGATTATCCACTACGCAGATCTAGCTAGATCCATGTCAATACCCTGATATTAAACTTTATCACTCATGTCTATTATGATTCATGATCGTTTTTCCCATACCAAACATTGTAGATGAACTAGCTCAGTCAAATGAACATAGGACTTATCATAGTTTTACTTGAGTACCAACCTAGAGGTGACGTCCCATACCACCTCTCACTACAAGTTCTAATCAAGTCACTTGTTTAGACCAATTTAATCATGCTACAATTTCTCTCGAGCAAATATGTGTGCATACCCACACCTCAACAACATTTGGTGTTCATACTATTTTGTTGCTCATCCTTCTTGATGAATAAATTCACCCTTCTCAGTATGAGTTATACTAGAGAATATGGTTTTTACTAGATAATTTTTATTCCTTCTTTTAAGATATTTCCATGTTACGAAGCAAAGGATTACATATGCTAGTTCTACCCAAGCTCTAAATATCCCATTTTATTTAAATAAATTTTATTTGTTACAAAAATATCTAAATATTTATATCATTAAACACATTAATTATAATTCCAATCTAATCAAAAAGGACTAGTATAATTATTCATTTGTTACAAAAATAAATAATTAATTTTATTATTAAAACTACCTATATTTAATATTTCTATTTTCTTAAATAATGTTCATAATATACCTCTTTAATATCTTACCTTCCTTAAAAATGGAACTAATCATAGTTACCTTGCTACCATATCTATTATATACATTAATTACCAAATAGTTAGCTATACTAAAGTTTAGTCTACAATTATACTATGGAGGTTCTTCACTCACTCCAATTTCCAGATCATTCTCATAATTTCCTTGGTCAAACATAATTTTATTTCATCTAGTTAACTTATTGCACTTGCAAGGTTCATTCTAACAATTAAAGTTACATTTTTTATTACAAAAATATCCATGGTATAGGTTGATAACAAAATGAAACTTCATGGATTAAAAGTGTGGTATATTAGAGTTGTACAAGCCACCCCTATAGTGTACTTAAAGACGTATCATTGATTTACCAATGTGGTCTCCTTACAGGATTTCATTACTGGTTCACTAACATTAATATAATATATGAAAGGTATTTAACCAGGTATTGATACTACCTTATTTTGGTAGACATTTATTACATATAACTTAGCTATGGATTTATTTTTATAATAGAATTACATGAATAATTATCACATTTCACTAAAAAAGCTTTTCTTCACACACACAGGCACCATACCTAATGTACATTTCAATTTTGGAAATGTAATAGCCATAAAATTCTAGAAGATGATAATATATTGACTTTACCTATTGTTAGCTTTATATAGTATGCAATTGGAGATAGCAATCACAAGATGCATAATAATATTAAAGGAAGTAAATCTACGAGATGACTGAAATATGCTATAAATAGAAATGATGGAAATGAATATAATGTAGCTATGGAGGAAATGGAAACTCCATGAAAAATTCTACTAGACTACATTGCACCCATCAAAAATATATGGTGATATGCATAGCACTATGCTACTACCTACGAGTATGCTCTAAACTTCTCTATATTACTTGTTATAATGAGACCCTTTTTAAATAGGAAGATAAGTTCCTTGGCCAACACTCTACCTAGTTGTGTAAGGGACACCTTTCACATATACATCTTGCACATTGACATTTGTGCATTTATTACATTACTTGAAGTAACTAGATAAATTCCCCCTAAAGTAATCTAATATCCTCAGTATGTACCTAGGAAGGTATATTTACATGATTCAAATGATGTAATATAATCTATTTCTAACACCTACCTGTATTACATTATTTGGGTATTGAGTACTTTAGTCTTCAATGTGGATATTCTTCCATTGAATAATCTTTGGCTTGTTAAGGTTCATTATCTTCTTCTTTTTGTGAGTAGTCTAATATGATTCGTTTTTTTCTGCTTCAGTCTTCATGTCATGACCTCTCATCTTTTTCAATTCTTTGTTCCTTGATGTCAAGTATCTTTGATGGACCATTGCTCTCATGATGTTTCATGTCTTGAGTGGATCTGAATAGATTCTCCTCCTTTATTTTGTATCTATGTAAGACATATTTCTCTATGCTTCATGAGTATTAAAATCAATCTCAATGTTAGTAGATCCATCTAAAATAAGCTCCTAAAGATAACAATTTATTATTTGTAGTAATATTATTTCATAGCACTTATAGTACCTGTATTTGAAATGATATGAGAAATATGAGTGATATGTCGCATCAAAATATTAGCATGGATGAAAATTCCAACAATTGGTCTTCTCATGACCATATTGATTGCAATAGGTGCATAGTAGAGATGATATGACAGTTTTGTAGTCTATTTTAGGAATATCATATTTGTCTATATTCTTTATAAGACCTTCTAACCATATGTGTACAATTGAAGCTATTCCATATTTTCGTTTTTGTTTAAAATATTATTGATCAATATTTTTCTATTTTGGGTCTTCTCTAATACATTTATCATCATACTTACTAGATGAATCTTTCTTTACATAGATGTTAATTTAAAAAAAAAAATTCAAATTATATTGGTTGTTTCTTTTCTTTGCCCTTTTAATCATTGTAACCCATCATGTTTTTAATCCATATTGGTATTTTCCTTATTCCACTTCTAAGAGTGTTGCTTAGCATACTAGTAGTCATTTGTATTACCAGGATTCTTTGGGATAGAGTAGTCTATCTTATAGCTCCCTACTCAATGTCTATGGAATCCCAATTAAAAATATATAATCTTGTTTTGATGAAACCTTTATAAATCCTTAGGTTTTGTAGATATTCGTATGTCTCCATAGTGATGAAATTATATAAACCTAATGGAATTTTAGGCTTTGTAGAAATATTATATTTTTCCAATGGATTTGCAACTAGATAATATTTGATAAATGCTAATATTGCCAAGTTTTGTAGAATTCCTCATGTCTCCCTAGTATGTTTTGGATAAAATATAAGATGAATATAGTGCTTTTGTAAATTGTAGTTCAATTTTTGGTTGATTTTGTAAAGTTTTTGTAAATTCCAAAATCAAATTCTATTATCCCTTATTCCTCCTATTAAACTAAACACTTATCCCAAATTTTAAGAGGTTTAATGTTGGATCTCTTTTGTCATTTTTTACAAAATTTGAGATAAGTAAATTGATAAATTCGAACCTTTTAAATGCTTTGATAAACCTATTTTAATATCCCTTTAGGATTCAATTTTAGTGTATCTAATCTCCAATAAATTAATTTTATTTAGTAATCCTTATAACTCCCAAATTTTGAAAAATTAAACCAGAATAATATTTTCAAATATTTTAAAATCAATTTCCATTAGAAACTCTTATTGCTTCTAAATTTAATATTACACATATTTTATTAATTTGATAAATTATTCCCTCTCATGCTTTGCTTTCAATATGGTTAATTTCTTCTAAGTTTAACCTTGATTTATAAACCTTATAATGCCTTGAAATGAAAGCACATTAAAGTCGGAAATAAATCTCACCTTGCAATATTCGAATACCACAATAATCGATGTTGTGTTTAGATGTGATATGGCTAAAATGTGAGTTTCTTTACTTTGATTGTCCCTCAAATGGAAAGCTTATAATCCTTCTTGGATTTAATGCTTCAACTATGGTGCCTTTAATATTTTCCTTTGACCTCCTTTGACTAGAGTATTAAAGGCTCTTACACCTTGCTTCCATGTTGTAACTCAGCCCTCTACGTGAATATTGTAAAGTGTTTAATATATATGTGTGAATGTTCCTAAATGCTTGGAAAACCTTGGTCTTTGGCACCCTTTAAATGAAGTGGAATCTTGATTTAAGTGCCAAGTGGAACATCCATTTTATTCTTAAGTGCTTGAGGAATGAAATATGCTAGATAACACTTGTATCCTCTTCTAAGTAATGCCTAGAAGTTACATTATTTAGGTGAGCACTTTTCTCTTTGTAGAAAAGTTTCTCATACATTCTCAACGTACCAACCTGTTGTTCGTAATGTTTCTTTGACCAAGATGAGTGCTCATGGATGGAATATTAGGGTTTTCTTCCAAGTGACAAGTGTCACTTCTTCCTTGTCCATGGGTCTTTGCAAATTCAATGTAACTCTTCACTATCCTTATTAGAAAAGCTTGATATTTCCATTTTATTTATTGTAGAAACTTTTGATGGTGTTTTGAGTGAGAAGAAATGCTATGGTGGAGCTTTGGTACAGCCTTGGTCAAAATACAGTAATGGTATAGAGTGCTCCTATGTACATATTGATTTACTAGCTTTCCTTCAACTTGTTATGATCCTTGGTGGAGATCCAGTAATGGTATAGAGTGCTCTTTTACCTTAATTTTAGTGTGCAAGTATTTTATGGTCATTGTTTGACTTACCCTATGGATATTGTGCCTTTGAGGCACCTTCAAATATGTCATATTTCCTATATAAACCAGATTAGGATAGTGTAATACAATATAATAAATTTATGTATAAAATAACATTTATTGCACCCTCTTTTGCACTCCTTTTTTAATGTCTGAATTTATGGTTTTGTGGCAGAATTTTTGAATGCAATGTAGGGGTTTTGAGTTTGTCTCTTTGATTATAAAACTTCCCATTTTTGCTTGTATACTTTGATAAAAAATCCAATATTAGATATAAATAGATATAATCTCCTTATTTGATGCAATTTTTTGCACTTTTCTCCTTGCAACTAACCCTGTAATGCTTTGGATTTGAGACTCGCAAAGTCTCAATATTTGAAGCTTCATTTTATGACTTTAGTTAGTTGCTATTTTCTTATCCAAAAATTGGAGGATTGAGCTATTTTTGGTGGCTTCCTCTGGCGACAAAAAATTTCATATTTTGGTGCAGTAATGATATCTTTATATACTTGATGCTAATATGATTTTGTACCTTTCTCAAGAACACAAACACTAAATTTTTTTAGAGTAATATAGTAGTGGAAATGAACCCACTAATATTTCACTTTCAATGCACTAAAAATAACATATTATCACTCCAATAAACTCTCAAAATAACTTACAAGTGCACTTAATAAATTTACTGTGACTAATAAAGAATTATTTGAAATAACTCTTCAAGAGTTATTCTACAATTTCACTACAAACAAAGTTGTAGGAACAAGTCTTCTTTTAATTTTTAAAGTATATATTTGGTAGTTGATAGATAGTTCTAATTTTTTAATCTAATCAACTCCAAAGCTAATGTGTAAATGAACCTTAAAAGGATTTTTCCCTCTACACTTTTGAAGACTATAATTCAATTATCCTCTTTTGAAACTCTAATACAAGTTAAGGTGCTTTAACAAATATGATAAGTAATCCAATTAATGAATATATTTTCACCAATGGTTTCTTACCTTTTTGAAAGCTTTTGTAGTTATTTTGTAGCTTCTGTAGAGGATGTAGATCTTGGTGTCTAAAATCACCAAGTTGCTACTTTAAGTAGGATCTTGCTGCTTATTTTTTTCTGCACCAAAAATTAGTCACAAAATTTCTTTTACGAGCCTAGGTTTTGATGATTCGATCCTTTAATAAATATTATTATTTTTTTGTAGATTTGGAGAAGTCTTTGTTGTGGGCCAAACAAGGTGAATGGTTTCCTATTTTTGTCACATGCCCGTGCATTTAATTATCAACCCAGGGAGCTTCGTAAACTTGCGAAGAGTCGAATTAGGTTACTACAATACCACTGGAGGTGAATCTGCTAATCCTACATTTGGGGGGTGTTCTTGAGATGGTTTTCAATAATTATTGCACTCCTCAATAAATTACGTACGAAGAATAGAATTTAAATCTATAGAAATAAATCATGTACATATTCCTAAAAATAAGTCTACTGCAAATATTGGAACTAGCAAACCAATGAACATTCCTATGAAAGCAATAAAATAATTAAAATAAATAAACAAGAAGGAAATGGGGAAGAAATATTGGCTTGGAGTGGGCCTAGGCTCCAGCAGCTTCTTCCTGATCGAACACGCACTTTAGAACTTTTGCAACTGTAATATATTTATCAACGCATTACAATGTAACTCTAAATGGATCTTTATTAATTATCTCTATATATTCTCCTCTCTATCTTCAGAATGATCTGTGTGTGTTTATATAACACACCCATAGAAATTCTATTATAGAAGTGGTTACAATAGTCGATTCTTCCTAGACTAAATTAGAACAGTCTGGCGAATGCAATCGACATCTGGCATTCTATTTTGATGGTGGTGTGTTTGTTCTAGTTCGTGCTTTGCCTGGAATTCATAAGACGTTTTGATACATTGGTGCTATCTCCAATTTAGATCTGCATGACATAGAACTGGAACTACACCAGTCGCTACTGTCCACGTCCTTCGAGTCTGGTCAACAGGTAAAGAATTAGTGGCACCTTCTGATTGCAGGGAGGTGCTTGCATTCAGTTGGTGCCCTCTGACTAGAAGGAGGCACTCACATTTAGTTGGTTCCTTTCAACTACAGGGAGGCATTGATATTCAGTTGGTACCTTCCAACTATAGGGAGGCACTCATATTTGGTTTGGCACCTTTCGACTGTAGGGAGGCACTGATATTTAGTTGGCACCTTTCGACTGCAGGGAGGCGCTCATCTTTGGTTTGGCGCATTTCGACTGTAGGGAGGCACTGATATTCAATTGGTGCCTTTCGACTGTAGGGAGGCACTCGTATTTGGTTTGGCGCCTTCTGACTGCAGGGAGGCACTGATATTTAGTTGGCACCTTCAGACTACAGGGAGGCGCTCGTCTTTGGTTTGGCACCTTTTGATTGTAGGGAGGTGTTTATTCCCTTGGCGCCTTCCAGTTGCATGGAGGTGCCTATGTTCTCTACATTGACCCTTAATGAAATAAAGTGCCATGTCCATCAAAAGGACCTCAATCGTTCCAAATCTAACTAAATCAACTGCAATTCCACAAAACATACTAAAAGCACACAAATTATATAACACGCATAATTATATCAAATATCTATATAATCATTCATAAAAGTATGCAATCCTTATTATACAACCGCATATTGATCAAAGAAATATGTACAAAATATGAGCATTTCTGGTGCTCATCATCCCCCCACGCCTAACATATGCCACGCTCTTATGGCATCCAAACTGTAGGTAGCCCTCTAACTTTTCATCGTCGCCATCTCTTGGAGGATTCGGCTGCCTCTACGGCCTGAGTCTGTCTTTTTGTGCCAACATTTGAAGGTGTGGTTCGACTTTGCCTATGGGAAACTACGGCTGTCAATTGTCCCCTTCTTATTCTATTCACTACTGGTGGTGGCCTAGCCAGCATTGTTCCTACTGATTGAAATGCAGCTTCGGTAGCTTGCCAGAGGTCAACATTTGGAGGTTTGACCACTGCCAGAGGGTTATTCGAGTTATCCTCTTTGGAAGGCACTACTTGGGCCTTGTATAATTTTGCCACTTTAGGGGTAAGCCCTGCATTCTCCTTTGCAATTGCAACGGCCTCCAATTGTGGGAAATATACTCCCCACCATTCCAAGTACCTCCTCATCATGGAAGGCCACCCTCAGGATGAACCATAGATGTCCAAAAATTGGTTGTCTTCTGTCGGATTGATGCAGATGCCAGAATCTCCTTTTACCCTCGAGGATGCCTTCCTGGCCTCCTTGGCTGCTTTCATTTCGTTGCACAGCTGCTCAAAATATTTTTGCATTTCAAAGAACGGTTGCATGTCCCATTCGTCCTCTTCTGACTCGACGAACGTTACTTTCGCCTTCTGTCGAGCTGACCTAGGCCTCTTTGCCTTGGCCTCTATAGGAAATGTGGCGGCTCAGACCGGGGTCTCTTCTTTCTTCAGGGGTGATCCTACATTCTCCTGTCTACCTGGTGTCGACCCCTCAGGCTCTTCTCTTTCTTCAAACCTAGGGATTTCCTCCTTATCCTTTGGTCTTATCTATTGCTGGAGACCTTCGTCCTGCTCTATGTCACTTAGGACAATGATAGGGGGCATCTTTGGACTTCTTTCCTTTTCATCCCTAAAAATAGAGGAATCCTCCCCTACCTTTGGGCTGCTCTGTTGGGCATCTGATCGAATCTCCCCTGAAGAGAATACTCATTTGACAGATGTGGGAGAGTTCATCGGAACTTCTTCTGCCCAATCAGTCTGAGTGGCCGCCTCCTGTCTTGATGTTCCTCTATCCTGGAGCATTTGATTTTCCTCCTGCAACTTCCAGACCAGCTGCTCGAGCTAAGCGATTCATCTATCCCTTTCCTCCAATTCCATTTTATGGTGGTTTTGGTAATATTCCAGAGTCTGATGTGCCATCCAACAATTGGTTTGCCATTCGAGTGCCTCCTCCAAGGCCGCATCGATTTGGTCGTTACTCCTAGAAGTTCCTTCATTTCATGGGCTCTGGTTCATTAATTCTTGGAGGGTTTGGGCGACAACGTCTATCTCTGGGTCACTTTGTCCTTCCTCTATCAAGAGGAATCATGGTAGATGTTTCCTCTTGGGGATTGGTTCATCCTCACCACCAATGAGTGGTGCTCCTTCCTCCTCATACTTGGGCACTGGGGAATGCCCTATGTCCTCTATGTCTTCAAGAATCGGTGACTACTTTGCCCTTCCTAGAAAATAGGGTGATGCCAATTGCCTGATGTTTACTATCTCCTTTGCAGGGGATGCTTCGCATTGCCCTAATTAAGCAACCGTATTGTGTTGCTCTATTTGGCCGCCATCTCCCTCTGTGTCGTGGTTCTATCTTTGTGCTTCTACGTGGCGGACCAATGCTGATATCAACCCATGGTGGGCTAAGGCAGACGATGCCCCCTTCTGGTACTGAGCCACTTCATCTTTCAGAGCAGTCACTAGGTAGAAAGGTATATTTAATTTCCTCCCATGCACTAGGTGATTGAGGAAGTGCACATGATTAATGTTCAGATGGGTATACTTCCCTGTGCATGTGAAGAATCAAGCAATCTACTCGAACATCTTTCGTATATTCATGGGGAGACTATTTTTTAGTAACACCTCCCTGTCTATCTACACATTTCCTCCTGGCAAAATTATTTTGGCGTATAGTTTTAACACTCCACCCTTGTATGCACATTCCCCTATGAGAGGCAATCCAGTCGCCTATGAGATGAACTCAAGGGTGACTAGAATTTCCACCCCTCGTACTTGGGCTGCATCGCCCCACAAAGAGGTAGCAAATTCTCTAGCTACCTCCACATCCTAGCCCTGACTGACCAGGGTGCAATATTCAAGCCACCCCTTGGCTTCGGATTAGGTCTTCACTTCCCCTCTAATTCCATCAGTATCACTAGGTTCATTCTTCTTGATCGCGTGGTTCTTGAAACTTCCTCCCATGGTGCATTTCGATGCTGTATATTTTTTGTCCTTCCTTCTGTAGGAAGGCACCTTCTTATAGAAAATATGCCTAACCCTAGAAGTTATGGAAGGTGCCCTATCATTGGCACATGATTCCAGATATGGGGGGATACGATCTCTATGACGGTGGTATCTTTTTGGTACTGCATATTTATAAATAATTATATAAAAAAATTTATTTAGTATGTGCATACCTGATTCAGTGTTCCAGTTGTCGTGGTAGCCGCTAATTTTTTGACTTGTGACACAAGGGAGGGGTTTGGTCATTTGATGTCACTGATTCATGCGATGCTTCATTCTACCCAATGCATCCGATAGATGCGGAAAGCATTCTTTGGTACCTTTCCCATGTGGATGGTGACCTTGTAGCACCTTTACAACATTATCGGTGCTCTTCGTCGAACGAATGCGCCTTCTGGCTATAGGTAGGTGCTCGCATTTGCTAGGAGACACTTTTGCTTGCATGCATCTTCCCAGTGTGAGAGGTGCCTCCTTTTGGTTTGCGCCTTCCCGATGTTGGAAGGCGTTCGTCTTGATGAATGCACCTTCTTGATGTTGGAAGGAGTATTTGGCTAGATGCATGCACCTTCCTGATGTTGGAAGGTGCCTCGGCTGGATGAATGCGCCTTCCTGATGTTGGAAGGTGCCTTCGGCTGGATTTTTTTTTTTTTAAGATTTGGTGCCTTCCTGCCACGGAAGGCGCCTACATATGTATTTTTTTTTATAACTTTTGCATATATGGAAGGTGTTGTCTTCCAATTTGGTGCCTTCCAGATGTAGTAAAGTGCCTTCTTCTAGATGGGCACCTTTCAAGTGCGATAAGGCACCTTTTTGTGGACTTGGAGCCTTCTAGATGTAGCAAGGCGCCTTCTTCTAGGTGGGTGCCTATCGGGTGTAGTAAGGCACCTTCTTCTGGACTTGGTGCCTTTTGGATGTAGTAAGGTGCCTTCTTTTGGATGGCAATTTGACTGGAAAAAGGGTGATCAAGCCTTCCTAGTTTTTCATGTTGCCCAAATTCTACCTATGAGTCGGTGTCAAAATGCTGAGCTGAATCAGGCCTGGTTTCCCAGATACCTACCCCTCATGCTGTCAGGTCCTCCACCTACAAAAAGCAACCAAAAAATAAAGAAAAATAAAGGCAGTTAGACGCATTTCATGCCTCTTAAGCCCTGGATTAGGATGCCTGCATCTTGCATGCGAGCGTCGTCCCTGCAAAAACACACATTTAAAAAACTATATTAACTAAAAAAATTGGGTGAGCACTTTCATGCCCACCATTTCACCTGTGAGAGTTTGGTCCAGATATAGCAAGATGGGGTCTCCCCCATGCCTACTTTGGATTCCACCTGTAACGTTTGAGATGTATTATAGGGGTGTAGTCGATGGCCATTGACTGTGAACATGGTGTTGCTGTCGTTAATTGTCTTAACGTGCATCGCCCTGTTCCTAATGAGCTCTACCACCTCATACGGCCCCATACACCTCTGCATAAGTTTACCCTTCCTTTCTTGGAATCGAGAATCATACAATAGTACCCATTCCCCTACCTGGAACTTCTTCATCTTGATGTGGTTATCATGCCACTTCTTTCTCTACTTTTGTATAATCTCTGTCCTCTGCAAAGCATCCAGTTAGATTTTGTCCAGCTGATCTAGCTAGTGAATTCTCTGTTTTTGAGCTTTGTCAAAGCTCAAATTTAATTTTGAAGCTGTCCTTAGAGTTTTGATTTCAAACTTGATGGGCATCATAGCATTTTTCCCATAGACCAGTTGGAAAGGTGTGCATCCTATGGTGGATTTCCACATGGTGTTGTATGCCCAAACTGCCTCTGACAATCGTGTGGCCCAATCCTTCTTGTGTTGCTGCACAATTTTGGTTAGGATGTTTTCTATCTCCCTGTTTGTCACTTTTACTTTCCTGTTTGACTGTGGATGGTAGGGCATGGTTTTATTATGCCAAACTCTATACTGCTCCGTCAGCTCAATCAATTTGGAGGTGAATTGGGGCCCTTGGTCTATTGTTATCTCTCGAGGAACCCCAAATCATGTGAAAATATGGGAAAATAAGAAATCGATGACCATTATTTCCTTTGAGTCCCTTAATGCCTGCACTTCCACCCATTTGGTGATGTAATCTGTGCAGACTAGAATAAACCTCCTTCCCATCGAAGGTGGATTGAATGGTCCCACGAAGTCCATGCCCCATTTATCAAAAGGTTCTACCCATCCTCTGGAACTCATCACACTTGCTGGTATACGCTGCCACATCCTTGAATAGAGTGGGCCAAAAATACCTAGCCTACAGGATTTTGTAGGTAGTTCGTTTCCCTGCAAAGTTTCCTCCGTATGGCTCATCCTGAAATTCCTTGAACACTTTTGAAAACTCCTATTCTTCTATGCATATTCTTATTATTTGGTCCCATCCTATTTTAAATAGGAGACCATCCATCCAAAGGAATGATGCGCTCTTCTCTATGACCGCCTGCTTTTCCCGGTAGGAGAGAGCATGTGAGGTCCTTCTAGTGGCCAAGTAATTGGCTATGTCTGCATACCACGGAGTTTGTTCACTAATAGCAAATAGATGTTCATCCAAAAACTAATATTCCATTGCTTGATGATCTACTGGTATCAATATGGATAAAAAATCTGCCACAACGTTGTCCTTTCCCGGTTTATCGACTATAGTGATGTCAAATTCCTGCAATAGCAACAACCATATGATAATTCTGTCACCAATGGCTGCTTGCTCATCAGATACCTGATAGTCACATGTTCCATATGGAAGAAGACCTTGTATCTCATTATATAGTGGTATAATTTGTTTATTACATGGACAACTGCGAGGAATTCTTTTTCTATCACTGTATAGTTGAGCTCTACTCCTGCCAAGTTTTTACTGACATAATAGATGGCGTAAAATTCTTCATCGTCTTTCTGCTCGAGGACTACTCCGATCGCACCATTAGATGCATCATAGTAAATATGGAATGGTATGGCCCAATTCGGTCCTCTCAAGATCGGTGCAGATATCAATTTTTCTTTCAGCAATTGGAACACTTCTTTGCAGTCTCTCGTCCAATTGAACTCTACATCCTTAGAAAGTAGGGTGTGTAGTGGTTTGGCAATCTTACTAAATTCGACGATAAATCATCGGTAGTACCCAGCTGATCCAAGGAAACTTCTTACCTCCTTCTGCATTTTGGGGCTAGGTAGGTCTTTGATGACCTCAATCTTCCTCTTGTCTACTTTTATTCCTTCCGCAAAGAGGTGGTGTCCCAACACGATGCCTTCCTGCATCATCATAAAATATTTTTCATTACTTAGGGACAAATGATTTTCCTTGCTCCTATCGAGCACTCTTTCTAGATTTGTCATTGCGTCTTTGAAGGTTTCTCCATAGGAGGTGAAGTCTTCCATGTATACTTCCACCCCGTCTCCTATCATATCAGAGAATATGCTAAGCACCATCCTTTGAAAGGTGGCTGGTGCATTGCATAGTCCAAAAGGCAATACCTTATAGGCAAACGTTCCCCATGGATAGGAGAACATTGTTTTATCTTGATCTTCTTCCCCTATCTGGATCTGGTTGTAACCGCTGAAACCATCTAGAAAAGAGAAGTATTTTCTTCCTGAGAGTGTGTCCAAGACCTGATCGATGAACAGGAGTGGGAAGTGGTCTTTATTAGTCGCCTTGTTCAACTCCTGGTAGTCCACACAGATCCATAATTTCTTGTTCTTCTTGGGGACCACCACTAATGGTGATACCCATTCACTATCAGAAATTGGATATATGAGTTCGGTAGCCACAATCTTGTGCAATTTTTCTCTGACAATGTCTTTCATTGCTGGGTTCATCCTTCTCTGTGGCTACTGACTAGGAGTTGCCTGGTCATCTAAATAAATCCGATGGGTACATATTTCTAGGCTGATGTCATGCATATCTGTGTAGTCCCATGCAAATGCTTGCTGGTGTTTTACTAGAAGCTCCTCTAATTTTTTTAGCTGTATGGGCATCAACTTGTTGTTGACGTTTAATATCCTCCCTGGCCCAATGTGTATTTGTTGGATGTGCTGATCTTGGGTGCCAGTCAACGACGATCCAAGTGTGGGGGTGGATGATTCTCCATGGAGAAACTCCACAATAGCACCATCCTCGTCCTCTTCTGCCATCTCCTCCAAGGTCATCACCGACTGGATTATGGACAACTCTGTAGTTCCATGCTCAATGATCCTGGGTTATTTTGTCGAGTCCATAGACTGAGTTGGCAGTGAAATGGTCAGCATTTTGATGTTTTGCCTATTGGATATGGTCATTGGCCCATCTTGGTAGCTAATGTAAGCGTCAGCTGTTGCTAGCCATGGCCTCCCCAAAATGAGCGGGTAACCGCCCAGCTTGTTCTTGGTTTGCAAAACTAAAAAATTGGCTAGATATTCCCATGCACTAACTGTTATGATCACATCTTCCAGCATCCCTTCTGGTGAGATAGTTGATCAATCGGCTAACTGCAGCACTGTCGTTGTTGGCTTCACGTTCGTGAGCTACAGCCTCTGCATGGTCTCTTGAGGCATCACGTTGATGGCTGCCCCGAGGTCAACCAATGTGTTGGACAGGAAATGTCTTCCAATTTTTATGGTTAGCATTGGGCTACCTAGATCTACATACTTCGGATGACGTGTTCTACCCATCATTAGATCTGCCAGTTTACCCATGACATTGATAGTCTGGGTAGCTTTTCGTCTCAGTCTCCTTAGACACATTTCTCTAATTACCTTGGTGTAAATGGGGACATCACGAATTGCTTGAAATAATGGGATTGTCATTGTGAGATTCTTCAAGCTCGACAAGATGTCAAATTTTAGCTGTGTTGTTTTTCTTTGTTCCTACAGCCGACTAGGAAATGGATCCTCCGCTCTCTCAAGTGTTTTTCTCTCTTTTACCTAAGGTGTCTCTTCTATTTCTTCCTCCTCTTCTACCAGTGGAGGTGTCTCTACTATTTCTTCCTCCTCTTCTACCAGAGGCTGTGTCTCTACTCCTAGATGCCTACTTGATCTAAGATGAATATTGTACATATGATACATCTCACCTTCTACGTTGTATGCCAGATGATTTACTCTATTGTTTGGGTTTGCTATTGGTTGTGCTGGTAGTTGTGTAGGTCTCACTGCTGGCAATGCTGGTAAGTTCTATTGGATGTGAGTAGGTGCTACACTTTGTGGAGTCTGATTCCATGCATTATGGCCTCTCCACTGCTACCCAGGATATGGATATGGCATCCATGGCTATTGATTCAAAAATGCTACTGGGGGTGCGTTAGTCTAGGGTGATGGTCCCCACCACCCCATATTAGGTGGTTTAGGGGGTCCTTGGTTCATGTATGACCCTCCCCCATATGATGGCATCTTGGTTGGTATATTCCCTATGGGGGGTTGTGGCCAATTCTTCCTATTGCCTATGAAGTAGGCTTTCGTGCTCTCAGCCACTTCCTGGTTACTGGGTAGTTGTGGGCACAATCAAGTTTTATGATTCAACCTACAAACTACACATATTCTGACCTTGTTTTTTGGACATGCATTCCTTGCATGCCTTCCTATGCATTTTGGGCAAAAATAGGCTAATGCTGCATCATTTTCTTGTTTCTTCTTTTCTAAAAGTAGCGTATCCATCTGTAGTGCTAGAGATGAGAGCATTTTGCTCTTCAAGTCCTCCAGCATGTTGCCTATTTCTATTTTGGCGACTAAAGCAGTTGCCTTCATGGTCTTTGCGGTGATTTTGCCTTGCCTTCTTGAGTAGTTCCAGCATAATTTCCATATGTCATCCATAGCATGCTGATAGAAATCACCTCCAGAGATCATGTTGAGAGCCTCCAGTGACTCATTGGTAAGTCCCTTCAAGAATATGCTTTTAAGGGACTTATCATATAGCTTCGAGTGAGGGTACCGTTAAATATTAAAGCTGAATCTCTCCCAATACTCCTCGAGAGACTCATATTCTCTTTGTGTCATGCTCAGGACCTCCTCCCTGGAGTCTCTTGCTCTCCCAAAATCTTGATATTACTCTAGAAAGAGCTTCTTCATTTGGTCCTAGGTGGTGATGTGTTTGTCTCCCAGATCGATGAACCATCGTAGAGCTGCATCGTCTAATGTAGAAGGAAATAATTTCAACTTCTACGTGTTTGATTTGTAATCCACAAACCTGCACAAAACATCAAACTTGAATAAAAATAGGTCAGGGTCCTCAGTCGGGTTTCCTTTGAAGGACAAAAGGTGAGCAGGGGATATGTTTTTCATTTTGGTATCTCCTACTCCCTCCTCTATTGGTAAACTAAAGCTAGATGAGACTTCATCGTTATCTACCATTTTTTTAGGAAATGTGGTTTCTAATGCAGCGTTTATGGCCTTCCCGTCATTTAAAACTTTCTGAGTCAATGCTCTAAGGTTGTCTGGCAAGATCATCTAATCCTCCACAGCCTCCCATGATAGGGCTTCCTCTAGAGGAGTCCTATTAAACAGGGGATTTGTGATGATTCGTTCATCCCATTTTTGATGGGATGAGGCGAAACTTTGCACAAACTACGGTTCCTCACTCCAATGGACTACTAGTAGGTCAGGCAGGTCTAAATCAAATCCAAAATGCTCGACTGACTCAGCTCCTGATGGATTAGTTCTTATAAAGCGACCGTCGGGTCCTCTTCTTCTCGAAGAACTCATACAAGGTCAGATAGAAGGTTTTAGGGTATTGTAAGTAACTAATTAAGACACTTCCCTTGAAACGGTGCCAAAATGTTGTGGGCCAAACAAGGTGAATGGTTTCCTATTTTTGTCACATGCCCGTGCATTTAATTATCAACCCAGGGAGCTTCATAAACTTGCGAAGAGTCAGAATTAGGTTACTACAATACCACTAGAGGTGAATATGCTAATCCTACATTTGGGGGGTGTTCTTGAGATGGTTTTCAATCATTCTCGCACTCCTCAATAAATTACATAAGAAGAACATAATTTAAATCTACAAAAATAAATCATGTACATATTCCTGAAAATAAGTCTACTGCAAATACTGGAACTAGCAAACCAATGAACATTCCTATGAAAGCAATAAACTAATTAAAATAAATAAACAAGAAGGAAATGGGGAAGAAATACTGGCTTGGAGTGGGCCCAGGCTCCAATAGCTTCTTCCCGATTGAACATGCGCTTTAGAACTTCTGTAACTATAATATATTTATCAACGCATTACAATGTAACTCTAAATGGATCTTTATTAATTATCTTTATATATCTCTCTATATCTTTTCCTCTAAATCTTTAGAATGATCTGTGTGTGTTTATATAAAACACCCGTAAAACTTTTGTTACAGGAGTGGTTACAACAGTCAATTCTTCCCAGACTAAATTAGAACAGTCTAGAGAATGTAATCGACGTCTGGAATTCTATTTTTATGGTGGCATGTTCATTTCGGTTCATGCTTTTCCTGGCATCCGTAATACGTTTTGATACGTTGGTGCTATCTCCAATTTAGCTCTGCATGACGCAGAGCTAGAACTACACCAGCCACTGTTGTCCACATCCTTCAAGTCTAGTCAATGGGAAAAGAATCAATGGTGCCTTTTGACTGTAGGGAGGTGCTCACATTTAGTTGGTGCCTTTCAAATACAAGGTGGCGCTCGCATTCAGTTGGCGCCTTTTGACTGTAGGAAGGCATTGATATTCAGTTGGTGCCTTCTGACTATAGGGAGGTGATCATCTTTGGTTTGGCACCTTCTGACTATAGGGAGGCACTGATATTCAGTTGGAACCTTTTGACTATAGGGAAGTTCTCATCTTTGGTTTGGCATCTTTCGACTATAGGGAGGCACTGATATTCAGTTGGCGCCTTTCGATTGCAGGGAGGCACTTGTATTTGGTTTGGCACATTCTGACTACAGGGAGGCGTTGATATTCAGTTGGCACCTTTTGACTATAGAGAGGCACTCGTATTTGGTTTGGCACCTTTCAATTGCAGGGAGGCACTTATTCCCTTGGTGCCTTCTGGTTGCAAGGAGGCGCCTATGTTCTCTATGTTGACCCTTAATGAAATAAAGTGCCATGTCCATCAAAAGGACCTCAACTGTTACAAATCTAACTAAATCCACTGCAATTCCACAAAACATACTAAAAGCACACAAATTAGATAACATGCATAATTATATCAAATATCTATATAATCATTCATAAAAGTACGCAATCCTTATTATACAGCCGCATATTGAACAAAGAAATATGTACAAAATATGAGCATTTCTGGTGCTCATCAATATTTTTATCTGAAACAATACCTTATTTATGTAAGAAGTAATATTAAAATATCTTTGATTTGGTAGAATTCCGACTACAAGCAAGATCTTCTTATCAAAATTCTGAATATCTTAAGATCTTCTAAGATTTGGCACTCCTTGATAGATTCTTCTTCTTATTTTGGGCTTATTATTGGATGGCCATAATTATCCCAAATTTTTACTATCTTCTCTAGTGAATTTCTCCAATGAGTTCTCATTTTATGATTTATTTAGTAAGGCTCTCAAAGCCTTTTACTAGATGCTCATTTAGACCTCACCAAGATATTTGATCGTGCAACTTCTTTTGGTCTTACTTGAGTTATTTTCTTCAACCTTCTACTCAGAATTTTTGATGGTGAGATCTTCTTCTAGATATCTAATTATACTACTTATGGATTTGAGTAAGAATCTCATAGTCCTTATTCTTATTCCAATATTATAAGGTCTTAAATGATATCTTCTCTTGATCTCTTTACCTTCAATTTTGCTTCAGGTGCTTGATTGATTCTTAAGAAGATACTCTTCCTAATTTTTATAGGAATTTTACCAACTCACTGAATCTCCTTTCCCTACAACAAAGTATTAGTACTAAAACCTTAATCTGCTTCTAAATCATATACTATCTTCTAGAGTCTTCCTCAGTATCAAGGTTTATGTGGCCTATTTTTAGTATCAAGGCTTATGCATCATTTTCTTCTAGGACAAGGCTTTTGTGTTCTTTTCTTCAATATCAAGTATTATGTGGCATTTTATTCTAGAGGAAGGCTTCTATGGCCTTTTCTTCTGGAAAAAGACTTCTATATCCCTTTCTTATAGATCAAGGATTCTATGGCCTTTTCTTCTTCTGTGAAGTTCTCAATCTAGCAATGGAGATATCCAGTCTCCCAACATCACCACAAATATTCTCCAGAAGTCTTCTTTCACAGTATTTGTTTCTTGCACAAGGAACTAATATTTGCACTATGAAGGCACATTGACCTTTTGGAAACAAATTTGAAGTCTTCTAGCTTTCTGTTGTAGGAGGTGTTCCAATCATATAAGAATTATTTTTTCTACAACAAAAGAAACTTTGGGAAATAGTTAAAAAATTCTAAATATCCTAAATGATATTCACTATATGTCAATCTAGTGGATTGAATGCTAAGTCCTAGTATTCATGAATTTTTCTATAACTCTAAGGAAAGACTCTAGCCAAATGTAATCTCGGTATTTATAGAACTAATGTTTCTTTCAGTCCTAACTTGTGTCTCTCCCTAATTCTACCACCTAGACTTTTTAAAGATTTTTTGATAGTGGTTAGTCCAACAACATGCCAGGTTGAAAAAAAAATTAGGCTCAATGATAGTGGTGGTTTTCATTGATAATGATAATTATGTGGCTAAATATATCATGGCTCTAATACCACTGTTATATTTTGATGTAGTATGCAATGGGAGATAGCAATCACAAGATGCAAAATAAAATAAAAGGAAGTAAATATATGATATGACTAAAATATTCTATAAATACAAATTATGAAAATTAATACAATGTAGTTATGGAGTAAATGGACACTCCATGAACAAATCTATGGACTACATTACACCCATCCCCAATATATGGTGATCTACATAACACTATGCTACCACCTAGAAATATGATTTGAGCTTCTCTATATTACTTGTTACAATGAGGCCCTTTTTATATGGGAATATAGGTTCATTGGCCAACACTCTACCTAGTTGTGAAAGGGAAATCTTGCACATATACAACTTGCACGTTGACACTTGTGTATTTATTACATTGCATGAAGTAAATAGATAACTACCCCTAAAGTAATCTAATGTCCTAAGAATGCACCTAGGAAGGTACATTTGCATGAACTAAATGATGTAATATAATATAATTCTAACACCTCTCAAGTTTTTCATTATTCAAAATAACCATATAGAAGTTTATGGCTATACAATCTATTTTAAGATTACATATTGGAGAGTTAATATTATTTTTAGGAATATGCATACTCATGCAATGCTTAGATATAATTGAAATTTATAGTTAATATTAGAGTACATTTACTTGACCAAATAATAATTTTTGAAAGTAATAAAGGTTTTACAATGCAAATTAATACTTAACATGCCTCCTAATGTTGTAGTTTGAGCCATATTTTCTAGTATTTACGACTTGCTAATTCATCTACCCAATACAACAATGAATATGTATATCTTCAAAATTAAATCCATGTACATATATTTTTGTTATGATGAAAAATAGATACACAACATGCAAATTTAACTATATTTAATATAATTATAGTCATTTGCATTTGAGGGAAAGAGATAGGTATAATTTATAATAAGCTATCCTTCACTAGTTTTGCATTGTGTAACTAAAAAACTTTGAACTTCATCATCTACCATCTATAGACAACTAACTATATTAAAATTACACATGCCAATTTGGTAGGTAATTTAGCTCAAACTAATATTACTTGGAAGTCAAGTTACTATTATTGTTGAGGATACTTTGTTCTACCAATTCTATAAAATTTAAATGTTTGATATTGTTCACACATCCTTATAGAATGTAACTTGATGGTAGATATGTGAAGATATTTCACCCTTGTTGCATGCCACTCCATTGTTACCAGAGTTATCTTGAGGTGCTTCCATAGAGCTACCTATAGATTTCCTTTCCCTTATAAAGTCCTCAATTTGTTTTTTTTGTTGATTTATTAAATCTTATTTTTGATCCAAATGAGTTTGTAATAGTTGCACTACCTATGCTAAGTTTTACTTCTCACTACTAGATTCACTTAATGGAGGTTCATTCACTTGATTTATTCTTCTTTTTAGTACCTTCTCTTTTGTTCCCTATTTTTGGTACTTTTGGATTTCATCTTGTGTGGGCTTCCTCTTGTCCACTTCCTGTGGAATCCCCAGAAGTTCCACCTCGCAACATATGCACCATAAGACCTGTAAGAAAAAGAAGCAAGTTAATTTTTTAGCCTTAAGTTTTTACAACAAAAAATTTAATTAGAGTCCTACAACTTAAGATCTCTTTTACTTTGATACCACATGTAACTACCCAAGTCAACTCACTAGGTTGTACCACAAAAAAAATCCAAGCAATTCTCTCAGGGTATTTTTAAGTTAATTATTTTTTTTCCAATCAGTGCTCTTAGGTTCATAGTAAGAGCTTTCATAAATATATAATTTTTGTCTTACCAATAAAAATTTAACATAAATTTTAATTAGTACGGGTATATCAAACCACTTTTGGGTTCAAGTGGACAATATTGGACAAATATCATAAAGATACCTTTATGTGGAAGTGACTTGTCTCATTTAACATCCCCTTATTTTGGTATGAGGGTCAAACCATGGAAAAAATTATCCTTTAGGGCCCATAACGACTAGAGGATTGATGCATACTTCCTATTCCCTTATCATATTGAACCTTCGACTAACTGGTCGACTTGTTACAATATGTGTATGTAAGGGGGTTAACATATATATTCCTAGTGTCTAGCTAATTATCCACTACCCAGATCCAGCTAGATCCATGTCAATACCATGATATTAAACTTTATCGCTCATGTCTATTATGATTCATGATCGTTTGTCCCATACCAAACATTGTAGATGAACTAGCTCAGCCAAATGAACATAGGACTTATCATAGTTTTACCTGAGTAACAACCTAGAGGTGACATCCCATACCACCTCTCACTACAATTTCTAATCAAGTCACTTGTTTAGACCAATTTAATCATGCTACAATTTCTCTCGAGCCAAGATGTGTGCATACCCACACCTCAACAACATTGAGTGTTCATACTATTTTGTTGCTCATCCTTCTTGATGAATAAATTCACCCTTCTCAGTATGAGTTATACTAGAGAATATGGTTTTTACTAGATAATTTTTATTCCTTCTTTTAAGATATTTCCATGTTACGAAGCAAAGGATTACATATGCTAGTTCTACCCAAGCTCTAAATATCCCATTTTATTTAAATAAATTTTATTTGTTACAAAAATATCTAAATATCTATATCATAAAACACATTAATTATAATTCCAATCCTTATCAAAAAGGACTAGTATAATTATTCATTTGTTACAAAAATAAATAATTAATTTTATTATTAAAACTACCTATATTTAATATTTCCATTTTCTTAAACAATGTTCATAATATACCTCTTTAATATCTTAGCTTCCTTAAAAAGGGAACTAATCATAGTTACCTTGCTACCATAGCTATTCTATACACTAATTACCAAATAGCCAGCTAAACTAAAGTTTAGTCTACAATTATACTATGGAGGTTCTTCACTCACTCCAATTTCTAGATCATTCTCATAATTTCCTTGGTCAAACCTAATTTTATTTCATCCAGTTAACTTATTGCAATTGCAAGGTTCATTGTAACAATTAAAGTTACATTTTTTATTACAAAAAGATCCATGGTATAGGTTGATAACAATATCACACTTCATGGATTAAAAGTGTGGTATATTAGAGTTGTACAAGCCACCCCTATAGTGTACTTAAAGACGTATCACTGATTCACCAATGTGGTCTCCTTACAGGATTTCATTACTGGTTCACTAACATTAATATAATATAAGAAAGGTATTTAACTAGGTATTGATACTACCTTATTTGGTAGACATTTATTACATATAAATTAGCTATGGATTTATTTTTATAATAGAATTACATGAATAATTATCACATTTCACTAATAAAGGTTTTCTTCACACACACGGGCACCATACCCAATGTAAATTTCAATTTTGGAAATGTAATAGCCATAAAATTCTAGAAGATGATAATACATTGAATTTACCTATTGTTAGCTTTATACAATATGCAATTGGAGATAGCAAACACAAGATGCAAAATAATATGAAAGGAAGTAAATCTATGAGATAACTGAAATATGCTATAAATAGAAATGATGGAAATGAATATAATGTAGCTATGGAGGAAATGGAAACTCCATGAAAAAATCTACTAGAGTATATTGCACCCATCACAAATATATGGTGATATGCATAGCACTATGCTGCTACCTATGAATATGCTCTAAACTTCTCTATATTACTTATTATAATGAGACCCTTTTTATATAGGAAGATAATTTCCTTGGCCAATGCTCTACATAGTTGTGTAAGGGACACCTTTCACATATACGTCTTGCACATTGACATTTGTGCATTTATTACATTACTTGAAGTAACTAGATAAATTCCCCCTAAAGTAATCTAATATCCTCAGTATGTACCTAGGAAGGTATATTTACATGATTCAAATGATGTAATATAATCTATTTCTAACACCTACCTGTATTACATTATTTGGGTATTGAGTACTTTAGTCTTCAATGTGGATATTATTCCATTGAATAATATTTGGATTGTTAAGGTTCCTAATCTTCTTCTTCTTGTGAGTAGTCTAATCTGATTCTTTTTTTGCTGCTTCAGTCTTCATGTCATGACCTCTCATATTTTTCAATTCTTTGTTCCTTGATGTCAAGTATCTTTGATGGACCATTGCTCTCATGATGTTTCATTTCTTGAGTGGATCTGAATAGATTCTACTCCTTTCTTTTGTATCTATGTAAGACATGTTTCTCTATCCTTCATGAGTATTAACCTCAATCTCAATGTTAGTAGATCCATCTAAAATAAGCTCCTAAAGATAACAATTTATTATTTGTAGTAATATTCTTTCATAGCACTTATAGTACCTGTATTTGAAATGATAGGATAAATATGAGTGATTTGTCCCGTGAAAATATTAGCATGGATGAAAATTCCAACAATTGGTCTTCTCATGACCATATTGATTGCAATAGGTGCATAGTAGAGATGATATGATAGTTTTGTAGTTTATTTTAGGAATATCATGTTTGTCTATATTCTTTATAAGACCTTACAACCATATGTGTACAATTGAAGCTATTCCATATTTTCCTTTTTGTTTAAAATTTTATTGATCAATCTTTTTATATTTTGGGTCTCCTCTAATACATTTATCATCATACTTACTAGATGAATCTTTCTTTACATAGATGTTAATTTAAAAAAAAAATCAAATTATATTGGTTCTTTGTTTTCTTTGCAATTTTCATCATTGTAATCCATCATGTTTTTAATCCATATTGGTATTTTCATTATTCCACGTCTAAGAGTGTTGCTTAGCATACTAGTAGTCATTTGTATTACCTGGATTCTTTGGGATAGAGTAGTCTATCTTATAGCTCGCTACTCAATGTATATGGAATCCCAATTAAAAATATATAAGCTTGTTTTGATGAAACCTTTATAAATCCTTAGGTTTTGTAGATATTCGTATGTCTCCATAGTGATGAAATTATATAAACCTAATGGAATTTTAGGCTTTGTAGAAATATTATATTTTTCCAATGGATTTAAAACTTGATAATATTTGATAAATGCTAGTATTACCAAGTTTTGTAGAATGCCTTATGACTCCCTAGTATGTTTTGGATAAAATATAGGATGAATATAGTGCTTTTGTAAATTTTAGTTCAATTTTTGGTTGATTTTGTAAAGTTTTTGTAAATTCCAAAATCAACTTCTATTATCCCTTATCCCTCCTATTAAACTAAGCACTTATCCCAAATTTGAAGAGGTTTAATGTTGGATCTTTGTTTTCCTTTTTTACAAAATTTTGAGATAAGTAAATTGCTAAATTTGAACCTTTGAAATTATTTGATAAACCCATTTTAATATCCCTTTAGGATTCAATTTTAGTGTATCTAATTTCCAATAAATTAATTTTATTTAGTAACCCTTATAACTCCAAAATTTTGAAAAATTAAACCACAATAATATTTTCAAATATTTTAAAATCGATTTCCATTAGAAACTCTTATTGCTTCTAAATTTAATATTACAAATATTTTATTAATTTGATAAATTATTCCCTCTAATGCTTTGATTTCAATATGGTTAATTTATTCTAAGTTTAACCTTGATTTCTAAACATTATAACGCCTTGAAATGAAAGCACATTAAAGTGGACAATAAATCTCACCTTGCAATATTCGAATACCACAATAATCGATGTTGTTTTTAGATGTGAGATGGCTACAATGTGAGTATATTTACTTTGATTGTCCCTCCAATGGAAATCTTATAATCCTTCTTGGATTTAATGCTTCAACTATAGTGCCTTTAATATTTTCCTTTGACCTCCTTTGACCAAAGTATTAAAGGCTCTTACACCTTGCTTCCATGTTGTAACTCAGCCCTGTACATGAATATTGTAAAGTGTTTAATATACATGTGTGAATGTTCCTAAATGCTTGGAAAACCTTGGTCTTTGGCACCCTTTAAATGAATTGGAATATTGATTTAAGTGCCAAGTGGCACATCCATTTTCTTCTTAAGTGCTTGAGGAATGAAATATGCTAGATAACACTTGTAGCCTCTTCTAAGTAATGCCTAGAAGTTACATTATTTAGGTGAGCACTTTTCTCTTTGTAGAAAAGTTTCTCATACATTCTCAACGTACCAACCTGTTGTTCATAATGTTTCTTTGACCAATATGAGTGCTCATGGATGGAATATTAGGGTTTTATTCCAAGTGACAAGTGTCACTTCCTCCTTGTGCATGGGTCTTTGCAAATTCAATGTAACTCTTCACTATACTTATTAGAAAAGCTTGATATTTCCATTTTATTTGTTGTAGAAACTTTTGATGGTGCCTTGAGTCAGAAGAAATGCTATGTTGGAGATTTGGTAGAGCCTTGGTCAAAATATAGTAATGGTATAGATTTCTTCTATGTACACCTTGATTTATTGGCTTTCCTTCAACTTGTTATGATCCTTGGTGGAGATCCAGTAATGGTATAGAGTGCTCTTTTACCTTACTTTTAGTGTGCAAGTATTTGATGGTAATTTTTTGGCTTACCCTATGGATATTTTGCCTTTGAGGCACCTTCAAATATGTCATATTTCCTATATGAACCATATTAGGATAGTGTAATACAATATAATAAATTTATGTATAAAATAACCTTTATTGCACCCTCTTTTGCACTCCTTTTTTTATGTCTGAATTTATGGTTTTGTGGCAGAAGTTTTGAATGCAATGTAGGGGTTTTGAGGTTGTCTCTTTCATTATACACCTTCCCCTTTTTTCTTGGATACTTTGATAAAAAATCCAATATTAGATATAAATAGATATAATATCCTTATTTGATGCAATTTTTTACACTTTTCTCCTTGCAACTAACCCTGTAATGCTTTGGATTTGAGACTCGCAAAGTATCAATCTTTGAAGCTTCATTTTATGACTTTAGTTAGTTGCTATATTATTGTCCAATAATTGGAGGATTGAGCTATTTTTGGTGGCTTCCTCTGGTCACAAAAATTTTCATATTTTGGTGTAGTAATGATATATTTATATAATTGATGCTAATATGATTTTGTACCTTTCTCAAGAACACAAACACTAAGCTTTTTGAGAGTAATATAGTATTGTAAATGAAACCCCTAATATTTCACTTTTAATGCACTAAAAATAACATATTATCACTCCAATAAACTCTCAAAATAACTTATAAGTGCACTTAATAAATTTACTGTGACTAATCAAGAATAATTTGAAATAACTCTTCAAGAGTTAGTCTACAATTTCACTACAAACAAAGTTGTAGGAACAAGTCTTCTTTTAATTTTTAAAGTAGATATTTGGTAGTTGATAGATAGTTCTAATTTTTTAATCTAATCAACTCCAAAGCTAATGTGTAAATGAACCTTAAAAGGAATTTTACCTCTACACTTTTGAATACTATAATTCAATTATCCTCTTTTGCAACTCTAATCCAAATTAAGGTGCTTTAACAAATATGATAAGTAATCCAATTAATGAATATATTTTCACCAATGGTTTCTTACATTTTGGAAATCTTTTGTAGTTCTTTTTTAGATTCTATAGAGGATGTAGATCTTGGTGTCTAAAATCACCAAGTTGGTACTTTGAGTAGGATCTTGCTACTTTTTTTTTTTTGCACCAAAAATTAGTCTCAAATTTTCTTTTACAAGCCTAGGTTTTGATGATTCGATCCTTTAAGAAATATTATTATTTTGTTGTAGATTTGGATAAGTCTTTATCTTTGAAACAATACCTTATTTATGTAATAAGTAATATTAAAATATCGTCGATTTGGTAGAATTCTGACTTCAAGCAATATCTTCTTATCAAAATTCTGAATATCTTAAGATCTTCTAATATTTGGCACTCCTTGCTAGATTCTTCTTCTTATTTTGGGCTTATTATTGGATGGCCATAATTATCCCAAATTTTTACTATCTTCTCTAGTGAATTTCTCCAATGAGTTCTCATTTTATGATTTATTTAGTAAGGCCCTCGAAGCATTTTACTAGATGCTCATTTAGACCTCACCAAGATATTTGATCGTGCAACTTCTTCTAGTCTTACTTGAGATATTTTCTTCAACCTTATACTCATAGAAGTTTTGATGGTGAGATCTTCTTCTGGATCTCTAATTATACTGCTTATGGATTTGAGTAAGACTCTCATAGTCCTTATTCTTATTCCAATATTATAAGGTCTTAAATGATATCTTCTCTTGATCTCTTTATCTTCAATTTTTATTCAGGTGCTTGATTGATTCTTAAGAACATACTCTTCCTAATTTTTATAGGAATTTTACCAACTCATTGAATCTCCTTTCCCTACAACAAAGTATTAGTACTAAAACCTTAATATTCTTCTAAATCAGATACTCTCTTCTAGAGTCTTCTTTAGGATCAAGGTTTATGTGGCCTATTTTTAGTATCAAGGCGTATGCGCCATTTTCTTCTAGGACTAGGATTTTGTGGCCTTTTCTTCAATATCAAGTATTATGTGGCCTTTTATTCTAGAGGAAGGCTTCTATGGCCTTTTCTTTTGGAAAAAGACTTCTATATCCCTTTCTTCTAGATCAAGGCTTCTATGGCCTTTTCTTCTTGTATGAAGTTCTCAATCTAGCAATGGAGATATCCAGTCTCCCAAATTCACCACAAATATTCTCTAGAAGTCTTCTTTCACAGTATTTGTTTCTTGCAAAAGGAGCTAATATCTGCACTATGAAGGCACATTGACCTTTGGGCAACAAATTTGAAGTCTTCTAGCTTTCTGTTGTAGGAGGTGTTCCAATCATATAAGAATTAGTTTTCTACAACAAAAGAAACTTTGAGAAATAGTTAAAAATTTCTAAATATCCTAAATGATATTTACTATATGTCAATCTAGTGGATTGAATGATAAGTCCTAGTATTCATGAGTTTTTATGTAACTCTAAGGAAAGACTCTAGCCAAATGTAATCTCAGTATTTATAGAACTGATATTTA
Organism: Wollemia nobilis; assembly: GCA_028583015.1. Lineage (NCBI taxonomy): Eukaryota > Viridiplantae > Streptophyta > Pinopsida > Araucariales > Araucariaceae > Wollemia > Wollemia nobilis. The sequence continues at coordinate 9,335,095 of JAQPPZ010017209.1, read as the reverse complement.
TTTTAGTCCTAACTTGTGGCTCTCCCTAATTCTACCATCTAGAATATTTTAAGAGTTTTTGACAGTGGCTAGTCCAACATCATTCCAGGTTGACAAAAAATTGAGGCTCAATGATAGTGGTGGTTTTCATTGATAATGATAATTATGTGGCTAGATCTATCATGGCTCTAATACCACTATTAGATTTTTATGTACTATGCAATGGGAGATAGCAATCACAAGATGCAGAATAAAATAAAAGGAATTAAATATATGATATGACTAGAATATGCTATAAATACAAATTATAAAAACGAATACAATGTAGTTATGGAGTAAATGGACACTCCATGAACAAAGCTACTAGACTACATTACACCCATCACCAATATATGGTGATCTACATAGCACTATGCTACTGCTTAGAAATATGCTCTGATCTTCTCTATATTACTTGTTACAATGAGGCCCTTTTTATATGGGAATATAGGTTCATTGGCCAACACTCTACCTAGTTGTCAAAGGGACATCTTGCACATATATAGCTTGCACATTGACACTTGTGTATTTATTACATTTCATGAAGTAACTAGATAACTACCCCTAAAGTAATCTAATTTCCTAAGCATGCACCTAGGAAGGTACATTTGCATGACCTAAATGATGTAATAAAATATAATTCTAACACCTCTTAAGTTTTTCATTATTCAAAATAACCATATAGAAGTTTATGGCTATACAATTGATGTAGGACTGAGTTTACAAGCAGAGAAACCACCAATATTTCATTCAAAACTTTCAAATCCCAATTACAGAAGTAAAAATGGCCGACCCGATTACAATGTATGAACTGACTCTTATAGCAGACCCGACCCCCTTCGGACATCATTACATAGACTGCAAAGTTTTCTATAACTGCCTACACGAATGTTATGTCACTGCCTACATCCCGTTTCCAGGTGCCCTGGACCATCATTGCATAGAATGGCGAAGTGCTCTACAGTCGCCTGCACATTGGCCCTTTGAGTCATCATTCCTAGGAGTGCTCTGTAGCCACCTGTATTTTTCTGCCACGTGCCCTTCTGCAACGAACTTTGCAACCACCTGTCCATATGGAGTCATGAACAATATGTCATGATATCATGACATTTATGCTTCCTTGCTCTCCCTCTCCTCTTTGGGTTGCGATATCATGACGTTTTGGCATTTGGCCTCTATTCTCTCCTTCGGGCCACGAAACCATGACATGTTGTGAAATCATGACATTTTGGCTCCCTTGCCTCCTTGTTTTCATCAAGTCACAAAATCGTGACATGTCACAAAATTGTGACATCTTCCTCCTTTGGCTCCTTCGCTTGCTGTCTGGTCATGAAAATGTGACATGTCACAAAATCATGACATATTTCTCCCTTGGCTCCTTCCTCGCCTTCTGGTTGCAAAACTGTGACATGTCATGAAATCGTGACATCTTCCTCCTCTGGCCTTCTCTCTCCTTGGTGGGCCATGAAACTGTGACATGTCACGAAATCATGAAATCTTCTCCAACATGCCTTCTCTCTCTTCTGTAGGTCATGAAATTGCAACATGTCACGAAATCATGACATCTTCCCTTTTCGCTCTTCCTCCTGCCTCCGGGTTGCAAAATCATGACATCTTATCTTTTGGCTTCCCATTTCTTCCTCAGGTCATGAAATCATGACATTTCATGAAATTGCAATATCTTTGCCTTTCGTACTTGTCTTCTGCCTTCGGGTCGCAAAACCGTGACATGTCGCAAAATTGTGACATCTTTGGAATCCTTGCATATCCTTTGAAACCCATCATGATATCGTGACAGTTCTCTCTAATAGATTTGATTCTCCATTTTGTGTCATAATATCGCACCATATTTTTTGTTGCAAAATCATGACAACTTCTCCCCACTGGTTTCTTTTCTCAAAATGTGTCACGATATCATGACAGGGTCTCCCCGCTGGCTCCTCTTCTCCAAATGTGTCGCGATATCGTGACACATTTTTCATCATGATATCGTGAAAGGTTATCCCCGTTGGCTCCTCTTCTCCAAATGTGTCATGATATAGCGACACATTTTCCATTGTGATATCGCGACAGCTTTTCCCCTTGCCAACACTTAGAAATTTTTTGATGATGCAAGATTGCTCTGTCACCACCAGATGCTCCTGCATCAGAAACCCAGGGTGAATTGAGAAGTGACCTTCACTTTTGTTCTATGTGAGGTAGACCCATGTGGTCAACCTCTGCCTTCGACAACCAGGTCGCATATTCTACGGCTTTGTCCTTCCACTTGACCAAATATTTAGAATATCACCTGTTCCTAGTACTTCGGCCTTCACACATGTCAAGGAATTCTTCTATATCATCTACGACTGAGGTGGCTACTAGAATGCTCCAAAAATCTAGACTTGGGGTCTCACTGCTACCTCCTTCATGATACTCGACCAAATCCAAAATGTTACAAACAAGTGAGATGTTAAGTTCACTCGGCAACTCTAGCTCGTAGGCATTGCCCGAATCCTATTTTCCAATGATTTTGCATGGCCCAAACTTCTTCATATTTAGCTTATTATAGGTCTTAGTAGGAAATATTTCTTTTCTTAGATGGACCATGATGGCATCTCCCACTTCAAATTTTTTAGACCGATGCTTCTGGTCTGCCCTGGTCTTATATTAAGTATTCATCTTAGTGATCTGCTTTGTCACCTCTTCATGCAAGATTTTCAGGTGCTCTACAAAGTCTTCGGCCTCAACATTGCACTTTTCTCTTGTATCGATCCTCCTCAACTCAAAAGCGTTTCTTGGGCTTCTCCCATAAATTATCTAGAATGGAGATTTGCTGGTACTCCTATTGATAGAATTGTTGTATGCAAATTCTGCCTGTGGCAAAACTAAATCCCATCCCTTGGGCTTGTCTCCTACCAAGCATCTCAATAGATTGCCCAAAATTCTATTCACCACCTCTGTTTGGCCATCTATCTATGGGTGGTACACAAAACTGAATTTCAAATCTGTCTTCAGTTTCTTCCACAGGGTTCTTCAGAAATACCCAACAAACTTGGTATCCCTATATGACACAATACTCTTTGGTAGACCATGAATTTGTACCACTTATTTGAAAAATAAGCCTACCACATGCACCACATCACTAGTTTTTTGGTAGGGGATAAAATGAGCCATTTTTGAAAACTTGTCGACCACCACAAGTATGGAGTCATTTCCCCTCTATGTCCTTGGTAAACCAAGAACAAAATCCATACTGATGTCCTCCCATGGCCTTTCGGGTATAGGTAGTGGTTGATATAAGCCAGTATGCTACCTCACACCTTTTGCCATCTGGCATATCCTACAACTTTGCATGAATTTTGTCACATCTTGTTGCAATTACGGCCACTAGTAGTTTTCATTAACAAGGGAAATGGTCTTGTCTCGACCAAAGTGTCCAGCCAACCCTCCACTATGCTTTTCCTTGACTAGATTCTCCCTCATTGAACTCATTGGAATGCATAATTGGTTTCCCCTGAACAACATTCCATATTGAATCAAAAAATTCAACCACTTAGTTCTATATAAAGTAACAGGTGTAGAGCAAGCCTTCCAAGCTTCTGTGAAGTCGGGATCTACAGGGTACAAACACTTAAGTTAAGCAAACCCTACAACTTCCACCTTCATTTCCATAAACAAACATTGCCTCCTACTTAAGGCATCCGTAACCCTGTTGGACTTTCGACTCCGATGCTTCAGCACAAAGGTATAGCTCTACAGGAACTCAACCCACTTCAAGTGCCTCTGATTTATCTTTCCTTGACTATTAATGTACTGTAGTGCCTGATGATCAGTATATAGAACAAACTCCTTTGGCAACAAATAATGCCTCCATTTATTCAGAGCCTGAACTATAGCATAGAACTCCTGATCATACACTGAATACTTCTTCCTGGCATCATTGAGTTTCTCACTAAAATAAGCAACAGGCTTACCCTCTTGACTAAATACAGCCCCTATGGCACTACCACTAGCATCACAGTCTACCTGAAATACCCTATTAAAATTTGGAAGTGCTAAGATGGGTTGCTCTGTGACCTTATTCTTTAACATAGCAAAGCTCTTGTCTGCTTCGGTTGTCCACTTAAATTCCTTCTTATTCCCCTTCATTGTATCCGTAAGGGATGCGCAAATACTGCTGAAATTTCTAATGAATTTCTTGTAAAAATTGGCTAGACAATGAAATGATCTTACCTCAATCATGCTTCTTGGAGTAGGCCATTCTATGATAGCCCTCACCTTTTTTGGGTCCATTTTTAGATCGTCTACTGAGATGACAAATCCCAGGTCTACTAACTCCCTTTTCATGAAGTTACACTTCTTCAGATTTATCAGCAACTACTCCTCCTATAGCTTCTCAAAAACCCTCCTGATATGCATCAGGTGTTCCTCCAGGGTTCTACTAAATATCAAGATATCATCCAAGTAGACAATGACAAATTTGCCTAAAAATTCTTTCAATACTTCATTCATCAGCCGCATGAATGTACTTGGTGCATTGGTTAGCCCAAATGGCATGACCAACCACTCATACAAACCCTCTCTGGTTTTGAAGGCTGTATTCCACTCATCCCCTTCTTTGACATGGATCTGATGATAACCACTCTTCAGATCAATCTTTGTGAAGTATTCAGCTCCACTCAAACAGTCCATAATGTCATCCATCCTTGGCAATGGAAACCTATATTTTATAGTGATCTTGTTAATTGCTCGAGAGTCTATGCACATTCTCCACTCTCCATATTTCTTGGGTGCTAGTACTGTAGGTACTACACATGGGCTAAGACTCATGAATCAACCCTTTCTTTAGAAACTCTTGAACTTGCCTATTCATCTCCTCAGTTTCCATAGGAGTAATTCTATGTGCGACCTTATTAGGCAAGCTAGACCCTAGTACCAAGTCTATATGGTGACTGATATTTCTTACAGGTGGTAAACCCTCAGGTACATTATCTGATATGATATCTAGAAATTCTTCTAACAGACCCATGACTTCTACTAGGGTATCCTCACATTCCTTTTCCCTAACCCTAGGGATTATTGCATAGCACATATGATCTGGCTTGAAACCATATGAAAATATCCTTCCATCAACTAGACAGACTCGAGAACTGCTACATACCTTTTTGTTCACCTCCTTCAAGGGTTTCAACTTATGGCAAACTCCATTCTTTGACAAAGAATGCGTGTTGGCTCGACCATCATGTACTGCACTCTGATCAAACTGCCATGGTCTCCCAAGCAACATGTGACATGCATCCATAGGTAGGATGTCACACAGGACCTCATCATGGTAAGTCCCAATGTTAAATTTCACTATTGCCCATTGAAAAAAACCTTATGGTCCTTCTGTAACCACGTAATCCAATATGGATGTGGGTGTCTTCTTCTCTCTAACTATAACTTGGCAACCATCTCCTCAGAGACCAAGTTATCAGTACTACCATTGTCAATAATGATGTTACAAACCTTGCCTGAGCATTTGCATCTCATGCAAAATAGGTTGTTCCTCTAGTCTGGCTCATTTTCCTCATTCAAAAAGACTCTCCTTAAGACCATAACTTATCCTTGTTTTGCCTCCTCAAAATGCTCAGATTCGACACCTTCATCTACTATAGCAGCCTTGGCCTGACCCTCAGGTCTCCGATTTGGCCTCTCTTGGTGCTGTGGAAAGTTGTATGCCCGATGCCCTTATTCCCTACAATTGTAGCAGGTTCCATGAAATACACCTCTACCATACCCATGCCCAGGCCTACCTCTTCCTCTCAGGTAGTTGTTGTTCTGATTGGGTGGGTGGTGGGTGTTCTCCTCTCTCTTCTTTCTGGTCTTGAATACTGCTTGTTTCACCAGTCTTATTCAGATCTCTGTATCTTTCTCCACTTGTCCTTCCACCAGTTCTCCCACCATGATCCTTTCCTCTCTGCTTACCCTCAAACCTCCTATTCAGTTTCTCTTCCACTTTTAGGGCAAACTAGTATGCATCATCAACCGTGCTCATCCGAACCAGACTCAGTTATTCTTGAATGATGGTTCTCAACCCATTGATGTGGTGGGCAACCTTCTCCTTATTCGCCTCAGAATGGTCGATTCGAATTGAGATCTGGTAGAACTCCATGTACTCTTTGACAGATTTACTCGCCTGTCTTAGACTCTACATCCTCCTCAACAGATCCAACTCATAATCTATGAGGATGAATTGCCTCTTCAATTTCTCAACCATCCGATCCCACCTGGTGATATTTTCCTTTCCCCTCCTATTCCTTTCCAGCTGTACTCCTTTCCACCAGATGCTATAATGTCCCTTCAACTTTTTTTTTGTGAACCTGATCTAATTTGGATCTGAGATCTCCTCATACTCAAAATATTCCTCCATGTCATTGATCTAATCTATCAATTCCTTGGGATTGAGATTCCTAGAATATGTGGAGATGTCAAACTTCAGCTTCTTCCCGATCTGGGATATGGCCCTATACAGCCTAGCTTATGCTTGGTCCAATGCTTCTTCCTCATCAGATGGACCCTCGGCTTCCCAAGCTTCATCTTCACTGTGATCTTCTCTTCTTGGCTCAACTCCTCTTCTCAATTCCTCCTGCAGGGCTTGCACTTGCCTCTACAAAGCTCTAAAATTGACCTTTGGCATCATATTCCTTGCACCACCATGATTTCTTTGCAGAGGCATCTTGCTCACTTTCTCACAACTCCCAACCACAGATCCTGGTGCAAACTACCTCACGACCGGTGATCTGTTTGTGTGATCAAAACCTTCTGGCTCTAATACCACTTGATGCAGGACTGAGTTTATAAGAAAAGAAACTACCAATATTTCATTTAAAACTTTCAAATCCTAATTATAGAAGTAAAAATGGCCGACCCAATTACAATGTATGAACTGACTCTTATAGCGGACTCGACCCCCTTCGGACATCATTACATAGACTACGAAGTTTTTTGTAATCGCCTACACGAATGTTATATCACTGCCTACATACCATTGCCAGGTGCCCTAGACCATCATTGCATAGAATGGCAGAGTGCTCTATAGCTGCCTACACATCGGCCCTTTGAGTCATCATTCCTAAGAGTGCTCTATAGCCACCTGTATTTTGCTGCCATGTTCCCTTCTGCAATGACCTCTGCAACCACCTATCCATCTGGAGTCATGAACAATATGTCGTGATATCATGACATTTCTTCTTCCTTGTTCTCTCTCCTCTTCGAGTTGTGATATCACGATGTTTTGGCGTTTAGCCTCTATTCTCTCCTTCAGGCCACGAAACCATGACATGTCGTGAAATCATGACATTTTGGCTCCCTTGCCTCCTTGTTTTCATCAGGTCGTGAAATCACGACATGTCACAAAATCACGACATATTCCTCCTTTGGCTCCTTCGCTTGCCGTCTGGTCGCAAAAATGTGACATGTCACGAAATCGTGACATCTTTCTCCCTCGGCTCCTTCCTCACCTTCTGGTCGTGAAACTATGACATGTCACAAAATCGTGACATATTCCTCCTCTGGCCATCTCTCTCCTTGGTGGGCCGTGAAACTATGACATGTCACGAAATTGTAACATCTTCTCCAACGCACCTTCTCTCTCTTCTGTGGGTCGCGAAACTACGACATGTCACGAAATCATGAAATCTTCCCTTTTTGCTCTTCATCCTGCCTTCAGGTCGTGAAATCATGACATATTAGCTTTTGGCTTCCCCTTTCTTCCTCAGGTCATGAAACCGTGACATGTCACAAAATCGTAATATCTTTGCCTTTCGTACATGTCTTCTACCTTTGGCTCACAAAACCGTGACATGTCACAAAATCGTGACATCTTTGGCATCATTGTCTCTCCTTTGAAACCCATCACGATATCGCGATAGTTCTCTCTTCTAGCTTCATTCTCCATTTTGTGTCATGATATTGCGCCACATTTTTTGCCATGAAATCACGACAGCTTATCCCCGATGGTTTCTTTTCTCCAAATGTGTCACGATATCGCGATAGGTTCTCTCCGCTGGCTCCTCTTCTCCAAATGTGTCACGATATCGCGACACATTTTTCGTTGTGATATCACGACAGGTTCTCCCCGCTGGCTCCTCTTCTCCAAATGCGTCGCGATATCGCGACACATTTTTCGTCATGATATTGCGACAACTTTTCCCCTTGCCAACACTTAGAAATTTTTTTGATGATGCAAGATTGCTCTGTCACCACCAGATGCTCCTGCATCAACAATCTATTTTAAGATTACACATTGGAGACTTAATATTCTTTTTAGGAATATGCCTACTCATGACATCCTTAGATATAAAAGAAATTTATAGTTAATAACAGAGTCCATTGACTTGACCAAATAATAATATTTGGAAGTAATAAAGGTTTTACAAAGCAAACAAACTCTTAACATGCCTCCCAATGTTGTAGTTTGAGTCAGATTTTATAGTATTTACAACTTGCTAATTCATCTACCCAATACAAAAATTAATATGTATATCTTCAAAATTAAATCCATGTACATATATTTTTGTTATGATGAAAAATAGATACACAAAATGCAAAGTTAACTATATTTAAGATAATTATAGTCATTTGCATTTGAGGGAAAGCGATAGGTATAATTTATAATAGACTATCCTTCACTAGTTTTACATTGAGTAACTAAAAGATAATACATAAACCCTTGAAGTTCATCGTCTACCATCTGCAGACAACTAACTATCTTAAAATTACACATGCCAATTTGGTAGGTAATTTACCTCAAACTAATCATACTTGGAAGTCAAGTTACTATTATTGTTGAGGATACTTTGTTATACCAATTCTATAAAATTTAAATGTTTGATATTGTTCACACATACTTCTAGAATGTAACTTGATGGTAGATATGCGAAGATATTTCACCCTTGTTGCATGTCACTCCATTGTTACCAGAGTTATATTATTTGAAATTTATAGAGAAAGGGGATCAAAATCAGTTCTTTCTTGTATGCATTCCTAAATAATGCAACTATTCTAACATGCATCACAAAAGAATAAAAAACACAATGACAACCAATTATTTCATCCTATTTTTGAACATCATATAATTCCACCACCAATTGTTATTTCCATGTATTCAAAATTATATCAATGAATTGTACATCTTGAAATATTTTTTCCAATATCATATCAAGCTTTCCCAATTGCACAAAGGATTCATATAGGTTTCACTCAATGAAACAATTTTCATATATAAGTAATAATAAACTTTAAATTATACATCCAAACATCTTTTCCAACCTCATAACAAGATTTTACATTTGCACAAAATATTCATACAAAACTCATACAATTGAACAATTTCATTTCCAAGTAATCTTAACACTAAGTTGGGCATCCTAAATTCATTTCTAATTTCAAACAAGATTTCACTTTCTAGCTTCATAATATACACACAAAGTCCACACAGTGCATAAAATCCATATTTCTATCATTATTTCTAAAAGCAAAGACAAGCATTTTATTCGAGCAAACTCAACAATATACAAGCAACATTCTAACCTGGTAATTACAACAAGTTATTTTATCCAATATGCACTCTTTCAGTTCTTTTACCCAATTTTTTTCCAACTAGTGCAGTTGTATGTCCATTTCAAAGAATTCAATCTTCATTCCCTATGCCTCGAATCCCATGTATAATATTCTTTTATTATATTTACCTTTTTGTTTTAACTACTCTCTCAATTTACCCAAAAAAGCATGAAGTAGTTCTCTTCAGCAATCATTACCTTAGATTGAAGATTGCTCCATCATCATTCTCCCACTACCATCATTAATTTTCATTTCCATCCTTCAATATATGAATACACATATCTTTTCAACAAACAACCAACATATATTTTAACAAAGCACATGTATAATGCATTTCACTCCTAATGCACCTATATGAAACTCACCTGTGTGAGCTTTCATGTACTCATGAAGTGAATCATCACTTCCCCCCTTACTTTTTTTCATTGAATTATCTTGCCTATCGAAGGAATGTCCCTGGTCCTGCATACATAAAACCATTAGCAGTACCATATCCCAAAGAAAAAGGTAAGTCTAAATCATCAATTATTTTACTTTCAAAATTTGTGTGAGGAGGGTCATTAAACTAATGAAAGAATACATATACAAATTATTAAAGGATGTTTGCCAACACAAAACACAAAAGCTACTTTATATAGGTAGATGTGAGTCTTTTATATATGATGTAATTATCATCGAGGAGGATGGAGAAGTTGATGAAGAGAAGTATTTTTTATTATTCAAGTATTTATTTAACAATAATGTAAACCTATAATAATTTGATTTGAGTATTATAAAATTACAAATTTAAATATTATAAATATTTTTTATTGATAATTGTTTTTAAATATAAATTATGTCAAATTAATAATTTTTATATTGTAAAATATAATATAAAGACATATAAATCAAATGAAATAAAATTAATCAAAATAATATCATAGAGAAAATATAATAATATTATTTTCTATAGGGGAATTAAAAATATCTCCATCATTTTATATCTTTTGTGGATGGTTCAAATCTAGAAAGCTACTACTATACCTCATGGAACCTCACCCCACCTTAGGTAAACTTTTACTCTAAGTGAGGTGGACCTTGAAGGGGCTTGGGATTGGAAATCACAACCTTAAATTAATAAATACTCACCAGAAACTAGTCAACCTACTACCTTCACACTAGAGGAAATAGATTATTACTACGAAGGTTGAAGATGCATCTAAGATATTTTGAAGGAATCATAATTTAAAAACTATTTTTATAATTAGACAAAAACATACTCTATACTAGTCTCTTGGGTTAGATAAATTCATCAAATTAGGGAAACCAACCAACAAACACTTATCTACTGCATCTAGCTAAAATCCAACCTATGTTGGTTTGGGTATGTTATGATTTAAACTATGGACCTCCCTAAAGAAATATCAAAACTTTAACTATTGCACTATCCTTATCACACAAATTTTGAGTTAAAAAATGTATTTTTATGAAGGATCCTAGTCCCCTCACATTGGGTTTGAACTTGAGTCTTTGATTGAAAATCCAAACATATACCACTATTGTATTTCTCATGGAACTTAAATTTAAGTTTACATAGGCTTCTATGAGGGTCCCAATCCTCAAATATTTGAACTTGCTTATATTAGATGAAAACCCAAGAACTTATCACTACTGTATCCTTTATAGATAATGCAATGGGTCTTAATTGTAAGATAAGTTCAACGAAGGGCTAAATTGAAGGTAATTAATCTATTTTATCTTTTACACTATAATATACAAAATTATTTTTTTAGATTTGGTTAGTGTGAAAAACCCCTATATCCCATGCTCAGGGTATCTACATTCCACCATGACCTCTTATAAGAAGGAGATATAAGCTTATCAATAGGAAATTTAACAAAAAACCATACACATGTTATAGTTTAAACCTTAGACCTCTTGAAAAATAGCCAAAACCCAAAACTTTATGTTGTCTATAAAATATAACATACACAGTTGTTAGAATGTGAAAAATTCAACTAATAACCACACCTTCATAAAAGAAATAAATTATTATTATAAATATTGAAAAATTATTCAAGATATTTTGAAGGACTCACATAGTTCCAAAAAACTTTTACTACTTGAACAAAAACCTACTCTATACGATGGTTGGATTTTGTACATAATGCAATGGGTCTTAATCATAAGACAAATTCAACGAAGGGTTAGGTTGAAGGTAATTTATCCTATTTTATTTTTTCTATTTTGTATATAATGCAATGGGTCTTAATCGTAAGATAAATTAAATGAACAATTAGGTTGAAGGTAATTTACCTTATTTTTTTTTTATACTATAACATATACAATTATAATGTAATAAATTGAACTAATAACCACACCATATTAGAAGAAATAGATTATTACTATGAATTTTGATGAAGCATCCAAGATATTTTGAAGGACTCACATAGTTTATAACTCTTTTGCTACTTAGACAAGAACCTACTCTATACGATGGTTGGATTTTTTACATTTTTTTACATAATGCACTAGGTTTTTGATGGGGAGCCAAATCGCTCACGCCAATTCTATATTCTCATTCAACAAATTGGAAAAAGATTACAGTAATGGCAGCAGTCTGCCAAATAAACTCCTTTATCCCAAAAGATAGTTTCTATTACAACATCTTCCGCTTGGAAGAAAAACAGCCTAAACAGGTCCAGAATGGCCCTCTTGCCTTCACGTCTGCAACTCTGTCTCCATAGTTTTCCGACCCTTGTGCATGCCTTCGCTTCCCCTTTTAAAATATCTGGCGTGACTCTCCGTTTCCCTTTTCTGACCCTTCATTTCATTTCCCGTGCCTCTTCATTGCCTTGGCTTTCGAAACGTCTTTCTTTTTGACTCTTGATCTTCATCTGCTTTCATTGCACCTTGGTGCCACGTGCTTGTCCAATGCTGCCACTGTAGACTCTGTCCGCCTGTCAACCCATGATGACGTTCGAGATACCCATCGCTCGATGATTTCCTCTGTAACGGCCCCTGTAACTGCCTGCCTTTTCTTTCCTTTTGTTTGGTCGTGAAAACGCGACATGTCACGATATCATGACATTTTTGCTTCATTGCCTTCCTACCCTTTGCGAGTCGTGAAAATGTGACATGTCACGATATCGCGACACTTTTGCTTTTTGGCCTTCCTACCCTTTGCGAGTCACAAAAATGCGACATGTCGCGATATCGTGACACTTTTGCTTTTCGACCTTCCTGCCCTTTACGAGTCGCAAAAATGCGACATGTCACGATATCGTGACACTTTTTCTCTCCTACGCCTCCTCTTGCCTGTTGGTTGCAATAATGCGACATGTCGCGATATCGCGACACTTTTCTCTCCTACGCCTTCCCACGCCTTTTGGTCATGAAAATGTGACATGTCGCGATATCGCGACACTTTTTCTCCCTTGCGCTTTCTCTCGTCCCTTGGTCACGAAAATGCGACATGTCGCGATATCATGACATATTTCCTTTTTGGCTCCTCTTTCTCCTTTTCGGTCATGAAATCATGACATGTCGCGATATCGCGACATCTTTCCTTTCTGCCTCCTCCTCGCCTCTCGGGTCGTGAAATCATGACATGTCGCGATATCGTGACAACTTGGCTCTCTGTTTTGGGTCACGAAATCGTGACATGTCGCGATATCGCGACAATTTCCTTCCTTGCTTTCTTTCTGCTCCTTCGATCGTGATTTCACGACATGTCACGAAATCATGACATTTTCTTCTCTGGCCTTTCCTGTCTTCTTTCGGTCGTGATTTTGTGACATGTCATGAAATCGTGACATTTTTGCTCCGTGCCTTCTCTCTCCTTCCTGAGTCATGAAAATGTGACATGTCACGATATCGCGACACTTTTCTCTGTCGCGATATCGCGACATCAAGGCAAACACTTAGAAATTTTTTTTGTTGATGCAAGATTGCTCTACTGCCATCGGATGCTCCTGCATCAGACACCCGGGGTGGATTGAGAAGTGTCCTTTACTTCTATACTATTGGAGGAAGACCCAGGCGGTCGACCTCTATTTTTGACAACCAAGTTGCATCTTCGATAGGCCTGCCTTTCCACTTGACCAAATATTCTGAATACTACCTGTTCCTGGTACTTCTGCCTTCTCGAGTGTCTAGTATTTCCTCTATCTCATCTGTGGCTGGTGCAGTCGCTGGAATACTCCACAAATCTGTTCTTGGTGCCTCACTACTACCTCCTTCATGGTATTCTACCAAGTCTAAAATATTAAAAATAGGTGATATATTCAACTCGCTTCCACTTCATAGGCATTTCCTGAATCTCTTTTACCTATGATCCTGCATGGTCCAAACCTCTTCATCTTCAGTTTGTTGTAGGTTTTTTTAGGAAACCTTTCCTTTCTCAAATGAACCATGACCTCATCTCCCACTTGGAACTCCTTGAAATGTCTCTTCTGATCTACTTTGGCCTTGTACTGAGTATTCATCTTACTGATATGTTGTTTTACCTCCTCATGTAAACTCTTTATGTGTTCTACAAAATATTCAGCCTTAGCACTGCTCTTTTCTCCTTTACCCATCGTTCTCAACTCTGAAGCATTCCTTGGGTTGTTCCCATACACAATCTGGAATGGTGATTTACCAGTACTTCTGTTGATAGAATTGTTGTAAGCAAATTTTGCCTGTGGCAAAATCAAATCCCATCCCTTGGGCTTATCTCCTACTAGGCATCTTAGAAGATTACCCAAACTTCTGTTCACCACCTCTGTTTTTCCATCAGTCTGTGGGTGGTATGCAGAACTGAACTTCAAATCCATTTTCAGCTGCTTCCACAAAGTCCTCCAAAAATAACCCACAAATTTGGTATCTCTATCAGATACTATACTCTTGGGTAGACCATGAAGGCGTACCACCTCCTTGAAAAACAAGCCTGCAATATGAACTGCATCACTCATTTTCTGACATGGAATAAAATGAGCCATCTTCGAAAACCTGTCAACCACAACAAAAATGGAGTCATTTCCTCGTTGTGTCCTTGGTAGGCCAAGAACAAAATCCATACTGATGTCCTCCCATGGTCTTTCTGGTACAGGTAATGGCTGATACAATCCTATATTCTGTCTCACTCCCTTAGCCATCTGACACACTCTGCAACCCTGCACAAATTTTGTCACATTCTACTGCAACTGTGGCCAATGGTAGTTTTCACTAACAAGGGCAATGGTCTTATCTCGACCAAAATGCCCAACTAGTCCTCCACTATGCTTCTCCTTTATCAGATTCTCCCTCATTGAACTTCTAGGAATGCACAATTGGTTCCTTCGAAATAGCATCCCATCTTGGATTATAAAATCCAACCACTTAGTTCTATCCAAAGTAATAGGAGACAAACATGCCTTCCAAGCCTCTGCAAAATCTGGATCCTCTGGATACAAACTCCTGAGTTCTTCAAACCCAATGACTTCCACTTTCATCTCTAACAACAAATTTTGCCTTCTACTCAAGGCATCTACAACTCTATTAGACTTCCCACTCCTATGCTTCAAAACAAAGGTATAACTCTGTAGGAATTCAACCCACTTCAAATGTCTCTGATTCAGTTTTCCTTGACTATTAATATACTGCAAATCTTGATGGTCAGTATATAAAACAAACTCTTTTGCTAACAAATAGTGTCTCCATTTCTTAAGAGCCTGAACTATAGCATAAAATTCTTGATCATAAATAGAGTATTTCTTCCTAGCATCATTTAACTTCTCACTAAAATATGCAACAGGTTTACCTTCCTGACTCAACACAGCTCTAATGGCATTGCCGCTAGCATCACAATCAACCTGAAATACTTTATTAAAATATGGAAGTATCAAAATGGGTTGTTCCATCACCTTCCTTTTCAACATCTCAAAACTTGCACCTGCCTTTGTAGTCCACTTAAACTCCTTCTTATCCCCTCTCATGGTTTCTATCGGGGGTGCGCAAATACTGCTAAAGTTTCTAATGAACTTTATGTAGAAACTTGCAAGACCATGGAATGATCTTACCTCCGTTATGTTCCTTGGAGTAGGCCACTCAATGATAGCCTTCACATTTTTTGGATCCATTTTTAGACCCTCATATGAGATGACAAATCCCAGATACACCAACTCCTTCTTCACAAAACTGCACTTCTTCAAATTAATCAGCAACTGCTCCTCCCTCAGCTTTTCAAAAACTATCCAAACTTGCATCAAATGTTCTTCCAATGTCTTACTAAAAATCAGAATATCATCCAAATAAACAATAACAAACTTCTCTAGGAATTCTCTCAACACCTCATTCATTAACCTCATGAATGTACTAGGTGCATTGGTTAAACCAAATGGCATAACCAACCACTCGTACAAACCCTCTTTGGTTTTGAAGGCAGTCTTCCACTCATCACCTTCTTTGATGTGAATATGATGATACCCACTCTTTAAATCAATCTTTGTGAAGTATTTAGCTCCACTCAAATAGTCCATTATATCATCCATTCTAGGTAATGGAAATCTATACTTAATGGTAATCTTATTTATGGTTCTGGAATCAGTACACATTCTCCATTCTCCATCCTTCTTCGGTGCTAGTACTGCAGGTACTGCACAGGGACTCAAACTTTCTCTAATCAATACCTTCCTCAACAACTCTTGAACCTATCTGTTCAACTCCTCGTTCTCTATGGGAGACATTCTATGGGCTGCTTTATTGGGTAAACTGGCCCCTAGAATCAAATCAATTTGATGGCTAATATTTCTCACTGGTGGCAAACCCTCAGGCACATTATCTAACACAATATCAGGAAATTCTTCTAACAGACTTTCAACCTCTACTAGAATATCCATACATTGTTCCTTCTTAACAGTAGGAATTAATGCGTAACACATAGAATCCCTCTTCAGGCCATCCAAAAATTTTCTACCATCTACCAAACAGATTCTAGCACTACTGCATACCTTTTCATCCACTTCCTTCGATGGCTTCAACTTGTGACGCACTCCACATTTCGTCAGAGAGTAAGTATTCGCATGCCCATCATGCACCGCACGTCTGTCAAATTGCCATGGCCTCCCCAACAACAAATGGCAAGCATCCATAGGCAAAACATCACACAGAACCTCATCTTGATAAGTTCCAATATGAAATTTAACTAAACACTGCTCACTGACTAATGCTCTATGATATTTCTGCAACCATGCAATCCAATATGGATGCGGGTGTGCCCTCTTCTCCAATTTCAACTTAGCAACCATTTCTCCTGAAACCAAATTATCTGTGCTACCATTATCTATGATAACATTACAGGCCTTACCTGCACATTTGCATCTCGTGCGAAATAAGCTCTTCCTTTGATCCACATATTTCCCTCCATTCATCAATGCTCTTCTTGTCATCAACACTTCTCCTTCTTCTGCTTCTTTAGAATGTTCTGATTCAGCACCTTCATCTGCTATAGCAGCTCTGGCATGATCCTCAGGTCTCTTATTCATCCTCTCTTGGTGTTAGGGACACTCATATGCCCGATGTCCCTCTTCCCCACAATGGAAATAGGTTCCACGAAATCCTCCTCTTCCATACCCACGTCCAGATCTACCTCTTCCTCTTTGGTAACCATTGTTCTGATTATGGGGGTGATAGGTATTCTCCTCTTTCTGATCCTGGTTATTACTTGTTTCACCAGTCTTATTTCGATCATCATATTTTCCTCCATTGGTTCTTCCACCAGTTCTTCCACCTTGACCTCTTCCTCTTTGTTTGCCTTCAAATCTTCTATTCAACTTCTCTTCAACCTTCAAGGCAAACTGATATGTATCCTCAATGGTGGTTATTCTGACCAAACTGAGTTCTTCTTGGATATTCATTCTTAACCCATTTATGTAACGAGCTACTTTCTCCTTACTATCCTCTGAATGTCCAGTTCTTATTAAAATCTGGTAAAACTCCTCGGTATATTCTTTGACAGATTTGCTTGACTATCTCAAGCTCTGCATTTTCCTCAACAACTCCAATTCGTAATCTACAGGAATAAACTGCCTCTTCAACTTCTCAACCATTCGATCCCATCTGGTTATCCTTTCCTTTCCTCTCCTATTTATTTCTAGTTGTACTTCTTTCCACCATATGCTAGCATGGCCTTTCAACTTTGTTTTTGCCAATTTGATCCGATCTGGATCTACAACCTCCTCATACTCAAAATACTCCTCCATATCATTGATCTAATCAATCAACTCCTCTGGATTGAGTTTCCCAGAGTACGTGGAGACATCAAACTTTGGCTTCTTCCCAATCTGAGATATGGCCTTAACTAATCCGACTTCTGTAGGATTCATTGCTTCCTCTTCCTCTGATGGATCATCAACCTCCCAAGCTTCATCTTCACTACGGTCTTCTCCCCTTGGTTCAACCCCTCTTCGCAACTCCTCTTGCAGGGCTTGCACTTGCCTCTGCAAAGCTCTGAAATCTTCTTTAGGTACCACATTCCTCCCACCACCATGGTTTCTTCATGGAGGCATTCTTCCTCACTCTCTTCTCACAACCCTTCCATAGATCTTGGTGCAAACTGCCTCACTTTCGATGATCTACTCACACACTCAGGAACTCCTACTCTAATACCACTTGATGGGGAGCCAAATCGCTCATGCCAATTCTATATTCTCATTCAACAATTTGGAAAAATATTACAGTAATGGCAGCAGTCTGCCAAATAAACTCCTTTATCCCAAAAGATAGTTTCTATTACAACATCTTCCACCTGGAAGAAAAACAGCCTAACAGGTCTAGAATGGCCCTCTTGCCTTCACGTCTGCAACTCTGTCTCCATAGTTTTTTGACCCTTGTGCATGCCTTCGCTTCCCCTTTTAAAATCTCTGGCGTGACTCTCTGTTTCCCTTTTCTGACCCTTCGTTTCATTTCTCGTGCCTCTTCATTGCCTTGGCTTTCAAAATGTCTTTCTTTCCGACTCTTGATCTTCGTCTACTTTCATTGCACCTTGGTGCCATGTGCTTGTCCAATGCTGCCACTGTAGACTCTGTCTGCCTGTCAACCCATGATGACGTTCGGGATACCCATCGCTTGATGATTTCCTCTGTAACGGCCCCTATAACTGCCTGCATTTTCTTTCCTTTTGTTTGGTCACAAAAATGTGACATGTCATGATATCGTGACATTTTTGCTTCATCGCCTTCACGAAAATGCGACATGTCACGATATCATGACACTTTTGCTTTTCGGCCTTCCTGCCCTTTGCGAGTCATGAAAATGCGACATGTCGCGATATCATGACACTTTTTCTCTCCTGCGCCTCCTCTCGCCTGTTGGTCACGATAATGCGACATGTCGCGATATCACAACACTTTTCTCTCCTGCACCTTCCCATGCCTTTTGGTCATGAAAATGCGACATGTCGCGATATCGTGACACTTGTTCTCCCTTGCGCTTTCTCTCGTCCCTTGGTCACGAAAATGCGACATGTCGCGATATCGCGACATCTTTCCTTTTCGGCTCCTCTTTCTCCTTTTTGGTCATGAAATCGTGACATGTCGCGATATCGCGACATCTTTCCTTTCTGCCTCCTCCTCGCCTCTCGGGTCATGAAATCATGACATGTCGCGATATCGCGACAACTTGGCTCTCTGCTTTCTTTCTCTATTTTGGGTCACGAAATCATGACTATCGTGACATGTGATATCATGACAATTTCTATCCTTGCTTTCTTTCTGCTCCTTCGGTCGTGATTTCGCGACATGTCGCGAAATCGCGACATTTTCTTCTCTGGCCTTTCCTGTCTTCCTTCGGTCATGATTTCGTGACATTTCACGAAATCGCGACATTTTTGCTCCGTGCCTTCTCTCTCCTTCCTGAGTCACGAAAATGTGACATGTCGCGATATCGCGACACTTTTCCCTGTCGCGATATCGCGACATCAAGGCAAACACTTAGAATTTTTTTTTTATTGATGCAAGATTGCTCTACTACCACCGGATGCTCCTGCATCAGTTTTAAATTTTAATATAAATTCAATGAAGGGTTAGGTTGAAGGTAATTTAACCTATTTAATTTTTTATACTATAATATATATAATTATTATAACATGATAAATCAAACTAATAATAAACTCATATTTATTTATCTTGCTATGTAAAGAATAATCTCTCTTAGGATTGAGATTTTCTAAAATACGTAGTACGTAATGGAAGATATTTAGCACCACTCAAGCATGTGAGGTGCAATGCAATAAAAATGGGTGGAAAGGAGGTCAACAAGGAGTACATAATAAATATCATTAAAAAATTCAATGGAATTCAAATTCACAATTTGAAATCCCATGAATACATTAGTGGAGAAACGAGGAGCTAAAATTAGCTAGGAGAGGAGTAGATTTTAACAAAGGATGCAAAATCCACTCAAACCTAATTCTGTGATTTGAAATTAAAATGCTTGACTAAAATTTTTTGCAAGTGGATTATCACAAAGGAAAAATATTTTATGGAATTTTACTATGGTTTAGGTCACCGAAATTTAAAAGGCACACACATGGAGCAGAAACTTACTCAAGTTCAATTTTATAAGGGAGTGGGGTGCCAACATTAAAAAAGCATAATATATTCTAGAATTTAAATGATCCAACCCTCAAATCACAAGTCCACTCAATGGAATAGAGAGAGTATGAGTGGAATAAAATTGTAGTGGAATATTTTGAAGGAAATCCATGAGCAAAATATTGCTCAAGTGGAATAAAGATAAAGAAAACACAACTTAACCTTGCAAAGTAGATTTTCTCAACATTTGAGTATCACGCGGAAATATTAAACACACTAAAAGTATTATATATTGAATAAAATGGAAATACATACACATACATCTGCAACTTGGAAATATTGTTGGATACACCAACCATAATGTTTATAAATATTGCATGATACACCAACCATAATGTTTCTAAATATTGTAGCTTCAAATTTCAACACTTCTCTCTCAGACTTCTTTGTTTGCATTTTTTCCAACTTCTATATCTCTCTTCTTCTTAAAATGATAACAATAACACACATATATCTGGGTATTGGGTAAAAAATTTCACTAGAATTATACCATGCAATAAATTCAAAAGATTGGATATCTGAACAACTGCAACAATCGAAAATAACTTCGTTCACTTCAACATCAGGTGATTGCATTAGAAGCTCTATAAGAGATATGTCAGGTGAAATCTGATTTAATTTCTAACATCCTCCTTTAAATTAGATTTCACAAAAACTTTGACATGAAGCATTTCTCCAACTTTTTAAAGTCTTCCTCATTCAAATATTTTTGTGAAAATATTTGCTACCTGGTCTTTAGACCTGCAAAACAATAACACAACTTCATTAGATTTTACCAATTCTATCATGAAGTGGTAGTGGATGTTAATATGCTTGGTAATACCATGAAACACTAGATCATTTGATACTGTTATGGCTTAATTATTGTCACAAAAAATGTGTTTTTCCCCTTCAGGTGGATTATTCATCTCACCTAAAATTCCTTTGAGCCAAACTGTCTAGCATGCAATTGAGGTAGAGACAACATACTCTACCTCAGTAATTGATAATGTAATAATTGGTTACTTATTTTATGATCATGAAATTTCTCCCAATACAATATGGAAATCATAAGCAAAAGTGTTCTTCGTATCATCTATATGTATCTAACAAGCTCAAGTTGATCTTTTCTTGCATAATAAATTTCATGCTTTCTAGTTCCATTGATATACCATAGAATTATTTTACCTACCTACAAGTGAGTGTTATTTGGTGAATCTATAAATATTCTAATTAGAATCAAGATAAAAATTAAATCTGGTCTAGTTGTAGTCAAATACATGAGAATTCCAACTAATCTTTTGTAGAAAGTTGGATCAACATTGTTGTCACAATCATTCTTGCTCAATTTCAGGCTTGTTGCAACTAATGTTATCATTGGTTTGATGTCCTTCATTTTAAACATATTCAAGAAATATTTTGCATACTTGCCTTGAGAGATAAATATACCATGTACATATTGGGTAACATCAATGCTGAGAAATTATTTTATCAGCCCTAAATCTATCATCTCAAAATTTTGCTTTATGGTATTTCTAAACTGCTCAAATAGCATATTTCTATTACCAGTATAAATTATATCATCTACATACAAGAATACTATTATCATATTTCTATCTTCATTTGTTTTCATGTAGATATTATGTTCAAATGGGCATTTGATGAACCCATTCTCCTAAATGTATGCATCAATGCGGCTATACCAAGCCCTAGGTGCTTGCTTCAACCCATACAAGGCTTTATTCAGTTTCAAGACCTTTTCTTCTTGCCCTTCTAACTCATATTTTGGTGTCTAGTCTATGTATACCTCTTCTTCCAACACCCCATTTAGAAAAGTGGCATTAACATCCATATAATACATATTCCCCTCTTTTGGGGCTACAAGTCCTATAATTAATCTATGTGAAATCTTGCTATAGGTGCATATACATCATAATAGTCAATTCCCGACTTCTACTTGTAGCATTTTACAACCAGTATGGATTTATGCCTTTCAAATTCACCTTGGTAATTATCCAAGTTTATCCATAGATAAATTTAGTTTTATATACCCATTTTACTCCAATGGTCTTCTTTCATACTAGAAGATCCATAAATTCCCATGTCTAATTTTTATCTATGGATTCTAATTCATCATCCATAGTTTTTACCTAGTTCTATTCTAAATTGCTTCTTCAAATAAAATTGGATCACACTGATAAAAGAAAGCTAGATTATAATGTTCTTCCTCTTCAATTTCATTTCTAGTTACCTCATACATGTCTTAAAAGCTCCTTATCTTTGATGGTGTCTTCAAGTTGGAGATCCTTCTTGTAAATGGAGATGACCTTGATGATGAAGTAGTGCTACCGCTAGCATTTGTATTACTATTTGAAGCTACAAGTGAATGCATTCTATTATCTTCGAAGTCCTCAGACTCAATAATTCTAAGCTTGGATTTCTAGTTCCAAGCTGCATATTCCAAGAACTTCACATTTCAACTTATAATCAACTTGTTTGTAACTTGTAAACCTTTGATTCTTCACTATAGCCAGTGAATATGCATTTTTCTACCTTATCATCCAACTTCTTTCTCTTTTTATCTAGAAAATGTGCATATGCTATGCACCCAAAAGCTCTTAAATGAGAAATATTGGTCTTTAGGTTTCTCCAAGATTCTTGCATGATCTTGTGCTTCAAACTCTTTTTGGGACACCTATTCAGTAGATAAAATGCATAAGCTATAGCTTCTACCTAGAATTCATGTGGTAATCCTTTTATATTCAACATGCTCCTGGCCATCTCCATTATGGTTTTGTTCTTCATCTCTGCAACACCATTTTGTTGTGGTCTTTATATGGATGTTAATAACCTTCTAGTTTCATTTACCTTACAAAAATTATGGAATTAATTAGAGATATATTCAACTCCTCCATTTGTTCTGATAGTCTTCACATAATAACTACTTTGTTTTTCAACCAAATATTTAAACTCGTTGAATTTTCCAAAAGTTTATGAATTTTATTTGATGGAATATACCCATGTCATTTGATTTAAATCATCTATGAAATTTAGGAAGTATTTATTGTTGGCAAATGAGCTAATTTATGTAGGGTCATAAATATCTGAATGCACCAGATCCAATGGTTAAGAAGCTTTCCATGACTGTCCTATAGGGAATGCATCCTTATGCTACTTTCTGATTACGTAACCTTCACATGCTTTATTGGGTTGCTCTATGATAGGTAATCCCTTCACCATTTATTTCTTGTGTAGTAGGTTCAATCCACTGAAACTCAGGTGACAATATTTGAGATGCCACAACCATGTAGCATATTTTAGAACTACAGTAAATGAGAGCAATAATTAATTTTATTTCTAAAAAGGAAACATATTGTTCTTTTTCATGGTCACATTTTATATTAGCCCATTATCTTTGTCTCTGATTATACATACTCTATTTTTAAATTGCATAGTGTACCCCCTCTACACAAGTTATCCAATGCTTATAAAATTGTGTTTCAACCCATGCACATAATACATATCTGGGATGCGACTTCTTTCACCTTTCTTGGTGTATATTATGATATTTCATTTACCCATGATAGGTGCCTTGCTATCGTTCCCCATATTCGCCTCATATTTGATGGTTTAATTCATATAAATATAAGAACATTTGTTTATTACCATATATGTGGTTACCATATCCACTATCAAGATCATAGGTATTCGTGTGGTTCTTTTTATCAGTGCTACAAGTTAGCATCATAGTCTGACATACACCTTTTATACATTATCATTTCCAGTTGTATAGTGGGCTTGCTACCTATTTTATTTGGCAACTTCTTTCTACACTCATTAGTATAATGGTAAAATTTATTGTAGTAATAACATTGAATACTTAATTTATCATACCTTTGATTTGATCCTCCTTTTTGATTTATATCATTATCTTTTTATCTTGCTTTATGGAAGTTGTAACTGCTCTCTCCTTCATTGGATTTTAACCTTCCTCCTCTCTTATGACCTCTTTCATTCTTACCTCTATTATTATGTCCTCTTCTTCCTTGAGAACTAAAGATAGCTTACTGGGATTATTATCTTCTATTGTTGTCTCGAAATGAGACCTACATCTTAAACGCTTGCTCCAATAAAAATTGAGATGATCAGCTCAATATTTGCTCATGTGTTTGCAGATAACCCATGAGCTCATCTATTGAGAGGGTTTTTAAATACCTTGATTCTTAAATCACCATCACCATTGAGTCAAACATTTATGGTAGACTTCTCAATATTTTCTCCACTATTCTCTGGTTCTCAACATTTTATCCATTGAAACTCATCTCATTTATTATACCCATTATACGCGTAAATAAGTCACTCATAGACTCTGATTCACTCATCTACAAATTTTCAAACTCCCTTCTCAACATTTGTAACCTCACCAACTTCAT
Organism: Wollemia nobilis; assembly: GCA_028583015.1. Lineage (NCBI taxonomy): Eukaryota > Viridiplantae > Streptophyta > Pinopsida > Araucariales > Araucariaceae > Wollemia > Wollemia nobilis. Next base: position 9,310,488 of record JAQPPZ010017209.1, on the reverse strand, counting down.
GTTGTTGGTGACTTGGAAGGATTTAGGTAAAATTTCCCATGTTTTCTTTAATTTGGTTTTTGTTGTAATTATTAGGAAAATAGTCTCCTCAACTGCCTGTATTATGTAAAATAATATATTTTGGTCCTTTTTCTAATTCTCCTTCAACAAATATAACTCTACTTGGGAGAGAGAACTCAATTCTATTGCATCTATGATTTTTGGGTAACCATTCTCCACTAGTTCCCATAGCTCCTGAAACTCAAACAATATCTTCATATGGATGCTCCAATAATTGTAATTTTTATCATTGAATCATGGGATAATTATCAAATAATTACCTCTAAAATATATTGCTTCTTCAAACTTTCTCTAATAGTGCTAGCTTTGATACCAAATTGAAATACGTGGTGTGTAACATAATAAATCTAGAACCACTAAAGCACATGAGGTGTAGTGAATAAAACTGGGTGAAAAGAAATTCAACAAGGAGAACACAATAAATCTGAATGAAAATTTTGGTGGAATTTAAACTCCATGATTTGAAATTCCATGAATTCCTTAGAAGAGAAACGAGGAGCGGAATTTAATATTAGCTAAGAGTGGAATGGATTTTAACAAAGAAAATGATGAGCAAATTTTAACAAAGGATGCAAAATTCGCTCAAACCTAATTTCATGATTTGAAGTAAAAAATGCTCAAACAAATTTTTTCACGAGTGGATTATCACAAAGAAAATTAAATTTTCAGAATTTTACAATGGTTTAGTGGAAACTTACTCGAGCAATTTTTTACAAGGGAGTAGGATGCCAGAATTTAAAAAAACACAATATACTCCAGAATTTAAGTGATCCAAACCTAAAATCACATGTTCGCTTAGTGTAATAGAGAGAGTATGAGCGGAATAAAATTGCAGTGGAATATTTTGAAGGATATCCCTAAAAAGAATATTGCTCAAGTGGAATAAAGATAAAGAAAATAAAATCTAAGCTTGCAAAGTAAATTTTCTCAACATTCGAGTATCACGTGGAAATATTAAACATACTGAAAGTATTATATATTGAATAAAATAGAAATACATCCACACAATATAGAAATATTTTAGGATACACCAATCATAAAGTTTTTGAAAACTACAGCTTTAAATTTTAACACTTCTCTCTCATACTTCTTCGTTTGCACTTTCTCCAACTTCTATATCTATCTCCTTCTCAAAATGATAACAACACACATATATAGATGGGTATTGGGGGGAAAAAATAACCAACATTATAACATGCAATAAATTAAAAAGTATGGTGTCTATTCAATCACCAAACAACTACAACAATCAGTAATAAATTTGATCACTTCAACATCAAGCAATTGCAATGAACTATTTGTTAGAGATTTGTCAGGTGAAATCTAATTTAGTTTCTAATATTTTTGTCCTTGAGTTGAATCTTATTATTGTTAACAGTTTTGTTAGGCAATAAATTTAAAAGTATGGTGTCTATCCAATCACCAAACAACTGCAACAACCAATAATAACTTCAATCACTTCAACATCAGAAAATTGCATCAAAAATATCTATTAGACATTATCAGGTGAAATCTAATTTAATTTCTAATATTTTCATCCTTGGGTTGAATCCTATTACTATTGATATTTGGTTAAAGAAGAATCATCTCAAATAAAAATTCTAATAATTTTCCATTCAAACAAGAAAAATCATTAGCCTTTAAGTAGGCTTCTTGACAAGGAACACACAAATAAAAACAAACAATCAAAGGTTTGCACAAATAAAAACTGCATGGTATTACTAGAACATACCTATAAATAGGCATTATAAAGTGTCAATTAGATAAGAAGGTATTAAATATTGATGACCCTTATCCATTGTAACTAACAAGTAATGGTAATACATTATTCCCTATCATTCCTACCTATTAGAGAATAGTTGTGTGGTTTTGCTAAAGATTCATGAAAATTTCAAGAAGTCTTTCAAAGACCTCATTGAGTGAAATGATCGAACTCGACATCATCTATCAGATATAAAAATAGATGGTGGTCATGAATGAATATGGTGCAAGTGCACCAGATCGTGAGTCAAACAAGCACAAAATAAAAATGACAATGCAAAGTTTTAAAATCTACCAAAATGCAAACCAAGCTAAAAGCTTCCAAATATCTGTAAAAAAATGTAAAAGTGTTCACAATATGGATAAAACCACCAAACCAAGACCCACGGGAGGTTTTATCGTTCCTCATTTGAACAAAAAAAAGCCTAGAGGAAGATTATATTGGCCTACCTTGTGCTCGGATCTGATACAAATGATGAAGAACACTAATACAAACAGACAACCAAAGGTTTGTATGAATGAAAAATACGTTGTATTACCAGAACATACCTATAAATAAGCAGTATTAATATTGATGACCCTTCTTTGTTACAACTAACATGTAATGGTAATACATTATTTCCTATCACTTCTAGAAAAAAATGTTTGGTTCACACCCAAAAAATGAACTGCATATATTTAAAAGAAGATGAATCATCTCTATTCAAAATTCCAATAATTTTTGAGTCAAACAAGGAAAAACCATTGGCCTTTATGTAGGCTTCTAAACAAAAATATCCAGTTCACACCCAAAAAATGAAATGGATATATTAAAAAAAACCATCCCTATTAAAAATTTCAACAATTTTCTAGTTAAACGAGGAAAACCATTTGCATTTAAGTAGGCTTCTACACAAAAATATCTAGTTCACGCCCTAGTAAATGCATATATTTAAAAGAATAATCATATCTATTCAAAATTCCAATAATTTTACAATAAAAAAAGGAAAAACCATTGGCCTTTAAGCAGGTTCCTACACAGAAATGTCCGGTTCACATCGAGAAAATGAAATACATATATTTAAAAGAAGAATCATCTCTACTCAAAATTCCAAAAAAATTCCAATCAAACAAGGAAAAACCATTGACCTTTAAGTAGGCTTCTACACAAAATATATTCAATTCACACCCCAAAAAATTAAATGCACACATTTAAAAGAAAAAAAATTTCTCTATTCAAAATTCCAACAAATTTTTTATCAAACGAGGAAAAACCATTGGCCTTTAAGTAGGATTCTACACAAAAATGTTGGATTCACACCTATAAAATGAAATGCATATATTTAAAATAAGAATCGTCATATAAAATCAAAATTCCAACAATTTTCTAGTCAAACGATGAGATTCCATAGACCTTTATGTAGGATTCTACTCAAAAATGTCTGCTCCACACCCTTGACAATGAAATGCATATATTTAGAAGTGTGAAGTGGTCTACTTGTAAGTACATCACTTTCATTTTGGGTAATACTTGGTTCATACTCGAACTCATTACAAATGCATATAAAAAGTATTAATAAAAATGTAAATAAAATATTCAATATTAGTTATAAATTGCAATTTATAACTAAAGAAAATGATTAGAATACCTGCAAAACATCCACAATAGATAAGTTTGTTTGTAGGCTCTTAGAAAAATATTGGACCCTCTCAACAAAAGGAAAGAGAGATAATCTATGAGGATTATTTTAGAAATCAATGGAATTATTGACTAACATATCAAGGAGGAAACTTCGATTGGACAATTCTTGGAGACTCACCTCTTCTCACACTATTAAAATTTCTTTGTAAGTAATCCAAATTCCACATGTTATGGCATAGTCATCACAAAATTTTTCCAAATAAAAAATTTCCTTTTGTTGTTCCATGTCATTATATTTTAACTTTTTCAAAAGATGTATATCCAACCTTGCTAGATTACAAAATCAAAATCCCACTGAGCTAATAAAAAACCTCGGCATAGGCCCATCAATCTACACTCTTCATAATATAATGAGTTAATAGATTAAAATCTTATCTACCTATAATTATTGACAAAGAACAAAGTGCTTTTGTGGTAGATTCTTGATGGAGTAATAATTGTACATGAATTTGTACATCCCATTGATAAAAACAAGAGGTCAGGCATGTTTTTCAAACTATATGTCAATAAGACATATGTCAGGGTCTCTTGGAATTTTTTTTATCAAAGTGCTTCATAAATTCAACTTCAACCAAAAGTGGATAAGTCTTGTCAAGGCTTGCATTTCCTACATAAAATTTCTCAGTGTTGGTTAATGGATCCCTTGATGGTTATTTTTCAAGTTTCAAAGGTATTTGTCAAGGAGATACTCTGTCATCATATATTTTCATTTTAGTGTTAGAGTCCTTAAGCAGGTCAATCAAGATAGATCCAATGATCAAAGGAATTTTGCCCTCACAAAACATAAATTTGACCTCATATATTCAGTTCACAGATGACGCACTCATTTCCTTATTAGCATCAGTGCCTCAAGCCAAAACGTTAAAAGGTATTATTTCTTCTTTTCAAAAGGTAGTTGGCCAAAGAATAAATTACTTTAAGAGTATAATTTATTTTTAAATACTTCCTAGAAAAGACAAATTAATTTTTCCAATATTTTGGGTTGTAAAATAATTTTTTTGCCTTTGATTCATTTGGAAATATCATTGTTTAAAGCCATATTAAAATATTCCTTATGGGAACATGTTATTGATAGAATCCAAAAGAAGTAGATGGAGAGGAGTGCTGCTCAACCAAGCAGGAAAAGGAATGCTAGTTAAATACTCACTTCATAGTATTTCCATTTATTACATGTCTCTTTTTAAGATCCTTAAAATGATTTAGCTAAAAAATTGAACAATTATAGAAAATAAATTTATGGTCTGGCTCAAAGGAGAAGAAGAGATTCCATCTCGTTTCTTGAAAATAAGTTTGCAGAAGAAAAGTCTTTTGAGGGTTGGGTTTTCAAAAAGTGGATCTTATGAATAAGGCTCTATTAGCTAAGCAAGCCTAGGCCTTAACTACTCAATTGAACACAGAATGGGTGCACATTATTTCATCTAAGTACCTAAACCAAAAAAAGGACTTCTTAAATGGTATTCTCCCTAAAAATGGTTCTGAGTTTTGGAAGAGTCTCATGTTGTCAAGAGAGTTAATTCAAAAAGGTGTAAGATGGAATCTGGGAGATGGTAAGAAGATCAATTTTTGGGAGGATCCTTGGGTGTTAGATACTTATTTATCTCAAATTCCATTGCTAGGTCAAGTAAAACCCTTTTTCTATTCATTGTTTGGTCCAAAAGTTACTGACTTTATGGATGTTGTGGTAGGATTTAAAAAATAGAAGATTTTAATAATCTATGTTGTCCTAGGAAGGAAGCTTGGTTTTTTATTATAGAAAATTTGAAGTTTCAAGTGCTAAAATCTCAATATGATGAAGATAATCTACTATGGAAATGGGAGAAGAATGGATATTTCTCGGTGAAATCAGCATACTTGTTGTTGGATTAAGCCAACCTTATTCCTCCACCTCCTTCAAAGTTTGGTAGGAAGGCCTTACTCCTAAGACACCATCTTTTATTGGTTAGTTATTCATAATAAAGTACTTACCATTGATAATATTTAGAAGAGGGATGTATTTAACAAACAGGTGCTTTCTTTGTGGATCATGGGTTGAATCCTTAGACCATCTCTTCTTTCAATACCTTTTTTCTTCTGCTATTTTGGATAACTTTTTGTAGGTCTTAGGAGTTAGTTGGGTGGCTCCATGTTGTGTGACTGACTTGAGCCTCCAATGGTCTTGATCATTTCTAGTCTAGGGGCCCAACCAATGGGACAAAACCCAACTTCTCCTCCAATTTAAATTCACTCGAGGAGTGAGCTAGAGGAGAATTTGAATTTTTGAAAATAAAAGAAACATTCTCCGTAACTTTCTAGAGGATTTTGAAACTAATGTGATCCACTTCACCTTCCACATCATTAAACGCACACACATTTCGCTCCTTCCAAACACCCCACATCACATGAGGTAGCAAGAATTCCCAAAAGTACTTGAGACGCAGAGAGGAAAAAGGAGACCCCCACCGATAAACACATTCCAGAATCAAGTTGGGCAACACTCAAAAGATATCCAACCAAGAGAAAATGAAATAGAGCACTTTTTAAAAGACCCGATAATTGAGGAGAAGATGAGAAGACGACTCCCAAACCTGTTTACAAAGGAAGCAACGGTTAACTAAACAAAAAACCTTTCTTAATGAGATTTTTAATAAATAAGATCTTATTTGCACCGCGAACCAAATGAAATAAAATATGCTTCTTTTCTCTATAAAACAAATAAGTTAATTAATCATAATTAAATGTTTGTTAATTAACTGTTTAGATTCAATTCCTTAAATTTATTTTTATCAACAAACTAAAAATTATTATATATTTTAAAAACCGTCCCACAACAGTTACTATATATTTCAATAGCTTTCATAGATATACTAGCAGGATGGTTGTATGGCGCAAAACAGGTGGTAAGATGGGGTTGAATAAGCCTGTGTATGGAGAATATGCATTATATTCCACGAAACAATCGTTGTTATACGATTGAAGATGTACTACCTACCTGGTGTGAATTTTTAGATAAACATAACGACTACCGTGTTATCTAGTGTAAACTGAATCATCAACGATGACATGTTAGTTACCATTATAACTATTTCCACTTAATTTATCCCATCGAACATTTAGTTTAACCGCTTACAGGTGTTAATTCCACGGTTTTTAATTAAATATTATTTTATTAATATAATGAATTTAAAAAAAATAATAATACGTACTTAAATTGTGCCTCCTAGTGAAATAAAAAAATTGGATATGGTGTGGACTACACGTCTTCTTTGTGAAGTTGATGTAAACTTTTACATTAGATTACTCTACTTTGTTTTGCATCTAGTCGTCGATGACTTGTTAGTTAACATTTTAACTATTTTCACTTAATTTATCCCATCGAACATTTAGCTTAACCGCTTTCTAAAAATTAATACGTACTTAAATTGTGCATCCGAGTGAAATAAAAAAATTGGATATGGTGTGGACTATATTAAGCCAAAAGCTAGGGGTCCATGTCTTGTTTACGAAGTTGATGTAAACTTTTACATTAGATTACTCTACATTGTTTTGCATCTACTTAGAGTACATAGATATCAGATATCATTCTCCTTATAGTGTAATTAACGATATAAGTATATAATTAGATATATAAAAATATATTAAATTATATATGAATGATAGAAAGGAGAAAAAGAAAAGGTTTTATTTATATTATTGATATAATTTTTTTATATATTAACTATGCATGTTGAAATATTGCTATTATAATTTTTTAGTAAAAGTTTTGCTTCTTCTTTAACATTTTTTTTCATGTGTCACTATCCACTATAGATGTAAACAACTTTTCAAGTGATGGCATCCATGAGGTTTATCTTTTCTTGACTACCTTGTTTCAAAATCCTATCCATCTCAAGGTCCTTGCCAAGCAAGCAAAACTCGTTGGCTTTGTTGCTCCCAAATTAACAAGTATCATTTTTCTCAACATGTCCTTATACTAGGTAAAGACATAATTTTTATTGTTTTGCATAAATGTGTAGATTAATTTTTCCTGTAATATTGGTTGAGGATCCCTCTACATTTTAAATTCCACTCTTGCCTAGATAAAAAATCATTCAAGCATTTTCCCACTTTAAGATCATTCAAGCATTTTAAATTCCACTCTTGGTTGAATTTGAATATCTCATAGTAGGAACACTATTGAATATCTTGATCCTCAAGTCTCATTCATTATCACATGGAATAAATGTGTCATACTTTAAAAAGTGCATGAGGTTAGAGATATAATAAAGCACTTCATTGAGGTGCACAAACAATATAGGTTTCCTACAAGCAAATGAACATAGACTATGACTAGAAAGAGTGCCTCTTTAAGGGATTACTTGGATAATTTTATGGTTACCTCCATGTTGGAGAGTCTTTGTCCCAATATTTTTATGGAAAACATGCCTTTGCCAACATGGTACGAAGAAGACTCAAATTAATTTTGATTTGTTAATAGATCTTAAAAATTTATTCAAGGAATCTCTCCCCTCTAAACACACCTCCTACCAATGCACCCATTAAATATAGGGAAGTTAAACTTACATTCAAGTTTGATCTCCATAAACTCCTCTAACATGGACCCCTATCTAGACTAAAATGAAAAGTCTTTGGAGGAACTAAGTGAATTTGATGTTCAAAACCATAAGTGAGAGCAACCTTAAGATACCTACAAAAAACATTATAAAAAATAATTATATCATGTGGGTGGTATGAGAAGGAATGCAAATTATTTTTCCTATGTTATTTAGACAATGGAGTGCTCTACATAGTATTTCATATTTTCACATGATGTACTTCCACTTGAGGTAGGTGGAAAAATACATAGGAACCTTGCTAAAGATCTTAATGTAGAAATTCTGAGATCCACTTGGCTTAGCGATTTGACCATTCTACTCTATTTTCTAATAGAACAGTTTATCCTATCATTGATAAACTTACAATCATCTCATTTTTATTCACTTACTCCTATGGAAGTTTCTATATATGTTGATAGCATAATATCAAAAAATATTTCACAATATCTTTAAAACTTTACTAGACCTTTTGTTAGAATATTTAGTATAGAATTGTCTCACTACGTGTTGTCACCTTTTATTGGACAATTTTAAATTTTAATTTTTTTTTATTTGATATTATTTTTTGTCATTAAATTGGACAACAAGAAAAAAAAAGGCAAAGGAAATAGTGAACTTGACTATCCTTCCATGGTAGCTACACGAATTTTCTACTATATTTTTAAGAATAATTACAAACACAATACATGTTAGATTTTGAAGCTATAAACTTAAGAAAATGTAATAACAATTAATGAAATAAGAAACTAATGTTATACTTATGATAATGGTAATATAATAAATAAGTAAAACTCATAGAGAACTCATAAAAATGCTATTAATGATATCTCACAAAAATAGTACAATGCTTTTAAGTATCCAGTAAGTGTCACTTAACTCCAAGCCATACCATGTGTATATAGCCTTTTTATAATGAATCTTGGATGGCTATGACTCTTGGTCTTCCATATTCCTATGACTCTTCATCTTCTTGTAGACTTATGCATGATAGACAAGTGTGGACATGCATACCTAACTAGGATACTTGTTCTTCCTATTCTTGAAGGACTCATGTATATGTGAACATCATGCACATTTACATCATTGCACATTCTTGTGAATTTATTCCATTTACATCATGCACATTTACATCATTGCACATTTACATGAAGGACAAATTTTACAACTATGGAGATTCCAGCATCTCTCTACCTTGTGCCCAATTACTACATCTATTTTTTGTAGCCAAATATCTTTGACCATTTTGTCCTTCATAGAAACTGTTCTTGTCAATCTTTGATACTGATTTGGTGTCACCATTTTCTATTACAAACTCTATCTTTTGCTTATTACTACTAGTTTAACCTGTACACTCAAAATATATAATTTTTTTTTTATTGCAATTGATTCTTTTGTTTTTTGCTCATGCTTTTTTGAACCTGTATCTTCATGTCTCATCAAATCTGAATCAAATCCATTAGTATACTTCTCAAAATAATCATTAGACTGATCTCTATCAATATTTGTATTTGTGCCTTCATCAACTGAACAATCATGAATTGTATTCAAATCACTTGTATCACATATAGCATCAATATTTGTAGTAGGTTCTTCTATCTTTGTCATGCAATCTAAGTCACTAGTGTCAATTTTTGGATTATAGTATTTCCTTTCATATTGACTAGAATTATAGTTTACATCTTTATCCATTTGAAGAAGGTCACTAGTATCATAGCATGAATCAATCATCAATGGTCTTCATTCTATGGTATTGCAACATGAATCTACCATCATATTTCTTAAGTCATTTGTATCATTAGAAGCATCTTTCATTTCTATCTTGTTCTTTACTTCTTCAATATGTTTTTGTTCTTTCATCTTAGAAATATTAAGAGTAATAATTCCTTTGTAGATTATTCTCCATAGATTGATAGGTATAGTAACAAAATATTCATAGCAATCATTAGAATTATTAAGAACACTTTGCATATTTTTTTGAAGTATATAATAATATTTTTTTCTGCTTCATTAGTAATATCTACATTTCTACTGTTCAACTCATTTGCTTCATCAGTATATTTGTTCTTCAAATATTCTATGATGCTTTCTTGTCTTCTATTCTTATTTTTTAGACCTTCATTGGAAAGTAATACCATATATATCAGGTCTCCTATATCACTTGGTGGCATTAAACTATTTTTAAAATATTTATATGTCTCATCAAGTCATCTATTCAGATAATTACTAAGTGCTGAGAAAATTTCATTTTTGAGGTCTTTTAACATTGATTGTACAACACCCTTTTTATTCTTTTCTATCAAGTGTTGTGTATGACATTTTAATCTTTCCAATCTTTCTGAAATTTCCTGAATGTCTAATTGTTCTTCTTGGACTTCTTGACTGCATATTTGTCCTTCTTGACAACATATGTTCCCTATTTCAATTGTCTTTAACTCATGTATTTTTGTTTCTATTTTTTGGTCATTTGTTTTCTTCTTCATTTGGTTTTTCTTTGCCATGTTCTTTTGATGTAGACTACCTTATGACTCCCTAATTTAAATTTCAAGTCCTATGTTTTGTAGAAAACCTTTTAACTTTCTAAATATGATTTCTAAATTTAAAATATCTAATTTGATATTCAAGTACTTATACCTCCACTTCTAAAAATTTAGGATTAAAAAAAAACAATATTTACAAATTTATGTAATCCTAATTTAATGTAGACTGCCTTGTTTCTTCAAACTTATCAACTATGCAAATTTGCAAGACTCTTTAATAATCTTCAATATATAAAAAAAGCTTATAATTGTAATATTCAGATTCTTCAAAAGTTTCTTTTAAATTTTAACTTTGGATAATATTCTACTTTTCACCTTATAACTCCCACTTACCTTAAATTTTTAACTTTTAAGAATATGGTGAATAATACCTTTAGACGTTTCCTCTTTAATGCTTGCTGGATGCTTTTCCTTTCCTGGTTAGGTTGGCCAAGGTGCTTCCATTCTCCTGTGCGATGTCAGCTTGGCAGCAAGGGCGAGGACGTTTGTAGTTAGTTTCAGAAAACGATGTACTATAACTCCGTTGAAGTGGACTTCTTCTGTGCTCTGCCAGGTGACACGACACTTCGTTTCTGTCACTGTTTGCTGTCAAAATGCTATGACACTCCGCGCTATTAACAGTGATTGTTAGACATACGCTATTCCAAGTGACCGTTAAGCTCCTTATCTGAAAACTGATCTGAGCTTCCAGCTTGAGCATTCCACTTTGAGCGTTTTGAATGCTTCTGTTCGTTCATGTTTTTCCAACTCTAAATTGTAGTATCCTCGGATGCCGCCAAAGGTTAATAGAGCCGAAGATCGTAACTGCTAGCCTCCCTTCGCGGTGATATTTTTCGTCCTCTGCTCGTCGATTGGGTTACGTTGGCGTTACTATGATTTGCAGCCTTCAACATCTGCGCGAGCTGCGATTATTTCTTCTGCGCGGATGACTGTGTCTGGTTTTCCTTAAGTGGTGAAAACGACTCCGTTGTCTTATGTGCCTATTTGCTGTGCGGTTTCCAACTTGTGATTTACCTCTATAGTTTCCTTTGTCTGCCACTTGTCTCTACGGTGATAAAACAAAAAAAATGTATCTTCCTTCGCAGTTTTGCAGATGAACTGTGAGTTACCAGTATTGTCTGTTACACTCGTTGGAGAAAGAAATTAATCTCCACTGCGTAATTAAACACCATAAACATTCGATGCTGCCACGTTAGTCTACCGTTGGCTTCACTACCTGATGCCGTTTCACTGAATGTGACTCCCATTGCTAGGAAAATGTTCTTTTGACGGTTCAGAATCTTCACATGTTCGTTGTCCAAAAATGTTTGACTAACGGCTATCTGATGAGAGCAATCCTTGCGAATGGTTAAAAAAAAAGGTGATATTTTCTAGCGCTTTTGCTTGGTTACTGCGCGTGGCTCACCAGATTCTTTTTGCAACAGTCGTGCTACGATTTGCTCGGATGGGCTTTTCATTTTTTTAAAGACTATCTCCGACGTTCGCTAGATGATCCTCAATGACACTGTGACAGTGCTTCCCAAATTATTCGAATATGCTTCGGCTGCAAATTAATGTAATGTCCCTTCTGTGAACAGATGCGTCACTGCCTTGTTATCTCTGCCTTCACCAAAGACTCTATAACTGCATAAAGTGGTGGCCACGTCGTCAATCGGCCATGTGCACGCTGCCTGTTTGCTATAATAACTCCTACGTTGTATAGTTGTTGTCGTCAGGTCCTTCGCAGTGATATCCAAGGTGTTATGTGAAACCTCCTCAACTATCTGTCACGCGTTCGTTGTTCCACTTCGAAGGTTCAGGCAGCGTTGATTTATCCTTTGAGTGGTTTTCTCCGTTAAGATTGTAACGCCTGTTCGCTTCTACTGTCGTCAAATCTTGCTGGTGTTGTTAGGCCTAAAGCAACGTCCACTCCTGTATCCTCCAATACAAATAGCGAACAATATAGTAGCTAATTCGTCTCCCTTTTGTTTCTTCTTCAACGACCTCTTGAAACTTCTTTGGGTTTCTCCAGAGAGCGGCGATTTTGGAGTGGATCAACAGCAAGACGACTTTCCTCAATATTGATGTGAGGCAGTGGCTTGTCTTTGCTGTAGCTTGGCAACGATCTCCTTTTAGACTCTACGTATTCTGTATTCTATCGAAATTGGCTCCTCTAATGGTGCACGTCTGTGATAGCTTCAACCCAATCGCTGCTATGTTGTCCTTCCCCCCGTTTTTTGAACGGCTTTGAAGTGTGCTATGTGTCACTTTAATCAATGTTCCTTGACAATGGTGACGGCTCGTTCTACATAGATGCTTGCCCCCTGTGCTTCAAGCCTTGCCTGGTTTGCTTTGCTTAATTATGATTCCAAGCTTTTAACCTTTTTAAACAGAGTGCCTTGAATTATAAAACTTATGCACTCCTAATTTTTAAAATGAAGTCTTCTTTCCTTTCAATAGGTAATGGGATATTGATATTTTATTTTCCTCTTGAGATATATCTAACTCCTATTTTTTTATATGTGCCGGTTTTAAACCTTATAGAAAACTATCTTCTGCACTTCCTTCTTTAACCAGAAACCATTCTCTTGCAGCTATAAACCTAAAGTTTGGTGCTTCTAGAACTTAATAATGAACCAAATATGAATGAACCTTTTGCACCAAAGTTGATGTTCTTGGTGATTTGGATCACCCAAATACTGTCCTCAATCTCTGAAATCTACATGGAAGCTCTTTCATATTTTGACTCAAACTCACCTTCAATTTCTACTATAAAAATCAGCAACTTCTTTTTCCCTTGAGCTCTCCTTGAATCTCCTTTAATGGTCTTCTATCAAACAATCTCACGATGGTGGTGTTTGCATGCAGCTGTGCACAACGGCAAGTTTGGTTTACAAAAACGCAAGGGATGAATAATGGAAACTAGGATGTCCCTTATGGCTCTGATACCACTGTTAGATTTTGAAGCTATAAACTTAAGGAAATGTAATAGCAAGTAATGAAATAAGCAACTAATGTTATGACTATGATAATGGCAATATAATAAATAAGTAAAACTCATAGAAAACTTCTATATGAACTCATAAAACTGCCATTAATGATATCTCATAAAAATAGTACAATGCTTTGTAAGTGACTAGTAAGTGTCACTTAACTCAAGGCTATACCATGTGTATATAGCCTTTTTACAATGACTCTTGGATGGTTGGCCTTCCATATTTCTATGATATTATCTTTATTTATCAATTATATTTTTTCATATACTCTTAATATTAAAAGTGAAGATCCTCAAAATATAATTACCATGATAGCTTATTCATTCACATTGAATGCTGACAATTAAAAAAGTAATCCCGTTGTATACAACATTTTAAATGTGTTAAATATATTAGGAGACTCACTAGGCTACATATAGTGGTAGACTCGATAGTTTTATAACCATGGATATCCAAATGATGAGTTGCATTTCAAAACTATTAACCATGGACTCCTAGATGATGATGTACTAAATTTTAGGTGAAAGCACGAGGATACGGAAACAAAAAGGAATATGCCAAGTACGATGCTTTTAAAACCAAACTTAACGCTAAAAGCCTATATATTGCAAAATGCATGAAAAGAAAGAACATAGACGAATCGACACAAGATAAAAGCAATATGAAATATGCTGCCCTTTTTATTGATATGCTTTCAAAGTCATGTTACAATACGTCTCCTTCCTTTTTAGGGGATAGGAGCGTCAAATATGTTTCTTTATCACATCCATAGATAGCAAATCCTTCTTCCGCGTGCCCACATGTAAGATGGGCGGACCAAAACGTCACCGCCGCTTGTGTGTATGATTGTTGATTCCTTCCTACTCCTCTGATGTCGAAGACCTACGTTCAAGGAAACATAAAATATTAGTAGCACCTGCAGATAGAATAAAACATGCGTTTCCCAAGGCCTACTGTTAGTGTATGCATGAAAATATTAAAACGATGACCGAATAACATCAGAACGACCTACAAATTTGATAGAAGCATGAATATGTTACCAGGAGACCACTGCAAAAAGAACAGTCAGGAAATTCCTCACAGATTTGTATTCGCTCCGGGGTGGGACGAATTAACCTACAACAATTTGTCAGAAAGCACCCTCTTCAATGTCCTACCTAGGAAGCTCCAAATGACCTACAAAGTTGGGGTTAGCTAATTGGGGGTGTTTTGGGAAGACCCAGATGGTCATATTTCTCCAATTTTGCCTCTAGCACCCAGATTTTGATGATGGCATCTACAGATTAGTAAAGGCGGGAAATGATAAAAACCTGGTCAAAAATGCTCAGAATGAAGTGAAATTTAAACTACAACCTATTTAAATAACCTAGAATAAGATGCAAAAGAAAAATCAAAGAAATATATCACATATTTCTATTCATCCCGGGGTGGGGCGTTTAGGACTACGATAGCTTGGGGAGCGCCCGGGGGCAGGACGCCCACCGTTTGGGACTTTGTTTCGGCACCAATCCACTTGGGATGGGTCCAAAACCTATTATGGGGTGTTGTCAACAAATTTTGTGGGATATTGTGGCCAAAAATTAGGTTTTGGGTCTTGATTCGTGCTTCCAATAGTCACCCAATAACCTCCCTTTCGAATGAGAGATTAAGGATGTGAAAGGCACAAATCGCAAGTAGGTATGTAAATTGGCAGCACTTCGTTGCTCAAATGCTCCTTCTCTATATCTCTTTTGGGTGAGAAAACTCACCAATTTATAGACCTAGGGTCTCTTTGTTTGAATTGCGCATGCGAGGGTGCCACTTGAGTTGCATGTCCTATTTTGAGAAAAATATTATTCCCTGATTTAGAGTCTCCTTGCATGAGGCCTCCAAAAATCTAAGACATGCATGACTGAAGTCTTTCTCCTTGATTTGGAGCCATTCCTCGCAATTGCATGGCCTGAAGCTTCAGTTAACTGGCGGACTTGTCGAGGTTTGACTTTTTGCCAGTCAAAGTTGCTATTCGCCTCACCCTGGGGTGAATGCCGATATTCGTCCCTGGGTGGGACGAATGCCAGTTTGTATTCATCCCTGGGTGGGACGAGCAGAGAGCAAGGTGCCAAAAAGGTGCCAAATTGACCTCTGACCTCCAAACTACTTTTGGGAGTGGTTAGGACCACTGTTTAACCTCTAGGGGCTGCCCTGGGGGCTGTGTGTGTCAATGCGATCAGCGCTTGTTGTCACATAATCGGATTGGTGTTGTTTTGGTGTCTACAGATGCCCCTTTTTGGGAAGCATTGTGCAAGGCGCAACGCCGAGCAAAAATAGATAACCAAAGCACTAATGATTAGGGTTTCTCAGTAACCTAACCAACTCTTGATGCCCCAAGTATGGAAAGGGCACGCATTCTTGAATCCTTGCTTCTGACGAGCTAAGGAACTTAATTCAAGTGTTAACCTTGTTCAGTGAGGTGTTACTTGAACTTGGACATTGATCAGTCATGAATAGGCAAAGGGCGCAACCTTTTGTCTATGGGAACCTTGAGTTCATGATTCACGAATGCCAAGTGTTTGATCAGCTTGTGATTATTGCTTGTTTGCTGCCCCAAGCAGGGGCATGATTGTCTTTGTCAATGATCCTTTGAATGCGTGTCATTTCCTTGATTGGGTGTGTTTTTGTTGATTGGTGACTAAGTGTGACTACCCCCTCAAGCGACGAATCGATGAGGGAATGACCGACATGAGAAAAGCGATGAGTCGCTTGACCCAAGATGACTTAGGTAAGGGTGCCTTCAGTTGTTTACCTTTGAATGCTCAAGCAGTTTCCGAACATTCTGACCTATTTTTGGTGGGTTTAAACCCTTTTTGCGATGCCATTTGGAGCTGAAATTGACAAAAATCCATTCTCCCGTGGAGCGGTCCAGCTATAGTAGCCTTCTTAGGGAGTAGGATAGTGAAAATTCATGACCCCAACATCTATTTTGGATGCCAAGAATGTCAGGCGCAAAAGCGCCTTCGTTCGGCAATGTTATTGCTATTTTTGGTTGGGTTTTGACCCATTTTGTGATGCCGTTTGGGGATGAAATTCTCGAAAATCCGTCGTCCCGTGGAGTGGTCCGGCTATGGTAGCCTTCTTAGGGAGTAGGATAGTGAGGATTTGTGACCCCGACATCTATTTTGCATGCCCGTAATGTCAAGTGCAAGCACTCTCATTGGACAGTTTTATTGCTCTTTGTGGTGCATTTTTGTGCAATTTTTGCTGTTTTTGAAATTTTTGCTTTGTATTCGTCCTTGGGTGGGACGAATTCTTGTTGAGTATTCGTCCCAGGGTGGGACGAGTGCTAACTAGAGTGCTCGTCCTAGGGGGGAACGAGTATAGGCTCAAAAGCCTATTTAAAGGCCAAAACTGGGTTTTGGGCTCATTTGCATTTGTTTTTCCTGGTGATTTGGAGCTCTGAGGAGGAGGTCAATTTTGCGAAGCGAAGCGCTACCAAATTTTCCTGCCACCATGAGTTCATGAACCGGATCGAGCGGCGAAGCCGAAGCGAGACCAGTGAGTGCCCTTCCTCTTTATTGGTTGTTTGTTACAGTTTTGAAAAAAACCGCAATGTGTGTTGTTTTTGTTTGTTTGTTTGTTTTTTTAAAAGAAATAGTTTATAAAAATTAACACTTAAGTCTAAAACATAGTTGAACCCTAGGGAAACAAAGATCAAAAGTGTAGTTTAAAACTTAGCTAAAAAACTTAGTTTAGAACATAACTTTTTTTTTTTTTTAAATTTAAAAATTGTGCTGTACCCGAATGGAACCAAGATTAAACTTAGGTTAGAGACATAGGGAAAACTAAGCGTAAAGACGTTGCTTAACCCTAGTTATTTTTTTTTTTTTTTTTTAATTTTTTTTGAGTTAAAAACCCTAGGCTGACAAACTGTTGTTGTTTTTTTTTTTGTGTTTATGTTTAATTTATCAGTTAGAGTTAAAAACCCTAGACTGACAAACTGTTGTTTTTTTATTTTTTTGTGTTTATGTTTAATTTATCAGGTAGAGTTAAAAACCCTAGGCTGACAAACTAGTTTTTTTATTGTTTATAGTTGTACATTGTGTATTATGCATTGCTGAAATGTTCATGTTATCTCTGTACAGTTTTTCCTATTTTTTAATGTTTTTATTTTGTTTGCTTTTGCAGGTTGTGAAGAGCCGGTACCGTGTGCCCACGGTTTTCACTGAAGCATGGGAGGCACTGACTTTGGTGGACTGGGAGTGGCTTGACGCCCTTGGGCTCAAGCAGGTGACTCGGTTGGAGCCGATGGTCGGGGATCGGGCCTACCTGACGACCCTGATCAACTTATGGGAACCATGGACCAATACCTTCCATCTCCCAATAGGGGAGATGACGGTGACCTTGGAGGACGTCTACCGGATTCTATGGATTTTGATAGATGGATTACCGATCAGGACGACATCATGGGATCAACGAACAATAGTGCTGACACGCTGCTTCGGGCATGGAGAGGCGATGGGTGTGGATAGCCCAGTGGAGAGGGCAGAGATCGACTATCATATTGGTGGCATTCTGGTTCGATGGTGGCTGGAGAAGGGAGTGTTGGGAGTGAGGCACACATTACTGATGGGCCTCATTTCCAACATGCTACTACCTGACTCTTCGGGGGTGAGGTTCTCATGGAACCTACTGGAGGTGGTATTCAGGCTGGTGGAGTGTCCAACGGATACATCGATGATCATGAGGTGGGGACAGACTTTGCTGGCATAGCTCTATGATGAGTTGTACGAGGTCCGCTATGGAGGCGGAAGGGGATTAGTTGCAGCTACTTGTTGTAGTGTTGGGCATGGCAGCACATAGCGGTGGAGAGGCCGGTGGGGTTACCATGGATGACTCGAGCCGAGATGGTGGATAGGGATATCGGGTATGCGGCTCTATGGCGGTGGTATGAGGAGCAGGGATAGAGTCGATGATGGGCAGGTGTCGTAGGGCACTATGCGGATGCCTTTGCTCGGCTTACTCTAGGGGATGTGTTCTGGCATCCCTACTAGGACTGTCCAGCCTAGCCTGAGGCTGGAGAGTGGCTCCGATGGGTTCGTAGGGGGCGGTGGCTGATTGGGTGGCATGGGATGGAGCAGGAGTTCTTCCCTTATAGCCGGGTGACATGATAGTTTGGGGTATGCTAGGGGTTGCCTGGGGAGCCCTTGGTCTATCAACATTGGGGGGATGAGAAGACTCTAGCTTGGCCAGTCATTGCACCATTGGATGAGGATGTAGATGCCACGATTGACGTCCCAGATGTGGATGACGTCGGGGTGATGGCTGAGTATGAGTAGTGGTGGCGAGGCGAGGGGCCTCTAGGCGGTGCGGAGGTGGCAGCAGTAGGGGATGAGGGTGCAGAGGCACCAGATGAGGGTTGGGGTGCTCCGTTGGATGATGCGGAGATGGTGGAGGTTGAGGATGCGGGCATGGATTATGGGGTTTTGGACCAACCAAAAATGTAGGACGTCTCGGAGCAGTGGGAGCCAGAGCAGGCTGCTGTTCTAGAGATGGCAATGCCTCAGGCAGTGGCGGAGGACACGGAGGTAGGGTTGCATGTTGAGAATGCATGATTGGTGGAGCTGCTATGGATGCGAGATGAGGAGAATGCATGATTGGTGGGGTTACTCCGGAGGTGGGATGAGGAGCTCGGGGATGCACTATGGGAGAGGGATCTCCTACGAACGTAGCTAGCAGAGCAGGAGAACGCATGGGCTGTGTACCATCGGTAGGATGGGGATACCGATGTTGTGCGAGAGGGATCTCCTACGAACGTGGTTGGCATAGCATGACGGTACTTTGGTGATGTATCGTCAGCGAGAAATGGACTCGGTGCGGTATCGGTTGGAGCTGGAGGCAGAGATTGATCGCCTCGGTGGGTAGGTCCCTGCGCCCTCTAGAGGGGGCTCTTCATGCTGGATGAGGGGCAGTGATACTGAGCAGTCAGCATCATCTCATCGTAGGTGATTGGATGAGGGAGGCGGTAGTAGGCGTGATGCAGGGGCTAGCAACAGGGGGGGCGAATGGTGGCCGACGCCCTAGGCTTGGGGGTTTTTGAACTTTGGGATTTTGTTGTGGGGTCATAGGACCTGTTCATTGTAGCCTGCGGGCATTGTTTTTGATAATATATATACAGATGACATTCTTTGTGTGTAAACACTTGTCATGATTTATTTTTATTTTTATGCATAGTTATTGATGATGATGTATGCATATGGGATTATGAATGCGATGTGTCTAATTAGATGATGTATGCATATGGAATGAATGAAATGAGTTGGTGATAACTTGTCGATGGCACCATAGACTGTTCAAGATTGACTGGCTTATTGTACTTATGGAATGGCTTTGTGGGAGGACTTGGCATGTGATAACTTTGTTTTTGTATTGTACATATTTTTGGATGATGATGGACGTAATGAAATGTACCAGTTGTTTTTAAAATGTAATTAAGCTTTTCTGAGACTCAGATATTTTACCTAACTAGCCAAAACTGTACATTTATCTCGCAAGATTTTTGAACAAGGTATAAATCAGACTTGAGTTTTGCCCAGTTATTTCACATCCCTGTGTGTGCAATTGAGTTCGTTTATGTGGTATTTGTCAGGATACCGCCAGTGCCAGATAGGCTATCAACCAAACCTGTACTGAGGATCACCTAATTAGCTCCACTAACTCCGTTGTTGTATTTAGTAAGATTAATCCATGAGACAACCTAAAGGTACCATAAGCTAGCTCATCCACATGCAAACATTGGTCTGCTCACACGCAAAGCTAATGTGATAGACATATCATCATGCGTTTAGGATACCGCCATTGCCAGGTAGGTTGTCCACCAAACCCGTAATGAGGATCACCTAGATGGTTTTCTGAATGCTGAGAATTCCAGGGATTCAAGTTCAGGATTTTTATTGGCTCAACGGTTTAGGATATTTGCTCGTATACAAAGTGATGAAAATCACTATTTATTTTGTTCTTTTTTTGTTTTTCTTTTGGAGCAAGGATTTTGAATAGTGGTGATAACCACTGTTATTTGATTTGGCTTTTGAGCTTTGTAAGGTTAAGCTGGTATGTTTGTGACTGGTGAATAACATTGATCCTTTTAGGCCTTGGGGATGACTACCCATCCTTGGCAGGGACATGTAGTATGAATCCTTACGACTTTGGGAACCAAAGGGGAGTATGGAGATTATGAAGTAAGGGTATTGATATTTTAGGCCTTGGGGATGACTACCCATCCTTAGCAGGGACGTGTAGTACGAATCCTTACGACTTGGGAGACCAAAGGTGATTGTGATGATGGCTTGTGGAAATGTTGTTTTTGAATGGTCATTGATCCTTTTAGGCCTTGGGGATGACTACCCATCCTTGGCAGGGACGTGTAGTATGAATCCTTACAACTTTGAGGACCAACAATGATTGGGAGTTTTGGTAGTGGTGAAAACCACTGTTTATTTAGGGGAATTGATGGGGAAGAACTTGTCCTTTTGTCAATTCTCAGCACTCTTGAACCATTCGCATAGGGGGATGAACAGGCTAATCTTTCACCTATGGTACCTTAGACTGCTTTGTAGGTTTCTCTTGCATTCACACAACTTAGGAATTATTTTATGTGTTTTAACTTGTGTAGGGATGTTACGTAACGAGGCTTGACCCAAGTAAAACTTTCCCTTGGAAAATCCGTTTAACTTTGTACAGTTTTTGGCTAGGAATTTAAAGACAGCTGAATGATGAAAACCCTATATACATTAGGAGACAACTGACTTTGCTAAAAATGGTGATGGTGTGATTCGGGATGTATGCATTGATAAAATGGATTTTTTTTGTGGAAAATGAGGAAATTGCCAAGCAATTACAGTCTATGGTGCTTTTGACTTGTATGACCTAGCAAATATGCAATGTATGGATGTGATGCCTAATGCAACCTATATTTTTGTATTTTGATGTTTTATGAGTATGCATGGAATTGAGATGCAATTTTTTTTGTTATTTTTGATGATTTTTATTGTTTTTGTTTGTTTTTGAATATTTGTTTTGACCAAGCGGTTATGGTAACCCTTGGAGCTTTTGGTTTGACCAAAGGGTTTATGGATACCTTTGGGGCATTTATGGGGTTGACCAAGTGATTACGGGAATCCTTGGAGCTTTTGGTTTGACCAAAGGGTTTATGGACACCTTTGGAGCATTTTGGGTTGACCAAGCGATTATGGGAATCCTTGGAGCTTTTGGGTTGACCAAGCGATTGTGGGAATCCTTGGAGCTTTTGGGTTGACCAAGCGATTGTGGGAATCCTTGGAGCTTTTGGGTTGACCAAGTGATTGTAGGAATCCTTGGAGCTTTTGGGTTGACCAAGCGATTGTAGGAATCCTTGGAGCTTTTGTGTGGACTATGGCTCTCTAAATGTAGAATGGTCTCAAATGACTGATGTTCAGGGGTTCTAGCTCCTTGATTCCTTCAAGAGAGGCGAGCCGGTATGTTCCAGGTCCTATTTTACTATCAATCACATAAGGACCTAACCAGTTTGCCATGAACTTGTCCCTTAGATGGGATGACAAATTAGAATTCTGTTGATTCTCTTTTAAGACCAAATCTCCAACCTAAAAATCTCGTAGGTGAACCTTCATGTTATATGCTCTCTTAAGTCACTCTTGATAGATACGCAAATGCTCGAGAGCATTGACACGTCGTTCATCGAGCAACGTAAGTTGGTCTAACCGGGCCTGCCACGTAGTGTCATCATCGATGAACTCTTGCATTGAAATGCGTAGGGAAGGGATTTCCAACTCAAGAGGCATGACTACCTCGGAGCCATACACCAACGAAAATGGAGTTGCCCCAGTGGGCGTCCGAATGCTAGTGCGATAAGCCCATAGGGCAAGCAGGATCTGAATGTGCCAATCCTTATGATTATCTGCGATGGTATTTTTGAGGATGGCGACTAGCATTTTGTTGGATGCCTCTGCTTGCCCATTTTCCTGCGGATAATAGGGTGTTGAAAAATTATGCTAAATTTTGTACTTTGTGGTCAAAGCATGCACATATTTATTCTTGAAGGGCATCCCATTATCCGAGAGGATCTTGGATGGAATACCAAAATGACATATGATGTTATGCAAAATAAACTCCGCAATGCGAGGTCCAGTCGTAGAGGTTAACGGAATTGCTTCCACCCACTTGGTAAAATACTCTGTGGCCATTATGATAAATGTGTGATGACCCGACGACGTAGGGGAGATCTTTCCGATTAGATCAAAGCCCCACTACGAAAAAGGCCAAGCCGATTGGATCGGTTGCAAGGCCTGAGAAGGTACGTGTGTCAAATTGGCATGATGTTGACACTTCACGCACTTCTTCACATATGCACAACAATCTCGCTCTAAATATGGCCAATAATAACCCATGCAAAGAATGCGCTTTGCGATGGCCATACCGCTGAAGTGGCCACCGCACGTACCATCATGGGCTTGGGTGATCGCCCAAGCGGACTCCTGTTGGTCCAAGCAATGGAGGAGGATTCCTTCATAGCTCCGATGATACAAAATGTCTCCTAGCAAGACATGTTTTGCCGCTTTCTGTTTGAATGATCTTTTCACGGCTTGTGTCAATCCAAGTGGGAGAGTACCTAGCTTGAGGTAATCCCTTATGGGTGTGTACCAATCTTGCTGATCAGAAACCTCGATGGTATGAACGACCAATCCCTCCTGAAGTTCATCCCTAGCAAAAGTTGAGCGGGAAAGAACTTGTAAAAATAGCGTTGTGTTGCTATTAAGAGGGGTCGGGGAGAACAAGGACCCCCAGTTGGCTCGAGTCAGATAATCATGAATTCGAGAGAACCTATCTTGAGATGGTTCAATCTGGATCAGGTGGATTCCTAGCGTTAGGTCAGAGCTTGCACGCTCCATCATGGATTGCGATAATGTTTTGACCTGAATGGTTGTCATTTCACCATAAGGGTCTTGCGGGATTAGTGACCCCAAAGAGGCCATAGTATCCACAAAATGATTCGATGATCGAGGGAGTGCCTCGATGTCATACCATTCAAGTTGTGCCAGGAATTTGTCCACAAGGGCTTTATAGGCCTACAGAACTGGGCATTTACATTGGAATATCCCTTTAACTTGATTGACAATTAACAACGAATCACCAAAGATGTTTAATCGTTTAATGTTCATGGTGACTGTTGTTTGAAGACCTATGAGCAAGGCTTCGTATTCTGCATTGTTGTTGGTGCACGAGAAGTCTAATTTAAATGATAGAGGCATTGGAGCCCCTTGCGGTGTGAAGAATACAATTCCCGCACCACCTCCTTGCTCACATTTAGAACCATCGAAGAATAGGGTTATGTCAGCCTGTGACTCAGGCTCATCAGAATCTGGTGATTCTGAAACATGGAAGACCCCATCATCTGGTAGTTCTATGGTTAGAGGCTGATCATCTTCAAGAGGAGCCTCTGCCAGTTGATCGGTGATGACTTGACCTTTTATGGATTTCTGTCCAATGAACTCTATGTCAAACTCCGTCAACAACATGATCCATTTTGTCGTGCGGCTACTATGATAAGTATGACTCATCATGTATCACAATGGATTCTCCTTAGACACAACATACGTCTTGTTGCTCAGCATGTAATGGCATAGCTTCTTGGTAGCAAACACCACTGCCAAGCAGAGCTTCTCGACGTATGCATAGTTAAGTTCATAACTGACCAAGGTGCGGCTAAGATAGTAAGTAGCCTGTTCTTTGTGCAATTCATTGTTTTGGGATAGCATGGCGCCCAGTGCCACCTCAGTAGCTGAGATGTATAAGTAGAACGACACTCCTGGTCTAGGTGGTGCCAATACTAGCGACGAAGCCAAGTATTGTTTAATATCATCAAAGGTTGACTGGCACTCGTCATCCCAGTGGAATGCTACCCCCTTGTGCAATAATTTATTCATGGGTCGGCACTTGTCAGATAACTACGCTATGAAGCGCTTGATCGACGCGACCTTTCCTTGCAGACTTCTGAGTTGCTTGATGGTAGTTGGGGGAAGCATTTCAAGGATTGCCTTGACTTTGTTTGGATCCACCTCGATTCCTCGCTTGGAGACTATGAAACCCAAGAGCTTTCCAGATGTGATGCCAAATACGCACTTCTTGGGGTTTAGTCGGACTTTATGCTCAATGAGGCGATCGAGGATCTTGCGTAAGTCATCGAGATGATTTGGGCGCAAAAGAGATTTGGCCAACAAATCATCCATGTAATCTTCCAAAGTTTTGTGCATGTAATCATGGAAGATGTATGTCATGGCACGTTGGTAGGTGGCGCCAGCATTTTTAAGGCCAAAAGGCATGACCTTATAACAAAATGTCCCCCAAGGCATTGTGAACGCCATTTTTAGTTGGTCCTCGGGATTGATACGAATCTGATTGTATCCTGAGAAACCATCCATGAGGGAAAGCATTTCATGGCCCATTGTAGCATCTACCAATGCATCGATGCTAGGCAAGGGGAAATCATCCTTAGGACTCACTTTGTTTAGATCTCAAAAATTGGTGCATATGCGAATCCTCCCATCGAGCTTCTTGACGGGCACCATGTTAGACAACCATGGTGGATAATCCATGCGAGATGACAAACTATGCATCCAACAACTTTTGCAATTCATCTTTGACCATTAAGGCCATTGTTGGGTGCATCTTGCATAGTTTTTGCTTTACTGGCTTGATTGTCGGATCAAGCGTTAAATTATGCGTGACTAGCTACGGGTCTAGTCCCGACATGTCTTTGTATGACCATGCAAAAACCTCCTTCTTCTCCTTGAGAAGGGCAATGTAATCGGCTTGCTCTTCGGGGGAGAGACTTACCCCCAACTTGAGAATCCATGGATTCATTGGATCTGAGCCGATGTCTACGTTAGTCATCGCCTCGACCGACATGTGGGATCCGTCCTCCAACTGGTGTGGAGTTGGGATCAGGTGGATATCGTTTGCTGAATTAAGATCATCGTTGGGAACGTCAGGTTCCTCTTCAGCATGGAAGACATCCTGAGTCTATCCTAGAGTGAAATGAAACATCCCATCGCAAGGCCAATACTCTGATGGGGATGGTGGTGTGTCAGCGTGATCCCAATCTATAGCCTCTATGTCTAGATGCAATGACCGTGTTGGGTCGGCTGGATCATGGATGGGGGTGGTTAAGTCAATGGAGATCATGTTGATGAAATGATTGTGGTCTCCATTACCGTAGGTGTGATGACTCTGACATTCTAGATGTTCTTGGTGCTCTGGATCTGGCTCTGTGGGCACTGGCACAAATGGATCAGCCCTATGTGCGTATAAGAGGATAGGATCTACCCTAGGCACTGATGGTGCTATAGGGTCTCTAGGCGGAAGATGTTCTCTGTATACCTAGAGTGGCGGGTGCAGTAATTGCTATAACTGCGCCTAGTTTAGGTGCCACCTATGCCTTGGCCCTATGTGTAATTGTTCAAACATGTCATCTATGTCCAAGGGATATTGTTGTTGTCGCATATGATTGAGATTGAGGGGGGGCAGGGGGGGAGAGGGGGGGGGAAAAAGGGGGGGGGGGGGATTCTTGTGAGCTGGCATATGCTCCATTGGAACATCCAAAGGGAACATGGTCAGGAAGCTCTCTTGATAATCATCCATGGGATGTGCTTGTGAATGATTGTTATCCGACTCAAGAGGATCCCAAGGTGCTACCTCGTACTCCAACTCATCATCCGAAGACCCTTCTTGGTCTTGTCCATATCTTCCTTGGGGGTGAGTCCTTGAATTGTCTCCCTTTTCGATCGAAGGGAAAGGGTTGTTAAGGTCAACAAGGTTGTTTGTTCGTAATGGGAGATAATCCCCCAATGTATAAGTTGTGTTAGGATTGGCATATGGATCTAATGCCAACCCATCCTTGTTGCCTATCCCTAGGCCTTGCATGTTTTCTACCAAGATGTCCAGGGGCAAGGGGTGATTAAACCCTACTCCTGACTTGTCATAAGGCATTTGATATCTTGGTTGGCACAAAACATGCACTCCTTGCTCATACCTTCCCAACCCATATCCATGCCAATTGCATTGGCCAAGATATCTCAATGCGAAGTCTGGGTTAGACAAATAATTGACGTCCTCAACAAAGGGCTCTTCATCTTCCTCTTCTTGCAGGTAAGGTTCAACGCCATTATCCAGGCCCCCATAAACAAAGTTTGTCTGATTGGGTGGGTAGCCTAGAGGAACCATAGAGCCGATGGGGAGTCGAGGTCTCCCCATGTCTTGCATGGACTCAAGTGTGGGCGTTGCTACAATGTTTCTCACTAGATACTCCCCCAATCCTGTGTTGGTCATCTCAACTATGATTGTTGGCATTTGAGGAGGAGCGAATGGGAGTTCTCCCTGAGTCCACTCCATGTGGGGTGAACTAGGCATCTCGACTTCCATTCTACTAGGCATCTCTTCTATCGAGATGGTTGAGACTAAGGGTGGTTCCTCTTCCAGGGGTTTCTTTCCCTTGTCCTTTGGTGTGGCCATCGTAGGTGGCGTCATTGTTGAAGGACCAGATGAGGAAGATGGACCCGACGTAATCAGACCTTGTTTAGATGGATTTAACTAAAAATCCAAATGCGTTGATGGAAGGGTCGACTGCGGCATTAGTTGCACCGAATTGCAGTATTTGAAGGGCTCTAAGTCTACGGGGACTACATGCACCTGTCCTTCAAATGTATACTTTAAGCATTGATGAGCAATTGAAGGGACACACTTCATGTCTCGGATCCAAGGTCACCCCAACAAGATATTATAAGCCATCTCACCTTCTAAAATGTGGCACAATGTATGAATGGTCTTTTGTCCCACTTGGATGGGTAGGACAATTGTGCCAACTATCGAGCATATCGCATCATTGAATGCTCGAAGAGTATAGGTGGAAGGTACGATGTGAGAGGCCGACAACTTCAAATGTTTTAATGTTGCGGTTGTAATAATGTTACTGGATGAACCAGTGTCCACCAACACCCGCTTATACGGAATCCCGTTGACCCATGCAATAACGTGTAGGGGTGGATCCGCCACATCACCAGCCATCGATTTCAATTCATCTTCTCTAAAGGTGATGACTGGTTCTGTACATTGTTTCACATGGCCCATGAAGTTGTTGAAAGAATTTGCTTCATGGGGATGCAGCTCAATGGCCTTTAATATCTCCATGAGAGCCTCCCGATGGGGCGTTGATTGTTGAATAAGCTCGTATATGGAGAGCCTAGCCGATGTGGTCCTTAGACTTTGGGTAAGTCTAGTCCGAATCGTGGCCACTGGTCTAGGCGGGGGAAGTTGCGTAGGGTTCTGTTGAGGTTGTGACGTCGATGGAACTTCTCTTGTGACTGCCATGGGGGCAGCTCCGGGATATCTCTTGTTCCTAGTCACTATGCTTATCATCCCTACATACCCCTCCATGGGGCAATTCTGTTGCACCTCATTGACGTGAAGGGGTTTTGCTTGTGCATCATGTGCGGGCAAGGGGTCTCTGAAAACTCCCATTTGTTGGTTGTTGGGCGCTATGGGATTATCCACTGCCAATGTATTGTTGTCAATGAGGTCTTGCACCAAACCTTTGAACTTCCAACAGGTGTTAAGGTCATGTCCCTTTCGTCTGTGGAACCTACAGTACAAGTCCTCCCTGTACCCCTTAGGCTTTGGTGCATTAGGGTCTATGGTTTGAATTTCTGGCAGATTGATCAAGTTCACCATTGACAAGCGGTCAAACAGGGAGTCCCTGGACTCTGTGTAAGGCATAAATTGTCGCCTAGGGTGACGCTGCTGATTTTGTTCCTGCCTTTGGTTTTCTCTATCATAGTTGTTGGGAGGCACCACCTGATAGTTAGCCTTTGGAGGCTGTGTTGCTTGTGCAGGCTTAGGGACATTTATAGCAACTTGATTGACCGCGACGGGTTTCTGTTGCGTAGTCCCTATTTTGGTGTTCTTGTTCCATTCTTTTTCTTAGGCTTGGCAATTTCGCCATCCTGTATCTTGATCTCCTCGATGATTCTGGCTTGCGCCAGAGCTTCCTCTAAAGTGGCATATTGTTGCAGCTGCAATAGCATGGAGATCGATCTCAAACAACTCTTGGAGAACATTTGAGTCAAGTCGGACATAGGAGGGAGGTAGGGCAGCTTTGAAAGCAACGTCCTCCATCGGTTCCCATATGCCACCATAGATTCTTCCTCATACTGCCTGAGGCTAGCTAGATCACTTAGTGACGCCTTTTTCTTGGTGTTGAAGGTGAAGCATTCTAGGAACGCATCCACTAGCTGATCCAAGTTACAGATGTTGTGCTTTGGTAATTGAGTAAACCAATCCGAGGCAGAGCCTACGAATGTGGTTATAAATGTTCTTAATAGCAAAGCATCATTGTCCTGAATGCCAAAGCATTGGCTCAGGAATCGAGTCACATGCTCTTGGGCATCTTCCTCCCCTCTAAAGAGTGCCAACTAGGGCAGCTTAAAGTGTTCAGGGTATGGAGGTGCCGACATTGACGGATGCACAGGATGACTACGGAGTTGGCGTAAAGTAGGCTTTTGGGGCCCAGAAGTCTTGAGCTCCATAGACTCTAAGCGCTCTAGCAATGCTTTATATGCATCGGAGGATTTGATCTCCTCCTCCTTGGTTTGCTCCCACTGTGAGTTGCGAGGAATTTGAGGCCTTTGGAGGGGTAGCTGGGTAGCACCCCTTCTGCCTTGATAGGGCATTTCAGCCCACTCTTCTTCTTGTTCATACTCCTCATAGGCTTCTTGAGGAGTGTCTGGCCTAGGCTTGTAAACATTGATGGGTGCCCGCGGAGGGTGCCCATCATAGTGTCTGGGAGTGGCTTCCCGCTCAGGTCTAGGAGGTCTTGGAGGCAGTGCTTGATGAGGTCACGGAGACCTGTCTCGCACCAAGGGGTTGTGCCTCTCATACACTTCTAATTTATGTGCACGAGGGGTTGGGACCTTCTCAGGCACATTGTTGTGAAGCAACTCGGTTGTCTGACGCTGAATGCGCTCTTTGTTAAGGTGACACAAATGTTCTAATTGTTGTTGGTCTTGCTTGAGCCACATGATTTGCGCTTGGCGGGCGGCTAGTTTGGAAAATGCCAAGTCAATTTGTTCCATCGTCTCTTGTTTAGGAAGCCTAGATGCCTCTCCTACATGTCTATCTCGGTCATGGTGATCCGAGACCCCTATGGGTTGCTTCCCTCTGTCGAGGTTAGCGGCATTCACTTGAGGCTCTGGCCTCAATGAGTGATCCAGATACACAACGGGTGCGAAAGTGCATCGTTCCCATGCTGTGTATTGCTCTTGAGGAACATAGTGGTCTTCCTCATTCTCTCTGTTGTATGCATAAAAGGTGCGGGCAGAATTGTCTTGCCCTGTCTGGAAAGCCTGATACTCTGGATATTGCCTAGTGTTTCTAACAGTAATACGGGGTAAAGGAGGGATGACGAAGTCATGTGGCCCCTCCTTCTGGACCCTCTGTTGCTCTAACACTTCATCACTAGGCCACTCATAATGAGCGTCTAAGGGAGGTCTCCTTTCTATGTTGAGTGCCACGTGTAGGTTCTCCTCTTGAAAGGACCTAAGCTGAGTGGGGGTGCCCCTCAAGGAGGTGCCTCTATAGTCATGTTCTATAACGACATGATGTGGACTAACTTGTGTGTCATGCCACCAAGGCGGGATGACCAAGTCCTCAGGACTATATCGGAGGTGACTTGTCCCCCTTGGTGCACTCTCTGCAGCTTCTGCCCGTGATCGGGCTCGGCTACGGGTGTACACCATGGTGATGTTTACCTAAAAATGCGTAGATTTTTTTTTTTTTTCTTTTTATGATTTTTTATGCTACACTAAATAGAAAATATCACACACACAAGCAATGATTATCTCTTTTAAATATTAAAAGTGTGCCCTAAATCTGGTTTAGTGTGTTTTGTTTTTTTTTTGTTTTTGAAAGCTTTTTGTGAAGACCATTTAAATGCAATTATGATGGCTCTTATGACTCCCAAAATGGTCGCCCCTTCAATATACCATTGTCGGACCGATATACCAACCTCTCTATATACCCGCCCTTACGTGAGGGAGACTATAGGTACGTGAGAGCAGATGATACGTGGAACATAGGTGGTACGGAAGGGGAATCACTCTGTTTATGACACCTACCATAGAAGACTTATCCTCATGCATTGGGAATCACCCCAAGCTACACTTGGTCAGCTTTCGTCAGGATTTACGTCTAGCAACAGTCGCGATCGGGGTTATGGATGCAATATCTCAAGCCAAGGTGATGATGAAATCCACCATTGGTCTTGCTCAAGGGTTGGGGTTTTACGACCAACTCCTTGGTTTAAATTACCACGTGGTGTGTGGGGTTCTTTTTAAGTTGCAAAAATGAAACAAGCAAGCATTTAAACTCTCCTATGCAAGCAAAAAAACTAGAGAATAGAAAATAGAAAGCAAAAAATTGACAGAGGGTGTTTAAGACCCCTACCTCTTCTCTGCCCAAATTGGATGTCTCTAAATTTCTGCCTGAAAAGTGCACAGAGAGCTATTCGTCCCGGGGTGAGATGAATAACAGATATGTATTCGTTCCAGGGTAGGACGAACAACAGTCCAACATTTGAGAACTTGGTACCTGCAAGCAAAACAAACAAATTTTGATTAGAATTTTAATCTTTAAAATCAAGGGACAGAGGTCCCACCATGATCACCATTGAAAGCATGAGGATACGGAAACAAAAAGGAATATGCCAAGCAAGATGCGTTTAAAACCAAACTTAACGCTAAAAGCCTATATATTGCAACATGCATGAAAAGAAAGAACATAGACGAATCGACACAAGATAAAAGCAATATGAAATATGCTGCCCTTTTTATTGATATGCTTTCAAATTCATGTTACAATACGTCTCCTTCCTTTTTAGGGGATAGGAGCGTCAAATATGTTTCTTTATCACATCCATAGATAGCAAATCCTTCTTCCGCGTGCCCACATGTAAGATGGGCGGACCAAAATGTCACCGCCACTTGTGTGTATGATTTTTGATTCCTTCCTGCTCCTCTGATGTCGAAGACCTACGTTCAAGGAAACAGAAAATATTAGTAGCACCTGCAGATAGAATAAAACATGCGTTTCCCAAGGCCTATTGTTAGTGTATGCATGAAAATATTAAAACGATGACCGAATAACATCAGAACGACCTAAAAATTTGATAGAAGCATGAATATGTTACCAGGAGACCACTGCAAAAAGAACAGTTAGGAAATTCCTCACATATTTGTATTCGCTCCGGGGTGGGACGAATTAACCTGCAACAATTTGTCAGAAAGCACCCTCTTCAATGTCCTACCTAGGAAGCTCCAAATGACCTGAAAAGTTGGGGTTAGCTAATTGGGGGTGTTTTGGGAAGACCCAGATGGTCATATTTCTCCAATTTTGCCTCTAGCACCCATATTTTGATGATGGCATCTGTAGATTAGTAAAGGCGGGAAATGATAAAAACCTGGTCAAAAATGCTCAGAATGAAGTGAAATTTAAACTACAGCCTATTTAAATAACCTAGAATAATATGCAAAATAAAAATCAGAGAAATATATCACATATTTCTATTCATCCCGGGGTGGGGCGTTTAGGACTACGATAGCTTGGGGAGCGCCCGGGGGCAGGACGCCCACCGTTTGGGACTTTGTTTCAGCACCAATCCACTTGGGATGGGTCCAAAACCTATTATGGGGTGTTGTCGACAAATTTTGTGGGATATTGTGGCCAAAAATTGGGTTTTGGGTCTTGATTCGTGCTTCCAATAGTCACCCAATAACCTCCCTTTCGAATGAGAGATTAAGGATGTGAAAGGCACAAATCGCAAGTAGGTATGTAAATTGGCAGCACTTCGTTGCTCAAATGCTCCTTCTCTATATCTCTTTGGGTGAGAAAACTCACCAATTTATAGACCTAGGGTCTCTCTGTTTGAATTGCGCATGCGAGGGCGCCACTTGAGTTGCATGTCCTATTTTGAGAAAAATATTATTCCCTGATTTAGAGTCTCCTTGCATGAGGCCTCCAAAAATCTAAGACATGCATGACTGAAGTCTTTCTCCTTGATTTGGAGCCATTCCTCGCAATTGCATGGCCTGAAGCTTCAGTTAACTGGCGGACTTGTCGAGGTTTGACTTTTTGCCAGTCAAAGTTGCTATTCGCCTCACCCTGGGGTGAATGCTGATATTCGTCCCTGGGTGGGACGAATGCCAGTTTGTATTCATCCCTGGGTGGGACGAGCAGAGAGCAAGGTGCCAAAAAGGTGCCAAATTGACCTCTGACCTCCAAAATACTTTTGGGAGTGGTTAGGACCACTGTTTAACCTCTAGGGGCTGCCCTAGGGGCTGTGTGTGTCAATGCGATCAGCGCTTGTTGTCACATAATCGGATTGGTGCTGTTTTGGTGTCTACATTAGGGATTTATTTTATGCTATTGATATATCATTATATTTTCATCTGTATGAAATTATTATTATGCAATTTACAAGTATAATATTGTTATGTGTGCTTTAAAAATATTATTCTAATCGAAAATAGTAATATTAAATGGTATGGGCTCAATTAATTAATATATTAACTTTAAAAAAAATAAGGTTTAAATATTTATTTATTTTTCCTGATACCATATGAAGAAAATTTATTTTACTCTCCTATAATTAATTAAATAATAATATTTTCTATTAAATTTAATTGGTATATAATGTTAAAATAAAATTTCATAATAAAAACATAATATCAACATGAATTGCACACACTTTTCACAATAATAAATATTTTTTTAACAAATAAAAAATACTCAAAATCAATTCATCATTCAAATGTGAATTACCTATATATTTCACAATGATCAATATTGTTTTTAGTAATTCAAAATCCAACATCACAAATGGATTTTTAAGGATTAATTTTTCATGGCATATCAGGCGATGGCAGAGGTTGTTTGTCTCTCAAGAGGCTTGGATCAAAATTTCATCTCCAAGGAAAAGCATATCCCCTTTGCAATATAGGCCATCTTCTATGACTTATTGTGAGTGTAGGTATGGTGAAAATGAGCACAGATACCAGGTTAGGGAGTAGATAACCATAGAAATATAAAATTTATTATGTTAGAATAAATATTTGGGTGATGGAGGAGAGGATGATCCCAATATTAGATCTTAGGTGGATGATGGAGGTTATGTTACCGGTATTGGTGACCCAAATATCATGAGTGACAAGAATAGGGAGAATCATAGTGGGAAGTAGCATCCTACACTTGAACAACCTTAAACCTTGGCTTTGGGGTCTTATGCAGACGTTCTTAACAATCGATCAGGAATTCCTAATCTCTTAAGAGGTGAAAACCCATATGCCTTTATTCAAAATTGTAGAGAAATTATAATTGAGTAAAAAGCTACAGAATCCATGATTACTTAAAATTATTTGTTCCTGATGGATAAGTTTGTTGGTCCACATTCAGATATGTAATCCATCATAAAATGAGCCTTTATAAAATTGTATCCATCTAGCAATATAGAAATAGTGGCATTACCATGAGGATTTTTTCTTGTCAATATTAATAACTATCAAGACATCACCCAGATCCTCATTGGTGGTCACTAGTTCTTTGGTCATTGTAGCTTATTTCTCATAAGGTGAGAGGAGGACTTTAATTATCAAACACAAAGTATCATCATGGATCCCATCTGGGTTAGGCTTCCATATTTTCCATTTTAATATTGGGATGAAGGACTGCTACAAAAAATCACCCAATATATCTATGACTTGGTTACCTTCAATTCTATGACTAAAGTAGGGATTCATATAACTTATGCTAAGTTCTATATTCTGGCTAACCTATATTTAAAGTTACTAATATATGTGGATTTGGTGTCAGGTTCCAAGTGTAAATGCCAAACCATTGAGTATGAAAATAAACCTACCTACTGTATTTAGTACCACAAATAGGTTCATCTTAGAGCCCAATATCAATATTTGAGAAGAAAAAAAAAAAATATGTTGGTCATAAAAGAAAATATCAAATTAAAAAAATGAACCAACTCCAAAAGAAATTCTTAACAACAAAAATCAGGTAGACGATCCAAAGGGTAAGTATCCAATGTCTCACTCTTTAGAGATTGAAAATAGATATGTATGTTCTCTATTCAATAAACCCAACTCCTTTGGACAATTGATCAAATCTCAAGAATATTCTCTTGATAATACTAGGAAGGATATATCTGCCATGCCAAAATTCTTTCCCTACCCAAAGTGTCATAGTCATCAATAAAAAGATTTGAATATCATTTTAAATTATTCTCATTCTCCTTCATGGCCAGGTCCCTCTAGCCTACAGTTTTCTAAGAAATATGTTGACTTCCCATGCAAAACCCTTACGAGGATGAGAATATAGAGTTTTCCTTGAATTCTAATCAGTACCCTATTATGGCAAAAAAAAACTAGGACCCAAAAAACAATTACAGCTAATACTGATAGTGCTAAGAATAAAGTTATACCAACTAATTTTGAGCTTAGGTGTAAAGATATTGAATATGATATTGCTAATGGAATTTAGTCTACCATTCTCATTTATTTTATAGAAAAAACTAATATTGACTTCCCTAAGGAGGATGGGAAGAGATTTAAACCATCTTCAACTCAAAGTAAAGTTGAAGGTTAGAAATATTTATAAAAATATTAGATGAAGATCCTCTTATGGAATGTAAGAGGGTTAAATGGGTGATCCAAGAAAAGGTTGAGTTTTTCCATGAGAGTTGAATTGAAACCTAGTATTATTTTACTATAGGAGATAAATATTGATGATGCCAATAGTGAAAGAATTTTTAAAATTCTATGGAAAAATTGTGAATACATTTCAAGCATAGATTAAGGTATGGTTTTTGTACCTTTATACATGTTTGACCGAATCAAAATTGAAGGTAGACTTATTTCTACTTCATACAAAATAATTAAAATACTCTTTTACAATAAAGTCACTAAAATCCAGTGGGTTCTACCAAACATCTATGCCCCTAATAAGCCATCAAAGCAGTTAAATATTTGTCACTTATTGATTCAAATAAGGTACATTTTCTAAATAGAAGCATATATTCTAGATGGTAATTCCAACACCCCACTATATCCATCTGATAAATATGGAGGTAATCCTATTTTACCAAGGTGTTATAAAGATATTTTTGAGTTTGTCAATAAAAATGAACTAATGGAAATCTTGTTAAGAGAAGCTAAATATACACGGACCAATAGAAGTATTGGTAGCCAACATATACAATTGAGATATTATAGGTTTCTAATTTCTAAAGTAGTTATCAATCTATTCGATGATACCACTCTATGTGTTCGACCTAGAATAGGTTCAGATTATAATATGTTGATATTGGAAGGGTTGTGCTTTGTTGTGATATTTGAAAACCCATTTATATTTGAATCAATGTAGCTACAACACCTAGACATTTGATTTATAATTAAGGAATGGTAGGTTAAAGCTTCTCCTAGAAAGTTAATGCTTCAAATATCCTAGAAATACTACTTTATCAAATAAAATCTCAAGGTCTGGAATAGAGAAGTGTTTGGAAATATATTTAAATGAAAATAATGCATTTTTGATGGACTCAAGATATTAAAAATTAAATCTAGCAATAAAATCTAGATGCAACCATAAGAGAGAAGGAAAAAAGCCTCACAACCAAGTATCATAATATTCTAGCCAAGGAGGAGACCTTCTAGAGACAAAAATCTAGGGCATTATGGCTAAAGGATGGGGATGCCAACACAAAGTACTTTCATGCTTTGAATATTAGAAACTGAAATCAAAATAAAATATAGGAGTTGAATAAAATTTATGGAACCATTACTAGTGATGTCCATGAGATTAGAAGTGAGGCAGTCAAGTATTTTTAGAATATCCTTAGGTCATTTCAACCATGTTCATCCGATGCTTTCAATATTATTCTTCAAAATATCCCTTTCTAGGTTTCCAAAGATTATAATGCTCATTTTTTGAATCCCTTTACAAATAAATAAATCAAAGAGACTATTTTTTGTATGTCATCTGATAAGGCCCTTAGATCGAATGGATTTTTCTCATACTTCTTCCAATAATTTTGGGACATCATTGGTAAAAGCTATCACCAAAGTTATTAAATATATTCAAAAGTCTAAAAGCTTACCTAGAGATATCAATTCCACCTTTATTTCCCTTATACCTAAATCCTAGTAGTGCTAGTATATATTTTATTTTAGGCCCATCAATCTTTGTAACTTCATCTACAAGATTTTTTCCAAAACCATATCTAACAAAATAAAATTTTTATTATCAAGCAACATTAACAATTTCTAGGCTAGTTCTATTAAGGGGAGACTCATTACAAATGGCATTATTACAATTAATGATATCATCCACTCTATAACCATTAATAAAAAATTCAAGTCTTCTTCTTAAACTTGATATGAATTAAGTCTTTGATCGTATTTCATGGGATTTTCTCTATGTTGTTTTGGCTAAATTTGGCTTTCACATAAACTGAATGAACTTGATTAATAAATATGTCTCCTATACCTAGTTATTTATACTATTAAATGACTCAATTATTTAGTAATTTAAGAGCAACAAAGATCTATGATAGGGTGACCCAATGACACCATTCATTTTAATCATATTGGTAGAATCGTTAGGCAGATCACTAAATATAGCATGTTCGGTAGGAGTGATTTTTGGAATAAGAGCTTCCTCCATTTCCAATCCCATAATGCATCAATAATTTATTGATGATACTATTTTGGTGACATGCACTTCCATTCCTGAGGCCAAGACCATTAAATCCATTCTTAACCTATATGAGGAAGCCTAAGGGCAAAAGATCAACTTTCAAAAAAGTAAAATTTATTTTTTAAATACATCCATAGATAGACAAATTAGAATTACTAGAATCATGGGGTGTTCCATATTGAATCTACCATCCATGTATCTTGGTATTTTACTATTCCAAGGAAATACTTATGTTGGGATGTGGAGCAATGTCATTGATTAAATACTTAAGAAGATCATTGGATAGAAATGGGTACTCTTAAGCCAAGCGGCCAAAGCAACACTCATTCAAGCCTATATCCAAAGTATCCTTATTTTATTTATGTCTATTTTCAAAGCACCAACATCCATTTATAAGAGAATAGAGCAAATTCAGAAGAAATTTCTATGGTCTAAATTTGAAGATTATAGGTGATATCCTTTAGTTACTTGGATTAGGATTTGTATGAAGAAAAATCAAGAAGGGTTGGGCTTCTACAAAGTTAGCAAAATGTATGTAGCTCTTATAGCTAAAAAAGTATGGAGGATTATAAATAATTATCAAGCAACCTAGATTGAGATCATCAAAGGAAAAGTGTACCACCTTTGTAATATAGGCCACATGCCATGGCTACTTGTGAGCGTAGGTATGGTGAAAATGAGCACAAGTACCAGGTTAGGGAGAAAATCACCATAGAAATATGAAATTAATTATGTTAAGAATAAATTTTTGGGTGATGGCAGAGAGGATGATCCTAAGATTGGATCTTAGGTAGATGATGGAGGTTATTTTACCGGTATTGGTGACCCAAATATCACGGGTAAAAAAAATAGGGAGACTCATAGTGGGAAGTAGTACCCTACACTTGACCAACCTTGAACCTTGACTTTGTGGTCTTATGTAAATTTTCTTAACAATCGATCAGGAATTCCTAATCACTTAAGAGGTGAAAATCCAAATTCCTTTATTCAAAATGGTAGAAAAATTATAATCTAGTAAAAATCTATAGAATCCATGATTGCTTAAAATTCTTTGTTCCTGGTGGATAATTTTTTTAGGCCACATCCAGATATATAATCCATCATAAAATGGGCCATGATAAAATGGTATCCATATAGAAATATAGAAATAGTAGCATTGCCATGAAGATTTTTTCTTGTCAAGATCAATATATCTCAAGACATCACCCAGATCCTCATTGGTGATCCCTAGTTATTTTGTCATTATAGCTTGTTTCTCATAAGGTAGAGGAGGAATTTATTCCTCAAACACAAACTATCATCATGGATCCCATCTGGGTTAGGCTTCCATATTTTCTATTTTAATAATGGGATGAAGGACTACTACAAAAAATCACCCAATCTATCTATGACTTGGTTACCTTCAATTCTAATAATAAAGTAAGGATTCATATGGCTTATTATAGGTTCTATGTTATGGCTAACCTATATTTAAAGTTACAAATATATATGGATTTGATATCAGGTTCCAAGTGTAAATGCCAAAACATTGAGTATGAAAATAAACCTACCTACTGTATTCAGTATCACAAATAGGTTCATATCAGAGCCTAGTATCTATCTTTGAGAAGAGAACAAAAAAATATTTTGGTCATAAAATAAAATATCAAATAAAAAAAATCAACCAACTCCAAAATAAATTGTTAACAACAACAATCAGGTAGTCGATCCAAAGGGTAAGTATCCAATATCTCACTCTTTAGAGATTGAAACTGAATATTTATGTTCTCTATTCAATAAATCTAACCCCTTTGGATCATTGTTAAAGCCTCAAGAATATTCTCTTGATAATACTAGGAATAATATATCTCCCATGGCAGAATCCCTTTCCTACCCAAAATATCATGGTCATCAATAAAAATATCTAAACATAATTTTAAATTCTTATCATTCTCCTTCATGGTCAGGTCCTTCTAGCCTAAATTTTTATAAGAAATATGTGGACTTCCCATGCAAAACCCTTACCAGGATGAGAATGTAGAATTTTCCTTGAATTCTAATCAGTCCCCTATTTTGGCAAAAAAAATTAGCCCTCCTAAAACTAGGACCTAAAAAATAGTTATAGCTAATAATGATAGTTCTAAGAATAAAGGTAGACCAACTAATTTTGAGCTCAGGTGTAAAGAGATTGAAGATGATATTGCTAATGGAATTTAGTCTACCATTCTCACTTCTTTGATAGAAAAAACTAATGTTGACTTCCCTAAGGAGGATGGGAAGAGATCCAAACCACCTTCAACTTAGAGTAAAGTTGGAGGTAAGAAATATCTATAAAAAATCTTATATGAAGATTCTCTTATGGAATGTAAGAGGGTTAAATGGGTTATCCAATAAAAGGTTAGGTTTTTCCATGAGAGCTGAATTGAAATCTAGTATTAATTTGCTATAGGATATAAATATTGATGATGCCAATAGTGAAAGAATTGTTAAAAGTCTATGGAAGAATTGCGAATACATTTCAAGCATAGATTAAGGTATGGTTGGTGGACTTTTATACATGTGTGACCTAATAAAAATTGAAGGTAGACTTATTTCTACTTCATACAGAATAATTAACATACTCTTTTACAATAAAGACACTAAAACCTAGTGGGTTCTACCAAACATATATATCCTTAATAACCCATCAAATAATTTAAATATTTGTCACTTATTGAGTCAAATGAGGTATATTTTCTAAATATAAGCATAGATTCTAGATGTTAATTCCAACACACCACTATATCTATATGACAAATATGGAGGTAAACCTATTTTACCAAGGTGTTATGAACACATTTTTGAGTTTGTCAATGAAAATGAACTAATGGACATCTAGTTAAGAGGAGCTAAATATACATGGACCAATAGAAGGATTGGTAGCCAACATATATAGTTGAGACTTGATAGGTTTCTAATTTCTAAAGAAGCTATCAATCTATTCGATGATGCCACTCTATGTGCTCGACCTAGAATAGGTTTAGATCATAATCTGTTGATCTTGGAAGGGTTTTTATTTGTTGTGATATTTAAAACCCCATTTCTATTTTATATAGAATTAAGGAATTGTAGGTTAAAGGATCTCCTAGAAATTTAATGCTTCAAATATCCCATAAATACTACTTTATCAAAGCAAATCTTAAGGTGTGGAATAGAGAAGCATTTGGAAATATATTTAAATGTAAATAAGGTATTTTTTGATAGACTCAAGATATTAAAAATCAAATCCAATAAGAAAATCTAGATGCAGCCATAAGAGAGAAATAAAAAAGCCTCACAACCAAGTATCATAATATTATAGCTAAGGAGAAGATCTTCTAGAGATAAAATCTAGGGCATTATGGCTAAAGGATGGGGGTGCAAACATAAATTTATTTTATGCTCTGAATATTAGAAATTGAAGTCAAAATAAAATCTAAGAGTTGAATAAAATTGATGGAACCATTATAGTGATGTCCACGAGATTAGAAGTGAGGCAGTCAATTATTTTTATAATATCCTTAGGCCATTTCAACCAGGTTCATCCCATGCTTTTAATATTCTTCTTAAAAATATCCCTTTCCAGGTTTCCCAAGATTATAATACTCATTTTTTGAATCCCTTTACAAATAAAGAAATAAAAGAGACTATGTTTTGTATATCATCTAATAATGCCCTTAGATTGAATAGATTTTTCTCATACTTCTTCCAATAATTTTGGGACATCACTGGTAATGCTATAACCAAAGCTATTAAATATATTCAAATTTCTAAAAGCTTACCTAGAGATATCAATTCCACATTTCTTGCCCTCATTCCTAAATCCTAGTAGTGACAGTCTATGTTTGATTTTAGGCCAATCAATATTTATTACTTCATCTACAAGATTTTATCCAAAACCATATCTAACAAAATAAAAATTTTATTGTCAAGCATCATTAACAATTGCTAGGTTAGTTATATTAAGGGGAGACTCATTATAAATGGTATTATTACAATTAATTTTCTCATACACTCTATAACCATAAATAAAAAAACCAAGTCTTCTTCTTAAACTTGATATGAAGTAAGTCTTTAATCACATTTCATGGGATTTTCTCTATGTTGTTTTAGCTAAATTTTGCTTTCACATAGACTGAATGACCTTGATTAAGGAATATATCTCCTCTACTTAGTTCTTCATACCGTTAAATGGCTCAATGATTGAGTAATTTAAGAGCAACAAATATATATGATAGGGTGACCCAACATCATCATTCCTTTTCATCATATTGGTAGAATCATTAGGCAGATCACTAAAGGTGGCATGTTTAGTAGGAGTGATTTTTGTAATAAGAGCTTCCTCCATTTCCAATTCTATAATGCAATAAAAATTTATTGATGATACTATTTTGGAGACATGCACTTCCATTTCTGATGCCAAGACCATTAAATCCATTCTTAACATATATGAGGAAGCCTAAGTGCAAAAGATCACATTTCAAAATAGTAAAATTTATTTTTTAAATACATCCATAGATAGACAAATTAGAATTACTAGAATCATGGGGTGTTCCATATTGAATCTACCATCCATGTATCTTGGTATTTTACAATTCCAAGGAAATTCTTATGTTGGGATGTGGAGCAATGTCATTGATTAAATATTTAAGAAGATCATTGGATAGAAAGGGGTACTCTTAAGCCAAGCGGCCAAAGCAACACTCATTCAAGCCTATCTCCAAAGTATCCCTATTTTATTTATGTCTATTTTCAAAGTACCAATATCCATTTGTAAGAGCATAGAAAAAATTTAGAAGAAATTTCTATGGTTTAAAGTTGAATATTATAGGTGATATATTTTAGTTACTTGGATCAGGGTTTGCATGAAGAAAAATCAAGAAGGATTGGACTTCTACAAAGTCAAAAAAATGTATTTAGCTCTTATATCTAAACAAGTATGGAGGATTATAAATAATTATCAAGCAACCTATATTGAGATCAACAAAGGTAAATACTTACAATAAAGATACTTCCTAAATGATCATACCCTTACTCATTGATCTTAATTTTAGAATTTGTCATCCAAACCATAAACTTCCTTAAAGGAAGGAGTAATATGGAACCTTGGCTATGGAATAAATATCAAATTTTGGATAGACACCTAACTTAAGGACCAATTATTGATCAATAACCTAAATCTTGTTGTTCTGAAGCCTCACATTGATTATATATTTGGTGACAAGGTAGATAACATCATCCTTAGGTGGTCGTAGCATGTAACATGGAAATATATTTCGATAACCAACCTCAATGATGAAGGAAAATTAGTTGCATATAAAATTAATAATCTTCTTAGAACTCATATCATCTCTACCAATTTTCTTAGAGATATGCATGTATGGATATTTTATGAAGATGGCCATTTTTCTATAAAAACTACATATTACCTTCAAGATCATCCCATTGATTACTGGCCTACCTTCAAATGGTTTGGATCACCTTTTTATTTTGGTTGGTGGTCTAGAACAAGGTTCTTATAATATATAATATTCTCATTAGAGGTTTGGCTATTACTAATCGATGCTATCTATGTAAATGTAATTGGGAGTCAGTGAGTCAATTATTCTTTGAATATTCTTTTTTGTACTCTATTTTTAAATATCTATTTCAATTGGTTAGCTTATCCTGGGTAAAATTGAGAATTATTTTGGAGTTTTGTGATCAATGGTCTAATCTATTCTCCAATGTGTACCTTAGAGTATTCTGGACATTTTTCCTTCCTTACTACTTTTGGTAGTTCTGGTTAGAAAGAAATTATAGAGCCTTATTTGTTATATCCAATGATTATCAAATTGTATTCATTTGTGCAATCACCTTTATCATGGAGAACGTTCAATTAATGCCATCCTAGAAAGTCCCTAGAGAAAGATTGGAGTTCAAGTTGTATGAGTATCTTAAACTTCATTATGAACTTCACGGTCCTACTGCACCCAATATTGATAGGTTCATGGTCAAATGGTCTCCTCCACCAGATTAATAGCTTAAACTCAACTTTGATGGAGCTTCCAATGGTATCCCATAAAGAGATGGAAGTGAGGGTATAGCTTGGGACTACCAAAAAAAAATAATATTACATTATGCTAAAAATATGGGTATTCAATCCAATAATATTACTGAAGCAAGAGCTCTGTATGTGGAAATCTACATCCTTTAAGACCTTGACATTAAGAATTTAATCATTGAGGGGGATTTTATGGACGTTAACAATTATATAACTCAGTCTCAAGTCCCTACTTAAAGCGTAAGAAACATCATCAGTGAGTGTAAAATATACATGACCAAATTTAATAATACTTTTTTCCAACATGTTTATAGAGAAGGCAATCAAGCTACAAATATCTTGGTAAATTTAGGTATGTTGGAAGAGAATCTACGTATTTGGCATAATAACTTTCCTTTAAACCTTAGTGTTCATATAAATTTTAATGGAAAGCTCTTTCTTTGATGGTTGGATGTGGTTGTGGAGGTTAGTTTTTTTCCTTTGGGCTTGTGCTCAAGTGTGGTGGTGTTACTTTACTATAAATTTTATCTTTTTAAGTGCATATGGAAATCTATTTATGGCATTGAGATCATCAAAAACAAGATATATTTTTTAATTGATGCAAACGATATCATTATGGTGTGATTAAATGTGTTGGAAGTAGATCTTGATATCATGTGTTTACTACCCTATGTGTTTAGTGTCTTCCTAATTTATTATTATTCTAATTTCCTTTTTATCTTTCGTTTGGTGCTTCAGCTGTGTTGTTCTTTCTTCTTTACTGCATGTGGCTTCTTTTTATCTATTGTTCTAGTTTTGTTGTTTTTAAAGGTAATCCTAGGTGGATTACCTATTTCTAATTAGCTTCTAAATTATTTTAGGACCCTTTTAAAACCCCTTTATCAGTAAAACAATACTATTTTTATCAAATAAAAAATAAGAAAATAAATATTTAATTCATTATCCAATCATAATTTAAATTAACATACCTATATCCATATACCAATGATATGTGGATATGCATATATGTAAATGCATGGATGAAAACACATATAAGTTTTTAAATTTTATGATACATGAATGTGGTGATGTGAGTGTGCATTGTGTAAGGATATAAATTTTTTAATTGAATATCAAAACATTTATTTATAATAAATCACATTCTATAAAATATTAATCCATTTAATATGTTTATATGTATTTGAATACACAGTTTAAGTTTTCCATTGCTAAATATAAACAAATAAAATCAATTAAATTAAATCTATATATTTATTAATTAATATATATAATAGGTACAATATATACTCTATACACAAAAATCATAAATATATTTTTTATTAGGTAAGAGAAGGGGTTTTAAAAGATCCCCAAACCTAATATCTCAAGGAAGACCATTGGGA
Source organism: Wollemia nobilis (assembly GCA_028583015.1). Classification (NCBI taxonomy): domain Eukaryota; kingdom Viridiplantae; phylum Streptophyta; class Pinopsida; order Araucariales; family Araucariaceae; genus Wollemia; species Wollemia nobilis. The sequence goes on along the minus strand of JAQPPZ010017209.1, from coordinate 9,265,649 downwards.
TCTACCCGATAAAATACCTTATGAAGGTCTCATTGAGCATCTAGGAAAGGCTAGGAGAGCCTTTTTGAAGGTCAAGATATTTCTTTGATAAATCATTGGAGAAATCCACTATCTAGGTGAAGTCCCTAATAGTGAAGGACTTGGGATAATTATCGCCATACAAAAACAATACCAAGAGGAGAATTTAGCAAGGAGTGCCAAATTTGTGAAGGAGAATTTGACAAGGAGTGCCAAATCTATGAGGAAGAATTTGGTAAGGAATGCTAAACCCTAGAAGTAGATCCTGCTTGAATTCAGAATTCGATAAGAATATTGAAGATAGACAAAGCTCACCAAATATTGAAGATTTGAAGATTGCCTCTCACAACAAGAAGGCACCACTTTAGAGACATAGGCTTATACAAATCTATAGCTAAATGAGGATAACACAAGATGAGAACAAACCACCAAATCCTAGGCTCATGAAAGAAAGTTTGAGACCATAATTTGGTGAAGAAGGAGATGTTTAGGACATCCTACTTGAAGTAGCAACTTGGTGGTTTTAGACACCAAGGTCTACATCCCCTGCCAAGGTGGAAGAAGAGTTACATAAAAATGTATGCAACTTATGGTGCAAAAAGATCTACTAATTGGATTATTTATCAAATTTATTAGAGCGTCCGAATTTGAATTAAAGTTGCATAAAGGAAATTAAATTACAATCTTCTAAAAGTGTAAAAAGAAATAAATTATTTAAAGGATTTATATGCACATTTATTAGGAGTTGATTATATTTCATATTACCTTCTATCAACTACCTATTATCTATTTTTTAAAAAGAAGACTAAGTCCTACAACATTGATTGTAGTGAAATTGCAGAATAACTCCTAAATATTCATTTTAGGTTATTCTTGATTAGTTGCAGTAAATTATTAGTGCATGACTTTTAGATTTGATTAGAGTGAAACGTTGTAATATTAGTGCATTAAAAATGAATAACTTGTACTACTATACCACTCTCAAAAGTAAAATCAGTTTTGTATTTCTTGAAAGACACAAAATATGATTTGTATCAAGTGTCTAAAGACACTATTGAAGCATAAAAATATGCAACTTGAAGTGGCCACTAGAAGCCACCAAAAAGGGTTAGAATCCTCTAAAATTTGGAGAAGAACATAACTATCCAAAAATAGAAACATAAGCTTATGAAAGTGAGACTTGGTGAGTCTCAAAATCAAAAAGCATTACAAAGTTAAATGGAATGAAAGTGCAGAACATTGCATTAATTAAAAAAGCTTATATCTACTTTATTGAAGCTTGGAATTGTTATCAAAAGTATCCAAGCAAAACTGGAAAGGTTTTTCTACTATATAAAGACAACCTCAAACCCTTGTATTGCAGGAAAAATATACCACAAAACTAGAATTTCAGATCTATAAATAAAGTGCAAAATAAGGTATATTAAAGTCCTTATTATACAACATTATAACACATTATATGCACTACTCTAATTTGTTTTTTGACAACATAATATCAGATTTGAAGTGCCAAAAAGGGCATATTTTCTATAGGAATAAAAGGCCAACATAGGCCAAACATCAAAACTCTTCTTCCCATGTTAGAAGGAGCCCTAAAGGGCTTACCTTGGATGTACGTACCTAAAAAATCAAAGCTCATTTCAGATAATTCATGAGCCACAATTACATAGACAAGTACTTGCATATCAATTTAAAAAATGACGTCAAAATTTTGCAAGGGATTCAATACATTTGGAGGCATAAAATAAAGAGGGAAAGGTGTTACATTTGTGCTCTCTAACTTGGAGAAGACCACCCATTAAAGGAAGCTCCAAATTTTTGTCCAAGAACCATAGTGCATCATCCATAAATCTATAAAAAAAGCTTACTTGCTGCCCAAGCAATGTTGCAAAGCAAAGGGGTTATGGATTTATAATATCAATATTCGAATATGTTACAAGAACGGACTCCATGCAGATATAACACTTGGCATTCTGGTCATAATTCCTCTCAACATTCTAGAAACTTCCATGTATGAGTTACAAGCAAAGATGTATCACTTGGTATTCTCCACCAGCTTCACACAAGTGTCCATATATTTTTGAATTTCTCCAAGAGCGTTAAACAAAGGACTTGGAGCGTTACATAAATAAGGAAGAACTCAGTTGTAATGAATGTGATATTTATCACAATGTCTATGATAAACTACTCTTAAAAGGTATTTGAAGTATAAGTTCAATGTGCATGAGTGAAGTGCAGTCAAAGACGTCCAAAGGAGGAGCGTAGCATAGTCAAGGTCTTATAGAAGTGCAACATAAATATTCAAAGTGCAACTTGGAATATAAAGGGGAAGGAACATTAAAGTCTCATAATCTTTGAAGGTCAACTTTCAGTATCTTTGAAGGAGCATTCAAAACCTACCACTCTAAGGAATCTCCATTAAATCAAGCACCTAAGGTACTTGTTGTGACTATTCCACAATGTACCCCAAAATTAGGGACCCACATTTTTGTTTTTGGCATTTGAGAGTTTGCATGTTGGTTTTAAGTTTCTAATGCTTGGTTTATTTTGAATTTGCATATATCGTTAGTTCTTGTAAGCAATATTTTATTGTCAATGATATTTTCTTATCAACGAATTTTTCTTGTCAATGATATTTTATTGTCGATGACTTTTTCTTATCGACAATATTTTCTTGTTGATGGCTTTTTATTGTCAACGATATTTTCTTGTCGATGAATTTTTCTTGTCGATGATTTTTCTTGTCGACGATTTCTTTTTTGTCAATGACTTTTTGTCGTCACTTTTGTGTCATAGAGTTTTTCATCAAGTTTGTTGTTTGTGATTTTTTTGGTTTAATTTTTTGTATCAGTTTTCATTTTTAGTTATGCTAATAATATAAAAATATTACTATTATTATTATATTTTATAAAATAATAATGATAATTAAAAGATTATTACCATTTGATTGTTATTGAATATAATTGGTTGTTCCAATAACAATTATATATAATATAATTAAAATCAAATAAAAAATAATAAAAATATAAATAAATAAATAAAATAATGTATGTTATTATTATATACTTTATATATAATAATAATATATATAAATAGCACCTGTGGGGGTGCAGCTCAACGGTTTGGGCTTTGGGTCTTCTTAAAGAGGTCCAAGGTTCAAACTGTGGTGTGGGTGAGCGTGTGAGGGGGTGGGTGTGTGTCTCCCTGGTGGATTTGTTGTAACAAGTGGGGGATTCCAGTTCAAAACCCCCATATCTTAATATTACAAAAAAAAAATAATAATAATATATATTAATAAAAACAAAATTTTTACAATGATCGGGTTGAAGTGGGAGCGGTCCCTTCGTACTTGCATTGACGAAGTTGGATCCCACTCAAACCATGACATCGAGCTTTGCAGCGCTGGACGACGTGGATGATAGTGTTCGGATCAGGTGCATGGGATTCGTTTTGGGAGGACACAGACATCAAAGGGCGCTCACGTGGTAAACGTAGGGATGATATAGCAGCTGATACGGTGACCTATGTAACATAGTAGGAGATGAGTAGCATTGTCCGACAAAAAGGATAGGCAACGAATCCGATAGCAAGAAAATGACCCAGAACCCATGGGGTCCTTTTGATACGCTCAGGATTTGAAGGATTGATGTTTGGCTTGGCGGAGACACTTCACGATGGATTGAATAAAAATGGACGAAACCCTCTGAGAATGAACGCCGATGATGAGGTTCAACCTAGAATGACTTGGTGGCCCCCACAATGCCTAATCAACAAGCGCGGTAGGTTACCTTGAGTTTAGAAGTTCCGACGATGAGGCATTGCTGACACAACATCTTCTAATGAAGGAAGACATCACCGAAGGCATTTATGAATGCTATTGGGTGGAGATATCTTGTTTATGGCATCCGGTTGAAGGGTTTAGAATTTTACGAACAGTGGGGCACTATGGTTACAATAGCGTCATATAAACAAAATTGTAGTGGACTAAACACACCAAGATAGTGAACCGTAGACAATATCCAGCGATGAAGTGGAACTATTTTCTACGTCTTCGGGCAATGATGTGGTAGCGTTGATAATAACAACTAGTTGGACCTAGCAACAACCTAGTGGGAAGATACCCGACATCTTGGTAGCTGCAGTAATGGAGGAATGCCAGTCGGCTTAATGGACGTGATATGGGCTATAAAACCAGCCATTGAAGCGCGTATGTAGTGGTGTGATGGTGTATATGTTTCTACCACCAACGAATATGGTACATATAATGCAAAATTTACCCAAGTTGGGCATGTGTATACGCATAGGAGTAGGTTTGAACGAAGGTCGATTTGATAGCAGGTTGAAGGAATATCGCAGGAGACGTGCACTGATAGTTCATCATCAGTGTTTGATTAGTTGTTAGTACAACAGATAAGGATGAATCTCAAGTGACATAAGTGACCCACCGGGGTTGATGTTGTGAAAACATGCGGTGACCATGGAGACTAGTTTCACAACTAGTAGAGTATGAGATGATGACATCTTTGGGGCTTGTTAAAATCAGCAGGTATGCGAAATATTTCTTTTAAATAAAGGTCAAATTGCTAGCATAGGGAAGTGAAACACAAAATGTAGGGTTTATTTAAATATTTTGTGTCCTCCTCACCTTAGTGTAAAGGGAATATGGAGAAATTAAACTTAAAATCTAGTTTTGTTTAAATATTTTTTGTCCTTTTGATTTATTTCATATGTGCGAAGTGAGGGTCGACGGTTACTCTTGCTTTGTAACTGATATATTGGAGCACACTTCCATGATTATTATTCTAATGAAGGAGGATTCGAATATAAGGGGTTTATCGAAATAAAAAAGTGTGACAGTTACAAGTTGGAAAAGGGATGTGTAAGTCATAGATAAACATGTGTGTTAAAAGGGATAGAAGGACAAATTGAATGATTTCCAAAGAGAAAAGGAAATGCCATTGTTAATGAAAGGAAAGGTGAAGAAAGAAAAGGAGGAAAGTTTAGCAAAATAGAGAAAAACAAAAGGTGGAAAGCCAAAAACCAAAAAGGAAGAGTCTTATAGAAAGTTTAAAAACCCTTCAAGATGGAGGCACAATGGCTGGATATTTTTAGAGTTGGCAGGACCATTATGGAGGTCAGATTTCTGAATGTGTTTTTGCCAATCTGCTGGGCAGATTTTCCTCACATGATACCTATTTAGGGGTTGTATTTTTTTGCACACACATTGTAAATATTGAATATATTTTTCTTTGCAATATAATGGAGAAATCAGATTTTATGTATTCTTTAATGGTTAATTTGTTTTGTTTCCATTTTATTGCACTCATTCCTTACAAGCTCGCACCACATTAATTGTTTGACTGCATAAAATGGTAACTTTAATGCTAGCTTTTGTGTAGAATTTTCATGCTTGCAGGGTCTGTGAAGAAATTCAGGTTGCAGCATTTTATGTTTTTTGTTTTTTCATTTTTTTTATTTTTCTAACTTTATTTTTGCATATTTTTTTAAATTTTAAGACATTAAAATAAAAAATAAAAAAATTTAAAATCCAAAAATAATTGCATGGCTCTATAGAATATACTTTAAAGTTCCATTTTGCACTTGGACGTTTTTTCTCTGGAGTCATTTCAAATTTTAAAAAATTATTTAAAGTTGCTGTTTTATTACAGATTTTAAAATTTTGAAATTTCTTTTTTTCCATTTTGAGGCCAAATAATATTTTTAAACTTTGCATGTTCATTTAGAAATAGAAGATGACCTTTCCTTTATAAAAATTCAATTTCATATAAGGGAGAGAAATTTTTATGGCATTTCATGAGCCATTATTTTTGGAGCAATAAAGGAACATTTCTTCATGAAAATTTTGATTTCATTGAAGAGGGGTAATCTATCATTGCATCAAAAGTCTTGGTTTTAAAGCTTGAAATTACTTCTTCTTAATAAAAATAAATTCATTTAAGAGGGATAATTGATCATGACATTATGAGGCTATTATTTTCACGCAATAAATTTGTGTCTCGTTATGAAAGCTAATTTCATAAAAGAGAAATAATTTATCAATTACATCAAAGACTTTCTTTATCTTCATGATAGAAGCTAAATTTAATGGATATTTTCATCATTTTGAATTCACATTCATATATATATTTTAATCTTTACTTCCATGTTTAAATCAAGATTAAATGTAAGGTAAAGCTTTATTAAAATCCACTTAATAATGGAATATAAAGTCTACCTTAAAATACTCAAGATAAAAGGAATTAAGGCACTACATCGTGGTCATATGAGGGACAATTCACATTTACTTTTATTTTGGTTTCATGAACAATCATAAAAGTAGCATGGTAAAATAAACCAACACATGCCCCTTGTTTACAGTTACTTGCAATCACTAAGGTGTTTCTAGCATTGAATTGATATATTTTTATTGAGATTATTAATACACATATGTAAATTCTAATATATAGGAGACCTTGGAGAAGTTGTTTGTTTAACTTCTTTGCAAGAGAGGGTTTTGGGATCAAAACTCTAAGGGAAAGTGTAATTTCACAATTGGGTAAAATTAACACTCAATATTTTGGTGCTAGAAGGAGGGCATGAATTGGTTTACTTTATTTTATTTATGCTAAGCAATTCATGAATTGGTATTCATTGATCTAACACTTTTGGATTGTTCATGGTTACTCAAGAGTTTTAACTACTAAATATTTCAAGTTCGTTTGACTAGCATCCTTGGCATCCTTTAGCACTTAACACTTTGGGATCTAGGAGGATTTTAATGGATTTATTTTATTGCTATTTAGATGCTATATTGTTCATTTTACTTGAAATATTTGTTTAAAAATATTGGTCTTTACTAAATATTTCATTTCCATATGATTACTTTTATTTGATTCTAACATTCTCTATTTTTGATGATGCATTAATGTTAATATTATGTAAATTTAATAATGTTATTCAATTTCATGGTTTAATAGATATATCTCTTGGTTTATGCTAACATGATTCTTCATATGTTAACTATTTGAGATTGGTTAGTCATTTCATTATTCTTTGTAAGAAATCATTATTTGACTAACAAATTGGTTTTTAAGTTATTCTTTGAGTTTGAATAATGGCTACAAATACTGGAAAGTGGTATGGGGTGCATGGTAATAATTTTAACATTATTGGAGATGCTCATGACTTACCCAATAACATTGAGAAGCTTTTTACCAAGTTAAAGCACAATGGAACAATTTTAGCCAAGGAGCACATTCAGCCCTATGTGGATATCCTAGTTATATGGAACATCGAACATGAGGATATGGCATGTAGATTATTTCCTTAGAGCCTATATGAGGTGGCATATTATTGGTACATCAATTTATCCACTGGCTCTATTACATCCTAGGCCCAATTGGAAACATCTTTTATCAATCAATTTAGATGGCTAATTGATCCTGTCATGATTTATCAATAATTTTATTCTTGCAAGATGGAGCCTAATGAGACATTTAGAACATTCAACATGATATTTCATAAGCTCTATGCGATATTGATTGCTCTTCATGCTGCTGAGTAGAGTTGTGCTATTCAAATATAGTTTGGGGTATTGGATCCCTTGCTTTCCATGTTCACTAGGACAAATCCTTTGGTTACTAATATTACCTTGACCTACATGGAATCTATTATTGTAGATCAACAATTAAGGCCACAAGGTTATGGAATGGAGCAATTGCCTATGGTAGGACAACTAGGGGCTTGTAATCAAACCTCGGTGGTAAACCAAGCATGGGCACAACAAAATTTGATGTCAAATGCTTTGCCCCACAATCAATTTTATCCTACCATACCAACTTATTATCCCACATGTGCTTATACAAGTACATCTATCTATCCAACCATTCCAATGTTAGAGAATCATATGGTCACTCATGGAGACATTGCGACAAGTATTCAGGATTTGCATATTGATATCAATCCTACTACTTATACCACCCAACCCAAGGAGCTTGTGGTGGGAAAAAAATATAGAAATAAGTTGGTTAAGAAATTAAGTAGAGATATGGTTCCATTACAAAAAAACACACATCAATGTATGCATCCAAATCATCCTAGGAAGAAAATCCATGATGCTAAGCTTAATGATATTTCATGTTATGCTCCTTCAGGTGATAGAAGAAATCTAGATGTAATTATTAAATGCCTATTCAAAATGCCCTAAAGAGCATGAATATTTTGGATAATAAATTATATGTATGGGTAACAAGAAGTTGGAATTAAATAATCACCATTCTTTTTGGGAAATGAAGTATTTAGAATAATTACCCACAAATGAGGATTCAGATGAACAAACCTATTAGGATATGATCTGGTCATGTTTACTTGTAAAGGAAAATTGGGGTAATTAATTGGATCAATATGTAAAAATTGATCCCCTTATAAAATCCAATAAGACATCAAAAGTGGTTGAAAGTGAGCTTGAAAGAGAATCAATAAATGAATTCGAAGACATAATAGAGTTTCACCACTTGTTCTCGAAAAATACTTTGGATGATATTGTTGAAACTGATGGCCAAGAATATCCACACCTTCCAAAGTGTGATACAATTTAATCATGGGTTACAAATTTGGATTATGATAGCCTTACAAATTTCAATTCAAGAAATAACCCACTTTTGGGAATAATTGAACCATCTAAGGAATATGAAGGTGAATTTGATGAGAAATATGTTAATGAATCAGAAGATGATGAAGAAGTAGTTGAGCATCACAACTTGATTTTGGAGGATAATTACTATGATTATTGAAATAAATGGGAATAATATGCTCGCTCTAAATCTTCTAATAAAATTTTTATGTCAATTGATATGCAGGATAATATTGTTGTTTTCTCGCATGAGGATATTACAAATCATGTACAATTTGAGAAAGTTTTGGAAGAGGGATTCGAAACTCATCAAATTTTAGAAAGTTATAATGTTTCTACAACAATGGATAAAGAAGGAGAATCATTTGTTTTAGATCCCATTGAGGGTCATGGAATTGAAAATATGGATTCACTTATTAGTTCTACAATGTCTATGCCATCTCAAAATGAGGAAACATCAGAACCTCAATGGTTTGGGTTTGATATCATTTATGATCAAATTGAAAATTTAATGTTATATAAAATAACCCAAGTGATTGATCATGGAGATGTGTTAGTTGACCCATCCCTAGATAGAAAAGACACATGGTTTGAAAAATATGGACATGTTTATAATTGGGTGCCTAATTTTGGTGTCTTTGATAAATATGTATTCGATGATGATGTAAGTCATGAAGAAAAGGTAAAAATTACAAATTCTCACAAAAAAATTTCAAATGAGAATATGCAAAAGGTAAAGTCTCACCCTTTGTGTTCTATAACTCTATCTTTAGGTGATGGTTTCTCTAAATGATTGTTAGATTCCAATACTATCAATGATGAAATGTCATGTGTGGTTGATAAAGAATTTGACTTAATTTTTCCTCACACCACTAATGATAATGCTTTGTTGGATAAAAATGAAATTGATATGTTTTAAGTTTTAAATCAAGTCCATAATCAATTAGTGGTTGAATATAACATACAAAATTATGAAGATCCTCATTTAATAAATATCCTAGGTGCTTGGAAGTGGTTGTGTAATTTTGATCAGTCTACAAATTTGGAAAATGATTTGTCTTTAAATTTTTTAGAAATAGGCTATAGTTTTCAAGATCTCATATCTGAAAAGAAAAGCCTAATTCTAAATCAAGAAGAGAATTGTGAAGTTGAAATCCTAAGGAATAGACAAGAAACTATTGAACACTTATTGTCTAATCAATTTGACTATTTACTCCACTATGGGATTATTAATGGAACTTTACTAAAATGGTGGGGTGAGAGAGGCAAGTTGAATTTTGTTGCATTGTTTGGCTTAATATTTTTTTTGTTGGATTCCTACAATATTTGGCATGCATATCATATTATTTGTCTTTTGAAATGTGCTAGTCATGTTTGGGATCCAGGGAAGTGATAGTTCAAGCTTTGCACCATCTTGTACCATATTGTACATTTGTATATAGTTTTCATTTGTGTTTTTAGTTTTATGTTTGGGTTGTTCCCTTGTTTTGAGGTGATGTTTTGTGGTCACTAACTTTTGGCCTGTGGCACTTTTGAAGTTCCTTTATTTAATAGGTTGAAGTACTTGATATGAAAACTGGTAAACCCAAGAAAGGGGGGATGAGTTATTTGGTGATTATGCTTATATTTTGGGACCCAAAATGGTAAAAAGTGGAACAATGAAAAATTATCCCACGCTCCACATGGGACTCTCACACACATTAAAAAGTGTTTCTAGAATTAGGAAGGATGAAGTTATCTTGATATGCAACCCTAGGCAAAATCTAAAACACTTTATTTATTGGCTTTCTAACCCTAGTGAGACTTGAGGCTTTGCAAGAGTCCCATAAGTACAATCTATGCAACAAATTTCTTAAAATATGTCATCTAGTTTAGGAAAACTACACAGGGACTATAGACGCCTGACTGGCTGTGGGGCCCTAGCTAGGTAAAGTTTGATACTTAGAAAAAAATAGAGGAAAAAAAAAAACAAAAAAAGACAAAAAAAAGAAGAAAAAAAAGAGAAAAAAAGGAAAATAAAAAAGATAAAAAGAATGAGCACCAAAAAGTCTAATCAAATTAGACTCACCTAGGATAGATGGGCTTTGCAAAGCATTAAGTGAACACACGAGTGAGTTAGATAAACCTCACCAAGGCTATAGACACCTGATTGATAGTGGGCCTCTGTTTGTAAAAGTATTCACATCATGAGTTGTACTTCATAGCCTAATGTAGAAAGAGATGATGGAATTTAGAGGATTTTAAGAAATGCAGGAAATGAATCACTTTTTCACACACTAAGCAAAGTCTAATGGATTAGTTGTTTTCATTCTAAAGCAGTTTACCCCCACCTTCTCGAAACGTTGCTAAATTATTATGTCTCACCAATATTGTGTGTTCTCATTTTAGGTTGGGTTTTTACTAAAATGCTCAAGAGCATTTCCCAACAAAGTCACCTTTTGTTGTGATTGTTCCACAACGTACCCCAAAATTGGAGACCCACCTTTTTTTTTTTGGTATTTCGGTGTTTGTATGTTGGTTTTAAGTGTCTAATACTTGGTTTTTTTTTAATTTGCATATATTGTTAGTTCTTGTCAGTAATATTTTGTTGTCGATGATATTTTTTTGACGACAATGTTTTCTTGTCGATGACTTTTTCTTCTCAATGATATTTTCTTGTCAATGACATTTTCTTGTCAACGATATTTTCTTGTCGATGACTTTTTCTTGTCGATGAATTTTTCTTGTCGATGACTTTTTCTTGTCGATGATTTATTTTTTGTCGATGACTTTTTGTCGTTACTTTTGTGTCATCGAGTTCTGTATCAAGTTTGTTGTTTGTGATTTTTTTGGTTTAATTTTTTGTGTCTATTTTCATTTGTAGGTATGCTAATAATATAAAAATATTATTATTATTATTATATTTCATATAATAATAATGATAATTAAAATATTAATAAAAAAGGAAATTCTTTGATTCTTATTGAATATAATTGTTGGTTCCAATAATAATTATATAATATATGTATATATATTATATATTATAAAATAAAATAAAAAATAATAAAAATATAATAAATAAATAAAATAATATATATTATTATTATTATATACTTTATATATAATAATAATATATATTAATAAAAACAAAATTTTATATACATTAAAAAAAATCATGGGTCAATGATGTTTTATGTGGCTATTATTGGTGTTGATTATTATAATATTTTTGCTTTGGTGAAAGTAATTGGTGTTAGATTTAAAGTTTTAAAACTATAAGGTTGTGCTCCTTATTATGGATAATTTTCCATTATTAAAATAAGGTATGTCATGTTAAGTTATTTGACATTTATTTTGTATTTGAAACTAATTAATGCCATATTGTGGTTGTAGGTTAATTGACAAACAGAGAAACTCCATACAGTAGCAATTTAGTGATGATTAGGTCAAAGTGAGAGCGACCCCTTGGTAGTTACATTGACAAAGCTAGATCCCACTCAAATCATGATAGTGAGCTTTGTAGTACCGAAGGACGTGGATGATAGTGTTCAGACTTGGTGCATGGGATTCATTTTGGGAGGATGCAGATGTCGAAGGGCACTCACATGGCAAACATAGGGATGGCATAGCAGCTGACATTATGACCTATGTAATGCAGTAAGAGATGAGCATGGTAGCAACAAGGATAGGCAATGAATATGGTAGCAACAAGGATAGGCAATGAATATGGTAGCAAGAAAATGATCCAAAACATGTGGGGTCCTTTTGATATGCTTGGGGTTTGAAGGATTGGATAACAATGGATGAACCCCTATGATAATGAATGCCAATGATGAGGTTCAACCGAGAATAACTTGGTGGCCCAGAGCTTGGAAGTTCCAGTGATAAGGCACTGCTGGTACAACATCTTCCAATGAAGGAAGAAATCGTTGAAGCCATTGACAAATGCTACTGGGTGGATATATTTTATGTATCATGTCCAGTTGGAGGGTGTATAATATTACGAACAGTGGGGCACTATGGTTAGAACAATGACGTATCGATAAAATTACAGTGGACTAAACACACCAAGATAGTGAACCATGGACAATATCCAATGATGAAGTGGAATTGTTTTCAATATCTCTAGGTAATGATGTGGTAGCCTTGATAATAATAGATAGTTATACTTAACAACAACCCGGTGGTAAGATACTCGACATCTTCGTAGTCGATGTAATGGAGGAATGCTAGTTAGCTTAATGGATGTGATATGGGTATAAAACTAGCCACCAAAGCGTGTATGTAGTGGTGTGATGGTACAAGTGTTTCTACCACCAATGAATATGGTACATACAATGTAAACTTTACCCAAGTTAGGCATGTCTGTAGACACCAAAATAGCACCAATCCGATTATGTGACTGCAAACACTGATCGCTTTGACAAACACAGCCCCCAGGGCAGCCCTCAGAGGTCAAACAATGGTCCTAACAACTTTCATAGCAATTTTGTAAGGTCAAGAAGCAATTTGGCACATTCAGGCACTTTGCCCAGTATTCGTCTCACCCAAGGATGAATACTAACTGGGATTCGTATCACCCAGGGATGAATTCTGAAATCGTCCTTGGTCAGGACGAATTCCAGGTTTAACAGGAAAAAAGAAAAATGTCACCAAGTGGCAGCCAGGGACAGTCAATTATTGCCTCCTGCCATGCATGCGCGTGTAGGTGGGTAGGTTGGCAGTTAGTGGACTATCACAAGGGCAGTCATGGAATCCCAAGTTAGGGAGGAGTCTCCTCCCTCTTGGGAAGGCATGGCCGCCACATGGCATCCTTGCATGCCCCTCCAAAGAGACCCCATGGGTCTATAAAATGGTGGAATTTCCCACCCAAAAATAGGATATTGGAGGCATTTTCAAGCAACGAAGTGCTACCCAATTGAACACCCACTTGCATCCTTTTTTATTCGCCTTCTCACATCCATTAATCTCTTTCGCAAGGGAGGTTATTGGGTGGATTTTGGAAGCGTGGATCTAACCCAAATCCAACATTTGACCACCTTAAACCACCAATTTTCTGACACCCCAATCCTAAGAGGTTTTGGGCCCATCCCTAGTGGATTGGCATCGAAATCAAGTGCCAACGGTGGGAGGCCCACTTGGGCATCCCGCATTTGTTTAAGTTTCATTCTAAAGTATTCTAGATCATTTGTTCATGTTGCATTTTATGTTATTCTATTTAGTTAACTCATAGCTCCAATTCCATAATGTTTTGATTAGATTTCACCATGCCTTTTGTCGCTTTGTTGTCCCACTAACTTGCAGGTAGCGACATCAAATTCTCGAGGATAGAGGCCAAATTGGGAGAATCCGACCATCTGGGTTGTCCCAAAATGGCCCCAATTACCTAACCCCTTTGTCTACAGGTGTTTTGGAGGTCCCGAGGTTCGACATTGGAGTGGCATCACTTCGGCTTTTTCATCACAGTAGAATTCGTCTCCCCTGGGGACGAATAACAGTCAGAATTCGTCCCACCCAGGGACGAATTACAGTCGAGAGTAGATTGGCTGACTGTTTCAATGGCAGTGGCCATCTGGTGATGTTTTCTAATTTTTGTCAAAGTTGCAGGTTGCTTAGAGTTGTTTTGTTTACTGAGTTAATCAATCTTTTGCATGCATTTCTCATTGAGTTCTAAAGTCAAACGCTTTATCCCTTTTTGTCACAGGTGCTACTAATGCCTTGTTTGTTTCTTTGATTGCAGGAGGAGCAGCAAGAAGTGAGGATTCATCAGCATAAGCAGCGGCAAAACTCTGGCCCTCCCATTTCAAATGTGGGCATGCGAAAGAGGGATCATTGATCATGATTGTAACCAAATCCATTTAACGCTCCTAACCCCTAAAAAGGGAGGAGGCGATTTTGTAACCGAGGTTAAAGAGTTTAATAAAAGGGCTGTGACTTCTCTAAATTCTTGTATCTCATTTCAATAAATTTGCCTCTTTCGTTTAATGCACTTCATATTTTAGGACTTAAGCATTATTTTGATTTGAATGCATCGAAGTAGTTTTCCTTTCTAAAGCTTTCGGGATCTCATGCTTTCAATGTCTATATGCAAAGGAGCAGGTTTAAGGAATGTCACAGTAGACATGCATTGATAGTTCATCATTGATGTTTGATACGTTGTTAGCACATTTGATACGTTGTTAGCACAACAAGTTATGATGAATCTTAGGTGACGTAAGTGACCGACCAGGGTCGATGCTATGAAAAAATGTGGCAACCTCATGGACTGGCTTCACAACTTGCAGAGTATGAGATGATGACATCTTCGAGGCTCGTTAAAACTAGCAGGCACACAAAATATTTCTTTTTAAATAAAGGGTAAATTGCTAGCATAGAGAAGTGAAACACAAAATTTGGGGTTTATTTAAATATTTTGTGTCCTCCTCCACCTTAGCATAAAGGAAATATGGAGAAATGAAACTTAAAATATATTTTTGTTTAAATGTTTTTTTCCTCCCCATTAGTGTATAAGGCAATTTATTTCATATGTGTGAAGTGAGGGTCGATGATTACTCTTGGTTTGTAACCGATATATTGGAGCACACTTCCATGATTATTATTCTAATGAAGGAGGATTCAAATATAAGGGGATTATCAGAATAAAAATGTGTGACGATTACAAGTTGGAAAAGGAATGTGTAAGTCACAAATAAACATGTGTGTGAAAAGGGATAGAAAGCCAAATTGAATGATTTCCAAAGAGAAAAGGAAACATCATTGTTAATGAAACAAAAGGTGAAGAAAGAAAAGGAGAGAAAAACAAAAGGTGGAAAGCCAAAAACCAGAAATGAAGAGTTTTATAGAAATTTTAAAAATCCTTCGAGATGGAGGCACAACGATTGGATATTTTTGGATCTAGTAGCACCATTATGGAGGTCAGATTTCTGAATGTATTTTTGCCAATCTGCTCGGCAAATTTTCCTCACATGATGCCTATTTAGGGATTGTATTTTTTTGCACACACATTGTAAAGATTGAATATATTTTTCATTGCAATATAATGGAGAAATCAGATTTTATGCATTCTTTAATGGTTACTTTGTTGTATTTCCATTTCATTGTACCCATTCCTTAGAAGCTCGCACCGCATTAATTGTTTGACTGCGTAAAAGGGTAACTTTAACGCTAGTTTTTTAGAAGAATTTTCAGGCTTGTAGGGTCTGTGAAGAAATTCAGGTTGCAACATTTTCTATTTTCATTTTTTTATTTATCAACTTTATTTTTGCAGATTTTTTTTTTCAGGCATTAAAATAAAATAAAAAATAAATTTAAAATCCAAAAACAATTGCATGTCTACGTAGAATATACCTTAAAGTTCCATTTTGTGCTTGGACATTTTTTCTTTGGAGTCTTTTGAAATTTTAAAAAATTATTTAAAGTTGTTGTTTTATTGCAGATTTTAAAATTTTAAAATTTCATTTTTTCCATTATGAGGCCAAATCAAATTTTTAAAGTTTGCATGTTCATTCATAAATAGAAGATGACCTTTCTTTTACAAAAATTCAATTTCATAAAAGGAGGGGAAATTTTTATGGCATTCCATGAGCCATTATTTTCGAAGCAATAAATGCACCTTTCTTCATGAAAATTATGATTTCATTGAAGAGGGGTAATCTATCATTGCATCAAAGGTCTTGGTTTTAAAGCATGAAATTACTTCTTCTTAATGAAAATTAATTTCATTTAAGAGGGATAATTCATCATGACATTATGAGGCTATTATTTTCAAGCAATAAATTGGTGTCTCGTTATGAAAACTAATTTCATCAAAGAGAAATAATTTATCAACTACATAAAATGCTTTATTTATCTTCATTATAGAAGCTAAATTTAATGGATATATTAATCATTTCAAATTCACATTCATAGATAGATTTTAATATTTACTTTCATGTTTAAAGTAGGATTTAATGCAAGGGAAAGCTTGATTAAAATCCACTTAATAAGGGAAGATAAAAAATACCTTAAAATCTACCTTAAAATATTTAAGGTGTTACATCGTGGTCATATGAGTGCCAATTCACATTTAATTTAATTTTGGTTTCACGAACAATCATTAAAGTAGCATGGTAAAATAAACCAACACATGCCCCTTGTTTATAGTTACTTGCAATCACTAAGGTATTTCTAGAATTGAATTGATATATTTTTATTGATATTATTAATACACATATGCAAATATTAATATAGTAGAGACCTTGGAGAAGTTGTTTGTTTAACTACTTTGCAAGAGAGGCTTTTGGGATCAAAACTCTAAGGGAGAGTGTAATTTCACAGTTGGGTAAAATTAACACTCAAAAATAGCTTTTACACATTGTTATAATCAGCCCCAAAAAGCACCAAATATTAAGGAGATGTTACATCTAAAAGGTAAGGTCTAAATCCTATCTATTATTGCTTTCATAATTTTGAGATATAAGGGTTATAAACTAGGGTTAAAACTTAGATATTGAAAGCTAAAGGTGTGACTTATCTTATTAATTTAATATTTACAATCTTACATAGGAGGAATAAGGAATTCAACTTCGATCAAATTTTATTGCAATTATTATTATCATTTATCTAATTTTCCAAACTTGGGAGTCATAAGGATTACTCCATCAAACTTATTTTATTGGAAATTAGAAATAATCCAAGGGACTTAAAAGTGCTAAATATTTTATTTTTGACTCTTACAAATCTTGTACAAAATCAACTTTAGTTGAACTATATTATTATAAAAAGAACTATATCGTACTCTTTTAACTAGGGAGCTATAAGATAATACTATTAAGGTTCTATCATTTTTCAAGAAATATTATGGATAAAATTTTGAGAAAATCTTCAATAATGAAGAACAATTTCATGAAGTAAAATTCTAATCCTAAAAATTAATAGATACTCTAGATGGATACAAGTATCTATATTTCAATGACAAGATAAAATTCTCCTTATTTATTAAGTAATCCAAAGAAGGTGCCTTTATGACATTGATTAACTATCTTCATAAAATTCTCTTCACAACATGGCAGAACTCACAAGACTAGTTATATTTTCTCCATACAAATATTTGATGATTTATCTATCATTAATTGTGTTTGTACTTACACAACACACGAAACAAGCTGATTTTATAGAAAAATACTTTTTTTATGATAGACTAACTTTTTTTAAAGCTAATATTTCACCTACATCAAAGTAGAATCATATGAAGAGAAGAAGGAAAAATAAGAAGAGACAAAGAAAAAGGAATCAAGATATGAATACTAAAGCAATAGAGGATAAACTAGTATACCAATAGGGTAAGCTTAGAATAATGAGAGAACAATTGCATCATGCTCTAATCATTTATCAACAATCTAAATCAAATGGAGATGCTTGCAAGGACTATAAAGGTGGCTGGATAGAGGATGAATCTAAACATACCAAATATCATCCAATGAGAATATAATACCTAGCTATAGCCTACTATGGATCATATGGAGACACATATTACCTACTAAACATGAATACAAAGAATTAAGAGGAAGAATACTATGAATATCAAGCAAAAGGAGATGAATAAAATCCATATATAAGACTAAAATTTTCAAATACCTAAATAATATAACATACGGGATGTTATAAATATAGTCTATTCCATAATTTGGGTTGTGTAAATGTACCCTCCAATATATATATCTAGATTAATTCATGTGCAAGTTATCTAGTTACTTCATGCAATGTAATAAATGCACAAGTTTCAATGTGTAAGATGTACATATGTAAGTTATCCCTTGCATAACTAGATAGAGTGTTGACCAAGTATCCTATTTTACCTATAAAAGGATGGCCTCTTAGATAGATAGAGAAAGAGTCAGAGGACATAGTCATATAACATAGCTTAGTGGATAGTGTAGTTCTGTAAACCACACTATTCAATGGTGATGGATACTATGTACATTTGTAGCTTTATTAATGGAGTGCTCACATCCTCAATAGCTATACTGTAATATTTTATATGATTTATATTTTCAATATACTTCAGTCATCTAGAAAATTAACTTTCTTTCATGTTAGTCTACATCTTGTGATTGTTATCTCTCATGAATCATTCATCAAAAGCTAACAATAATGGTGATCAATATGTAGGGTTTGTTTGAATTGCTCTAGGAATAATAGTATGAGAGATATTACATTAATTGGTAGCATTTGGTATATTTATAAATTAAAAATAAAGGAGTGAGATTTATATTTTTCTAATGCATGTGTTAATGTGTAAGAAGTGTCAAAGTGTTATGTAATAAATGTGCTAGGTGTGAGGTGTGAGTTGTGAGAGTGTAAAGTGTCAATAGTTATAGGAATTAGGTATCAAATATACAAGTGAAGAGTCACATGATATGTGGCAAGATGTAAAGTGAATTGTCATGAAACGTTTATCATATGTGAGGAGTACGAAAGTATGTATCTTGAATGTTTGAGGACATCAATAGTTGAGTATTGAAGAGCCATTCTATAAGGTTATATTATGGAGATAAAGATCCATACATTATAATATAGTATGGAAGAACTAATGTAACTCAAAATTGATGATTTATCAATAATATTTGAGTGATAGATTATTGAGAAATATTATTATTTTTTATTTACAAATAAAATCCCCTGTGGGGTTGCCTTGGCCTGAGAAACCATGAACAGGGGGTTCTACACCATCAAAATCACCTGGGAGTCACACCCATCGCTTATCGCACCAAAATTATCAACTATATTTTGGGTATCCAATGTGCATTTGGTAGGATGGAGATTCGAACCAGGTATCTTCCTTGGAGGATTGCCCTATCCTCTCCAACTCACTTGTAGTATGTGGGTGATTGATAAATATTATCATTATTCTATGAATTATATTTATTAATATTTTCCATTTTGTTGAATTCTTTGATATTATGATTAATATCAGATTCTAGTAAAGGGACCTATGAGATAATATGGAAATTTTACCATCAATGGTGTCAAATCCACACTCTAGTAATTTGATATTAAGATAAATGAGGTTGATAAGTACACCAAAATACTGGAATAAGTAGGGATAAATAGATCGTCCAATGATAAAATAGGGTTGATGAAATTACCTAAGTCTAGCAAAGAATTTTTTAGAAGATATCTAGCTGAATAGATTACCATAAATTATAGAAGATTGGGAGAACAAATTATTGGAGTTGAAGAATAGTTGATATTGAGAATAAATATTGAAGGCTTGAGTTCATCCAAGTTTAAGTAGAGATAAAATAAAATAAAGGATTAAATTTTCTGAAATTATAGCAAATATTTGAGAAGATAAATAATTGTAATTTTAATAAGAGTGGAAACTTCATTTTTCTTATCATGAAGAGATGTTGAATTGTGGATTTTCCAAATTGTTTGGATATGAAGAGAATTTAAAGTAAAAGTTTTTGAATATGAAAGTATTTGTAGTGAAATTATTTAGATCCAAGACCCTAAAACACAAAAAACCTATGAAGCAATATAAGAGCATGTATGAAGTTGAAAGTTAGTGAAGAGAATTTTGATGCCAAGGATCCATAGACAAAGTATCATGAATTAGAGATAAATAATTCAAGAAGAATTAAAAAACCTCAAGAAGAATACAACAAGTACCAAAATAAGAATATGAAGCACCAAGGATCTTAAGGAGAGTATAGAGATAAATAGGGAAGAAAGAAACTCCAATGAGTAGAGCATAGTGCTAAGGACATAGATAGCCATGTGAGCTTATATGAGTGTAGTTAAAAGTAGAAGAATAATAGCCCTGAGAATGCATTTGACTAGTCTAAAATCAAGCTTTGAGCAAATAATTGAAATCACCTAAGTCGAAGGTTGAAAACATTCGAGAGGGAAAATCATTTGTGTACAAAGATTCAATTCTGTCTTGGTTGATTGCCACACATATTCAAAATATGATATGAGTTCCAAAATTTATAATTTGAATATTTACCTCATATTTTAGACAAGCAATTTATTCTTAAGCAAATTAAGTTATTTAGATGTTGTAGTTAGAGGAATAAGGTTTATAATTATTGAAAGAATCAATCAGAATAAATAAATTCTTTGAAGATATAGGGAAATCAAATTATAGTTTTCTAAATTAAATACTATAGTGAATGTTGTGATAAATAATTTAATTGGGATATATAAGAAGACAAAATCAAATTTTAATAAATGAATGAATGATTGAATTCGATTATGGAAAATAGTAAAAAAATTATTTCTAAATCACAAATTTTGAAAGAACAAAATTTTGTATCATGGAAAAATAAAATAAAATCAATTTTTTTTGCTGAGAAACTTTAAAATATAGTGAATGGAATAAATAACAAGCCATAAAATGAAAAGGAAAAACAAAAAATTGAGGAATATGATGCAATTTCCCTTATAGTAATCACATTTGATATAGTATATGAAATTGAGTCACATATAAGAGAATCATAGACTTCAACAATTGCTTTGGAAAATTTATGCAAAATATTTGAAGAAAAAAACTAGGCAACTATCTTGCATTTGTAATCACAATTATATTCATTAAAGGCTAATAGTGGATAAAGTATAGAAATATTTTGTTGAAGGATAGAAGAATTAAAATCTATGTTACTAATTTTGAGAGAGAAAGTAGAAATTTCAAGTTACATAAAGATCACTCTACTTCAAGTGCTAAATAAAACCATAACCTTTGATGAGTTAGTTAATTTTATTCATGAATATGAAATGGAAAATATAGTCAAATATGAAATGACCAATAATGCTTTCATATCAAATAAAAGTACATCAAATAACATGGTTACATCTTCAAAATCACAATATGAATGGATACAAATACATGTCACATATGCACTTTAAAAGGTCATACTACAAGTATTTGTAGATATAATTCTTTAAATCAAATAAATTAAATTAATATACCTTTTCAAATATTTTAGTCAAGGTCATATCAACATCAATACCAACATGTGCAACAACTAAAACAAGACCATCAAAAAAGTAACTTAATTCAAAAAAATCAATAGGTTCAAGAGATAGTAGCTGAAGAAGAAAATGAAATAAGAGCTCTAACAATAAGAATTATAGACACTAAATATGAATATGAAATTGCAGATGATTGTGAAAATAAAAATGAAAATAATTCAAAATAACTAAATATATTGATGTTTCAAATGATGAAATATAATTAGTTGAAAATAAGACAACAAAAATAGATGCAAATTAAAATCAAGGCCATTTTAGAATTGTAAAATTTGTGAAAGAACCAAACCAAAAATATATATAAAAAGAAAATTAAAATACATTATAGATGGATCAATAAACCAGGATGAAACAAGAAAGCTTGATAAATACTACAGGGAATTGTTTAACAAGTTAACATTAAATTTCCAAATAGTAAGAGAGTCAAAGTAAAAGTACAAAGACCAAAATTTGAGATTAAAGACTAAAATTATTCAAAGAAAAAAGTATAATACAAGTGGGTGTTAGAGATATTATATTATTTAATAGCATGTGGCACATTTGTAAATATTAGATTATGAAGTATAATTTATATTTTGTATAATGTAAATGCAATGTGTGAGAAGTGTCAAAGTCTTATGTAATAAAGTGTGCTAGATGTGAGGTGTGAGTTATGAGAGTGTAAAGTGTCAAGAGTCATAGGAGTTAGGTTTCAAATATGCAAGTGAAGAGTCACATGATGTAAAGTGAAGGGTCATGACAGTTTTTTATATGCGAGGAATACAAATGGATGCATCTCTTAGATGTTTGAGGAGAGCAATAGTTGAGTATTGAATAGTCATCTTGTAAAGTTATATTATGGAGATAAATCTCCTTGCATTGTAATAGAGTATGTAAAATCTCATGCAACTCAAATATGAGGATTTATGAATAATATTTGAGTGAAGTATTATGGAGAAATATTTTTGTTATTCTATGAATTATATTTATCAATACTGGTCATTATATTGAATTCTTTAATATTGTAATTAATATTTGATCATGGTAAAGAAACCTTGAGATAATATAGAAAAATTATTGAACATACAAACTTATTGATGGAGGGATAAACCCCTAATTTTATTTATGGTTGATTTTCAAAGATATACCAAAAATAGGAGGAATTAGAAACATACAAAAGATCAAAATATTGATTAAATAAAAGAACATGAAATTCTAAAATATGAAAGATATACCAAAATAAATATTTGATATTTTTCCCGATCTACTATAGATGCAATCTAAATTATGTTTATCGAATGTCCCATTGAGGATGTTCTTTGAAGATATATTGACGTACTTGATTAGAGCTAGTTAAAAAACAATCTCAGATATACGAGTGGAGATAGAAGTTTTGTGTTGTGGGATATTTAATGAACTACACTTATCTTTGTATAGGGATTTTGTTGTTCAAACATACATGGAAAAGAATATTTATTTTCATTATATTTTTTTATATAAATGATTCAAAATCCTTATATCTCCTTTGTGGTAGAACTATCACTCCTTATGACTCTTATTAGCCCATAGTTTTATACTTGTCAAGAGAAATAAACGTTAGGGTTTGCACAATGGTTTACTCAACGGGTCATTAACATTACCTAAATAGGGCTAACCTTATGGTTATGTTCTTATTATATTTGTTTAATTTGATTTAACCTAAGCAAATAGTTTATATGGTCTTTATCAAAGTGTGGTAAATTGTTAAGTTTTATTAAGGTCTAGAAGGTTGGTTTTGGATAAAATTTGGTTTACATCAGGTTCACCAAAGATGTAAATATATATTTGGGATCCTTATTACCAAAATCGATGGTTCACAGTCAGACATGGATTCTTACTTGAATCCTTTCATTTTAGTTGAGTTATTTGTGGGAATCAAGGTTCACAAAGAGTGTTTTATGAATTCTCACTAAATTCAATGTTTGATGTGTTCAATTATACCATCACCTATGCTTTAATGACTAGAATTTAATGAACTATATTCATTGAAAATATGGTTTTAAATGCAATGCAAATGAATATAGTGATGAAAAATTAATATTCTAATAATATATACCATTTTAAGTTCTTAAAAGAACTATAATATGATAAGATAGGAGTTATAAGAAACTAAAATAAATTGCTTTTAATTTTAAGCAAGGGTTTAATATGAGTGCACAAAATAAAATATTTCATAAATACACAAAAAATATGTATTTTTTATTCAATGCCTAATGAAAGGAAATATCTAAATGAATGCAAAATAATTTCCCTTATTGTTTTACACTAAAATAAAATATTGCTTGTAACTAATGGATGAATACTAATATTATGTTCTTTGATTTTTCTAACATTAATGAGCTGCTATAACTAAAGCAGATGTAAAAATACACACAAAACCTATATTATCAATGCTAAATAAAAAATAAGGAAGATGATTCGTTGAGAATCTATAGAGGATAGAATAATCACCTAAAGACCAATTCATATCCTAGGACACGTTTACCACCTACACACATGTTCACATCCTAGGACATGTAAATTGCCTTCACACCAAGTTATAGCATAAAATAAGTTTTTTTCCTACACACCAAGTTGTAGCCTAAAATAAATTTGTTGCCTACTCACCTACAAATTTTTAGAAATAATTTTAACATAATAAAATGGATGTATTAGTTTTAAAGGAGACTGATTGATGTTGAAGAAGGTATACAATTCCTTGTTTGTAGGTCAAGCCCCCTATTTGTTTTGATAAAATAAAATAAAAAAATGATATTTGAAAGTATATTGATCGCATATACAAAACAAACATATATAAAACTAGATTAAATCAAATGCAAATATGCTAAGATGTACCTAGGCTTGGATGTTGATTAATTTGATGTTGAAAGTTGATCAAAGACTAAGAAATTTTTTTCATAGTTTGTAGGGTGAATTCACAACCTAATAAGTATATAGTATGCAAATCCTATAACTTATGAACCTATTTTGGGGACTAAAATGAGGTGGTTCTAGGATGTAAAAATTAATATCATTGATGATGAAACATTAGAGAAATAGTATTCAATTAGGAATTTGAAAGAATATGGTCATGGTCCTAGCTAAATTCACAACTTGCCAGTTCTGTGGGCCACGATAAAAAAATATCTTATTGTGGTAATAGGAACAAGTTATTATATTTTTTCCACCCAAGGGATGATGGGTTGTTCTTGAGTAATACCTACTATTCCTATAATAATAATAAATCACATTCGATGTTTTAAAATAAATAATATTAGCATGTAAACTTCAAATAAAATGAATGAGCTTAATTAAAAAATAAATAATGAAAATAGGTAAATTAATAGATATACAATTCTTAATTGACAAATGGATCAATCAAGAGTTGAAGACTATCGAAAGGAGGGATAAACAAGGAAAAATATATTACTTTATCACTAGAAGAATCATATGTGAGACCTGCATGCAATGGTATAGGATTATTGAAAGTAAAAAATACTTGAAAGAAAACATAAAAGACATTAATTTCTCTAGTATAATATTAATTTATTGCTAAAAAAAAAATTCATTGGTTATTTACTATGAACTTCGCTTTGTTACTCTCAAAATTGTTTGTTAAAAATAAAAATAATTTAAGAGGGAGCTGCCCAATTTATAAAACTTTAGGGCTTTTTGGAATGAAAGAAAGGCAAGATTACAAAATCTATATGTAGGTTGTTATATTTAGAAAAATCAACATCCAAATTGGATAATTTTATACATGGATAGATATTTTAAAAGTTTTGGCATGTTTTTATGATTTTCGATAAAGGTAGTGAGTGTATTTGGAAATATTTTGGGGTACAATAATCTAATCTAGGTTGGCATGTTATTGGAATAGTTGAAGGATATTATATTGGAAGTTTCTATTTTTAGTGTATGAGAATTAGTTCACAACTATGAACTTCACTAGGAAACAAATCTTGTGATTTGACCATTAGAGTGGCCAAAATTCAAATTTTTAGTTCTAAATGAGATTTATAGCATTAGAGACATGTTCATAGCCTATGAATTTATCTATGAGTTGTGAATTTATTTTGAGCATCCAATTCCTATCATAAATGCTAGAAAATTGTTTGGACATGCTTGTTGGATTTTTAATCCTTACTACCACATATAATCATAGGTCCAATATAAAAGGCAAAAATATCAATAATGAGCAGAATATGTGAGAAAATTAATATGTATATCAAGGCCTATATAATAAATAAAATAGCATTCACTTTTATAATAAAATATGAATGTAAATGGCCTAAGTCATTAATGAACTATGCATTAATAAAACCTACAATATTAACTGCTCAAATTTCTATACAATCTTTATTATTTTCTTCCTATTATAACTTTATAATTTGATATTTAGATTACATTCTCATGAAGTATTATCTCCATAATATAGCCATAGTAATGTGACTCTTCATGTACTTGACTATTGATCTTCATATGACAAGTCCCATGACCTTTGGCTTATCATCTTCAACTTGCATATTAGACTCTTCACTTTATTCTTACATGGATACTTGAATCTATGACACTTGAATGCATCTACATGACTCTTACACTTCTACATGGACTCCTAATCTAAGACACTTGTGAACATCCTCACATTATATATTTGCACTCTTACATACAAGATACTTGTGCATATTCTCTCGGTATACATGTGCACTCTAACTTACATGACACTTGTGCATTTCTTGCACATTGAAACTTACATGAAAGGGAAAATATAAATCACACATCTAAACTAAATAATTAACCCTAATATATTACATATATACAATTGTAACATTAAGGTTTCCATAGGGGTATATTAGTGTGTATCAAATAATGTAATAATCCTCAAAACTTCATTGTATTACATTATTTGGTTATTGAAGACTTTAGTCTTCAATACTGGTCTTCACATTTATCTTCAATCTTCATGTGACTTTGCATTGTTCATATATATTTTTTTCTCTACAATATTTTTCATCATATTGAATCTTGGGTTCACCCATTGTGCATGTTTTTAGGGTAACCTTGAATCTTTGCATGGACATTTTTTCTTTGGAGTCATTTAAAATTTTAAAAAATTATTTAAAGTTGTTTTATTGCAGATTTTAAAATTTCAAAATTTCATTTTTTCCATTTTGAGGCCAAATAAGATTTTTAAACTTTGCATGTTCATTCAGAAATAGAAGATGACCTTTCCTTTACGAAAATTTTTATTTCATAAAAGGGGGGGAAATTTTTATGGCATTTCATGAGCCATTATTTTTGGAGCAATAAAGGAACATTTCTTCATGAAAATTTTAATTTCATTGAAGAGGGGTAATCTATCATTGCATCAAAATTATTGGTTTTAAATCATGAAATTACTTCTTAATAAAAATTAATTTCATTTAAGAAGGATAATTGATCATGACATTATGAGGCTATTATTTTCAAGCAATAAATTGGTGTCTCCTTATGAAAACTAATTTCATCAAAGAGAAATAATTTATCAATTACATCAAAGGCTTTATTTATCTTCATGATAGAAGCTAAATTTAATGGATCTTTTCATTATTTTGAATTCATATTCATAGATATATTTTAATCTTTACTTTCATGTTTAAATCAAGATTTAATGCAAGGTAAAGCTTGATTAAAATCCACTTAATAATGGAAGATAAAATCTACCTTAAAGTCCTCAATATAAAAGAAATTAAGGCACTACATTGTGGTCATATGAGGGCCAATTCACATTTACTTTTATTTTGGTTTCATGAACAATAATGAAAGTAGCATGGTAAAATAAACCAACACATGCCCCTTGTTTATAGTTACTTGCAATCACTAATGTTTTTCTAGCATTGAATTGATATATTTTTATTGATATTATTAATACACATATGTAAATGATAATATATAGGAGACCTTGGAGAAGTTGTTTGTTTAACTTCTTTGCAAGAGAGGGTTTTGGGATCAAAACTCTAAGGGAAAGTGTAACTTCACAGTTAGATAAAATTAACACTCAAAATTGTGGTGCTAGAAGGAGGGCATGAATTGGTTTACTTTATTTTATTTATGCTAAGCAATTCATGAATTGGTATTCATTGATCTAACACTTTTGGATTGTTCATGGTTACTCAAGAGTTGTAACTGCAAAATATTTCAAGTTCGTTTCACTAGCATCCTTGGCATCCTTTAGCACTCAAAAATTTGGGAGCTAGGAAAATTTTAATGGATTTATTTTATTGCTATTTATATGCTATATTGTTCATGTTACTTGAAATATTTATTTAAAAATATTGGTCTTTACTAACTACGTTTCATTTCCATATGATTACTTTTATTTGATTCTAACATTCTCTATTTTTGATGATGCATTAATGTTAATATTTTGTAAATTTAATAATGTTATTCAATTTCACGATTTAATGGATACATATATATTATTTTATGCTAATATGATTCTTCATATGTTAAAAATTTGAGATTGGTTAGTCATTTCATGCTTCTTTGTAAGAAATCATTATTTGACTAACAAATTGGTTTTGAAGTTATTATTTGAGTTTCAATAATGGCTACAAATACTGGAAAGTGGTATGGGGTGCATTGTAATCATTTGAACATTAGTGGAGATTCTCATGACTTACCCAAGAATATAGAGAAGCTTTTGACCAAGTTTAAGAACAATGGCACAATTTTAGCCAAGGAGCACATTCAGTCATATGTGTATATCCTAGTTAGATGGAACATTGAACACGAGGATGTTGCATGTAGATTGTTTTATTAGATCCTATATGAGGTGGAATATTAGTGGTACATAAGTTTACCCACTGGCTCTATTACGTCTTGGGTCTAATTGAAAACTACTTTTATCAATCAATTTAGGTTGCTCATTGTTCCTGTCACGATTTATCAACAATTTTCTTCTTGCAAGAGGGAGCCTATTGAGCCATTGAGAAAATTCAACATGATATTTCAGAAGCTCTATGCGATATTGATTTCTCCTCATACTATTGAGGAGATTGGTGCTCTTCAAATATACTTTGAGGTATTGGATCCCTTGCTTGCCATGTTCACTAGGACAAATCCTTTGGTTACTAATATTGCCTCGACCTACAGGGAAGCTATGATTGTAGATAAAAAATTAAGGACACAAGGTTATGGAATGTAGAAATTGCCTATGGTAGGACAACTAAGAGTTTGTAATCAAACCTCGGTGGTAAACCAAGCATGGGCACAAAAAAAATTGATGTCAAATGCTTTGCCCCACAATCAATTTTATCCTACCATACCCACTTATGCTCCCACATGTGCTTATACGAGTACATATATCCATCCAACCATTCCATGGTTAGAGAATCATATGGTCACTCATGGAGCCATTGCAACAAGTGTTCAGGATTTACATGTTGATATCAATCCAACTAATCCTACTACTTCTACCACCCAACCCAAGGAGCTTGTGGTGGAAATAAAAGATCAAAATAAGTTGGTTAAGAAAGTAAGTAGAGATGTGGTTCCATTACAAAAACACACACATAAATGTATGCATCCAAATCATCCTAGGAAGGAAATTCATGATGCTAAGCTTAACTATATTTCATGCTATGCTCCTTCAGGTGATAGAAGAAATCTAGATGTAACTTACATTGAAGTAAATGCCTATTCAAAATGACTTGAAGAACATGAATATTTTGGAGAAGAAATTATATGGATGGGTAACATGAAGTTGGAATCAAATAATCATCATTATTTTTTGGAAATGAAGGATTTAGAATCATTACCCACAAATGAGGATTCAGATGAACAAACCCATTAGGATATTATTTGGTCATGTTTACTTGTAAAGGAATATTGGGGTAACTATTTGGAGCAATATGTAAAAATTGATCCCCTTACAGAATCCCCTAAACCATCAAAAGTGGTTGACAGTGCGCTTGAAAGAGAATCAATAAATGATTTTGAAGACATAATAGAGTTTCACCACTTGTTCTCAAAAATTACTTTGGATGATATTGTTGAAACTGATGGCCAAGAAGATCCACACCTTCCAAAGATTGATAAAATTTAATAATGGGTTACAAATTTGGATTATGATAGCCTTACAAATTTGAATTCAATAAATAACCCACTTTTGGGAATAATTGAACCATCTAAAGAAGGTGTAGGAGAATTTGATGAGAAATATTTTGATGAATCAGAAGATGACAAAGAAGTAGTTGAGCATCACAACTTGATTTTGGAGGATTATTACTATGATTATTGGAATAAATGGGAAGAATATGCTCACTCTAAATATTCTAATGAAATTTTTGTGTCAATTAATATGCAGGATAATATGATTGTTTTCTCGCATGAGGATATTACAAATATTGAACAATTTAAGAAATTTTTGTAATAGGGATTCGAATCTCATCAAATTTTAGAAAGTGATAAGGATTCTACAATCATGGATAAAGAAGGAGAATAATTTTCTTTATATCCCATTCAGGGGCATGGAATTGAAAATATTGATTCACTTATTAGTTCTACAGTGTCTATGCTATCACAAAATGAGGAAACATCAAAACTTGAATGGTTTGGGTTTGATATCACTTATGACCCAATTGAAAATGTCATGTTATCTAAAATAACCCAAGTGATTGATCATGGAGATGTGTTAGTTGACCCATCCCTAGATATACAAGACACTTGATTTGAAAATGATGGACATGTTTTTAATTGGGTGCCTAATTTTGGTGTCTTTGATAAATATATATTCGATGATGATGAAAGTCATGAAGAAAAGGTAAAAATTACAAATACTCACAATTTTTTTTCAAATGAGAATATGCAAAAGGTAAAATCTCACCCTTTGTGTTCTATAATTCTATCTTCAAGTGATGGTTTGTCTAAATGCTTGTTAGATTCAAATACTATCAATGATGAAATGCCATTTGTGGTTGATAAATAATTTGACTTAATTTTTCCCCGCACCACTAATGATAATGCTTTGTTGGATAAAAATGAAATTGATATACTTGAAGTATTAAATCAAGTCCATAATAAATTAGTGGTTGAATCTAGCGTACAAAATTATTATGATCATAAATTTAATATATATCCTAGATGCTTGCAAGTGGTTGTGTAATTTTGATCAGTCTACAAATTTAGAAAATTATTTGGCTTTAAAATTTTTAGAAATAGGCTCTAGTTTGCAAGATCTCATATCTAAAAATAAAAGTCTAATTCTAAATCAAGAAGAGAATTCTGAAGTTGACGTCCTAAGGAATAGACAATAAACTATTGAACACTTATTGTCTAATCAATTTGACTATTTACTCCACTATGGGATTATTAATGAAACTTTACTAAAATGGTGGGGTGAGAGAGGCAAGTTGAATTTTGTTGCATTGTTTGGCTTAATATTGTTTTTGTTGGATTCCTACAACATTTGGCATGCATATCATATTATTTTTCTTTTGAAATATGCTAGTCATGTTTGGGATCCAGGAAAGTTATAGTTCAAGCTTTGCACCATCTTGTACCATATTGTACATTTGTATATAGTTTTCACTTGTGTTTTGAGTTTTATGTTTGGGTTGTTCCCTTGTTTTGAGGTGATGTTTTGTGGTCGCTAACATTTGTCCTCTAGCACTTATGAAGCTACTTTATTTAATAGGTTGGAGTACTTGATCTGAAAATTGGTGAACCCAAGAACGGGGGGGTGAGTTATTTGATGATTATGCTCAAATTTTGGGACCCAAAATAGTGGAAAGTGGAACATTGAAAAATTAGCCCAAACTCCACATGGGACTCTCACACACATTAAAAAGTATTTATGGAATTAGGAAGGATGAAGTTATCTTGATTTGCAACGCTAGGCAAAAATCTAAAATGCTCAATTTATTGGCTTTCAAACCCTAGTGAGACTTGAGGCTTTGCAAGAGTTCCATAAGTACAAGCTATGCAACAAATTTCTTAAAATATGTCATATAGTTCAGGAAAACTACATAGGGGCTATAGATGCCTGACTGGATGTGG
Source organism: Wollemia nobilis (assembly GCA_028583015.1). Taxonomy (NCBI): domain Eukaryota; kingdom Viridiplantae; phylum Streptophyta; class Pinopsida; order Araucariales; family Araucariaceae; genus Wollemia; species Wollemia nobilis. Next base: position 9,233,974 of record JAQPPZ010017209.1, on the reverse strand, counting down.
GGCCCTAGCTAGGCAAAGTTTGATAATTAGAAAAAAAAAAAGAGGAAAAAAAAGAGAGAAAAAAAAGAAGAAAAAAAAGAGAAAAAAAAGAAGAAAAAAAAGAGAAAATAAAGGAAAATAAAAAAGAGATAAAGAATGAGCACCAAAAAGTTTGATCAAATTAGACTCACCTAGGATATATGGGCTTTGCAAAGCTTGAAGCTAACACATGGGTGAGTTAGATAAACTTCATTAGGGCTATAATTGCCTTACTGATAGTGGGGCTCTGTTTGTAAAAGCTTTTACTTCATGAGCTGTACTTCATAGCCTAATGTAGAATCAGATGATGGAATTTGGAGAATTTTAAGAAATGTAGGAGATGAATCACTTTTACAAACACTAAGCAAAGGCTAATGGATTAGTTGTTTTCATTCTAAAGCGGTTTACCCCCACCTTCTTGAGATGTTGCTAAATTATTATGTCTCACCAATATTGTGTGTTCTCATTTCAGGTTGGGTTCTTACCGAAATGCTCTGGAGAATTTCCAGAGTAGAGTCACCATTTGTTGTGGTTGTTCCACAATGTACCCCAAAATTGGGGACCCGCATTTTTGTTTTTGGTATTTGGGTGTTTGTATGTTGGTTTTAAATGTTTAATACTTGATTTGTTTTGAATTTGCATATATCATTACTTCTTGTCAGCAATATTTTTTTGTTGATGATATTTTGTTGTCGATGACTTTTTCTTGTCGACGATATTTTCTTGTCGACAATATTTTCTTGTCGATGACTTTTTCTTGTCGATGAATTTTTCTTGTTGACGATTTTTCTTGTCGACGATTTCTTTTTTTTCGATGACTTTTTGTCGTTACTTTTGTGTCATCGAGTTTTGTGTCAAGTTTGTTGTTTGTGATTTTTTTGGTTTAATTTTTTGTGTCGGTTTTTATTTGTAGGTATGATAATAAGATAAAAATATTATTATTATTATTATATTTCATATAATAATAATGATAATTAAAATATTAATAAAAAAAAGTTCTTTGATTGTTATTGAATATAATTGGTTGTTCCGATAATAATTATATAATATATGTATATATATTATATAATTAAAATAAAATAAAAAATAATAAAAATATAAATAAATAAATAAATAAAATAATATATTTTATTATTATTATATAATATATAATAATAATATATAATAATAAAAACGAAATTTTATATATATAAAAAAAAAAACATGGGTTAATGATATTTTATGTGGCCATTAGTGGTGTTGATTATTATAATGCTTTTGCATTGGCGAGAGTAATTGGTGTTAGATTTAAAGTTTTAAAACTATAAGGTTGTGGTCCTTATTATAGAGAATTTTCCATTATTAAAATAAGGTATGTCATGTTAAGTTATTTGACCGTTATTTTCTATTTGAAACTAATTGATGCCATATTGTGGTTGTAGGTTAATTGGAAAATAGAGAAAATCCATACGGTAGCCAATCAGTGATGATTAGGTAGAAGTGAGAGCGACCCCTTGGCAGTTGCATTGATGAAGCTAGATCCCACTCAAATCATGATAGTGAGCTTTGTAGTGCCGAAGGATGTGGATGATAGTGTTCATACCGGGTGCATGGGATTCATTCTGGGAGGATGGAGATGTCAAAGGGCACTCACGCGGAAAACACAGGGATGGCATAGCATTCGATATGATGACATATGTAATGCAGTAGGAGATGAGCAACATTATTCGACAACAAGGATAGGCAATGAATCTGGTAGCAAGCAAATGACCCAAAACATGTGGGGTCCTTTTGATACACTCGGGGTTTGAAGGAATGCATAACAATGGATGAACCTCTCTGAGAATGAATTCTAATGATGAGGTTCAACCAAGAATAACTTCGTGGCCCCTAGCTTGGGAGTTCTGGCGATGAGGCACTGCTGGTACAACATATTCCAATGAAGGAAGACATCACCGAAGGCATTGACAAATGCTACTGGGTGGATATATTTTATGTATTGTGTCTAGTTGGAGGGTGTAGAATATTACGAACAGTGGGGCACTATGGTTAGAGCAATGACGTATCGATAAAATTGTAGTGGACTAAACACACCAAGATAGTGAACCATGGACAATATCCAGCGATGAAGTGGAATTGTTTTCAATATCTCTGGGTAATGATGTGGTAGCCTTGATAATAATAGGTAGTTGGACCTAACAACAACCCAGTGGTAAGATACTCGACATCTTGGTAGCCGATGTAATGGAGGAATGCCAGTCAACTTAATGGATGTGATATGGGTATAAAACTAGCCACCAAAGCGTGTATGTAGTGGTGTGATGGTACAAGTGTTTCTACCACCAATGAATATGGTACATACAATGTAAACTTTACCCAATTCAGTCATGTCTATATGCAAAGGAGCAGGTTTGAACGAAGGTTAATTTAATAGCAGGTTTAAGGAATGTCACAGTAGACATGCACTGATAGTTCATCATCGATGTTTGATGCATTGTTAGCACAACAAATTAGGATGAATCTTAGGTGACGTAAGTGACCCACCAGGGTCGATGCTATGAAAGAATGTGGCAACCTCAGATACTAGTTTCACAACTGGCAGAGTATGAGATGATGACATCTTCAAGGCTCGTTAAAACCAGTAGGCATGCAAAATATTTCTTTTAAATAAAGGGTAAATTGCTAGCATAGAGAAGTGAAACACAAAATTTAGGGTTTATTTAATTATTTTGTGTCCTCATCCACCTTAGCGTAAAGGAAATATGGAGAAATTAAACTTAAAATATAGTTTTGTTTAAATGTTTTTTTGTCCTCCCCATTAGTGTATAAGGTAATTTATTTCATATGTGTGAAGTGAGGGTCGATGGTTACTCTTGGTTTGTAACCGATATATTGGAGCACACTTCCATGATTATTATGCTAATGAAGGAGGATTCAAATATAAGAGGATTATCAGAATAAAAAAGTGTGACGATTACAAGTTGGAAAAGGGATGTGTAAGTCACAAATAAATAGGTGTGTGAAAAGGGATAGAAAGCCAAATTGAATGATTTCCAAAGAGAAAAGGAAACATTATTGTTAATGAAATGAAAGATGAAGAAATAAAAGGAGAGAAAAACAAAAGGTGGAAAGCCAAAAACTAGAAATGAAGAGTTTTATAGAAAGTTTAAAAACCCTTCGAGATGGAGGCACAATGGCTGGATATTTTTGGAGCTAGTAGCACCATTATGGAGGCTAGATTTTTTAATGTGTTTTTGCCAATCTACTGGGCAAATTTTCCTCACATGATGGCTATTTAGGGTCTATATTTTTTTGCACACACATTGTAAATATTGAATATATTTTTCATTGCAATATAATGGAGAAATCATATTTTATGCATTCTTTAATGGTTAATTTGTTGTATTTCCATTTTATTGCACCCATTCCTTAGAAGCTCGCACCACATTAATTGTTTGACTGCATAAAAGGGTAACCTTAATGTTGGTTTTTTGCAAAATTTTCATGCTTGCAGGGTCTGTGAAGAAATTTAGGTTGCAACATTTTATATTTTATATTTTATATTTTTATATTTTTTTATTTTTCTAACTTAATTTTTGCAGATTTTTTTATTTTTAGGTATTAAAATAAAAATTCAAAATCCAAAAATAATTGCATGGCAACGTAGAATATACCTTAAAGTTCCATTTTACGCTTGGATGTTTTTTCTAGTCTTTTCGAATTTTAAAAAAATATTTAAAGTTGTTGTTTTATTGCAGATTTTAAAATTTTAAAATTTCATTTTTTCCATTGTGAGGTCAAATCAAATTTTTAAATTTTGCATGTTCATTCATAAACAGAAGATGACCTTTCTTTTACAAAAATTCAATCTCATAAAAGGAGGGGAAATGTTTATGGCATTTCATGAGCCATTATTTTTGAAGCAATAAATGCACCTTTCTTCATGAAAATTTTGATTTCATTGAAGAGGGGTAATCTATCATTGCATCAAAGGTATTGGTTTTAAAGCAATTACTTCTTCTTAATGAAAATTAATTTAATTTAAGAGGTATAATTGATCATGACATTATGAGGCTATTATTTTCAAGCAATAAATTGGTGTCTCTTTATGAAAACTAATTTCATCAAAGAGAAACAATTTATCAATTACATAAAAGGATTTATTTATATTCATGATAGAAGCTAAATTTAATGGATATTTTCATCATTTCAAATTCACATTCATAGATAGATTTTAATATTTACTTTCATGTTTAAAGCAGGATTTAATGCAAGGTAAAGCTTGATTAAAATCCACTTAATAAGGGTGTAGACACCAAAACAGCACCAATCCGATTATGTGACTGCAAACACTGATCGCTTTGACAAACACAGCCCCCAGGGCAGCCCTTAGAGGTCAAACAGTGGTCTTAACCACTTTCATAGCAATTTTGTGAGGTCAAGAAGAAATTTGGCACACTTAGACACTTTGCCTAGTAATCGTCTCACCAAGGGGACGATTGCTAACTTGAAATCGTCTCACCCAGGGACGATTTCTGAAATCGTCCCTGGGTGAGACGATTTCCAAGTTTAACGGGCAAAAAGAAAAATGAGGCCAAGTGGCAGCCCAGAACAGTCAGTTGATGACTCATGCCTCGCACGCGTGTGTGAGTGGGAAAATAGGCTATTTGAGGACTGTCACAAGGGCAGTTATGAAAGCCCAAGTCAATGGAGGACTCCCCTCCCTCATGGGAAGACAAGACTGCCACATGGCGCCTATGACCAACACATGGCATTTGTGCTTCCCTCCCAAAAGAGACCCCACGGGTCTATAAAAGGTGGGACTTTTCTCACCCAAAATATACAGGTTGAAGGAGTTTTCAAGCAACGAAGTGTTGTCGAGTTGAAGACCCACTTGCATCCCTTTTGGTTCACCTTCCCACATCCACCAATATCTTTTGCAAGGGAGGTTGTTGGGTGGCTTTTGGAAGCTTGAATCAGACCTAAATCCAACACATGGACACCTGAACCAACCAATTCACCGACCCCCCCAATCCTAAGAGGTTTTGGGCCCATCCCTAGTGGATTGGCGTCGGAATCAAGTGCCAACGGTGGGAGGCCCACTTGGGCACCCCCGCACTTTCTAGGTTTTAGAGCATTCTAGATTACTTTTTTTTAGGTTGCATTTTGTGTTATTATGTTTGGTTAACTCATAGCTGCAATTTCGTAACTTTTGGTCAGATTCTAGTATGTTTTGTGTTGCTTTGTTGTTTCACTGACTTGCAGGTGGCGAGATCAAATTCTCGAGGGTAGAGGCCAAATTGGTAGAATCCGACCATCTGGGTCGTCCCAAAATGGCCCCAATTACATAACCCCCTTATTTGCAGGCATTTTGCAAGTCTCAAGAATCGACATTGGAGCAGCAGCAGGTCGGCTTCTTCAACACAGAAAAAAATTCATCCCACCCAGGGACGAATTACAGTCAGAAATCATACCACCCAGGGACGAATTCTAGTTGAAGGCAGATTGGCCAGCTGTCTCGATGGCAATGGCCTTTTGGTAACATTTTCTGTCTTCTGTCAAGTTTTCAGGCTGTTTAGAATCATTTTGTTTAGTGTTTTAGATAAATGTTTGCATGCATCTTTTGATGATTTTAGAAGAACGAACACTTTTCACTTGCAGCAGGTGTTACTGACATATTGGTTGTTTCTTTGTTCGTAGGAGAAGCAGCAGAGGTGAAGAACTCATCGACATCAGCGACGACATCATCTTGGCCCACCCATTGCAATCGTGGGCACGTGGAAAGAGGAACATTGAGTGATTGTAATTGAAACACTGATCGCTTTGACAAACACAGCCCCCAGGGCAGCCCTCAGAGGTCAAACAGTGGTCTTAACCACTTTCATAGCAATTTTGTGAGGTCAAGAAGCAATTTGGCACACTTAGACACTTTGCCTAGTAATCGTCTCACCCAGGGACGATTGCTAACTTGAAATCGTCTCACCCGGGGACGATTTCTGAAATCGTCCCTGGGTGAGACGATTTCCAAGTTTAACGGGCAAAAAGACAAATGAGGCCAAGTGGCAGCCCAGAACAGTCAGTTGATGACTCCTGCCTCGCACGCGTGTGTGAGTGGGCAAATAGGCCGTTTGAGGACTGTCACAAGGGCAGTTATGAAAGCCCAAGTCAATGGAGGACTCCCCTCCCTCATGGGAAGACAAGACTGCCACATGGCGCCTATGACCAACACATGGCATTTGTGCTTCCCTCCCAAAAGAGACCCCATGGGTCTATAAAAGGTGGGACTTTTCTCACCCAAGATATACAGGTTGAAGGAGTTTTCAAGCAACGAAGTCGCTACCGAGTTGAAGACCCACTTGCATCCCTTTTGGTTCACCTTCCCACATCCACCAATCTCTTTTGCAAGGGAGGTTGTTGGGTGGCTTTTGGAAGCTTGAACCTGACCCAAATCCAACACATGGACACCCGAACCAACCAATTCGCCGACCCCCCAATCCTAAGAGGTTTTGGGCCCATCCCTAGTGGATTGGCGCCGAAATCAAGTGCCAACGGTGGGAGGCCCACTTGGGCATCCCCGCACTTTTCTTAAGTTTTATTTCAGAAGCATTCTAGTTTATTTTCTCATGTTGCATATTGTGTTATTCTGTTTGGTGAATTCATAGCTGCAATTTCATAACTTTTGATCAGATTCTAGTATGTTTTGTGTCGTTTTGTAGTTTCACTAACTTGCAGGAGGCGATATCAAATTCCCGAGGGTAGAGGCCAAATTGGGAGAATCCGACCATCTGGGTCGTCCCAAAATGGCCCCAATTACATAACCCCCTTGTCTGCAGGTGTTTTGGAGACCTCGGGAGTCGACATTGGAGCGTGTCAATTCGGCTTCCCCAACACAGAAGAAATCGTCCCACCCAGGGACGATTTACAATCGAAATCGTCCTACCCAGGGACGATTTCCAGTTGAAAGTAGATTGGCCGACTGTCTCAGTGGCAATGGCCTGTTGGTAACATTTTCTGTCTTCTGGCAAGTTTTCAGGCTGTTTAGAATCATTTTGTTTACTGTTTTAGATAAATGTTTGCATGCATATTTCGTTAATTTTAAAGAACAAACACCTTTCATTTGCAGCAGCTGCTACTGACATCTTGGTTGTTTCTTTGTTCGCAGGAGAAGCAGCGGAGGTGAAGAACTCATCGACATCAGCGGCAGCATCATCTTGGCCCGCCCATTGCAATCGTGGGCACGCGGAAAGAGGAACATTGAGTGATTGTAATCGAATTCTTTTAACGCTCCTAGCCCCCGAAAAGGGAGGAGACGTCATTGTAACAGAGATCAAGGGATATTAATGAAAGGGCTATGTTTTCTCCATTTGCTTGTGTCTCTTCCAATGCGTTTCTTTTCCATTTCATGCACTTTACGTTTCTAGGACTTAAGCGCATTTGATTTTGGTTGCATTGCAATTAGTGTTTCCTTTGCCCGGAATCTCGTGCTTTCAGTGGCGATCACGGTGGGACCTGTCCCATATTTTTAAAATCATAGAAAACTGATCAAAGTTTTGTGTTTTGTGCTTGACAGGTACATTTTTTTGTTGTAGACTGCTATTCGTCTCTGACTGTTACGAATTCTTAATCGCAATTCGTCCCACCCTGAGACGAATTCAAATTCGTCTCTGGGAGGGACGAATTATGTTCCGTAATTCGTCTCACCGGAGGGACGAATTTCTGCCTCGCAGATTTTCGAGAGCAGAAATTCGGAGGCAAGCTGGAGCGAGCGAGAGAAGAGGTAGGGATTTTTATAATCTCTGTTAAAATTTTTGTTTTTGTTTCTGTTTCTTTGATTGTTTTCATTTTTATCCTGCATTACTTAGGGAAAATCATTCATGCTTGTTTCATTTTTGCTAAATAAAATGAACCTCACACACTCCACGCAACAATTTTAAACCAAGGAGCTGGTCGTAAGACCCCAGCCCTTGATCAAGACCATTGGTGGATTTCATCACCACCTTGGCTTGATTTGCATCCATTTCCCGATTGTCAACTGTTGTTAGGCGTAAATCCTGACGAAAGCGGACCGAGTGTCACTGGGGTGATTCCCATGCGCACGAGGATAAGTTTTCTATGGTAGGTGCCATTAACAGGACAATCCCCCTTCCGTATCGCCTACGTACCACGTACCTTCTGCTCTCACGTACCTATAGTCTCCCTCTCGTAAGGGCGGGTATATAGAGAGGTTGGTATATCGGCCTGGTTGGTATATTGAAGGGGCTACCATTTTGGGAGTTATATGAGCCGTCATAATGCATTTAAACGATCTTCAAAACCTACAAAAACAAAACAAAACATCAAAATGCACTAAACCAGTTTAGGGCACACCAATAATCCTTAAAAGAGATAATCACGGTTTTGTGAATGTGTGTGCTTAATTCTGCTTAGTGTAGACAAAAAAAAATCATAAACGAGATAAAAACTTATTTAGATAGCATAGAAGCACCGCAATGGTGTACACCCACAGTCAAGCCCAATCAAGGGCAGAAGCTCCGAAAGGTACACAAAAAGCAGGCACAAGTCGCCTTCACTTCATTCCTGAGGATTTGGTCATACCGCCTTATAGGTCTAACCTACAAAAGAATCCAATTCGGAATCCTCGGTGGGGTATGCCTATTCAAAGCAGCCCCTTTCGGGAAGATGCCTTACATGTAGACCTTGACATAAATAGAGAATCACCTCTTGAAGTTAGGCATGAGTGGCCACCGCGCGATGAAGCGCTAGACAGGCACACCGTCCATTTGGAGGGGCAACGTGGATATGGCGTCCCTTCTTTACCTATCATCAGAACAGAGAGACCAAATCCGGAGCGCAGGGCTCCTTACATAGGGCGACCTAACTCCGCCCACCCCCTTTACACCCGTGAAAGGGAGTACGAGGAAAGCCATCGCATTCCTCGAGGGCAACAAACAACGCGGGAACCTTGCATTTCCGCACCAGCAGGATATCATGATCACCCCTTGAGGCCAGAACCTCGAGCACATACCGCTTACCTCGACAGAGGGAAGCGACCCATTGAAACCTTAGACCAGCAAACTCGAGGTAAACACATAGGAGAAACATTCGAACCTCCTGAGAAAAATAGGGTAGACCAAATTGACCCAGCTGTCGCCAGATATACCACCCGTCAAGCCCAAACCATGCGGCTTAAACCAAGTTATCAGGAAATAGAGTACCGACACCGCTTGGATAGAGAACGCATGCAACGCGAAGCGGATGAGTTACGCTATGAAATACCTGAGAGGGGGCCAACCCCTCGCATCCAAAGAGCTGAACAGTATGAGAGGCATAATCCGTTGGTGCAGGACAGGTCTCCACGACCTCGTCAAGCTCTGCCTCCAAGACCTCATAGATTCGAGAGGGAGGCAACTCCCCAAAACAATGATGGGTACCTTCAGCAAGAGCTTGATCAGGGTCATAGGTTTCGCCCAGAGACTCCTCAAGAATTTTACGAGGAGTATGAACCGAAGAGGAATATGTTGAAACTCCCCATCAAGGCGGGAAGGATGCCATTCGGCCACCCCTCCATAGGCCTCCGGTTTACCGTAACTTGCAACAAGAGCGAACAAGAGAGGAAGAAATAAAATCTTCCGATGCATACCAAGCGCTATTGGAGTGTTTGGAGTCTGTGGAGACAAAAGCTTCTGGGCATCAAAAACCCACATTACGTCTACTCCGCAATAATCCGGTGCATCCCTCAGTGCCTACACCTCTTTACCCCGAACACTTCAAGTTGCCTCAATTGGCAGTTTTTAAAGGTGAAGAGGACGCACAAGAACACGTTACACGATTTCTAAGCCAATGCTTCGGCATCCAAGATAATGACGCATTGTTGCTTAGAACATTCATAACCACATTCGCGAGGCCCTGCCTCGGATTGGTTCACACAACTGCCCAAACACCAGCATAAGCAATTTAGATCAATTAGTAGACGCGTTTCTTGAACGCTTTGCCTTCAACACAAGGAAGAAGGCATCACTAAGTGATTTAGCGAGCCTCAAGCAATTTGAAGAGGAAACAATGGCAGCGTACGGGAATCGATGGAGAGCTTTGCTTTCTAGGTTACCCTACCGTCCTCCTATGTCTGATCTCACGTAGATGTTCGCAAAAAGTTGCTTAAAATCAATCTCTGGTCTATTGTTGCTGCGACAATACGACAGCTTAGAAGAAGCTTTGGCGCAAGCCAGAGTCATAGAAGAGATTAAGATAGGCGAAGGCGCAATTGCCAAGCCTAAGAAGAAAGAGTGGAATAAAACCACTAAAACTGGGACAACGCAACCACAACACGCTGCAATCAACCAAGTTGCGATAAATGTTCCCGCGCTTGTGCAAGAAACGTAGCCTCAAAAGGCTAACTACCGAGCAAGTGCCTCCTGCTTATGAAAGAGATAATAGAAGACAGGAGCAAAATTACCCGCGTCGCCCTAGGCAAAATTTCACCCCATATGCGGAGTCTAGGGACTCCTTATTTGACCGCTTGTCAGCGGCAAATTTAGTCACTCTATCGGAAATCCAAATTATAGACCCTAACATTCCCAAGCCTAGGGGGTACAGAGAGGAATTGTATTGTAGATTCCATAGGCGCAGAGGACATGACTTGAATGGGTGCTGGAAATTCAAAGACCTAGTCCAGGATTTGATCGACAAGAGAACATTGGTTGTGGACAACCCCATCGCACCAAACAACCAACAAATGGGGGTATTCAAGGACCCCTTGCCAGCCCACGAGGCACAAACAAAACCACTCCAGATTAACGAGGTGCGACAAGATCTTCCCACACGGGGATTTGTGGGAATGATTAGCATAGTAACAAGGAACAGAAGGTACCCGACAGCTGCCCCCGAGGTAGCTACGAAGGAAGTTCCGGCAACATCGCATCCTCAACAACGCCCAACGCAGTTACCTCCGCCTAGACCTGAGGTCACGATACGAACCAAACTCACGCAGAGTTTGCGGACCACGTCGGCTAGGCTGTCCATCTACGAGCTTATTCAACAATCAGCTCCCCATAGAGAAGCTCTTATGGACATTTTAAAAGCCATTGAATTACAACCCCACGAGGCAAATTCTTTCAACGCCTTCGTGGGACATGTGAAACAATGTACGGAGCCGGTCATCACATTCAGAGAAGATGAGGTCAAAACGATATCAAATGACATGGCAGATCCACCCCTGCACGTTATCGCGCGGGTCAACGGGATTCCGTACAAGAGAGTGCTGATAGATACTGGCTCGTCCAGTAACATCATAACCACTGCAGCCTTGAAGCATTTGAAGCTGCCAGCCTCTCACATCACAGCCTCCACGTACACACTCCGAGCTTTTAATGATGCAATATGCTCGACAGTCGGCACAGTCGTTCTGCCAGTCCAGGTAGGACAAAAGTCAATACCTACACTGTGCCATGTGTTGGAAGGTGAAATGGCTTATAATATACTGCTAGGGCGGCCTTGGATCGGGGATATGAAATGTGTCCCTTCGATCGCCCACAAGTGCTTGAAGTATGCTTATGAAGGAGAAATACATGTAGTCCCAATGGACTTAGAGCCCTTCAAGTATTGCAATGCGGTACAATTCATACCTCAATCGACCCTCCCTTCAACGCATTTGGATTTCCAATTAAATCCATCTAAACAAGGTCCAATACCGCAGGCACCACCGGTGGCCAACAAGGCAAAATCCCGACCAGGTGAGACTTCATCATCGGCTCCTTCATCATCAACGCCACCTATCATGGCCCAACAGAAGGACAAGGGAAAACAAATCATGGAAGAGGTTAAGCCCTTAGAAGAAAGGTTGCCCACAATTTCAACAATAACAACAGAGGAAGCACCCAACGCAACGGAAACCAAGATTCCTGAACCACCAAACATGGAATGGACTCAGGAAGGACTACCGTTTCCTCCCACCCAATCATCAACAATCACTGTTGAAATGGCCAGTACAGGCCTGGGGGAATACTTAGTGCAAAATGTTGTGGCAACCCCCACACTGGAGTCAGTACAAGACATGGGAAGACCTCGCCTTCCCATAGGGACAATCGTCCCTCTAGGCTACCCACCGAACCAGACAAATTTTGTGTATGGGGGCTTTGATCATGGTCTTGAACCATGCCAACAAAAGGAAACAGACGAAGAGCCTTTTGTTGAAAACATCAATTATCTGTCAAACCCAGAATTTGCCCTAAAATATCTCGGCCAATGCAATTGGCATGGATACGGGCTCGGCGAGATATGAGCAAGGGATGCGGATCCTTTGCCAACCAAGATATCGGATGCCATATGACAAGTCGGGGGTAGGGTTCAACCATCCCCTGCCATTAGACATCTTGGTTGAAAATATGCAAGGCCTAGAAATAGGCAACAAGGGGGGATTGGCATTGGGTCCTTATGCCAATCCGAATACGAGAATACACATTGGGAGACTACCTCCCATGGTCAAAAAACACCCCTGGAAACAACAATAATCCCTCTCCTTTGCTAGAGAGAGGCGAAAGTTCAGAGATTAATCCTCAAAGAGAACATCAACGGCTGCCAGACATCTTTCTAAAGCTGTTCCCCTTAGAGGTTCCAGATGAAATAACACAGTCTCAAGAGAATCAGGTCCCTCCACTAAGAGTGGAACAACCGCAATGGGACCAGATTAATTCACTGGAACAGGAAGAGTCCTCAACGTCGCAAGCAACAGATGCTGAAGAGAATGAACAATTTTGGATCTATGAAAGTGATTCAGAAGATGAGACTGAGATGATCTATCTCAGACATGCGCGACAAAATCACCGCGCTCTAACTCATGAAGATCTAATGGGACAGATGGGTATACTGTTAGGACATGAATGGCACGTAGACCCAGCGAGGTGGGACCAAGTGTTAGACCTATGGCTCCAAATTCAAGATGAGCATCGTCCACCTCGAGATCCCATCATGACAACAGTGCCGAGGGAAGACCCCGCCTTCCTTTTCACACATAGAGATGAATTTGCACCTAGAGAGGATCCATTCGTGCCCGTTCCCGTAGAGCCGGATCCGAGTATAGGGAACATCTAAAAGAATCAAGTCATCACACCCGCGGTTCTGGAGACCAAATTCATTCCATCCACATGATCTCCATTGATTTGACCGCACCCATCCGCAATCCGACCGATCCATCATGGTCATTGCATCTAGACATGGATGCCATCGATTGGGATCGCGTCAATTCACCATTGTCACCATCAGAGTACTGGCCTTTCGGTGAAATGCTTCATTTTACCCCAAGGACAACTTAGGATATTTTTCAAGCTGAAGAGGAACCCGAGGTTCCAAACGCAGATCTTAACTCAGTCGATGATATCCATTTAATCCCAACTCCACATCAGTTGGAGGACGGATCTCACATGTCAGTCGAGGAGACGACTGACGTAGACATCGGCACAGATTCAAAGAATCCACAGATTATCAAGTTGGGGGTAAGTCTTTCCCCCGAAGAGCAAGCCGAATATATTGCCCTTCTCAAAGAGAAGAAGGAAGTTTTTGCATGGTCGTACAAAGATATGCCAGGGCTAGACCCGCAGCTAGTCATGCACAATTTAACGCTTGATCCGAAAATCAAGCCTGTAAAGCAAAAACTAAGAAAGATGCACCCAACAGTGGCCTTGATGGTCAAAGACGAATTGCAAAAGCTGTTGGATGCACAATTTGTCATCTGCGTGGATTATCCGCCATGGTTGTCCAACATGGTTCCCGTCAAGAAGCCCGACGGGAGGATTCGCATATGCACCGACTTTCGAGACCTAAACAAAGCGAGTCCTAAGGATGATTTCCCCTTGCCAAGCATCGACGCATTGGTAGACGCTACAACAGGTCACGAAATGCTCTCCCTAATGGACGGTTTCTCAGGATACAATCAAATTCGTATCAATCCTGAAGACCAACTCAAAATGGCATTCACAACGCCTTGGGGGACATTTTGCTATAAGGTCATGCCTTTTGGCCTTAAAAATGTTGGCGCTACATACCAACGTGCTATGACGTATATCTTCCACGATTACATGCACAAAACTTTGGAAGATTACATGGATGATTTGTTAGCCAAGTCTCTCTTGCGCTCAGATCATCTCGGTGACTTAAGCAAGATTCTCGATCGCCTCATAGAGCATAAGGTCGAGTCGAATCCCAAGAAGTGCGTGTTCGGCGTCACATCCGGAAAACTCTTGGGTTTTATAGTCTCAAAGAGAGGCATCGAAGTGGACCCAAACAAAGTCAAGGCAATCCTTGAAATGGCTCCCCCAACCACTATCAAGCGGCTAGAAGTCTGCAAGGAAAGGTCGCGTCGATTAAACGCTTCATAGCGCAATTATCTGACAAATGCCGACCCATGAACAAATTATTGCACAAGGGGGTCACATTTCATTGGGATGACGAGTGCCAGTCAGCCTTTGACGAAATCAAATAGTACTTGGCTTCGCCGCCAGTATTGGCACCACCTAGACCAGGTGTGCCATTCTACTTATACATCTCAGCTACTGAGGTGGCACTGGGTGCAATGCTAGCCCAGAAGAATGAACTTCACAAAGAACAGGCTACTTACTATCTTAGCCGCACCCTGGTCAGTTACGAACTTAACTATGCATACGTTGAGAAACTCTACTTGGCAGTGGTGTTTGCTACCAAAAGGCTACGCCACTACATGCTGAGCAACACGACGTATGTTGTGTCTAAGGAGAATCCATTGCGATACATGATGAGTCGTACTTATCATAGTAGTCGCACGGCGAAATGGATCATGTTGTTGACGGAATTTGACATTGAGTTTATTGGGCAAAAATCTATAAAAGGACAAGTCATAGCCGATCAACTAGCAGAGGCTCCTCTTGAAGACGATCAGCCTCCGGTCATAGAACTACCCGATGATGGGGTCTTCCATGTCTCGGAATCGCCGATTCTGATGAGCCTGAGTCTCAGGCCGACATAACCTTATTTTTTGATGGTTCTAAATGCGAGCAAGGGGGTGGCGCAGGAATTGTATTCTTCACACCACGAGGCGCTCCAATGCCCCTGTCATTTAAATTAAACTTCCAGTGCACCAACAACAATGCAGAATATGAAGCCTTGCTCCTAGGTCTTCAGACAACAATCGCCATGAACATCAAAAGATTGAACATCTTTGGCGATTCGTTGTTAATCGTCAATCAAGTCAAAGGGGTATATCAATGCAAATGCCCAGTTCTAAAGGCCTATAAAGCCCTCGTGGACAAATTCCTGGCAAAACTTGAGTGGTATGACATCGAGGCACTCCCTCGATCATCGAATCATTTTGCGGACACAATGGCCTCCTTGGGGTCACTAATCCCGCAAGACCTTTCCGGTGATATAACAACCATTCAGGTCAAAACCTTATCGCAACCCGCGATGGAGCGCGCAAGCTCAGACTTGACGCCAGGAGTCCACATGATCCAGATCGAACCATCTTCGGATAAGTTCTTTCGAATCCGAGACTGTTTGAAACGTGCCAACTGGGGGTCTTTGTTTTCCCCCACTCCCATTAATAGCAACACAACGCTATTCTTACAAGTTCTATCCCAATCAGCATTTGTTAGGGAAGAACTTCAAAAGGGATTGGCTGTTCATACTGTCGAGGTTTCTGATAAACAGGACTGGTATTTACCCATAAGAGACTACCTCAAGTTAGGTAATCTTCCCTTTGGATTGACGCACGCCGCAAAACGAACATTCAAACAGAAAGCGGCAAAATATGTCTTGATAGGAGACATTTTGTATCATCGCAGCTATGACGGAATTCTTCTTCGTTGCTTGGACCAGCAAGAGTCCACTTGGGCAGTCGCCCAAGCGCATGACGGTACATGTGGCGGCCACTTCAGTGGTATGGCCATTGCAAAGCGCATTCTTCGCATGGGCTATTATTGGCCATCTTTAGAGCGAGATTGCTGCGCGTATGTCAAGAGGTGCGTGAAATGTCAACATCATGCCAATTTAATGCACGCACCTTCCCAGGCCCTACACACAGTCCAGTCTGCTTGGCCATTTTTGCAGTGGGGCCTCGATCTAATCGAAAAGATCTCCCCTGCATCGTCAGGCCGTCACACGTTTATCATAACGGCCACAGAATATTTTACCAAATGGGTGGAAGCAATTCCGTTAACCTCTACGACAGGACCCCGCATTGCGGAGTTCATTTTGCATTACATCATATGTCATTTTGGTATTCCATCCAAAATAATCTCGGATAATGGGCCATCATTCAAGAACAAAGACGTGCGTGCTTTAACCACAAAGTACAAAATTCAGCACAGCTTTTCAACACCCTATTATCCGCAAGCAAATGGGCAAGCAGAGGCGTCAAACAAAATGCTAGTCGCCATCCTTAAAAAGACCGTCGCAGACAGTCATAAGGATTGGCACATACAAATCCCACTTGCCCTTTGGGCTTATCGCACTAGCATTCGGACGCCCACTGGGGAAACTCCGTTTTCACTGGTGTATGGCTCAGAGGCAATAATGCCTCTCGAGTTGGAAATTCCTTCCCTGCGCATATCAATGCAGGAGTTCATCGATGATAACACTGCGCGACAAGCCCGATTAGACCAACTTACGTTGCTTGATGAACGACGCGTTAATGCTCTCGAGCACTTACGTATCTATCAAGAGCGGCTTAAGAAAGCTTACAACATGAAAGTTCACCTAAGAGACTTTCGGGTTGGTGATTTGGTTCTGAAGGAAAACCAACAAAACTCTAATTTTCCGTCCCATATGAGGGACAAATTCATGGCAAATTGGTTAGGTCCTTATGTCATTGATAGTAAAATAGGACCCGGGACGTACCGGCTAGCTTCTCTTGACGGTATCAAGGAAACAGAACCCTTGAATATCAGTCATTTGCGACCATTTCATATCTAAGAAAGCCATATCCCAAAAAAAAAAAAAAAAAAAAAAACTCCAAGGATTATCGCAATTTCTTGGTCAACCCAAAAAGCTCCAAGGATTATCGCAATCTCTTGGTCACCCAAAAAGCTCCAAGGATTATCGCAATCTCTTGGTCACCCAAAAAGCTCCAAGGATTATCGCAATCTCTTGGTCAAAAAAGCTCCAAGGATTATCGCAATCTCTTGGTCACCAAAAAAGCTCCAAGGATTATCGCAATCTCTTGGTCACCCAAAAAGCTCCAAGGATTATCGCAATCTCTTGGTCACCCAAAAAGCTCCAAGGATTATCGCAATCTCTTGGTCAACCAAAAAGCTCCAAGGATTATCGCAATCTCTTGGTCACCCAAAAAGCTCCAAGGATTATCGCAATCTCTTGGTCAACCAAAAAGCTCCAAGGATTATCGCAATCTCTTGGTCACTCCAAAAAGCTCCAAGGATTATCGCAATCTCTTGGTCACCCAAAAAGCTCCAAGGATTATCGCAATCTCTTGGTCACCCAAAAAGCTCCAAGGATTATCGCAATCTCTTGGTCACTCCAAAAAGCTCCAAGGATTATCGCAATCTCTTGGTCACTCCAAAAAGCTCCAAGGATTATCGCAATCTCTTGGTCAACCAAAAAGCTCCAAGGATTATCGCAATCTCTTGGTCAACCAAAAGCTCCAAGGATTATCGCAATCTCTTGGTCACCCAAAAAGCTCCAAGGATTATCGCAATCCTTGGTCAAACAAAAAGCTCCAAGGATTATCGCAATCACTTGGTCAACCCAAAAAGCTCCAAGGATTATCGCAATCGCTTGGTCAAAAAAATCAAGAAATTCAAAAAAAAAAACAACAAAAATCATCAAAAACAACAAATATTTGCATCTCAATTCTAGGCATACTCAAATTCATCAAAAAATTCATATTCTCGCACCTCATCTTCACCTTCACCAAAAACAATCCATCAAAATTACAAAAATACATAGCTGCATTAAGCATTGCATCCATACATTGCATATTTGTAGTCATACAGGTCAAAGGCACCATAAGCTGCAATAGCTCTGATAGTCCATCTTGTTCCGCATTGTCTCATGTTACAAAAACAACAAAAACACCATGCATAACTTTTACCACACTACAGTCAGTGGTCTGGGAATGTACCAAGAATTTCAATGATTCGGTCATCATTTTCCTCTTTAGCCATGTAGTGTATCAAGTCGAACAGATTTTACGAAGGTAGAGTCATACTTGAAATACACCTTGTTACGTAACATCCCAACACAAATCAAAACACATAAAACAATTCCCAAGTTGTGTGAACGAAAGATGAAACCTGCATAATAATCTAGGTCACCACAAGCGAAACGGTTATCTTGCTCATCCCCCTATGCGAATGACCCCTAGAATGCTGAGAGTTGGCAAAAGGACAAGCATCCTCCCTACCCAATTCCCTAAGAATCCCTAAAGTTCTCAATAGTTGCAAAACACAAAAAATTTGCAAAATGTCAAAACTCCAAAATTTGACAACCTACAGTGCACACATCAAAAGGCACAAACAATAGTGATTTTGGTCACTCCATAACCCCAATCCCTTGCTCAAAAGAAAAACAAATCAAAATAAACAGTGATCTCATCACTACAAATGAGCAAGTATCCCAATACAATTGAAGAAAAGAAGGGAGTTGACCTTGAATCCCTGGAACTCTCAGCATTCTATAGGTCATAAGGCAAGCTTCAGTACCAATTTGGTTGATAGCCAATGCGTAACAGAAGTAAACCTCCCGCATGACGATATATCTCGTCACATTAACTTGCGTACAGATCAATGTTTGCATGTGGATGAGCTAGCTTATGGCATCCTGGATTACACCGTAGATTAATCTTAGTACATACAACAAAGGAATTAGTGGAGCTAATTAGGTGATCCTCAATACAGGTTCGGTTGAAAGCCCATCTGGCACTGGCGGTATCCTAACAAATACCACATAAATGAACTCAATTGCACACACAGGGATGTGAAATAACTTGGTCAAAAACAAGTCCGATTCATACCTTGTTCAAAAGTCTTGTAAGATAAAGTACAGTCATGGCTAGTGAGTTAAAACCGTCTGAGTCTCGAGAAAACCTTAGCTACATTTCTAAACCAATCTGCGCTACTTTTCATCCTTACAATACCATCAAAAAATACAAAAAAAAAAAAACCACATGTATACATATAAAGTCATGCATCACAGTAATCGCCTAAAAACAAAATAACAGAGTTCTAAACAGTCTATGGTGCCATAGCCAAACATCACAAATCCCATTCATCCATTTCATATCTGCATATCACATATAAATCAAAAACATTTGCATTCATCATAGCATATGCATCCATCAAAATAAATCAACATGCATACATCCATATTCATCAACCATCATGCACAAGATCAAAGAAAATCAAAACAAAAACAAAAACAACAAAAAAAATGCAACACAAAAACAAAAAGCAATAAACATTGCCGGACACAAGTGCTCTTGCACTTAACCTCTTGGCATAGAAAAACTGATGTCGGGGTCTACATTGTCGCTATCCTACTCCCTAAGAAGGCTACCATAGTGGACCGCTCCATGAGAGGATTTGACAATTTCATCCCCAAATGACGTCACAAATGGTAACTCAAAAACAAAAGAAAATCAAAACAAAAAAAAAAAACAAAGTGTCTTGCACTTAACCTCTTGCATAAAATCGATATCGGGTCTAATTATCACTATCCTACTCCCTAAGAAGGCTACCATAGCCGGACCGCTCCACGGGAAGACGGATTTTCGACAATTTAATCCCCAAATGGTGTCACAAAAAAAACAAAAAACAACAAAAAATGCAACATAAAAAACAATAAACATTGCGGACACAAGTGCTCTTGCACTTAACCTCTTGGCATAAAAATTGATGGGGTTTATTGTACTATCCTACTCCTAAGAAGGCTAATAGGACGCTCCACGGCGAAATTTAATCCCAAATGGTGTCACAAAAACAAGAAAAAATGCAACAAAAACAAATAGCAATAAACATTGCCGGACACAAGTGCTCTTGCACTTAAACTCCGGGCAAAGAAAATCGATGTCGAGGTCCAAATTATCGCTCTCCTACTTCCCCAAGAAGGCTACCATAGCCGGACCGCTCCACGGGAAGTTAGGTTTTCGATGATTTCACCTCATTACGGCATCACCAAAAGGGTTAACACCCACCAAAAATAGGTCCAAATGTTGGAAAAATTGCACACGCTTAACGGTAAACCCTCTAAAGGCACCCTTGCACAAGTCATCTTGGGTCAAGCGACTCGTCGCTTCTCTCACGAAGGTCATTCCCTCATCGATTCGTCGCTTGAGGGGGTAGTCACACTTAGTCACCAACCAACAATCACACACCCAATTAAGGAAAACGACATGCATTCAAAGAATCATTGACAAAGACAATCACGCTCCTGCTTGGGGCGATAAACAAGCAACAATCAAATCAATCAAACACTTGGCATTTCGTGAATCATGAACACAAGGTTCCCCCTGAGGATAAAAATGCCCTTTGCCTGTTCATGACTGATCAATGTCTAAGTTCAAGTCACACCTCACCAAAACAGGTTAATACTTGAAATCAAATTCCTTAGCTCGTCAGAAGCAAGGATTCAAGAATGCATGCCCTTTCCATACTTGGGGCATCAAAAGTTGGTTAGGTTACCAAGAAACCCTAATCATTAGTGCTTTGGTTATCTATTTTTGCTCAGCACTGCGTCACCCGTAGCGCTTCCCAAAAAGGGGCATCTGTAGACACCAAAACAGCACCAATCCGATTATGTGACTGCAAACACTGATCGCTTTGACAAACACAGCCCCAGGGGCAGCCCTCGAGAGGTCAAACAGTGGTCTTAACCACTTTCATAGCAATTTTGTAAGGTCAAGAAGCAATTTGGCACACTTAGACACTTTGCCCAGTAATCGTCTCACCCAGGGACGATTGCTAACTAGAAATCGTCTCACCCGGGACGATTTCGAAATCGTCCCGGGTGGGACGATTTCCAAGTTTAACGGGCAAAAAGACAAATGAGGCCAAGTGGCAGCCCGGAACAGTCGCTTGATGACTCCTGCCTCGCACGCGTGTGTGAGTGGGACAAATAGGCCGTTAGAGGACTTGTCACAAGGGCGTTTATCAAAGCCCAAGTCAATGGAGGACTCCCCTCCCTCATGGGAAGACAAGATTGCCACATGGCGCCTATGACCAACACATGGCATTTGTGCTTCCCTCCCAAAAGAGACCCCATGGGTCTATAAAAGGTGGGACTTTTCTCACCCAAGATATAGAGGTTGAAGGAGTTTTCAAGCAACGAAGTGCTGCCGAGTTGAAGACCCACTTGCATCCCTTTTGGTTCACCTTCCCACATCCACCAATCTCTTTTGCAAGGGAGGTTGTTGGGTGGCTTTTGGAAGCTTGAACCGGACCCAAATCCAACACATGGACACCTGAACCAACCAATTCGCCGACCCCCCAATCCTAAGAGGTTTTGGGCCCATCCCTAGTGGATTGGCACCGGAATCAAGTGCCAACGGTGGGAGGCCCACTTGGGCACCCCCGCACTTTCTTAAGTTTTATTTTAAGCATTCTAGATTATTTTCTCATGTTGCATTTTGTGTTATCATGTTTGGTGAATTCATAGCTGCAATTTCGTAACCTTTGATCAGATTCTAGTATGTTTTGTGTCGCTTTGTTGTTTCACTGACTTGCAGGTGGCGAGATCAAATTCCCGAGGGTAGAGGCCAAATTGGGAGAATCCGACCATCTGGGTCATCCCAAAATGGCCCCAATTACATAACCCCCTTGTCTGCAGGTGTTTTGGAGACCTCGGGAGTCGACATTGGAGCGTGTCAGTTCGGCTTCCCCAACACAGAAGAAATCGTCCCACCCAGGGACGATTTACAGTCAAAAATCGTCCCACCCGGGGACGATTTCCAGTTGAAAGCGGATTGGCCGATTGTCTCGGTGGCAATGGCCGTTGGTAACATTTTCTATCTTCTGGCAAGTTTTCAGGTTGTTTAGAATCATTTTGTTTCTTGTTTTAGATAAATGTTTGCATGCATCTTTTGATGATTTTAGAAGAACGAACACTTTTCACTTGCAGCAGGTGCTACTGACATCTTGGTTGTTTCTTTGTTCGCAGGAGAAGCGACAGAGGTGAAGAACTCATCGACATCAGCGACGGCATCATCTTGGCCCGCCCATTGCAATCGTGGGCACGCGGAAAGAGGAACATTGAGTGATTGTAATCGAATTCTTTTAACGCTCCTAGCCCCCGAAAAGGGAGGAGACGTCATTGTAACAGAGGATCAAGGGATATTTGAATGAAAGGGCTGTGTTTTCTCCATTTGCTTGTGTCTCTTCCAATGCGTTTCTTTTCCATTTCATGCACTTTACGTTTCTAGGACTTAAGCGCATTTGGTTTTGGTTGCATTGCAATTAGTGTTTCCTTTGCCCGAATCTCGTGCTTTCAGTGGCGATCACGGTGGGACCTGTCCCCTATTTTTAAAATCACGAAAACTGATCAAATTTTTGTGTTTTGTGCTTGACAGGTACATTTTTTTGTTGCAGACTGCTATTCGTCTCTAACTGTACGAATTCTTAACTATAATTCGTCTGACCCTGAGACGAATTCAAATTCGTCTCTGGGAGGGACGAATTCTGTTCTGCAATTCGTCTCCCAGAGGGACGAATTCCTGCTTGCGGATTTTCAGAGCAGAAATTCAGAGGCAACTGGAGCAGGCAGAGAAGAGGTAGGGATTTTTATCATCTCTGTTAAAATTTTTGTTTATGTTTCTGTTTCTTTGACTGTTTTCATTTTTATCCTGCATTACTTAGGGAAAATCATTCATGCTTGTTTCATTTTCGTTAAATAAAATGAATCTCACACACTCCACGCAACAATTTTAAACCAAGGAGCTGGTCGTAAGACCCCAGCCCTTGATCAAGACCATTGGTGGGTTCATCACCACCTTGGCTTAGCTTTGCATCCATTTCCCGATTGTCAACTGTTGTTAGGCATAAATCCTGACGAAAGCAGACCGAGTGTCGCTGGGGTGATTCCCATGCGCGCGAGGATAAGTTTTCTATGGTAGGTGCCATTAACAGGACAATCCCCCTTCCGTACCGCCTACGTACCACGTACCTTCTGCTCTCACGTACCTATAGTCTCCCTCTCGTAAGGGCGGGTATATAGAGAGGTTGGTATATCGGCTCTGGTTGGTATATTGAAGGGGCTACCATTTTGGGAGTTATATGAGCCGTCATAATGCATTTAAACGATCTTCAAAACCTACAAAAACAAAACAAAACATCAAAATGCACTAAACCAGTTTAGGACACACCAATAATCCTTAAAAGAGATAATCACGGTTTTGTGAATGTGTGTGCTTAATTCTGCTTAGTGTAGACAAAAAAAATCATAAACGAGATAAAAACTTATTTAGATAGCATAGAAGCACCGCAATGGTGTACACCCGCAGTCAAGCCCAATCAAGGGCGAAAGCTCCGAAAGGTACACAAGAAGCAGGCACAAGTCACCTTCACTTCGAGTCCCGAGGATTTGGTCATACCGCCTTATAGGTCTAACCTACAAAAGAATCCAATTCAGAATCCTCGGTGGGGTATGCCTATTCAAAGCAGCCCCTTTCGGGAAGATGCCTTACATGTAGACCTTGACATAAATAGAGAATCACCTCTTGAAGTTAGGCATGAGTGGCCACCGCGCGATGAAGCGCTAGACAGGCACACCGTCCATTTGGAGGGGCAACGTGGATATGGCATCCCTTCTTTACCTATCATCAGAACAGAGAGACCAAATCCGGAGCGCGGGGCTCCTTACATAGGGCGACCTAACTCCGCCCACCCCCTTTACACCCGTGAAAGGGAGTACGAGGAAAGCCATCGCATTCCTCGAGGGCAACAAACAACGCGGGAACCTTGCATTTCCGCACCAGCAGGATATCATGATCACCCCTTGAGGCCAGAACCTCGAGCACATACCGCTTACCTCGACAGAGGGAAGCGACCCATTGAAACCTTAGACCAGCAAACTCGAGGTAAACACATAGGAGAAACATTCGAACCTCCTGAGCAAAATAGGGTAGACCAAATTGACCCAGTTGTCGCCGGATATACCACCCGTCAAGCCCAAATCATGCGGCTTAAACCAAGTTATCAGGAGATAGAGTATCGACACCGCTTGGATAGAGAACGCATGCAACGCGAAGCGGATGAGTTACGCTATGAAATACCTGAGAGGGGGCCAACCCCTCGCATCCAAAGAGCTGAAAAGTATGAGAGGCGTAATCCGTTGGTGTAGGACGGGTCTCCACGACCTCGTCAAGCTCTGCCTCCAAGACCTCATAGATTCGAGAGGGAGGCAACTCCCCGAAACAATGATGGGTACCTTCGAGCAAGAGCTTGATCGGGGTCATAGGTTTCGCCCGAGAGACTCCTCAAGAATTTTACGAGGAGTATGAACCGGAAGAGGAATATGTTGAAACTCCCCATCAAGGCAGGAAGGATGCCATTCGGCCACCCCTCCATAGGCCTCCGGTTTACCGTAACTTGCAACAAGAGCGAACAAGAGAGGAAGAAATAAAATCTTCCGATGCATACCAAGCGCTATTGGAGCGTTTGGAGTCTGTGGAGACAAAATCTGCTGGGCATCAAAAACCCACATTACGTCTACTCCGCAGTAATCCGGTGCATCCCTCGGTGCCTACACCTCTTTACCCCGAACACTTCAAGTTGCCTCAATTGGCAGTTTTTAAAGGTGAAGAGGACGCACAGGAACACGTTACACGATTTCTAAGCCAATGCTTCGGCATCCAAGATAATGACGCATTGTTGCTTAGAACATTCATAACCACATTCGCAGGCCTTGCCTCGGATTGGTTCACACAATCGCCCAAACACGAGCATAAGCAATTTAGATCAATTAGTAGACGCGTTTCTTGAACGCTTTGCCTTCAACACAAGGAAGAAGGCATCACTAAGTGATTTAGCGAGCCTCAAGCAATTTGAAGAGGAAACAATGGCAGCGTACGGGAATCGATGGAGAGCTTTGCTTTCTAGGTTACCCTACCGTCCTCCTATGTCTGATCTCATGCGGATGTTCGCAAAAAGTTGCTTAAAATCAATCTCTGGTCTATTGTTACTGCGACAATACGACAGCTTAGAAGAAGCTTTGGCGCAAGCCAGAGTCATAGAAGAGATTAAGATAGGCGAAGGCGCAATTGCCAAGCCTAAGAAGAAAGAGTGGAATAAAACCACTAAAACTGGGACAACGCAACCACAACACGCTGCAGTCAACCAAGTTGCGATAAATGTTCCCGCGCCTGTGCAAGAAACGCAGCCTCAAAAGGCTAACTACCAGGCAGTGCCTCCTGCTTATGAAAGAGATAATAGAAGACAGGAGCAAAATTACCCGCGTCGCCCTAGGCAAAATTTCACCCCATATGCGGAGTCTAGGGACTCCTTATTTGACCGCTTGTCAGCGGCAAATTTAGTCACTCTGCCGGAAATCCAAATTATAGACCCTAACATTCCCAAGCCTAGGGGGTACAGAGAGGAATTGTATTGTAGATTCCATAGGCGCAGAGGACATGACTTGAATGGGTGCTGGAAATTCAAAGACCTAGTCCAGGATTTGATCGACAATAGAACATTGGTTGTGGACAACCCCATCGCACCAAACAACCAACAAATGGGGGTATTCAAGGACCCCTTGCCAGCCCACGAGGCACAAACAAAACCACTCCAGATTAACGAGGTGCGACAAGATCTTCCCACACAGGGATTTGTGGGAATGATTAGCATAGTAACAAGGAACAGAAGGTACCCGACAGCTGCCCCTGAGGTAGCTACGAGGGAAGTTCCGGCAACATCGCATCCTCAACAACGCCCAACGCGAGTTACCTCCGCCTAGACCCGAGGTCACGATACGAACCAAACTCACGCAGAGTTTGCGGACCACGTCGGCTAGGCTGTCCATCTACGAGCTTATTCAACAATCGGCTCCCCATAGAGAAGCTCTTATGGACATTTTAAAAGCCATTGAATTACAACCCCACGAGGCAAATTCTTTCAACGCCTTCGTGGGACATGTGAAACAATGTACGGAGCCGGTCATCACATTCAGAGAAGATGAGGTCAAAACGATATCAAATGACATGGCAGATCCACCCCTGCACGTTATCACGCGGGTCAACGGGATTCCGTACAAGAGAGTGCTGATAGATACTGGCTCGTCCAGTAACATCATAACCACTGCAGCCTTAAAGCATTTGAAGCTGCCAGCCTCTCACATCACAGCCTCCACGTACACACTGCGAGCTTTTAATGATGCAATATGCTCGACAATCGGCACGATCGTTACTGCCGATCCGGGTAGGACAAAAGTCAATACCTACACCTGTGCCATGTCTTTGGAAGGTGAAATGGCTTATAATATACTTGCTAGGGCGGCCTTGGATCGGGGATATGAAATGTGTCCCTTCGATCGCCCACCTGTGCTTGAAGTATGCTTATGAAGGAGAAATACATGTAGTCCCAATGGACTTAGAGCCCTTCAAGTATTGCAATGCGGTACAATTCATACCTCAATCGACCCTCCCTTCAACGCATTTGGATTTCCAATTAAATCCATCTAAACAAGGTCCAATACCGCAGGCACCACTGGTGGCCAACAAGGCAAAATCCCAGCCAGGTGAGACTTCATCATCGGCTCCTTCATCATCAACGCCACCTATCATGGCCCAACAAAAGGACAAGGGAAAACAAATCATGGAAGAGGTTAAGCCCTTAGAAGAAAGGTTGCCCACAATTTCAACAATAACAACAGAGGAAGCGCCCAACGCAACGGAAACCAAGATTCTTGAACAACCAAACATGGAATGGACTCAGGAAGGACTACCGTTTCCTCCTACCCAATCATCAACAATCATCGTTGAAATGGCCGATACAGGCACGGGGGAATACTTAGTGCAAAATGTTGTGGCAACCCCCACACTGGAGTCGAGTACAAGACATGGGAAGACCTCGCCTTCCCATTGGAACAATCGTCCCTCTAGGCTACCCACCGAACCGGACAAATTTTGTGTATGGGGGCTTTGATCATGGTCTTGAACCATGCCAACAAAAGGAAACAGACGAAGAGCCTTTTGTTGAAAACATCAATTATCTCGTCAAACCCGAATTTTGCCCTAAAATATCTCGGCCAATGCAATTGGCATGGATACGGGCTCGGCAGATATGAGCAAGGGATGCGGATCCTTTGCCAACCAAGATATCAGATGCCATATGACAAGTCGGGGGTAGGGTTCAACCATCCCCTGCCATTAGACATCTTGGTTGAAAATATGCAAGGCCTAGAAATAGGCAACAAGGGGGGATTGGCATTGGGTCCTTATGCCAATCCGAATACAGAATACACATTGGGAGACTACCTCCCATGGTCAACAAACACCCCTGGAAGCAACAGTAATCCCTCTCCTTTGCTAGAGAGAGGCGAAAGTTCAGAGATTAATCCTCAAAGAGAACATCAACGGCTGCCAGACATCTTTCTGAAACTGTTCCCCTTAGAGGTTCCAGACGAAATAACACAGTCTCAAGAGAATCGGGTCCCTCCACTAAGAGTGGAACAACCGCAATGGGACCAGATTAATTCACTGGAACGGGAAGAGTCCTCAACGTCGCAAGCAACAGATGCTTGAAGAGGATGAACAATTTTGGATCTATGAAAGTGATTCAGAAGATGAGACTGAGATGATCTATCTCAGACATGCGCGACAAAATCACCGTGCTCTAACTCATGAAGATCTAATGGGACGAGATGGGTATACTTGTTAGGACATGAATGGCACGTAGACCCAGCGAGGTGGGACCAAGTGTTAGACCTATGGCTCCAAATTCAAGATGAGCATCGTCCACCTCGAGATCCCATCATGACAGCAATTCCGAGGGAAGACCCCGCCTTCCTTTTCACACATAGAGATGAATTTGCACCTAGAGAGGATCCATTCGTGCCCGTTCTCGTAGAGCCAGATCCAGAGTATAGGGAACATCTAAAAGAATCAAGTCATCACACCCACGGTTTTGGAGACCAAATTCATTCCATCCACATGATCTCCATTGATTTGACCGCACCCATCCGCAATCCGACCGATCCATCACGGTCATTGCATCTAGACATGGATGCCATCGACTGGGATCGCGTCAATTCACCATTGTCACCATCGTAGTACTGGCCTTTCGGTGAAATGCTTCATTTTACCCCAAGGACAACTCAGGATATTTTTCAAGCTGAAGAGGGACCCGAGGTTCCAAACGCAGATCTTAACTCAGTTGATGATATCCATTTAATCCCAACTCCACATCAGTTGGAGGACGGATCCCACATGTCAGTCGAGGAGACGACTGACGTAGACATCGGCACAGATCCAATGAATCCACGGATTCTCAAGTTGGGGGTAAGCCTTTCCCCCGAAGAGCAAGCCGAATATATTGCCCTTCTCAAAGAGAAGAAGGAAGTTTTTGCATGGTCGTACAAAGATATGCCAGGGCTAGACCCGCAGCTAGTCATGCACAATTTAACGCTTGATCCGAAAATCAAGCCTGTAAAGCAAAAACTAAGAAAGATGCACCCAACAGTGGCCTTGATGGTCAAAGACGAATTGCAAAAGCTGTTGGATGCACAATTTGTCATCTCGCGTGGATTATCCGCCATGGTTGTCCAACATGGTTCCCGTCAAGAAGCCCGACGGGAGGATTCGCATATGCACCGACTTTCGAGACCTAAACAAAGCGAGTCCTAAGGATGATTTCCCCTTGCCAAGCATCGACGCATTGGTAGACGCTACAACGAGGTCACGAAATGCTCTCCCTAATGGACGGTTTCTCAGGATACAATCAAATTCGTATCAATCCTGAAGACCAACTCAAAATGGCATTCACAACGCCTTGGGGGACATTTTGCTATAAGGTCATGCCTTTTGGCCTTAAAAATGCTGGCGCTACATACCAACGTGCTATGACGTATATCTTCCACGATTACATGCACAAAACTTTGGAAGATTACATGGATGATTTGTTAGCCAAGTCTCTCTTGCGCTCAGATCATCTCGGTGACTTAAGCAAGATTCTCGATCGCCTCATAGAGCATAAGGTCAGACTGAATCCCAAGAAGTGCGTGTTCGGCGTCACATCTGGAAAACTCTTGGGTTTTATAGTCTCAAAGAGAGGCATCGAAGTGGACCCAAACAAAGTCAAGGCAATCCTTGAAATGGCTCCCCCAACCACTATCAAGCAGCTCAAAGTCTGCAAGGAAAGGTCGCGTCGATTAAACGCTTCATAGCGCAATTATCTGACAAATGCCGACCCATGAACAAATTATTGCACAAGGGGGTCACATTTCATTGGGATGACGAGTGCCAGTCAGCCTTTGACGAAATCAAACAATACTTGGCTTCGCCGCCAGTATTGGCACCACCTAGACCAGGTGTGCCATTCTACTTATACATCTCAGCTACTGAGGTGGCACTGGGCGCAATGCTAGCCCAGAAGAATGAACTTCACAAAGAACAGGCTACTTACTATCTTAGCCGCACCCTGGTCAGTTACGAACTTAACTATGCATACGTTGAGAAACTCTGCTTGGCAGTGGTGTTTGCTACCAAAAGGCTACGCCACTACATGCTGAGCAACACTACGTATGTTGTGTCTAAGGAGAATCCATTGCGATACATGATGAGTCGTACTTATCATAGTAGTCGCACGGCGAAATGGATCATGTTGTTGACGGAATTTGACATTGAGTTTATTGGGCAAAAATCTATAAAAGGACAAGTCATAGCCGATCAACTAGCAGAGGCTCCTCTTGAAGACGATCAGCCTCTGGTCATAGAACTACCCGATGATGGGGTCTTCCATGTCTCAGAATCGCCAGATTCTGATGAGCTCGAGTCTCAGGCCGACATAACCTTATTTTTTGATGGTTCTAAATGCGAGCAAGGTGGTGGCGCAGGAATTGTATTCTTCACACCGCAGGGCGCTCCAATGCCCCTGTCATTTAAATTAAACTTCCAGTGCACCAACAACAATGCAGAATATGAAGCCTTGCTCCTAGGTCTTCAGACAACAATCGCCATGAACATCAAAAGATTGAACATCTTTGGCGATTCGTTGTTAATCGTCAATCAAGTCAAAGGGGTATATCAATGCAAATGCCCAGTTCTAAAGGCCTATAAAGCCCTCGTGGACAAATTCCTGGCAAAACTTGAGTGGTATGACATCGAGGCACTCCCTCGATCATCGAATCATTTTGCGGACACAATGGCCTCCTTGGGGTCACTAATCCCGCAAGACCTTTCCGGTGATATAACAACCATTCAGGTCAAAACCTTATCGCAACCCGCGATGGAGCGCGCAAGCTCAGACTTGACGCCAGGAGTCCACATGATCCAGATCGAACCATCTTCGGATAAGTTCTTTCGAATCCGAGACTGTTTGAAACGTGCCAATTGGGGGTCTTTGTTTTCCCCCACTCCCATTAATAGCAACACAACGCTATTCTTACAAGTTCTATCCCAATCAGCATTTGTTAGGGAAGAACTTCAAAAGGGATTGGTTGTTCATACTGTCGAGGTTTCTGATAAACAGGACTGGTATTTACCCATAAGAGACTACCTCAAGTTAGGTAATCTTCCCTTTGGATTGACGCACGCCGCAAAACGAACATTCAAACAGAAAGCGGCAAAATATGTCTTGATAGGAGACATTTTGTATCGTCGCAGCTATGACGGAATTCTTCTTCGTTGTTTGGACCAGCAAGAGTCCACTTGGGCGATCGCCCAAGCGCATGACGGTACATGTGGTGGCCACTTCAGTGGTATGGCCATTGCAAAGCGCATTCTTCGCATGGGCTATTATTGGCCATCTTTAGAGCGAGATTGCTTGCGCGTATGTCAAGAGGTGCGTGAAATGTCAACATCATGCCAATTTAATGCACGCACCTTCCCAGGCCCTACAGACGATCCAGTCTGCTTGGCCATTTTCGTAGTGGGGCCTCGATCTAATCGGAAAGATCTCCCCTGCATCGTCGAGCCGTCACACGTTTATCATAACGGCCACAGAATATTTTACCAAATGGGTGGAAGCAATTCCGTTAACCTCTACGACAGGACCCCGCATTGCGGAGTTCATTTTGCATTACATCATATGTCGTTTTGGTATTCCATCCAAAATAATCTCGGATAATGGGCCATCATTCAAGAACAAAGACGTGCGTGCTTTAACCACAAAGTACAAAATTCAGCACAGCTTTTCAACACCCTATTATCCGCAAGCAAATGGGCAAGCAGAGGCGTCAAACAAAACGCTAGTCGCCATCCTTAAAAAGACCGTCGCAGACAGTCATAAGGATTGGCACATACAAATCCCACTTGCCCTTTGGGCTTATCGCACTAGCATTCGGACGCCCACTGGGGCAACTCCGTTTTCACTGGTGTATGGCTCAGAGGCAGTAATGCCTCTCGAGTTGGAAATTCCTTCCCTGCGCATATCAATGCAGGAGTTCATCGATGATAACACTGCGCGGCAGGCCCGATTAGACCAACTTACGTTGCTTGACGAACGACGCGTTAATGCTCTCGAGCACTTACGTATCTATCAAGAGCGGCTTAAGAAAGCTTACAACATGAAAGTTCACCTAAGAGACTTTCGGGTTGGTGATTTGGTTCTGAAGGAAAACCAACAAAACTCTAATTTGCCGTCCCATATGAGGGACAAATTCATGGCAAATTGGTTAGGTCCTTATGTCATTGATAGCAAAATAGGACCCGGGACGTACCGGCTAGCTTCTCTTGACGGTATCAAGGAAACAGAACCCTTGAATATCAGTCATTTGCGACCATTTCATATCTAAGAAAGCCATATCCCAAAAAAAAAAAAAAAAAAAGCTCCAAGGATTATCACAATCACTTGGTCACCAAAAGCTAAGGATTATCGCAATCTCTTGGTCAACCCAAAAAGCTCCAAGGATTATCACAATCTCTTGGTCACCCAAAAAGCTCCAAGGATTATCGCAATCTCTTGGTCACATCTTTCCAAATCTTGTCCCTCAAGCTCCAAGGATTATCGCAATCTCTTGGTCACCCAAAAAGCTCCAAGGATTATCGAATCTCTTGGTCACCCAAAAGCTCCAAGGATTATCGCAATCTCTTGGTCAATCCAAAAAGCTCCAAGGATTATCGCAATCTCTTGGTCAATCCAAAAAGCTCCAAGGATTATCGCAATCTCTTGGTCAATCCAAAAATCTCCAAGGATTATCGCAATCTCTTGGTCAATCCAAAAAGCTCCAAGGATTATCGCAATCTCTTGGTCACCCCAAAAGCTCCAAGGATTATCGCAATCTCTTGGTCAAACCCAAAAAGCTCCAACGATTATCGCAATCGCTTGGTCAAAAAATCAAGAAATTCAAAAAAACAAAACAACAAAAATCATCAAAAACAACAAATATTTGCATCTCAATTCTAGGCATACTCAAATTCATCAAAAAATTCATATTCTCGCACCTCATCTTCACCTTCACCAAAAACAATCCATCAAAATTACAAAAATACATAGCTGCATTAAGCATTGCATCCATACATTGCATATTTGTAGTCATACAGGTCAAAGGCACCATAGGCTGCAATAGCTCTGATAGTCCACCTTGTTCCGCATTGTCTCATGTTACAAAAACAACAAAAACACCATGCATAACTTTTACCACACTACAGTCGGTGGTCTGGGAATGTACCAAGAGTTTGAGTGATTCAGTCATCATTTTCCTCTTTAGCCATGTAGTGTATCAAGTCGAACAGATTTTACGAAGGTAGAGTCATACTTGAAATACACCTTGTTACGTAACATCCCAACACAAATCAAAACACTAAAAATTCCCAAATTGTGTGAACGAAAGATGAAACCTGCAAAATAATCTAGGTCACCACAAGCGAAACGGTTATCTTGCTCATCCCCCTATGCGAATGACCCCTAGAATGCTGAGAGTTGGCAAAAGGACAAGCATCCTCCCTACCCAATTCCCTAAGAATCCCTAAAGTTCTCAATAGTTGCAAAACACAAAAAATTTGCAAAATGTCAAAACTCCAAAATTTGACAAACTACGAGTGCACACATCAAAAGGCACAAACAACGGTGATTTTGGTCACTCCATATCCCCAATCCCTTGCTCGAAAGAAAAACAAATCAAAATAAACAGTGATCTCATCACTACAATGAGCAAGTATCCCAATACAATTGAAGAAAAGAAGGGAGTTGAGCTTGAATCCCTGGAACTCTCGGCATTCTATAGGTCATAAGGCAAGCTTCAGTACCAATTTGGTTGATAGCCAATGCGTAACAGAAGTAAACCTCCCGCATGATGATATATCTGTCACATTAACTTGCGTACGAGATCAATGTTTGCATGTGGATGAGCTAGCTTATGACATCCTGGATTACACCGCTGATTAATCTTAGTACATACAACAAAGGAATTAGTGGAGCTAATTAGGTGATCCTCAGTACAGGTTCGGTTGAAAGCCCATCTGGCACTGGCGGTATCCTAACAAATACCACTAAATGAACTCAATTGCACACACAGGGATGTGAAATAGCTTGGTCAAAAACAAGTCCGATTCATACCTTGGTCAAAAAGTCTTGTAAGATAAAGTACAGTCATGGCTAGTGAGTTAAAACCGTCTGAGTCTCAGAAAACCTTAGCTACATTTCTAAACCAACTGCGCTACTTTTCATCCTTACAATACCATCAAAAAAAAAAAAAGAAAAACCACATGTATACATACAAAGTCATGCATCACAGCAATCGCCTAAAAACAAAATAACAGAGTTCTAAACAGTCTATGGTGCCATAGCCAAACATCACAAATCCCATTCATCCATTTCATCTCTCGCATATCACATATAAATCAAAAACATTTGCATTCATCATAGCATATGCATCCATCAAAATAAATCAACATACAACAGTAGCATTTATCATGCCATATGCATATATCAATATACAGTAGCATGCATCCATCAACATCAACCATTATGCATAACATAAAATCAGATATACAAAAAAACAAGAAAGCAAAAACAACAAAAACATCACAAAAATGCAACACAAAAGCACAGCAATAAACATTGCCAGACACAAGTGCTCTTGCACTTAACCTCTTGGCATAGCAAAACTGATGTCAGGGTCTACATTGTCGCTATCCTACTCCCTAAGAAGGCTACCATAGCCGGACCGCTCCACGAGAAGACGGATTGTTGACAATTTCACCCCCAAATGACGTCACAAATGGGTCAAAGCCCACTCAAAAACAATAAGAAAATCAAAACAACAAAAAACAATAAACATTGCCAGACACAAGTGCTCTTGCACTTAACCTCTTGGCATAGCAAATCGACATCGGGGTCACAAATTATCACTATCCTACTCCCTAAGAAGGCTACCATAGCCGGACCGCTCCACGGGAAGACAGATTTTTGACAATTTAATCCCCAAATGGTGTCACAAAAAAAACAACAAAACAACAAAAAAATGCAACACAAAAACAACAATAAACATTGCCAGACACAAGTGCTCTTGCACTTAACCTCTTGGCATAGAAAAATTGATGTCGGGGTTTACATTGTCACTATCCTACTCCCGAAGAAGGCTACCATAGCCGGACCGCTCCACGGGAGGACGGATTTTCGACAATTTAATCACCAAATGGTGTCACAAAAACAAGAAAAAATTCAACAAAAACAAACAGCAATAACATTGCCGGACACAAGTGCTCTTGCACTTAACCTCTGGGCAAAGAAAATCGATGTCGAGGTCCAAATTATCGCTCTCCTACTTCCCCAAGAAGGCTACCATAGCCGGACCGCTCCACGGGAAGTTAGGTTTTCGATGATTTCACCTCATTACGGCATCACCAAAAGGGTTAACACCCACCAAAAATAGGTCCAAATGTTGGAAAAATTGCACACGCTTAACGGTAAACCCTCTAAAGGCACCCTTGCACAAGTCATCTTGGGTCAAGCGACTCGTCGCTTCTCTCACGAAGGTCATTCCCTCATCGATTCGTCGCTTGAGGGGGTAGTCACACTTAGTCACCAACCAACAATCACACACCCAATTAAGGAAAATGACATGCATTCAAAGAATCATTGACAAAGACAATCACGCTCCTGCTTGGGGCAGTAAACAAGCAACAATCAAATCAATCAAACACTTGGCATTTCGTGAATCATGAACACAAGGTTCCCCCTGAGGATAAAAATGCCCTTTGCCTGTTCATGACTGATCAATGTCTAAGTTCAAGTCACACCTCACCAAAATAGGTTAATACTTGAAATCAAATTCCTTAGCTCGTCAGAAGCAAGGATTCAAGAATGCATGCCCTTTCCATACTTGGGGCATCAAAAGTTGGTTAGGTTACCAAGAAACCCTAATCATTAGTGCTTTGGTTATCTATTTTTGCTCAAGCCACTGCGTCACCCGCAGCGCTTCCCAAAAAGGGGCATCTGTAGACACCAAAACAGCACCAATCCGATTATGTGACTGCAAACACTGATCGCTTTGACAAACACAGCCCCCAGGGCAGCCCTCAGAGGTCAAACAATGGTCTTAACCACTTTCATAGCAATTTTGTGAGGTCAAGAAGCAATTTGGCACACTTAGACACTTTGCCCAGTAATCGTCTCACCCAGGGACGATTTCTAAATTGAAATCGTCTCACCCAGGGACGATTTCTGAAATCGTCCCTGGGTGGGACGATTTCCAAGTTTAACGGGCAAAAAGACAAATGGCGCCAAGTGGCAGCCCGGAACGGTCGGTTGATGACTCTCGCCTCGCACGCGTGTGTGAGTGGACAAATAGGCCGTTAGAGGACTCGTCACAAGAGGCGATTTATCAAAGCCCAAGTCAATGGAGGACTCCCCTCCCTCATGGGAAGACAAGATTGCCACATGGCGCCTATGACCAACACATGGCATTTGTGCTTCCCTCCCAAAAGAGACCCCATGGGTCTATAAAAGGTGGGACTTTTCTCACCCAAGATATAGAGGTTGAAGGAGTTTTCAAGCAACGAAGTGCTGCCGAGTTGAAGACCCACTTGCATCCCTTTTGGTTCACCTTCCCACATCCACCAATCTCTTTTGCAAGGGAGGTTGTTGGGTGGCTTTTGGAAGCTTGAACCGGACCCAAATCCAACACATGGACACCCGAACCAACCAATTCGCCGACCCCCCAATCCTAAGAGGTTTTGGGCCCATCCCTAGTGGATTGGCGCCGAAATCAAGTGCCAACGGTGGGAGGCCCACTTGGGCACCCCCGCACTTTTCTAAGTTTTATGAGCATTCTAGTTTATTTTCTCATGCTTGCATATTGTGTTATTCTGTTTGGTTAACTCATAGCTGCAATTTCGTAACTTTTGGTCAGATTCTAGTATGTTTTGTGTCGCTTTGTTGTTTCACTGACTTGCAGGAGGCGATATCAAATTCCCGAGGGTAGAGGCCAAATTGGGAGAATCCGACCATCTGGGTCGTCCCAAAATGGCCCCAATTACATAACCCCCTTGTCTGCGGGTGTTTTGGAGACCTCGGGAGTCGACATTGGAGCGTGTCAGTTCGGCTTCCCCAACACAGAAGAAATCGTCCCACCCGGGGACGATTTACAGTCAAAAATCGTCCTACCCAGGGACGATTTCCAGTTGAAAGCAGATTGGCCGACTGTCTCAGTGGCAATGGCCTATTGGTAACATTTTCTGTCTTCTGGCAAGTTTTCAGGCTGTTTAGAATCATTTTGTTTACTGTTTTAGATAAATGTTTGCATGCATATTTTGATGATTTTAGAAGAACAAACACTTTTCACTTGCAGCAGGTGCTACTGACATCTTGGTTGTTTCTTTGTTCGCAGGAGAAGCAGCAGAGGTGAAGAACTCATCGACATCAGCGACGGCATCATCTTGGCCCGCCCATTGCAATCGTGGGCACGCGGAAAGAGGAACATTGAGTGATTGTAATCGAATTCTTTTAACGCTCCTAGCCCCCGAAAAGGGAGGAGACGTCATTGTAACCGAGAGATCAAGGGATATTAATGAAAGGGCTGTGTTTTCTCCATTTGCTTGTGTCTCTTCCAATGCGTTTCTTTTCCATTTCATGCACTTTACGTTTCTAGGACTTAAGCGCATTTGGTTTTGGTTGCATCGCAATTAGTGTTTCCTTCGCCCGAAATCTCGTGCTTTCAAAGGGAATATAAAATATACCTTAAAATCCTCAAGATAAAAGTAATTAATGTATTACATCGTGGTCATATGAGGGCCAATTCACATTTACTTTTATTTTGGTTTCATGAACAATCATTAAAGTAGCATGGTAAAATAAACCAACACATACCCCTTGTTTATAGTTACTTGTAATCACTAAGGTGTTTCTAGCATTGAATTGATATATTTTTATTGACATTATTAATACACATATGTAAATGTTAATATAGCGGAGACCTTGGAGAAGTTGTTTGTTTAACTTCTTTACAAGAGAGTGTTTTGGGATAAAAACTTCTAAAGGAGAGTGTAATTTCACATTTGGGTAAAATTAACACTCAATAGTACCTTTTACACATTGTTATACTCAGCCCCAAAAAACACCAAATATTAAGGAGATGTTACATTTTTATTTTTTTATTTGTGGAAAACATCCCAAAAGGGATGCCACTTTCGGGTAAGACCCAAGGAGGCAGGGGTATCCATTCCGCAAAAAATGCCCAGGACTCGGACCTGGCCTACCACCTTTGACATACTCAAGGAGCAAACAAACACACAAACCCAATTTAAAAATAAGTAAATAACAAAAAAAATAATAAAATAAAATAAAAAACATGCTCCTTGAGTGTGTCAAAAACAAAAGCACAACCAAACATGCACAATAAGATAAAAGAAACCACAACACAAACCACATAGAAAAACACAAGAACCACATAACAAAACACAAACAAGACAAAAACAACAGAACACTACAAAGACATAACCCAAAAAAAACATGAAAAATAAACACAACCAAAACCTAAAAAAATTGAAATAAAATAAAATAAAAATAAAAATAAAAAACAACCAACAATAGACAATAAACAAAAATAAAAAACATAGAAAACACTCACACATAAAAACACGAATTAACACAAACAAAGAGAAACCCAAGAACAAGAACGAAATAAACACAAGAACAATAACAAAAAACATAAAAAAAAAATACAAAACAAATAAAACACATGAACAACAAAAAACAACACAAAGAACACAAAAAAAAAAAAAAACAAAAGAACCCACCCACCTTAAAAAACTAAACAAAAAAAAAGAAGAAAAAAAATTGAACATAACAATGACCTATCTAGACCAAAAGACTAATAAGGCAAGAATCAATAGAGATAAACAAAATAAAGAATAGAATGAGCTAGGGAACTAAAAAAACTAAATGAACCAAAGAGAAGCAAAAAAAAAAGCAAGAAGAAACTAGGTACCTTCAGAACTGGAGCCATCCAAAGAAATGATAGAAAGAAGAGCTTCCCTAATTTGAGAAGCCCACCATATAGGAGGGTGGCCATAACAAGTAAGATCACCTTTATCCAAAGCCCAATTAGCTAAAGCATTAGCACTCTTGTTTTGATCTCTGACCACATGATTGTAATCAACTTTCAAAAATCCCATCCGGATTAATTGAATCTTCTCAATAATTCTTTTTATTGTCCAATCCACCTTATGATTCTTAGAAGGAGTCTTCAAGAGATTAATCATAAGTTGAGAGTTAGACTCAACTAACACCTTTTCCCATCCAACCTTAGTAGCCTCCTGAAGGCCTCTGAGGATACCATACCCATCAACAAGGTTATTGGAAAGAATACCCAAATTATTAGCAAAAGTAAAAACCAGGGAGCCATCTAAAAGTCTACCAATTCCTCCCACAATGGATTTTCCAGGGTTCCCTCTAGAGGCTCCATTAGTATTGAATTTTCCAAAATCCTTAGGAGGAGGTTGCCAATTTCTAGTCCTATCCATATTACTAATACTCACATTCCCTTTAAGTTGGTTGCCCTTAGAAGATTTAATCTTCAATATTTGCATCACTTGATCCCATCTTTGGTGGGAGTTTTGGGGGTGATTAAGGAGTTGATGGACTGATTCAACTAAGTTGGCTATGGCATTTTGCCAAATATAGTGAATATCCTTCCTATCTTGATTAAAAATTCAAATGTTCCTTTCATTCCAAATATTCCAAAGAAGAATGGTAGAACCCATCCAAACTAACTGCCTAATAAAATTATCAACACCCTCTTGATTAGGCCAATCCCTCCAAAGCTATTCAAAAGTAAAAAAATTGGACCATTGTAAGCCAAGTAAAGTGGCCATTCTCCTCCATAGCTTAGAGGCTAAAGTACACTCAATAAAAATATGGTTGAGATTTTCTACATTCTCTTCACACATTTCACATCTAAAAGGGCCATGAAAACCATGATTCATAAGTTTCTCACTAGTAAGCACCCTACGATGCAATAAAAGCCAATTAAAGAACCTCACCTTAGGCCAGAGATTTTGAGCCCACAATTGAGAAAATATGTCAGAAGAATGGCTGGGATTATTATGGCATAAGGTCAAATAACCTTGAGCAACTGAATACTCACCCTTAGTAGTGTTGTTCCATCCAAAATAATCTTTTTCATGGGACCAAGAGAGGGATCTCATATGAAGGATGCCTTGGATATCTTGTCTTTGCCTTTCTGGGTTTTGAATAGGCTTATCCTCAATAGGGATCCAATATCTACCAACCTTTGAATTACCAGTATGGTACCGACAAAAATTAGCCACCTTTATCCAATTAGCTCGATGAAGCTCCTCCATCCAAGGCCTCCAATCAGGAAATTGGGTTATCAAAGGCTTGTGACCATCCCAAGAATCTATCTAAAAATTTGCCTATTGACCATTATGAATGATCCAAAATAATTTTTTCTTTATCAAATCCTCACCAGTCTTAAGAACTTCTAAAATGGGAGAACCTTTGGTAGGAATTTGATAGCGAACAAGGTCTTCAGGACTTTTGTTCTCAGCATATTTAGCACGAAGATTATTGGACCAAAGAGCATTGGGGTTATGCAACATCCTCAAATATAATTTAGCAGCTAAATATTTGTTGTTATTAATAGAAGACCGAAATCCTAACCCCCATTCACTCTTAGGAAGACATAAAGTATCCCATTTCACCAAGGCCCATTTTCTTTTCTCCTTAGTACCACTCCAAAGGAAACGATGACTGATTTGATCCAATTCTCAATGAACAACCTTTGGGATATTCAAAATGGAAGAAACATAAATAGGAATAGCTTGAAGGACTGATTTTACCAAGGTGATTCTACCCCCAGAAGAAATCCACCTGTTGGTCCACTTTCCAATTTTCTTCTTGACTTTGTCCAACAACCAATTCCAATATTTATTTTTCTACCTTTGAATATTTATGGGAATACCTAAATAAGTGATTGTAAGGGAGGCCTTCTTATATCTTAATTTATCCAAGACCATGGATTCCTTTCTAGAAGAGAAGTGAAAGAAAATAACTTTAGATTTGTCTTCATTGATCAACTGCCCAGTAGCCTTAGAAAAATAACTAATGAGTTGCTTAATATTAGAAGCTTCCTTAATTTTAGCTTTACCTAAAATATTAGAGTCATACACAAATTGAATATGAGAGATAGGTCTAGCTCCATTAGAAATGTTAACTCCCTCAAGGGTTTTGTTTTCCCTCTTTTTTGTTATAGACCTACCTAAGCATTCAACAATAATGATGAATAAATAAGGGGATAGCGAGTCACCTTGCCTAATACCTCTGGAAGCTGGGATTGACTAAGAAGGTCTGCCATTGATAAGAAATAAGTAGGAAACTGAAGAGATACATCCCATAATCCAATCCATCCAATCCTTAGAGAAACAAAATTGCCTCAAAAATTTGATAAGGAAGTGCCAATCCACTCTGTCATAAGCTTTGGATAAGTCTAACCGAATGAACATGGAAGGAGATTTTTGCATATCCATGGAATGGATGGCTTCCTAAGAAAGAACTATCTCATCTACTATTTGAAGTCCTTCCACATAACCCCCTTGCTCTGGGAAATAATCTTATGCAAAAGAGGCTTCAACCTTTCTACCATGATTTTAGTAATGATTTTGATAAGAACATTACATAAAGCAATAGGTCTAAAAGCTAAGATATGATCAACCTCTTGAGCTTTTGGAACAAGAGTAATATAATTTTTATTGATAACCTTCAAAATTTCTTTGGATTTCCTAGCTTATTCCACCACCTCTAATAAATCACCATGAAGGATATCCCAGAACTCTTGATAGAACTCAATGGGAAAACCATCAGGACCTGGGGTTTTCCTTTTTGCATTTTAAAAACTACTTGTTGAAGCTCATTGATAGTAATAGGAGCAGTCAAAATAGAGTTCTCCTCAGAAGTGATAAGAGAAGGGATTGCTTGAAGAACATTTTGTTGTGAAGCTGAGTCAAGAGGAGTAGCAGCAAAAATATTGGAAAAGTAATCAACAACAATAGATTTCATGCCATCCCAAGTATAAACAACATATCTAGAATATGATTTTAAGGAAGAAATAAAGTTGTGAGATCTTCGAGCTAGAAGATATTTGTGTAAGAAATTTGTGTTTTGATCTCCTTCTTTGAGCCATTGAATTCTAGATATTTGCTTCCATAAGATTTCTTTTTTTTTCCCCATTCCTCTAACTGAGTTGTGAGTTTAATTTCATCTGCACTTCTCTTCTTTGTGAGGCTATATAAATGGATTTTCTTATTCAAATTTTAAATATGCACCATAAATTTATGTTTTTTTATGAACATCCCCAAAATATTTCCAGTTCCAAGTCTTGATTTTGGATTTAATGTATTGCAGTGTTTTGGCAAAACAAAACATCTTAGTCCCATGCCTAGGTTTTGTAGACACCAAAACAGCACCAATCTGATTATGTGACTACAAACACTGATCGCTTTGACAAACACAGCTCCCAGGGCAGCCCTCAAAGGTCAAAAAATGGTCCTAACCACTTTCATAGCAATTTTGTAAGGTCAAGAAGCAATTTGGCACATTTAGTCACTTTGTCCAGTATTCATCTCACCCAGGGACGGATACTAACTGGGATTCGTCTCACCCAGGGACGAATTCTGAAATCATCTCTGGTCAGGACAAATTCCAGGTTTAACAGGAAAAAAGAAAAATGCCACCAAGTGGCAGCCAGGGACAGTCAATTATTGCCTCCTATCGTGCATGTGCGTATAGGTAGGTAGGTTGGAAGTTAGTGGACTGTCACAAAGGCAGTCATGGAAGCCCAAGTCGGGGAGGAGTCTCCTCCCTATTGGGAAGGCATGGCCACCACATGGCATCCCTGCATGCCCCTCCAAAGAGACCCCATGGGTCTATAAAATGGTGGACTTTCCCACCCAAAAGAGGATAGATTGGAGGCGATTTCAAGCAACAAAGTGCTGTCCAATTGAACACCCATTTGCATCCTTTTGATTCACCTTCTCACATCCATTAATCTCTTTCGCAAGGGAGGTTATTGGGTGGCTTTTGGAATCATGGATCTAACCCAAATCCAACATTCGACCACCTTACACCACCAATTTGCTGACACCCCAATCCTAAGAGGTTTTGGGCCTATCCCTAGTGAATTGGTGCTGAAATCAAGTGCCAACGGTGGGAGGCCCACTTGGGCACCCCTGCATTTTCTAAGTTTTATTCTAAAGCATTCTACAGTCGGCCAATCTGCTTTCGACTGGAATTCATCCCTGGGCAGGATGAATTTCAACTGCTATTCGTCCCTGGGTGGGACAAATTCTACTATGTTAGAAAAACCGAGTTGATACTGCTCCAATGTTGACTCCCGAGACCTCCAAAACACCTGCAAATAGAGGGGTTATGTAATTGGGGCCATTTTGGGACGACCCAGATGGTCGGATTCTCCCAATTTGGCCTCTATCCTTAGGAATTTGAAATCGCCACCTGCAAGTTAGTGAGACAACAAAGCGACAAAAGGCATGATAAAATCTGATCAAAATGCTATGGAATTGAAGCTATGAGTTAACCAAACAGAATAACGTAAAATGCAACATGAACAAATAATCTAAAATGCTTTAGAATAAAACTTAGAAAATGCGGGGGTGCCCAAGTGGGCCTCCCACCGTTGGCACTTGATTTTGGTGCCAATCAATTAGGGATGGGCCCAAAACCTCTTAGGATTGGGGTGTCGGCAAATTGGTGGTGTAAGGTGGTCAAATGTTGGATTTGGGTTGGATCCACGCTTCCAAAAGCCACCCAATAACCTCCCTTGCGAAAGAGATTAGTGGATGTGAGAAGGTGAATCAAAAAGATGCAAATGGGTGTTCAATTGGACAGCACTTCGTTGCTTGAAATCGCCTCCAATCAATCCCTTTGGGTGAGAAAATTCGACCATTTTATAGACCCATAGGGTCTCTTTTGAGAGGGATGCATAAGCGCAATGTGTTGGTCATAGGTGCCATGTGGTGGTCATGTCTTCCCATGAGGGAGGGTAGTCCTCCATGACTTGGGCTTTCATAACTGCCCTTGTGACAGTCCTCTAATAGCCGATCTACCCACCCACACACGCGTGCGAAGCAGGAGTCATCAACTGACTGTCCTTGGCTGCCACTTGGCGCCATTCTTCTTTTTTCCTGTTAAACTTGGAATTCGTCTCGACCGGGGACGATTTCAGACTCGTCCCCGGGTGAGACGAATCCCGCTTAGTATTCGTCCTCGGGTGAGACGAATATCGAGCAAAGTGTCTAAATGTACCAAATTGCTTCTTGACCTTACAAAATTGCTATGAAAGTGGTTAAGACCACTGTTTAACCTCTGA
This sequence comes from Wollemia nobilis, assembly GCA_028583015.1. Taxonomy (NCBI): domain Eukaryota; kingdom Viridiplantae; phylum Streptophyta; class Pinopsida; order Araucariales; family Araucariaceae; genus Wollemia; species Wollemia nobilis. The sequence goes on along the minus strand of JAQPPZ010017209.1, from coordinate 9,190,012 downwards.
GGGTTTCCCTGGGAGCTGTGTTTGTCAAAGAAATCAGTGTTTGCGGTCACATAATCGGATTGGTGCTGTTTTGGCAACACCAAAACAGCACCAATCCGATTATGTGACTGCAAACACTGATCGCTTTGACAAACACAGCCCCCGGGGCAGCCCTCAGAGGTTAAACAGTGGTCTTAACCACTTTCATAGCAATTTTGTAAGGTCAAGAAGCAATTTGGTACATTTAGACACTTTGCTCAGTATTCGTCTCACCCAGGGACAAATACTAACTGGGATTCGTCTCACCCAGGGACGAATTCTGAAATCGTCCCTGGTCAGGACGAATTCCAAGTTTAACGGGAAAAAAGAAGAATGGCACCAAGTGGCAGCCAAGGACAGTCAGTTGATGACTCCTGCTTCGCACACATGTGTGGGTGGGCAGATGGGTTGTTAGAGGACTGTCACAAGGGCAGTTATGAAAGCCCAAGTCATGGAGGACTCCCCTCCCTCATGTGAAGACATGACCACCACATGGCACCTATGACCAACACATGGCGCTTATGCATCCCTCTCAAAAGAGACCCCATGGGTCTATAAAATGGTGGAATTTTCTCACCCAAAAATATAGATTGGAGGTGATTTCAAGCAACGAAGTGCTGTCCAATTGAACACCCATTTGCATCTTTTTGATTCACCTTCTCACATCCACTAATCTCTTTCACAAGGGAGGTTATTGGGTGGCTTTTGGAAGCATGGATCCAACCCAAATCCAACATTTGACCACCTTACACCACCAATTTGCATACACCACAATCCTAAGAGGTTTTGGGCCTATCCCTAGTGGATTGGCACCGAAATCAAGTGCCAACGGTGGGAGGCCCACTTGGGCACCCCCACATTTTCTAAGTTTTATTCTAAAGCATTCTAGATTATTGGTTCATGTTGCATATTGTGTTATTCTGTTTAGTGAACTCATAGCTTCAATTCCATAACATTTTGATCAAATTTTATCACGCCTTTTGTCGCTTTGTTGTCCTACTAACTTGCAGGTGGCGATATCAAATTCCTGAGGATGGAGGCCAAATTGGGAGAATCCAACCATCTGGGTCATCCCAAAATGGCCCCAATTACCTAACCCCTCTATTTGTAGGTGTTTTGGAGGTCTTGGGAGTCAACATTGGAGCAGTATCACTTCGGCTTTTCCAACACAGTCGAATTCATCCCACCCAGGGACGAATAGCAGTCAGAATTCGTCCTGCCCAGGGATGAATTCCAGGTGAAGGTATATTAGCCAATTGTTTAAATGGCAAGTGGCCCTCTGGTAATGTCTTCTGACCTCTGTCAAATTTGCAGGTGACTTAGATCCATTTTATTCACTGTATTTGACAATCTTTTGCATGCATCTTTTGGCGATTTCACAGAACGAACTTTCCTTTTTGTCACAGGTGCTACTAACGCCTTGTTTGTTTCTTTGATTGCAGGAGGAGCAACAAGAATTGAGGATTCGTTGGGATAAGTTGTGGCAACATTCTGGCCCGCCCATTTCAAACGTGGGCATGCGGAAGAGGGATCAATGATCAAGATTGTAACCAAATCCATTTAACGCTCCTAGCCCCTAAAAAGGGAGGAGGCGATTTTGTAACCGTGGTTAAAGAGTTTAATAAAAGGGTTGTGACTTCTCTAAATTCTTGTAACTGGTTTCAATTGATTTGCCTCTTTCGTTTAATGCACTTCATGTTTTAGGACTTAAGCGTTATTTTGATTTGAATGCATCGAAGTAGTTTTTCCTTTCTAAAAGCTTTTGGAATCTCATGCTTTTAGTGGCGATCACAGTGGGACTCTGTCCCCTGGTTTTAAGATCAAATAACTAATCCTTTTGTTCTTTGTGCTTAATAGGTACACATTTTTTTAAAGCAAACTGTTATTCGTCTCTGACTGTGACGAATACCTGACTGTAATTTGTCTGACCCTGAGACGAATTTTAAATTCGTCTCTGGAAGGGACGAATTCTTTTATGTAATTCGTCTCACAGAGGGATGAATTATTGCCTATGAATTTTCAGAATAGAAGGTCAGAAGCAACCGGTCCGGGAAGAGAAGAGGTAGGGATTTTTATAATCTTTGTTAAATTTTTCTATTTCTTTTTTTGTTTCTTTGGATTGTTTTCAGTTTATCCTGCTTGCTTAGGGAAAGTCATTTATGCTTGTTTCATTTTCGCTAAATAAAATGAATCCCACACACATCACATGGTAAATTAAACCAAGGAGCTGGTCGTAAGACCCCAGCCCTTGAGCAAGACCAACGGTGGGTTCATCACCACCTTGGCTTAGATTTGCATCCATTTCCCCGATTGTCACTATTGTTAGGCGTAAATCCTGACGAAAGCTGACCGAGTGTCACTGGGGTGATTCCCATGTGAGCGAGGATAAGTCTTCTATGGTAGGTGCCATTAATAGGACAATCCCCCTTCCATACCGCCTATGTACCACGTACCATTTGCTCTCACGTACCTATAGTCTCCATCTCGTAAGGGTGGGTATATAGAGAGGTTGGTATATCGGCCTGGTTGGTATATTGAAGGGGCGACCATTTTGGGAGTTATATGAGCCCTCATTATGCATTTAAATGTTCTTCAAAAACATTCAAAAACAAAACAAAACATCAAAATGCACTAAACCAGTTTAGGACACACCATTAATCCTTAAAAGAGATAATCACTGTTTGTGTATGTGTGTGTTCATTTCTGCTTAGTGTAGACAAAAAGAAAAATCATCATAAACGAGATAAAAATTTTCTTAGCTAGTAGAGAAGCACCACAATGGTGTACACCCGTAGCCAAGCCCAATCTAGGGCAGAAGCTCCGAAATGTACACAAGAAGCAGGCACAAGTCGCCTTCGCTTTAGTCCTGATGACTTAGTCATACCCCCTTGGTGGTCTGGCCCACAAGAAGGTCCACGTCAGACCACATCAAGAAAGAATTATTGGGATCCCCCTCTGTGGGGTATGCCCATTCAACATAGCCCATTTCGAGAAGACGCTTTACATGTAGACCTTGACATAAATAGGCAACTGCCTCTTGAGGCCAGGTCTGAGTGGCCATAGCGCGATGAAGTGCTAGAGAGGCACACTGTCCATTTGGAGAGACAACGTGAATATGGCGTCTCTTCTTTACCTCCCATTAGAACTGAAAGACAAAACCTAGAGCATAGGGCTCTTCACACAGGGCGAGCTAACTCCGCCCGTCCCTTTCACACCCATGAAAGGGAGTACGAGGAAGATCATCGCATTAATCGAGAACAACATACAGCGTGAGAGCCTTGCATTTTCTTGCCTGCTAGATACAATGGACACACATCGAGGCCAGAGCCTCAAGTCAACACCGCCTACCTCGATAGAGGGAAGCGACCCATTAAAATTTTAGATCATCAAGATCGAGGCAAATGCATAGAAGAAACATTCAAGCCTCCTGAGCAAAATATGGTGGACCAAATTGATCTGGCAGTCGCCAGACATGCCACCCGTGAAGCCCAAATCATGCGGCTTGAACAAGGTCATCAGGAGTTAGAGTACCTATATCGCCTGAATAAAGAGTGCATGCAACACGAAGTGGATGAGTTGTGCTATAAACTCCCTGAGAGGGTGCCAAACCCTCGCACCCAGAGAGCAAAACAATATGAGAGGCACAACCCTTTGGTGCAGGACAGGTCTCCATGACCTCGTCAAGCTTTGCCTCCGAGACCTTATAGACCCGAGAGGGAGGCCACTCCCCGAAACAATGATGGGTACCCTCAGCGGGGACTCAATCAGGGTCATAGGTCTCGCTTAGAGACTCCTCGAGAAGTTTATGAGGAATATGAACTAGAAATAGAATGGGCCAAAATGCCCCATCAAGGCAAGAGGGCTGCCACTCGGCCACCCCCCCATAGGCCTCCAGTCTCCCATAACTCACAACGGGAGCAAACAAAAGAGGAAGAAATAAAATCTTCCAATGCATACAAAGCGCTATTAGAGCGTTTAGAATTTGTGGAGACAAAAGCTTCTGGGCATCAAAAGCCCACGTTATGTCAACTCCGTAGTCATCCAGTGCATCCCTCAGTGCCCACACCTCTTTACCTTGAACATTTCAAGTTGCCTCAATTAGCGATCTTTAAAGGTGAAGAGGATGCACAAGAACATGTCACAAGGTTCCTGAGTCAATGCTTCGGAATCCAAGATAATGATGCATTGTTGCTTAGGACATTCATAACCACATTCGCAGGTTATACCTCGGATTGGTTCACACAATTACCAAAACACAGCATAAACAACCTAGATCAATTAGTAGATGCATTTCTTGAATGTTTTGCTTTCAACACAAGGAAGAAGGTATCACTGAGTGATCTGGCTAGCCTCAGGCAATATGAGGAAGAAATAATGGCGGCATACGAGAACCGATGGAGGGCTTTGCTTTCTAATCTACCCTACCATCCCCCTATGTCTGATCTCACACAGATGTTTACACAAAGTGGCTTAAAAGCAATCTCTGGTCTATTGCTGCTGCAACAATACGACATTTTAGAAGAAGCTCTGGCGCAAGCCAGAGTCATAGAAGAGATCAAGATAGGCGAAGGTGCAACCGCCAAGCCTAAAAAGAAAGAGTGGAATAAGACCACTAATACTGGGAATACGCAATCACAACCCGCTGCGGTTAATCAAGTTGCGATAAATGTCCCCAAGCCTGTGCAAGAAATGTAGCCCCAAAAGGCTAATTACCAGCAAGTGCCTCCTAGTTATGAAAGAGAAAATACAAGACAGGAGCAGAATCAGCAGCGTCGCCCTAGGCGATAATTCACCCCTTATATGGAGTCCAGGGACTCCCTATTTGACCACTTGTTAGTGGCAAATTTAGTCACCCTGCCAGAAATCCAAACTGTAGACCCTAACGCTCCCAAGCCTAAAGGATACAGAGAGGAATTGTATTGTAGATTCCATAGGCACAGGGGACATGACTTAAATGGATGCTGTAAATTCAAAGGATTAATCCAAGATTTTATCGACAATAAAACATTGGCCGTGGACAAACCCATAGCGCCAAATAATCAACAAATGGGGGTATTCAAGGACCCTTTGCCTGCTCATGAGGCACAGGCAAAACCTCTCCAGATTAATAAGGTGCGACAGAATCTTCCCATGCACGAATTTGTGGGAATGATCAGCATAGTGACCAGGAACAAAAGGTACCCAGCAGTTGGCCCCGAGGTAGCTACAAGGGAAGTTCCAACAACATCGCAGCCTCAACAACGCCCTATGCAGTTGCCTCCGCCTAGACCTAAGGTCACGATACGGACCAAACTCATGCAGAGTTTGCGGACCACATCGGCTAGGCTTTCCATTTATGAGCTTATTCAACAGTCAACACCCCATAGGGAAGCTCTTATGGAAATTTTAAAAGCCATCGAATTACAACCTCACGAAGCAAATTATTTCAACAACTTCGTGGGACATGTGAAACGATGTACGGAGCCGGTCATTACCTTCAGAGAAGATGAAGTCAAAACAATATTGAATGACATGGCAGATCCAACCCTGCACGTTATCGTACGGGTCAACGGGATCCTATACAAGAGAGTGTTGGTAGATACTGGCTCATCCAGTAACATCATTACCACTGCGGCCTTAAAACATTTGAAGCTACCAGCCTCTCATATCATAGCCTCCATGTACACACTGCGAGCTTTCAACGATGCAATATGCTCGACAGTCGGCACAGTTGTTTTGCCTGTCCAGGTAAGACAAAAGACAATACCTACATTGTGCCATATGTTGGAAGGCGAGATGGCTTACAATATACTGCTAGGGCGGCCTTGGATCAGTGGACATGAAGTGTGTCCCTTCGATCGCTCACCAGTGCTTAAAGTATGCATTTGAAGGGGAAATACATGTAGTCCCGATGGACCTAGAACCCTTCAAGTATTGCAATGCGGTACAATTAATGCCTCAATCGACCCTCCCTTCAACGCATTTGGATTTCTAGTTAAATCCATCTAAACAGGGTCCAATACCGCAGGCACCACTGGTAACCAAATCATCAAAATCCCAGCCAAGTGAGTCTTCATCATTTGCTCCTTCACTATCAACGCCACCTGTCATGGCTAAACAGAAGGACAAGGGAAAACAGATCATGGAAGAGGCTCAGCCCATAGAAGAGGGGTTGCCAACAATTTCAACGATATCAACAGAGGAAACACCTAGCACAACGGAAGCTGAGACTCCTAAACCACCAAACATGGAATGGACTCAGGAAGGACTACCATTCCCTCCCTCCCAAGCAACAACAATCACTGTTGAAATGGCCAGTATGGGCCTGGGGGAGTATTTAGTGCAGAATGTTCTGGCAATGCCCAAATTGGAATCAGTACAGGACATGGGGAGACCTCGCCTTCCCATAGGAACAGTTTTTCCTCTAGGTTACCCTCCAAACCAGACAAATTTTGTGTATGGGGGCCTTGATCATGGTCTTGAACCATGCAAGCAAAAGGATGAAGACGAAGAGCCTTTTGCTGAAAATATCAATTATCTGTCAAACCCAGATTTTGCTCTCAGATATCTCGACCAATGCAATTGGCATGGATATGGGCTAGGCAGATATGAGCAAGGGATGCGTGTCCTTTGCCAACCAAGATATTAGATGCCATATGATAAGTCAGGAGTAGGGTTCAACCACCCCCTGCCCTTAGACATCTTGGTAGAAAATATGCAAGGCCTAGAAATAGGCAATAAGGGGGGATTGGCACCAGATCTTTATGCCAACCCAAATACAGAATATACATTGGGAGATTACCTACCATGGTCAACAAACACCCTTGGAAACAGCAGGAATCCCTCTCCTTTGCTAGATGATGAGTGTCGTTGTTCATTCATCATTTAATCATTATGTGTGTCAATCCAGGGCGGTGTCCAAGGCTATATACGAAAGAAGGCTCCAACAGGTTAAAGATTAGTTCATTCATAAAACAGGCTTTATTGATGGATCAGTTAATGTTTTTGGGGGTTTTGTGTGTTCTCTAACTCCTAGTATTGAAAATCAAATTGCAGAAGATAAAACTACACTAAAACTGCGATAAATGGAAATTGCAGAATTTGAAAGAGCAGAAAATGAAATGTTGCTGCAGAATTGACAGAAAGCAAATTACAGAAAACCACACACATTTGCTGAAGGATAAACCAACTACAATTTCTCTGAGCATGTTATAAATCCATAAAATCAAATTAACACCTATTTGCAAACTGGAAATGTCATAAATCTAGAAATTGCAGTAAATTACAGAAAACTGGAAATTGCTGCAAATCTTGGCAAATGTCAGAAAACCTGAAGTTGCTGCAAAGCTGAAACAGAAATACTAAAATTGCATGGAAATATGAGAAATAATGTCAAATGCTGAAATCTGAATTTAAAGCTGCTAAAGAAATGAAAAGACTGACGAATCTCGCTAATCTATTGCATGAGAAAATCAGCAGGATATTCTCGTCAAAAGTTGCCTTCTTCTGGTCCTGCAAGTGGCCCTTGCTTCCAGAACCAGATGAAGGTGTAGAATTTATGCTAAGGAAACTTAAATGTCAACCATAAACTCAATCATGCTAATTGATAATTGGAAAAATTGCACTTGTTATTAAATCTGGAAATGCATTACAGTAATGCAGGAAAACCTCGATCATGTTACCGCTTGCTACATAAATGATTGCACTCTATTGCCTATTCCTCTCCTATATGCCTAAATGCCTATATCACTATATGCTCAACCGTGCTGGGAGCTTTATTATTTATAATGCAGTACTGATATGCTTGGTTGCTGATTTGCAGGGATTTACAACTGTTTGCACAACTACTTCCTGAAATGCAGCAATTGGCTTTGTCAAAACTTTATCCAGTCAACCTTATTGAGCTGCATTTGTTGAGGAAATCAGTTAAGATGAGTTGGGACAACTTCCTGGTCAACTGCAAATTATTTCCTCCACTGATTTGTCGCTTTTGACCACTTTCTGTTGTTCCTGCGCTATTCCTTGTTCCTGCGCCATATTTCTTGCATTTTAGCCTTTTGACTTGTTGCTTCCATTTGCATCACGTGGAAGTGCTGTCAGGTGGAGAAATAGTCATGCCTATTCTCCCTCAACTATTTCCAAGCATTTACCTCTTCTTTATTTGACAAATTCCATGCCTTCCTTCAAAGTGACAGTGGCTGGAATTTGTATGGACTCGTGACTCTGTTGTTTCCAAATTGCCAAAACATGCCCGGATGCCTTTTTGGAGTGATCATAACTTGTTCATCGTAACTCCATTTTTTACCAAATTATGTCCACATGTTCTTGGTTATATGAACAACATTGGGTTAAATTTTCAACTCTTAGTTCCTCATAAATTACTCCCCGCATCGTTGTCAAGTTGGCATTTAACACAGATTTTTACCAAGCATTTCCAGCGGTCAAAAAGTGTGAAACTGCCATTTTGCAGGCCCCATAACTTCCAGGTTACTTATCCATATGCCCTCAAATTTTGGCTATGTTTTCTCTATATTATGAAGTACCATTGGTATGAATTTGGTACCTTAACTCACTCTGGATCATTCCCAGTAGATCCGCCAATGTGCCCTTTAACGCAGATTTGCACTGTTAATGACTCCAGAAAAGACTAAGGCATGAACAATGAGCGCAGGAATGAACAATGAGCGCGGAACGATGTAACCTTCATAACTTTTTATTTATAGCTCGGATTGACTTGCTTCAAAAAGCAAAGTTGTAGTTCTTGATGAGAGGAATCTATTCATGCCATCAGAATGTAATTGCAATACATATTTTATTTACTACCTAATCAACTGAAACAGTGCATAAAATGTTGAAAACAGTCAAAATAGAGGTATAATGTTCCAAACATGAAATCATGCAAACATGTAACAAATAACATATTCTAATCACTATTTGGCACTTTAACTTTGTCATATTTAATATTATGGCAGTTTTTATATGTCAACAATAGTGTAATAATGAGGCATTTCTAGGCCTCATCATTCCCCCGACTTGAACTGATGCATGCCCTCATGCATCCTAGTAGGCCCTAGTAAGATGAACAACATAATTTTGCCACCTACTACCCGATAAAGTTCTTCTTAGTGCACTACACCAAGCATTGTAGTTCCTGCAATTTTTTTTTTCTTCTTTTTTTTTCTTTTTTTTTTCTTTTTTTTTTTTCCATGCTATTTTTTTTTTGTCTGTTACTGTTTTATTGCAGTAGTAGTAAAACAGAATTTTCTTGCAGTAGTAGTAAAACAGAATTTTCAGGTGCATTTCGTCCTTCTCAGATTTATGATGTATTGGTGGGACATTTTATTCTGAAATCTGCCCTACTAATAAAGATAAAATGGTTGTCATATTTGTCCCAAAATCAGGTTTTTCACAATTTTGAATTTCCCATGCAACTAAGGGCAGAAGGGGGGTGTTTCTTGACATTTTTAACATGTTCCATTTTTTTAACTTGCCAACATTGTATGAACAGTTTATGCCAAATATTGATTATCATATACTAAATGCTAAATGCTTACCATGACTAAATGCAAGAAACACATACCTTATTGTCCTGAAAATTTATCATCCACCTTACAAGTCGCTTCTGATGATGATAGTTTTCTGAAATAAGAACAACATAGGTGCGAGTAGGGTGAGATTTGTACAATGGTAGAACAATGATGGGTGGATCAACAAGGCAATGCATGCCGAAAAACCGGTTTTCATGCAAGCCAACTCAGCAGCGCCTCCGAGAAGGTTTTCACTACTGAATTATTCATTTTTTTTTCATTCTTTTTTTTTTCATTTTATTTATTTTTTTTTTTATCAGAAGAGGCTGCCATTTCTGGTTTTCAACCAACTTCTGTTTTTTTTTTCAATTTTTTTTTTTTTTTTCAAGGCTAAAAAAAATGTGATCATTTGGAAACCTTGTTAGAAGAGGAATCCTCTTCTATCATATGCAAATGTGACTGTGTGAAATATTGAGCAAATTCCTTCTTTGTGAGTGGTTTATGGTACAACTGTAAAAGATGTCCATTCACCACTAATGTCCTTCTTGAATCATCAACTGAAGAAAGTTGAACAACTCCATTCGCAAACTCTTCTGGTTCATCCTTGTTGCTCTTAATGTGATCATCATGCCACATTTTCCATTTTTGTTGAATGAACTCTATTTGGTGAAGTGCTTCCAACCAAAGTTCATTAACTGCATTCAACTGTGAAATCTATTTTTTTTGTACCTGCAACAACTCAATGCCAACTGCTAAAGATGCATAAAGTGTTAGTAGAGCATTAGGATGTTGGATCAATACATCAAACAAATTTACTTCTTGGTTTTTAGTCAACCAACTATTGTTGTTCAAAGGTTGTTTTGGCTGCATTTCAGTTTGTTTTGTACCAAGATGTTTTGAATTGGCTCTTGGAGAATGATGCATTAATGAATTAAGAGAACAATGATATGGTGGAAAAGAATGGAAAATCTGTGTATGTTTACCAAAAACAATTCTTAAAAGAATTAACTTTGATAAATGGAAAGGAAAAGATGAGAAAAAATGATGACATCCATGTGACAAGTGAAGAAAATTGTTTTGTATTGGAATAGATGACAAATTTTTAGAATTTTGTTTTTCATCATTCCATAATAATTGTTGAACAGTGATTGGTTCATCCTTAAAATCTGAATTCTGAACATTTGCATCAAAAACAGACTGTTTGGATGAATCCATCTCTTCTACATTATCCTTTACAATGATGGAGGCCAAAATTGAAATGTCCATTTCATTTTCCTTATATGTTTCACGAAACCATGGGCATCCTAGACAATCATACTTAGGTGGACTAAGGTTTCCTGCAAGCAATTTTACTCTTTTACCACCGACTTGTATGTTTTTAGGATATATTTTCTTCTTTTTTCTTGGTTTGTTAAAACATATTTCTTGAACAATTGTATTAATGATTGGCACATCTTTAATATCTTGAAGTAAAGGGACTATAACATTTAAATGTTTTAATTCCCTTATCAAATCTGATTTCAAAGATGTTAGTTTTGATATTTCAAACTGTTCAAGATATGATTCTTTTTGTGGGAGATTTTCTTTTTCTTCTTCTTGTTTCAGTGCAATTGTTTTTATGTGCATTCATTTTAGCTCCTATTTCTACACTGGTAAGTGGAATATGTTCAAGAAGTGGTTTTCCTAAACACAACTGATTTTTATGACAGTCACCAACATTTATTATGGTTGTATTTTCTGATTTAGCCATAGAGACAGGGGTTACCTGTTTAACATTGTTTGGACTGACCACAGGTTGAGCTGAAAATAGAGGTTGTTTTTCATTTTGTTGTTGTTTTCCATGAGAGAAACTATGGGTATGAGTGGGCAATAAATTTGATTTATGTGTTTGATAATGTTGCTGCCCTTTGTGCAATTTTTGTTGTTGTCCCCATTGATATCCTTGCAGTTTTGGTTGCAACCATGGTGGATGTGGTTGATTCCATTGTTGTTTCATCCATCCATGTTGAGACCACTCTTGGGAATATGCCCATGGTGGTTGACTCCAACATTGTTGAAGTGGACCTGAAGCATACCATGGCATATGCCAAGGATTATTTCCCCAATGTATAGGAAATTGATAAGCATTCTGATATGGAAACTTAAGAAAATTATCTCCTTGTCCTTGTCCTACAAAATTGAGTTTTTTCATAGGTTGAGGTTGTTTTTCAAAGACACTTTTGAGTTCTGGCAATAAACTACATTGATTTGTGGAATGTCCTTTTTGACAAATGCTACATATAGCTGGTATAAATGTTTTGTTCAAAGGATAGTCATGAACAAAGTGTTGTTGCTCACATCTTGAACAATAGATAATTGAAGGTTCGAGTAGATTTACTCTTTTTATCTACTGTTTTATCAAGATGTACAACAATATCAGCTTTAGCAAACTCTTTCATGCATTCTTTCAAATCATGTTTATCATTACCAATTCTATGTTTTCTATGCCTTGAATGAGAATAATTTTTGCAAAGTTTAATGATTTCTTGGATTTCAAGTGCATTTGCATCGCCTCTTCCTAAAATATCCAATGCATCCCGAAATTCATCTTGTAGTCCCCTTAAGAATATAATTTTGCACATTTCAGGTTCAACACTACCACATCTCTTATGAACAAAAGAAAATTTGTCTACATAATCTTCTAAGATTTCATTTTTCTTTTGTTTCATTTCAAGCAATTCATTGTTTTGATTCTTGACTTGACAATATTCTTGGTATCTCTCCAAAAATATATTTTCCATCTCATTCCAGGTTCTAATTGAATCAGGTTCTAAGGTGATAAACCATCGTAGAGCCGACTCTTTAAGAGTGGAAGGAAACAATTTGAGCTTTTGATTGTCGTTAGTGTAATCATGAGCTTGACACACAATTTTAAACTCAAACAAAAACAAATCAGGGTCTTCAGATGTAACTCCCTTAAAAGTCGGTAACATCGAAGGTGAAATGACCTTCATGGGAGCATTTTGATTAGGATCTAATTGGATGGGATTTTGAAAAGTTTTTGCAGGTGTACTAGTTGCACTAGGTTGGAGCACATTACTGGCTCTCCCTAGATTCTCTTGTGAGCCTACCCTTATAGGTTCCCAATCACAATTAGATATCCTATTAAACTGTCCTGATTGTATGGATTTGTCAAGAAAAAAGGTGTTGAACTATTGATTGTTCCTCCTTGTGATGATTTCTCAAAGGATGCTACAGTTCTGGACATAGATGATTGTAATTCTTTGAAAGTTCCAACAGTTTTGGGAATCATAAATTTGGACAACTTTGACATACTTTCAACCTCTTGTGAAATTTTTCTTCCTGTGGTAGGCAAAGGATTTTGCATACTTTGACATCGTGCTTTCACATCCTTTAACCTATTCATACTTGCTTGTTCTCTAAATGAACTGAAATGGAATTTACCAACAACTATTAATTATGCCAGTTATTACATTCAAATTTCACTCTAAAGTTCACAACTTAGCACACTAACAATTATTGGACTGCTTTCCCCTTCTAACAACACCTATCCCCGGCAACGACGCCAAAAATGATGAGTGTCGTTGTTCATTCATCATTTAATCATTATGTGTGTCAATCCAAGGCGGTGTCCAAGGCTATATACGAAAGAAGGCTCCAACAGGTTAAAGATTAGTTCATTCAAAAAATAGGCTTTATTGATGGATCAGTTAATGTTTTTGGGGGTTTTGTGTGTTCTCTAACTCCTAGTATTGAAAATCAAATTGCAGAAGATAAAAACTAAACTAAAACTGTAGTAAATGGAAATTGCATAATTTGAAAGAGCAAAAAATGAAATGTTGCTGCAGAATTGACAAAAAAACAATTACAGAAAACCACACACAGTTGTTGAAGAATAAACCAACTACAATTTCTCTGAGCATGTTATAAATCCATAAAATCAAATTAACACCTATTTGCAAACTGGAAATGTCATAAATCTAGAAATTGCAGTAAATTACAGAAAACTGGAAATTGCTGCAAATCTTGGCAAATGTCAAAAAACCTGAAGTTGCTGCAAAGCTGAAACAGAAATACTAAAATTGCATGGAAATATGAGAAATAATGTCAAATGCTGAAATCTGAATTTAAAGCTGCTAAAGAAATGAAAAGACTGACAAAATTCTGCTAATCTGCTGCAGAGAAAATCAGCAGGATATTCTATCAAAAGTTGCCTTCTTCTGGTCCTGCAAGTGGCCCTTGCTTCCAGAACCAGATGAAGGTGTAGAATTTATGCTAAGGAAACTTAAATGTCAACCATAAACTCAATCATGCTAATTGATAATTGGAAAAATTGCACTTGTTATTAAATCTAGAAATGCATTACAGTAATGCAGGAAAAACCTGCAGATTACTGTTCTGCTACAGAAATGATTGCACTCTATTGCCTATTCCTCTCCTATATGCCTAAATGCCTATATCACTATATGCTCAACCGTGCTGGGAGCTTTATTATTTATAATGCAAATACTTGATATGCTTGGTTGCTTGATTTGCAGGGATTTACAACTGTTTGCACAACTACTTCCTGAAATGCAACAATTGGCTTTGTCAAAACTTTATCCAATCAACCTTATTGAGCTGCATTTGTTGAGGAAATCAGTTAAGATGAGTTGGGACAACTTCCTGGTCAACTGCAAATTATTTCCTCCACTGATTTGTCGCTTTTGACCACTTTCTGTTGTTCCTGCGCTATTCCTTGTTCCTGCGCCAGATTTCCTGCATTTTAGCCTTTTGACTTGTTGCTTCCATTTGCATCACGTGGAAGTGCTGTCAGGTGGAGAAATAGTCATGCCTATTCTCCCTCAACTATTTCCAAGCATTTACCTCTTCTTTATTTGACAAATTCCATGCCTTCCTTCAAAGTGACAGTGGGCTGGAATTTGTATGGACTCGTGACTCGTTGTTTCCAGCTCGCCAAAACATGCCCGGATGCCTTTTTGGAGTGATCATAACTTGTTCATCGTAACTCCATTTTTTACCAAATTATGTCCACATGTTCTTGGTTATATGAACAACATTGGGTTAAATTTTCAACTCTTAGTTCCTCATAAATTACTCCCTGCATCGCTGTCAAGTTGGCATTTAACACAGATTTTTACCAGCATTTCCAGCAGTCAAAAAGTGTGAAACTGCCATTTTGCAGGCCCCATAACTTCCAGGTTACTTATCCATATGCCCTCAAATTTTGGCTATGTTTTCTCTATATTATGAAGTACCATTGGTATGAATTTGGTACCTTAACTCACTCTGGATCATTCCCAGTAGATCCGCCAATGTGCCCTTTAACGCAGATTTGCACCTGTTAACAGCTCCAGAAAAGACTAAGGCATGAACAATGAGCGCAGGAATGAACAATGAGCGCAGGAACGATGTAACCTTCATAACTTTTTATTTATAGCTCGGATTGACTTGCTTCAAAAAGCAAAGTTGTAGTTCTTGATGAGAGGAATCTATTCATGCCATCAGAATGTAATTGCAATACATATTTTATTTACTACCTAATCAATTGAAACAGTGCATAAAATGTTGAAAACAAGTCAAAACAGAGGTATAATGTTCCAAACATGAAATCATGCAAACATGTAACAAATAACATATTCTAATCACTATTTGGCACTTTAACTTTGTCATATTTAATATTATGGCAGTTTTTATATGTCAACAATAGTGTAATAATGAGGCATTTCTAGGCCTCATCACTAGAGAGAGGTGAAAGTTCGGACATTAATCCCCAAAGAGAACATCAACGATGTCCGGACATCTTTTTGAAGTTGTTCCCCTTAGAGGTTCCAGTTGAGTCAATACAGTGTCAAGAGAATCAGGCCCCTCCACCAAGAGTGGAACAACCACAATGTGACCAGATTAACTTGTTGGAACAAGGGGAACCCTCAATGTCGCAAGTAACAGTTGCTAAAGAGAATGAACATTTTTGGATCTTCGAAAGTGATTCAGAAGATGAGACTGAGATGATTTATCTCAGACATGCATGACGGAATAATCGCCCTTTAACTCATGAAGATCTAATGGGACAGATGGGCATAAGGTTAGGGCATGAATGGTGGGTAGACCCAGCAAGGTGGGACCAAGTGTTGGATCCATGGCTCCAAATTCAAGATGAACACCGTCCACCATGAGACCCTATCATGACATCAGTATCGAGGGAAGACCCCATCTTCCTACCAACACATAGGGCCGATCTGTTCATACCCGTCCCTCAGAACCAGATCCAGAGCATAGGGAGCATCCAGAATGTTTGACTTATAACACTCGTGGTAATGGAGACCAAACTCATTTCATCCACATGATCTCCATTGACTTGATCATGCCCATTCGTAATCCAACAGATCTAGCAAGGTCATTTCATCTAGACATAGACGCAATCGACTGGGATCGCATCAATTCATCGCTCTCCCCATCAGAGTATTGGCCTTTCGGTGAAATGCCCCATTTTACCCCAAGGACAACTCAGGATATTTTTCAAGCTGAAGAGGAACCCGAGGTTCCCAATGTAGATCTAAATTTAGCTAATGATATCCATTTGATCCCGACTCCACATCAGTTGGAAGACGGATCCCACATGTCAGTCGAGGAGACGACTGATGTAGATATCGGCATAGATCCAATGAATCCATAGATTCTCAAGCTGGGGGTAAGTCTTTCCCCCGAAGAGCAAGCCAACTACATTGCCCTTCTCAAAGAGAAGGAGGCTTTTACATGGTTGTACAAGGATATGCCAGGACTAGACCCGTAGCTAGTCATGCATAATTTAACGCTTGATCCGACAATCAAGCCTGTAAAGCAAAAACTACGTAAGATGCACCCAACAATGGCCTTGATGGTCAAAGATGAATTGCAAAAGCTGTTGGACACAGTTTGTCATCTGCATGGATTATCCGCCATGGTTGTCCAACATGGTTCCCGTCAAAAATCCCGACGGGAGGATTCGCATATGCACTAATTTTTGAGATCTAAACAAAGCAAGTCCTAAGGATGATTTCCCATTGCCAAGCATCGACGCATTGGTAGACGCTACAGCAGGTCACAAAATGCTATCCCTCATGGATGGCTTCTCAGGATACAATCAGATTTGTATCATTCCTGAGGACCAACTCAAAACGGAATTCACAACGCCTTGGGGGACATTTTGTTATAAGGTCATGCCTTTTGGCCTTAAAAATGCTGGCGCCACCTACCAACGTGCCATGACATACATCTTCCACGATTACATGCATAAAACTTTGGAAGATTACATGGATGATTTGTTAGCCAAGTCTCTTTTGTGCTCAGATCATCTCGATGACTTAAGCAAGATCCTCGATCGCCTCATAGAGCATAAGGTTAGACTAAATCCCAAGAAGTGCGTATTTGGCGTCACATCTAGAAAACTCTTGGGTTTCATAGTCTCAAAATGAGGAATTGAGGTGGACCCATAGAAAGTCAAGGCAATCCTTGAAATGGTTCCCCCAACTACCATCAAGCAGCTCAGAAGTCTGCAAGGAAAGGTCACGTTGATTAAACGCTTCATAGCACAATTATCTGACAAGTGCCGACCCATGAACAAATTATTGCACAAGGGGGTTAAATTTCACTGGGATGACGTGTGCCAGTCAGCCTTTGATGAAATCAAACAATACCTGGCTTCGCCACCAGTATTGGCACCACCTAGACCAGGAGTGTCGTTCTACTTATACATCTTAGCTACTAAGGTGGCATTGGGCGCCATGTTAGCCCAAAAGAATGAACTTCACAAGGAACAGGCTACTTACTATCTTAGCCGCACCCTGGTCAGTTATGAACTTAACTATGCATACGCCGAGAAACTCTGCTTGGCAGTGGTGTTTGCTACCAAAAAGCTACGCCACTACATGCTGAGCAACACTACGTATGTTGTGTCTAAGGAGAATCCATTGCGATACATGATGAGTCGTACTTATCATAGTAGTCGCACGGTGAAATGGATCATGTTGTTGACAGAATTTGACATTGAATTTATTGGACAAAAATCTATCAAAGGACAAGTCATATCCGATCAACTAGCAGAGGCTCCTCTTGAAGACGATCAGCCTCTAGTCATAGAACTACCCGATGATGGGGTCTTCCATGTCTCAGAATCGGCAGATTCTGATGAGCCTGAGTCACAGGCCGACATAACCCTATTCTTTGATGGTTCTAAATGTGAGCAAGGTGGTGGCCCGAGAATTGTATTCTTCACACCGCAGCGTGCTCCAATTCCCCTGTCATTTAAATTAAACTTCCAGTGCACCAACAATAATGCAGAATATGAAGCCTTGCTCCTAGGTCTTCAGACAACAATCGCCATGAACATCAAACGACTAAACATCTTTGGTGATTCGCTGTTAATAGTCAATCAAGTCAAAGGAGTATATAAATGCAAATGCCGAGTTTTGTAGGCTTATAAAGCCCTTGTGGACAAATTCTTGGAAAAACTTGAGTGGTATAACATTGAGGCACTTCCTCGATCATTGAATCGTTTTGCGGACACAATGGCCTCCTTGGGGTCACTAATTTCGTAAGACCTTTTTGGTGATATGAAAACCATTCAAGTCAAAAACTTATCGCAATCCACAATGGAGCATGCAAGCTCAGACTTGATGCCAGGAATCCACATGATCCAGATTGAACCATCCTCGGATAAGTTCTTTCGAATCTGAGATCGTCTGACATGTGCCAACTGGGGGTCCTTGTTTTCCCCTACTCCCATTAATAGCAACACAACGCTATTCTTACAAGTTCTATCCCATTCAGCGTTTGTTAGGGAAGAACTTCAAAAGGGATTGGTTGTTCATACTATCGAGGTTTTCGATCAACAGGACTGGTATTTACACATTAGAGACTACCTCAAGTTAGGTAATATTCCCCTTGGATTGACGCACGCCACAAAACAAACATTCAAGCAGAAAGCGGCTAAGTATGTCTTGATAGGAGACATTTTGTATCGTCGCAGCTATGAAGGAATTCTTCTTCGTTGCTTGGACCAGCAAGATTCCACTTGGGCAGTCGCCCAAGCGCACGACGGTACATGTGGTGGCCACTTTAGTGGTATGGCCATTGCAAAGCACATTCTTCACATGGGATATTATTGGCCATATTTAGAGCGAGATTGTTGCACATATGTCAAGAAGTGCGTGAAGTGTCAACATCATGCCAATTTGATGCACGTACCTTCCCAAGACTTGCAGACAGTCCAGTTTGCTTGGCCATTTTTGCAATGGGGCTTCGATCTAATTGGAAAGATCTCCCCTGCATCGTCAAACCGTCACACGTTTATCATAACGACCACAGAGTATTTTACCAAATGGGTGGAAGCAATTCCATTAACCTCTACGAAAGGACCCCGCATTATGGAGTTCATTTTGCATAACATCATATGTCGTTTTGGTATTCCATCCAAAATAATCTCGGATAATGGGCCATCATTCAAGAACAAAGACGTGCGTGCTTTGACCACAAAGTATAAAATTCAGCACAATTTTTTGACACCCTATTATCCGCAAGCAAATGGGCAAGCAAAGGCGTCAAACAAAATGCTAGTTGCCATCCTTAAAAATATGGTTTTATACAGTCATAAGGATTGGCACATACAAATCCCACTTGCCCTTTGGGCTTATCGCACTAGCATTCGAATGCCAACTAGGGCAACTCTGTTTTTGCTCGTGTATGGCTCACAGGCAGTAATGCCTCTCGAGTTGGAAATTCCTTCCCTCCGCATATCAATGTAGGAGTTCATAGATGATGACACTGCACGGCAGGCTTGATTAGACCAACTTACGTTGCTTGATGAATGACGCGTTAATGCTCTTGAGCACTTATGTATCTATCAAGAGCTGCTTAAGAAAGCTTACAACATGAAAGTTCACCAAAGGGACTTTCGGGTTGGTGATTTGGTTTTGAAGGAAAACCAATAGAACTCTAATTTGTCGTCCCACCTAAGGGACAAGTTCATGGCAAATTGGTTAGGTCCGTATGTCATTAATAACAAAATAGGACCCGGGACGTACCGGCTAGCTTCTCTAAATGATATCAAGGAAACAGAACCCTTGAATATCAGTCATTTAAGACCATTTCATATCTAAGAGAGCCATATCCCAAAAATGCTCCAAGGATTCTTGAAATCGCTTGGTCAATCCCAAAAATGCTCCAAGGATTATCACAATCGCTTGGTCAAATCCCAAAAATGCTCCAAGGATTATCACAATCGCTTGGTCAAATCCCAAAAATGCTCCAAGGATTATCGCAATCACTTGGTCACCCCAAAATGCTCCAAGGATTATCGCAATCACTTGGTCACCCCAAAATGCTCCAAGGATTATTGCAATCACTTGGTCACCCCAAAATGCTCCAAGGATTATCGCAATCACTTGGTCACCCCAAAATGCTCCAAGGATTATTGCAATCACTTGGTCACCCCAAAATGCTCCAAGGATTATCGCAATCACTTGGTCACCCCAAAGGCTCTAAGGATTCTTGCAATCGCTTGGTCAAATCCCAAAAATGCTCCAAGGATTATCGAAATCGCTTAGTCAAATCCCAAAAATGCTCCAAGGATTATCATAATCACTTGGTCACCCCAAAATTCTCCAAGGATTATCGCAATCACTTGGTCACCCCAAAATGCTCCAAGGATTATCGCAATCACTTGGTCACCCCAAAGGCTCCAAGGATTCTTGCAATCGCTTGGTCAATCCCAAAATGCTCCAAGGATTTCCACAATCGCTTGGTCAATCCCAAAATGCTCCAAGGATTCTTGCAATCGCTTGGTCAATCCCAAAATGCTCCAAGGATTTCACAATCGCTTGGTCAAAAATCAAGAAAATTAAAAAAAACAACAAAAATCATCAAAAACAACAAAAATTTGCATCTCATTTCTAGGCATGTTCAAATTCATCAATCGAGAATTTTCCTCGCATCTCATATTCATATTCACAAAAATCAATCCATCAAGAATACAAAAATACATTGAACATAAAAACATTGCATCCATACATTATGGTCATATAGGTCAAAGGCACCATAGGCTATAATTGCTCTGCTAATCCATCTTGTTCCACACTGTTCCATTTTACAAAAACAACAAAAACACCATGCATTGCTTTTACCACACTAGAGTTAGTGGTCTTTTAATGTATCAAGAGTTTTTCGTGATTCAGTCATCATTTTGCTCTTTAGCCATGTAATGTATCGAGTCAGATGGATTTTACGAAGGTAGAGTTACAGTTGAAATACACCTTGTTACATAACATCCCAACACAAACTAAAACACATAAAACAATTCCCAAGTTATGTGAACGAAAGATGAAACCTGCACAGTAATCCAGGTCACCATAAGCGAAACGGCTATCTTGCTCATCCCCCTGTGTGAATGACCCCAAGAATGCTGAGAGTTGGCAAAAGGACAAGCATCCTCCCTACCCAATTCCCTAAGAATCCCTAAGTTCTCAATAGTTGAAAAACATCAAAAATTTGCAAAACGTTAAAACTCCAAAATTTGACATACTACAGTGCACACATCAAACAACACAAACAATAGTGATTTTCATCACTCCATATCCCCAATCCCTTGCTCAAAAAATAAAAAATAAACAGTGATCTTATCACTACAAACAAGCAAGTATCCCAATACAATTGAAGAAGAGAAGGGAGTTGAACTTGAATCCCTAGAACTCTCAGCATTCTAATAGGTCATGAGGCAAGCCTCAGTACCGGTTTGGTTGATAGCCTATCGGTAACTGGCGGTAAACTTCTCGCATGACGATATATCTGTCACATTAACTTGCGGACAGATCAATGTTTGCATGTGGATGAGCTAGCTTATGGCATCCTGGATAACATCGTAGATTAATCTAACTAAATACAACAAAGGAGTTAGTGGGGCTAATTAGGTGATCCTTAGTACAGGTTCGGTTGAAAGCCCATCTGGCACTGGTGGTATCCTGACAAATACCACAAAAATGAACTCAATTGCACACACAGGGATGTGAAATAGCTTGGTCAAAAACAAGTCTGATTCATACCTTGTTCAAAAGTCTTATGAGATAAAATACAGTTGTGGCTAGTGAGTTAGAACTGTCTGAGTCTTAGAAAACCTTAGCTACATTTCTGAACCAACTGCAAGATTTTTCATCCTTACAATACCATTAGAAAATACAAAAAAAGAAAAACCACATGTATACATACAAAGTAATATATCACAGCAATCACCCATAAACAACATAACAGAGTTCTAAACAGTCTATGGTGCCATAGCCAAACATCACAAATCTCGTTCATCCATTTCATTTTTGCATATCACATATAAAATCAAAAACATTTGCATTCATCATAACATACGCATCCAAAAATAAATAAACATGCATACATCCATAGTCATCAGCCATAATGCATAAAGATCAAACCATCACATGTACATAACCAAAATAAAACCGGTATATATATATATATATATCGTCAAAAAAAATGCCCGTAGGCTACAAAACTGGTCCTCAGACCTCGCAATCATATAACAAAACCCAATTTAAGGTGTCGACCACCATGATCACGCAGGATCGGTGCAATGGGAACTACCCCCCATGGTGTGGGTCCTATGGGACCCTATAGGGTGGCTACTACTAGCCCCCGCATCACACCTGCTATCGCCTCCCTCATCTAATCGCCTGCAACGAGATGATGTTGACTGCTCAGTCGCACTATCCCTCGTCCGGCATGAAGATCCACTTCCCGAGGGCTCAGGTAGCCGCCCACCAAGGCGGATGACCTCCCTCTCCAAATCTAGCCGGTGCCGGAACCACTCTGCCTCCCGCCGATGATAGTAAGATACTACATCATCGCGCTGTGCCAAAACCCTATCTCGCTCTGCTAGCTGAGTCCGTAGGAGATCCCTCTCCCGCAGCGAGTCCCCTAGCTCCAGATCCTAAATTCGTAGCAGCTCTGTCAGTCACGCGTTCTCAGCACGTATCCCATAATCCATCCCCTCTATACCCACCTAAAGTACAAGACCCTCCGAAATAGCAGCCTGCTCTAGCTCCCACTGCTCCTCCATGTTCTGCATGTCCGGCTGATCTGCAACTCCCACCTCTACATCCTCATCCCCCACGTCAACCATTTTTTTGTCATCCAATGGAACTCCCCAATAATCCCCTACTGTCTTAGCACCCTCCACTGCCACCTCAGTGCCTCCTAGTGGCCCCTCTCCTCTCCATCACCGTAGTGCCCACCACGAGTCATACTCAGTGGTAGTCCCGACATCATCCACGTCCGGGACGTCAATCACTGCATCTGACTCCTCGCCTAGTGGTGCGATGGCCGGTCGATCTAGAGACGTCTCATCTCCCTGATGTTGATAGACCACAGGCTCACCAGGCAACCCCTGGTGCACCCCAAATTGTCATGTAACTTGGATGTATGAGAATAATTCATGCTCGGTCCCATGCCGCCCGATCAACCACCGCTCCCTGCATACACGTCAGAGCCACTCTCCAGCCTCCGGCCAGGCTGGACAGTCCCAATAAGGCCGCCAAACCACCTCCCCTGGAGTGAGTCAATAGAAGGCATCAGTATAGTGCTCTATGGCACCTGCCCATCGCCGACTCTGCCCTTGCTCTGCAGACCGCCACCACAGAACTGCGTAACCTATCTCCTTGTCCTCCATCGCCTCCCGAGTCATCCACGGTAACCCGGTTGGCCTCTCAATAGATATGTGCTGCCAACCCCAACACTGCAATATATAACTACAGCTGACCCCCTTTCGCTACCGACAACGGACCCCATAAAGCTCCCCGTAGAGCTGTGCCAACAATGTTTGTCCCCATCTCAAGATCAGCGGTGCCTCTATCAGGCACTCTACCAACTACCACACCAAATCTAGCAGGTTCCATGGGAACATCGCGCTTGACGAGTCAGGTAAAAGCATGTTAGAAATGAGGCCCATCAAGAATGCATGCCTCACTCCTAAAACCCCCCTCTCCTGCCACCATCCAACCAAAATCCCGCCAGCCTGGCAGTCCACCTCGGCTGTCTCCACTGGGTTCTCTACACCCAGCCGCTCCCCATGCCCGAAGCATCTCGCAAGTATAGTAGTTCACTGATAAAATGACGATGTCTTAATAGGCAATCCATCTATCGGAATCTTAAGCAGCCGATAGACATCCTCTAGAGTCACATTCATCTCCCCTATCGGGAGATGGAAGGTGTTGGTCCACGAATCCCAAAATTTGATCAGGGCCGTCAGATAGGCCTGATCCGGGACCACAGGCTCCAGTAGAGCCACCTGCTTAAGCCCAAGGGAATCAAGCCATTCCCATTCATCATCATTCAGTGCCCCCCACGCCTCAGTAAAAGTAGCAGGTACATGATACCGGCTCCTAACAACCTACAAAAGAAAATAATTCAAAAAAAAAAAACTAATTAAAATCATAGAAAAAAAAATGTATAGAAAAACACACTTACAGTTTTAAAACACAAAAATAAACTCTATGGAGCACTTACAGGTCTCGCTTCGGCTCCGTCGCTCAAACCAATTTGTGCACTCATGATGGCAGGGAAAATTTTAGCAGCACTTTGCTTCGCAGAATTTACCTCCTCCCAGAGCTCCAAAATCGCAAGAAATATTTGACACAAATGAGCCCAAATTCAAGTTTTGGCCCTTAAATAATCCTTTGATCTAGAATTCATCCTTTACTGGGACGAGCGCTCTAGTTAGCTCTTGTCCCACCCAGGGACGAATTCTACTGATAGAATTCGTCCCACCCTGGGATGAATTCAGGCCAAAAAATTCAAAAACATCAAAAAATGCACTAAAAACAGACACTAAATTTGCCCGATGTGAGTGCTATTGCACTTGACATCCCGGGCATACAAAATAGATGTTGGGGTCACAAATTGTCATCATCCTACTCCCTAAGAAGGCTATCTTAGCCGGACCGCTCCATGGGAAGACGGATTTTTGCCAATTTCAGCTCCAAATAGCATCGCAAAAAGGGTTAACACCCACCAAAAACAGGTCCAAATGTTGGAAAAATTGCACATGCTTAACGATAAACCATCTAAAGGCACCCTTGCACAAGTCATCTTGGGTCAAGCGACTCATCGCTTTTATCACGAAGGTCATTCCCTCATCGATTCGTCGCTTGAGGGGGTTGTCACACTTACTCACCAATCAACAATCACACACCCAATTAAGGAAAACGACATGCATTCAAAGAATCATTGACAAATACAATTACGCTCCTGCTTGGGGCAGTAAATAAGAAACAATCAAATTGATCAAATTCTTGGCATTCATGAATCATGAACACAAGGTTCCCCTGTGGACAAAAGGTTGCGCCCTTTGCCTAATCATGACTGATCAATGTCCAAGCTCAAGTCACACCTCACCAAAACAGGTTAATACTTGAAATCAAATTCCTTAGCTCGTCAGAAGCAAGGATTCAAGAATGCATGCCATTTCCATGCTTGGGGCATCAAAAGTCGGTTAGGTTACCAAGAAACCCTAATCATTAGGGCTTTGGCTATCTATTTTTTTTGCTTCGCACTGCGCCATGCACAGTGCATCCCAAAAAGGGGCGTCTGTAGACACCAAAACAACACCAATCCAATTATGTGAATACAAACACTAATCACTTTGACAAACACAACCCCCAGGGCAGCCCTCAGAGGTTAAACAGTGGTCTTAACCACTTTCATAGCAATTTTGTAAGGTCAAAAAGCAATTTGGTACATTTAGACACTTTGCTCAGTATTCGTCTCACCCAGGGACGAATACTAACTGGGATTTGTCTCACCTAGGGACGAACTCTGAAGTCGTCCCTGGTCAGGACAAATTCCAAGTTTAATGGGCAAAAAGAAGAATGGCACCAAGTGGTAGCCAAGGACTGTCAGTTGATGACTCCTACTTTGCACGCGTGTGTGGGTGGGCAGATGGGCCATTAGAGGACTTTCACAAGGGCAGTTATGAAAGCCCAAGTCATGGAGGACTCCCCTCCCTCATGGGAAGACATGACCACCACATGGCACCTATGACCAACACATGGCGCTTATGCATCCCTCTCAAAAGAGACCCCATGGGTCTATAAAATGGTGGAATTTTCTCACCCAAAAATATAGATTGGAGGCGATTTCAAGCAACAAAGTGCTGTCCAATTGAACACCCATTTGCATATTTTTGATTCACCTTCTCACATCCACTAATATCTTTCGCAAGGGAGGTTATTGGGTGGATTTTGGAAGTGTGGATCCAACCCAAATCCAACATTTGACCACCTTACACCACCAATTTGCAGACACCACAATCCTAAGAGGTTTTGGGCCTATCCCTAGTGGATTGGCACCGAAATCAAGTGCCAAAGGTGGGAGGCCCACTTGGGCACCCCCGCATTTTCTAAGTTT
The DNA here is from genome assembly GCA_028583015.1 of Wollemia nobilis. Lineage (NCBI taxonomy): Eukaryota > Viridiplantae > Streptophyta > Pinopsida > Araucariales > Araucariaceae > Wollemia > Wollemia nobilis. The sequence continues at coordinate 9,164,045 of JAQPPZ010017209.1, read as the reverse complement.
TATTCTAAAGCATTCTATATTATTGGTTCATGTTGCATATTGTGTTATTCTGTTTAGTGAACTCATAGCTTCATTTCCATAACATTTTGATCAGATTTTATCATGCCTTTTGTCACTTTGTTGTCCTACTAACTTGCAGGCGGCAATATCGAATTCTCGAGGATGGAGGCCAAATTGGGAGAATCCGACCATCTAGGTCATCCCAAAATGGCCCCAATTACCTAACCCCTCTATTTGCAGGTGTTTTGGAGGTATCGGGAGTCGACATTGGAGCAGTATCACTTCGGATTTTCCAACACAGTCGAGTTCGTCCCACCCAAGGACGAATAGCAATCATAATTCGTCCTGCCCAGGGACGAATTCTAGGTGAAGGCATATTATCCGATTGTTTCAATGATAGTGGCCCTCTGGTAATGTCTTCTGACCTTTGTCAAATTTGCAGGTGACTTAGATCCATTTTATTCACTGTATTTGACAATCTTTTGCATGCATCTTTTGGCGATTTCACAAAAAAAACTTTTCTTTTTGTCACAGGTGATACTAACGCCTTGTTTATTTCTTTGATTGCAGGAGGAGCAACAAGAAGTGAGGATTCATTGGCATAAGCGACGGCAACATTCTGGCCCGCCCAAATAAAACTTAACAATTTACCACACTTTGATAAAGACCATCTAAACTATTTTCTTAGTTTAAATCACATTAAAAAAAGATAATAAGAACATAACCATAAGGTTAGCCCTATTTAGGGAATTTTAATGACCCCTTGAGTAAACCATTTTACAAACCCTAAAGGTTATTTTTCTTGATGAGTATAAAACTATGGGCTAATAAGAGTCATAAGGAGGGATGGTTCTACCACAAAGGAGATATAAGGATCTTGAATCATATTTTCTTCTCTAATTAAATCTATATAAAAAAATAATAATGAAACTAAATCTTCTTTTCCATGTATGGTTGAACAACAAAATACCTATACAAAGATAAGTGTAGTTCAATAAATATCCTACAACATAAAACTTCTATCTCCACTTGTATATCTGAGATTGTTTTTTAACTATCTCTAATCAAGTACGTCAATATATCTTCAAAGAACATCCTCAATGAGACATTGGATAAAAATAATTTACATTGCATCTATAGTAGATCGAGAAAAATATCAAATATTTCTTTTGGTCTATCTTTCATATTTTAGCATTTCATGTTATTTTATTTAATCAATATTTTGATCTTTTGTATGTTTCTAATTCCTCCTATTTTTTGTATTAATTTGAAAACCAACCATAAATAAAATTAGGGGTTTATCCTTCCATCAATAAATTTGGATGTTCGATAATTTTTCTAGATTATCTCAAGGTTTCTTTACCATGATCAAATATTAATTACAATATTAAAGCATTCAATATAATGACCAGTATTGATAAATATAATTCATAGAATAACAACAATATTTCTCCATAATACTTCACTCAAATATTATTCATAAATCCTCATATTTGAGTTGCATGAGATTTTACATACTTTATTACAATGCAAGGAGATTTATCTCCATAATATAACTTTACAAGATGACTATTCAATACTCAACTATTGATCTCCTCAAACATCTAAGAGATGCATCCATTTGTATTCCTCACATATAAAACACTGTCATGACCCTTCAATTTACATCATGTGACTCTTAACTTGCATATTTCAAACCTAAATCCTATGACTCTTGACACTTTGCACTCTCATAACTCACACCTCACACGTAGCACACTTTATTACATAACACTTTGACACTTCTCACACATTGCATTTACATTATACAAAATATAAATTACACTTCATAATCTAATATTTACAAATGTACCAAATGCTATTAAATAATATAATATACCTAACACCCACTTGTATTACACTATTTTCTTTCAATAATTTTAGTCTTTAATCTTAAATTTTGATCTTTGTCCTTTTACTTTGACTCTCTTACTATTTGGAAATTTAATGTTAACTTGTTAACCAATTCCCTGTAGTATTTATCAAGATGTCTTGTTTCATCCTGGTTTATTGATCCATATAAAATATATTTTAATTTTCTTTTCATATATATTTTTGGTTTGGTTCTTTCATAAATTTTAAAATTCTAAAATGGCCTTGATTTTAATTTGCATCTATTTTTGTTGTCTTATTTTCAACTAATTATATTTCATCATTTGAAACATCAATATATTTAGTTATTTTGAATGATTTTCATTTTTATTTTCACAATCATCTGAAATTTCATATTCATATTTAGTGTCTATAATACTTATTGTTAGAGCTCTTATTTCATTTTCTTCTTCAGCTACTATCTCTTGAACCTATTGAATTTTTTGAATTAAGTTACTTTTTTTATGGTTTATTTTAGTTGTTGCACATGTTGGTATTGATGTTGATATAACCTTGACTAAAATATTTGAAAAGGCATATTAATTTAATTTATTTGATTCAAAGAATTATATCGACAAATACTTGTAGTATGGCCTTTTAAAGTGCATATGTGACATGTCTTTGTCTCCATTCATATTGTGATTGTGAATATGTAACCATGTTATTTGATGTACTTTTATTTGATATGAAAGCATTATTGGTCATTTCATATTTGACTATATTTTCCATTTCATATTCATGAATAAAATTAACTAACTCATCAAAGGTTATGGTTTTATTTAGCACTTGAAGTAGAGTGATATTTATTTAACTTGCAATTTCTACTTTCTCTCTCAAAATTAGTAACATAGATTTTAATTCTTCTATCCTTCAAAGAAAAATTTCTATACTTTATCCACTATTAGCCTTTAATGAATATAATTGTGATTATAATTGTGATTAATGAATCCGACCATCTGGGTCATCCCAAAATGGCCCCAATTACCTAACCCCTTTGTTTGAAGGTGTTTTGGATGTCTCGGGAGTCAACATTGGAGCAGTATCACTTCGGATTTTCCAACACAGTCGAATTCGTCCCCTGCCCAGGGACGAATTCTAGGTGAAGGCAGATTAGCCAACTGTTTCAACGATAGTGGCCCTCTGGTAATGTCTTCTGACATCTTTCAAATTTGCAGGTGACTTAGATCCATTTTATTCACTGTATTTGACAATCTTTTGCATGCATATTTTTGCAATTTCACAGAACAAAATTTCCTTTTTGTCACAGGTGCTACTAACACCTTGTTTGTTTCTTTGATTGCAGGAGGAGCAACAAGAAGTGAGGATTCGTTGGCATAAGTGACAACAACATTCTAGCCCACCCATTTCAAACGTGGGCATGCGAAAGAGGGATCAATGATCAAGATTGTAACCAAATCCATTTAATGCTCCTAGCCCCTAAAAAGGGAGGAGGCGATTTTGTAACCGTGGTTAAAGAGTTTAATAAAAGGGTTGTGACTTCTCTAAATTCTTGTAACTGGTTTCAATCGATTTGCCTCTTTCGTTTAATGCACTTCATGTTTTAGGACTTAAGCGTTATTTTTATTTGAATGCATCGAAGTAGTTTTTCCTTTCTAAAAGCTTTCGAAATCTCATGCTTTCAGGTTTACCTTCCTTCCAAAATTTTTGCACATGAGGTCTGAAGGAAATTTCTCTAAGCCACATTAATTGAAAATGAAAAGGAGAGAAACTCACATTGGTTTTCCACATTTCCACCATGACTGGCCAATGATCCGAACCAACATTATTAAGAGTCTTCACTTTAGGAATGTGACCATGGATTAAGAAATTTTTAGAGAGCAAAAACCTATCCAATCTCTCCATTATACAAGCTAAGCCTTGCCGTTAGACCAAGTCATAAGGCCATTATCTGGTTGGATATCCACAAGATAGAGGTTTGCAATATATTCGCTCATGAGGTCAGTGCTTTTGTCCAAATTTCTATTTCTCCCCCTTTTCTCATCCAAAGATAGGATGGTATTGAAATATCCTCCGATCAAGATCCAAGCTTTAGGAAAATGAGAGATAATATGAGTAATATCCTTCCATTATCTTCTTTTTTCCTCCAAAGAAGTCAAAGCATAAACAGTAATGCAGAGCATAATCTGGTTGGAATGTCTACTTTGAATAGCTATAGCCAAAAAACCCCAACTGCCAACCATATGGTGAATAACTACCTCTTTTGGGTTCCAAAGACAAAAAATTCCACCAGAAGTTCCTTGGGAACTGACGAAAACCACTTTTCTAGCTAGCCAAATTTTACTAGCAATTGAGTCCATATCCTCCATTGACATATTTGTTTCTTGAAAGAAAACAAGATGTGGGTGATTTATCTGAATCTTTCTTCTAATTTCATTTTTTTTGAAAGACTCCCTTTGAGTCCTCTAATATTCCAAGTGATGATATTCATTAATACCAAGGATAAAAAATTTGGTAAGGGCATTAATATTACCTTCCTCTACAAGCTTTTCACCTTCTTTTACCATATGATATTGATTGGTCTTGCGACCTGCTTTTTTATTAGAATCCATCTTCAATTTTTTTTTCCTTGTTTCTTGACTTATTCCAATTGAATATGAGATGGATTCTAACCTTGAAGAATGCTCATACACAACCAAAATTTTACTAGATGGTTCAACGGAGTCTATATTGGGACCTACATTATTTGAAGTTTTGACATTTGAAAGATTGTTTTTCTTGTGTAAATGTTCTCCCTTTTTTTCTGTTGAAAACCTTTGATTTGTTGGTTTGTCTCTGAGTTCTTCCCTTCATATTTAAATTGTGTTTCTAATAATTTAGTTTCCATTATTTCTTCTTCCTCACTTGGGACATCATTTGTGGAAAGGATTTCAAACATATTAGCAAATGACTTTGATTGATCCTTCATAACTGGTTTTTTCTGAGTGTTCTTCTTCTTAGGTATTTGGAAACCTGATGAGTTTATATCTTCTTTCTTTTGATAAGGAATTTTATTTGGGAAAGCACTGGCCAAATGACCATATTCATGGCAAATTCTACAACGAAAAGGAATGTTCTCATAGTCCACTACTTGCTCCCAAGTGTCTTCCTCAAATTGTAATGTGATATTTTTAGGTAGGGGTTTGTCAAAATCCATTAAAACACAAATCCGAGCATAAATAATATGTTCAAAATTTTGAGTACAATCAACAATCATCATAAAAATTCCTAAAGAGTTTCCAATTGAAGAAAAAATAATAGGATTCCAAAATTCAATAGGGAGGCCAAAGAGTCTAACCCACACAGGAGCTATAGAAGGCATCTCTTCTTTAGCTTTAGTATGCGAAGGCTTTATGAAAAGCCCTGCCCTTCCAAAAAACCAAGGACCCCATTGAAAAGTTTTCTCTCTATCTTCATTATTAGCAAATAGAACAAGAAAATAACCATTTGGATAAATAGATATTTGTAATTCACCTTTAGTTTTCTATATTTTTGCAGCCCAGACTTTGAAAGCATATAGACTTGAACGAAAACCCATGAACCGACAAATTAGTCCTCTTTTTTCCAAATCTTCAATACCAGTCTGAATGTTACCCATATCAAGCTTAACAATAGGAGTTCCATCAGCTGCTTTAAGACATCCTAACTCTATTTTCCTGGGATCAATATTAGGTATTCTTAGAGGTTTGTGGGAAGACATAAGATTGATATTAGCATTGGGCTGAGGCTATCCACCATGAAGGGCATCCCTAAAATTCATTTTTGGGACTGAATCTTAAAATTATTACCCGTGATAGGGGTTTTCATAGTAGAATTATTTTGTGGGTGCACCTTAGCACTAGATTCACTTGAGATATGAGCCATTTTTGATCAACTACTTGAAACTTGTTTCATGATCTCTTTAATCCTTGCCCTAGATGTCATGGAAAGGTATGGTTTTCACTTTTCTTTTGTGCAGAAAATTGGAAGCCGTTGTCACTCAAGTTCATAGTATGATATGTTGAAAGATAAATTTCTAACTCATCTTGGATCCCCTACAACATTTCTTGATAAAATATTGATCATAAATGACAAAAATATTGGTCTCTAGGGCCCAAAGGCCCTAAAAAAAAACCTCTGGAGCTACTTGCACTCAACCCAGATGAAACCCTCGCATAGATGCTTGCCAAACATCTTGTTAACACATAGGGATGCACTATGATATGTGTTTCTCCAAATGATATGAAAATTTGTGGAGACGTTCTAGGGGTTTTCGGGCATATACCCTCAAAATTTCAGCTCAATTCAAATCTAGATGAGTTAGATATGGCTGAAACAAATTCGGCAGTTTGGGCAGTCCTGTAAAAAATGTCCCTCCCTCTCTTTACATTCCTTTTTCTCTAGCTCTCTCAATGTACATTTGAAAGAATCGATTATCTTGTCGACATTCAAGGAGATGTTACATCTAAAAGGTAAGGTCTAAATCCTATTTATTATTGCTTTCATAATTTGGAGATATAAGGGTTATAAACTAGGGTTAAAACTTAGATATTGAAAGCTAAAAGTGTCACTTATCTTCTAATTTAATATTTACAATATTACTTGGGAGTAATAAGGAATTCACCTTTTATAAAAATATATTTCAAATATTATTATCATTTCTATAATTTTCCAAAATTGGGAGTCATAAGGATTATTCCATCAAACTTATTTTATTGGAAATTAGAAATAATCCAAGGGACATAAAAGTGGTAAATATTTGACTTTTGACTCTTACAAATCTTGTACAAAATCAAATTAAATTGAACTATATTCTTATAAAAAGAGCTATATCGTACTATTATAACTAGGGAGTTATAATATAATACTATTAAGGTTCTATCATTTTTCAAGAAATATTATGGATGAAATTTTGAGAAAAGCTTTCAATAATGAAGAACTATTTCATGAAGTAGAATTCTACTCCCAAAACTTAATAGATACTCTAGATGGATACAAGTATCTATATTTCAATGACAAGATAAAATTCTCCTTATTTATTAAGGAATCCAAAGAAGGTAGCTTTACAACATTGATTAACTATCTTCATAAAATTCTCTTCACAACATGGTGGAACTCACAAGACTAGTTATATTTTCTCCAGACAAATATTTGATGATTTATCTATCATTAATTACGTTTGTACTTACTCAACACAAGAAACAAGCTGATTTTAAAGAAAAATACTTTTGTGATGATATATTAACTTTTTTTAAAGCTAATATTTCACCTACATCAAAGAAAAATCACATGAAGAGAAGTAGGAAAAATAAGAAGAGACATACAAAAAGGAATCAAGATATGAATACTAAAGCAATAAAGGAAAAACTAGTACACCAATAGGGTAAGCTTAGAAGAATGAGAGAATAATTGCATCATGCTCTACTCATTTATCAACAATCTGAATCAAATGGAGATGCTTGCAAGGAGCACTATAAAGGTGGTTGGATAGAATATGAATCTAAACATACCAAATATCATCCAATGAGAATAGAATATCTAGCTATAGCCTACTATGGATCATATGGAGACACATATTACCTACTAAACATGAATACAAAGAATGAAGAAGAATAATACTATTAATATCAAGCAAAATAAGATGAAGAAAATCTATATATAAGACTAAAATTTTCAAATGCCTAAATAATGTAACATAGGGTATGTTGGAAATAGAGTATATTCTATCATTTGTCTTGTGTAAATGTATCCTCCAATATATATATCTAGATTACTTAATGTACAAGTTATCTAGTTACTTCATGCAATGTAATAAATGCACAAGTGTCAATGTGTAAGTTGTACATATGTAAGTTATCCCTTGCATAGCTAGACATAGTGTTGACCAAGTATCCTATTTTACCTATAAAATGATGGCCTCTTATATAGATAGAGAAAGAGTCATAGGACATAGTCATATAACATAACTTAGTGGATAGTGTAGTTCTGTAAACCACACTATTCAATGGTGATGGATACTATGTATATTTATAGCTTTATTAATGGAGTGCTCACTTCCTCCATAGCTATCTTGTAATATTTTATATGATTTATATTTTCAATATACTTCAGTCATCTAGCAAATTTACTTTCTTTCATGTTATTCTACATCTTGTGATTGTTATCTCTCATGGATCATTCATCAAAAGCTAACAATAATGGTGATAAATGTGTAGGGTTTATTTGAATAACTCTAGGAATAATAGTATGAGATATATTACATTAATTTGTAGCATTTGGTATATCTATAAATTATAAATAAAGGAGTGAGATTTATATTTTTTCTAATTTATGTGTTAATGTGTAAGAAGTGTTAAAGTGTTATGTAATAAATGTGCTAGGTGTGAGGTGTGAGTTCTGAGAGTGTAAAGTGTTAATACTTATAGGAATTAGGTATCAAATATACAAGTGAAGAGTCACATGATATGTGGCAAGATGTAAAGTGAATTGTCATGAAACGTTTATCATATGTGAGGAGTACGAAAGGATGTATCTTGAATGTTTGAGAACATCAATAGTTGAGTATTGAAGAGCCATTCTATAAGGTTATATTATGGAGATAAATATCCATAGATTATAATATAGTATGGATGAACTAATATAATTCAAAATTGATGATTTATGAATAATATTTGAGTGATAGATTATTGAGAAATATTATTTTTTTTTTATTTAGAAAAAAATACCTTGTGGGGTTGCCTTGGTCTGAGAAATCATGAACAAGGTGTTGTACACCATTACAATCACTTGGGAGTCACACCCATCCCTTACCGCACCAAAATTTTCAACTGGATTTTGGGTATCCAATGTGCGTTTGGTAGGATGGAGATTTGAACCAAGGATATTCCTTGGAGGATTGCCCTACCCTCTCCAACTCACTTGTAGTATGTGGGTTCTTGATAAATATTATTGTTATTCTATGAATTATATTTATTAATATTGTCCATTTTTTTGAATGCTTTGATATTATGATTAATATTAAATTCTAGTAAAGGGACCTATGAGATAATATGGAAAAATTACCATCAATGGTGTCAAAGCCACACTCTAGTCATTTGAGATTAAGTGAAATCAGGTTGATAAGTACACCCAAATATTGGAATAATTATGGATAAATAGATCATACAATGATAAAATAGGGTTGATGAAATTACCTAAGTCTAGCAAAGAATTTTGAGAAGATATCTAGCTGAATAGATTACTAGAAATTATAGAATATTGGCAGAACAAATTATTAGAGTTGAAGAATAGTTGATATTGAGAATAAATATTGAAGTCTTGAGTTCATCCAATTTGAAGTAGAGATAAAATAAAATATAAGGGTTAGAGTTTCCCAAATTATAGCAAATATTTGAGAAGTTAAAAAATTGTAATTTTAATAAGAGTGAAAACTTTATTTTTCTTATCATGAAGAGATGTTGAATTTTGGATTTTCCAAATTGTTTGGATATGAAGAGCATTTAAAGTAAAAATGTTTGAATATGAAAGTATTTTTAGTGAAATTATTTATATCCAAGATCCTAAAACACAAACAACCTATGAAGCAATATAAGAGTATGTATGATGTTGAAAGTTAGTGAATATAATTTTTATGCCAAGGAACCATAGACAAAGTATCAAGAATTAGAGATAAATCACTCAAGAAGAATTAAAAAAACTCAAGAAAAATAGAACAAGTACCAAAATAAGAATATTAAGCACCAAGGATCCTAAGGAGAGTATAGAGAGAAATAGGGAAGAAAGAAACTCCAATGAGTAGAGCATAGTGCTAAGGACATAGATAGCCATGTGATATTATATGAGTGTAGTTAAAAGTAGAAGAATAATAGCCCTCAGAATGCATTTGACTAGTCTAAAATGAAGCTTTGAGCAAATAATTGAAATCACCTAAGTCGAAGGTTGAAAACATTCAAGAGGGAAAAGCATTTATGGACAAAGATTCAATTTTTTCTTGGTTGATTGCCACACATTCAAAATATTATATGCGTTCCAAAATGTATAATTTGAATATTTACCTCATATTTTAGACAAGCAATTTATTTTTAAGCAAATGAAGTTATTTAGATATTGTAAAGTTAGAGGAATCAGGTTTCTAATTATTGAAAGAATTAATCAGAATAAATAAATACTTGGAAGATATAGGGAAATCAAATTATAGTTTTCTAAATTAAATACTAAAGTGAATGGTGTGATAAAGAATTTAAAATTTAAATGAGTAATGGTAGAAAATAATTTAATTGGGATATATAAGAAGACAAAGTCAAATTTGAATAAATGAATGAATGAATGAATTCGATTATGGAAAATAGTAAAAAAATTCTTTCTAAATCACAAATTTTGAAAGGACCAAATTTTGCATCATGGAAAAATAAAATAAAATCAATTTTCATTGCTGAGAAACTTTAGGATATAGTGAATGGAACAAATAACAAGCCATAAAATGAAAGGTAAAAATAAAAAATTGAGGAATGTGATGCAATTTCCCTTATAGTAATCACATTTGATATAGTATATGAAATTGAGTCACATATAATAGAATCATAGACTTCAACAATTTCTTTCAAAAATTTATGCAAAATATTTGAAGAAAAAAACTAGGCAACTATCTTGCATTTGTAATCACAATTATATTCATTAAAGGCTAATAGTCGATAAAGTATAGAAATTTTTAATTGCATTTGTAATCACAATTATATTCATTAAAGGTTAATAGTGGATAAAGTATAGAAATTTTTCTTTGAAGGATAGAAGAATTAAAATCTATGTTACTAATTTTGAGAGAGAAAGTAGAAATTGCAAGTTAAATAAATATCACTCTACTTCAAGTGCTAAATAAAACCATAACCTTTGATGAGTTAGTTAATTTTATTCATGAATATGAAATGGAAAATATAGTCAAATATGAAATGACCAATAATGCTTTCATATCAAAGAAAAGTACATCAAATAACATGGTTACATATTCACAATCACAATATGAATGGAGACAAAGACATGTCACATATGCACTTTAAAAGGCCATACTACAAGTATTTGTAGATATAATTCTTTGAATCAAATAAATTAAATTAATATGCCTTTTCAAATATTTTAGTCAAGGTTATATCAACATCAATACCAACATGTGCAACAACTAAAATAAACCATAAAAAAAGTAACTTAATTCAAAAAATTCAATAGGTTCAAGAGATAGTAGCTGAAGAAGAAAATGAAATAAGAGCTCTAACAATAAGTATTATAGACACTAAATATGAATATGAAATTTCAGATGATTGTGAAAATAAAAATGAAAATCATTCAAAATAACTAAATATATTGATGTTTCAAATGATGAAATATAATTAGTTGAAAATAAGACAACAAAAATAGATGCAAATTAAAATCAAGGCCATTTTAGAATTTTAAAATTTATGAAAGAACCAAACCAAAAATATATATGAAAATAAAATTAAAATATATTTTATATGGATCAATAAACCAGGATGAAACAAGACATCTTGATAAATACTACAGGGAATTGGTTAACAAGTTAACATTAAATTTCCAAATAGTAAGAGAGTCAAAGTAAAAGGACAAAGATCAAAATTTAAGATTAAAGACTAAAATTATTGAAAGCAAATAGTGTAATACAAGTGGGTGTTAGGGATATTATATTATTTAATAGCATTTGGTACATTTGTAAATATTAGATTATGAAGTGTAATTTATATTTTGTATAATGTAAATGCAGTGTGTGAGAAGTGTCAAAGTGTTATGTAATAAAGTGTGCTACGTGTGAGGTGTGAGTTATGAGAGTGCAAAGTGTCAAGAGTCATAGGATTTAGGTTTGAAATATGCAAGTTAAGAGTCACATGATGTAAATTGAAGGGTCATGACAGAGTGTTTTATATGTGAGGAATACAAATGGATGCATCTCTTAGATGTTTGAGGAGATCAATAGTTGAGTATTGAATAGTCATCTTGTAAAGTTATATTATGGAGATAAATCTCCTTGCATTGTAATAAAGTATGTAAAATCTCATGCAACTCAAATATGAGGATTTATGAATAATATTTGAGTGAAGTATTATGGAGAAATATTGTTTTTATTCTATGAATTATATTTATCAATACTGGTCATTATATTGAATTCTTTAATATTGTAATTAATATTTGATCATGGTAAAGAAACCTTGAGATAATCTAGAAAAATTATCGAACATCCAAATTTATTGATGGAAGGATAAACCCCTAATTTTATTTATGGTTGGTTTTCAAATTAATACAAAAATAGGAGGAATTAGAAACATACAAAAGATCAAAATATTGATTAAATAAAATAACATGAAATACTAAAATATGAAAGATAGACCAAAAGAAATATTTGATATTTTTCTCTATCTACTATAGATGCAATGTAAATTATTTTTATCCAATGTCTCATTGAGGATGTTCTTTGAAGATATATTGACGTACTTGATTAGAGATAGTTAAAAAACAATCTCAGATATACAAGTGGAGATAGAAGTTTTATGTTGTAGGATATTTATTGAACTACACTTATCTTTGTATAGGGATTTTGTTGTTCAACCATACATGGAAAAGAAGATTTAGTTTCATTATTATTATTTTATATAGATTTAATTAGAGAAGAAAATATGATTCAAAATCCTTATATCTCCTTTGTGGTAGAACCATCCCTCCTTATGACTCTTATTAGCCCATAGTTTTATACTCGTCAAGAAAAATAACCTTTAGGGTTTGTAAAATGGTTTACTCAAGGGGTCATTAAAATTCCCTAAATAGGGCTAACCTTATGGTTATGTTCTTATTATCTTTTTTTAATGTGATTTAACCTAAGAAAATAGTTTAGATGGTCTTTATCAAAGTGTGGTAAATTGTTAAGTTTTATTAAGGTCTAGAAGGTTGGTTTTGGATAAAATTTGGTTTACATCAGGTTCACCAAATATATAAATCTATATTTGGTATCCTTATTATTTAACCCGATGGTTCATATTCATACATGGATTCTTACTTGAATCCTTTGATTTTATTTGAGTTATTTGGTGGGAATCATGGTTCACGAAGAGTGTTTTATGAATTCTCACTAAATTCAATGTTTGATGTGTTCAATTATACCATCACCTATGCTTTAATGGCTAGAATTTAATGAACTATATTAATTGAAAATATGGTTTTAAATGCAATTCAATTGAAGATAGTGATGAAAAAATTAAGATTCTAATCATATATACCATTTTAATTTCTTAAAAGAACTATAATAGGATAAAATATAAGTTATAAGAAACTAAAAGAAATTGCTTTTAATTTTAAGCAAGGGTGTAATATGAGTGCACAAAATAAAATATTTCATAAATATACAAAACAATATGTATTTTTTATTCAATGCCTAATTAAAGGAATATCTAAATGAATGCAAAATAATTTCCCTTATTGTTTTACCTTAAAAGAAAATATTGCTTGTAACTAATGGATGAATACTAATATTATGTTATTTGATTTTTCTAACATTAAAGAGCTACTATAACTAAATCTAAATAAAAAATATGGAAGATGAGTCATTGATAATATATAGAGGATAGAACAATCACCTAAAGACCAATTCATATCCTAGGACACGTTTACCACCTACACACATGTTCACATCCTAGGACATGTATATTGCCTACACACCAAGTTATAGCCTAAAATAATTTTTTTGCCTAAACACAAAGTTGTAGCCTAAAATAAATTTGTTGCCTACTCACCTACAAATTTTTAGAAATAATTTTAACAAAATAAAATGGATGTATTAGTTTTTAGGGGGACTGATTGATGTTGAAGAAGGTATACAATTCCTTGTTTTTAGGTCAATCCCCTTCTTTGTTTTGACAAAAAAAAAAAAAAAACAAATGACCTTTGAAAGGAGATTGATCGCATATACAAAACAAACATATATAAAACTACATTAAATCAAATGCAAATATGCTAGGATGTACCTAGGCTTGGATGTTGATTAATTTGATGTTGAAAGTTGATCAGAGACTAAGAATTTTGTTTTCATAGTTTGTAGGGTGAATTCACAGCCTAATAAGTATATAGTATGCAAATCCTATAACTTATGAACCTAGTTTAGGGACTAAAATGAGGAGGTTATAGGATGTAAAAATTGATATCATTGATGATGAAACATTAGAGAAATAGTATTCAATTAGAAATTTGAAAGAATATGGTCCTAGTTGAATTCACAACTTGCCAGTTCAGTGGGCCACGATAAAAAAATATCTTATTGTGGTGATAGGATCAAGGTATAATTTATTATATTTTTGCCACCCAAGTGATGATGGGTTGTTATTGAGTAATGCCTACTAATCCTATAAGAATAATAAATCACATTCGATATTTTAAAATAAATAATATTAGCATGTAAACTTCAAATAAAATAAATGAGCTTAATTCAAAAATAAATAATGAAAACAGGTAAATTAATAGAGATACAATTCTTAATTGACAAATGGATCAATCAAGAGTTGAATACTATCGAAAGGAGGTATAAATAAGGAAAACTATCTTACTTTATCACTAGAAGAATTAGGTGTGAGACCTGCATGCAATGGTCTAGGATTATTGGAAGTGAACAATACTTGAAATAAAACTTAAGACATTAAGTTCTATAGTATAATATTAATTTATTGCTAAAATAAAATTTTCACTGCTTAACTACTATGAACTTCGCTTTGTTACTCTCAAAATTGCTTGTTAAAAATAAAAATAATTTAAGAGGGAGCTAACCAATTTATAAAACTTTAGGGCTTTTTGGAATGAAAGCAAGGCAATATTACAAAATCTATATGTAGGTTGTTAGATTTAGAAAAAGCAACATCCAACTTGGATAATTTTATACATGGATAGATATTTTGAAATTTTTGGCATGTTTTTATGATTTTTGATAAAGGTAGTGAGTGTATTTGGAAATATTTTGGTGTATAATAATATCATATAGATTGGCATGTTATTGGAATAGTTGAAGGATATTATATTGGAAACTTTCTATTTTTAGTGTATGAGAATTAGTTCACACCTATGAACTTCACTAGGAAATAAATCTTGTGATTTGACCATTAGAGTGGCCAAAATTCAAAATTTTAGTTCTAAATGAGATTTATAGCATTAGAGACATGTTCATAGCCTATGAATTTATCTATGAGTTGTGAATTTATTTTGAGCATCCAATTCCTATCATAAATGCTAGAAAATTGTTTGGACATGCTTGTTGGATTTTTAAGCCTTACTACCACATATAATCATAGGTCCAATATAAAAGGTAAAAATATCAATAATGAAGAACATAATATGTGAGAAAATTAACATGTATATCAAGGCCTATATAATAAATAAAATTGCATTCACTTATATAATAAAATATGAATGTAAATGGCCTAAGTCATTCATAAACTATGCATGAAGAAAACCTACAATATTAACTGCTCAAATTTCTATACAAGCTTTATTATTTTCTTCCTATTATAACTCTATAATTTGATATTTATATTACATTATCATGGAGTATTGTCTCCATAATATAGCCATAGTAATTTGACTCTTCAATTACTTGACTATTGATCTTCATATGACAAGTCCTATTACCTTTGGCTTATCATCTTCAACTTGCATATTAGACTCTTCACTTTCTTCTTACATGGATACTTGAATCTATGACACTTGAATGCATCTCATGACTCTTAAACTTATACATGCACTCATAATATAAAACATTTTTGAACATCCTCACATTATATATTTACACTCTTACATACAAGATACTTGTGCATATTCTCTCGGTATACATTTGCACTCTAACTTACATGACACTTGTGCATTTCCTACACATTGAAAATTACATGAAAGGGAAAATATAAATCACACATCTAAACCAAATAATTAACCCTAATATATTACATATATACAATTGTAACATGAAGGATTCCATAGGGGTATATTAGTGTGTACCAAATAATGTAATAATCCTCAACACTTCATTGTATTACATTATTTGGTTATTGAAGACTTTAGTCTTCAATATTGGTCTTCATATTTATCTTCAATCTTCATGTGACTTTGCATTGTTCATATATATTTATTTCTCTAGAATCTTCTTCATCATCTTGAATCTTGGGTTCATCCATTGTTCATGTTTTTAGGGTAACCTTGGACTATGTTTGATCCAATCCTCTTTTTCTTTTATTTCTAGAAAATCAAGCAACTTGAGAGAATCTCATTGAATCTAATGCATATATTCCATTATTTATTGAAATTGTTGGTTTAGTTTAATTTTGATTCTAGATAATGCATTTGCTATGTTCATTTTTATATTTGAATTCAACTATTATCCTCTTTTCAATCAATTGAAAAACTGAGATAAGATTAGTTGATAGTCCAAGAACATATAAAATATTTTATACCACAAAATATGAAAAAGGTATGCTACATATTAATCTACCAGTTCCTTGAACTTGATAAATCTTATCATCAAAAAAATTTAGTGAGATATTATCCTTGACTTCTAAGGATTCAAAATAATGTAAGTTTCCAGTCATATGATAACTATCCCCTAAATATATATACCCAATATATTTTTCTCTTTTCAATTTTTTATGATATTCAAGTGATATAATATCTCATATTTGATAAGATTTTTGAAGAACCCTTTTATGATGTTGCCATTTGTATTAAAAATATTTGTTTTGATTCAAATTTTGTTTTTGAAATTTTCCTCTTATAAAGTATGGTTTTGCACATTGACAATTTCTTCTACATTGGGATGTTCATAATTAAAATTTATCTATCTTGTGTATTTAACTTAAAACACTAATATCTCCAAACACAAATATTAAACTTGTAAATTTTAATTTTCTAATACTTTGATGTAGAAAATCTTTCAACTCCCTAGTGTAAAATCAGCTACAAGAGACCAAAAAAATGGACTTCCAATCACATAACACAAATGCAATATAATGGAAGAAACCTAAAAATTGATATTCTTCTCATTACTAAATTCACACCCCTTATCCAAAAGAATACAATCCATCATATAGCCACCAAAAACCAAAGAAACCCTAAAAACGTCTTTTTTTCTTAAAACTGATAAAAATAGAAATGAGTCATATTGCGCCCAAATTCGGTGCACACATCCCTAATACAATAATAAACCTTAATTTAAAATATTATGTCTCAAATTAAGGTATAAAAAAATATAATTAACTTATAACATTCAAAAAAACCCAAAAAAACCCAGGAACCAATTCTAAAAGCTAATTTTGAGATACTAGATGGAGGAGTTATGTCCCAAAAATATGATTTTTGGAGGGTTAGGTGCAAAAAATATGAGCCTGATGCATAACATGCATGTGGAACCACCTGTTAAATTTTAAGGCAAACGAGTGTACGGTTCACAAGTTATGGCTCTGACACGGTGCATCACTCCCTAATATTAAATTTGCATAATTTCAAATTTCAAATTTCAAATTTTGAATATTTTGAATTTTCTAAAATTTGAAATAAACTAAAAAGCTTCAAATTTAAAAAATCTTAACTTTTAAAAGCATTTTAACTCCAACTTCCAAATACTCTAAAGCTTTAAATCTCTAAATACTTCAAAAATATTTAGTTAAATCCTACATGACTTTTAAAAATATTTTTAACCTAGTAGTATTCCTTATCACTCCAACCCTTACAAATTAATTTTAACTTCAAATAATTGATAAAAGTAAATAAACCTTATAAATCTTAAATTAATTTTAAAAAATTTCCCTCCAAAATGATTAGTACATAAATTAGTAACTTAAAGAATATTACCTAGATTACATCTATGTGAATGGAATTGTAGCTAATTTGTATTTATGTCTAGTGTGTAATCTTAGTGAAAATTTTATAAATGTTTGTATTTCCTAGATTTTCCATCTAGAGAAACATTACACTATGAATTTCTCATGCAAACATTATACTTTCTCCTCTTACTCATCTGTTGTTTATATTTCAACATGGGTGCCTAAAATATGCTTTATCTCCCTCTTGGATTAGATATTTTTGGCTTCTTCTTGGCTCAAGCACTCTGGGTTCCTCTTGATTCAGGTGTTGTGACTTCCTTTTGGCTCAGTCACTATTGATTCCTCTTGGCTCAATCTTCGTGGCTTCCTTTCAACTTAGGCACTATGGATTCTTCTATGCTCTAGTAGCAGTACCCTATGCTTCTTCTTCTTAGTGCTCTAGTAGCATTTATCTATGCTTAAACTTATTATTTCTTCGGTAATATTACTCTATGCTACTACTTCTCAGTGATTTGGTAGCACTACCTATAACTTGTACTTATCCATGCTCTAGAAGCATCGCTTGATGCTTTTATGTATATTGGCGTCTAGAGCTTCTATCTTCACTTGCTTAGAATGATCTAATTTCTTTATGTTTACTATGTAGGAATATATTAATATTTTGCCACTTTAGACACTTAATACTATGTTGGCCATGTAGGCTCTTGTTAGTATTGTTGATTGCTTCATGTACTATACTAGATTTGGATTTTGTATCACTTTCTTGTCTTTATCTATTTGCTATGTTATTCCCATATGTTGACTGAATCAATCTCTATATATTATTTACTCAACCTATTAGGCTCTATTCATTTTACAAGGCTACATAGGATTTATCTCTTTCAAAGGTTGCTTAGGATTTATCTTTTTACAAAACTTCTTAGGCTTTATATTTTTATGCTAATATTACAAACTTCTTCTATGATGATGATGAATCCATATAATTATCATTGCTTATTGTAGATTTCACTTTGGTGCTATTCTCGTTGTTGTAGAAATAATATCATAGCTTCAAAAATGTCAACATTAATTCAATATTGACCCGATTCTTCACTTTTTATTTATCTTAGAAATCTTACGATAATTTCTTCTTCTTCTTCTCATTGCTTACTATTTTGTTCTCATTTTATCTATTCTTACTACTTTTTGCTTTGTTTCTTATAGGATTTTTTTCACCTACATCCACTATGTGGCATAGTTAGACTATATTGTTCTTTTGTTAAGAAAATAGTGTAGCAATAAGCATACAATAGTCCAAGAGGTAAATAGAGGAGAACCAAGAGAAGTCACTATAACAGACTAGGTAGACCAAAAGAGTATAGGGAGATACAGAGTGCAGAAAAGTGTATGTGGATATAAAATAGGCTAAGGCAAAGAAAATAACTTCAAGCAGATAATTATCGATGCACATTTTATGTCAAGGCATATAACTCAATGACCAACATCTGGTAGTCATGCAATGAATACAAAGCTAGCTATATAGACTACAATAACGATATTAATAATATGTAATAGAATGTTTGATACAATAAAGCAACACCAAGCAAGAAAAATTTTAAGGCATTGGGCTTGGCACCTGACATCAAATGTTGCAACATGCCAAGCCTCCAAGGGAGCCATACTTTAGAAAGTGGTGATATTAACAATAAGAGCTAAACATTTTAACAAATAAAATAGACTCCTAGATATGATATGGTTCTAAGCATGGTAATTCTACATCATGCATGAAAAAGAAATATTGTTAGAATATTAAAATAGTGATCATCAAGAGTAAAGGCACCATCCAACATGAGGAGAAATAAGAGGATGTAAATTCTTGGAAATAATTAGTATACCTTCATGATGCTAGCCCCTAAAAAATCTATGTAAAATCATCCATATAAGTAGGTTTGCACGTGCTGATTAGCCATCAAGAATCATCTATGTCAAGAAATATTAATGGTTGAATCCTTCTACACCGCACACCTATCCCTTCCACTAGGCTAGACATGTATAATAGAAATAAGTGGTCCATAACATTATGGTTACAATATGATGATGAAACACATAAGCTTACCTAAAAATAAGATCTACATCAATAGAGCATGCTTGAGGTGGTTAAACATAGCTAAGTTGAATGAAACATCCAGTATCTGCATCTATCCTAAAACCTATAATATTCTTTGATGGGTAGACCCACTATAAATTCCATTGAAATCAACTACCATTTTTGTGTAGGTGTGACGTGTGGGTAAAATAAACTGATTGGATGTAAATATTCTAGTTTCACTTTCTAGAATTCCAAACACCTGGCCAAATAATCATTGATATGTTTTTTCATACCTAGATAATAATCGGCCTTTCTCAAGTTCTCACACATCCCCTCTAGGATGTGCTCAATAAGGAGTATTATGAAACTCCTTAAGGATTTTTCCCTCAATCCATTAAAATTTGGAATAACTAATTTTTTCTTATAATACAATAAGTCATACCTATATACAAAGTCTGTATCTTTCCAAGGTCTTGCTCAATTTGAGCAATATAATACTGACAAAATATATCCTTCTATTGCATATCTTTAATTCAATATACCAAATTATATTGACATTTTATCATTGGAGTGATGCACCCTCTTCTACTTAAAGCATTAGCTACTTCCTTCACCTTTCCTCTAATGTACTCAATGCCAAAATCATACTTAGATAGAAATTGCATGTAGTGTCATTTTCTAGCATTCAATAAGGATTGAGTAAATATGTATCTTAAATTTTGGTGATGTCTTAAGTTCAAATGGTTTCCTAAGCAAGTAGTGCTTCTAAAATTTAAGGGAATGCACAACTACCAATTCCAATTCATGGGTGGTATAGTTCACCTCATACTTCTTAATTTTCCTTGATTCAAAGGCAATAAACACATAATTGTGGGTCAAAAACCATCATAATACATTAATTGATGCATCAGTGCATACTATAAACTTCTTATCTTGATCAGGTATTTGTAAAATTGGTGTTGTAGTCAACCTTTCTTTTAAAATTTGGAAGGCTTCTTCGCATTGTTCTATATATTTAAAAATATTTCCTTTGAAGGTTCGTAATTGGTTGAGCAATTCTTGAAAAATACTTGAAAATTCACCTATAATAGTCTATAAACCCCATAAAAAATCATAGCTCAATCACATTTTTAGGTGCAAGCCAATCAAAAAATACTTCTATTTTTTTAGGATCAACTATAATGCCCTCAACAGATACTATATGACCTAAATATTGTACTTGTTGAGTGTAGAATTCACGCTTTGATAAATTTACCTATAACTAATTATTTCTAAGACTCTCAAGTATAGTTCTCATGTGTTGATCATGTTACTCCTTTTTTGAGGAATAGATCAATATGTCATTAAGAAACACAAGCAAAAATCGGTCCAAATGCTCTCTAGAAATGATATTCATGAGATTCGTGAATGAATATGGGGAATTAGATAACCCAAAAGGTAGGACCATAAATTCATAATGTACATACTTTGTTCTAAAATTTGTTTTTAGAGTGCCTTATTCTCTAATCGTCAACTTATGTAACCTGATATTAGGTCAATCATCAAGAAGCTAGTTACTCCTTTTAGTTTATCAAAAATATTATCTAATCTAGGTAACGAGTACCTATTTTTGATAGTAACCTTATTAAATAGTATATGCACATCCTTAACGTTCCATATTTTATTTTAACAAACAATATATGAGCTTCCCATGGTAACACATTGGACATGATTAGCTCTTTCTCTAACACATCTTGTAGTTGCATCTTGAGATCTTGTAGCTCAATTGGAGTGATTTTATATGGCACCCTAGTAATAGCCACAACTCTAGGAAATAAGTCTATAGAAAAATCAAATTCTTTTTGAGAAGGTAATCCTAGAAGGTCCTCCAAGAACACATCTTTGAATTCCACAAAAATAGAATGCTTTTGAAATAGAACAGATTCCATTTTAGAATCTTCTTTCTTATTCATTTTAACTACAAAAATAATTCCCTTCTTCATAAAAACTTTATTTACCTGCATTGTAGATAATAGATGTGTCTTAATTGCACAATGATCACAATGAATCCTAATTTTTTTATTATATTCATCCATAAACACCATCAATCTATCCTCGAAGTTCAAAAGAGCTTTGTAATATTTTAACCAATCAACACCAAGAATGATGTCTAAGACATGCAAAGCTATCACATTTAAATGCCAATTGGTTTTCCCTTGAGGTAGAATAATGTGAGGATCAAATAAACATTTATTTACTTGATAAGTTTACCCTAACCCACACTCCACATTCCAACCATTAGCTAAAAATATAGGTTTTACAAGTGTATCCCTCACTAATATAGTGGAAAAAAGTATTAGTTGATCCACTATCTATCAAAACATGTACATCCTTATTATAAATTTTACCATTTATCAGAAAAGAAGTAGTTTGACCATCAAGAACAGGACTACCTATCATTGCAAATATTTTGCAGGTGTTTTCTTCTAGTACTTTCTAGCGAAGATCAACTTTGTGGGGGTACTTTTTGGTAAAATGAGATCCTTAACATACATAGAAACCATTTGGAGGAGCTTTATCATCTTTGTTATTATTCATATTCTTGCCTTGAGGTGCAACATATTTAGGTTTCTCCTGATTTGATGTCCTCTAATAATTCCATCTAGGATATCCTTTCCCATATTTCATAAACTTAATCCCTTAAGAAATTTTCTTGTTCTTACATCCTTGTCTATTTTTATCTCTAAGTTTTGATATTTCTTCCACTTCATAAAATCATCACTTTTTTACTTCATAAGCTCATATTTCTCTCTTTTAGATAACCTTTTGTAATTTAAGTATGTCTTTATGGTCTCTTTATTTATTTCTTCTTTGCATGCCAAATCAAAAGCAATAGGAAGATATACTAGATTATGCATATTGACCACCATCCCAATTTTAGGATGTAGACCCAAAATAAAATTTTAAACTCTCATTTTTTTATTACTCTCATATTGGGTGGCATATTTTAGTAGTTTAATATACTTATGATGATAGACACGTATTGAAATAACCTCTTGCTACAGATTAGTAAATTCTTTGAATTTTTACATATAATATTACTTAGTTAGGAATATATTCCTAAATTACTTAATAAAATATTCCCATTTGAGATCCACAGCTTCAATACCCTACCCTCTTTTAAATATTTTCCATCAGTCTAGGGATACTTCAATCATGTTCATAATAGCCAAGGTAGTTTTAGATTCAGGTGCTAAAATCACCAAGGATAAGTATGACTCTAGTTCATTCATCCAATTCTCCCATTCATCATCATATTCTTTTTAATTAAACTTAGATATTATCACTTTTCTCAAATTTCTGGTTAATTCCACAGTTACTCTAGCCCTACTAGTACCGAATATTATAGGTTCACTAGGTATTTACTCTATCCTCCCTATATTTTCCCTACCCCTGGCCAATAATTCTATGATTTTATATTGTTAAAATATCATTTTCTATTGTTGAACCATGTGGGTTTTCTATTGGGTCATTTCTTCTCTTTGCTATTCCATATGAGTTTGTAATATTTGTACTATTCTTGCAAGATTTTATTCTTCCCTAATAGATTCCTCACTAGACTCATTTAGAGGAGGTTCATCATTTTTTTGCATCCTTATTTTCCTTTGATACCGTTCTTTTATTAACCTATTTCTCTATCCTCTTGGTGGTCTTATGATGGTTTCTTCCTCCCTAGCTTCCCTAGGATTTCTCAAATATACACCTTGCATTTTTTGCACCATAAGACTTGTAGGGAAAATTATCAAGTTAATCTATAGTTTAAATTTTTCTAAAACAAATATTTATTCAGAGTCCTACAACTGAAGGACCTCTTTTTCTTTGATACCGTATGTAACAACCCAAGTCTACTCACCTAGTTATGTCAAAAAAAATAAGCCAAGCAATAATACAGGGGATATTTTTTTCAATCAATGTTTAACCCTAGGAGTACTATCTTATCTACTATTATTTTGTTTCACCCAATGAATTATTATCATACAAACAAATTATTATTGGTATATCAAACCACGTTTGAGTTTTAATCCTATTGCATGCAGCTACCCAAGTGGACAAGATCAACCAAATATTATGAAAATTACATTTTTTTGTGGAATTAACTTACCTCATTTGTCATCCTATTGATATAGCATGAGGGTTAAACCATTGTAATGATTGTAATTTGGGGCCCAAAACACCTAAAGGGTGTATGCATACATTTCCCATCCCTTAGTATATTGAACCTTGATCCAATCAATCAACTTGTTCCAATTAAATATGTAAGAGTCTAGTGTATATATGCCAAGTATCTTTCTAATTATCCTACTACTCAGATTCAACAAGAGCTTTACAATAACTCTAACACTAGTCTTAGTCACAATACCCACTATGATTCACATCCATTTATCCCATACTAAATGATGTGGTAGATCTAGCTATTGATGTCATGATAGTCTGTATAACCATAGTGATGCATCAACCTATCATTGTACTCCCAGGAAGTGACCTAGAGAAGACATCCCATTCCATATCTTGTTTAAATACTGGCTAGGTCTTATGTTCTAACATCTTTTTTCCATAATACAGTCACTCTTGATACATGTTGTATGCATAGCCACATCTCAACATAATTGGGTTTCTAAATATTATTTAGTAAACTCTACACCAAGGAGTAAATATCTTTTATCAGAAAGATCTATTTTCCAACTATCTATCTTCCATTTTTTCAGAATTCAAATCCTTTGCTCGTCTTTTAAGACTCAAAGCCTTTTTTGGTCCTGAATCTAAACCTGCTCTTGAGAATAATGGCTCTTCTTCAGGTATTGAAATCTCTAATTTTCTAAAATTTCCCCATAATTTTTACATGCCAAACCCCTTTTGGCATCCTCCTAAGCCTAATATTCACCTTGAAGAGATTATCCAACAAGCCAAAGTTTTGCTAAAAATTAAAGTTTCCTCTTGCTCTTTTTCTCATCGCTCTCTTCTTCCTTTGAGATTGATCAGTAGCCTTAAAAATCTAAAATCTGATGATTCAATTATTATCAAACCAACTGACAAAAATTTGGGCCTAGTTGTCATGGATAAATCTTGGTACAGGTATGAAGGCCTCTGTCAATTATCTAATTCTACTGTTTATGAACAAGTAGATTTTGTACCTTGGAATATTATCTAGAGCAGGTTCTATTTTATATTTTCTAAGTTCCATAATTTTTTAGAACCTATAGAACAGTTCCTAAAACAAACTACTATTTCTCGTTCCACCCCTTGTGCATTCTATCTTCTTTCAAAACTCCACAAGCCCAATTTAGTCGGTAGACCTATTTGTTCCTATTCAGGATATATGCTTGAGCCCGATTCTAAGCTGCTTCATTTTTTCCTTCTGCCTATCCTGCAGCATCAGAAAAACCATCTCCCTGACTCCATATTTTTGCTTAGAGAGTTAAGCCATAGACAATTTCCTGTTGATTGTTTAATTTTCACCTTTGATGTGGAGTCATTGTACCCCAGCATTCCCACCTCTGAAGGTCTTTTTTCTCTCAAGATGATGGTGAAAGCATGAGATTATAGAAATAAAACAGTATTGAGATGCAATATACACAAACTAGCCTGATGCACGAAATAGGACAAACGTAATCAAATCAGGATAAAACATAAAGAGGAAGCAGGAGCACAACCCTTTTATATTAATTCCAAACTCAGTTACAATCCATCTCCTTCCCTTTTATGGGCTTGGAGTGTTAGCATGTTTTTTATTACAATCGTGATCAATATGCCTCCTTCCGCATACCCTCATGCAAAATGGGGGGGCCAAAATGTTACCGTCGCTGATGTTGACGAGTCCTTGCTTCTTGCTACTTCTCCTGCAATCAAAGAAACAATGAAAACATTTAGTAGCATCTGTAACAAGAAGATATATCGTTTGACTCTAGAAATACATGCAAAATACTAATTACATACGTGAATAAAATAACTCTACGCAACCTGCAACTCTGAAAGAACTCAGAAAAATGTCACCAGAAGTTGCTACCAGCAGAACAATCGGTGAAACTAATCACTGTTACCTGCAAGTTAGTGAAGAACCAACAACATAGAACGTAGAACGTAATGCAAGATGTCTTTGATAAATATCTTCTAAAATCTAAATTAGACATAAAACGTAATGTAGTATATATTCGAATAGAAAGCGTAATGCATGATAAACACGCAATGACAGAATAAATTAATCATGCAACGAACAAAAATATGCGGGGTGCCCAAGCGGGCCGCCCCCATTAGAACTTGATTACGGCGCCAATCCACTAAGGAAGGGCCCAGAATCTCTTAGGTTGAGTTGTTGGCGAATTGATGGTTTACTATGGTCCAATGTCGGGTCTGAAGGTTCGGATTCACCTTCTAGTAGCCACCAATAACCTCTCTTGCAAAAGATATTACAGGTGTAGAAGAAATGAATCTAACAGGATGCAGTCAGGTGTTTGATTTTGGCAGCACTTCGTCGCTCGAAAATGTCTACCAGCCTCCTTTTCTGGGCGGTAAAGTCTGTCATTTTATAGACCCATGGGGTCTCTTTGGAGGGGCATGCAGGGATGCCACGTGGTGGCCATGCCTTCCCAAAAGGTAGGAGACTCCTCCTTGACTTGGGCTTACATGACTGCCCTCGCAATAGTCCGCTAACTGCCAATCTGCCCACCTATGTGTGCATGCATAGCAGGCGGCAATAACTGACTGTCCTCGGCTGCCACTTGTCTAACGTTCACTTTAAATCGTTTTAACGACACTTTTAAATGTTTTAATGTCTGCCTTTGATTGGTTGAATTCTGCCTCTGATTGGTTAAGGTCCGCCTCTGATTGGTTAATTCCACCTTGGCGCGAAGATGGGAGTTTGTCGCGATATCACGATGTCATGATATCGCGACACTTCGACCAAGGATTTCTTTTAGGTTGAAAGTGTCATGATATCGCGATGTCGCGATACCATGACACTTCGATCGGGGGCTTTGTTTTGGGCCCGAAGTGTCACGATATCGCGACACTTCGGTCGAGGCTTTGTTTTGGGCGTCGAAGTGTCGTGATATCGTGACACTTCGGCCAAGGCTTGCTTTTGATTAAGGCTTGTTAAAATGACCAACTTTGTTTTGTTTACTTTCCGACCTTCTAAACTGCTGTGTAAGTGGCTAGGACCACTGTTTGACCTCTGAGGGCTGCCCTAAAAGCTGTGTGTGTCAATGCGATCAGTGTTTGTAGTCACATAATCGGATTGGTGCTGTTTTGGTGTCTACAGATGCCCCTTTTTGGGAAGCGCTGCAGGTGATGCAGTGCTGAGCAAAAATAGATAACCAAAGCACTAATGATTAGGGTTTCTTGGTAACCTAACCAACTTTTGATGCCCCAAGTATGGAAAGGGCATGCATTCTTGAATCCTTGCTTCTACGAGCTAAGGAATTTGATTTCAAGTATTAACCTATTTTGGTGAGGTGTGACTTGAGCTTGGACATTGATCAGTCATGATTAGGCAAAGGGCGCAACCTTTTGTCCACAAGGGAACCTTGTGTTCATGCTTCGGGAATGCCAAGTGTTTGATCAATTTTATTGTTGCTTGTTTATTGCCCCAAGCAGGAGCGTGATTTTCTTTGTCAATGATTCTTTGAATGCATGTTATTGCTTTGATTTGGTGTGTGTTTGTTGATTGATGACTAAGTGTGACTACCCCCTCAAGCGACGAATCGATGAGGGAATGACCTTCGTGAGAAAAGCGACGAGTCGCTTGACCCAAGATGACTTAGGTTAGGGTGCCTTCAGATGTTTGTCCGTTGAAAGCTTAAGCAAGTTCTCGACATTTGGACCTATTTTTGGTGGGTAAAAACCCTTTTGGTGATGCCATAATGGGGTGGAAGTGTCGAAAATCTGTCTTCCCATGGAGCGGTCCAGCTATGGTAGCCTTCTTGGGGAAGTAGGAGAATGACAATTTGAGCCCCGACATCGATTTTCTATGCCAAGAGGTTAAGTGCAAGAGCACTTGTTTCCAACAATGTTTATTGCTATGTTTTTGTGTTGCATTTTTGGGATGTTTTTGTTGTTTTGATTTTCTTGCTTTGTGTATATGTTATGATTTTATGTTATGCACAATGATTGATGTTGATGGATGCATGCTACTTTATATTGATGTATGCATATGGTATGATAAATGCGATTGTTGTATGTTGATTTATTTTGATGGATGCATATGTTATGATGAATGCGAATGTTTTTTATTTATATGTGATATGCAGAAATGAAATGGATGGATAGAATTTGTGATGTTTGGCTATGGCACCTTAGACTGTTTAGAACTCTATGATTTTGTTTTTATGCGATTGCTGTAGTGGATGACTTTGTATGTATACATGTGGTTTTTCTTTTTTTTGTATTTTCTGATGGTATTGTAAGGATGAAAAGTAGCGTAGTTGGTTTAGAAATGTACCTAAGGTTTTCTGAAACTTAGGCGATTTTAACTTATTAGCCATGACTGTACTTTATCTTACAAGACTTTTTGAACAAGGTATGAATCGGACTTGTTTTTGACCAAGATATTTCACATCCCTGTGTGTGCAATTGAGTTCATTTATGTGGTATTTGTCAGGATACTGCCAGTGCCATATGGGCTTTCAACCGAACCTCGTATTGAGGATCACCTAATTAGCTCCACTAACTCCTTTGTTGTATTTAGTTAGATTAATCTGTGGTGTTATCTAGGATACCATAAGCTAGCTCATCCTTATGCAAACATTGGTCTGCACACATGCAAAGCGAATGTGACAGACATATCGTCATGTGGGTAGGATACCACCATTGCTAGATAGGCTATCAACCAAACCTGTAATGAGGATCACCTAGATGGTTTTTCGAATGCTAAGAATTCCAGGGATTCAAGTTCGAGATATTTATTGGCTGAATGATTTAGAAAGTTGCTCGTCTATATAGTGATGAAAATCACTATTTATTTTCTATTAATTCTTTTTGAGCAAGGATTTTGAATAGTAGTGATAACCACTGTTATTTGATTTTGTATTTTGAGTATTGTGAGGTTGGGCTGGTGAGTGGCCTTGATCCTTGTGGCCTTGGGGACGACTATGCATCCTTTTTAGGGATGTGTAGTACAAATCCTTACAACGTTGGGAACCAAGGGGGTGATGGAGATTATGGAGTAAGGGCATTGATATTTTAGGCCTTGGGGATGACTACCCATCCTGGTTAGGGGTAGATAGTACAAATCCTTACAACTTGGAGACCAAAGGTGAATGGAAAGTATTAGGATGATGATTTGTTGGAATTTTGTTCGTGAATGGCATTGATCCTTTTAGGTCTTGGGGATGACTACCCATCCTTGGCAGGGATGTGTAGTATGAATCCTTACAACTTTGGGAACCAACTATGATTGGAATTTGGTAGTGGTGAAAACCACTGTATATGGAGGTGAATGGATAGGAAAGAGCTTGTCCTTTTGTAAATTCTCAGCATTCTAGAACCATTCACACGGGGGGATGAGCAAGATAACCATTTCACTTATGGTGACCTGGATTACTGCATAGGTTTCATCTTTCATTCACACAACTTGGGAATTTTTATGTGTTTTAATTTGTGTTGGGATGTTACGTAACAAGGCGTATTTCAAGTGTAACTCTACCTTCGTAAAATCTGTTTGACTCGATACATTACGTGGCTAAAGAGCAAAATGATGATTGAATCACGAAAAATCTTGATACATTAAAAGACCACTAACTCTAGTGTGGTAAAAATCAATGTATGGTGTTTTTGTTGTTTTTGTAAAATGGAACAGTGTGGAACAAGATGGACTAGTAGAGCAATTACAGCCTATGGTGCTTTTGACCTGTACGACCACAAATATGCAATGTATGGATGCAATTCTTAATGCAGCTATTTATTTTTGTATTTTTGATGTATTGATTTTTGTGAATATGAAGATGAGGTGCAAGAAGAGCTCTCTATTGATGAATTTGAGTATGCCTAGAAATGAGATGCAAAAAAATTGTTTTGTTGTTTTTTTTGATGATTTTTTTTTTTTTTGAATTTTAACTTTTCTTATTTTTGACCAAGCGATTGTGGAAATCCTTGGAGCATTTTGGGATTGACCAAGTGATTATAGAATCCTTGGAGCATTTTTGGGATTTGACTAAGCGATTGTGATAATCCTTGGAGCACTTTTGGGATTGACCAAGCGATTTTATGGATCCTTGGAGTATTTTTGGGATTGACCAAGCGATTGCGATAATCCTTGGAGCATTTTGGGATTGACCAAGCGATTGTGATAATCCTTGGAGCATTTGGGGTGACCAAGTGATTGCGATAATCCTTGGAGCATTTTTGGGATTTGACCAAGCGATTATAGGGATCCTTGGAGCATTTTTTGGATTTGACCAAGCGATTATAGAATCCTTGGAGCATTTTTGGGATTTGACCAAGCGATTGTGATAATCCTTGGAGCACTTTTTGGATTGACCAAGAGATTTTATGGATCCTTGGAGCATTTTTGGGATTGACCAAGCGATTGCGATAATCCTTGAAGCATTTTGGGATTGACCAAGCAATTGCGATAATCCTTGGAGCATTTGGGGTGACCAAGTGATTGCGATAATCCTTGGAGCATTTTTGGGATTTGACCAAGCGATTATAGGGATCCTTGGAGCATTTTTGGGATTTGACCAAGCGATTATAGAATCCTTGGAGAATTTTTGGGATTGACCAAGCGATTGTGATAATCCTTGGAGCTTTTTGGTTTGGACTATGGCTCTTAAGGGGATAGAGGTACCCCCAGCTTGATGGTATTTACACTCCGGATCTGGCTCTGGAGGTATGGGCACGAATGGATCGGCCCTATGCACGGATAGGAGGACAGGGTCTACCCTCGGTACTGATATTGCTATGGGATCTCTAGGCAAAAATTGATCTCTGTATGCCCAAAGTGGTGGATGTAACACTTGGTCCCACTGCGGTGGGTTAACATGCCACTCATGCCCTAGTATTATGTTTATCTATTGACATGCTTCCTCAATTTTTATGGGATGCCGATGCTATCGCATGTGATTACTGTGGACTATTTCTGTTTCATCCTCACCTTCAACCAGTGATTACAGCTCATCAAAATATGGATATTCTGAGACATGGAGGACTGCATCATCAGGTAGCCCTACGATTAAAGTTTGATCCTCTTCGAAAGGAGCCTCATGTAAGCTGGGCCTTGGGAGCTCCAAAATCTTGGTCTCTACTGACTCTACGTGCTCTAGCATTTTGCATGTATCTGGAGATTTGAGCTCCTCCTCTTTGGTTGGTTCTTGTTGAGGAACTTGGGGCTTATGGAGGGGTGGCCAGATAGCACCCCCCATGCCTTGGTAGGGCAGTTCATCCCGCTCTTCCTCTCGCTCTGATTCCTTAGAGGCTTCTTGATGAATTTCTAAAGGTGGCCCATAAACCTGAGTGGGTTCCTGAGGAAGGCACCCATCATTGGTTATAGGATTAGCCTCCTGCTCATGTATAGGAGGCATCGGGGGCGATGCTTGATGAGGTCACGAAGACTTGTATCGCACCCGAGGGTTGTGCCTCTCATAATGTTTTGTCTTATGTGTGTGAGGGGTTGGAGTCCTCTCCTGCATAGTGTGTTGGAACAACTCATCCTTCTGGTGCTGAAGGTGCTCTTTATTTAGAAGATACCATTGCTCTAACTGTTGTCATTCTAGCTCAAGTTGTGTGAGTTGCATCCGGTGTGCGAAATGCTTGACAGATTCTAAGATAGTTGGTCTTACTACCTCATGTCTAGAAGGCCTAGATGCCTCTCCTAGGTATCTATCTCGGTCATAGTGATCCAAGATCTCTATAGGCTACCTCCCTCTGTTGGAGGTAGTGGAATTTATCCGAGGCTCTGGCCTCAGTAGGTGATCCTGATAGCTAGCATTTACGGAGACGTCTTGCTCCCGCGATGTATATTGTTCTTAAGGAAGGTAAGGGTTTTCCTCATGGTCTCTTTCATAGGTGAAAATGGGACGAAAAGAGCTAGCTCGCCCT
Source organism: Wollemia nobilis (assembly GCA_028583015.1). NCBI lineage: Eukaryota > Viridiplantae > Streptophyta > Pinopsida > Araucariales > Araucariaceae > Wollemia > Wollemia nobilis. The sequence continues at coordinate 9,132,176 of JAQPPZ010017209.1, read as the reverse complement.
ACCTAAAGAGCCTTGTGCTCTGGATTTGTCCTTATAGTCCTAACAACTATAGGGGGTGAAGGAGGGATAGTGTGATGTGGTTCCTCCCGTTGAACCCTATGTTGACCTAGCGCTTCATCGCACGGTGACCGCTCATAGCGAGCATCTAAGGGAGCTCTCCTATGACTGTGCTCCTCATGGAAGGGTGTGTACTGAGTGTTATGCTTAACAGGAGTGCTCCTCGAAGAGGTGCCCCTATAGTCCCATTCTATCGGTGCACAGAGGGGGCTGCCTTGTGTGTCAGGCCGCCAAGGTGGTATGAACAAATCCTTAGGGCTATACCGAAGGCGACTTGTGCCTCCTCTTTATGCACCTTCCACAGTGTCTGCCCTTGATTGGGCTTGGCTATGGGTGCACACCATTGTGGTGCTTCTCTACTAGCTAAGCAGATTTTTATCTCATTTATGATGTTTTTTTTTTTTGTTTACATTAAGTAGAAATGAACACACACATACACAAATAGTGATTATCTCTTTTAAGGATTAATAGTGTGTCCTAAACTGGTTTAGTGCATTTTGATGTTTTGTTTTGTTTTTACAAGTTTTGAAGAATGTTTAAATGCATAATGTTGGCTCATATGACTCCCATAAATGGTCACCCCTTCAATATACCATTGTCGGACCGATATACCAACCTCTCTATATACCCGCCCTTATGAGAGGGAAACTATAGGTACGTGAGAGCAGATGGTATGTGGAACATAGGCGGTACGAAAGGGGGGATTGTCCTGTTAATGACACCTACCATAAAAGACTTATCCTCGCACGCATGGGAATCACCCCAGTGACACTTGGTCAGCTTTCATTAGGATTTACGCCTAACAACAGTGACAATCGGGGAAATGGATGCAAAGCTAAGCCAAGGTGGTGATGAACCCACCGTTGGTATTGCTCAAGGGCTGGGGTCTTACGACCAGATCCTTGGTTTAATTTACCACGTGATGTGTGTGGGGTTCATTTTATTTAATAAAAATGAAACAAGCATGAACAACTTTCCCTAAGCAAGTAAAAGTTGACAAAAAAAAAATTAGAAACATAAAATAATGATAAAAAAAAAAAAACATGAGATTCCAGAAATAAAACAGTATTGAGATCGCCACTGAAAGCATGAGATTCTGAAAATAAAACAGTATTGAGATGCAATATACACAAACTAGCCTGATGCACAAAATAGGACAAACGTAATCAAATCAGGATAAAACATAAAGAGGAAGCAGGAGCACAACCCTTTTATATTAATTCCAAACTCGGTTACAATCCATCTCCTTCCCTTTTAGGGGCTAGGAGTGTTAGCATGTTTTTTATTACAATCGTGATCAATACGCCTCCTTTCGCATGCCCACATGCAAAATGGGCGGGCCAAAATGTTGCCGCCGCTGATGTTGACGAGTCCTTGCTTCTTGCTACTTCTCCTGCAATCAAAGAAACAATGAAAACATTTAGTAGCACCTATAACAAGAAGATATATCATTTGACTTTAGAAATACGTGCAAAATACTGATTACATATGTGAATAAAATAACTCTACGCAACCTGCAACTCTGACAAAACTTGGAAAAACGTCACCAAAAGTTGCTGCCAGCAGAACAATCGATGAAACTGATCACTGTTACCTGCAAGTTAGTGAAGAACCAACAGCGTAGAACGTAGAACGTAATGCAAGATGTCTTCGATAAATATCTTATAAAATCTAAATTAGACGTAAAACGTAATGCAGTATATATTCGAATAGAAAGCATAATGCATGATAAACATGCAATGACAAAATAAATTAATCATGCAACGAACAAAAATATGTGGGGTGCCCAAGCGGGCCGCCCCGTTAGAACTTGATTACGGCGCCAATCCACTAAGGAAGGGCCCAGAATCTCTTAGGTTGAGTTGTCGATGAATTGATGGTTTACTGTGGTCCAATGTCGGGTCTGAAGGTTCGGATTCACCTTCTAGCAGCCACCAATAACCTCTCTTGCAAAAGAGATTACAGGTGTAGAAGAAATGAATCTAACAGGATGCAGTCGGGTGTTTGATTTTGGCAGCACTTCGTCGCTCGAAAATGTCTACCAGCTTCCTTTTTTGGGTGGGAAAGTCTACCATTTTATAGACCCATGGGGTCTCTTTGGAGGGGCACACAGGGATGCCATGTGGCGGCCATGCCTTCCCAAAAGGGAGGAGACTCCTCCTTGACTTGGGCTTACATGACTGCCCTCACAACAATCCGCTAACTGCCAATCTTCCCACCTACGCGCGCATGCATAGCAGGCAACAATAACTGACTGTCCTCGTCTACCACTTGTCTAACGTCCGCTTTAAATCATTTTAATGGCACTTTTAAATGTTTTAATGTTTGCATTTGATTGGTTGAATTCCGCCTCTGATTGGTTAAGGTCCGCCTCTGATTGGTTAAGTCCACCTTGGCGCGAAGATGGGAGTTTGTCGCGATATCGCGACACTTCGGCCAAGGCTTTCTTTTGGGCCCGAAGTGTCGCGATATCATGACACTTCGATCGGGGCTTTGTTTTGGGCCTGAAGTGTCGCAATGTCGTGACACTTCGGTCGGGGCTTTGTTTTGGGCCTGAAGTGTCGTGATATCACGACACTTCGGTCGAGGCTTTGTTTTGGGCCCGAAGTGTCGCGATATCATGACACTTCGGTCGGGGCTTTTGTTTTGTGCTCGAAGTGTCGTGATATCATGACACTTCACTCGAGGCTTTGTTTTGGGCGCCGAAGTGTCGCGATATCATGACACTTCGGCCAAGGCTTCCTTTTGATTAAGGCTTGCTTTTTATTAAGGCTTGTTAAAATGACCAACTTTGTTTTGTTTACTTTTCGACCTTCTAAAATGCTGTGTAAGTGGCTAGAACCACTGTTTGACCTTTGAGGGCTGCCCTAAAAGCTATGTGTGTCAATGCGATCAGTGTCTGTAGTCACATAATCGGATTGGTGCTGTTTTGGTGTCTACAGATGGTAAATGATTACTTTGAAGAACATCAACTGGATTCTTCCCTCTCTGAATTAATTCTCAGTCTTTTTGAATTAGTTCTCAAAGAACATTATTTGAAATTTGATGTTCTTTATAAGCAGGTCAGGGGAACTGCAATGGGCAACAACTTTGCTATTGTGTATGCTTGCCTATTTTTGCGTTACTTGGAAAAACAGGTGGAGGAGTATTTTGATATTACGGCTCTTGTGTTTTTTAAGAGGTACATTGATGATGCCTTTGGCATTTGGACAGGATCTCAGGAGTCTCTAATGCAGTTTTTTCAACACTACCAGAGTTTTTATCCCTCCATGTGTATTACTCCAATTATCTGTTGCACTTCTGTCAATATTTTGGATATTGTTTTCTTCAAAGGAGATGATTTCAACACTAGTGGTATCCTCTCCACTAGGTGTTTTCAAAAACCATTGAATGCCTACCATTACATTCCTTTATTTTCTTGGCATACACTCCATCAGAAAACTTCATCACCAGTGAATTATGGAGATATCTTCTGAGAGAATCAGACCCTATAGGATTTTTTAGATTGAAGAGATTGTTTTACAGCAAACTCCAAGCTAGAGGGTATCCTAGGAAATTTTTTCTCAGTTGCTTCAGGAAAGTTTCATTTCTGCATAAGCCAACTCTACTCAACCAAATTTGCTTAGGCATTCGAAAGAGTAAGCGGACCCCCCTGGTCTTCAAGTTAGACTACAACTCTTCTGCTTTGTCGCTTAACATGGGGCCTCCCTAAACCCTAATTTTTTTTGGCAATGCTAGCAAGTTCCTGAGTTGCAGCATCTTTCACATCCTAAAGTATGTTGGCGCAATCCAAGAAACCTTGGAACCTTCCTGATGTGGAGCAGATTTACTAAAAAGTCTAAAATTTCTAAAAATATTTCTTAAATGCCTATCTTTTGCTTTTTAGAAATTTTTAGAAATTTCTAAAAATGTGCTTTATTCTTTCTATTTGTAATATTTTAGAATTTTCTTCTCTAGTTAGATGCTTCTTTAGTTTCTTATTCTGCTATAGTTGGTTTTAGAAATTGCTTTACCTGCTGCAGTTGTAGATTTTTTTCTTATTCTGCTACAGTCGTATTTAGAAATTTATTTACCTATTGTAGATGTATTTAGAATTTTCTTCTTTTGCAGTTGAAATTTGTAATGCTTTCTATCTCCTGTTGCAATCCTCTTGCTACAGTTGTAGATGGAAAGTTTTTTCCTATTCACTGCAGTTCTTCTTTTAGAAACTTTCCTTCTAGAAGCATCTTCCCATCTCATTTCTTCTCTATATATTGTACAGTTCATTTCTCATTTTCACAAGATCAACTGATGAGTGGTGAAAATCCACGAAACATGTTTTGATCGATCTTTGTGTAAAATAATATATGAGAAGTTTTTTTATGAGAAGTTTTGTGAGATGTATCATTTGTGATATTTTTTTTTTAGAAGTAATGTGAGATGTATCATTTGTGATTTACATTTTTGAGTTAATTTTTAAGTTCTTAATTCTTCTTCAGCTGCTGCCAGTGATACTGGTAACTTTTTAAGCAACTTTTTAAGCAAACTTTTTAAGCAACTTTTTAAGCAAACTTTTTAAGCAACTTTTTAAGCAACTTTTTAAGCAAACTTTTTAAGCAACTTTTTAAGAAACTTTTTAAGCAAACTTTTTAAGCAACTTTTTAAGCAAACTTTTTAAGCAAACTTTTTAAGCAAATTTTTAAGCAACTTTTTAAGCAACTTTTTAAGAAAAATTTTTAAGCAACTTTTTAAGCACTTAATTTTAGTATAAACCAAAATAAAGGAATTAAATACAAAGCTCACATTTATATAGATAATATTACTTAAAATCCCTATTTTTATATCAAAAGAAACCCTTTTAAAAATAAACATCTACTCTAATTTATTTTAATTAATAAGTACACTACCATTTATATTCGACTCCAAGATATGTGTATATCATTTAAAATCCATATAAAAAATATACAAATTGGAAAAACTTTATTAAAACACTTTTTTCATAAAATAAAAAAAATTACTTTCCTAACACGTTTGACCTTAATCTTGTGTTTGAACCCTTCGAATAACTAATATTTTACTATGGTTGGATATTTTTCTTTTGACACAATTACCATAATAATGATATTACAAGTAGCTAAAAGAATATTTAGTAATTTGATTTTACACTCTGGCCAAGAGTTAATTATATAAATAAAGATTTTTATAAACGATGGTTGTTGAAGCCAAACACAATCAAATTATATATTTAAACCCCAATATATCTTAGGTTAACTATTATTTTATCAAAACAAATAATCGGTAGTTAAGGATCTACTCTAGTGTTTTAATGACATTGAACTAGCATCTTTATCTTTGTTAAATAAAATCTATAAAACTACACCTCATAATATTCCTATCATGCTTGTTTTAAGATGTATCTACCTAATGCATGGCTCCTAGTTTCTTTGAAAACCCTTTCCCAAATAAAATTCATGTTCATATTTAAATTCTAACAAGGTTTAACTTAATATAGAATAAAACAAATGTATAACAAGATTGTCTTATTTTCAAAGATAGTACTTGTATTACATTGCAATCATAATTTGAATATTATAAATATAATTAAGTCTTGCATTGAGCAAATACATTAACATATAATTTAAAATATAACATTGATATCTATATAAGCAACTCCTTTTATTTCTTTAAATTGTTTACCCAAATAGATAATACTGCAAGAGGAGTTCCATTTATCTTACACATAGTTAAATTAAAACAATAATGTTGAATAACTCCCAAAACTCTAAATAGTTTTCTAATTATAAAGTAATGTTAATTTTTTGAACAGAGGCTAAGTTTCACTAATTAGGGAAACATAATTCTATAAAATAAATATAACTATCCCTTAGTATTTTTATTTCTCCAAAATATCTCATGCAAAGATAATGCATGTGTTACAATCTTTTCTTTTGGTAAAACTAGTGGCTAGCCATCGTCTAAAATATCATAAGCCAATCCTAAATGGTAAATAATCCAATCAAGTTCATTTTGGAAAATTTAACCACTGTTAGAACGTTACATAACAAGTTTAAAGGATTCCACTATTTCTCTTGCATGTGCTAGTTCATATGTTCTCTCTAGAATGTACTGGAGAACATAAAGGTGAAAGAATATTTTTTCTCACTGTGAACTATCCTCCACTGCTATTGGAGTGACCATCGTTGGATTTTATAGGGAATATGGGATCAGAGTTGGTTCATTCATGAATGCAATTCACTAACTAATGCAACTAAAATCATACAAACGATTAATCACAAAAAAAAACTTATATTATCCTATTGCCACTCAAACCATAAGTCTTTACATTTTCAATATCATTTGATGGTTTCAAAGAAATTGTAACCACACAATGAATTTGGGCATTTTGAATCCATTCCAATTTTATTTTGAGCTTCCAAAATTGCACCATAGCTAAAGAAATCACACAGTAAAGCAGATTCAAATCCAGAATATAATAATTTTAAATTGTGCATTTGAAAAATCATTATCTTTTTCATATCAAAAATCATAGTTGCACAATATACACACACAAAATTCTCACAGAGGAATAGTCTCAATTTCACATCAATTTATCTTATGCAAAATATAAATTTAAATCAAATAAAACGAAGACATGAGAGGCAACGTTCCAACCTAGTAATTTATTTCTAAATATTGATATGCAATTTGCATTCTACCAGTTCTTTTACCTAGACTTTCCAACTATTTCAATTCACACTTAAATCAGCCACACCAAAAAATCAGTCAAGCACCCACAATCCAGATTATCTCCCCCCCAAAAAATCCCCTCAGTGGTTCTTTTTCATGCATGATTTTTCCAATTGCTTTTATTATTTTTTTTAAATCTCTCCTCTCACTCCTGGAGAAACATGAAGTCAATTTTACTTAAGCCATCACTTCCTCAAAAATTATTTTTTAGAGGGGGTAAATATTATTATGTGGTCACGATATAACCTTTACATAACATATCTGTAACATGTGAGGGAAGATATTTGAACCTAGGTCTCTTAATTTCAACTGGAGAGCTTTACCTACCCACTTGCTCTCCAACTCCTCTACATGAGCGGATAACATACTTCCTCCATAATTAACTCATATATTGTTCCACGATTATTTTCCCACTCTTTCTGTTGGATCATGGGTAACGAACCTTTATATTTTTAAAAAAGCATGAAAATATGTGCGATAAATATATATCCAAAATATTTGTTCAAAATCATATGTATATATTTTATTTATATATATTTTTGCAGGTATATATCCTTATTTATTAAATTTATTGATAAATACACACCAATAAATCTAAATCATTACTACTCCATGAATGACAGCTCCCATGCCTTTGACACTTTCATTGCCTTCCTAACATATATGAATGCATATATATATTTTAAAATATAAAAAATAGATCATTTTACAAATGGCACATAAAAACATAATACATATCATTCCAATGCACCTATATGAGGCTCACCCACATGAGCTTCCATGTACTGATAAGCCAAATTATCACTTCCGCACTTATCTTTTCCATCAAATTTTATTATCCATCGAAGAAATATACCTAGTCTTACATAAAAAAAGCCATTAACAGTACCACATTCTAAATAAAAAGTATGTTTATATCATTAATTTAATTTCTAATCAAAGGTTATGCGAGGAGGGTCATTACAAGTACTTCAAATAGCCACAACTAGATTATCCCATGAATATGGGAAAGAACATAACAAAGTAATACATTTATCTTATTTAGTAATTTTGATATCAACATAGGCTAACTAGCTTACCATAGTGTTAAATACATGAATATGTTTTACCACAAAATCCCTATCATTCATATGAAGGAGATACAACTTATTTTGAAGAAACAAGTTTTTTACCAAGGAATTTGATTGACCTAAAACACCTAACTTATCTCATGGAACCTTGGTATTTTTTTCTCTAGATACGTTGATGAATACTAAATTTTTAAGACAGCCAAATAGTATTATTTTCCTTCCTATCCAACTTCATCGTATCTTATTGTAACACATCCATGGATTCTTTTCCTAACACAACAACTCATTGATATATATTCATAAGCAAATCATCCATCATTAGCTTCCATAACTCAAATCTCTTGTTGTTAAACTTTTCAATCTTGATTGTTGTATTGCTAGCCAATTTCCTTCACACTAGATTCACCTGCACAAAAATCCCACTCAAAAATAGATTTATTATAGACCCAAGATACCTTTTTTCTTCTTATATTGAGCTAAACCTTAGCAACAAACGTATCCTGCTAAAGCCAATAACCACACTTTGATTCTATATAAAGAGACTAATAAATATATTCTAAATATATTAATGCAAACATAATCATAAAATAGAGGTAAAAATAGCATACGTTCACAATAGACATGAATATTTATCCAAAAAATCCTTAATTGATAAAATCAATAGAAACGCAGAGTTGCACCTCTTTCTTTATATTATATGCACTTTTAACAAAGTAGTTACAATATAAATAGGTATCCCATAATACCAAACAACCTTAAACCACCAAGTGGTATTAAAATACAATGGGTATACAACCTTGAACTAAAACCATCTATACCATGTAATTGAGGTGACCATCCAAAAAATAAAGATTTGTACAAAGAATACAACACATCAAAAAAATACAGATATATAACTTGTACAATTGTTAATTAGTATATAAAATATATTGAAATTAAATTTTCAAGAACAAATGCTTTCTTCCGCAAGCTCTTCCTAACAAAATATTGCAAAATAGCATAAATTGTAAGATAATTACTTGATACATGGTGATATTAATTTGTGAGAACACTTAAAAATATATTAAAATAAAATTTTATAGTTTTCACAAAGTGAAGTAGAGAAAATATGATAGGTAGAGGGATTTGCAGTAGATATGGATCGGGTGTGCTAAACGGTGTGGTTTTGATTAATATTGGGGTGGTCGCAAATCCCCTATATCCTTTGGTTTCTGTAGTGATAGGTGAAAGGGAAATCAAAAGGTAAATTTGTTATCGTAGGTTGAGTGGAAGCAATTGGGTGAAATGCCATAGTTGGTTGGATGGGAAAAATAGGCTCTCTTGTAGTGGAAGGGGTTTCTTCCCCACTAGGAGATACCATCTCTTGTAGTAGTACTATGGCCTTATCCTTGTTTTAACATTTTGTGTACCCTATTTCTTAGGGTTTTTCTTTCTCGCTTTCTTGGAGAAAAAACCTACCATGGGTAGCTTTAGCTTCAGAATTTCTTTGGCTTTGTATGTTGTTCCTGTGTCTACTATTCCTATGAATATCTTGCTATATTTTTCTATTCCTAGAAGGAAGCTTTTTCCTAAGGTTTATTTAGTTGTTAGAGGATCTTTGACTATAAGATGTCTGGTTTCTAATCTTAGATTTGCTTGGTATGAAAACTTGGATCATTTAGTGGATATAAATAAGTTTGTATAGACTTATGGCTTGAATCCATTAGACTTTAGTGTGATCCTAGTCCTAGTTATGATATTGGATTTGACTATTAATGTAAATAGGATTTTAGCTTTGTGTTTTATTTCTACTTATCCTAGTTGTGTTTCACCTATAACTGAGGATATCATTTTTGTGAGTCTTCTTAGGTCCTTATAGGATTTATTTCTTGAGGATTTTTAATAAAATAAGAACATGATCCAAATTTTGATTGTTGAGCCAAGTAAAATCTTTGATGCCTTTAGATATTTCGGTGCTTAGTGGTTCTATCTCTTATCAAAATATTGGGTGAGAAAATTCCTATATTGTTTTGGGTTTTCCTCACTTGGACATCTGTTGTAGGATTTCAAAATCTAAAGTCGTTCCACAAATTTAATTTTTGGTTGGGGCAAGAAAAAATTCTTTTTTTTTTTTAATTTTGAACTAAAATTATGCAAAAACTTGCATAGAGAAGAGATTTTGGGATTTTGGATAGCTACTACTCTTTGGGTGACATCCTTGAGAGGTTGTAGGGTATGCTTGCTCGGTTTTGTGGTTACAATAACTTTTCTATTGGTGTACTCAGATGTTGGGTGGAAGATTATCTAGATACTAGGACCTTCTTATAGGAGTATATTTGTACCTTTTGGAGTTCTTGGTGTAGTGTGTCTTCTATCCTAAATTCAACTAGATAAAAATATATCGTATCGAGGTGTTGGTTTGGTGCAAGCACCCTCTTTAGAAATTATTGGCATAAACTTATCAAGGATGAACATATTAGGTTATTGTAGGAAGCCAGATCTAGAAAGAGGGTTCCTATTGAGTCATAAATTCTACTTTTTGAAATTTGAAATAAATGTTCTTGATATATTTTGGGTGGGAACCAAATGTTCATGCCCTTGAAACTATTTTTGAGTTATAATTTTTTTCCTTCCTTGCTTTAGATAGATCCACCTCTTTTCTTATAGGGGTTCAAAGCATTTTCTATTTTTTTTTTTTTTCTCATTAAAAAATTTAATTGCTTTGTAACAGGTTAGGGGACCCTTTAAAAACCCCTTATGGTACCCAATCAATCAAAAATATCTATATCTATATCTATATATGTATATATATATATATATATATATATATATATATATATATCACAAATAAAATATAATTACATTTTATGAAAATGAATATTCTATAAACTCGCAACACAATAACATAAGCATATTTAATTATCTTTTTAAAATCTACATATATAACAAATAATATTAAAAAAAAAAAATATTAAATACATAATTTTACTTCTACTTAAACTTATGTTTACTTTAAAAAAATTGAAAGAAATATAATTAATCTTTTCATCAATCTAGATAAATATGGTTGACAAATTTTAATAGTTTTATGTTTAATTAATTTTTATTTATCTCATAAAAACATTATATATATATATATATATATATATATATATATATATATATATATATATATATATATATATATATATATATATATATATATATAAATTTGTGTAAAACATCCCAAAAGGGATGCCATTTTCGGGTAAGACCCAAGGAGGCAGGAGTATCCATTTCACTAAAAATGCCCAGGACTCGGACCTGGCCTACCACCTTTGACATACTCAAGGAGCAAACAAACACACAAAACCAATTTAAAAATAAGTAAATAACAACAAAAAAAATAAAATAAAATAAAAAACATGCTCTTTGAGTGTGTCAAAAACAAAAGCACAACCAAAAACACACAATAAGATAAAATAAACCACAACACAAACAACATAGAAAAACACAAGAACCACATAAAAAAACACAAACAAGACAAAAACAACAGAACACTACAAACACCTAACAAAAAAAACATGAAAAATAAACACAACTAAAACCTAAAAAATTACAAAAATTAAAATAAAAATAAAAAACAACCAACAACAGACAATAAAAACAAAAAACATAGAAAACACTCACACATAAAAACACGAATTAACACAAACAAAGAGAAACCCAAGAACAAAAACGAAAAAAACATAAGAACAACAAAAAACATAAAAAAAAAAAAACACAAAACAACAAAAACACAAGAACAACAAAAAATAACACAAAGAACACAAAAAAAAACAAAACAAAAGATCCCACCCACCTTAAAAAACCAAACAAAAAAAAACAAAAAATAAAAAAGAAAAAAAATTGAACATAACAATGACCTATCTAGACTAGAAGACTATAAAGAATAGAATGAGCTAGGGAACTAAAAAAAATTGAATGAACCAAAGAGAAGCAAAAAAAAAAATGCAAGAAGAAACTAGGTACCTTCAGAACTGGAGCCATCCATAGAAATTATAGAAATAAGAGTTTCCTTAATTTGAGAAGCCAGAAGCCCACCATCTAGGAGGGTGGCCATAACAAGTAAGATCACCTTTGTCCAAAGCCCAATTAGCTAAAGCATAAGCACTCTTGTTTTTATCTCTGACCACATGATTATAATCAACTTTCAAAAATCCCATCTGGATTAATTGAATCTTCTCAATAATTATTTTTATTCTCTAATCCGCCTTATGATTTTTAGGAGGAGTCTTCAAGATATTATTCATAAGTTGAGATTTAGACTCAACTAACACATTTTCCCATCCAACCTTAGTAGCCTCCTGAAGGTCTCTAACGATACCATACCCCTCAGCAATTTTATTGGAAAGAATACCCAAATTCTCAGCAAAAGTAAAAACCAGGGAGCCATCTTAAAGTCTACCAATTCCTCCCACATTGGCTTTTTTAGGTTCCCTCTAGAGGCTCCATCAGTATTGAATTTTCCAAAATCCTTTGGAGGAGGTTGCCAATTTCTTGTCCTATCCATCTTACTAATACTCACATTCCCTTTAATTTGGTTGCCCTTAGAATATTTAATCTTCAATCTTTGCATCACTTGATCCCATATTTGGTGGGAGTTTTGGGGGTGATTAAGGAGTTGATGGACTGATTCAACTAAGTTGGCTATGGTATTTTGCCAAATATAGTGAATATCCTTCCTATCTTGATTAAAAATTTGATTGTTCTTTTCATTCCAAAGATTCCAAAGAAGAATTATCAACACCCTCTTGATTAGGCCAATCCCTCCAAAGCTATTCAAAAGTAAAAAAATTGGACCACTGTAAGCCAAGTAAAGTGGCAATTCTCCTCCATAGCTCAAAGTCTAAAGTACAAAACATTATATATATATATATATATATATATATAATAAATTAATTGCATACTAAACATGAAAAATAACTATTATTTGTTTTACAAAGCAAAAACAAACATTGATTAGCTACAAAATATATTCATTCGTATTTTAAAATAATATGACATAAAAAGTGTTATTGTATTGGAAAAGGTATTTAAAAATTATTCATAAGAAAATTAATGTAATTTAATATTGTTGTATTGGAATTACTCATATCCTTATTTATATACAAATTATTAATTACTTTTGTTCTTCTTTTGATTGTTTTCTTCTATTCCTCTTCTTCATTAATACCTTTCTTTAAATATTATCCTTTTATTCTATTGAAAATTTTATCTCTTAAAAAATAGATAATATCATCTTCTAATTTAAATTATTGTTAAAAATTATAACCCATATATTTTAGGCCTAGGCTATTTTCTTGGCACATGATTATTTTAAGGAATAAGGTTGACTTATATGCAACTATTTATTATATTTGGCACAATTTTCGAACAAAGCATCTTCTTATATATGGAAAAATAAAAATAGTGATATGGAAGCACACCCAAAAAAGTCAAATTAAGGAATATTAGTTATTTTGATGCCTAAATAAAAATGCCTTGTATTTCTAAAAGGAATATTAGTTATTTTGATCATAAAAAATGTGAGTCATATGGAAGCATAACCAAAAAAGTCAAATTAAGATTCCACCCAAAACCTAAAGTAGGGATCCAGGGCTTACACCAACAATCTTGAAATAAAAAAATTAGGCAATTTTAAACCCTAAGCTAATAAACTAAAAAAATCTATATATTTTAGTGACAATAGATCTTAGATCTAAATATCTAGATCTAAAAAATACTAACAAATTGTGTACTGCCATGCATCACCTATGGGAATTTGAATTCGATATAATAAACCTAAGGGGAACCCCAAGGAGCAAATATAAAATATATCATCTTCATTGATTCCTTCTCATTCTACTTATGTTCAAGCAAATCTAATGCTTGAGGACTACCCAAATATTTGAACTGGTTTCAGACATATTTAACTCATCCAAATTCGGATTGAGCTGAAAATTTGAGGGTAGATGCCTAAAATACCCTAGAATGTCTCCACAAATTTTTAGATCATTTGGATAAACACAAGTCCTAGCACATCCCTATGTGTGAATGATATTTTTGGCAAGCGGTTGTGCAAGGGTTTCATCTAGATTGAGTGCAAGAAGCTCTAGAGGTTGGTTTTTGGGGCCTTCGGGCCCTAGCAACCAATATTTTTATGGTTTTTACTCAATATTTTAGCGGGATATATTGCAGGGGATCCAAGATGGGTTAGAAATATATCTTTCAATAGATCATGTTATGATCTTAAGTGAAAATAACTTCCAATTTTCTGCACAAAATAAAAGTGAAAACCATACCTTTCCACAATGTCTAGGACAAGGATTAAAGAGATCATGAAATAAGTTTCAAGCAGCTGATAAAAAAATGACTCGAATCTTAAGTGACTCTGGTGCTAAGGTGCACCCGCAAAATAAATCTACTATGGAAACCCTTGTCAAGGGTAAGAATTTTGAAGACTCAGTCATAAAAATGAATTTTAAGGATGCCCTCTATGGTGGACAGCCTCAGCCCAATGTTAATATTAATCTTAGGGCTTCCCATAAACCTCTAAGAATACCTAATATTGATCCTACGCAAAAAGAGTCAGGATGTCTTAAAGCAGCTAATGGAACTTCGATTGTTAAGCTTGATATGGGTAACATTCATACTGGCATTGAAGATCTAGAAAAAAGAGGACTAATTTATTGGTTCATGGGTTTTCATCTAAGCCAATCTACTTTCAAAGTTTAGGCTAAAAAAAGTTGGAAAACTAAAGGTGAGTTAAAAATTTTTCAAGGGGTCCCTAGTTCTTTGGAAGGGCAGGGCTTTTCATGAAGCATCGACATACTAAATTTAAAGCGAAAGAAGATATGCCTTCTATAGCTCCTGTGTGGGTTAGAATCTTTGGTCTCCCTATTGAATTTTGGAATCCTACTATTTTTTCCTCAATTGGAAACTCTTTAGGAAATTTTATTATGACTTCTGATTGTACTCAAAATTTTGAACATATTATTTATGCTCTGATTTGTGTTTTGATGGATTTTTACAAACCCTTACTTAAAATGATCACATTACAATTTGGGGAAGACACTTGGGAGAAAGTAGGGGACTATGATAACATTTATTTTTGTTGTATATTTTGCCATGAATATGGTCATTTGGCTAGTGATTTCCCAAATACAATTCCTGATCAAAAGAAAGAAGATATAAACTCAACAAGTTTCCAAATGCCTAAGAATAAGAACACTCATAAAAAAATAAGTTATGAAGGATCAATCAAAGTCATTTGCTAATATGTTTGAAATAATTTCTATGAATGATGTCCCAAATTAGGAAGAGGAAATAATGGAAATAAAAATATTAGAAACACAATTTAATTAAGAAGTAAAAAACTCAGAGATAAACCAACAAATCAAATATTTTCAATAGAAAAAAAAGGAGAAAATTTACACAAGAAAAACTATATTTTAAATGTCAAAACTTTAAATAATACATGTCCCAATATATAATCTATTGAACCCTCTAGTAACACTTTGGTTGTGTATGAGCATTCTTCAAGGTTAGAAGCCATCTCAGATTCAACTAGAGTAAGTCAAGAAACAAGAAAAAAAAAAACTGAAAATGGATTCTAATCAAAAGGTAGGTCACAAGACCAATCAATATAATATGGTGAAAGAAGGTAAGAGAAAAATAAGATTAATGCCATTCCCAAATTTTTTAGCCTTGGTATTAATGAATATCATCACTTGGAATATTAGAGGACTTAAAGGGATTCTTTAAAAATAAAATAAAATTTGAAGAATGATTCAGATAAATCATCCACATCTTGTTTTCCTTCAAGAAATAAATATGTCAATAGAGGATATGGACTCTATTGCTAGTAAAATTTGGCTAGTTGAAAAGTGGTTTCCCTTATTTCCCAGGGAACTTATGGTGACATTGCTTTTCTTTGGGATACAAAAGTGTTCTTTTGGCTATAGCTATTCAAAGTAGACATTCCAATAAAATTATGCTCTACATTATTTTTTATGCTCTGACTACTTTGTAGGAAAAAAGAAGACATCGGAAGGATATGACTTATATTATCTCTGATTTTCCTAGATATTAGATCTTGATTAGAGGATATTTTAATGCCATCCCCTCTCTAGATGAGAAAATAGGGGGAAATAAAAATTTGGATAGAAGCACTAACCTCATGAGCAAATATATTACAAACCTTCATCTTGTGGACATCCAACCAGATAATGGCCTTATGACTTGGTCTAACATAAGGTAAGGCTTAGGTTGTATAATGGAGAGACTGGATAGGTTTTTCCTCTCTGAAAAATTCCTAATCCATGGTCACATTCCTAAAGTGAAGACACTTAATAATGTTGGTTCGTATCACTGGCTAGTCATGGTGGAAATATGGAAAACCAATGTGAGTTTCTCTCCTTTTCATTTTCAATTAATGTGGCTTAGAGATAGTTCCTATAGACCTCGTGTGCAATAATGGTGGAAGGAAGGTAAGCCTAGGTATAGGACTAAGATATTCTATTTTTCCAAAATATTGCAATACATTAAATCCAAAATCAAGACTTGGAACTGGAAGGAGTTTGGGGATGTTCATAAAAAAATAAGAAGTTATTTCTCAACTTGAAAATTTGAATAAGAAAATTCATTTATATGGCCTCATAGAGAGTAGAAGTGCAGATGAAATTAAACTCACAACTCAGTTAGAGGAATGGGAAAAAAGAGAATAACTATTATGGAAGCAAAAATATAGAATTTAATGGCTGAAAGAAGGAGATCGAAACACAAGTTTCTTCCAAAAATCTCTTCTACCTCGAAGATCTCATGACTTTATTTCTTCCCTAAAATCAGATTCTGGAGATGTTGTCTTCACTTGGGATGGCATGAACTCTATTTTTGTTGATTACTTTTCCAATATTTTTATTGCTACTCCTCTTGAATCAACTTCTCAACAAAATGTTCTTCAAGAAATCCCTCCTATTATCACTTCTAAGGAGAAATCTATTTTTACTACTCCTATTAATATCAATGAGCTTCAACAATTTATTTTTAAAATACAAAAAGAAAAAACCCTAGGTCCTAATGGTTTTCCCATTGATTTGTACCAAGAGTTTTGGGATTTCCTTCATGCTGATTTATTAGAGGTGGTGAAAGAAGCATGGAAATCCAAATAAATTTTGAAGTTTATCAATAAAAATTATGTTACCCTTTTTTCAAAATCTCAAGAGGTTGATCATATATCCACTTTTAGACCTATTTCTTTATGTAATGTTCTTGTCAAAATCATTACTAAGATCATGGTAGAAAGGTTGAAGCCTATTTTGCATAAGATTGTTTTCCCTAAACAAGGGGGTTATGTGGAAGGGTGCAAAATAGTAGATGAGATAGTTCTTGCTCAAGAAGCCATCCATCCCATGGATATGTAAAAATATCTTTCCATGTTCATTCTATTAGACTTATCCAAATCTTATAACAAAGTGGATTGACACTTCCTTATCAAAGTTTTGAGGCAATTTGGTTTCTCTCAAGATTAGATGGATTGGATTATGGGATGTATCTCTTTACTTTCCTACTTATTTCTTATCAATGGTAGGCATTCTTAGTATTTCTCAACTTCCAGAGGTATTAGGTAAGGTGACCTACTATCCCTTTATTTATTCATCATTATTGTTGAATGCTTGGGTAGGACTATAACCAAAAATATAGAAAACAAAACCGCTGATGGAGTTACCATTGCTCATGGAGCTAGACCTATCTCCCATCTTCAATTTTTTTATGACTCTACTCTTTTAGGTAAAGCCACAGTTAAGGAAGCTTCTAATATTAAGAAAATGAGTAGCTATTTTTTCTAAGGCTATTGGGCAATTGATAAATGAAGACAAATCTAAATTATATTCTTTAACTGCTCTGCCAGATAGGAATCCATGGTCTTGTATAAATTGAGATATAATAAGACATCCCTTCCAATCACTTATTTAGGTATTCCCATCAATATTCAAAGGTAGAAAAAAAATTGGAATTGGTTGTTGGACAAAGTCAAGAAGAAAATTGGAAAGTGGACCAATATTTGTCTTTCTTCTAGGGGTAAAATAACCTTGGTAAAATCAGTCCTTCAAGCTATTCCTATTTATGTTTCTTCTGTGTTGAATATCTAAAAGGATTTTCTTTGAGACCTTGATCAAATCAATCATCGGTTCCTTTGGAGTGGTACTAAGGAGAAAATAAAATGGGCATTTGTGAATTGGGACACTTTATGTCTTCCTAATAATGAAGGGGGGTTAGGATTCCAGTATTCTATTTATAACAACAAATCTTTAGCTTCTAAATTATATTGGAGGATTTTGCATAACCCCAATGCTCTTTGGGCCAATAATATTCGTGCTAAATATGCTAAGAACAAAAGTCCTGAAGACCTTGTTTGCTATCAATTGCCTACCAAAGGTTCTCCCATTCTAGTAGTTATTAAGACTCGTGAGGATTTGATAAAGAAAAATTTATTTTGGATCATTCATAATGGTCAGTAGGAAAATTATTGGACAAATTCTTGATATTTTCACAAGACTTTGATAAATTAGTTTCCTTATTGGAGGACTTGGATGGAGGAGCTTCACTAAGCTAACTAGATAAATATGGCTAATTATTGTCGATAGCATACTGTTAATTCAAAGGTTGGTAGATATTTGATTCCTATTGAGACTGTCCTATTCAAATCCTAAAAAGGTAAAGAGAAATATATCCAAGGCATCCTTCATATGAGATATCGATCTTGGTCCCATGAAAAATATTGGTTTGGATGGAACAACACTACTAACTGTGAGTATTCAGTTCCTCAAGGTTATTTGACCTTATGCTAGAATAATCCCAACCAATCATCTAACATATTTTCTTAGTTGTGGTATGAAAATCTCTAGCCTTACGTTAGGTTATTTACTTGGATTTTATTACATCGTAGGGTGCTTACTAGTTAGTAACTTATGAAGTGTGGTTTTCATGGCCCTTTTATATGTGAAATGTGTGGAAAGAATGTAGAAACTCTCAGTCATATTTTTATTGAGTGTACTTTAGAATTTGAGCTATGGAGGAGAATGACCACTTTACATGGCTTATAGTGGTCCACATTTTTTTACTTTTGAATAGCTTTGGAGAGATTGGTCTTAAAAAGAGGGTGTCGATCATTTTATTAGGCAATTAGTTTGAGTGGGTTCTACCATTGTTCTTTGAAATATCTGGAATGAAAGAAACAATTTTTTTTTTTTTCAAGATAGAAAGGATATTCACTATATTTGGAAAAATTCCATTGCCAAATTAGTTGAATCAATCCAACAACTCCTTAATTACCCCCAAAAATCCCACCAAATATGGGATGAAATGATGCAAATATTGAATATTAACTCCTCTAAGGGAAACTATCTTAAAGGGAATGTGAGCAATTACAAGATGAATAGAATAAGGAACTAGCAACCTCCTCCTAAGGATTTTGGAAAAGTCAATATTTATGGAGCATCTAGAGGGAACCCTAGAAAAGCTAGTGAGAGACGAATTGGTAGAATTTCAAATGGCTCCCTGGTTTTTACTTTTGCTAAGAATTTGAGTATTTTTTCCAATAACCTTACTAAGCGGTATGGTATGCTTAGAGGCCTTCAAGAGGCTACTAAGGTTGTTTGGGAAAAGTTTCTATTTGAGTTTGGATTTCAAATCATGATTAATATTTTGAAGACTCCTAAGAATCATAAGGTTGATTGGAGGATAAAAATAATTATTGAGAAGATTCAATTAATCCAGATAGGATTTTTAAAAGTTTATTACAATCATGTGGTCAGAGATCAGAATAAGAGTTTTTATGCTTTAGCTAATTAGGATTTGAACAAATATGATCTTACTTGCTATGGCCATCCTCCTAGATGGTGGTATTCACAAATTATGGAAGCTCTTCTCTCTATCATTTCTTTGGATGGTTCCAGTTCTGGAGGTACCTAGTTTCTTTTTGCTTTATTTTTGCTTCTCTTTGGTTCGGTTAGGGTAGTTTAGTTTTTTGAGGTGTGTGTTTTTTGTTTTTTTTGTTTTTGTGTTTTTTGTATTGTTTTTTGTATTGTTTTTTGTTGTAATTGTGTTTTTATTGTTTTGTGTTTTTTTTTGTTATTGTTCTTGTGTTTCTGTATGTATGTGTTAATTGGTGTTTTTTGTTTTGGTGTGTGAGTGTTTGTTATGTTTTTTTTTATTGTCTATTTTTGGTTGTTTTTTTTTTGTTTTATTTTATTTTATTATTTTTTAACGATTTGGTTGCTTTTGTTTTTCATGTTTCTTTTTTTTGTCTTTGTTTCTTTCTATTGTTTTTGTCATGTTCATTTTTTATGTTGTTCTTGTGTTTTTTTGTGTGGTTCATATTGTGATTTTTTTATCTTATTGTGTGTGTGTTTGACTGTGCTTTATTTTTTTGACACATCTTCTTGTATGTTTGTGTTTGTGTTTGTGTGTTCTTATTTTTTTATTGTTTCAGTTTTATTCCTTGAGTATGTCAAAGGTGGTAGGCCAGGTGCGAGCCCTGGGTAATTTTTGTGGAAGAGATACCCATGCCTCCTTGGGTATTACCCAAAAGTGGCATCCCTTCTGGGATATTTTCCACAAAAAAAATCAACTCTAATGCTTGAACTATTTTATGTCTAGAGCGCTCTAGTCAAGGATTGGAAAGTTGGTGTCATTTCTCTAGTAATAAGTTTGCTACATATTTCTCTTGCTTGGGACTATGAGAATAATGAGAACTCATGGTATGAGAAGGAGAAGGAGAATTAGTTACCACAATTTTAATATTTAGTTTTTGAGGTGTGACTTTGGTGAGGTGCAGGAGTCTGAGTGATCATAATTTTTTTTTTTGAAGCCCTACACCTTTTTGCTCTTCCACCATTTTTGATGACTATGGGACAAAAAATCCAACATCCTTTGTTGCTATTTGGGTGTGTTTCACCTTTTTGCTATTTAACCATGGAAGGATATACAATAGTTGGCATGGGGTATGGTTTTGGCTTAGTGTGAAAAATAAATGCACAATTCTTAACCTTGTATTTTGGTGCTTGAAATCTAAAGTAGCTATTTTAAAAGTTAATATACACCACTCATTATTAAATAGTGGTATCCCCCATATATATCTTGATAACATCCTATATGTCCTTAGAAATATTGACCTCAACATAAACCCTTTTCTATGGGTGGGCATTAAAAACCTTTAAAAATTCAACCAATAAGACACACCCTATGACTATATCCATGTGTTTCGAAAAGAGCCAAAGGAAGAGGGAAATACTAAATAACATAACCTATACTAATACCTTATAAGTTTTATTGGTTGCACACTAGGTATATGAATTTGTGGGCATGCCAAAGTAAATATTGCTTTTCAAATCCACTTAAATCGATAATAAGGTCGATGTGCACTCTTTGGACTACAACTATGAGATTAGGAGATTCAAAGAGAAGGGAATTTTGAGTTAGTTTTTATAGTTAAGTTACTTTGCCTAGCTAATCTATGTAAATGGAGGAGTTATAGACTAAATAAAAATGCATAGGGTTAGAAAGATGAGCTAAAAGTGGTATAAATTTAGTAACATCAAGAGATATCATGCAAATAGTCTCACAATTCAAAACCAAATTGAACACCTAACATAATAGCTTACACCCCTTATGCATTCTAAAAATTTATCATTAAGCACCTTTAAAATTGATACATTATTCCACAACCATAATGGGAACCCAGGCAGAAATCTAGAATGCAGAATAACTATAGTAGAATATTCGTTCATAGATTTAAGAGAAAGTCATTAACATCGTAAGACATATGTACATATTTTGCACAAGAAGTGGGTAGGAGTCTATACAAAAATCTAATTCTCATTTAAGAAGGCATATAGAATCAATCAATATAATCATACCAATTATAAATGCCAAAGAATTGACCATAAGAATGTTTTACATTCTAGTATATATAGATATTTTACATTGTATTAAGTTATCCTAGAATAATTGGTGTCAGAGCATATTGTAGGTTTTAAAGCACATGTAGAGAGTGGTCGACACATTCAAATCAATTGTGCTTAACTACTTCAAGCATACCCTATTGATTCATTTGTTCTTATAATGCTTTATTTCTAGCTCGCTTCATCTAGGAATGTATACAACCTGTCAAAAGTTGAAGCTCTTGATGTTGATATTATTACCTTCTAAAGTATTTCACCTCTTGAGGTGTTAGATATTGGGTGTTAGGTGTAATGCCTCAATATAATCTTCACATAGCATTATTTTACATTATTTTAGATATTTTTTCTATATCGTTGACATCAACATTACAGTCCATTCGGTTGACCTTGTATTCATTGCTTGGCTATCATATGTTGGGTGATGAGTGTTGGGTCTTGTCCCTTTGATTTTAATCCTCTTTGAATAATTACAGATATTGAACTTTTATTATCTTCTTGCTAACATTAGCATTTTATATACCTAATAGTCTTTTCATACTTGGCCAAATTTTACTTTGATTTTATTGGTTTCTAAGTTCAATACCTTAGCATAAAATATTATATGATGGAAATCTACTTAGTGCCCTTTTATCTGCCCTAGCCTATTTTGCATCTGGCCACACCTATATACAATTTACTTCTTCTAGAAATATTTCAATCTACTTTGTTAGCTCTACTAGCTTCTTCAGTTGCTGTTTAAAACTACTATATGCTCATTATTACACTACTTTTTAGCAAAAGAACTATCTGGTCAAAAATATACCACATAGTGGATATAGGTGAGAAAATTCACCTACAAGTTTTTTTCTTATAAACTAAAAATTCCCAATTCCATAAAAAGAAGACCACCAAGGAGCTTCTCATGGAACAAGGTCCATGCTTATAAATTTCCTTTGAATGAGCAACATATACAAACTAAAAGAGAAAAAATCCTTTGTCAGGTTTAGAAAATAATTGAGATTGAAACCATGAGGAGCCTAAGTTGAGCTAACCCAAAACCACAATGTTAGTTCATTGAGAATGAGTCCCATAAAATACCCAACTAGGGTAAACGATTCTATCCATTGACTGTCATTATCAAACTGTAACAACCCAAGTCTACTACTCACCTGGTTGCATAGTCTAAAGAAAAAATAAACCCAATATATATTTTTTCCATTACATTAATCATTTAGTAATAACAAGTTTTACTCAGTTATCAAGTTTTTTCTACAGGTTATATATTTTGGTTCACCCAATAGTTATAAATTCATTTTAAGATATTGTAGCATAGGTATAACGAAAGTGACCGAAAGACAACCATTTGATCAAACAACTAATTAGAAAATAGATTGTTCAAAATGTTGCTTTTATTCATCAAGAGTGTCTAGGTTACAAAACAAGTCTCCCTATTTTCTTCACAAATATGAAGCATTCTGATGGTGTCCTTTAGAGCTCCTCAATGAAGGTGGGCTTCTATGCACGTGTGCCACCGATAGTCTATTGGTGTGTGTTATTTTATACCTATTTTTGGGCCTAAAAAATATTGTTAGTGTGTTTGGGGGCCTACCTTGGTCAAGCCCCTTGATTAAGAAGACAAAATTGACTCTAAACTAAAGTAAAACATGATGTAAAATGATGGAAATGATGTAAAAATCATATTAAACCAATGTGTACCTAAAATAGTGTTGTAGGCTTGTTGTAGGACTACATTGTAGGGTGGAGGGTGAAATGGACCCCAAGTTCATAGGTTGGGGGATGATCTATTTTGTGGTTGACTTCTAATGGAGATCTCCTACATGGATGGTCTTCAGAGGTTATCCTATGCTATTTTTTGAAGGTAAAGTAGTAGAAGATGATTTTGGTATGATTTCAGCAGCATCTGGGTATGTTTACTAAAAATATGTGAGAGTTAAAATGAGGGAAAAGACCCTCTATTTATAGGAAAATCCAAGGTTAGGGGGGTGGTTAGGCATACCAAACCCTAGAGTCAATTCCTAGAAAGGTTAGGTTAGGGTTTATGAAGTGTCAAGCTTACATTCCCTAAGAGAAATATCCTATCCTCACACATGTGTGAGGAAGGATTAGGGTTAACTAGGGTTAGCTAACTCCTAGGTTGGATGAGGGTTTAGTTAGGATTTCTAGGAAATATCCTAACCAAATTAGGGTGCACACATGTGTGAGGACATTTTTAGGACTAATTTGCTCATTAATCCTAATTAAACCCTATTTAATGATAAAGTGCAACTTAAGTGAAATTCAATCACAAATTAGAATCCTAATTAGTCTAATTAGGGTTTTTGGTAGGAAATGGTCCTATGAGGCCCTAATTAAGTGTAGGAAAGGGCTTAGGTTACCTTAGGGAGCTAATAGGTGGTCTCCTAGTGGATAGGAAGCATTTTGGGTGCATTTTACCTAGTTTTGTAGGTTTTGAGCCTACGGATAACTACAGTGGCCTACGATGGCCTATGGCGGCCTACAATGGCCTATGATGGCCTATGATGGCCTATGTAGACCTACAACTACCTATGCAGATCTACACTTATCTGAGATTTAGCATGTATAACTTTTAGGTGTCTACATTTACCCCTTTTTGTACTATACTGTGTGAAACATAGTTTAGTGCAAAATAAATTGTGATGGGAGAAGGCAACGTGGTGTTTTTGAAATGGGGGAGAAAGGATAAGGGAATAATGGATCCAATCAAAGGTATGTAGCTACTCGAAGCGTGACCATACAACATTGATTGATATCCAAAAGAAGAAGGGAGAATATGAAGAGGAGAAGAATGGAATCCAATCAAAGGTATGTAGCCACTCAAAGTGTGACCATACAACATTGATCAAGAGCCACAAGGAGGAATATGATCCAATAAAAGGTATGTAGCCACTTGAAGCATGACCATACAACATTGATTGATAGCCAAAAGAAGAAGGAAGAATATGAAGAGGAGAAGAATAGAATCCAATCAAAGGTATGTAGTCTCTCGAAGCGTGACCATACAACATTGATTGAGAACCACAAGGAGGAATAGGATCCAATCAAAGGTATGTAGCCACTTGAAGCATGACCATACAAAATTGATTGATATCCAAAATAAAAAGGGAGAATATAAAGATGAGAAGAATGGAATCCAATAAAAGGTATGTAATCACTCGAAGTGTGACCATACAACATTGATTGAGAACCATAGGGAGGAATATGATCCAATCAAAGGTATGTAGCCACTCGAAGCATGACCATACAACATTCATCGATAGTCAAAAGAAGAAATGATAAGTTGAAAAAGAGGAGAAGAATGGGTGAATGTGAATGATGGTATGTGGATGGATGGCTACAGATGGAACATGATGGTGAAACTAATGATTTTGCCAATTTGGTATGATGTATTTGCAATATCATACTTGGTTGTTTGTGAGGGCAACTTATGAATACTTTGATTTTATGACCAATGCAAGATGGTCCAAATATGAATAGAACAAATGCCTATTCAAATTTTTTCTTCCGATTGATTGATGAGTGCATGATGACACATGTCAAGCCATTTGAGCTGAGTGGCATGGATGAATCAAGCATAACATTCAGTATGTGGTCACCATCGATATACATGAATGAAAGCAAGACATCTTCGATATTGCACATGGCTCTCATGACTTAAAAAATGTTTGATTTGGGATGAGGTTTATCTTGAGATAATCTTCAGCAAAAAAAATTGTAGATAAATGTGATATCCATGATTTGGATGTTTGATTGTTTGGTTGCATGCAAAGCGGATTTGTATATGAATACCCCCTCAAACAAGGAATCAAAAATGATACAAATGAAATGTGGTGATTGTGGTGATGAGTCGATTGATAGAATAAAATTGTGATAAAAGGTGGAGAATGTGGTTTAGGAGGGGTGGAAAGTCAAGAAGAAACTACTAGAGTGAAAAAAGTTGAAAATTGTGTGTTGTGGTTGATTTCATAGGGTGACCTATGAATTGGAATGCGGTTCGTAGGGTGGCCTGTGAAATGGACTATAATTTGTGGGGTGGCCTATGAAATAAACTGCAATTCCTAGGGTGGGGGGTGAATTAGGGTTTTGGGGAGTATAAAACCCTATTTGGCATGTGGGAAGGTCATTTTGCACTTTTGGAAGAGTTGTGAGGAGGAGAGGGAGGAATATTTGGTGAAGTGAAGCACTTGCAAAACTTGGAATGAAGGTGAAGATGGTAAGAGGGTAGGTGAGCACTAGTGGCCGATGTGGGACCCCATTAGTAAGTACCCAAGACTCATCTTGTTTTGGTTTTGATTTGTGTGTATGTTTAAGTAATGCTGGAATGTGGGTTTTTGTGTGATTTTATGTTTGCATGTGATATTTGATTGAAGTGTGTGCACAAAGTGTCAAAGTGGCCAAATGGGTATCCAAAAATGTTGGCCATATTTTGATTGACCTAGATTTGGACTAGTTTGACCATGTGTGTGGGAATGATTGACTTTGATGATTGGGGGTAAATGATGCACTGTTTTCCAAATGTGATTACATTTTCACTATAAAGTGGGGAAATGGGTATCCAAAAATGTAATTTGTTTTTGAGTTTGATGTGGTTTGGTCAGTTGTGTGGATGTGTGTCATAGGATGCATGTTTGTGAAGTTTGACTATGCTGTGGAGTGTGAATGGTGTACTATTTTTGGAATCTGTTTGAACTTTCACTATGAAAGGGTGAAATGGGTATCCAAAAATATAATTTGTTTGGTATTTTATTGTGTGCTTGCATGTTTTGAAATTGTGCACCACAGAGTGTATGTGGATGAATGTGACTATTTGGTTGGGTGAAAAATATGCACTATTTTTAGAATCCGTTTGAAATTTCACTGTGAAAGGGTAAAATGGGTATCTAAAAATGTGATTTTTTTGGTGTTTTGTGGTGTGCTTGCATGTTTTGAAATTTCCATGTCTTGGAATGCATGTATGTAGGTCGCATGTTGTTTTTGTGCATCAAAAAAGTATTATTGGTGGATAGGAATGTAATGTGGTGCATGGGATATGCTATAGGAGTGTTGTAGATAATGATAATTTGAATTAAATGATGAAAATGAATAGAACATGTATGTAGAACTGATAAAAAGTTGTGTGATGCTTGTTTGATGGAATAGGTGAAGATGCTTGAGTCGTGACATCGTGTGCGGTCGTTGAGAGATGACCTAGGTGATGCATTGAGTGGGATGGATGTAGAGTGGTTGGGTGAGGTATGTCTAAAGGGTGTGTGGGATGTAGTGAGTATACATGCCAATAAGGCATACATTTTAGCGTTGTGTGAGAGGTGGGATCTAGATAGGAATACTTTTCACTTTCCTATAGGTGAGATGACCATTACACTGGAAGACATATATATGATATATAGACTATCGATAGAAGGTATTCTAGTGAGGGTGGTAGTAGATGATAGGCAACAATAGGTATTGCAGTGCATGTTCAATGCAAGGTGGGGGGAAGTTGATTATGGAAAGGGAATTGATTATGAGTATTATTGGCACAAGGAGTTGTTGTTTGATCGTTAGTGTGTGGTGATGCTCATGATATCCACGTATGCTCTATTGGATACTTTAGGAGTGAATTTCACCTAGAATATGTTGGATGTAGTATGCAACATTCTAAAGCATAAGGTAGTGTTTTCCTAGGAACTTACACTATTGGCATAGGTATATAGAGAGTTACACGATGTAGTGCACACGACATGGATGGGTTTGAGTTAGACTCCATTGCTGCATGTATAAGTATGGAAGCATATTGTAATGGAGTGTCCAACATTGTTTCCATACCATAAACATGAGAAAATGGGTGATTTTGTACCTTATACCTTGAGGTGGTGGATGTATGAGAAGAAGAATATGAAGAGGTCACATGAGGGTGATTATTTTTTTGGAGAGTATGGTTTAGCACTTTGAAGCTGAAGTAGATTCAGTGGAGGCACTGGAAGGGTGATGTGGTATGGAAGAAGGATGAGGAGTAGTTGGGAGTGATTCACCAAGGGTGATATATGGTAAGGTGGTATATGTGGTAGTCAAATTTATTTCCCTTCAGTAGGGTCCTATGCTAGTTGGGGTTATGGTAGGGGACACCATATACCCCTATTATGATATACAAGAGGTAGGATGATAGGGGGAGTCAACCTATTGTGCCTCTCTTGAGTGGTGAGAGGGATCCATCGATGGTTATTCCAGATGTGGATGATGCATGGTGGGTTACAACATCCATATTATGATGTACAACATCATAGTATGAGGTATGGTGGGTTACACAAAGTTGGCAACCAAGTATTGGGTTAATCGATTGGTAGGTGCAGCTAGTGAGTGGAGTGCTTGTACTAGGGGCATTAGGCTAGGACTAAAGGGAGGATAAAAGGATGAGATAAAGGAGCCTCTTCTATGGTAGAGGTGAATTTGAGATGATGGGTCTAGTATTACTATTGGGAGGTCACTAGATCGATAGGTCAGGTAGTGGGGAGCATCCCTTGGATGATATGGTGCCCATGGAGGAGGAGGGTGTGGATATGATGGATGATGATGTTGGAGATATGGGGGATATACCATTCTATATGTAGGAGAGGATGGATGCTAATGAGAAGCTTTTGGTACTATTGAGTGATAGAATACAATATTTGGAGGTATTTTGAGAGTGAGGGAGATTGGGCCTCAGATTTGGGGAAGTGGAGAGATGAGCACCATGAGTTGGAGGAGATATTAGTGGTAGTGGAGCTGGTGAGTGATGTAGAGAGGAGGGAGTTGGAGATATATGTATGTGAGAATATTGAGTGGAGTAGGTGAGACATGCTAATGTTGTAGAGGGTTTGCATCACTTGGTAGTAGAGACTATGCCTGGTGGGGAGAGATTGAAGGTAGAGGTGGTGAGGATGCAGTAGGTAGAGGTGACTAGGAATATCGAGTGAGCTACTCATGTGGTAGAGGTGTCATAGTTGCATATTTATATAGAGAGGCAGCGACATACACGAGAGAAGGTAGAGCGTGTGAGGGTAGAGGACCAGGTTATGATAGAGATGGTTGCTTTGAGGACTAAGGTAGATCATTTGTGGCAGGTAAAAAAAGAGGCATCGAGGTTGTTCCATGAGGAGGGGGTGATGAGGTTGTAGTGTGAGTATGCATTGATTGCATTGGGGTATCCACTTCTAGATTATGATGGATCATGGTCAAGATCGAGATCATGATCATGGACACATATGAATTCATAATAGAGTTGATGGAGCTCTCCATCGATAGTGCTAAGGGAGTCAAGGATGGTAGTGATAGTGGTGTTATAGATGATCGGGGTTGGATAGGTGGAAGTATTAGTGGGGGTATAGTTGCGAGAGGTAAGGCTAACATTGAGTGGGGCAGTAGAGGTGCAGAGAGTAGGGACAACTCTAAAGTTGAGTGGTGTGATAGAGGCACGTAGAGCGGGGCTAGTGAGGGTGACTCAGGAGGGGAGTGGTGAGACTCCTAGTGATCATCATGGTTGAGATGTGTTATGGATGTATTCCATTTTTGTAGCCTAAGGGTATTGTTGATCATGTGTTGTGAACATGTTCCATTTCTTTGTAGCTTAAGGAAATTTATTATTATATATATATATAGACACACATTTTGTTATGGTCCTATTTATGTGTTTGTGATGATTTGAGTTGAATGTATGTGTGATTTCTCATGTATGTGGAATGAATATATGTGCCTATGATAGCAGGTAGGAGAAATGATATCACTATAGTGTAGATGTAATGTAGAATGGTGTAAATGTAGATGAATGAATGTAGGATAGATGCAATGATGCATGTATGTGAATGCTGAAATGCATAGAGGAAGCACTCATATCGTAGCATAACCGGTGGTAATGTGATCCATTCTGTAATCTTAGGGATGTAGGATGGTATAGGGATTATGCAATAATCTTGAAAATCATAGTTATAGCAATCAAACCTCATGAGGAACTGAGCAAGGTCCATCTACAACTCATGACTAATATGACTAGGTTAGAGTCTATCAAGGACCAATGTGTGTAATAAGTGATGTTCATTTATCCATTTTGAGGGAGGTAGGACTAACCCGTTATAAACATATCCAAAGTAGCTAGCTCATCCACAAGCATGCAGTGATATGTACAAAAGAAGGTTACTAATGTGATATATGTGTCACCACTTGTAAGACTATTTCACTAGAAGGTAGACACTTAGAACCTATATCTAGAGATGGAAATTATCTCATGATTTTATGTTAAACATAAGGACCAAAGGCGATGAAGCATAACAGTTGTGTTTCTTTGGAGGCTTTTCCTTTTGTTTTCTACCCCTCATTTCTTGATTGCCTTTTTGTGGTACTCTTTCTTTTTATTATTTATTTATTTTATTTTTTTATGGGCATTGGATTTTGTTTTCTGCCCATTTTTATTATAATTTTATGCTTATCCCTTTGTTTATCCCTAGGTCATATTTTGACCATGCAAATGATAGGATGAGTAGGAAAAAAAAAATCTCTAGATGGAAATATCTATGCAAGGTGTTATCTTCCCTAGACTCAAAATTTACTTTTAAAGATATGACATGTGTGAATGGTCCCTGAAAGAAGTTGAACCAACCAAATAAAGCTATAAGGAGTGTAAGAACCTGTCAGCTAGAGGTGACGTTTGATTGACTTAACTAGTGAATGGTCAAAAATATACAAAACATCGTATACTCTATAATCTTGAGAAGGGGAGTGGACATGCAAGTGGTAATGCTAACAAGTGTGTATATTATTCCTACCATGGGTGCATTTCTATAGGGGGAATATACAAACATGAATGTAAACATTTAAAAGAAGATAAATGCATATAGATAATGGATGTAATGTGAAAGATATGACATGAAAGGAAAGTATCTACAAGAGGAATTTGGTGAGACCTAACTAGATGAGATTAGAAACTATGTCGAAAGAGAATAGGTGTGTGAAGAAATGATGAGCATAGGGAGTCATGGTAATGGTTGCCCCAATGTGTGGGGAGGTGTAGAAAATAGGAGAGAAGCATGTAACTAGGAGAATACATGTGATAATGACAAACAAAGAAAATAAGGAGTGAGAAGAGATGTAGAGGGAAATGAGGATGAAGAAGTGCAACAAAGAAGAAATAGTGAAGCAATGATGCAAGGAATATGAGAAGAAGAAGAAGAAAATGGGAAAATTAGCATAGGAATATTGAAGCATGACCATACAACAATGCCAAATATGAAGAAGAATAGGAAAGATAATAGAAAAATAAATAAGGGGAGAAAATAAGCTAAGACTATGTGAAGTGATGGGGATCAAGTCGTGAATGACTAGGTGAAGTGACGAGGTGACTAGGATTTTGGTAATTCGTGTAGTTGGATAACTATTAGAAATAATGAGGTGTGGATGTGAATTATTCATACGAGGGTGTAGGGTGAGGGACAAGATGATGTGGAGGGCTCTAAAGTCGAGTAGGAGAGAGAGCATGCTCGAGCTGTGGAAGGGATTCATCGAACAACATGTCTTGGAAAAGGGTTTCAAAAGTGTGACACACATCGATGTCATGCCTTGGTTGATGATGATAAATTCAAAATTGGTTCTCTCTGTAGTTTCATGGCTTAGGGTATAGTGGGTCGACAAGGTAGATCTCAGGTAGAACTAGGAGGTCTTGGTGGAGCAATTGGTGAAATGTTTGGGAGAGTGGTGTTGAACGGATAGGCATGGGATATATGTATGGCTTATATGGTGATGATCATGAAGAAGGTGGGGTAGGAATGAGTGGTTGGATTAAGGATCTAATGTCTTATGAGGGTCAGATCTGAGAGTTAGGAATAGACCTGGAAGAAGGTAAAGGGATGTAGGCCATGGTAGAATGGTAGGGAGGGGAATGGTAGTGACAATGACTCAAGTGTGACTCAAGGTTGTCAAGGTGAGAGAGGATGTGTTGGATATCGATGGGAGGAGGTGACGGAATTGAGGTAGGTGGGGATCAATATTCTAGTGTGTAAATGGGGTTTGGGTATGGGTACAAAGAAGATAATGAACGAGAAGAAGAAGGGGGATTGAAATTGTTGTACTAGTGGTAGAGTAGGCTAAAGTAGAATGCCATAGAGTGGAGATTGGTGGCATCTAGAGGATAGGTGGTATGGGATATGGTTTTATAGTAGATAGTGACAGTGGATAATATGTGGGAGAGCATATATAGAGGCGTCTTGAGAAGCATGCTGACATAGGTATTGGTCGTAAGGGGACATCCTACTCGGTAGGGGTGGAGGTAGTCCTGAAGAGTGTGCGTGAAGAGGTGTGGTTCCCCTATTAGGAGGATAGTATGTTGGTGAAGGTCAGTGAGCTAGGGAAGGTGGTAGATATGGATCTCTTAGATCAACCAAGTGAGGTGGGGATGGTCCCCATGCATGAGGGTCTAGTGGGTGAGAATGTTCCTCCTTATCTATAAATGAGGACAAGGAGATCTAGCTATCTCTGAAGTGAGGGGAATAGGAATAATTCCTATGGTAGGGTGAGCGAAGGTGGGGTGAAGTATGGTGATATGAATGTGATGATGTGGAAGACTAATGTACATGGACTAGGTTAGGTGGCATGGCAAGATCAGTCGGGGTGATCGGTATCAAAGGTAGTATTGGAAGGTCCTACATGATGGAGGAGTGGTATGTTGGATGTGTAAACCTAGAATGATGTATCTCTATGGTATATGTCATAGTTGGTGATAAGAGACCTGCAAAACCACAAGATACCAATAACATAAAAATGACTTAAAAAGCAAAAGCCTTTCTGTTGTGTAATAGAAAGTGAAAGTTATGAATTTGTGAGTGAAGTGATATATACAACATGATAGTGAAAGTATGTACAATTTGTGGTGTTGTGTACCTAGATGGGCTAGGCATTAAATGTGTGGAGGTGAATAATGTTGATGGGTTTAGGCTTGGTGCATCCTTTGATATTTTCCAATTGATAGGCACCAAAACCAAATTTGTGTGTGATGATGTATGGGCCTAGCCAATTGGGAGCGAACTTGTCTCGCTATTGGTGGGGTTGACTAGTGATTTGCTAATTTTCTTTGAGAACTAGGTCACCAATTTGAAACTCGTGTTGATGTACCTTACTATTGTAGGCACGGTGAAGGTGGTCTTGGTAGACACATGTGTTCTCAATGGTATGAATGTGTTGCTCATCCAAGAGTGTTAGTTGGTCAAGGTGGGCTTGACGAGCCGTGTCATCATTAATAAAGTATTTCATGGAGACTCATAAGGAAGGTATCTCGAGCTTGAGAGGCATAATGGCTTCAATGCCATAGACCAATGAGAAAGGGGTTGCCCCAGTGGGGGTATGAATGCTCGTATGATAGGCCCATAAGGCTAAAGGTATCTGATTGTGCCAATCATGATGGGATTCTACAACTATCTTATGAATAATGGAGAAAATGGTTTTATTAGTAGCCTCGGCTTGGTCATTACCCTATGGGTAGTACGAGGTCGAGAAGCTATGGTGGATATTAAATTTAGCGTAGAGGGCACGGATTATTTTATTTTTGAAAGGTGTACCATTATCGAAGATGATTTGGGAAGGGATGCCAAAGTGACATATGATATGGTCAGTGATGAATGCCATAATTTTGGCTCCCATAGTTTGGACTAGTGGGATGGATTCGACCCACTTTGTGAAGTATTCTATAGTAGTGATGATGAATTTATGATTGCTTGATGAAGCAGGCAAGATCTATCCAATAATATCTAGGCCCCATTGGGATAAAGGCCACATGGATTGGATAGGTTGGAGTGCTTGTGATGGTAAGTGTGTAAGGTTAGCATGTTGTTGACACTTGATACATCGCTTGACATACTCACAATAGTCATGTTCCATTTTGGGCCAATAGTAGCCCATGCGTAGAATGCATTTTGTGATAGCCATGCCACTAAAGTGGCCACTACAAGTGCCATCATGGATTTCTTGTACCACTCATTGAGATTCATGCGGTTCTAGGAAATGCAAAAGAATACCATCATGACTATAGTGATACAAAATGTCCCCCAATAGTGTATAATGGATGGCCCATTGTTTGAATGCTCGATGATGAGCATGTGGTAAATTGCAAGGTAGGAAGCCTAATTTGATATAATCCTTAATTTGTGAAAACCAAGGATCATGTGGTTCAGTGTGGACAACATGAATGCCATCATCATCTATGGAGGGTGAAGATGAAATGGTAGATTGTGTTAGAGTATGAATGGACACATGTGTAGTGTCAGATAGGGGGTTTTGCGATATTAATGACCCCAAGGAAGCCATTGTATTGGTAAAATGATTGGATGAGCATGGAGCAGCTTTGATATCATACCACTCAAGTTGGGCGAGGAGTTGTTGGGAAATTTATTTGTATTGTTGGAGGACTAGGTAGCGACATTTCCAGATCTCCTGGACTTGATTGACAATAAGGAGAGAATCACCAATGATGTGAAGGCATCTAATGTGCATAGAATGCACCTATTTTAAACTAAGAATGAGAGCTTCATATTCTACATTATTGTTTGTGCATGGAAAGCCTAATTTGAATGAAAATGGGAGAGGCTCCCCATATAGTGTGAAAAATACAATGCTTGCACCCCCAACATGTGTGCAATGGAAGCCATCAAAGAAAAGTGTTAGGTCAACTAGTATTTTTGGTTTGACATACTCTTTAGCTTCTTGAATATGGAAGATGGAATCATCAAGGAGCTAAATAAGGAGTGGTTGATTATCGGGCAATGGAGCCTCGACGAGTTGGTCTATGATGACCTATCCTTTGATGGATTTCTAAGAAATGAACTCGAGGTCAAATTCAGTGAGGAGCATAATCCATTTGGTGGTGTGAGAGTTATGATAACTCTTGTTCATCATATATTAGAGTGGGTTATCACAAGCAATGACAAATGTGGTGTGATTAAGCATATAGTGATGTAGTTTTTGTGTCATAAAGACTACAGCCAGACATAGCTTTTCCATGTATACATATCGATTTTTGTAGTTGACTAGCGTACGATTGATGTAATATATGGCTTGCTCATGGTTGAGCACATTATTTTGAGCTAATAACATGCCAAGTGCAAAGTCTATGGTAAAAATATACAAGATGAATGACAACTATGGATGTGGGGGAGATAATACTGGTGATGAAGTGAGGTAGGCTTTGATTGAATCAAAGGCCCATTGATAGTTTTCATCCCATTTGAAGGTGACCCCCTTTTATAAAAGGTGATTAAATGGCTTGCACTTATCTAAAATTTGGGTGATAAAATGATGTATGGACTGAATCTTGCCTTACAAGTTATGTAGTTGTTTGAGATTGGTGGGTGGAGGCATATCGATGATGGCTTTTAATTTGTTGGGGTCTACTTCAATGCCTCGTTGAGAGATGATAAACCCTAGGATTTTACCATAAGTAACACCAAAGACACATTTCTTTGGGTTGAGATGAACATTGTGTTCTAGAAGGTGATCAAATATCTTGCATAGATTAGCAAGGTGTTGCGAATATTCTTTGGATTTTATGATGAGATCATCGATGTAATATTCCATGATTTTATGCATGTAATCATGAAAGATATAAGTCATTGCACATTGGTATGTTACCCCAATGTTTTTAAGGCCAAAAGGCATGACCTTATAACAAAAGGTCCCCAAGGGGTTGTGAAAGATATTTTGTGCTGATCAACGGGGTTGATTTTAATCTGATTGTAACCAAAAAACCTATCCATGAGGGAGATAATTTTGTGACCTATGATAGATTCAATGAGTGATTCAATGTTTGGGAGGGGGAAGTTGTCCTTGGGATAAGCTTTGTTCAAATCATGGAAATCGGTGCATACGCGAACCTCGCCGGAGGGCTTAGGTATTGGTACCATATTGGAAACCCATTTAGGGTAATCAATAGGTTGGATGAAATCTACGTCAAGGAGCTTTTGGAGCTCAAATTTTACTAGCAACACAACCATAGGATGCATGCATCACAATTTCTATCTGATAGGTTTAGCATCTTTATCGAGAGTGAGATTGTGAACTACTAGGGAAGGATCAAGGCTAGGCATGTCCTTGTAGGACCAAGCAAATACTCCAATGTATTCCTTAAGGAAGGCTATAAATAGGATGCACTCCTCTAGGGAGAGGCTAGTGGTGAGTTTAACAATATATGGATTGGTGGGGTCATCACCAATATCAACATCAATTGTATCTTCCACAAGCATATGGGAGCCATCTTGAAGTTGTTCTAGGATTGGGATAAGATGGAGGTCATTGATAGCCTTGGGTAACTCAAATTCATCATCTAGATATATGTCAATATTATGAACCCATGAGATGTGAGGTGGGGTAGATGGTGAAGGTGCATTTGCCATGCATAAGATAGGTGGAGATAGTAAGAAGTCCTACACCGAAGGTGTTGGTGAAATGTGAGTGAAATCGATGAAATTAGGTCTTGGTGTGTCATCACGATTTGGGAGATGAGTATCAAAGTGGTGAGAATAAATCCACATCAACCAAGTTTATAGAAGCAATAGAGGTCATAGAATATGAGGAGTCCGATGAGGAAGACTTAGAAGTATTTGAACATCATGGGAGGTTTAACGATGGATGTAAAACCATGGGTGGAGAGCGAGGTCACATTGTGGATCGATGAAGTTATCGATAAGTGGATAATGGTATGGCCAAATGTATTAGGTGATGGAATAGAGGTAAAGTGTCACACTCTGGATGAGGAGAAGTGAGTGATAATGTAGCAAAGCTATTGAATAGATCATCAATACAATAGGCATATGTAGCATCAGAAAGAGGCACATATCTTGGAAGAAGGTGCATGGAATGGTGACGATGGAATGAGGAGATAGGATCTCATATAGGATGTCCATGTCAATGTAATATTCCACCGTGTGTGTAGGGATTGGCATGGGATGTAAAGAAAGGTCTTGAATCTCATCCTCAAGCGTGTGCATGGTTGAAGGGTGATAACCTAGACCAGACTTATCTATTGGCAATTGAACATGGGGGTTGATAGGTGTTCGTAACCCTTGTTCATAGCATCCTAGCTGAAATCTATGCCAATGGAAATGTTAGAGGTAGCGTAAGGTGAATTGGGGGTTTAACATGTGGTCTAGAGTGCCATAAAAACTATATTGTGGTGGTGGAGGTACAACAAATGGGAGTGAGGAGTCTATGCCTACATAAACAAAGTTGGTATGATTATCGAGAGGACCTAGTCGCACAATGGTACTTATGGTTAGTACCAAAGCTAAGAGATGATCAAAATCATGTGTATATTGGATTATTGGAGGTTGGACAAGAGCATCTCGAATGTTATAATCATTGAGCCCAAAATTTTTCATGAAAATTGATACTTGGGGTGTCGCACATGTTGGGGATCGAGGTGGTGAATCAGAATCTGAGGAGGATGATGCCAACTAGGAATCATGAATGATGGGAGGAGAAGAATGGAGTAATTGAGCATCTAAGTGGGAGGCTCACTGTTCCCAATCATGGCATTCAGCTATGGTGGAAGGAATGGTATGGTTCGCATGTGGGAACTATGTTGTGGGAGGAGGAGGTGTAGGTGTTGAGCTACAAGGAGATGTGAAATATCATTGTCATAGATAAAAATGAAGTGGGGGTGTTTGAAGAGTGGGAAGGAGAGGAGGTTATGTAGAGGAAGATGCATGAGATGTAATAGGAGGCCATGAAATACATCCTATTGTGGTAGATAGTTTTAGAGAAGAAACCACTAGTACATCCTATTGTGGTAGATAGTGTTGAGCATGAGTGGTAAGGTTGATCATTCCAATGATGCCACATGAGGGTGGATCTCATTAAATATTGTTAACCTATTTAGGTTACCCTTGAGGATTGAATTGAATTCCTTGGGATTCATCTCTTGATTTTTAGGTAGTAGGTTATGGTAGATCCTCAAGTTTTGATTTTGAGGTACGAGGGGGTTGGGGACTTGAATGGTACCCTAGTCAATAAGGTCTTGGACAAGACCACAAAAGGAGCAACTAGAATCTATATCATGGTCGTGTTATTGATGGTATACATAGAAGGCCCGCTCGATATATCCCTGAGGCTTGGGTTGATTTGGATCAATATGTTGAATATTTGGTAAGGTAATATGACATGCATTATACAATCACTAAAAAAAATATAGAAAAGGCTCAGATTGTGGGGTCAATTTACATTGTGGAAGTTGCAATCAAAGACCATAAGGTTGTGGTGGTCTTAGGGGAAGGGGTGCGCTAGTCTAGAACAACTGATACTATGGAGGGGGAGGTCATGATATGGTCAAAGAAGTTGTAGAAGCTACTACAACTTGATTGGTTTATGGTGGTCTATGATATGGTTGATTTGACGTATTTCTATTGAAGCAAATTTTGGAATTGTAAGAGGGTTTTTATCTAAGCTAGATCTTGCTAGATTGGACTTTTATGTCCTCAATGATATTGGATTGAGTGATAGCTTCCTCAAAAGTACAAAATTGATAAAGGTTTAGAGATGTGCAGATGTTTTTGTGACAACTCTTTGAGAAAAGTCTAACTAATTTAACGAATGGGAGGTTATGAGTGAGGTCATGTATGACCGATATCCATAGGGAAACAAACTATATTATGCAATCGTCATTGGCCTATCACAAGGTGTAGACATCCAAAATGTTTATTTTCTTCTTGATGTTAGTGGAAACATATTCCACAAATGAATTTTCTAGCTGCTTGAAGGTGAATAGGCTATGGTACAAGAGCATAGTGTACCAATCAAGGGCTTGTCCCAAAAGCAAGAGGGAAAAGATACATAACATGATGGGGTTGCTACTATGAAGTTGATAGTAA
This sequence comes from Wollemia nobilis, assembly GCA_028583015.1. Taxonomy (NCBI): domain Eukaryota; kingdom Viridiplantae; phylum Streptophyta; class Pinopsida; order Araucariales; family Araucariaceae; genus Wollemia; species Wollemia nobilis. Next base: position 9,093,488 of record JAQPPZ010017209.1, on the reverse strand, counting down.
GTTGAGCGATAATTATTGATGTGTTCATGAGGATCCTCTTTACCTTTTCTATTTATCAAACTTCAAGATCTCGTAGCGATAAGGGTCAGTAGGAATAGGAATTGAAGGGTGGACTAGCTCATTGTAGAGTTCATTGTATGTGGGTTTTTGTGGTCCATAACCAACTATATGGATGTTTAGCATCTTAAATTCTTCTTGTACAAGTTGAATTTTGGGTACTAGAGGTGTAGAGGATTGTGTAGGGTTGGTGGAGCGTAATAATGTGGTGGATATTGGAGTTGTTGATCCTCCTAATGTGGGGAAGGAATTTTTTGTGGCTATGACTATAGGTGGGGTTTCTAGATGATGTAGTATGTCAAAGCTGATGGGATGCCCTGCTATGGAGCATGCACCTATTAGGAGTATTAATATTATAGTTGTAGGGTTTGTGGTTGCTAAATTAGGTTCTACTAGAGAGTGGCTTGTTATAATGGTTGGACTATAGGATATGATGACCAAGGAGGAGGTTTCATGAAGAATGTATGTGTAGCATGTTGTGATGGAGGTAGTGGCATCTGGATGAGGTGTTAAAATATGGTACCTACATTTAGGTAGAAGTATGATGAGTGGAGAATCTAGGTAGGATAGGGTAGCCTAGAGGATTTGTGGGATAATACATAGGTTGTGGATCATAGGTAGAAAAGAAACCAGGATATAGAGCTCAAAATGGAAGAGGGGGTAAAAGTTGAAACATGGAAGTTCATGAAGATGGAAGTGGAATAGAAGGTGGTGCACTATAAATTCCATGAGTATGGAATTTAGGTTAATGCATAATATGGGCTTCAATGGTAGGATCCTGGAAAGGTGACATGGTGAAAGTGTTCCCATAGGATAAGGAGGATAGAGTTTATTGATGTAGCTGATATAAGAATTGTTGGGAGTGAGGAGGTGATTGTTATGTAGCCTCAAAGGAAGAAAATAAGGATTGTTACAAATATGGTGGTTGTGGCCCTTGAGAAGCATCCTGATATGATGATGTGAGTGGTGCATACTGTGGGTCCAAATGATGTGAACTCATCTACAAGAGACCAACAAAATGGACTCCAATCACATAACACAAATGCAATTAATGGAAGAAACCTGCAAATTGATATTCTTCTCATTCCTGAATTCACACCCCTTCTCCAAAATATTATAATCCATCATATAGAAACCGAAAACCAAATAAACCCTAAATAAACCCTAAAAATATCTTTTTCTAAAAACTACTAAAAATAGATATTTTTTCTAAAAATTGCTAAAAATAAAAATGAGTTGGATTGCACCCAAATTTGGTACACACATCCCTCTTACAATAAAAAACCTTACTTTAAAATATTAGGTCTCAAATTAAGGTATAAAAAAATATAATAAACTTCTAACATGCAAAAAAACCCAAAAAACCCGAGAACCTATTCTAAAAGCTAATTTTGGGACACTAGATGTTGGAGTTAGGTCCCAAAAACATGATTTTTGGAGAGAATCAAATCTAAGATTTTTTTTATGCAAAACATGCACGTGGAACCACCTGTTAAATTTCAAGGCAAACAGGCTTACGGTTAACAAGTTATGGCTCCAGCAAGGTGCATCACTAAACAAGGTTTTAGTGGAGGGATTTATGATGAGGGTGCCTGAGTGCTCAGAGTGGAAGATGAGGGATCTAAGATAATCCCTATGGTAGGGATAAATGAGGTGATCTCAAGGCAAGTAAGAATGATAAAGAAATAGTCATTCTCTAAGAGTGATTGAGATAGACTGTAGAAGAAATAATGTGTTAATGTAGGTGATTTGGGGGGTTTTCCTCATCAATAGTAAATAAAGGAGGTTTATGTCCCAAAGTGGTGTAGATGATGTGATCACAAAATATGGAAGGTGGATTAGGTGAAGGTGAATGAGAAATAATTGGGTGATCTTTTTCAGATGAAGTGGAAGTCTCACCATGAGACATAGTTTGTATGTGAGGTAAATTTGAACCTATGGGGAGGTCTATTGTGAGTGTGGCAACTTACCCTATAATGAGAGGAGGAGAATTAGACTAACTGGAAGTGACGAAAGAAGCTTCCTCCTCAAGATGTGATTGCTCATGTGCTTGAAAACATGTGACAATACGTATGGTGTTATGTATCATTAATTAGTGCTCAAAACTACACAAAAATAGAAATTTGATATTTTGAATGTGTTGAGTGAAGGGTTTTTTGGGTAACCCTATGAAATTTGGAAGTTTTTTGTGTATCAAAACTAAGTTCATAGGTTGTGGGTGAATTGAAGGCTAGTTCATAGGTCGGGGGTGAAGTGGAAGCTGGTTCGTAGGTTGGAGGGTGAACTGGACTTAGACTGTGAATCTAATACAAAAAGAAAAAGTGATAGACTACAAACAACTAATAGATGGGCCCCTAATAGATTACTGTGTAGAAACTTGTTTTGTGAGCAAAACAAAGCATAACTAGAATTAGTGCTAAGTACAAGAAAATAAATGTTTGTTTGTTTTGTGTGTTTGATGTTGAAATATACCTCTAGAACAATGTCTCATGAGGAAAATGGTGACCTAATGTAAAGGTGCAATAAAATTATTATCAAATAGGGGGAAATTCAAAATGCTGAAATGAGTCCAAAATACTATCACGAGAAGAGGTGGTACTGTCTAAGACCTTATACCATCATACCCATGCTTGCACTTCATGCTAAGGCAAGCTTAGTCAAGAATAATAATTAATGTCTTCATAAATTATGTGAGCCTTGTGAACAGAGGCATCTAATCCTATCCTACTCCAAATGTCCCTTTTAATGATGAATTTTAGAAAATCAGTCTCAAGAGTAGGTTATTATCTAGTGATGAAGTCCAAAAAACCACTCTTGGGGGCTACTATGGTGTCTAGGGGGCAAGTTGGTGGAATAATATGATTTCCAACATCACTAGTCTCGAGTGACGTATTGGATATGAATTCCACTCTCACCACTGTGTATGCCAAGTGAGTGTGTGGTGTTGTGTTGTCTAACGATGATGCAAAAGCAAAGTACTAACTAAATGCCTTTTCAAAAATGAAACTAGCCCTAAGTGTATTTTTAAAATGAAACTAGACTCTAAGTATCTTTTGAAAATAAAACCAATCCTAGATACCATTTTGGAAGAATAAATATACTCTAGAAAGCATGGAAACAAGCAAGCCAAAGTGTGTGTAGAAGGAATTTGACAATTTATCTAAGTGTGTTACAAAGAGACTGAAATCATAATTTAAATGCTTGAAAGAGATTGAAATTCATTGTATGAAAAGAGATGTAAATGCTATGCTAAAAGATGTGAAAATGAATTGCAACCCTAATCTAGAGGTATGGAAAGAATTGAAATTTATTTTACAAAAAGAGATGTAAATCCTAGTGTAAATGATGTGAAAAAGAATTGAAACCCTAATCTAAAGTCTTGAAAGGAATTAAAATTGATTTTACGAAAATAGATGTAAATCCTAGTGTAGGTGATGCAAAAAGGAATTGAAACCCTAATATAGAAGCACAAAAGAAATTGAATCTGATTTGTGCGAAAAAAAGATGTAAATCCTATTGTAAGTTATGCAAAGAGGAATTGAAACAATTAACCTAGGTGCAATTTTGAAAAGCAGCTTGGAAACCTAAGCTAATAACATGGAAAGAGATTCAAAATTTTGTTTGTAAATTTTGAAAGAGATTGGAAAGATACCATAAGGATTTTTGAAAGAAAAGTGAAATCTAATTTAGTGACATGAAAGGAATTTTGACAAATTAATTCTAAATGCAACTTTGGGAAAGAAATTTGATAAGTATTATTTAAAATGAAAATAAAGGAATGCAAAATACTTATCTAAATGTAAATTTGAAAAGATATTTCAAAAGAGATTTGAAATGACATAAAGGGAATATGAAAAGCCTTATTTAAATGTGATTTTGGAAATAAATTTGAAAATAAATTCAAGATAACATGAAAGAAATGCAAAACCCTAATTTAAATGTAAATTTGAAAAGAAATTTGAAAGGGCATTCAAAAGAACATGAAAATATTACAAAACCCTAATGTAAATGCAATTTTGAACTGATTAAAGATTTTAATTGATTTTCTTTAAATAGAGATTTCACACAATGACCTAATGCATTCGAAGTGGAAATTGTTGCATAAAGAGATGATGAAACGGGGAAGTCATGAGAAAAATACCTGAGTTCTATTGTATCAGGTGAACTTTCCACTATCTCTACTATAGAACTATGAAATTACATGTGATTATAAAATAAGTCTCTTTTTTCTTCACAAATTCAAAGCATTTTGATTGTGTCCTTTATAGATCCTCAATGAAGGTGGGATTTTGTGCACGTGTGCTATTATAGTTTGCTGGTGTGTGTTTTTTGTAGCTATTTTTGGACCTAAAAAATATTGTTAGTGTGTTTGGGGGTATGCCTTGGTCAAGCCCCTTGATTAAGAAGAAAAAATCAACTCTAGACTAAAGTAAAACATGATGTAAAAAACATATTAAACTAGTGTGTACCTGATATAGTGTTGTAGGCTTACTGTAGGACTATTTCATAGGGTAGGGGGAAAAATGGACCTTGGGTTTCTAGGTCAGGGAGCAATTTGTACTATGGTTTACTTCTAATGGAGATATTCTATCTGAATCGTCTTCAAAGGTTGTCTTATGCTATTTTTTGGAGGCAATGTAGTAGAAGATGATTTTGCTATGATTTCAGTAGCATGTGGGTATGTTTACTAAAAATATGTGAGAGTTAAAATGAGGGAAAATACCCTCAATTTTTAGGAAAGGCCAAGGTTAGGGAGTGGTTAGAAATACCAGACCCTAGAGTTAATTCATAGAAAGGTTAGGTTAGGTTTTATGAAGTGTTAATCTTACATTCCCTAAGAGAAATATCCAAGGATTAGGGTTACCTAGGGTTAGCTAACTCCTAGGTTGGATGAATGTTTAGTTAGGGGTTCTAGGAAATATCCTAACAAAATTAGGGTACACACGTGTGAGTACATGTTTAGGACTAATTTTCTCATTAATCCTAATTAAACCCTATTAATGATAAAGTGCAACTTAAGTGAAATTCAATCACAAATTAGAATTATAATTAGTCTAATTAGGTTTTTTGGTAGCCAATGGTCCTATGAGGCTCTAATTAAGTTTATGAAAGGTCTTAGGTTACCTTTGGGAGCTAATAGGTGGTCTCCAAGCATATAAGAAGTGTTTTGGGTGCATTTTACCTAGTTTTGTAGGTTTTGAGCCAACGAATAACTACAATGGCCTACAATGGCCTATGGTTTTCTACAATGGGCTATGATGGCCTATGATGGCTTGTGATGGCCTATGATGGACTATGATGACCTATGATGGCCTATGTAGACCTAAAAATAACTATACAAATCTACACTTATCTAAGATTTATCATTTATGACTTTTAGGTGTCTATAATAACAAACCATATTTGGGTTAGAAATTGCTATAGCCAGCCACCCAAGTGGATGATATTGGCCATATCCTATAGAGTTTCCATTATGTGTATTTGATTGCCATCATTTGCATCCATGGATTCTAGAATGAAGATCTAACCATGATAAGGGTTATCCTATAGGGCCCATAACACCTAGAGGGTGGATGCTTTCTTCTCTTCCTCATCTCACCGAACCTTCAACCATTTAGTCGACTTATTCTAGGACTTGTGTAGATGAGAATAGTGCACTTGTGCCACTATGACTAATTGGATATTTCCTTTTATTTTCTTAGAGATAGTTAGTTCTATGTTAATTCCCTAACCTTAGACTTCATCGTACATGCTTAATATAACCCACAATAGTTTGTACCATACCGAACCTCATGGCCATTCGAGCTAAGTTTACTAAAAATTATTTTATCATAGTGCTATTTGAGTATCAACTTGGAAAAGATATCCTAGCCCATCTTCTCTTTTCGACTTGAATGGCCATATTATGAGATCAATTATGTCAGCTATTGGCTATCTCAAACCATATTTTGTGAATTTTCGCACCTTAACAATATTGGGTATACATAGGTTTTCCTTAAGTTATGTACTTCTATGAAAACCTACTAGATTAAATATATTATTCTAATATTCCACAAGAAATATTATTTTATTTTCCTAGTAAGAGTTTTTGTAGTTTTCCTTTAAACACAACTAAAAATATTATGGGTATAATTTAACAATATGCAGTTCAACTCTACACCCAATGTGCCATCTTAAAGAAAATGAAAAATTATATTTATTTATTACCCATTCCCTTATTTTTCCAAATTATCTACAAGGATGCCTTAATAAGGTAGATGCAACAAGCCAAGTTCTCTAAGTTAAAGGCTATACAAAACTATTTTTGTTTAAACACATCCTTTCATGGAGTAATGATGACCTGGTCAATATTATTCACCTTCTTTAAAATCAAAGGTTACCATTCATTTACTACCTTTCCTCAAGGTTTAATCTCGTTACCCAAGAAATTTATAAAATCAAATTTCTTAAATAATTTTAGTCTTCCTTAGAGTAAAATGGTTTCAATAATTTTAATAGTCTGAGGAATCTATTGAAATAGGTTTCAGTAAACATATGAGTTTGAGACAGAGTACTCCTCACATAAAGTATGTGGCTTACATTCACAAACTACATGCATCACCTCATATTATAAGAAATATTATTAAGGTTAAATTTAAAGTCACTTTGAAATCCAACAACTCTAAATCTAAAGTTATTCAATGATTTCCTTAATTTCATAGTAAATTGATTATGCTATCTTTAAAACAACATTTCAACATAATTGGAAACCATTATTTAGCCATGTAGTACTCCAATATTGAATGAATCACACAAAAAAATATTTCAAATGCTACACGCTTCAACAAACTCATACTAAAATAAATAAAACAAACTATATTATTTATTTAATATAATCTAGATATTCTTAAGAGTGTGGTAATAACATCATTACACAAAATAGCTAGGATGGATGCAATCCATGCAAGACCATCACAAAAAAACATGGAGAAGTATCTATATATTATAATTAGATGTTCTAATTCCTCCAATAACATATTTTAGGGGTTTTGTTGTTGCATGCTCATCTTTATTTTGTATTCGGTTAAGCAACATTTATTCAACTACTTACTCTAGAAAACTGTTTTGTTTTCTATAGAAAGCTCTTCACCTACGACTATACCTCTACTAGCTTCTCTTATTTACACCCTCACACAACTAGATTTACTTGATAATTACACTGGTATATCCTTGCTGACCATTCGAACATAAACTAGCATGAAGGTATTTCATTGTTTAAGGTATATCGACATGGATTAGTTACGACTCAACCATGAGTTGTGAAACTACTATGTAACCACACATACTATAATTTTAATATCATTTTAAACAACTTCAAATATCCATACTCAAGATATGACCCATAAATTTCCAATAGATTTCTACACAAGTAACGCTCCCAGTGGTCTTCATGAAATCAATCCGTTTCCAATGAAATAGTCTTATCAATTCAAGGAAATACAACATTTTGAAGTCATATTACCTTTAAAAAAACAAAATCCATTTATAAACATGGTAACGCCTTACCTAGCATACCACAATTCAAATATAATCATAGCAAATTGTTAAATTTCTATCATTATCTTGGTGTATCTTATTTTTCAATGATGCAACACAAAAATATGACCATGCTTACACAAGTGAATACACATCAGTAAAACATCATACCAAATACGTATATACAACAATAAACATAATTTTCCAATGAGGTTTTTCATAGTACTAAAATAATATTTTTCAAAATTATTCACAAAATTATAAAATATTTTTCCATTAACATATGCACAACAATTTACCTAGCACAAATGAATTAACATCACACAATTCATCTTCATAGGAAAACCACACAATTTCTTTCTCGTTCTACTCTTTTATCGATGCAAACAATGAGGAACATAGCAAATTCACCAACCTAAACCTGTACATCATTCACTTGGAATTTTCACTCCCTTTATCTTCGCTCTTCACTATTCCCTTTCTGGTGCCATTGTTTTTTGCTTGTTTTCCCTTGACTTATCACTCCATACACTCCTCTTTCCACTCCATGATGAATTCAATAGTTTATTTCAAAAAATCTTCATGCACTACACCTAGTGACCAAGATTCCTCCTCTCCACTTCACTCGCAATCATCACACATTATGTCCATTCAACAAAATTTGCCACTTTTTCCAAAGCTCCACATTAACCTTTGAGGAGTGTGTTTTTACTTGCGTAATTCAATAATATTTTTTTTAATATTTATTTACACTTTTATAGTCCACCATTGCCTTTTAACTCAACACACTAATAGCAATGTAACTTACAACACGTAGAACATTTTCTCTTTTATTTAAAACAAAGCAATGTTTATAATATAAGCTTCATCTCATAAAATACCTTCACCCTCTTTTAAAAATAAGACTTCCAACATCATACACATACAAAAATAAGGTGGATCTCAATGTCATTGCCACAAACACAGCAAGAAAGTGGCTCTCAATGTCATTGCCACATAAAAGCATTTTCCATTTCAAAATAGCAAGCAACATTCAAACAAAATTAACTCACGTAAAGTTATGATTTTGCAATGCACCTAAATGATATGCAAAGCATAAGTTTCCATGTGCTCATGAGCCAAATCATCACTTCCCTTTGTTACCTCTTTTTGTTGGCTTATTTTCTTTCTTGGACACCTTGCAACTATCCTACACTCACAATATTTATCAGTAGTACCATATTTCTTACAATAAAAATTTAAGTTTAATCTTTATCTAATTTCATTCATTAACCATGTGAGGAGGTTCATGACATCCTCCTACACTAGGGATAAACACAGTCCTTGTGTTTTCAAACTAGGTTAAGGAAATAAATATTTCTTAAGAATCATATCATTAACCAAAAATATTCAAGCAATTTTTCCATTAAACATTAAACAATTATATTTATCTTCATAAAAATCACATCACTTTTTCCTCGTGACTAGCATATAATCACACCATAGATTATGTCATAATGAATTTTTGCTAACATATTCATCATATGGTCCAAAAAATTTCATTGAGTAATACCAAAACATTTTCAAGCTACCCTACTTAGTAACTTCACAAACACATTGCAACTATTCAAGTTCTAGTTTCATACATATGTATTTACACACATATCTCAAAATTATAAAAGAAATTTTATAATAAAAACTTCATCTACTCAAATAAATAAGGAAACTATTGCTGCATAACTACCATGTCTTCCCATGTAGTGTTTTTGTTTGAATAGTAGTCCCATTGGAGCCGACATTACTCTATACTTCTTTTCCTCAAATTCTTGGTTCAAAAACCAAGCAAGCGAACATGTTGAACCTCAATATTTAATCGGTTGATCATATGCAAGTTGGAAATATCCAAAACATTAGTAAGATAAGAAATATATTTTCTAAATAGGAACACATAAAAGACATTATGGATTTTGGATAAGCTTGGTGGTAGAGCTAGTCTATACACAACCAATCTTGTCTTAATTATAATCTCAAATGGACCCACGTATCTGGTGTCAATCTTGCAAGTTTTTATAGAAATTTTAGTTGTCTTCATCCTTAATAATACTTTGTCTACCACAAAATATTTTCTTAGTATTCTTTTTAGGTTTGCATAGCTGGATGTTGATGCTCTACTTTCACTCTTTGATATTCTAAGCATTTTTCCACATAATTGGTAATATTTTTTTCATTCCTGCAATAGTAAGCTTTTTTCAAGTTTTTATGTATTTTTGCCCCTCTTGGGTGCGTAGAATAAGGAGTATTATGAGCCTCCTTAAGGATTATTTCTCTCAATCCTCCTAAATTAGGAACTACCAATCTATTTCTGAAAAATAGCAGATCACCTCTGAACACATAATCTGCAAGCTTACTAGTTTTTTGCTCATCCTAACCAATACATGATTGAAAAAATTTATATTTTTCTTGCCATATCTTAATTTGATCCAATAGATCATATTGGAATTTTGTCATTGCGGTAATACATCCCCTTCTACTTAGAGCATCAATGACCTTATTCTCCTTACCCTTAATGTATTCTATGCCAAAATAATATTCCACCAAAAATTCTATCTAGCGCCATTGCTTGGCATTCAATAAGGGTTGGGTAAAGATGTACTTTAGACTCTGATGATCTATCTTTAACTCAAATGGTTTTCCCAATAGATAATGTCACCAAAATTTTAGGGTGTGTACTATCGCTACCAACTCTAAATCATGAGTGGCATAATTAACCTTGTGCCTCTTAAGTTTCCTAGACTCATAGGCAATAATTGCATCATCTTGGGTCAAAACCCCACCTAACCCTTCAATTGATGCATCTGTACAAACTGTAAATTGCTTGCAAGGATCGGGTAATTGTAGGATTGGTACAATCATTAACATTTCTTTTAAAATATGAAAAGCCTCTTCACACTTCTCTGTCCACTTAAAGCTTTTCCCTTTTCTTTGAAGGTTGGTAATGGGTTGAGCAATTTGTGAAAACCCCTTGATGAACCTTCTATAATATCTTGCAATTCCCATAAAACTTCGTACCTCTGAAACATTAGTAGGTGTTGGCCAATCCATAATTGCTTCAATATTCTTGGGATCTATTGCAATTCCCTCCATTGAGACAATATGTCCTAGATATTGTACTTGTGGAGTATAAAACTCACATTTGGCTAACTTTCCATATAATTGATTCTTTTTGAGAATCTCAAGCACAATTCTCATATGTTGATCATGCTCCTCCTTGCTTTTGGAGTAGATCAAAATATCATCCAAAAAATAAGTACAAATTGATCCAACTGCTCTCTAAAAATACTATTCATGAGGTTCATGAATGCGGTTGGGGCATTGGTTAGCCCAAAAGGTAAGACAATAAATTCAAAATATCCATAACTTGTTCTAAATGTTTTTGTAGAAGTGTCTTCCTCCCGAATCCTTAACTGATGATACCCAGATCTCAAATCTATCTTAGAAAATATGGTTGCTCCTTTCAATTGATCAAACAAATCATCAATTCTTGGTAATGAATACCTATTTTTGATAATAACTTTATTTAGCATCCGATAGTCTATGCACATCCTTAAAGTATCATCTTTATTTTTAACAAACAAGATAGGAGCTCCCTAGGGTGAAACACTTGGCTTGATTAGCCCTTTTTCTAGCAATTCTTGAAGTTGCATTTTGAGCTCCTGAAGCTCTATGGGTGTCATTCTATAAGGTGATCTTGCAATTGGTGCAGCACCAGGCAACAACTCAATTGAAAAATCAAATTCCCTCTAAGGAGGTAACCTAGGTAGATCTTCAGGAAACACATCTTTGAAAGCTCCCAACACCGGATATTTCTGGAAAATATCAAATTCCTTTGAAGTCTCCTCTTTTCTATTCAACTTAACTATGAAGATCATACCATTCTTTCTAATAACCTTCTTAATCTACATTGCAATCAAAAGGTGTGGTTTAACTTCTTTTTGACCACAATTGATTCTATTTCTTCAGTTAGATTCATCCACGAATTCCACCCATATCTCTTCAAAGTTTAAAATATCCTTGTGCGATTTTAACCAATCGACTCCTAAAATGATGTCAAATGCATGCAAAGGCGCTACATACAGTTTCTAGTTGGTCTTCCCTTATGGTAAGGAGATATGGGGATCAAATAAACATTGATTAACATGGTAGGTTTACCCTGAGCCATACTCTACCTTCCAACCATTGGCCAAAAATTTAGGTCTAACAAGAAAATCCCTCACTAATCTAGATGAGATAAAGCTATCAGTTGACCCACTATCAATCAAAATTTGCACATTTTTATCAAAAAATTTACCATTCATTAAGAAAGGAGTAATTTGACCATTGAGTTTAGAACTACCTGTGGTCGCATAGATCCTGTGGTTAGCTTCTTCTGGGACTTTCGATGGATGATCAGCTCTGAGAGGACATTTATTGGCATAATGGGCTCCTTTACATACATAGCATCCATTTGGTGGAGCTCTATTTCCTCTATTGTCATTCTCATTTTTGTTCACAAATGTAGTTTCCCTAGCCCTCTCTTGACCTACTGGTTTTTGATCCTATCTTCTGGGAAACTCTTTAGCATTTTTCTTGAACTTACCACCTTGGTAATTGGGTTTATTTCTGTCATTATGCTTTTGTTGATCTCCTCCTTTGGGTTTCTTATTCTGTTCCTTCTCCCACCTCATAAATCCAACACTTTTCCATTTTTGAAGTTCATATTTTTCCTTTTTGGATAGCTTTTGATAATTGAAATATGCCTTTCTTGTTTCTTGATTAGCTTCCTCTTTTCTTGCTAAATCAAAAGTAGTAGGTAAATTGATAGGATTATGCATGTTTACCACCATCATAATTCTAGGATGTAATCCTAGAATGAATTTTTGAGTTTTCATTTCTTCGTTGCTTTCATATTGTGATGCATACTTTAACAACTAAATAAACTTTTGGTGGTAATCCCTTACTGACAAATTCTCCTACCGTAAATTTGAGAATTCCCCAAACTTCTCTACATAATACTGCCTTGTCAAGAATCTATCTCTAAATTCTTTGATAAATTCTTCCCATTTAAGGTCAACAGCTTCCACCTCATGCCCTTTCTTATAATATTTCCACCAGTCTAGGGCTATTTCAATCATATTCATCACTACCAGAGTAGTATTTGATTTAGATGATAAAACCACTAGAGAGAAGTAGGACTCTAGTTCACTTATCCAATTTTTAGTTGATTCACCATCGCCCTTACCATTAAACTTAGATATTACTACCTTTTTAAGATTTATGTCCAACTCCTTACTCACCCTTGCCCTACCAGCACTGGATCTCTCTAGTTCTCTTGATGCTTCCACTGACCTCTCCATTCCATTTCCTCATCCACTAGCTAAGTCTTCTATGACTCACTATTGTTGGACAATAAACTCTTGTTGTTGGGCCATGTGAGTTTTTTGTTGGGCCATTTCTTCTCTTTGATATTCCATATGTGTTTGCAATAATTGCACCACTTTTGTGAGGTTTTCTTCCTCCACACTGGTCTCACTCTCATTATGAGAAATCTCATTCACCCTTATTTCACGTTGAGGACATTTCTATCTTAAATTTATTCGTGGCCTCCTTACAGGTCTCTCGGTGACTTCCTCCTCCCTACCACCCATAAGATTTCTCGAGGACCCACCTCGCAACAAATGTGCCATTCAACCTATAGGTGAAGGAAGTAGTGCATTAGTTTATACCAACTAATTAATTACACATTCAGAGTCTACAACTTAGAATCATTTCTTCTCTGATACCATATGTAACAACCCAAGTCTACTACTCACCTGGTTGCACAGTCTAAAGAACAAACAAACCCAATATAATTTTTTTCCACTACGTTAATCATTTAGTACTAACAAGTTCTACTTTGGTTATCAAGTTTTTGCTATAGGTTATATCTTTTGGTTCACCCAATAGTTCTAAATTTATTTTAAGATAATGTAGCACAGGCATAACAAACCACATTTGGGTTAGGAACTACTACAGCCAGCCACCCAAGTGGATGAGATTGGCCAAATCCCGTAGAGTTGCCATTTTGTGGATTCGATTGCCCTCATTTGCATCCATGGATTCTGGCATGAGGATCAAACCATGATAAGGGTTATCCTCTAGGGCCCATAACACCTAGAGGGTGGATGCTTTCTTCCCTTCCTCATCTCACCAAACCTTCGACCATTTAGTCGACTTGTTCTAGAACTAGTGTAGATGAGAATAGCATACTTATGCCCCTATGACTAACTAGAGATTCCCTTTTATTTTCTTGGAGTCAGTTAGTGCCATGTCAATTCCTTGACCTTGGAATTCATTATACGTGCTCAATAGAACCCACAATAGTTCATCCCATACCGAACCCCATGGCCATTCTAGCTAGGTTCACTAAACATGATTTTTATCATAGTGCTTTTCGAGTATCAACCTAGAAAAGATGTCCCATACCATCTTCTCTTTCCGACTTGACTGGCCATATTATGAGACCAATTCCATCAGTCATCAACTATCTCAAAGCATGTTGTGTGCATTCCCGCACCTCAACAATATTGGGTATACATAGGTTTTTTCTTAAGTTATGTCCTTCCGAGAAAACCTACTAGATTAAATAGATTATTCTAATCTTCCATAAGAAATATTCTTTTCTTTTCCAAGTAAGAGTTTTTCTAGTTTTCCTTTGAACACAACTAAAAATATTATGGGTATAATTTAACAATATGTAGTTCAACTCTACACCCAAGGTGCCATCTTAAAAAAACTAAAATATTATATTTCTTTATTACCCATTCCCTTATTTTTCCAAATCATCTACAAGGATGCCTTAATAAGGTAGACACAACAAGCCAAGTTCTCTAAGTTAAAGGCTATACAAAACTATTTTTTTTAAACAAATCCTTTCATGGAATAACAGTGAGCTGGTCAACGTTAATCGCCTACTTTAAAAGCAAAGGTTACCATTCATTTACTACCTTTCCTCAAGGTTTAATCTAGTTACCCAAGCAGTTTATAAAATCATAATTCTTAAATACTTTCAGTCTTCCTTAGTGTAAAATAGTTTCAATAATTTTAATAGCTCGAGGAATCTATTGAAATAGGTTTTAATAAACATACGAGTTTGAGACAGAGTATTCCTCACATAAAGTATGTGGCTTACATTCGTAAACTACATGCATCACCTCATATTTTTAGAAAGAATATTAAGGTTAAATTAAAAGTCACTTCAAAAGCCAACATCTCTAAATCTGAAGTTATTCAATGCTTTCCTTAATTTCATTACGACAAGCATATTAAACTGATTACACTATTTTTAAAACAACATTTCAACAAATTGGAAACTATTATTTAGCCCTACAGTGCTCCAATATTGAATGACTCACATAAAATAAAAGTTTCATAGGCTACACGCTTCAACAAACTCATAATAAAGTAAAGCAAACAAATTGTATTTATTTATTTAATACAATCCAACGATGCCTGAGAGTGTGGCATTAACACCATTACACAAAATAGCCAGGATGGATGCAGTCCATACAAGACCATCACCAAAAAACATGGAGAAGTATCTATCTCTTATAATGAGACGTTCTAATTCCTCCAATAACATACTGTAGGGGGTTTGTTGTCGCATGTTCATCTTTAGTTTTGTATCCGGGTAAGCAACCTTTCTTCAACCGCTTACTCTAGAAACTGGTTTTGTTTTCTACAACAAGCTCTTCGCCTGTGGCCGTTCCTCTACTAGCTTCTTTTCTTTACACCCTCGCACAACCAGCTTTGCTTTATAGTTACACCAATATTACCTTGTTAAGCGTTCGAACATAAACCAACATGAAGGTGTTTTATTATTTAAGGGATACCGACAAGGATCAGATATGGATCAACATGAGTTATGCAACTACTATGCATCCACACATACTATAATTTGAATATCATTTCAAATAGCTTCAAATATACATACTTGATATATGACCCATAAAGTTCCAATAGATTTCTACACAAGTAACCCTCCCGATGGTCTTCATGAAATCAATTCATTTCCAATGAAATAGTCTCATCAATTCAAGGAACTACAAGATTTCGAAGGCATATTACCTTTAAAACAACATAATGCATTTATCAACATAGTAACACCTTACCCAACATACCACAATTCAAACATAATCATAGCAAACTATTTATTTCTATCATTGTACTAGTGTATCTTCTTTTTCAATGATGCAACACAACAATATGACCATGCTTCCACAAGCGAATACACAACAGCAAAACATCATACCCAAATACGTATACGCAACAGTAAACATCATTTTCTAAAGATATTTTGCATAATAGTAAAATAATATTTTCAAAATCATTTACACAGCAATAAAATGATTTTCCATTAACATACGCACAATAGTTTACCTAACACAAATGAATTAACATCACACAATTCATCTTCATAGGAAAACCACCCAATTTCTTTTTCATTCTACTCTTAATCGATGCAAATAGTGAGGAACATAGCAAATTCACCAACCTGAACCTGTACGTCCTTCACTTCCCTGGTATTTTTGCTCCCTTTGTCTTTGCTCTTCGTTGTTCCCTCCTCAGTGTCATTGTTTTCCTATTTTTCCCTTGAATTATCGCTCCATACACTCCTCTCTCCACTCCACGATGAATTCAATAGTTTGTTTCAAAAACTCTTTATGCACTATGCCTAGTGATCGAGATTCCTCCTCTCCACTTTACTTGCAATCATCACACACTATGTCCATTTAGAAAAAATTCCACTTTTTCCAAAGCTCCATATTAACCTTTTAGGAGTGCATTTTTAATATTTATTTACACTTTTATAGTCCACCATTACCTTTTAACTCAACACACTAATAGCAATGTAACTTACAACACGTAGAATATTTTCTCTTTTATTTAAAATAAAGTAATGTTTATAATATAAGCTTCATCTCATAAAATACCTTCACCCTCTTTTAAAAGAAGACTTCCAACATCATACACATACAACAAGAAGGTGGCTCTCAATGTCATTGCCACAAACACAACAAGAAAGTGGCTCTCAATGTCATTGCCACATAAAAGCATTTTCCATTTCAAAACAGCAAGCAACATTCAAACAAACTTAACTCACGCAAAGGTATGATTTTGCAATGCACCTAAATGATATGCAAAGTGCGAGTTTCCATGTGCTCGCGAGCCGAATCATCACTTCCCTTTCTTACCTCTTTCTGTTGGCTTATTTCCTTTCTTGGACACCTTGCAACTATCTTGCACTCACAATATTTGTCAGCAGTACCATGTTTCTTACAATAAAAAGGTAAGTTTAATCTTTATCTACTTTCATTCATTAACCATGTGAGAAGGGTCATTGCACAAATCTAGAAGGAGGTAAACTAAGTGTACGTTATGACTCTCCATTGGAAGCAATTTATTGGAATACTCCATGGATGTCATTTGCCTTCTCTCATGTGGCACCATTGGTGATTTTTGGGCAACTGGAGTAGGGGGCCATGGAAAACCTCAAAAAAATGAGAAAACCCTAACATGAAGCAAAAACGACTCTCACTAGAGACTAAAGCCCTGGCAAAGCAAGACCTCAATGCTTTCCATACACAATCTTCATTAAAATAAATAGTGTTAGTTTTTCTTATATAGATGCATCAAAAACCTTTTTTATATATTCTAAGGTTATCATATGTTTGAATATATTAATACAAATCCAAGCTTAGGTCAATAAGGTGACACTTAAAATCTTGCATTTATAGTCTTTATTTGGTTATTGGGAAAATACTTCAAGCACTATAATCCAAATCCTACCCTCTCCCCTCTATCTGAAAAAAGGCAACTCCTTCCTATCCACCTAACCCTAGGTCTCTTCTCGGTAATTGTGTGGTCACACATACAACTACCAATCTACCTAACCCTTAAAGTACTATACCACTTATTTTTTTTTGTGAACAATATACTCTTAATTCTCTTTTTAAAGTAATATAAAATCAATTCCCTTGAGGTACTATACCACTCATTTTTCCTTGTGAACAATATACTCTTAATTCTGTTTTAAAGTAATATAAAATCACTTTTCAATTGAAAAAAATATCACATATTCCTTTACCACTAAAAATAAAATATAATTTATCTAAACATTGAATTAAAAATAAACATGAAAATCCAGATAAACATGGATCAAATATAACTTTGTAACAGCTAATTACACCTTAAGTATAAAAGATACCTGGATAAACAAACAAAAGCATATAACATTGTAGACGTAATTGTATGCCTCTTACACTATCCTACCAAATGAAACGACAAGCAACAATTACTCCAATAAGCCTGACTTACACCTAGAGCTGCAATTAGAAATTGTGGAAAATCTTTCTTGACTCTGCCTTTAAAATTGTCGTAGAAGTATTTTACCCAACTTTTAGAAACATTAATCCTTAGAACTTGTTCTGACCGAAAGAGTCATGCATTCGGTTATGTGTGAATCATTGAAATTCGAATAAATGCTTATCTTTTTGTATTGTTTTTACTAATAAACGACCAGAAACGAAAGCAATGCCAAATGTAAGCTTTAAGGTGGCGTGCCCAGAGGCAAGCAGAGTGACGTTCTTTTAATGTTTTATATGGGTGTGACAATAGACAACAATTGGGCTTCTCATGCTATAATTGCCATAGTTCCATGTTAATAAACCCGTGAGGACTGTGTTCTTGGGTATAACGTTTCCTTCAACTTTCACCTCGTATGACAGCTTTTGATTAGGGGCACTAAATGACAGTGTATCCGGTTCCACGGTCACATTCATTCCAGATGCTTCATTCACTAGCGCCTTATATGTTAATTCTGCAGGCCCAACGTTCGTCACAGTTCTTTGAAATATAGCCGAGACAGGCTTGGCTGGTCTGGAAACAACCTTATGGAAGGGTAGTTAAGTTCTCTTGCTCCAGGTTTGGATACTTTCTGTGGGCATTCTACGAAACCTCCTGTGAGACGAAAGAGTGTTGTCTTATTGTAACCTTCACTGCAAAGCATATTTATATAAGAATCCACGTCAGCGTCCTGGATTGATGGCCTTGACGGGATCAATCTGTCCTGAACCGTATCCAAATTCTCTATCCACATTGCCAACCAAAGTTGTATCCATGGCAGATGCTACGTCACAAGCCACAAAAGACGAAATTAATAATCGCTACGAAATAGTGAATAGATTGTTTATTTATTATTTTTAAGATTGGAATTGGAAAGGGTTAGATTATATATCAAGTAATATCAATTTTTTTCGATAACTTTAAAGGTTAAATAAATAACAACTTTTAGAATTTAAAAACTATTTCCTTTCCTTTTTCAAATTAAGTTTGAAAATATATAGATACCTGTTGTCATAATGGCCGATTTGATAGCTGCTGCAGACCAGTCAGAATGATATCATTTAACGTATGCCGCAACTCCTGCAGCGTGAGGACATGACATGGATGTTCCCGATATTATATTGTAGTTCGGCAACCTGGTTTCCCCTGGTAAACTCGTAAGTGATACATTTTTGGACCAAGCAGCCAAAATGTTCACGCCTGCTGCGGTGGTGTCAGGCTAGCAATGGACGAACAAAGTATAACATGAGGCGTGGAAGCGAAATTGTGGATTCGATTCAATATAAATGTAGGAAATTATTGTTTCTCTACCTTTACAATGTCCAAACTGATCGGGTTGGGACTTGAGATGAGAATTAAGCCACTACAGGCGCAGGCGCATCATTCTCAGTAGGAGTCTTCAGGATTTTCGCAGGAGGAAGACTGGTGGAAAACATATAAGTTTAATAAATAAATACAAGGTAATTCAGGAAAAACGAATATATAAATAGTATATATGTATCTATCACCGATTAAAAGATATTTAAGATGAGATTTTTATCTTAAACTTTTCAAATCTAAATATAACCTCTGTAAGAAACATAATTTGAATTTTATATCTCTTGACATTCGATAGATACATATTGTAAATATCTAGATTAATTTGCAATCTGGAGTTCGTTGTTACAATGATCAACACTTTATGTTAAAATGGTTTTCTCGTTGATAGATTTACCTGGTGGATTTTATGTAGGATTTAATGATTTCTCTTCTGCAGTCGATATCTGTGTGGCGGGAATTCGGAACGGGAGGGCTGTATCATTATTTTCATTTGAAATTATAATAACACCCGCACCGCCACATTTGAAGGAAATAAAGCCGAATTAAATTCCAAATCGCGAGTTAAAATCGCGTCGGAAAACTACTTCGGGTCACGAAAAATTGCTTCGGCAATTTTACTTCGGCGAGGGAAAGAGTCTCGGAGGAAAGTACGCCCGAAGTATCTACTTCGGGGATAAACTGCCGAACTGGAAATGCTTCGGCAATTTTTACTTCGGGGAGGAACTTCGGGGAAGTTTCCAGCGAGGGAAAAACTTCGGCGAGGGAGAGAGGTTCGGGAGAATTTCCAGCGAGAGGGAATTTCGGGGAGGATACTTCCGAAGTAAATTTACTTCGGGGAAATGTCTTCCGAAGTGACTTCTTCGGACGGGAGGGCTGCGAAGTTCGGCAGCCCGCGACAACTTGGACGAACCCAAATGCCGCAATGTGCTTCGGCACAAACAACCAAACCCGACTCCTTTTCTGGATCGAACGGGCGTTTTCCAACTTCGGGCCAAACCCTAACTCTAGAACATTTGCAGATAAAACACTTGCACAGCGACCAAATATCCAGAATAAATATTTATGTATTAACTTATAATCCCGGGTTACAATAGCTTCCTTCTGAAGCAATTACAAACTTCTGCAAGTAAAAACTTTGCAGGATACACCGAAAAACTTGGATGGGAGACTGCTGCTCCACTCTCCCGTTGCTTACTGCCTTTCTGCTGCTCTGCTCCTCTCTTCTCTACGCTCTTCCTCATCTTCCTAAATGACAAAATGGCCCCGGTATTTATAGGCGGGGGATGAGGACAAAGGGCGGGATAAAACTCACCAACCCGGTGACGAAATAAATGCGAAAGTGGCTTTTCGACCAACTGCCGGACAACCCCAGCTACTCGCACGCTTGGACAATAAATGTCCCGATCTGCGCGCCTGGTTTCTTCTTCGGCCGATTTTCGCTTCGGCTGATATATGCTTCGCGGGGCAAGTGAGAACTGCTTCGCGGCGAACCTCATTTCGGGGGCTGCCGATTTGTCTTTCGCGCCGAATCATTTTCCGAAGGTGTTTCGGAAGTGCTTCGTACCGAATCTCCTTTGGGCGTGATGTTTGGTTTAATATTTCCAACACCCTCCTTTAAACCAAACTTCACACATTCTCTGACGCCCAACATATCTCGCAATCGGCGAAGTCCTCCTCCTTCAGGGGCTTTGTGAAGATGTCAGCCAGTTGCTCCTTCGACCTACAAAACTGCAACTGTACTTCACCGAATTTCACCAGCTCTCTGATGAAATGGTACCGGATGTCTATGTGCTTCGTCCGGCCATGGAAGACTGGGTCCTTCGAGAGCGCGATGGCAGAGTTATTGTCACAAAATATTGTTGTTGTTGCTTCGGCGGATGCTGTAGTTCACTCAGAACTCTTCTCAGCCAGACTGCCTGGCAGGCTGCTGAGGTGGCAACAACATACTCTGCCTCTGCTGTAGATAGAGCCACAATTGGCTGCTTCTTCGAGGACCAAGAGACGACTCCGGATCCAAAATGGAAGGCATTCCCCGAAGTGCTCTTCCTATCATCTACGCTACCAGCCCAATCGCTGTCGGTGTAGCCAATTAACTCCAGCTGGTCCTTTCTGGCATAGTGGAGTCCATGGTTCCTTGTGCCATTGACATATCGTAGGATTCTCTTGCCTGCTTGCCAGTGAGTGTCTTTGGGCGACTCCATGAACCGACTGATTAAACTCACGGCGTACATCAAATCTGGCCTGGTTGCAGTCAAGTACATCAGGCTTCCAACTAAACTTTTATAGAGAGTTGGGTCAACACTTCTGTTGTTGTCAGTCTTGCTCAGCTTGACGCCAGTGGCTGTCGGAGTGATGGCAGGCTTGCTGTCCTCCATCTTAAACCGCTTCAGGACATCCTTTGCATACTTGCCCTGAGAAATGAAGATGCCATCTGCTGATTGGACAACTTCAATACCAAGAAAATATTTCATCAGCCCCATGTCTGTCATTTCAAACTCGGACTTCATGGCTGTTCTGAACTGTGCAAATAGGCTGCTGCTATTGCCAGTATAAATCAGATCGTCCACATACAGGCAGACGATTATCAGCTCCCCTCTTCATTTGTCTTCAGGTACAGGGAGTGCTCATATGGGCATTTTTGAAACCCATTCTCCTGAAAATAGCCATCAATACGGCTGTACCATGCCCGGGGTGCTTGCTTCAACCCATACAGGGCCTTCTTCAGCTTCAGGACCTTGTCCTCTTGTCCTTGTACTTCATAACCGGGTGGCTGGTCTATGTAGACCTCTTCTTCCAACACTCCATTTAGGAAGGCAGACTTGACATCCATCTGGTACACGCTCCATCCCTTTTGAGTTGCTAGTCCCAGAATCATCCTGACTGTGTCAAGTCGGGCTACAGGTGCGTACACCTCATGATAGTCAACTCCTGACTTCTGCTTGTAGCCTTTCGCCACTAATCTGGCTTTATGCCTGTCAACTTCTCCTTGGGCGTTGAACTTCGTCTTATACACCCACTTGACCCCAATGGTCTTCTTTCCTGTTGGAAGATCTGTCAGCTGCCATGTCTCATTCTTCTCAATGGCTGCTATCTCCTCATCCATCGCATTCACCCATGTGCGATTCTGACTTGCCTCTTCAAACTCCATTGGATCACACTCCGTAAATAGGGCAAAGTCAGAATATTCTTCATCCATCTGATTACGGGTTACCTCATAAATATCTTGCAAGCTCCGAGTCTTCGTAGGTGTTCTCAAATTTTGAATTCTGCTTGCAAGTGAAGGTGATCGGGATGATGTGGCTATGCTGCTGCTGGCACCACTATTGCTGCTTGAAGGTACAGGTGGCTGCACACTGTCTTCCTCCAAGTTTACAGGTTTAGCAACTGCTGGTTCAGGCTGACCAGTCTCTGATTTCCAGTTCCAGGCTTCATCCTCCAGGAACTTCACATCTCGGTTGATGACAAGTTTCTTTGTCACAGGATTGTACAGCCTATATGCCTTTGCTGGTTCGTTGTATCCTGTGAAGATGCATCTTTCAGCTTTGTCATCCAGCTTCTGCCTTTTCTCATCTGGAACATGTGCATATGCTATGCACCCAAAAACTCGCAAATGAGCCACACTTGGCTTCAGATTGCTCCAGGCTTCCTCTGGGATTTTGTCTCTCACACTCTTGGTGGGACATCGGTTCAACAGATAAACTGCACAACTTACAGCTTCTACCCAGAACTCATGTGGCAAACTTTTTGCCTTCAGCATGCTCCGTGCCATCTCCATGATTGTTCTGTTCTTCCTCTCAGCTACACCATTCTATTGTGGTGTGTATCTGGCAGTGAACTGCCTACGAATTCCATGCTGCTTGCAGAAGTTGTGGAATTCGTTGGAGATGTATTCTCCACCTCCATCAGTTCTAAGAGTCTTCACATAATACCCGCTCTGTTTCTCAACCAGAGCCTTGAACTCCTTAAACTTCCCAAATGCCTCTGACTTCAACTTGATGGGATAAATCCAGGTCTTCCGACTGAAGTCATCAATGAAAGTCAGGAAATATTTGTTGCCGGCATATGTGGTGGTCTGCATGGGACCACAAATGTCTGAGTGCACCAGCTCCAATGGCCGTGATGCTCTCCAAGACTGTCCTACAGGGAATGCGTCCCTGTGTTGCTTCCCGACAAGGCAACCTTCACAAACTTGGTTCGGTTGCTCAATGAGGGGTAAACCCTTCACCATCTGCTTCCTATGTAGCAAGTTCAGGCCACTGAAACTCAGGTGACCGAATCTGAGATGCCACAGCCAGGTAGCATCTTTCACAACTGCACTCAGAGACATCAAAGATTCATTCTGAATCTGCAGTGGAAACATCTTGTTTTTCGTCATGGACACAGTTGCGATTTGTCCATGCACTTTGTCTCTGATTGAACAAACACCGTCTTTGAACTGAATAGTGTGTCCATTCTGCACAAGTTGTCCAACACTCAGTAGATTGTGCTTCAACCCAGGCACATAATAAACATTCTGAATTGTTTTTCTTTCACCATGTCGGGTGCGGATGGAGATTTTGCCTTTCCCCATCATGGGAACTTTGCTGTTGTTCCCCATATTGACTTCAGATTGGACTGTTTCATCCAACTGTGAGAACATCTCCCTGTTCCCAGTCATGTGGTTGCTGCACCCACTGTCAAGATACCAAATGTTCTTCTTGCTCTCCTCCTCAACACTGCAAGTCAGCAGCATATTTCCTCCTGTCGCATTTTCGGTTTCCTCCGTATAATGGGCTTGCTGTTGATTCTCGTTCGCCATCTTCTTCCTGCACTGTGAGGCATAATGGCCGAACTTATTGCAGTAGTAGCATTGGACCTTTGACATGTCCTTCTGCTGAGAGCTTCCTTGCTGATTTTTGCCAGTGCCTCTTCCTCCATGCTGATGAAAGTTGCAACTGGGCTCGCTGTCATGAGGGTTTGACCTCCCTCCTTGCTTGTTACTTCTCCCACGTCTGCTTTTGCCTCTTCCTCCTTGAGAACTAGAAGCGTTGTGGTGGGAGTCTTGTCTGCCGCTGTCTCGGACTGAGACTTTTGCTTTGAAAGCTTGCTCCAAAGAGGACTGAGTTGAGCGGCTCAGCCTCTGCTCATGTGTCTGCAGGGAACCCATGAGTTCGTCCACCGAGAGGATTGTCAAATCCCTTGACTCCTCAATTGCGATTACCACAGAGTCGAACTTCGCTGGCAGACTTCGCAGAATTTTCTCCACGATCCTTTGATTCTGCATAATTTCACCATTCAACCGCATCTGGTTGATGACATCTGTCGTTCGGGTGAAGAAGTCGCTCATTGACTCTGACTCGCTCATCTGCAGGTTCTCGAACTGCCTCCTGAGCATCTGCAATTTTACCAACTTCACTTTGTTGGTGCCCTGGTACGAACTTGCCAGAATTTCCCAGGCCTGCTTGGCCTTGGTGGCTGATGCAATCCACGGGAAGATGGTCTCCTCAACCGCTTGCATGATATAAAATAGGGCTTTCTGATCTTTCTTCCGATTCTCCTTCAGAAGATCTTTGTCGGCTTGGGAGAGGGCGGCCAGTGCTGCTGCATCTGCCGGCTCCGGGTATCCATTCTCGACCAAGTCCCACAAATCTTGAGACCCGAAGAGGATCTTCATCTGGATGCTCCAGTAATCGTAGTTCTTGCCATTAAATCGTGGGATCTACAACTGCAGGGAACTCTCTCTCGGAAGCCATGCTTCTATCTCCGCGTCACGGCAACACAGCTCTGATACCAATTTGAAGGAAATAAAGCCGAAATAAATTCCAAATCGCGAATTAAATCGCGTCGAAAAAACTACTTCGGGTCACGAAAAATTGCTTCGGCAATTTTACTTCGGCGAGGGAAAGAGTCTCGGAGGAAAGTATGCCCGAAGTATCTACTTCGGGGATAAACTGCCGAACTGGAAATGCTTCGGCAATTTTTACTTCGGGGAAGTTTCCAGCGAGGGAAAAACTTCGGCGAGGGAGAGAGGTTCGGGAGAATTTCCAGCGAGAGGGAATTTCGGGGAGGATACTTCCGAAGTAAATTTACTTCGGGGAATGTCTTCCGAAGTGACTTCTTCGGACGGGAGGGCTGCGAAGTTCGGCAGCCCGCGACAACTTGGACGAACCCAAATGCCGCAATGTGCTTCGGCACAAACAACCAAACCCGACTCCTTTTTTGGATCGAACGGGCGTTTTCCAACTTCGGGCCAAACCCTAGCTCTGGAATATTTGCAGATAAAACACTTGCACAGCGACCAAATATCCAGAATAAATATTTATGTATTAACTTATAATCCCGGGTTACAATAGCTTCCTTCTGAAGCAATTACAAACTTCTGCAAGTAAAAACTTTGCAGGATACACCGAAAAACTTGGATGGGAGACTGCTGCTCCACTCTCCGGCTGCTCTGCCTTTCTGCTGCTCTGCTCCTCTCTTCTCTACGCTTTCCTCCTTCTTCTAAATGACAAAATGGCCCCGGTATTTATAGGCGGGGAATGAGGACAAAGGGCGGGATAAAACTCACCAACCCGTTGACAGAAATAAATGCCGAAGTGGCTTTCCGACCAACTGCCGGACAACCCCAGCTACTCGCACGCTTGGACAATTAATGTCCCGATCTGCGCGCCTGGTTTCTTCTTCGGCTGATTTCCGCTTCGGTGGGCAAGTGAGAACTGCTTCGCGGCGAACCTCATTTCGGGGCTGCCGATTTGTCTTTCGCGCCGAAGCATTTTCCGAAGGTGTTTCGGAAGTGCTTCGCGCCGAATCTCCTTTGGGCGTGAAGTTAGATTTAATTTTTCTAACAACATTGAGAAACCTCTTCATCTGCACTAGTAGATGAATCCATGTGACAAAGGACTATCCTCCCTTCAACCTTCTTCGAATCCTGCGAATTCGTATGACAGTAGCTGGACATTTCATCCCGAAAAGATTTGAGATATCCAATATTAATATTAGTTTATACTTTGAGAAAATGGATAAACATATGGTTTGAAAAGGTTTTGAACCTTACCTTGAGTTTCGCGAAGTAAATCCACCGGAAACATTAGATACATCCCCTCCATATATCAAGGGATACCATTGTTTATCCATTTCGAATGTGTTTAAAGAGATTCCCTGTCAGGCCATTGAAATTAAGATTTTAACATTCATTCTAAATATGAGGTCTGATGTTATTGGTGGAATAGCTATATAGTTTATATTTTATATGTTATTGGTGGAATAGCTATATTTTTTTGTATAACAGAAGAGGAGATTAGGTATTTAGAACTAAATTCCATGCCACTGGAAATAAACTTAAAAAATTAAGAAACTTATCCCTCTCATGTATAATAAACTTACAAGATTAAAAAATAATTTAATATATACAATGAACGTAGTCCTTAAACGTGACATAACAACGATTTTATTTCGAATGCAGTTACGAGTTTAGCACAATAGAATGTCCATTTCGTAGAAGAAGTTGGGCCTCCATCTGGCGGTCGATGGTGCTTGCAGCCACAGTGAGAGACCATGGAGCATAGTTGGTAACAGAGAAAATCTTGCCACTTTTTCCGGCAGAAGTAGATGTCAAGATTCCCCTTTTCATGGCATGAAATGATTCAATGGCAATGGAATCCTCAAAGTAGTCAACAGGATACAAACTCCCAATGTAGAGAGGAATAACATCAACGCCATCGTAGATGGCATCGTCAAATGCAGCAAGAACATATGCATCTTCACAAAATATAAAGAACCAACAAACCTTGTACATAGCAATTCTGCCACCAGGGACTCCGCCACGAGCATCTCCTTGGGCGATTCCATAAAGTCTCGCATTCTTCACAATATTTCCAGCGGCCGTGGAGGACGTGTGCGTTCCGTGGCCATCAATATCTCTTGGAGAAAAAGACTCCCCTATTAGAGGAGTATTCATGCTGTAATGGTAGAACCTTGCACCCACAATTTTTTTGGGAAAACAAACAGTATTTTCAGCCATTAATATCTCCAAAACCTAATCAAAATGGATTTCAAAATGGATTTCAGAAAGAGCTTGTTTGTGTGTGACCTGTTGCAGGTCTTAAAGTCTGGTGTTGTTTGGCACGTGCCTCTCCATTTGGCCGAAACAGGACCGAACCCTCCGTCACTGAAACTTTCTGATTCGGGCGATATTCCTACACAGCTATGACAATTACTCAAACTCTCTAGAAGAATATTACTCTATCAAAGAGGAGATAACAAACACAGTAACATACATGTTTAAAGAATTGTAAAGAAGGATCATGCTAAGGTGGAGGCCTGGGTGTTTTTTTGGTAGAAGTACCATAAACAGATCAGGAATGCTTTAGATTAAGTGATATACATAATATTCATGGGTATTAAAATGTTATTAAATGTATGTATGTCACCTGTGTCTAAAAGGCCAATGATAACGTCACTTTCCTATTCCAAATTACTGCTCTAATCAGCTGGAGGCAAACCGACGAAATCCCACGATCTAGTAGTAGACGGTTTTAGCTTTTTTTTTTTAAAACACGGAGACCACACCATCCATATCTATAATTCGATAATAAAATGTATTAGAAGATAAATTAAGGTTCAAGAAAGAAAAGAATAAATAGATTCCTAGAAAATATTTGCAGGCATTCTTACTTGAAAGTTGTTGCGCATGCGATGGAGAAAGCCAAGCTGTAAATCCGCTAAAGCTCTTCCCATAACTATTCTTCAAAGACTTATGCGCTGCCTCGTTGATTAATACAGACATTGCAACATAAAACTATAGTATCAGATCATATTTAGGTGACAAGTAGCATATGACATTACCCTTATCTCTAAAATTCACAACACAGTTAGGTAATAATGACCTTCCAAGTACAGATTGAAGCATGTGTTGGTGCAACGATGTAGCAGCTATCTTAGAATCTCCTGCACCGTTGGATTGAAGGTCGCCCATGTAAACTATGTAAAGCTGATTTGGATCATTAATTCTGATTAGTAAGTAAACATAATTGCCCCACCGTAAAATTTTGATTTGGCATTGAATTCAATATTTCAGCTTTAATAAATATTACAGCTCTAATATGCAAACAAAAGGAATGGGAATATATACCTTTTCATCTAAAATTTGAGACGCAGTTGTATATGGCGCTTTACTATACAGCATTACCAAAATGAAAACAGTCCCTAACTGAAGATTGTGTGTGCTTCCTGCTGCCATTGCGGTAGTAATGATGGATTCACTACTATTATGAATCCAGCCTTATAAGAAAGCCCGCCCAACAACTCGATTCTCCTTCGAGGTATTTGGATTTGGAAGACAATAATGCACGTTAAAATTCAAGTCAATTTTCCTATCAAAGCCGAGAGAGAAGCTCTCATTCTGTTCTCCCACCGTCTTTTTGTTGGCAAATAATCCCAACTGCCCCATTAAATACGGATGTATATAGTAGACAGGCCATTTTAAAATTGTTTTTTTTTGCTCTATGAAAATGAATTTGAGAAGCTTCTCCGCCATAGACTTTTTCCGTCTTCTGGAAGTTTCCTATGGTTTGTAATTCTACGGGAGACAATAGAAAATCATAAATAGTGGCTACAAGCTTGTTTTGAAAGTGTAGCAACCTACAAAGTGGTATCAGAGCTAAAAATTCCTCTCTTGCCATGTGAATAAAATGATCTAAGAAGAGGTCGTGGAAGTTTTTAAGTGCATCTATATGTACCAAAAGAGTTGTTTATGTGCACATGTGAAGGAGAACGATACGATGCGTGAGACTGCACGTGAGGAGATATAAGATGAAGTCTATATTTAGTAAGAAAGCACACAATGAAGAGTGCTACCTGCAAACTCATATTAGTGAAAGGAGAAACTGCATGGTCAGCAGTTTTTATAGTCCATACCAAAGTTGGAGGTCAAATGGAGGTCATAAGTGAAATCTGCCATAACAAAAGCACTTGAAAATTTTAGTCCATGAAGAGAATATTTCGAAGGAGTTAAAGGGCTTCAAAGCTAAATACTTTTGAGAGCACAAGAATTTCAGAGTAAATATTTCAAAGGCCAAAATGGTAGCTCCAAGCGTAAGCTTGAAAAATCCCCAAATTCCCCAATCCAATGGTAAGAATTATGAATATTGGTCAATCACAATGAAAGTATTATTTTATTCTCAAGATATATGGGATCTTGTGAAGAATGGCTTCCTTGAACCTGTAGATGCTACAACATACAATGCATTAACACAAGAAGAGAAAGATAAATTGAAGGAAAATAGAAAGGACTCCAAAGCCCTCTTCTACATATTTCAAGGAGTGGAACAAAGTATTTTCCAAGGATTCAATCAACAATGAAGTCCAAACAAGCATGGGATATTCTACAGATAGCATACCAAGGTATGGAGAAGGTAAAAACAGCTAAACTAAAAATGCTAAGAAGGGATTTTGAAACATTGTACATGAAGGAGTCTGAGTCAGTAGAATCATTTTTCACTCAATTTATTGGTCTTGTAAACCAAATTAGATCTCATGGAGAGACTATTGAGGATAGAAGAGTTGTTGATAATATTTTGAGAATTTTACCTACAAAATTTGACTCTCTTGTGGTAGCCATAGAGGAAACAAAGAATTTTGCACAATATTTTGTTGATGAACTTCATGCATCTCTAGTTTCAAATGAACATTGGTTGAGTAGGTCTAGAAATACTTCATTGGAGAATACTTTCAAGACACAAGCTACAATTATTCTTGGAAGAGGAAGAGGTAGAGGAAGATAAAATTTTTGAGGTAGAGGAAGGAATTCATATATAGGAGGAAGAGACAGCCCATCAAGCTCAAGTGGAAGAGGTTACAATCAAAAACCAAACCACAAATCAAGCCAAATTTGAGGTAGAATCAAGCTCAAGGTGAAAGGTATGAAAAATCTCAAGTTCAATGTTATTATTGTAAAAAGTATGGGCATTATAAAAATGAATGTAGGAAGAAGCAATATGATATTAGCAAACAAAATGCAAATTTCACAAGAGAACAAAACCAAGATAGTATACTTTTAGTATGTAATGTAGTGCAAGAGAATCAAAAGGATGTATGGTTTTTAGACTCAGGTTGTAGCAATCATATGTCAGGAAACAAAGAATTATTTTCAAATCTAGATGAGAATGTAAAATTGAATATTATATTAGGAAATAACCACAAATTTTTAGTCATGGAAAAAGGAAACATCAATATTCTAACCAATAAGGAGGAGAATAAGCATATATCAGATGTGTATTTTGTTCTAGGCTTGAAACACAATTTTATGAGTATTAGATAACTTGTTCAAAAGGGTTATAGAGTTTATTTTAAAAACAAGGAATGTATAATCTTAGATAAATTTCCTAGTAATCAACTTATAACAAAAGTTCAAATGACAAGCAATAGAATGTTTCCCCTAAAGATAACACATGATTTGATGAACCCACAAGTGGAATAAAAAATTGCATCACTCACTCAAACTATTCTTCAAGCTGAAATAAAGGATGAAAATTGGTTGTGGCATCTAATATTTTGACATCTTAACTTTGGAGTTTTAAACTTACTACATAGGAAAGGAATGGTAAAGGGTTTTCCACCCATAGAAAAATCAATAAGAGTATGTGAAGGATGCATCTTGTGAAAACAACATAGGAAATCATTTCCAAAAGGAAATTCAATTAGAGAAAAAACACCTTTGGAGATAATTCACTCATATTTTATGGTAAAATGTAAACATCCTCATTTAGTGGAATAAATTACTTCTTGAAATTCATATATGACTACACAAGAAGAACATGGGTCTACTTTCTAAGACATAAGGATGAATTTTTTGAGTATTTTCGTCAATTCAAGGCTCTTGTTGAGAAGCAAAGTGGGCATTATATCAAAGCATTGAGAATGGATAGAGGTGGTGAATACATTTCAAATGAATTTCTAAGTTTTTGCAAGCATCATAGAATCCACAAACAATTTATAGCAAGGTACACTCCTCAAAAAAATGGTGTAGCTGAAAGGAAAAATAGAACGATCATGGAAATAGCTAGGAGTATGCTGAAAGCAAAGCATTTGCCAAATGAATATTGGGCAACAATAGTATAATGTGAAATCTATATTATGAATAGATGCCTAACAAAGAGTATAAAAAATATGATTTAAGAAGAAGCATGGAGTAGAAGAAAGCATAGTATTTCTCACATGAGAGTATTTGGATGTGTGGCTTATGCACATATCCTGGATGAGTTGAGAAAGAAGTTAGACAACAAAGGAGAAAGATGCATATTTGTGGGATATAGTAAAGAATCAAAAGTATACAAATTATTCAATCTAATAACCAATAAAATCATAATCAATATGGATGTGTAATTTATAGAAGAGGAAGCATGGGATGGAAGTTTGAAAAAAATAGTAAAAGTTATTGCAAATTCATCATAAGAAGATGAAGAATATTTAATACCAATAAATACTCCTTCAATTGTGTCTCCTCCCACACCCGTTCAAGCTCAACAAAGTGGTCCTCAAGTAACACCTTCAACAAGCACAAGGATAGCCTCACAAATTCAAGCAAGTACTCCTCCAAGTGCACATCAAACACCAACAGGTCCATCTACAAGTCCAATTTCAAGTGATTCTTCAAAACAAACTTTGGCAAGCTTAAGGAGGCAAAAATTTAGAAGTCTAAATCATATTTATCAGTAAGAAGAAGGTGAAAATAATGCAGGTCAGAATTCTCTATTTGCTTTATATACACCATTAGATGATCCAATTCATCTTGAAGATGCAATTAAGGAATAAAATGGATAGCAACCATGGATGAAGAAATAGAAGCTATAGAAAAGAATGATACATGGGAATTAGTGAGTCTTCCACAAGGAAAATATGTCATAGGTGTAAAGTGGGTCTATGAGACCAAATACAATGCTGAAGGAAAAATTGAAAGACATAAAGCAAGACTAGTATTTAAGGGATACAAATAACAACAAGGAAATGATTATGATGAAATATTTACTCCAGTTGCAAGAATGGAAACTGTGAGGATAGTTTTAGCAATAGCAGCTCAATATGGATGGAAAGTATATCAAATGGATGTAAATTCAGTATTTTTAAATGGAGTATTGAAAGACGAAATGTATGTGGAACAACCACCTTGTTATGAAGTTCCTAGATAAGAAGACAAAGTATATAGGTTGAAAAATGCACCCTATGGACTCAAGCAAGCTCCAAGAGCTTGGTACAAAAGAATAGACTCTTATATTTTGAGCTATAGTTTTTGTAAAAGCGATGGTGAGCCCACTCTTTACATTAAAGTAAGTAATGGTAAGATTTTGATTGTTGTTTTGTATGTAGATGATCTAATATTTATAGGAAATGATAATTATTTCATAAATAATTTCAAAGAGGTTATGAACAATGAATTTGACATGATATACTTAAGGCTATTAAGGTATTTTATAGGTATAGAAGTGTCGTAAATAGAACATGGTATTTTTATTTTACAATCAAAGTATGCAATGGATATCTTGAAGAGATTCAAAATGGAAAATTGCAAGCCTACTCCAACTCCAATAGCTATGGAAATAAAACTGAAAAAGGAATATTGGAGCAAAAATGTAAGTCCAACTTTATACAAGAGCATCATAGGAAGTTTGATGTACTTGATAGCCACAAGGCCTAATATAATGTATATTATGAGTCTAATTTCAAGGTTTATGGAGACTCCAAATACTACACACTTGCAAGCTACCAAAAGGATCTTAAGATACGTTAATAGAAAAAAGGAATATGGTATTTTTTATAGTAAGACTAATGAGTTCAAGCTGATTGGATATACAGACAATGACTAGGCAGATAGTGTAGATGATAGGAAGAGTACATCAGGCTATGTATTTCATCTTGGATCAAAGGTTGTTTCATGGGCTTCAAAAAACAACCAATTGTTTCTCTTTCTACAGCTGCAGTTGAGTATGTGGTAGCTACAGGTATAGCTTATCAAGAAATATGGATGAGAAGGATGTTAAAGGATTTGGGACACAAGCAAGAAGAACTAACAAGAAATTTTTGTGACAAGAAGTCTACAATAGCTCTATCCAAAAATTCATTTTTTCACAAGAGAACTAAGCATATAGATACAAGGTATCATTTCATTAGGGAGGTGATCAATGCTGGAGAAATTCTTTTGGAACATTACAGGTCTGAAGATCAATATGCAGAAATATTTACCAAACCATTGGGAAAGAAGAATTTTGTTTATCAATGAGACAACTTGGGTATAATTGATGTTAGTAGCAGTTGTGATTAAGTGGGAGTGCAACTGCTCCCATTAAATGTGGATGTATATAGTAGATAGGCCATTTTAAAATAGCTTTTTTTTGCTCTACAAAAATGAATTCGAGAAACTTCTCCACCATAGACTTATCATGTCTTCTCGAAGTTTTCTATGGTTTGTAATTCTACCGGGAGTCAAAAACAGATTAGAAACTATAGCTACGAGCTTATTTTGAAAGTGTAGTAGCCTACACTTTTATCCTTTCAATTTAAAATTTGTGTTCTAATCTTCATGTGGATATTTCTCTTCCTGAAATAACCAATATTTTCATGGTAAAATTTGAGAATTATAGCTGTAGCACTCAATTACATCTCATTTGCTACCCATTTTTTGGTTCAACAATTAATAGTTTTTTGGTGTGGTTGTTCCCCTGGATATCTCAACGGGAGAAGAAAACTGGAAGAGATATATACTGGGAACCATTTCTAGAGTGGCAAAAAAAAATCCTCTCCTATTATATATTGTTACAACCACAATATTTTCTTGTTAAGAATAAAAGTATGTACAAAAAAATAGAGTGGAATTAAATTCCATAATGAATCACCATGGACAGTTGAGGCTAAGAAAACCCCTTACATTACATCTAGCCTGAAATAACCTTAATAAGGTTGACATAAATAAAATACTCTATCGAATCGTGTATGTTAATATAGTGTGTGCTAGGTATGAGACCGTTTATGATGAAAGTTAAAGTTAGCTTATAGGGTTAAATATAAACCACATAGTAAACAATTACATATCTTAAAATGTAATGTGCTAGTGGACAGGACTGTATAAGATCTACAGTAAAATTAACAATGTGCATGTTCTTTATATATTTATAAGTATAGCATAATTTTCAATGCTCTCTTATTAAATTAAAAAGTGAGTGAGGAAGAGGTATTTAACTTTTTCTTGTTTTAAATTTTAGAATAATTTTAAAAATAAAAGACTTTTATTGTGAGAAAATAGGTAGCATGGCAGAAGTTTTTTTTAAGTTTATGTTAAGAGTAAATATGCCTTACTTAGGAGCATGGATGTTTTACTTAGGAGTATGGATGTTCTAGTTGAGGATAAGAATAAGGTTAAATATATGACAAATCATATCTTAAAAGTGGATGTTATAGCATAAGTGATTATCAAACATGAGATGATTGAGCATGACATGACAATTATTAAAAGTAGAGGATAAATACATAAGTACCATACATACTATTTAGGTTTTCTTGAAGGTTCAAAATTAGATCAAGTAAAAAGTGGGGATTAACTCCATGACCTTTTCTCAAAAATGATTTTTTCTTGTCATCTTATTTAATTCAAAAACTAGGAAAAAATAATGGGTGACTGCCCATGGTTTAGAGTAAGAGATGTATTATATTTAAGACCATGGAATGAGAATTTTTCTATGAAAATGAAAGCTACTAAAAGTGTTCCATTATGGATTAAGCATTATGGACATCAATATCAACTTATGAATTGAAAAATATTTTCAGTGGATTAGGAAAGCTTTATTAGGAAGGACTAAATATGAACCTAGATATATGTTGTTGTAGATATTTTAAAACCTTTACCACATTCTATTCATTGTAAATTTGAATCAAGGGAATATTTTTAACAAGTGGACTATAAAAATATTGTATTGCAATGTTATAAATATTATGAAATTAAACACATATTAAGGTATTATAAAGTGAAAATAATGAAGGAGATAAAGTGTTTGAAAATGAGACACTTTCAGATGAAGCAAGAAGATCATACCATAATAGAATTTGGGTTATATCAAGGATTATTTACTTATAATGTAACAAAGAAATCTCCTCTACATCATCAAACTAAGAAGGCTATTACAATTTACTCTAGTCAACCATTAGATGAAATAAAAGAGGACACAAGGATGACAAAGTACAATGAGTAAGTTCAAATTTATAATGAATTAAAGTTGTGAAGAATATTGAAAAGTTAAATTTAGAAGCAAAGGAGGTGAAATATGTCAAAGTTGATCTAGGTAAATCATATTTATTTAACTAAGTATTATAAAATT
Source organism: Wollemia nobilis (assembly GCA_028583015.1). Lineage (NCBI taxonomy): Eukaryota > Viridiplantae > Streptophyta > Pinopsida > Araucariales > Araucariaceae > Wollemia > Wollemia nobilis. Next base: position 9,057,858 of record JAQPPZ010017209.1, on the reverse strand, counting down.
CACTATTTGTAATAAATATGAAAGTAATGTGTCTCCCTTTCATTTTACATTTCTAGAGCAGTATAATAAGTAAATTACTATGAAATATATCCATTGGAATTAGGATTTATAAGGTAATATAAGATAATAATTGCTATGAAGAATCATTCTTGCACTTTAGGGGTTTAAAGGCAATATTTAGGGTTTTAAGAGAAATAGAAAATCTAACTATTATGGAGGAACTTCGATGCACTTTAGGGCTTCTTTGGTAACATAAAGAAGAAATTTTTTATGAGGCTATTACTTCTAATTTAGGACATATACCTCATTACAAACAACATGTAAAATAAAAGTGATTAGCAAATCTGAAATAGATAGTGGGAATCAAAAAAGAAGAGAAAGGCATTCAAATTAGGAAAAAAATAATTAGAACTTAGAGAAATATCACTTTGATAAAACAACAAGTATCACATGTTAACTCAAGTAGAGTCTTCCTGTTATTTTTCTCTAAGGATCATGATGCCATTTCCTAGGTTGTCCTGCTACACCTTGGACTGTATCTCATTGTTGCTTGTTGCTTTGCTCGCATGGCTGATTGCTGCTCTACTACACCCTAGGGTGCATCCTAGGTCGTCCCTAGGCGAGGATCCTCTCCAAATTTTTAAAATTTCCTACTTTTGGTTTTTGGACTATATATTTACTTTTAGGCTATTCTTGGCCTTCCTGCTCTCCCTACTTAGGTTTGTGCAGGTGCATTGTATCCTCCCCTGGGAGGATCCAAAGCTAACAACAATAGGAGGATGGTGTTTTGGCGAAGTGGGTCTCACTAGTTGGTACTAGAATCTGGTCTTTCTGTTGGATCAAGGGTTTTTTCTGGTTCCTTCCCTTTCGGTTTATGTTTATTTCCATGTACTAAGGCATTGCCTAAAATCTCGGTGCTACGACCCTTTTTGTTATAAGGTTTTGGGATCCTCTTAAAAAACCCAATTTGTATATAAACTTAACTTAGCAAAAAAAAGTATCACATGTTAACAATGGTAAGACCACAACTAAAAATAAACAATGATGGTGAAAATGGTATTATGGAATGTTCGGTGTATAAATAAGGCACATAAAGAGTTATTACAGAGTTAATGGATTATTATAATCCTAATTATATTATAATATATGAAATAATATTAAGTACTAAAAATTTAATGATACATTAGAAAATAATTGGAAGATTCATGATTGCTTAAGAGTGTCTTTCATAGGATCCTCTCGAAGTATTGTAATAATATTGTACAAATACAAATTGGATGAACAATTACTAAAAGGAAAATCTAATTACATTGTCCTTCTATTTTGCAAGAAAGGATATAATATTGAAGTTGGGGTTAAGAATGCATATGTTCCAACTATAATTACTCCTCATCAAATATGTTGAAAGGACCTCAACATATTTTTTTAAATATAATGATGATTTATAAATATGATCTATGGATTGTTTTCTTTTGCGGGAGGAATTCAAAATAATTCTCTATCCTTCAAAATATAACTGTAGTACTCCTTTATGGTCTAATTCAAGTTTGAATTTTTCTTTATATATCTATTAAAAGAGCATTTGGGTCCTAATTCCTTAAATTTTTAAATATATATGGGATAATATATGCATTGAAAATTTTCATATAATAGAAAGATTAGATATATTTTTGTTACCTAATATATGGTTGTAAATAGAGTATGAAATCTCTTACGGTATTGAGTAGGATCAAATCACAAACTCATTCTCTTGATATGTGATTTACTCAATAGTGGTTATCCAAATCCATTTTGATTTCACTCTATGTGACCCAGAGACCATGATTTATTCTATATTTTTATGGTATAGTTGGATGAACCAAGGTTCGAAGGATCATGTATGTACATGTTTATAAAAAAATCAAATAGCTAAAGGCATAAATGATCATTTGGAATTCCAAATATTTTGGTAAAATGTTTAAATCAATTTATAAATTTAAATCTAAGCTCAAAAATATAACTAGTAATTAAAATTAATAGAACATATAGAACATGACAAGATATTTATATCAAACAAAAATAATTGGTTTCTAAGTATGAATAGTTATTTAAAAATGAGTCATAGTGGTATAAAAATATACGAAAATATGGAATAAGCAAGGGGACAAAAATACAAAATTCTTTAAGGGCACAACCAAAATAGATTTACATTTTCATTAGATCAAAAATATTTCAACTCTAGATGGAGAAAATACTAAGGAAGAAGATATTAGGAAGGTAGAAAAAATATATTTCAAATATATCCTACTAAATTTTGGCCAAGATAAGAAGACATAAAGTAATATTTTGCACAATATTTTATAAATTATTATATAAGAAAAAATTAAAGCTTTATAATAATTATATTTATGGAGGAACTACATGAAATAATTTTTTCTTTCCACCCTAATAAGATATGGTTTGTCAAATTTCCTATCATTTTAATTCAAAATTTATGGGATTTGCTAAAGAGTGATATGTTGGATATATATAAAAAGATAATGATAAACAAGGATACACTATGTGATACTAATGCCACATTTATTTCAATGGTTTACAAAAAGGACAATACAAATCATTTTAATATTTTTTCGTTCAATAAGACATTGTAATATGATTTATGATATCATTCCAAATTATGGAAAAGATTAAAAAATATATCTCAAAGGAAAAAGGAAATTTTATTCATGGTAAACAAATTCTTGATGGTGTAATCATTTTATAAGAGTCCATATATTTTATTCATTCCATGAAAAATATTTGTATGCTTGTGAGATTAGATACGAATAAATCACATGATAGGCTTTATTGGATTTTCTACATGATATTCTTAGAATATATGGTTTTGGACCAATGTGTGTGTGAATGGATTATATATTATTATAGTGCACCAATCCACATCAATCAAAAAGTTTATTTAAAATTTTGTAATTCCTTTTATAATAACTATATCATGAAATACAAGCTTTGAGCAAAACTATCAATCTAAAATATTCCTTGTACCAATAGTATTACTCATAAATTCACTTTTATGCAAGCACTAAGATCTGATTTCATGGTTCATACATGGATTATAATACACAATCTAAAATATGAATCTTAAACATTAACTATTTAACTTTAAATCTTAGTACTAGGTAAGAACATGTGATTCATGCATTGAGCTTAAAATAGATTGAGTATAATTCAAAAGGTTTTATATATATTTATATTAGTTTAAGAATTTATTTCAAGTTGTTGAGAATATAGTTTTCTAAAAAATGGGCTTTAAATATACATATATTTATCCTTAATATAACTCTAGGCTATCTAAAATGGGTTCTAGATTGAAATTTCAAAAAATATATATATACATTTAGAATTAAAACTATTCTTTAAAAATTCACCCTTAATAGCCACTATATTTTCTCAGAATTTTATTTCTTTTATAAGTAATAGTTATGCTCTAAAAAATCTAATATTTATGGTAAATATATAATAATAAGGCTTCATGATTTTCTTACATAAAAGGGACTTTAAGAGCTTGATCATATTAAATTCTCTGTCATTATTACTCTTTCCACAATTATTCCCATTTAAATAAGTTATATTACTATCTAACTTTTTCTATCAGTTTTTCTAAAAAAATATTGATGATGATTGTCACTCCACACTAAAAATAATTTGTAGAGTTGATAACAATATGATTTAAATGTTGTTCCTTGATAATAATAAAAAATATATTGTACTTTATATTCATAAATCAGGTCTATTAGGTATACTTAAAGATAAAAGTATACCAACTTTGGTCTGACTAGGATAAAGAACATGAATCAAAGAGGGTTAAATTCTACTGTAATCTAATAGTATATCAATGTAACTTAGACATAGAGATTTATCTATGATGCATAAGTTATACATTTGGGAAAATTATTTTGGATAGCCATCCTACCTTACATAAAGGAATTAATAAGAAGGTAAAATCCTAGGGGAACCTCCCTAGCCTACATGTAAAAGAAAGAAGATGAAGGGAAAGTGCTGAAGAAAAAATGTTAAAGGGAGAAATTCAAAAGGAAAAGAGAGAAGTCTAAGATGGTTTGCATGAATATGTTAGTATAGAGTGATCCATATTCTACCTTTTGGAGAATAAATTCATATATTATTGTAATTGTGCATACACATTATTAAAATAAGTATGTTATAATTTTAAAACTATCTTATGTTCTATGACAAATATTGGAGTACAAATATTAGAGATATTCGTGTGTAGGAGTACAAATATTGGATACTGTTCTAGGAGAACCATCATCAAAGAGGGTGAGGTTGTTTGAATCTTAGATGATGAATGAATACAAGGGTATAATAGTACTAACAAATTAGATGGTGAACATATGATTACTATTCACTTAATATTAAAATACCATTTAAGAGGGAATTACGTAAGAGGTGGAGAGGAAAATAATTATCATTCTAAAAAATTAGTACACCATTCAATTAGGAAATATATACTAATCAAAGCATTGTTATATAATCCAACACGTAATCGAATTCACCTATCATACAATAGAATATTGGTTCACTTTGTCATGCAATAAATATGGCCATACAAGTTAGTTTATTGGTTTTCATACCATTAAAAGTTATAATAAAATAAAGAGTAAATTTAAGAATATTTGTATACAAAGAAACAAATAATTATGAAAAGAAACAAATACATGGTTAATTCAGGTAATCCCAAGTATGGGGTATAAATCAAATATGGATACTTCCTATTTTAGTGGAATTTTAAACCTAAAAGAAATAATAGATTGGATAATAAACACGGAGATATTATGTGATTATGGATATATGGAGGTCAAATTTGCATGCACATGATTTAAGGTATATGCTTCAATTTGGTGGAATCGTGTCCAAACTAAGAGATAGTGAAAGAAGAAGGATACAATCCAAACATGGAAAATTTTGTGTCCAAGTTGAAATCTAAGTTTTTACCTATGAATTATCAAAAAGGATTGTTTAAAAGAATCTAAAACCTTAAGCAAAATTAGTTAGGAGTAAAATAATATACGAAAGAGTTTTATAATTGACCACAACATTAAGTCATATTTAATATGTGAGAAGAAGGTGGTAACATACATAAATAGACTAATATTGTCCATACAATATGGGATTGGTCTAATTCAAATTAGAATGGTTGAAGATGCATATGAGTATGTACTCAAAGGAAAAAAAATGTTATTGCATAGGAAACAAAATAATGCAAGAGGAAGAGTATGGTCCTCTTGAGGAAGAGGAAAAAACCACAATAGAACATGGTAACAAAAGTAAGAGGAAAATTCTACTACCTATCAAAATAAAAATGTGATGGCATTTTAACACTTAATGTTACCACAAATATTATAGGATAATTACAATAGGATCAAATATAATATAACTATAATACAATAACATCAAGATAATGATATAAGCAAAATAATCAAATTAAATTAATGTGTATATCACAACATTTAATATACCAACTAACATTCAATAATAATCAACAATATGGATGTAAATAGCTTGAATCATTCATGCACAAAGCATGTAGCGCAACTTACAATATTAATTGCTCAAAATTTATACAATATTTATTACTCCACTTTCTCTATAATGTGATATTGATAATCAGATAATCAGATATTTCTCTATGTAGTACTATATAGCCATATTAGACTAACACTTTAGATACTTGATTATTCATTTCCATATGCCAAGTCGCATAACTCTTGTCTACTCTACTTAACACTTGCATACTTGGTGAACTTGACTCTATATTGTATGCACACCTAGACATGAATATTGACCTTTGCTTTGCATACTCTAATATAAGACACTTGTGCACATATTTACATTATATATTTGATATTATACATACAATACACTTGTGCACATATACTCAACTTACACTTGTACACTTATTAAAATGACACTTGTGCATATCCTACACATTCACACTTACATAAAAGGAAATATAACTCACACTCTAAACTATGACTCAACCATAATATAATATTACAAGTTATACCGTGGGGTATATTAGCATATACCAAATAATGTAATATACTCCAACACCACTTTGCATTACAATATTTTGTTATTGAAGACTTTAGTCTTCAATCACGATATTCATATTGATCTTCAACTTGAAGTAATATCGGGACATGTACTTGTTTTGTTCTCTTTTTGAATTCTTCTAAATTTTCTTGATCTTCTTCTACTTCTTCAATATGTTCTTTTCTATTTTTTTCTTATCATGTTTCCTTCTTGTATCCTGATCAGTAATAAAGTTAGTACCTTCCAAACATTTTGAGAGAAATATATATTTATTGATTATCAAATTTTATGAAAGGCCTTTGAATTTAGTTTTTGCAGCAGTTTCTTCTAACTCTTGAATTTCATGAATTTGAATTGTAACTGAGGTTGATTATATAGATATTGAGAAGGATATTGATATTAAAATATTTTTGTCTTCATGGATTGTATTGAGATTAATAATGTTTGTGTTGTATTGACTTATTTGTTTGATCACTTTGATTCATTCGATTTCCTTGATATTGATTTTTTGGATTGTATCTACAAAATTTTACGCTATGACATTTTTTCTTGCATATTTAAAAATTTCTTGTATCTCATTTGGATTTGTGTCTTGGATTTAAAATAAGATTACCTTGTGAATTATCTTTTAATACTAAGGCATTGTTAGTCATTTCATCTTTTGTTGAATTTTCTACTTCATATTATTGTAGAATGTTTTCTAACTCATCAAATGTAGTATCTTTCCGTAAAACTTGAAAAGATATGAGTAGTTGCTTATAACATTCTAAAATTACTCTCAATGTCACTTGAACAAGTTTATCTTCTACTTTTTCTTAGAGTTAATAATTTTTATTTTATATCTACTACCTTTCAAATAAATAGTTCAATACATTCACCACTATAAAATATAGATAGAGTACTTTTGAGATTGAAGGTTGAAATTAGTAGCCATATTTTTCCCTTCAAATATATTCGATAGAGTATTCCAAGATTCTAAAAAAGTATTTGTTGCACTTATATAAAGTTGCATTTCATCAGTTATTTCAAATATTAACATAAGTGCTTTCCCTTCACCCTATTCGTATATTTTAATTTATCTAACATCTTTAATAGATTTTTTTTTTGCTCCACTAACTATATCCTACATTTTATCCACTATTAAAATTGATTTTATTGAAGACCACTTTTTACTTTTTCTTTCTCAAACAATATTATCCAATATATCAATGGCAATATCAATAGTAGTAATCAAAGCAATGCACAAATCACCACACACAATAGAGACACCAATTTAACGTGGTTCACCCAATGTGGGCTACTCCACGGAGAAAATATTTCACTAAAATTTTCTCAACAAATCTCTTGGGAATCCTTCCCTATTACAATGTTTATGGACCTCTATCCAAAGGAGACACCAATCCCCTAATCAAGTTCATGGATACCTATCCATAGGAGACACCAATACCCTTTGCTGGTTCACCAACCCACAGGAGACACCAATCCCCTCTACTAGTTCATGGATCTCTATCCATAGGAGAACTCCTTCTCCTCTACTCTGGTTGGTGATCCTCTAGAAGACTACTACCTCCACTACATTGGCTTGTGGATCTCTCTCCACTGAAGACCCTTATCCTCACTCAGAATACCTCTATCCTCACTACCCTGGCTAATGGATCTCTATCCACTAGAGACTACTATCCTCTACTCTATCACCTCCAAATATTACTCTCAGCTCTGCTCAATCTCTATCTCAAATCTGCACTAAACACTATCCTTTGGTCTAGCACAAATCTACTCATAAGTCTATCTCTGATTTTGCACAAATATATCCTCAAATATGCACAAATCTCTATCCTCAATTCTATCCTCAAATAAATATATCCTCAAGCCTTAACACAAAGCTTGATCTAATCATAAATCAACTCTACTATATCTACCCCAAACCTTAACTCAAGGTTTGAACAAATCAATCAATCAACTCTGCTCTCAAGTCTTCTCAAATACTTACCTCAAATATATCCACAAGTTCTCTCAAGAACTTGTCCAATCTTCTCAACAAGTCTTCACCAAGACTTACCTCAAATCTGCTCAACAAGTCCTCACTAGAACTTGTCCAATCTGATTGTAAGCTTCCACAAAATCTCACACAAATCTATCCTTAAGATTTCACAAAAGCTTACTCAACTCTATCCTTAAGTCCACTCTAGGACTTACTCAAATATTCTCACAAGATTTCACAAAATCTTGCTTAACTCTGTCCTTAAGTCCACTCTAGGACTTACTCAAATATATCCACTAGCTTTCACAAAATCTTATTCAAATCAATTGCAAACTTGCATACAAAACTCAACTCAATCTCTTTTAGAAAACCTCTTCAATCACACAAACAAGTTTCACTCAGAATCTTGTTTAACTTATAGAAACATATAGATAATGGTTAGAGACTCAATATGTTTCACACTCACAAAACACTCAATCACTTTCAAACTCTCCTTCAAATCAATTTAGAATAAAGAAAAATTTGTTTCATAGAACTTGAACTATCACTCCAATACTTTCAATCAATAATGCTTATCCAACTTTACTCAACCAATCACTCAATGAAACACAACTTGCTTACAAACCCTAAACAAGTGTTTCACAATGCTTCCAACAACTCACACTATGGAACTCAAACCTTGACTCAAGATGATTTCAAATTCACATAACAATGATACTCATGATCTTTCACAAACCCTAACTCAAGATAGTTCTCAACTTCACATAACAATGATACTCATGATCTTTCACAAACCCTAGTTCAAGATAGTTCTCAACTTCACATAACAATGATACTCATGATCTTTCACAAACCCTAGTTCAAGATAGTTCTCAATCTCACACTCAAATGATCTCATAAACATTCACCAATCATGCATATGAAAACTCACTCAAACATTTCCAACAATCCTAAAAATCCTTTTCACTCCAACTTGCATTTCACAACATTCAATAAAACAATATTTCACTCACAAGGATGATATGCCCATACCTTTTGTTTGATGGAGATTTGACCTCAAAACCTATCTCAATCACAATCAACCTCTTTGCCAATCTCAATGGTTAGATATCAAAAATCCTTCTCTAAAATATCTCCCTCAAAATTATTTCACCATACAAAAATATTAAATCTCAAGTACACCTTATAATCTCCAAAATTTAAAAATAATTAGCAAATATTCAATTAATTCACTTTCACAATAAATTCCTTTATGCACCTTATTTCTCCTCTCAAAATAATTAACACAATATAGCTTTATTTCAAAATACAAAATATAATATTCCTTGCATACCTTATCACTCCTATTTCATAAATTCTAACCACCAAAATCAAAATAAAATATTTTAATTTTATAATCCCTTATATCTCCCTCAACAACTCATAAACCACCTTTTAATTTCAACACTATGCAATTTCTGAATTATCAAAACCTTGGCAAATTAAAATGTGAGAAGCATACCTTAATTTTATTCTGCCCAACAAAAAACCTTTGATGAAATTTGAACACCCGACCTCGCCTTTCCAAGCACCTTAGCACAAAGCACATCCACCACTTGGGCTACGTGCCCTCATAAAATTAAAAGGGTGCATGATTCCCTTTTGTCTTATCTCTTCTCTAACTTGGTGCAAATAAAACAAGCCTTCCCTCTTTGCAAAATTTGATCGCATGGATCGAACCTATGACCTCACGCTCGCGAATGTCTTAATGCAGCCCTCGACTGCCACCTGTGCTACCAAGCAGCTTGAAATATTTTTGGTGCTCCTATTTGTCTTATTAACATGTCTTCCCACTTGTTTAAAACACATGCAAATTTCCTTTACTCTTCAGTACTCAAAATACTTAGAACTTTGGGCAATCATATATCGCATGGATAATTTTTTGATAAAAAACTTGCCCCCTTTTATATTATATGCCATGTTTTCCAATATGTCGGTGAACTTAGGAAATTTAATTTTTAATTTAAATTTAATTATTTAAAATTTTGGCACCTTAATTAATTATTTAAATTTAAATTTTAACCTATGGTTAAAATATTTAAATTTAAATAAATTAAACCATAGTCTTCAAAATCTGACAAATGGGTCTTTTGGAGGATTTATAATATTAATCTTGTAACCTAGAATATTATAATATTAAATATTATAATATTATTATTTCCTTTTAAACTACTTCTCTTTCCTTGGGATTTCCTTTTAAACTGCTTCTCCTTCCTTGGGTCTTTAATATGTTTAGGCCTTTTTAGGCATATAATATTTAAAAATAAATATTATATCCTATTCCTTTGAACCTCTTCCTTGCCTTGTGGAAAAACCACCTGATGACATTAATGATGATGAAACTTGGACATCAACCTCTTGACATCAATGACAACAAAACTTGCTCATATTTCCAACAATCTCCCCCTTTGTCATTGATGGCAACCCATTTTCCTTTTACCATTTCTTTTACCTCTTTCAGTTCTTCTCCCCCTAAGAAACTGCTCCCCCTGACTGAATGCTCTCCCCCTAACTCAAATCTCTCCCCCTTTGACATCAATGGCAAAGGGCCACCTTTGGGGCTTGGGGCTAAAGATGAGACTCTTAGCTTAGCCCCTCCCCCACCTCCTCTCTTGAGGTGGTTAATTTTTGGGTGGGAGTATCTCTACTCCCAGCATACACTGATCTTTACCTTTGTCCACCTTCTTCCTCAACTGATCCTTCTGATTCCTCTGAATGTTCCTGTTCCTGCTTGTCTCTAGAAATTCTGCTCTACACCACTTGGCTATATGCCCAACATTATTGCACTTATAACACTTAATGTTGTGGTTCCTTGAAGGTGCAAATATCTTGAAGTTCCTCCTGGTGAAGCCATATCCATTCTTGTCATGAACCCTACAATTAATGACCTTATGACCAAACTGATTACAAGAGTAGCAATACCCTTGGAAGAGATGCCCTGTTTCTAAAATTTCCATATTCCTGTATTTCATGTGTCCTGCATTGTGTAGCCTTGTGCCCAAACCTATGACATGAGAAGCAATATCCATTGAAGAAACCTTGCCTTGACCCCATTGGTCTCTTAGTCTCTTCTACCCTGTGTTGTTTCCTGTTCCATATGTTCCTCATTTGTGCATTGTTCCTTTCCTTGTTGAACTTTCTATTGTCCAACTTATCCTCAGAAGTCTCACTCTCTCTTACACTCTCTTCTTCTGAAGCTTCTTCTTCTTTGGAGCTTGAGATTGACTCCTCTCCTTGTTCTCTATGTTCCTATTCAAAACCAAGTCCTGTCTTGTTTGATGAAGATCTTTGTACCTTGATAATCTTATCCAAGGTCTTTGAGCTTCTCCCAAACCTGTGTAGCTTATTTTTAGACTCTTTTACTTCCTTCCTTAGTGAAGCTACCTCATGCTCTAATCTTTCACATTCTAAAACCTTTGCCTCTAACCTCTCTTTAAATCTCCTTGTCTTAGCTATTGAGTTGGTTAGATCTTCTATAAGCTTTCCTTTCTCTTCATCACATTCTTGAAATTGAAGCTTGAGTTTTGAGTTCTACTTTCTTACCTTCCTTAATTCATCAAGAGTAGAAATAATCTCACCCTCAAGATCAACTTCTCCTTCCTCTGATTCTTCCTCTATTCCTTTACCTTTAGGATCATCTTCATTCCTTTCTGATTTATCTTCAATAGGAGCACTTCCTTCTTCTTCTATTGCCATAAGAAGACTTTCTTCTTCTGGACCTTCAAGAGCATCTTCATATTCATCTTCACTGAAACTGAATCCATTCCTTGTACAACTATCTTCAAGATGACCAAAGTTACCACACCTAAAACACTTGAGAATTATTGGTGCCCTTTTTCTAACATCTTCTTTTTCTTCTACTAAAAATATAATTTCTTCTTCTTCATTATCTGAGGACCTTTCATCACTATCACTTGAACTCTTACCTACCTTATCTACATAAAAAATCTTCTTATGCCTTTGGAAAAACTTCTTTCCTTGCTTGCCTTGTCCATCCCTACTTTTCTTTTGGTACTTGTGTTTTCCTATTCTTATGATCCTATTTTTCATCATCATTGCTACTTCTAGCTTCTGGATAATCAGATGCATAGTGACCATATTTACCACAATTAAAACACCTAACTAATTTTGTACCTTTATACTTTCTTGAGTCCTTGTTCCTTCTGCCATAGTTTGCTTCTTCATCACTGGATAACTCATTACTTGAATCTGACTTCTTACCCTTTGAATTCTTTGTAACTTTGAAGGTTGCTTCTTTCTGGGGGATAGGCTCCTCTTTTATTCTCATCTCAAAGGCTATGAGAGTTCCATGTAACTCATCCCTTGTCAAAAATTCAATATCTTTTGACTCTTCTATGGCTGAAATATTTTCACTATACCTCTTAGGAAGTGACCTTAAAATCTTGTGACAAACATCTATTTCTTCAACTTTAAACCCAAGTCCTTGCATGGAGTTAACAACCTCATCCACATGAAGTAGATATGTAGCAATATTTTCCTCATCCTTCATCTTTAGGTCTTCAAATGTCTTCTTGTGATTTAGCAACTTTGCCATTTTGACCTTTTTGTCTCCCTCATATATACCTTTCAGCTTATCCCAAATATCTTTTGCTGATGTGCAATGCATAACTTTTACAAACTCTATTTCATGCAAACCTTTTAAAATTCCATTCATTGCCTTTGAATTATTCAGTTGTAGGAGCTTACCATATTTATCTATAGGTGGAGTAGTTGGTGGTATGTATCCATCCTCAACTGCTTGCCATATTTCATTCCCTAGTGCCATTAGGTGAATCTTCATTCTCACACTCCAAAATGCATAATTGTTCCCATCGAACAATGGTGCCTTATTCCCTGAAGATCCACTCTGAGAATCCATTTGTGTTCTTGTAAGATTTTCCTTCAAGCTATTAAACTCTTCCGAAGGAACCCGCTCTGATACCAATTGAAGAACACAAGCTTATATTGAGAGGGGGTGAATAGTATAAGACCACTTTTTACTTTTTCTTTCTCAAATAATATTATCCAATATATCAATGGCAATATCAACAGTAGTAATCAAAGCAATGCACAAATCACCACACATAATAGAGACACCAATTTAACATGGTTCACCCAATGTGGGCTACTCCACAGAGAAAATATTTCACTAAAATTTTCTCAACAAATCTCTTGGGAATCCTTCCCTATTACAATATTTATGGACCTCTATCCAAAGGAGACACCAATCCCCTAATCAATTTTATGGATACCTATCCATAGGAGACACCAATTCCCTTAGCTAGTTTGTTTATGGATATCTATCCATAGGAGAACTCCTTCTCCTCTGCTCTGGTTGGTGATCCTCTAGAAGACTACTACCTCCACTACACTGGCTTGTGGATCTCTCTCCACTAAATACCTCTATCCTCACTCAGAAGACCTCTGTCCTCACTACCCTAGCTAATGGATCTCTATCCACTAGAGACTATTATCCTCTACTCTATCACCTCCAAATCTTTCTCTTAGCTCTACTCAATATCTATCTCAAATATGCACTAAACATTGTCCTTCGGTCTAGCACAAATATGCTCAATATCTATCTTTGATCTAGCACAAATCTATCCTCAAATATACACCAATATCTATCCTCAATTATGTCCTCAAGCCTTAACACAAAGCTTGATCTAATCATAAATCAACTCTTCTAGATCTTCCTCAAACCTTAACTCAAGGTTTGAACAAATCAATCAATCAACTCTACTCTCAAGTCTTCTCAAAGACTTACCTCAAATCTATCCAACAAGTTCTCTCTAGAACTTGTCCAATATGCTCAACAAGTCTTCACCAAGACTTACCTCAAATCTGCTCAACAAGTCCTCACTAGAACTTGTCCAATATTATTGTAAGCTTCCACAAAATCTCACACAAATCTATCCTTAAGCTTTCACAAAAGCTTACTCAATTCTGTCCTTAAGTCCACTCTAGGACTTACTCAAATCTTCTCACAAGATTTCACAAAAGCTTTCTTAACTCTATCCTTAAGTCCCCTCTAGGACTTACTCAAATCTGTCCACTAGATTTCACAAAATCTTATTCAAATCAATTACAAAACTTGCATACAAAAACTCAACTCAATCTCTTACAGAAAACCTCTTCAATCACACAAACAAGTTTCACTCAGAATCTTGTTTAACTTACAGAAACATATAGAGAATGGTTAGAGACTCAATATGTTTCACACTCACAAAACACTCAATCACTTTCAAACTCTCCTTCAAATCAATTTAGAATAAAGAATAATTTGTTTCATATAACTTGAACTATCACTCCAATGCATTCAATCAATAATGCTTATCCAACTTTACTCAACCAATCACTCAATGAAACACAACTTGCTTACACACCCTAAATAAGTGTTTCACAATACTTCCAACAACTCACACTATGGAACTCAAACCTTGACTCAAGATGATTCCAAATTCACATAACAATGATACTCATGATCTTTCACAAACCCTAACTCAAGATAGTTCTCAACTTCACATAACAATGATACTCATGATCTTTCACAAACCCTAGTTCAAGATAGTTCTCAACTTCACATAACAATGATACTCATGATCTTTCACAAACCTTAGTTCAAGATAGTTCTCAATATCACACTCAAATGATACTCATAAACATTCACCAATCATGCATATGAAAACTCACTCAAACATTTCCAACAATCCTTTTCACTCCAACTTGCATTTCACAACATTCAACAAAACAATATTTCACTCACAAGGATGATATGCCCATACCTTTTGTTTTGATGAAGATTTGACCTCAAAACCTATCTCAATCACAATCAACCTCTTTGCCAATCTCAATGGTTAGATATCAAAAATATTCACTCAAATATTTCCCTCAAAATTATTTCACCATACAAAAATATTAAATCTCAAATACACCTTATAATATCCAAACTTTAAAAATAATTAGCAAAGATTCAATTAATTCACTTCCACAATAAATTCCTTTATGCACCTTATTTCTCCTCTCAAAATAATTAACACAATATAGCTTTATTTCAAAATACAAAATATAATATTCCTTGCATACCTTATCACTCCTATTTCATAAATTCTAACCACCAAAATCAAAATAAAATATTTTAATTTTATAATCCCTTATATCTCCCTCAACAACTCATAAACCACCTTTTAATTTCAACACTATGCAATTTCTGAATTATCAAAACCTTTGGCAAATTAAAATGTGAGAAGCATACCTTAATTTTATTCTGCCCAACAAAATACCTTCAATGAAATTTAAACACCCAACCTCACCTTTCCAAGCACCTTAGCGCAAAGCACATCCACCACTTGGGCTATGTGCCCTCATGAAAATAATAGGGCACATGATTCCCTTTTGTCTTATCTCTTCTCCAACTCGGCGTAAACAAAAAATCCTTCCTCCTTTGCAAAAGTCGATCGTGTGGATCGAACCCGTGATCTCATGTTTGCCAATGCCTTAATGCAACCCTTGACTGCCACCTGCGCTACCAAGCACCTTGAAACCTTTTTGGCACTTCTCTTTGAATTATTAACATGTCTTCAATTTTCTTTACTCTTTAGCATTAGAAATACTTAGAACTTTGGGCTCTCGCAAATCGCATATTGCATGGATAATTTTTTGATAAAACTTTGCCCCCTTTTATATTATATGCCATGTTGTCCAATACATTGGTGAACTTAGGAAATTTGATTTTAATTGAATTTAATTATTTAAACTTTTGGTACCTTAATTAATTATTTAAATTTAAATTTTAACCTATGGTTAAAATATTTAAATTTAAATAAATTAAACCATAGTCTTCAAAATCTGCCAAATGGGTCTTTTGGAGGATTTAAAATTTGATAACTCCTTGGCCCTCTTTTTTCTTCAAACCAACCTGTAACCCAAAATATTATAATATTAAATATTATAATATTATTATTTCCTTTTAACCTGCTTATCCATCCTTGGGATTTCCTTTTAAACTGCTTCTCCTTCCTTGGGTCTTTAATCTGTTTAGGCCTTTTTAGGCATATAATATTTAAAATAAATATTATATCCTATTCCTTTGAACCTCTTCCTTGCCTTGTGGAAAAACCACCTGATGACATTAATGATGATGAAACTTGGACATCAACCTCTTGACATCAATGACAACAAAACTTGCTCATATTTCCAACATTTATTTTATTTTTCCATGAAGCATAATTTGGTCCTTTCAAAATTTGAGATTTAGAAAGGAAAATTTTGTTGTTAGACATAGTAGTAGTCATTCAATAAAACCTTCGATGTAGACTTATTTATAACTTCTAGGTTTAAATAATTTAAAGTTTCAAATTTAATTCCTATGGAGTAGAAAACCTTGTCTCCCTAGTTTAAATACTAAGAATGAATTTTGATTTTTTTTTTCCTAAGGTTTTAGTGTAGAAATCCTTTTGTATCCCAAACAATTAAATTTACATATATTCAAATTTTCTATTCAAAAATGTATAGACTTCAAAAAACTTGAAAGATTTTAAAAATAAAATAAACTATTTTCATTCCTTATCACTCCATTCTTAATCAAAGACTTCAAAAAGTAAAATTTCAAATTATACAACTTATTACTCCAAATTTAATCTAAATAAACTTTAATCTACCAAAACATTAAATTACTCTAAACAAACCTTATCACTCCAATAAACTTAAATTTAATCAAATTAATAAATACTATTTATAAATACTTTAATAAATAAATCATATAACCTTATAGAATCAACTACTTTGCAAAACCCTAAATATCAATGATACCTCTATCAACTACTTGCACATTCATATTTTTCTACAAGACTTTGATGTGAATTCTTATCTAGGTATGTGCAAAGGCTCTTAATGAGCTAGTTGGAATGACATGTGTCTCTAGGGTGATTTGATTTGGACTATTTTATTTTCATACATGTAGATATGGTGTTATATTTTGAGATAACCTTCTTCACATCAATTATTGTGTCATTCTACCAAATTCTAAAATCATAAACCTACACTTTGAAGTGTTACAATCATATCCAAAATATGCTTAGTACTTGAGTTTAATTTTAGTACATATGCTCACCAATAAAATATTTTATTCACTAGAATTTCACATCCCTTAGACCTATGTTCAATGTATTGCCTTCTCTTGGAGATTAAACACTTTGCCTTCCACATTGTGCTACTATTTGTTGACATTGTGATTTAATACAAAATTTTACCCAATGTTGCTTCAATGCTGCTCAACATAGGACACTAAATAATGTTATAATTTAATGCTTGGATGTATAAGACAATACACACTATCCACTATTTTGGTTGTTGTCTGCTACTCACAATTATTTTTTGAGAGTGTTGTCAATATCTTTTCTATTGTCTAATATACACTAATTAGGGTGTTGTGTAATACCCCTGATTAGGGTGACATCCAATACCCTATGTGTTATCCAATACTTCAATTATTTTCCAATACTCTGAGCATTATCCAATACTTCAAGCACTATCCAATACTCCAGGTGTTTTCCAATATGCCTTTGAATGTTATTCACCCTACATTTGTCTAGATTATTATTCAAGTATTTTATTGATGCTCTTTCTTTCTCTTAGCTCAACATTCTAGGACTTTAGAACCATTTATGTTCACACTTACATACTTTTCATTAACTTTGTGCTGAATAGAATAACACTTTCTTCTAGACCCGCATGCCACTATCTACTAGAACCAAATTATGTTGTCTTCTAGAGAAAAATGATGCTTCCTTCTAGAGTCGTGTAATGGTATATTTTTTATTTGAATGAGGATTCCTTATATTGCTTTACACTATGCTATTTTACTTTTCTTATAACTTTCTCTTTATTATTCTTTGAATTGAATGACTACACCTTGAGTTGCAGATGATTCAAAATTTAAACTTCATATTGAACTTCAGATATTTTTTCACAATGCTTAATTTATTCTAATGAATGTACTATATGATCTTTTCTATGTCTAAATATCTTCCACTGCATCTTGCTACCTTCCTATATGAAACTTTATTATATCAAGGTCTATAGTCAAGACTAGAATCTCTTATGCCAAGGTTTGTCTTCAAGACTTGAATCTTCCATCTCTTATGTCAAAGTCTATCTTCAAGAATTGAATCTTCTATATTTTACATCAAGGTCTATATTCAAGACTTGAATTCTTTATTATCAAGGCCAATTGCTTTGTGACATGAAACTTCATATATTACAACTCTAATTAATCAACTATTTGATGAAATCTTACTTTCAGATACATATATCTTTCTTGATATATCCATATCATATTCTACTTTCTCTTGCACTTAGAAGATGAATTCTTCTCTATCTATTATAATAATCTTCTCATAATTTTGATGAGTAATTTTGGCTATAAATTCTAAGAAATAAATAATATACTTCTCTTTACTATAGAAGTTACTATTATATCCAGGCGACTCTAAATGTTCCTAAATCCTTCTTAATGTCAATATAGCTTGAATGCTTTTGATTTCTTATCAATGTCAAGAGTTTACAATGACCCTGAATGATCAACTATCTTGAAGTTGACGATGTCTTCCAATATAGATGAGTCCTAGTATTCATTTATTATACTTCAACCATGGAAAGACTCTATAACTGACTCTTGATCTTCACTAGTCATTCTTCAACCATGGAATGACTTTGTAGTTGATTCCTAGACTTCACTAGTAATTTTTTAGTCATATTATACATTACATATTTGATATCATACATACAATATACTTGTGCACATATACTAAAATTACACTTGTACACTTATTCACATGACACTTGTGAATATCCTCCACATTTAGACTTACATAAAGGGAAATATAACTCAAACTGTAAACTATGACTCAACCCTAATATAACATCTACAAGTTCTTCCATGAAGGTACCATGGGATTACATTAGAATATACCAAATAATGTAATATACTCCAGAAAAATAGATATTTTCCAAGAGGAAGAGGAGGATATGGTATAGGAAGTGATAGAGGATTTCCAAAAAATGATTACATATGCAAATAAATTGTCCATCAAGCATAAAAATACCCTCAAAAATAGCAAACTAGTGAGTGTGGAAAGAAATCACATAACCAAATTGCACAAGAAAATAAATAATGTATTGCTTCACCAAAGCACATGAAGGAACAAAAACAAGGATACTACTTTATGATAAAAAGGGTATTATTGAAACCAACAAAGGAGGTGCATCAACTTGAGCAAAGAAGGAATTTGTTCTAGAAGATTTATAGATTAGGAGGTAAACATTGCAAGGTGATTATAGATAACAAAAGCATGTATAATTTAGTGTTGGCAAATATGGTGGAGAAATTAGGCTAAAAAAGAATTGAGCATTTGAATCCATAAAAAGTGTCATAGTTACAAATGTATATCAAAATTTGGTAATTGAACAATATATGGTAACTTTCGAGATTGGCTCTTATAAGGATCTAATTCTATGTGACATCATGTCGATGGATGTGCATCATATTTTTTTAGGGAGGCCATAGAAATTTAATAGAAATATTGTACATGATGGTAAATTGAATACTTATTCAATTATCAAGGATGGAAAAAATTATTCATTAAGTCCTTTCAAGGATAGAAAAAAGAAGTGGGTAGTAGTTCTAAAGTTTATCTGATCTTTAAAAATAATTCTTGAAGGAAATGAAAAATGGATAAGCATGTTTAGCTTTCATTGCTAAAACCATGAAATATGGGATAAAAAATATGACTAACATTCCATCTAAAGTGAAAGTTTTGTTGGAAGAATATATTGTGATTATTTTAGAAGAATTACCTAATGGGTTACCACCTATGAGGAGCATTAGTCATAATATTATTGGAAATTTGAGCAAGTTTTATTGTTATTTATGTCAAGAGGTTTGATTTTTAGTTTTGTCATCATTGATGTCAAAAGGTTAATTTTTCAAAATGCAAAGAAGTGGTTAAAATAAAAAGGATATAATATTTATTTTAAATATTATATACCTAAATAGGCCTAAAATATTGAAGACCTAAGGGAAGAGAAGCAGGTTTAAAAGAGAAATAATAATATTATAATATTTTGGGTAAAAGGAAGAGGTGAAGAATAACGAGGTCCAAGGAATCATTAAAAATATATATGCTTGAAAAGACCCATTGAGAAGATTATAAAGATTTTAATTTGATTTATTTAAATTAAAATATTTTAACCTATAGTTAAAATTTTAATTTAAATAATCAAAAGGCACCAAGGTTTAATTTTTAAATTCAAATTAGAAATTTTAAAATCAAATGTGCCGATGTGTTGAAGTGCAAAGGACAATGTATAAATAGGAAAATGATTTTCATTTCCAAATCACCTATGCTATTCAAATGCCTAAAGTTGATATAATTTTTGTGCACTGCTTTGTTGAAGGGAGAAGAGGATATTCGTGTGTTTTAATTAAAGGAGGTAGACATTGGTTGAAATCCATGTGATGTAAAAAATTTGTTCCAAGATGTTGGGCAACACAGATGGTGGTCATATTTTGGTTAAGGGACTTGTGATTGGGCACACAACAAAGGTTTTGGTTGATTTTCGTAATTCACAAAAGGTAAGGCTTTAATAGTGTCTCGTCCACCTTGAGTGTTGTGCGGGCGTGTATCCCAGGTGGTAGCTTACCTTGGGATAAGGCACTGTGGTGACGACTAGTCATGGGTTCGAGTTTGGGTGTAATTGAGGATGTGCACAATAGTCTTTTTGAGATGTGGGCCAAAGTTTATAAGGTATGCATATTATATTTTAAATTTCCACGGTTTGGAAGACACAAATAGTTTAGAGGCCATATGATAATTATAAAGGACATATGTGGAATGCATAGGGAGTCATAAGGATAATTGAAAAATATATTATTTTTGTTTCTTAGAAAAATAAATAATAAGGATTGGATTTTATAAGGTGTTAACAAAGGAACTTCAATTTTATGTATTGAATATTATTTTGAGAAGTTTCAAGATTATAAAGTGTTATAAAATGAAATTTTTCTTTGGTAGATAAGATACTATAGCATTAATACCGGGTTTTACAGGTTGACCCAAAACCTTTTACAAAAATCAGCCCAGGACTGTTGATGAACATGTCCTTACTAAGGATCCTATATATGTAAAATCTACATGCCATCAAAGCCATTACATCCGGTAAGGCACATAGCCTATTATCAAAAAGAAACTTCCCATACAACATTTTGGGTATACCCCAAGAAAACACACCTGCATCATAATTACAAAAAAATAAACAGACACGGATCCCTTCCTTGAAACAGTGGAGAAACAAAAAGCTACAGACACACATAGCAGAGTATTGAAAAAACTCCCACAAGCTCTATATTGACAGTTACTCTTAATAATTATTTGGTAATTGCTTTCTTCCATATATGATATGCTTTGGGACCACATTCCATCTTGGCCAATCAACCTTGGAGAAGTGAACTTGTTGGCTAGATTTATGGCGGTGGCTATCTGGTGGTCCATGTGGCTCTGGTTCAAAGTCTTATATTATCATTTCTTTCTTGCCCTATGATTATCAACCAACCTCAAATTACTAAGATGACTAGGAGCCATGTTATCTGACATGTGACTATTCCCATTAGTATTTGTAGTATTTCCAAGTAGCATCCACCAAGACTGATAGCTTGGATAATTTTTATTATGAGTCCATTTCAAAAAAGAGACGGGAATACTCATAGCCTTCAAACTTACAATGCCTTCCCTGTTGGTAAATTTGACTATAATTCTTGGAATTCTTGTTGAATAAGCTCCTCTATTTTTCTTAGGACACCGTGTTCCCATTTGAAAAGTCTGTCACCATCGACACCCAAATTGGCCAGCTTATCAACAACTTTGTTAGCTTCTCGAAAGACATTTGGGCTTTTCTGTCCTGTATTTCATGGAAAAGGATCCTAGCCTCTTCAACAATTGTTTAATCCTCCAAGGAGGTGTTTTCTAATTATTGAGGAGATTTATAACATGCATAGAGTCTCCTTCTACAATCAAATTGCCTTCTAAGTATTGAGTCATTTGAAGGCCTCTCCACATAGCTCTAGCTTCAGCTTCGTTGTTCATCCTTGTTCCCAAATATTTAAAAAACACAAACATCATATTTCCATTATGATCTCACACAATGCCACCAGTGCCTACTCTTCCAAGATTATCCTTAGTCACTCCATAAAAATTAAGGTTAAACCAACTTATAGGAGGTGGGGACCCCTTAACATTTGCTCTGGGGTTGACTACCCTAGGCACAAACTCATCTAACAAGGTTAAGCTTAAATATTGAGCAATCGTGGTCTCCTGCAGATGAGGTTTACGAATATCATAAGGGATAAGGTTCACATTCTCGTTGGCAAAGGATAGGATCCTGGCAATGATAGTTTTATGATCATGGATAGACTCACTAAAGACTCTATTGTTCCTTTCTAACCACACCTACCAAAGATAGTGATTGAGACAAATTTTCCACATGTATCTAAGTCTTTGGCTTGAAAAGGGGTAAGGCCACTGGATGAAAAAATCAAGTATGATGGTTGGTTTAACCCAGGAAATATTGAAGGCCTAAAAAACCCCACTTAGGACGGTCAATGAAAAAGGGCTCAAGGAAAATGTGATAAATAGTCTCCCAATTAGCCCTGCATAGATAACAACGATTAGTGATAAAAATACCTTTACGCATCATATTATCAATGGTTAGAATTCTTCCTTGGATAACCAGCCATTAAAATACTACAATTTTTGGACATAAATTTTTTATCTAAAATAAGTCCTTTTGGAGGACAAAATCCTCGTCATCAAGGAGAAGCTTGTAAGCTAATTTAACAGTGAACTACCCGTTTTTCGTAGAAGCCTAGGTCACTTGATCTTCCTTGGGTATCATGGGGATAAACTATTTCCCGAGAATATTACAAAGATCATTTGATTTCACTTGATATCCTGGAATCCTTATTTGTTTCCACTTCATTCTGCCTCTATCCTCAACCATATAATCATAGAATTTTCTACCAATGAGTTCTTCTATGATATCTTTGATTCAAGCTAAGTTAGGATATTGCATCAGTGGTTCATCCTTAGCCCACCTGTCATTCCAATAATTTATCCTCTCACCATTGCTTAAAACCCATCTTAAAACTTTTTTAATGATTTCCTTACAATTGATAATTGCTTTATAAAAAGCAAAACCTTTGATTGGAACCGAGTCACTTAGAAATTCTATATTTTGAAGTTACTTTCATTTTATGATAGCTGTCCATTCATTTTCTTCACCAAAAATAAGGTGCCATGCCTTCTTAGCTAGTAAAGCTAAATTCATATGAGCAATTCTCTTTAGACCTAAGCCCCCATTTTCCCTAGGTCTACACACTTTGGTCCATCCTACAAGGTGTATCCTTTTTTTCTCCTCTGATCCAGTCCATAAAAATTCTTTTTGGAGTTTATTAATTTTCTGGAAAACCTTCAGAGGGGCTTTGAAAATGGAGAGGAAATAGACTGGAATTATTTAAAGAGAGGCCTTAGTGAGGGTCATCTTTCTTGTTTGAGATAGAATATGACCTTTCCATCCAGTAAGTTTTTTTTTGAATTCTTTCAATAATCCTGTCCCACATTGAATCTCTTGGAGAACCAATAAAAAGAGGGAGACCAAGATACGAAGTGGGGAGGTTTTTTATATCACACCCTAAAATTTTTGCAATCCTTCCTTTCCTATGAATGGGGGTGTTCAAGAAATATAACTTGATTTTACTAAAATTAACTTTCTGACCAACAACGTCCTCATAGAGTTGCAGGATGTATTTAATTATTTTGGCCTCAACCACTAACGCCTTAGTCAATAGAAGGGTATCATCGACAAATTGTTGGTGAGAAACAACCCTAGTGAGATATGTTTCCCTGATTCTTGATATTAGCCTTGAATTGCAAGCATTTTTGATGGTTTCGCCTAAAGCTTCTGCCATAATGATGAATAACATGGGGCTGATATGGTCCCCCTACCGAATTCCTCTACGACTTTAAAAGTAACTAGCAGTTGTTCCATTAACCAGAATTGAGAACCATGCTTTAGAAATGCATTATTTGATCAAATTAACCCATTGGTGGTGAAAACCAAACTTAAGGAGGATAGCAATCAGAAAGTCCCAATTTAGCCTGTCAAATGCTTTGTTCATATCAAGCTTGAGGACAAAAACATACCTATTAGTGTTATGAGCAGAGTGTAGAGCTTAATTAACTATGATAAGTCCATCCAATATTTACCTACCCTAGAAAGAGCTTCCCTGGAATGGATTTATGATGCGGGCAGAACATATCTCATTTTATTTGCAATGGCTTTAGTTAGGATCTTGTAAGAAACATTGCATAGTCTAATTGGCCTAAATTCAGCCATAGATTCAGGGGTTTGCTTAGGATTTAGAGAAATAAAAGTAGATTTGAGACCTTTTGGGATATGATTTCTTTCTTGGAATTCTCTGATAGCAGAAATTACATCCTCACTTACGATGTCCCAAAAATCTTGATAGAAACAAGGGGAAAAGCCATCGGGTCCCGGGGATTTGTTTGGATCCATGCTAAACAAGGATTCCTTAATTTCCTCATCAGAAAATGGAGCTATAATATTAAGGTTTATATCCTCATTTATTATTCTAGGAATGGATTGCAAGAGAATATATTTTGCCTCCTCATTGCACTGTGATTCCTGACCAAGGATAGAATTGAAATAAGTTATTGCCTCCTTTTTGATTTTTGTTAAGTCCTGAGTAATAGAACCATCTACTTTTTTTAAAATTATATCTTGTTATTACTTTTATTTCTAAGCGTGGTGACGTAAAAAAACTTTGAATTTGAATCTCTATCTTTCAACCAAATAGCCCTTGATTTTGGCCTCCAATATATTTCCTCACAGGCCAAAATGTTATGAAACTTTGCTAGTTTTATTTGTTCCTCCTGCCTAGTAGTTTCATTAGCATCACCATGTTGAATCCTCTGATCAATTATATTCAAAATTTCAACAACCTATTTTTTATTTTCAAAGAGGTTCCAAAAGACCTCTTTGTTCCAAGTTTGAATCTTTTCCTTAACAAATTTTAATTTGCCAACAAGTTTAAAAGTTGCACTACTCCTGATAGGCTGCTACCACCACTGAATTAAGTTATCTCTAAAACTGGAATGTTTGTTCCACATAGATTGAATTATGAAATATTTTTTGAAGGACAGATATTTAGGGATATCCAACAAAATGGGATTATGATCAGAGACAATTTTAGGAAGGGCTTGCAGGGTAGAATCATCGAACAGATTTGTAGCCTCCTTTTATAGAAAAAACTTGTCAAGCCTTTCTTGAATGAGATGACACACTATCTTCCGATTGCTCTAGGTATAATTCGCTCCTTTAAGTTTTACATCCATCAAAATGTTGGAGTTCACAAAGTCATTGAACTCATCCATGCTCCTGATAGGTGGTCTATTTCAACCCATTTTGTTTGAATGGTAAATAGGAGTGTTAAAATCCCTAGATAGAATCTATGGGACATTATGGAAGATTTCACTCAGATTGCCTAAGTACTCCCATAGTAGAGCTCTCCCTTGAATTGAATTCGGGGCATAAACATTTGAAAGTATCAACAACCTGTTGTTATTTATTTACTTCAATAAAATACTAAGAACCCTATAATATTTCTAAATAATGGTTCCTTATGCTATCCTAGGATCCCACAAAGTCATAAGGCCTCCAGACGCTCCTATGACTGATTTGCAAACCATCTCCCATTGATTCTAGATTTTTTTTGCTACTTTTTTTACTGAATCTCATCAGTTTTTGTTTCTTGCAACATGATAATAGTTGGATTCACTTGATTTCTTATTGCACTGACTTCCCTAGATTTGGGCAGGCCATTGAGGCCTCTCACGTTCCATGAGAGGAACTTCATTTATATTGTTTGGGATTTCTTCCTCTCCCCCTCCCTTGAGGGGGTTTTCCTAATTTGTTGTCTTCAAAAACCGAAATAACCTGTTGAAACAAGGTTTTATGTTTTCCATTGGCAATGTCATTATGAGTTTTAATTTTTTGATGCTCAGTATTTGATATTCTCCCATTTATTTTTACACTACAAAAATCTATAGGAGACATCACAGTGCTCCTAGTTTGTTTAGGACTAAATTAGGGGGAGGCAATTTGTTGCAGAATCGGACTACCATATTCCTCAGCCTGAAGAGTCACATATATCTACCCCTACATCCAAATCTTCTCATTTTTTCCTGTATTACCTTGGTCTATAGGATGGCCCCTCATTAGGATTCACCTAAATCCTAGTGATGATGTTAGGGAGATGAGAGTTTTTATTTTCCAATACCTCAACTGTCTTCCTAAGTTCTTCAACATTAGGGTTTGGATTTGGTATGCCCACTAGACTTGAAGTATTTTCAGCATTGGGGTTTAAGGATCTTGACTTAGATGGGGATTCTAGATATCGAGCATTAGGGTTTGGCTTTGTGATGCCCACGAAGCTTACAGTAATTTTAGCATTAGGGTTTGAGGATCCTGACTTGGATGGGGATTGTAGAGAGTCAAAAAGGTTAGCCTAAAGGTTCTAGGACTCCATGTCTTCTAATAATCCTCCTAATCCCATATTGGATAGAATTGAAAATTTATTTGAAACTAGAGGATTGGAACTTACCTAAGTATTTTTGTTGCCAACAACCTGTTGTTTTCCTTTGTCTTGTTGGGACCCTACACCCTCTCTTTTCCTTTTTTGATAGACATAGTTTACCTGATTGAAATCACCTCTACCAGGGAAACTCCTCAAATTTCCTCTATCTAGCATTCTGTGCTTCTGCTTTTCTCTATTCATTGCCAACTTATGGCACTTATTACATAGATATCCTTGTTTTTTTGCATTCTATACAAAATGTCGATCTGTTCTCGTATTCTACTGGCTATTTTTGATAGTATTCTCCATACTCTAGCTCCACAAACCTTTGCAATTCATTATCCAAATTAGCATTTATGTAGATTCATGCATGAGTCATCCTTGTCCTAGCCAAGGTTGAATGGTCAATGGATATCAGGTCCCCTATAGTTTTTTCTATGCCCTGTAGCCAATATTCATTGAAAAACTTGGCAAGTAGACTTGGTATATGAATCCAAATAGGGGTAATGTTAATGTTTTGCTTTTCAAGGTCGAAATATTCACCCCATCGTTCTGAGAAAAAGACTCATTTTGCCCAAAAACCAAGGACCTCATGTTAAAATGTGGTTAGCATCCTCAATATTATTAAAAATAATAATGAAGAACGCTCGAGTTAGAGCTACCAACTCCAATATACCTACCAATCACCATTTACCCATCTCCCAAGCCCTTATAGTCTCCATTTTCGGCATACCTCCCAAAAACTTGCCTACCAGGTAGAATTCTTCCATTGAAATAAAAGGGCTCATTGAACTTGTCGGGACCAAAATTTTATTATTTACTGGAACTAGGGGTGGAAGAGAGAGAACATCCTTTATTTTTTTGCTAAGAGTCTTAGCAAATATAACCATTTCTTGGGACCCGCATTGTCCTTTGTATCTTTTTTGTTGAGATATTTCTAAGGAGGGCCATGCCCTCGCGTGATGCCCGCCTCAAAATATATCGCAGCTTGACCGCATTCCTCTAGATCCTCACTTGATCCATGCTCGAGGTTCCCACCCACCCCTTCCATACCTGCTCTACCTCTATTGCCTTGGTTGATATTCCTGCCTAGAAAATTCAAACCCTCACTCCCGTCGCACCCTCTAAACCTCAGCTCACTCATTCTAAAAATTCTTGTTGTATCGTTATCAAAGGAACTTGATTTTTATGTGTTAAATGTTATTTTGAGAGGATTGGAGATTATAAGGTGTATTTGAGACTTAATTATTTTTGTAATTCTTGAATGGTGAAATAATTATTAAGGAAAATATTTGTGTGGATATTTTGTGTTGCTATATAACCTATAAATTGGAAAAGAGGATTTGATTATGATTAAGATAGATTTTGAAGACATATTTCCATCAAATCAAAAATATTTGTGTTAAGGCTTAGGAAAAATCTAAGCAGAGTTTATTTGTTATTTGATCAAGCTTTATGTTAATACTAGAGGATAGATTTGGGTACAGAGCTTGGTATAGATTTGGGTACAAATTTTGGTACAAATTTGAGAGCAGATTTATGCCAGAGTAGAGATAGATTTAAGGATAGATTTTGGTACAAATTTGAGAGCATATTTATTCTAGAATAGAGATAGATTTGAGGATAAATTTTTGTGCATATTTGAGAGTAGATTTGTGAGAAGATTTATTATAGATCGAGGATAGTGTTTAGTGTAAATTTGATATATATATTAAGTAGAATTTAGAGCAGTATTTGGTGGTGATAGAGAAGAGGATAGCAATCTCCAGTGGATAGAGATCCATTATCCAGGGCATTGATGATAGAGGTCTTTTGAGTGAGAAAATAGGTCTTCTGTAGAGAGAGATCCACAAGCTAGTGCATTGGGGGCATAAGTATTTTATAAGAGCACTAGTCATAATAGAGGATAAATATTTCTCATGTAGATAGATATCCATGAATTAGAGTAAGGGGATTGGTGTCTCCTTTCGACAAAGGTCCATAAACATTATAATAGGGAATTGATTCCCAAAAGAATTTATTGAGAAAATTTATAAGGAATATTTTCTCTATGGAGTAGCCCACATTGGGTGAACCACGTTAAATCATGTATCTCATGTGTGTTATGATTTATACAATGCTTACTACTTTGATATTGTTGATGCTATTTATTGGATTAAAAAATAAAAGGTTTTATCTTATATTTTTCACCCCCCCTCCTAGTATACTTGTATGTTCTTTAATTGGTATCAGAGTGGGTATCTCTATGAAAAGACTAATAGCATGGAGGAAGATTTAATAGGAACACACATGAATTCAAAAAATTAAGAAAAGACCATGATCGACATAAAAGAGGAATTCTTTGCTACTCTCAAAAACTTGAAAAAGGTTAAAAAGAAGAACTCAAGTTTGAAGGATCAAATTTAGGAGGATGAAGAAGCAAATATGGAACTTCTATATAATGTCAAAGAACTCAAGATAAAGGTGGAAGAGGGAAAGAAAATTTAAAATGATATGACAAGGGTAAGAGAAGCAGAGTGTGAAATATTGGAATCATAAATTATTTTTCTAAGGAATGAAGTTGAAAAGACTAGGTTACGACAAGATATAAAGTTAGGGAAACAGAAATAGGAGTCAGTATCTCAAGAAACAAAGACATCAAATAAATATAAGCTCATGAATCATACTAATACTCTAGAAGGAAAAGGCATCAGGAAATAAGAGGGTAAATAATAAATATGGACAAGAGTCAATCACAAGAACAACAAAAGTAGAAGCACTCGACCATATTTTCCAAGGAACTCAAACAGGTTAAAAAATTTATTCCATGGTTGTTGCTTTACATGTAATAAATATGGTCATAGAGTTGCGCATTGCACTGGTTATGTGAAAAATAATGTTAATAGAAATTTCAATTATTTTGCACCTCTTATGAATGATGATGTCATATGTTATAAATGCAATAATTTTGGGCACAAGGCTAGATGGTGTAAAATGGTATTTCCTAATTCAAGTAACAAGAATACAACTTCAATAACTAGGAGAGAGACAAAATAGCATGAGAAAGTTAGATCAATGTTTGTACAAAAAAATATTCATGTTAAAGATAGGGGAAACCAATGGTTTCTTGATAGTGGTTGTTCTAGTCATATGACAGGAGACAAAAGTAAATTTCTTGTACTCAAAGAAACTGATGGATAATCAGTAAAATTTGGTGACAATGGATTAGCTAAAATTTATGGAAAAGGAACTTTGAGTTTAGATAGTATAAAAACAAATAAAGAGAATGTTTTTTATTTCAAGGGGTTGAGACACAATCTACTGAGTGCTATCCAACTTTGTGATCAAGGGTACATGGTTACATTTCATCCAAATAGGCATGAGTTTAGAAATTCTAAAACTAGATAAATTATCGCAAATGCAAATAGAACCACAAAATACCTTTACATTCTAAGTGATATTAAAGGAGATAAGTATTTTATATCATAATAATACGAGATTTGGTTGTGGCATAGAAGAATGGGTCATTTTAACTTTGAAAATATAGTGAAAATAAGCAATAAGTAGGCTGTCAGATATTTACCCAAGATAAAAAGGCCAAAAAATACAATTTGTGCACAATGTCAGCATGGGAAGCAAGCTAGGACATGTTTCAAGTCAAAATGATTCATGTCATATAAGCCATTAAAACTAATACACACTAACCTATGTGGTCCTACAAGGACAAAGAGTCTACAAGGTTAAAGATACTTTATATTATTTATAGATGATTATTCCAGAATGATTTGGATAATTTTCTTGAAATAAAAGTTAGAGGCTCTTGATATGTTTAAAGCTTTTAAATAATTAGTAGAAAATAAAATAGGTAGAAGGATTAAGGGTTTAAGATCATATAGAGGAGGAGAATTTACCTCAAATGAGTTCATATATTTTCTATGAACAACATGGTATTAAAAAATAATATTTAGTAGTAATAACTCCTCAACAAAATGGGGTATTTGAAAGGAAAAGTAGGATAGTTGAAAATATGGCTAGAGTCATGTTAAATGAGTCTAAGATTTTTTATGGTTTTTGGAAAGAGGTAGTACATACAACAATGTATATCATTAATAGACCTCAATTAAGAGTAAATCATCACAAAAATACATATGAACTTTGGAAAGGAAGACCAGCCACCATAAAGTATTTTAGAATTTTTGGAAGCAAATGTTACATAAGATGATAAGAGAAATATTTGGTTAAGTTTGACTCAATATGTGATAAAGGTATTTTTCTTGGTTATTCCACTAATAGCAAAGCCTATGGATTCTATAAAAATAGAACACATACAATTATATAAAGTATAAATGTAATAATTAATGAGAAGATAGGGTCAAGAGAACAAACTCAAGAAATAGTGTATCAGGAATAATAAAGTTTCCAAGAAGAGCTAGGTGAAGAATAAAAAGAAGAAGAAGAAACACAAAGACTTTTAGCTAAGACTCCCTCCAATTACGTACAGAAAAATAATCCAAGAGATCTAATAATTAGGAATCTAGATGAGAGACAGACAAGGAGGAAGATAATAGCAACAAATGAGTATGCTAATTTTTCTTTGTTATCTAAAATTGAGCCCAAAGATTTCAATGAGGTAAGAAATTTGAGATGTCAATGCTTGGTGAGTTGTGCTTCTTTCTTAAACTTCAGATTTCACAATCAGAGAAAGGTGTATTTCTATCACAAACTATGTATATAAAAGAGATTCTAAAGAAATTCAAGATAGAATATTGCAAACCAGTGAATACCCCCATGGTTATAGGATGCAAGTTAAGTAAAGATGATGAATATCATAAGGTAAATAAAAAATTGTATAGATCTATAATTGGCATCTTACTGTATGTCACAGCTACAAGACCAGATATAATGCAGGTACTGGGATTAGTGGTAAGGTTTAAATTGGAACCAAAGGAAACACAAATATTAGAAGTAAAAAGGATTCTCAGATATTTAAAAGGGACTGTGGATTTTGGACTTTGGTACCCCAAAAGCAATAATTTCACTCTCACAACATATAAAAATGTATATTGTACTGGTAGCATTGATGACAGAAAAACACAAGTGGACGAGCATTATTTCTTGGAGATTGTGTAGTCTCTTTGCTAAGCAAGAAATAGGCATCAATATCCTTATCCACAACAAAGGCCGAGTATATTGCAGCAGTTGCTTATTGCACATTGGTATTATGGATGAAGTAAATTTTAGAGGACTTCAAGATAAAGCATGATCATCCTATTCCCATATTGTGTGATAATACAAGTGCTATAAATATCTCAAATAATTTGGTGATGCACTCTAGGACCAAGCACATTTTGATCAAATATCATTTTCTAAGAGAGAAAGTGATACATAAACATGTTATGTTGGAATATGTTATTACAAAGGAGCATATTGCAGATATTTTCACTAAGCCACTTCCAAAAGAGACTTTTGAGTATCTTAGAAGAAAATCGAGAGTAGTTCTACTCCCACCCCAAAATTTATCACCTCAAGGAGAAGAGGTAGAGAGGGGGCTGAGCTAAAGTCTTATCTTTAGCTCCAAAGGAGTCCCTTTTCCATTAATGACAAAGAGGGAGAGATTTGAGTTAGAGGGAGAGCATTTAGTCAGGGAGGGTAGTTTCTCAATGGGAGTAGAACTAAAAAATTAAAAGGAATATTTAGAAAAAATGGGTTGCCATCAATGAAAAAGGGGAATATTGTTGAAAATTTGAGCAATTTTTTTT
Organism: Wollemia nobilis; assembly: GCA_028583015.1. Taxonomy (NCBI): domain Eukaryota; kingdom Viridiplantae; phylum Streptophyta; class Pinopsida; order Araucariales; family Araucariaceae; genus Wollemia; species Wollemia nobilis. Next base: position 9,025,301 of record JAQPPZ010017209.1, on the reverse strand, counting down.
GTCATTGATGTCAAGAGGTTTGATGTTCAGTTTTGTCATCATTGATGTCAAAAGGTTGATTTTCCAAAAGTCAAGGAAGTGGTTAAATAAAAAGGATATAATATTTATTTTAAATAGTATATGCCTAAAGAGGCTTAAAATGTTGAAGACCCAATGGAAGAGGAGGTTTAAAAGAGAAATAATAATATTATAATATTTAATATTATAATATTTTGGGAAAAATGAAGAGTTGAAGAATAACGAGGTCCAAGGAATCATTAAAAATATATATCCTTGAAAATACCTATTGAGCAGATTATAAAGGTTTTAATTTAATTTATTTAAAATAAAATATTTTAACCTATGGTTAAGATTTTAATTTAAATAATCAAAAGGCGACAAGGTTTAATTTTTAAATTCAAATTAGAAATTTGAAAATTTAATGTTCCGATGCGTTGAAGTGCAAAGCATAATGTATAAATAGGAAAATAATTTTTATTTACAAATCACTTATGCTATTTGAATTGCTAAAGTTGATATAATTTTCGTGCATTGCTTTGTTGAAGGGAGAAGAGGATATTCATGATGTGACACAAAAAATACATTCCAAGGTTATGGATAGCGCAGACAGTGGTCAAATTTTGGTTAAGGTGCTTACGACTGGGCAAGTCATGGGTTCAATTTACATCCCCTTTGTTTTGGCACACAACAAAGGTTTTGGTTGATTTTCATAATTCACAGAGGGCAAGGCTTTAATAGTGGCTCATGTACCTTGACCCTTGTGGGGGTGTGTAGCCTAAGTGGTAGCTTTCCTTGGGCTAAGGCATTGTAGTAGCAACTGGTCGCAAGTTTGATTTTGGGCGCAGTCAAGGACATGCGCAATAGTATTTTTGAGATGTGGGCCAAATTTTATAAGTTGTACATATTATATTTTAAATTTGTCAAGGTTTGGAAGGCACAAATAGTTTAGAGGCCACATGATAATTATAAAGGGCATATGTGGAATGCATAGGGAGTCATAAGGATAATTGAAAAATATTTTATATTTTTTGCTTAGAAAAATAAATAAAAAGGATTGGATTTTATAAGGTGTTAACAAAGGAACTTCATTTTTATGTATTGAATATTATTTTGAGAAGGATTTTTAACAAAGGAACTTCATTTTTATCTATTGGATATTATTTTGAGAAGTTTGGAGATTATAAAGTGTTAGCAAAGGAACTTGATTTTTATGTGTTGAATGTTATCTTGAGAGGGTTGGAGATTATAAGGTGTATTTGAGACTTGATGATTTTGTATTTATTGAATGGTGAAATAATTATTGAGAAAAATATCTATGTGGAGATTTTGTGTTGCTATCTAACCTAGAAATTAGAAAAGAGGATTTTATTTTGATTAAGAAAGGTTTTGAAGACATATCTCCATAAAAGCATAAATCTTTGTGTTAAGACTTGGTACAAATCTGAGTAAAGTTGATTTGTCATTTGATCAATATTTATGTTAAGACTTGAGGACATATTTGTTTATAGAGTTTGGTATAAGTAGAGAAAAATTTGAGGATAGATTTTGGTATATATTTGAGAGAAAATTTGTGCCAGAATAGAGATAAATTTTAGGATAGAGTTTGGTGTATATTTGAGATCAGATTTATGCCAGAGATGAGATAGATTTGTGCTAGACCAAGGAAAATATTTAGTGTATATTTGAGATAGAGATTGAGCAGATTTTAGAGCAAGCTTTGGTGGTGATAGAGAAGAGTATAGTAGTCTCTAGTGGATAGAGATACATTAGCCAAGGTAGTGAGGATAAAGGAATTTTGTTGAGAGAGATCCACAAGCTAGTGCAGTGGGGGTAGAATTCTTCTAGAAGAGCACTAGCCAGAGCAGAGGAGAAATAGTTCTCTTGTGGATAGAGATCCATGAATCAGAGCAAGGGGATTGGTGTTTCATTTGGATAGAAGTCCATAAAAATTGTAATAGGCAATTGATTCTAAAAGAATTTATTGATAAAATTTATAATATTTTCTTCATGGAGTAGCCCACATTAGGTGAACCACGTTAAATCATGTCTCTCATGTGTGTGATGGTTTGTGTAATATTTACTACTATGATGTTGTTGATGCTATTTATTGGATAAAAAATTAAAAGGTTTTATCTTATACTATTCACTCCTCTCAGTATAAGCGTATGTACTTCAAACATAAACTTCATACCCAAAGTAAAGTTTACAAAATAAGGCAGCCTATAAGATGACACCCATGGGGAATGAAGAGATGAAAAAACAAGTACAAGAGCTATTGGATAAATTTTTGATCAACGTTAATCATATAAATGGGACTATAGAGGCACCCCTCAGTCATTTGTGTTAGGATATGGAAGCCTCGAAGGGTTCGTCCCTACCCTTTTTGTGATGCTTATTGGGTCTAAAATTGTCAAAAATTCATCCTCCCGTGGAGCGGTCCGACTATGGTAGCCTTATTAGGTAGTAGAATATTGATAATTTGTGGACTTGACATCTGTTTTGCATGCTAGTAACATTAGGCGCACAGGCACCTTTGTTCGGCAATGTTATTGCTATTTTTGGGTGGGTTTGGACCCTTTTTGTGACGTCATTTGGGGATGAAATTGTCAAAAATCCATCCTCTCGCAGAGTGGTCTAGCTATGGTAGCCTTCTTAGGGAGTAGGATAGTGACAATTTGTGTCCCCAACATCAGTTTTGGATGCCAAGAATCACAGGCGCAAAGGCCCCTTTGTTCGGCAATTTTATTGCTATTTTTGGTGCATTTTGGATGCAGTTTTTGTTGTTTTTGATTTTCTTGCTCGGTAATTGTCCCAGGGTGGGAGGAATACCAGTTTTGTAATCATCCCAGGGTGGGACGAGTGCTAACTAGAGCGCTCATCCCAGGGTGAAACGATTATAGGCCTAAAAGCCTATATAAGGGCCAAAACTAGGTTTTGGGCTCATTTGCACTTTGTTTTTCTAGAGATTTGGAGCTGTGAGGAGGAGGTCGAGTTTGCGTAGCGGAGCGCTGTCAAGATTTCATGGATACCATGAGTTCACGGACCGGATCATCGAGTGGCGGAGCCAAGGCAAGACCAGTAGGTGCTCCTGCGCTTTATTTTGCTTGTTTTTATTTTACAGTTTAAAACCGTAATTAAATGATTTTGCATTCTATTTTTCTGTTTAAACTAAGATTAAAACCCTAGTTTAAGTGTTTTGTATTTGTATTTTGTGTGGCGGTGTTTAAACTAAGATCAAAACCCTAGTTTAAAAATTGTTTTTATTTTGTTTTTTTGTATTAAGTTTAAACTAAGGTAAAAAAACCCTAGGTTAAAATTCTTGTAATTTTTCTAGAGTTAAAAACCCTAGGTTTAAAATTTTGTTTTTTGTTTAACTAGAGTTAAAAACCCTAGATTTAAATTTTGTTTTTTGTTTAACTAGAGTTAAAAACCCTAGATGTAATTTTTTTTTTTTGTTTAACTAGAGTTAAAAACCCTAGATGTGAATTTTGTTTTTTTTTTTTTGTTGTTTAAACCAGAGTTAAAAACCCTAGGTTTAAATTTTGTTTTTTTTTTGTTGTTGTTTAAACTAGAGTTTAGAAGCCCTAGGTTAAATTTTTTTTTGTTTTGATTTTGTTTTTTGCTTTTTTAGTTTAAACTAGAGTTAAAAACCCTAGGTTAAAAAATTTGTGTCGATTTTGTTTTTTTTGTTTTTTTTGTTTAAACTAGAGTTAAAAACCCTAGGTTAAAATGTTGTTATTTTGTTATTTTGTTTTTTTTGTTTAAACTAGAGTTAAAAACCCTAGGTTAAAAAATTTTGCGGTTATTTTGTTTTTTGTTTAAACTAGAGTTAAAAACCCTAGGTTAAAATTTTGTTGTTATTTTGCATTGTTTATTGATTTTTTTTTTGAATGTTTGTACTGTACATTTTGTTAATGTTGTTGTACAGTTTATTAAATGTTTTTGTTGTACAATTTGTATACATTGTTATATATTTGTTTTAGTGTTGTACAGTTTATTTTTTAATTTTAGAATGTTTTTGTTGTACATTTTATTAATGTTGCTTGTACAGTTTATTTTTGTTGTCATGTTTTAATGTTTTTGTGGTTTTTTTGTTTTGCAGGTGGTGAAGAGTCGGTACCATCAGCCGATAATGTTCTCTGAAGTGCATGAGGCACTGAGTATGGCATACTGATAGTGGCTTTATGACCTTGGGCTCAAGCAGGTGACTCGGTTAGAGCCTGTGGTGGGGGATCGGGCATATCTGATTGCCCTGATCAATTTGTAGGATCCCTGCACCAACACCTTTCATCTCCCAACAGGGGATATGACAGTGAATCTAGAGGATGTTTATCAGATTCTACAAATTTTGCTAATGACTCTCATCTCCAACATGCTGCTTCCCAAATCCTCAGGTGCAAGGTTCCCCTGGAACCTGCTTGAGGTGGTGTTTAGACTTGTGGAGTGTCCGACCTCAGCGCCCTTGATTATGAGGTGGGGTCAGACCTTACTAGCATAACTTTATGATGAGTTGTACAAGGTCCACTACCAAAGGTGGAATGGGATTGGATGCAGCTACATGTTGCAGTGCTGGGGGTGGTAGCACATAGCTATGGAACAACTATAAGGATTGTCGTGGACCACTCGGGCAGAGATGATGGACAAGGAGATCGATTATGCTACTCTATGATGGAGGTCAGAGGAGCAGGGGCAGAGTCAGTGATGGTCAGGTGTTGTAGGGCACTATGCCAATGCCTTATTGCATCTTGCTCTTGGGGAGGTGTTCTGGTGTCCATACCAGGACTATCCAGCCTGGCATGAGGCTGGGGAGTGGCACCTGTAGATGCGTAGGGGGAGGTGGCTGATCGGGTGACATGGGATCGATTAGGAGTACTTCTTGTACATCTAGGTGACTCGACAGTTTGGGGTGAAGCAGGGATTTCTTGGGGAGCCTTTAATCTATCGGTGTCGGGCAACTAGAGGACTCTGGCCTGGTCGATCATTGAGCTGCTAGGTGAGGAGTCGAATGCAGTTATTGATGTCCCCACCATGGAAAGTGTCGAGGTGACTGTAGAGTACGACCAGTGGTGGATGATGCGACGATGGTGGGGTGAGGGGCCTCTAGGAGGCACGAATGTGGAGGTATCGGGGGAGGGTTGGGGAGCTTCGCTTGATGATGCGGATATGGTGGAGGTTGACGACTTGACTAGGGATGACCTAGGGGTTCCGGAGTAGCTGAATATATAGGGCATTTTGGAGCAGTGGGTGCTAGAGCAGCCCACCATCCCAGAGATGCCCATGCCTCAGGCAGTTCCAGGGGAGATGGGGGATAGGTATCGCGTTGAGATAGCATGATTGGAGGATCTACTACAGAGATGATATGAGGATCATGGGGAGGTTCTGTAGGAGAGGGATCTCCTACAGACTCAGTTGGTAGAGAGGGAGAATGCATTGGCTATGTACCACCGACGGGATGAGGACACAGATGCTTTGTGGGAGAAGGATCTCTTGTGGACTCAGTTGACATAGTGCGATGATGCATTGGTTGTGTACCATCGATGGGAGGTGGATTGGTTCTAGCATCGATTGGATTTGGAGGTAGATATTATTCACCTCGATGGGTAGTTACTTGAGCTCACTAGAGGTGGATATTTGTGTCGAATGAGAGACAGTGAGACTAAACAGTCTACTTCCTCTTGTCATAGGCGGGTGGGTGAGGGCAGCGCTAGTGGGTGTGATGCGGGGGCTAGTAGTAGCCGCCCTGAGAGGTCCCATAGGACCCACACTACTGGGGTTAGTTCCAGTCACACCGATCCTGCATGATCATTGTGGCCGACTACCTAGGCTTGAGTTTTTTGAGTTTTTGATGTTTTTGCGAGGTTAGAGGACCGACTTATTGTAGCCTGCGGGCATTTTGGTGATATATATACATGACTTTATTTGTTGTTATACACTTGTCATGATTTATTGTTTATTTTATGCACATTTATTTACCTTGATGTATGCATGTGTTATTATGAATGTGATGTTTCTAATTATATGATGTATGCATATGGAATGGATGGAATGATTTGTTGATAACTTGTCGATGGCACCATAGACTGTACATGATTTACTGGCTTTCTGTACTATGTGATGACTTTGTGTGTGTAATTTTTTTTGTTTGTTTTGTATTTTTTGATGGTGATGAAAGTATGGACATGTACAACATTTGTTGTAGAATGTAGTTAAGGTTTTTCTAAGACTCAGACCCTTTAACTAACTAGCCAAGACTGTACATTTATCTTACAAGACTTTTGAACAAGGTATGAATCAGACCTAAGTTTGACCAAGTTATTTTACATCCCTATGTGTGCGATTGAGTTCGTTTATGTGGTATTTGTTAGGATACCGCCAGTGCCAGGTAGGCTGTCCACCAAACCTGTATTGAGGATCACCTAATTAACTCCACTAACTCTTTTTTTTATATTTATTAATATTAATCCACAGGACAATCTAAGATACCATAAGCTAGCTCATCCACATGTAAACATTGGTCTGCTCACATGCAAAGCTAATGTGATATACATATCATCATGCGTTTAGGATACCGCCATTGCTAGGTATGGTGGACTCCACCAAACCCGTAATGAGGATCACCTAGATGGTTTTTTGAATGCTGAGAATTCTAGGGATTCAAGCTCAGGCATCTTTTGGTTGCTCGACTTGTTGGGATACTTGCTCTCATACATAGTGATAAAAATCACTGTTTATTTTTCTCTTTTGTTTTTCTTTTTGAGCAAGGGGTTTGAATAGTGGTGATAACCACTGTTATTTGATTTTGCATTTTAGGTTTCAAAGTTGAGCTTGTGGGTTTTTGGCTTACGAATGGAATTTATCCCTTTTGGATTTGGGGATGACTACCCATCCTATTTAGGGACGTGTAGTATGAATCCTTACGACTTTTTGTACCAAAGGTGATTGGGGATGTTACTATGTAATGGCATTGATATTTTAGACCTTGGGGATGACTACCCATCCTTGTCAGGGGCGTGTAGTACGAATCCTTACGACTTTGGGGATCAAAGGTGATTGGGGATCTGATTATGTAATGACATTGATCTTTTAGGACTTGGGGATGACTACCCATCCTTGTCAAGGGCATGTAGTACGAATCCTTACGACTTAGGGGATCAAAGGTATTTTTGGATTCTTGTTAGTGGTGAAGACCACTATTTATTATGGGGAATTGGATGGGGAAGAGCTTTTCCTTTTGTCAATTCTCATAATTCTTGAACCATTCGCACAGGGGGATGAACAGGCTAACCTTTCACCTATGGTACCCTAGAATGCTTTGTAGGTTTCTCTTACGTTCAGACAACTTGGGAATTTTTTATGTGTTTTAACTTGTGTGGGGATGCTACATAACGAGGCGTGATCCAAGTAAAACTCTACCTTTGTAAAATCATTATGACTTCGTACAACATTTGACCATAAATCTAAAGACAACTGAATGAATAAAAACCCTAAAGACATTAGCAAACAACTGACTATGATGAAAAAAATGTGGATGACGTTATTCTGGATGGATGTGTTTACAAAATGGACTGAATGTAGAAAATTATGGAATTGCCTAGCAATTACAGTCTATGGTGCTTATGACGTGTATGACCAGAAAATATGCCATGTATGGATATGATGCTTAAATGCAGTTTATTATATATATATATATATATTTTTTTTTTAAGAGTATGCATGGAAGTGAGATGCAATTTTTTTGTTATTTTTTATTATCTTTTGTTTTTTTTTTTTTTTTGAATATTTGTTTTTGACCAAGCGATTGTGGGAACCCTTGGAGCTTTTGGTTTGACCAAAGATTTTATGGATACCTTTGGGGAATTTTAGGTTGACCAAGCGATGATGGGAATCCTTGGAGCATTTGGTTTGACCAAAGGGATTATGTGCACCTTTGGGGCATTTTGGGGTTGACCAAGTGATTGTGGGAATCCTTGGAGCATTTTTGGGTTGACCAAGTGATTATGGGAATCCTTGGAGCTTTTGGGGTGACCAAGCGATTGTGGGAATCCTTGGAGCTTTTGGGGTGACCAAAGGGTTTATAGATACCTTTGGGGCATTTTTGGGTTGACCAAGCGATTGTGGGAATCCTTGGAGCGTTTGGTTTGACCAAGCGATTATGAGAATCCTTGGAGCTTTTGGGGTGGGCTATGGCTCTCAAAATGTTGAATGGCCTCAAATGACTGATAGTCAAGGGTTCTAGTTCCTTGATTCCTTCAATAGAGGCGAGCCGATATTTTCTAGGTCCTATTTTACTATCGATGACATAAGTACCTAAACAATTTGCCACAAACTTATCCCTTAAATGGGGCGACAAGTTAGAGTTTTGTTGGTTCTCTTTTAAGACCATGTCACCAACCTGAAAGTCCCTCAGGTGAACTTTCATGTTGTATGCTTTCTTAAGTCACTCTTGATAGATACGTAAATGCTTGAGAGCATTGATGCATCGTTCATCGAGCAACGTAATTTGGTCTAATCGGGCCTACCATGCAGTGTCATCATCGATGAACTCTTGAATTGATATGCATAGGGAAGGTATTTCCAAATCGAGAGGAATGACTACCTCGGATCCATACACCAACGAAAATGGAATTGCCCTAGTGGGCTTTCGAATGGTGGTGCGATAAGCCCACAAGGCAAGCAAGATTTGAATATGCCAATCCTTATGACTATCTGTGATCATATTTTTAAGGATGGTAACTAGCATTTTGTTTGACGCCTCTGCTTGCCCATTTGCCTATGGATAATAGGGTGTTGAAAAACTATACTAAATTTTGTACTTTGTTGTCAAAGCATGCACATATTTGTTTTTAAATGACGTCCCATTATCCAAGATGATCTTGGATGGAATACCAAAATGACATATGATGTTATGTAAAATAAACTCCGCAATGGAGGGTCCAGTCGTAGAGGTAAGCGAAACTGCTTCCACCAACTTGGTGAAGTACTCTATGGTCGTTATGATGAACATGTGACAGCCTGACAATGTAGGGGATATCTTTTCAATTAGATCTAAGCCCCACTACAAAAATGGCCAAGAGGATTGGATCGGCTACAAGGCCTAAGAAGGTACGTGTGTCAAATTAGCATGGTGTTGAAATTTTATGCACTTCCTTACATACGCGCAACAATATCACTCTAAAGATGGCCAATAATAGCCCATGCAAAGAATGTGCTTTGCGATGGCCATACCACTGAAGTGGCCACCGCGTGTACCATTATGCACTTGGATGATCGCCCAAGCAAAATCTTGCTAGTCCAAGCAACGGAGGAGGATTCCTTCATAGCTTTGATGGTACAAAATGTCTCCTAGCAAGACATGTTTTGCTACTTTCTATTTGAATGATATTTTCGCAGCGTGCATCAATCCAAGTGGGAGGTTACCTAGCTTGAGGTAGTCTCTTATGGGTGTGTACCAATCTTGTTGATCAGAAACCTTGATGGTATGAACTGACAATCCCTTTTGAAGTTCATCCTTAGCAAAAGCTAAGCAGGAACGAATTTGTAAAAATAGCGTTATGTTGCTATTGAGAGGGGTTGGGGAGAACAAGGACCTCCAGTTGGCATGATTCAAACTATCATAGATTCGAGAGAACTTATCCTGAGATGGTTCAATATGGATCAGGTGGATACCTAGTGTTAGGTTAGAGCTTTCACGCTCCATCACGGATTGTGATAATATTTTGACTTGAATGGTTGTCATCTTACCAGAAGGGTCTTACGGGATTAGTGACCCGAAGGAGGCCATAGTGTTCGTAAAATGATTCGATGATCGAGGGAGTGCCTCAAGTCATATCATTCAAGATTTTCCAAGAATTTATCCAGAAGGGCTTTGTAGGCCTATAGAACTAGGCATTTGCATTGGAATACCCCTTTTACTTGGTTTAAAATTAATAGTGAATCACCAAATATGTTCAAGCATTTGATGTTCATGGTGATTATTTTCTAAAGACCTATGAGCAAGGCTTCGTATTCAACATTATTATTGGTGCATGGGAAATCAAGTTTAAATGATAGAGGCATTGGAGCCCCTTGTGGTGTGAAGAATACAATTCCTGCGCCACCCCCTTGCTCACATTTAGAACCATTGAAAAATAGGGTTATGTCAGCCTGTGACTCAGGCACATCAGAATCTAGCGATTCTAAGACATGGAAGACCCCATCATCGGGTAGCTCTACGGTCAAAGGCTGATCATCTTCGAGAGGAGCCTCTGCTAGTTGATCGGTGATGACTTAACATTTGATGGAATTTTGTCTAATGAAATCGATGTCAAAATCCATCAACAACATGATCCATTTTTCCGTGTGGCTACTATGATAAGTACGACTCATCATGTACCGTAATGGATTCTCCTTAGACACAACATATGTTGTATTTCTCAGAATGTAGTGGCATAGATTTTTGGTAGCAAATACCACTACTAAGCATAGCTTCTCAATGTATGCATAGTTAATTTCATAACTGACCAGGGTGTGGCTAAGATAGTAAGTAGTCTGATCTTTGTGTAGTTCATTTTTTTGGGCTAGCATGGCGCCCAGTGCCACCTCAGTAGATGAGATATACAAATAGAATGGCACTCCTGGTCTAGGTGGTGCTAATACTGGCGGCAAATCCAAGTATTTTTTATTGTCGTCAAAGGCTGATTGGCACTCGTCATCCCAGTGAAATGCTACCCCCTTGTTTAATAGTTTATTCATGGGTCGACACTTGTCATATAGCTACGCTATGAAGTGCTTGATTGACGCGACCTTTCCCTGCAGGCTTCTGAGCTGCTTGATGGTGGTTAGGGGAAGCATTTCAAGGATTGCCTTGACTTTTTTTGGATCTATCTCGATTCCTCACTTTGAGACTATGAAACCCAATAGTTTTCTAGATGTGACACCAAATACACACTTCTTGGGGTTTAGTCTGACTTTATGTTCGATGAGGCGATCGAGGATCTTGCTTAGGTCATCGAGATGATCTGGGCACAAAAGAGATTTGGCCAATAGATCATCCATATAATCTTCCAAATTTTTATGCATGTGATCATGGAAGATGTATGTCATAGCACGTTGGTAGGTGGCACCAGTGTTTTTAAGGCCAAAGGGCATGACCTTATAACAAAATGTCCCCCAAGGCATTGTGAACACCATTTTGAGTTGATCGTCGGGATTGATATGAATATGGTTGTATCCCGAGAAACCATCCATGAGGGAAACCATTTTGTGGCCTACTGTAATGTCTACCAATGCATCGATGCTAGGCAAGGGGAAATCATCCTTGGGACTCGCTTTGTTTAGATCTCAAAAATAAGTGCATATGTGAATCCTCCCGTCGGGCTTCTTGACGGGTACCATGTTGGACAACCATGGTGGGTAATCCATGCAGATGACAAACCATGCATCCAACAACTTTTTTAGCTCATATTTGACCATTAAGGCTACTTTTGGGTGCATATTACGTAGTTTTTGCTTGACTGTGTTGACTGTCATATCAAGCGTTAGATTATGCGTGACTAGCTACGGGTCTAGCCCCGACATGTCTTTATAGGACCATGCGAAAACCTCATTCTTGTCTTTGAGAAGGGCAATGTAATCATCTTGCTCTTCGGGGGATAGACTTACCCCCAACTTAATGATTTACGGATTCATTGGATCAGAGTCAATGTCTACATCAGTCATCTCTTCAACTGACATGTGGGACCCATCCTCCAACTGGTGTGGAGTTGGGATCAGGTGGATATCAGTTGCTAAATTTAGATCTACATTTGGAATGTCGGTTCCTCTTCAGCATGGAAGATATCCTGAGTTGGTCTTGGGGTGAAATGAAGCATCTCACCACAAGGCCAGTACTCTTATGGAGATGGTGGCAAGTTAGCGCGATCCCAGTCTATGGCATCTAGGTTTAGATACAATGGTCATGCTGGATCGGCTGGATTACGGATGGGGGTGGTTAAGTCAGTGGAGATCATGTTGATGAAGTGAATTTAGTCTCCATTACCTTGTGGGAGGTGACTCAGACATCCTTGGTGATATTTGTGCTTCGAATCTATCTCTGTGGGTATTGGCACAAATGGATCAGCCTTATGTGTGGATAAAAGGATAGGGTCTGCCCTTGGCACTGATGGCTCTATAAGGTATCTAGGTGGAGGGTGCTATTTGTATGCCTGAAGTGGCAGGTGCAGTAGTTGGTCCAATTGTGCTTGGTTTAGGTGCCACCTATACCTTGGCCCCATGTTTAACTATTCAAACATATCATCAATATCCATGGGGTATCACTGTTGTCACATATGATTGAGATACGCCATCTCAATCTCGTCTTCATAATCACTATCAGATATCCATAGGCCTTTGTTGGCTTTGATAGTTTTTTGCAACATATGAGGCTCATTCTGCTTGAGCAAGTTAATTTGACCCCATCGGGGTTGTTCCAATATCTATGGGAGGACCTAATTCTCTTGAGGTGGCATTCTCGGTTGGAGCATTCAAGGGGAACATCGCCATGAAGTCCTCCTGATAATCATCTATGGGCATCACTTGCGAGTGATTTATATCAGACTAGAAAGGGTCCCAAGGTGCTACCTCATACTCTAACTCATCTTCTAAATATCCTTCTTGACCTTGTCTATATCCCTCTTGTAGGTGAGTCTTCAAACTTTCTCCTTTCTCGATTGATGGGAAAGGGTTGTTAAGGTCAACAAGGTTGGTTGTTAGCAATGGGAGATAATCCCCCAATGTGTATGTTGTGTTAGGATTGGCATATGGATCTTATGTCAACCCATCCTTGTTGCCTATCCCTAGGCCTTGCATGTTCTCTACCAAGATGTCAAGGGGTAGAGGGTGGTTGAACCCTACTCCTAAATTGTCATACAACATCTGATATCTTGGTTGACAAAGAACACGCACCCCTTATTCATATCTGCATAACCCATATCCATGCCAATTACATTGGCCAAGGTATTTCAAAGTGAAGTTCAGGTTGGACAGATAGTTGACATTCTCTCCAAAGGGCTCTTCGTCCTCTTACTCTTGTAGGTAAGGTTCAATTCCATTGTCGAGGCCCCCATATTCAAAAGTTTTCTAATTTGGTGGGTAGCCCAAAGGGACAATAGTGCCTATGGGGAGGTGAGGTCTCCGCATGTCCTACATGGACTCAAACGTAGGTGTTTCTACAATGTTCCACACTAGATACTCCCTCAGGACCATATTGGCCATCTCAATTGTGATCATTGGTGGTTGAGGGGGAGGGAATGGGATTTCTTCCTGAGTCCACTCCATGTCGGGTGAACTAGGTGTCTCGACTTCCATTCGGCTAGGCACCTCTTTGGTAGAGATGGTTGAGACTGATGGCGGTGCCTCTTCTAGGGGTTTCTTCCCATTGTCCTTCAGTGTGGCCACCGTAGGTGGCATCGTTGGTGAAGGACTAGACGATGAATATGGACCCGATTGGGGATTTGAGGGACTTAACAGTGGGGATGTATGCAGAATCAGACCCTATTTGGACGGGTTCAACTGAAAGTCCAAATGTGTCGATGGAAGGGTCGATTATGGCATCAGATGCACCGTATTGCAATACTTGAAGGGGTCTAAGTCTACCGGGACTACATGCACTTGCCCTTCGTATGTGTACTTTAGGCATTGATGGGCTATCGAAGGGACACACTTCATGTCCCTGATCCAAGGCCGGCCCAATAAAATATTGTAGGCCATCTCACCTTCCATAATGTAGCACAACGTAGGAATAGTAGTTTGTCCCACTTGGATGGGTAGGACAATTGTGCTAACCATCGAGCATATCGCGTCATTGAATTCTCGAAGGGTATAGGTGGAGGCCATAATGTGAGAAGCTGGCAAGTTGAGGTGTTTCAATGCTACTGTTGTGATTATATTATTGGACAATCCAGTGTCCAATAACACCCTCTTAAATGGAATTCCATTGACCCGTGCAATGATGTGTAGGGGTGGATCCACCATATCACCAATCACTAATTTTAGTTCATCTTCTCTAAAGGTGATGATTGGTTCTGTACATCATTTTACATGTCCATAAAGTTGTTGAAAGAGTTTGCTTTGTGGGGCTGCAGCTCGATGGCTTTTACTATCTCCATTAGAGCCTCCCGATGCGATGGTGATTGTTGTATGAGCTCATAGATGGAGAGCCTAGCTGACATGGTCCTTAAACTTTGGGTAAGTTTATTCCGAATCATGGCCACTGGTCTAGGTGGGGTAGGTTGTGTAGGGTGTTGTTGAGGTTGTGACATTGATGGAACCTCTCCTGTAGCTGCTGTGGGGGCAGCTGTGCTTGGGTACCTCTTGTTCCTAGTCACTATGCTTATCATCCCTACATACCCCTACATGGGGTAGTTCTGTGTCACCTCATTGACTTGAATGGTCTTTTCCTATGCATCATGGGCAAGCAGGGGGTCTTTGAAGACCTCCATCTATTGGTTGTTTGGCACCACAGGATTATCCATCGCTAGCATCTTGTTGTCTATTAGATCTTGCACTAAGCTTTTGAACTTCTAACATGCGTAAAGGTCATGTCCTTTCTGCAGGTGAAATCTATAGTACAAGTATTCCCTATAGCCCTTGGGTTTTGGCATGTTGGGGTCTACGGGTTGACTTTATGGCAGTTTTATCAAGTTTTCCGTGGACAAGCGATCAAACAAGGAGTCTTTAGACTCTGTGAAGGGTGTGAATTGTCACCTAGGGCGGCGCTACTGATTTTGCTCTTGCCTATAATTTTCCTTTTTATAGGTGTCAAGAGGAACTACCTGATAATTAGGCTTTAGGGGTTGTATTGCTTGTGCAGGCTAAGGTATGTTTATAGAAACCTTATTGACCGCGATGGGTTTCGGTTGCGTTGATCTAGTTTTAGCATTTTTGGGCCACTCTTTCTTGCATGGATTAGAAATCTCGCCATCTTGTATCTTGATCTCCTTAATATTTCTGGCTTGTGCCAGGGCTTCCTCGAGAGTGGCATATTGCTGCAACTGCAATAGCATGGAGATTGATCTCAAACAACTTTTTGAGAACATTTGGGTCAGGTCGGCCATGGGAGGGAGGTAAGGTAGCTTTGAAAACAACGTCGTCCATCGATGTTCATAAGCCACCATGGTCTCTTCCTCATACTGCCTGAGGCTAGCTAGGTAACTCAATGATGCCTTCTTCTTGGTATTAAAGGCGAAATGTTCGATGAATGAATCTACTAGCTGGTCCAGGTTACTGATGCTATGCTTAGGCAACTAGGTAAACTAATCCGAGGTAGGGCCTACGAACATGGTTATAAATGTTCTTAGAAGTAAAGCATCGTTGTCCTGAATGCCAAATCATTGGCTCAGGAATCTCATCACGTGCTCTTGGGCATCCTCCTCCCCTCTAAAGATTGCCAATTGAGGCATTTTAAAGTGTTCAGGGTATGGGGGTGCAGGCACTGAAGGATGCATAGGATGACTACAGAGGTGGCGTAAAGTGGGCTTTTGGGGCCCAAAAGTCTTCGTCTCCAAAGACTCTAAGTGCTGTAGTAGCACTTTGTATGCATCGGAAGATTTGATCTCTTCCTCCTTGGTTTGTTCTCGTTGTGAATTATGGGGAACTTGAGGCCTATGGAGGGGTAGTCGGGTAGCACCCCCCTTGCCTTGGTATGGAATTTCAGCCAGCTATTCTTCTTGCTCAAATTCCTCATAGGCTTCTTGAGGAGTTCTTGGGCATGACCTATAAACATGGGTGGGTGCCCGTGGAGGGTGCCCATCATTGGATCTAGGGGTGGTCTCCCGCTCAGGTCTAGGAGATCTTGGAGGCAACATTTGATAAGGTTGTGGAGACTTGTCTCACACCAAGGGGTTGTGCCTCTCATAAAACTTTGTCCTATGCATGCGAGGGGTTGGGACCCTCTCAGGTACAATGTTCTAGAGCAACTCATCTATCTGACGTCGAATGCAATATTTGCTAAGGCGATACAGGTGCTCTAATAGTTGTTGATCTTGCTCAAGCTATGTGATTTGCGCTTGGTGGGTGACATGTTTGGCAAATGCCAAGTCGATTTGTTTCATTGTCTTGAGTCTAGGAGGCCTAGATGCCTCCGCTATACATCCATCTCGGTTGTGGTGATCCGAGATCTCTATAGGTCGCTTCCCTCTATCGAGGTTAGCGGAATTCACCCGAGGCTCTGGCCTCAGTAGGTGATCCTGATAAATAGCAGGTGTGGAAGTGCATTGTTGTCACATTGTGTATTGCTCTTGAGGAATGTAGTGGTCTTCCTCGTGCTCCCTTTTGTATATGTGAAATGGGCGGGTAGAGTTGGCTCACCATATCTGAAGAGCCTTGTGCTCTAGATTTGACCTATTGTTTTTTACTGTAATGAGGGGTAAAGGAGGGATGATGTAATCATGTGGCCCCTCCTTATTGACCCTATGTTGTTTTAGCACTTCATCACATGGTGGCCACTCATAATGAGTGTCTAAGGGAGCCCTCCCATCTATGTCGAGTGCCATGTGTAAGGACTCCTACTAAAAGGGTCTATGTTGCATGGGTGTACCCTTCGAAGGGGTGCCTCTATAGTCTCATTCTGTCATGGTATGATGTGGACTATTTTGTGGGTTAGGCTACCAAGGTGGTATGACCAAGTCCTTGGGGCTATAGCGGAGGCAACTTGTGCCCCCTTGTACACTTTTCGTAGCTTATGCTTGTGATTGGGCTTGGCTACGGGTGTACACCATGGTGGTGTTTCTCTAAATGATGCGTACATTTTTATCTTCTTTATGATTTTTTATGCTACACTAAACAAATGGGAGCCACACAAACAAAGAAGTGATTATCTCGTTTATGGATTAAAAGTGTGCCCTAAATCTGGTTTAGTGTGTTTTGATTTTTGTTTGAAAACCTTGTAAAGAAAATTTTGTTGTACATGCAATATGAGGGCTCTTATGTCTCCCAAAATGGTTGCCCCTTCAATATACCACTGCCAGACCATTATACCGAACCTCTCAATATACCCACCCTTATGTGAGGGAAACTATTGGTACATGAGAGCAAAACAGTACGTGGAACATAGGCGGTACGGAAGGGGAATCACCCTGTTTTTGACACCTACCATAGAAGACTTATCCTCATGCACTAGGAATCACCCCAGATACACTTGGTCAGATTTTTTCAGGATTTATGTCTAGCAACAGTAGCGATCAGGGTTATGTATGCAACTTCAATCCAATGTGGCGATGAAATCCACCATTGGTCTTGATCAAGTGTTGGGGTTTTACGACCAACACCTTGATATTTATATTATATCATGGTGTGTGTGGTTATTTTTACTTACACAAAGAAAGGAAACATGCAGTAAAATTTCCTATGCAAGCAAAGAAACAAAAAAATCATAGAAACAGAGACAAAAAATTATAGAGTGTTCAAACAACCTACCTCATATCTGCCCACACCAGATGCCCTTGAGTTTCTGCTCAAAAACTGCACAGAGAGCTAATTGTCCTAGGGTGGGATGAATAGAAGATCTGTATTTGTCATAGGGTGTGACGAATGCCTTATTTTTCCTAGGGTGGCATGAATTCTAGTTTGTATTCATCATAGGGTGGCACAAGCAGCAGTCCAACGCTTGAAGGATTAACACCTGAAAGCAAAAAACACACAATTTTGATTAGAAATTTTATCCCATCATGATCACCACTGAAATAATGAGGATACATAATCCCATATGCATACCGGGTGTGGCACAAACAAAATCATACGAAACTCTAAGTCCTACAAATGAACAAAGGACTAAAGTGAATAAAAAGGGGAAAACAAACGAACTGAAAAGAGATATAAAGAAAATGTAAAGTGTAGCACTTATTTTTATTAATTTTTCTTTGATAATAGGTTACAATATGTCTCCATCCATTTTAGGAGCTAGTAGCATTAGATATAGATTTGTTACACCACGGACGATACACTTCCCTTCGGGATCTTTCGCATGCCCACATTTGAAATGGGCGGGCCAAACGTCATCATCGCTTACATGAATGCATCTATAGTTCATTTCTTCCCCTCTAGTTTTGAGATCTTGCATTCAAAGAAATAGCAAACGATTAGTAGCACCTATGGATGGAGGGAAATATGCAATCCCCAAGGCCTCCGGTTAATGCATGCATGAAATAATAAAAATGGTAATCAAAACATGTCAAAATAAGATGAAATTTATACAAAAGCATGCAAACACCATCATGAACACACTACAAAAGGAATAGTCAAGAAATATTATATAGATTTCTAATCGCTTCGGGGTGGGACGATTAAGACTGTCATAAAATGTCAGAAGGTAACCTCCTAAATGTACCATCCATAGGCCTCCAAAACACTTGTAAAGTTGGTGTTAGGCAAAATGGGGAATTTTGAGATGACCCAGAAGATTGGATTTTGCAGATTTGGCCTCGATCGCCCTATATCTGAAAATGCTCCCTGTATGTTAGTGAAAGCGAAAAGCAATGAAAACACAGTCAAAACTCATCAAAATAGAATGAAATTTGAATGGCAGAATATATGAAAGACATAAAATAAAATTTAGAAGGAACAATAAGGAAATCTACTATAGATTTCTAATCACTCTTAGGTGGGGCAATTAGGACTGTAGTAGTGTGGGGGGCACCCTGGGGCAGGACGCCCATCGTTTGGGGCTTGGTTTCGACAGCAATCCACTTGGGATGGGTCTAAAACCTCCTAGGGGGTTGCGTTGGAAAATTGGGTGGGATATTGTGGCCAAATATTTGGGTTTTGGGTCCGGATTGTGCTTCCAATGTTCACCCAATAACCTTCCTTCCAAAAGAGAGATCAAGGATGTAAGAAGCACAAATGAGGGGTGAGGATGTAATTCGGCAACACTCCATTTCTCCAAATGCTCCTACTCTATTTTTTTTTGGGTGAGAAGACTCACCATTTTATAGACCTGAGGGTCTCTTGTGAATGAGCATGCAGAAGCGCCACTTGGCCATCATGCCTTGTTAGGGGAGAGAAGATTCCTCCCTGATTAAGGGTTCATGACTGCCTCTATGACTGCCTATTTGAGCTCAAAAATTCTTACTTGCACTCCCATGCATTGAAGGTGGATTTGAGTGGCGGATCTGAGCTACCATTTGTCAAGGTTTGACCTTTTTCCCGTCAAACCTGCTATTCGCCCCACCTTGGAGCGAATGCTGCTAATTGTCCAAGGGTGCGACGAATACGAGTTTGTAATCATTCCAAGATGGAACAAGTAGGGAGAAGAGTGCCTGAAAGGTGCCAAATTGACCTCTAACCTTCCAAAACTACTGTGGGAGTGGTTAGGACCACTATTTAACCTCTGGGGGCTGCCCTAGGGGCTATGTATATCAATTCGATCAATGCTTGTCATCACATAATTGGATTGGTACTGTTTTGGTGTCTACATTATCTTATACTATTCACTTCTCCTCTTAATATAAGTGTATGTACTTCAAACATAAACTTCATACCCAAAGCAAAGTTTACCAAATAAGGCAGCCTACAGGATGACACCCATGGGGAATGAAGATATGAAAGGCAAGTCCAAGAGCTATTGGATAAAGGTTTTATCAAGGATAACTTAATCTCATATGTAGGACCAATTATACTAGGACCCAATATAGGAGGAGAATGAAATATATGCATGAAGTATTGAGCAATAAATAAGATCACAATAAAGTATAATTTTTTATTACCTCATATGGATGACTTGATGGATTAATTAAGTGGATTAGAGTACTTCTTAAAGGTTGAGTTGAGGACTACATTTATGACCAAAGAGAGTTTGTATAAATGGCTATTTATGCCATTTGGGTTGACAAATGCAACTAGTACTTTCATGAGATTAAAAAATGAAGTCTTGAATCCTTTTCTTGGTATGTTTCTAGTGGTTTTCTTGGATGATATTTTTGTGTTTAGCAATATGAAGTAAGAACACCTAGTACATTTGAGGTTATTTATGTAAAATTTTAAATAAGAACAATTACTGATCAATTCAAAGAAATATAGCTTTTTGAAGAAAGACTTGGTATACTTGGGTTTTTTATATCCAAGGATGGTTTGTAGATATATCCAACAAAGGGTAATTCTATTATGGATTATTCACCATCGAGGAGTATGTTTGAATCTATTTTTTTTTATGGTTTGGCAAGTCATAGAAATTTCATCAAAACAATTAGTGAAATATGTGCTCTAGTCACAAAAATGATGAAGGGAGTTAGACATGAATTTAAATGGACAAACTTAGTAGAAAGTATGTTTCAAATATTGAAGGATAAAGTTATAGAGCAATAGATTCTAGAAAAAAAAAATACTTTAACAAGGTTTCTAGATAGATTTTGAGGGTATTAGGATAACCTTTGGAGGAGTTTTGATCCAAGAAGGTAGACCTATTGCTTATTTCAATGAGAAGTTGAATGAGGTCAAGAAAAGTTTTTATTTATGATTAGGATATCTATGCCTTCCTACAAGCACTAAATAAGTGGATACACTACCTATTACCAAAGGATTTTTTTCTATTTATGAATCACCAGCTAGGGAAATTTTGACCAAATACACATGAAATGGGTGGAGTATCTTCAAACTAATATTTATGTTTTGAAGCATAGGAGTGGTAGTTGAAATAGTTAGTTGATGTTTTTAATAGATTAAAATTGTTGATAAATGCAATGAATATTGAAGTGGTAGGTTTTGATGCTATGAAATAAATTTATTTTGATGATATATTTTTTAAGGAATCTTGGGTAGCTTGCAATGACCCTATTATAGAATATAGAATTCCATGGCTAGATTATTTTATCCAAGGACTATTATTCAAGGGATAATAATTATGTATACCATGAAGCTCAATAAGAGAGAATCTAATAAGATAATAAATATTGAATAATTGGCTAGATATTTTACAATAGATAAAACTTTGAAACAACTTTGTAAAACCTGTTATTGGCTAGGGATAAGTTCAAACATATGAATAATTGTGCAAAGTTATCAAATATATCAGCATGTAAAAGGGAAGATCTAGAAAACTGGGTTGTATAAACTATTATCAATATCAAAATGCTCATGGTAGGATATTAGTATGAATTTTATCCTTGGATAACCTCAAGCATGAAAGGAAAATAATTCAATTTTTGTTGTTGTTAATAGATTTTCAAAGATGAAATATTTTATACTATGTATTAAAATGAATGATGCTACTTATATTGTTGATTTAATATTTTGATAAGTTGTAATACTACATGGTTTTCCATAAAGAATTTATTCGGATAGAGATACTAAGTTTGTAGGTCACTTTTGTTGCACTTTATAGAGGAATTTGGTACAAATCTAAGTTTTAGTTTATCTTATAACCTATATAATATGAATAAATTGCAGTGGTGAATAGAAGCCTTCAAAAAAATTTGATGTTCTTAATTTATAAGAATTCAAATTTATGGGCTACCATTTTGGCATAGATAGAGTTTTAATATAACATCTCAATAAAATGAAACATAATTAAAAGTATATTCTATATTGTATACATATTTTTTTAGAAAAAGTATATGAGTTACAGAGTACATCTGATTGGTAGAGACCAAGTGTACTAGTAAAGGACTTTACTAACTACATACAAGATTTACATCAAGAGATGAATACTATGTTGGAGAAGGATGCTATGAGATAGAAGCAACATGTTTACCTCAAATTTTGGAGATAGTAATTTTAGGTAGGAGTCTTAGTTTTGGTATATTTTCAAAAATAAATGCTCTTGAAAGGCACTTAGAATGAGTAGATATATTACCAACATTTAATGTGACAAAGAGAAATATTCTTTTAAAGTCTTGAAAATGTTTGTAGTAAATGCCTATGAAATTAAACTCTTAGGATGAGTAGATATTTTACCAACATTTAATGTGACAAATTTGTATCCTTGCTATGGTAAGCCTATGGATAATATTGAAGTTATCACATTTAATTTTCTAACTAAATAATGGATAATACATATACAAAAATAGGAAAAATATGAAATTGAGGGAGTAATAGATTCTCAAGTTGCTAAAATAAAAAATAGGAAAAGATAATTTGAGTATTTAGTTGATAGCAATATCTAGGCAATAGATACAATGAATGGATGAATACAATTGATATTGCTAACCATGGCATATTGGTTATAGATTTTAAAAAATATATTATAATCTTCAATCACAACAAATTTTCTCTTACCTAATGAATATAATGTGGGAGCATCCACCAGATAATAATAATGGTTAGGAAATTTTTTTAATATAACCACCCCAACTTGCATAAAGAAAAGAATAGTATGGGAAAATGCTAGAGGAACTGCCCTAGCCTACATATAAAAGAAATAAGAGGTCGAAAATACCAAAGAAAAAGAATAAAAGGGAAAAAAATTAAATAATAAGAGAGAGAAGTCTAAGATAGTTTGAATAGAGATATTAAAAAAGATTAACCCATATCCAGTCTTAAAGAGAATAAAATCATATTCTATTGTAAATGTGCATACATATAGATAATATATGTATGTTCTGATTTTAAATCTATCTTGTTTTATGTGATAAATACTTCATATTATTAGAATCTTGTAGCATAGGGATATCTATGTGTAGGAATGTAACATGGTTGTAAGAGAAAAAAAGAATTAAACTAGGAAATATTATTTTTGGAAACTTAGACATCAAATGATGACCAGTAAAGAGTAGTGTTGATGTATTAGATAGTGAATGTGTTATTACCATTCATTTAAGATTAAAATACCACTCAAGATGGAGTTATGTAAGTGGAGTCTTGCCTTTAGAGAGGAAAATAGATGTTTTTCAAAACAAAATAAGTACACTATTCAATTAGGAAAGATATATCAGTCAAAGGATTTCTATACAATCCAACCAACAATCAAATTTCCTTGTCATTAAAATGAATATTTATTCAATTTATTATACAATGAACATGGCCATACAATATAGTTCATTTCTATCATATTATTGAATGTACAATAAAAGGACATTTAAGAAAATTTTTGTAGAAAGGAACTTTACCATCTCATAGGACTAACACCTTGATATGTTGTATATGATCATACTAAGACTTTCCTATCATTTTTATTCTGTCATCTCATATTATCCACACCATATAAAGATAATTAGATGTGTATGTATTATGTATTAGTTTTTACAGTATAACAATAATGAATAATTATTAGCAAACTATGAGATCTTGGTTATGACTTGTAAATTCAAAGATATTATAAATTCTTTAGTGTATTTATTGAATGTATTCCATAATATTATTTTATGGTATGACAATGAATGTAAAATATTATACGGTTGTTAAGGTGTGCTGTAGATTAGTGGAGTTGTGTAAATATAGGAACATGTATAATAGAATATATTATTCTTTATTAATATTTCTTAGCCATATTAATTGGTTTCCATGTTCATCTACTTCAACCTACCCATATACCACTTTAGCTTAACACTAGGAAATGGTTGAGATGGATAGATCGTATAGTTTGGATAAAGAGTTATATTTTTTATTTTGTTTTAAATATAATGCTTAAAATGATAATCTAGCAATATTATTATTTTTTTTATTATAATATTTAGATTATGCTTAAAGAAATCCTTCAACATGCTTATATTTTATGTAGCCTAAGATGGGTTCATGAAAATTGATTATAAATAATAAATTATTTGATAATTAGAATTTCACGTGGCTCCCATAGCATGATTTTAGTCTTTTCATAATTTTACATAATTAGGTTATTTTAGTGTATCTCTATGTTTATACTTGATGTTTGTAATGTAAATAAATTATACTTCCTATATTCAAGATTAAATCTTAAAGATTCAAGCATGTGTTTATTAATAGAAGCTTTATATTGGATAAAAAAAATTATTCTAATTTAAATATGATTTATAGACCATTTTTAAAATGTGCTTTTAAGAGAGCTATGACTATGGTGAGCTTTTCGAGATACAACTGTGAAGGTTTTTCAGATCTAGGTTTTTTAGAGCTATGATTGTGGAGAGCTAGGCTTTTTTAAGCTACAACTATGGAGATATTTTAGAGTTGCAATTATGGAGGGTTTTTAGAGATAGATTTTCAAAGCTATGACTATGGAGAGATTTTGGAGCTACAATTATGAAGGTTTTTTAAAGCTAAGGTTTTTGGAGTTACAACTATGGAGAGCTAGGGTTTTTAGAGCTACAACTATGGAGAGATTTCATATATGTGATTGTGGAGGTTTTTTTAGTGATAGGGTTTTCAAAATTATGATTAAGGAGAGCTAGGGTTTTTAGAGCCATGATTGTGGATAGCTTTTAGAGCTACAACTATGAAGGTTTTTTAGAGATAGGGTTTTTAGAGTAGTAAATATGGAGAGCTAATGTATTTGAATTTGTGACTATGAAGAGATTTTAAATCTATAACTAAAGAGGTTTTATAGAGCTAGGATTTTTAAATATATGACTATATGGGTACATTTATTAAAGATTCAGACCCTACTGGTGTGTGGTAGGGAAGCCAATTTGATCTAGGTTTTTTTTTTTAATTTGTTGTGACAAGAAAAAGAGAATCCTCACCTATGATTGTGGGTCCAAATCTATAGTGAGGGATCAATATTGGAATAATGTTGCCCAAGGACTAGGCCTCCAATAAGAGAATATTTTTATTTTTCCTATTGAATAGGGTGATACGGTAAGCTTGGAAATCCCACATTCATTGGCCATGAGACCATTTGATAAAAGGAATAATAGTATGATTAGTATATTTGTTTGGCCTATACTAGATGTGGATTCAATTAGGAAGTGGGTGGTTGAGAAATGAAAACCTAGAAATCATATTGAGGTGGTGGCCAAGCAAAATGTATTTGTGCAAATTTTCTTTCTAGAACCCTAAGGATATTATGCATGTCATGCTTCAAGAGCTATGGTTTTATGGGGGAAGAAGTATAACACTTATGAAATGAGATATCTACTTCGACCCTTTCAAATAAGTCATGAATACAACCCCTATTTTGGTAAGGATTTCAAGTAGGATTATGCATAAGGGGTTGGACTCGAAATGTACTTGTAAAAAAATGGAGAATCCTAATAAAAATCAAGATGAATCAAGGTGAATCCTAAGAAAATAAAATCAATCATATTCACACCAAAATTTGGGGCATTTGAAGCCCTAAAAATTAAGGTCATATTTGGGGTAAATTTCTACTTATTAAATTATCTTATAACTTAAAAAAACACCACAATTAGATCAATCTCAAGAAGAGATTTTCAATGAGTACAAATATGCCTATATTTGGATATATATTGTGGTGAATTGACCCTAAGAAAAAATTGGTCCCAAAAATTTCAAGTGAATGGACCAACATCGAGGATCCTCATATTCACCAATTTCCAATTTTGGAAATCGTAATATTCACCCAATTTGTGAATGTTCACCACTGTGCATAACTCTGCTTTCAAGTTTACTACTAGATTTCTAGGATAAACATTTTAGCAAGAATAGTTGAGGTCATCAGATCTCCCATACTAGTGGATATTCTACAAAAGCATAAACTAGGTTGACTCATATAATATTTTGTATGAATGTTAACCTAGATAAGCCACTTCTATCCTCTATAAGGCTAATCTCAAATTTGAGGTTGTGGGACCAGAAGATCAAATATGAAAACCCTCCTAATTCATGCTCCATATGCAAGAAGTTTGGCCATGTGGGAAAATCCTACCCTAAAGCGAGGGACTTTGTGAAAGTCTAGAAAAAGAAGGCTTCTCATCCCCAATCAAAATATCAAGGCCAGAAGTCCAAGAAACCCAAAATGGAGAAAGAGGAAATATTCAGTTGTGATACCCATAAAAATAATTACAAAGGGTTGTAAGTAGATACAAATACCAAGTATTTGTCCATCAAGGAGAAACAAATGGATTCCCATATAGTTTAGAGAGTAATAGTCAATAGGGATATCTAGTAGAGGATATATTGGTTATTTGAGGAAAGGAGAATCTAATCGAGGGTAATCAGGATTAGGGTATAGAATAATTCTATGATTCTAGAGAGGAATTGATGGATTTTGAAGGTTTGAATATTTTTTAGTATAAGAAACTTTATCAAAGAAGAAACTCCTAAGTAATTTAGCAGGATGATAGGGTGGAAGACCTTTCAAGGGGTGAGTTGCTTTTGGCTCAGATTTTTAAGGGTAAACCTGAGTTAGCTCTTGATATCTAGATCTTAGGAAAGAATATTATTTTGTTAGAGGAAGCACTTCATCCCAACGGAAAAGGTATATATGTAGGTAGTATAGAGAAAAATTCTTCAATGATAATACATGCTATTAAAGGAAGAACAATGAAGCCAAACTAGAGAGACCTTCACTAATAGATTCAAGAGCTAAGAAAAATTTTAATGCATATTTCCAATGGAACTCAAAATTTTCTAAATTTAAATGGAGGTGGCAACTCTAGTCATAGTAGAAAATAAATATTATATGCTATAACATTCAAGAGATGAATACTCCTAGTAAGTAGAGAGCAATTAAAAGCTTAAGAAAATTGAATAATCCTAATATTTTACTTCTTCAAGATATGAAGATAGATTCAAATAATATTTTGAGTACCAAAAATAATGTGTGGAGAAAGACAAAAGTTGCATCTAGTACGACTGATGGAGATTTAAGGGGTGTTTGGAATCTCTGGGATCTAGATATAGTGGAAGGTTATTGCATACACCAATCATAAAGGTATGTTTTAGTTCCTTTTTATGAAAGAAATTTAGATTTTATATGCATCATAACTAATATATATGCCTCCATTTTTGTTAAAAAAGAAGGAAGTTATGGAGGGACTACATAGAGTTGCATCAGCCCTTCACCTTCCATTGGTTGGTGGTTGGGGACTTTATATATTTCCTTTTACCTAGTGAGAAGAAAGGGGGAAATTAGAGCTTCAATGTTGGGATGGAAGACCTCATACATTTAATCTTGGATACTAGTTTGATTTATATTGATCTAAAGATATGCAAATACACATGGTCAGATAGGATATTTGGGTATACATTTATACATATAAAGTTGCACAAGTTTTTAGCCTCTCTATAGTGGTTTGCTAAGTTCAAAAAATCTATTCTTTCTTCCCTTTCTAATACTACCTTTGACCACAACCCTTTGATCTTAGATATGGTTCTTGAATCTAAATGAAAAACCCTCCTTTTATATTTGAACTAATATGGTTGCATATACCCCAATTGAAGGAGAAAGTAAATAAATGGTATAGTGTTGATGTTAGAGGGACCAAAATATTTATTGTGGAAGAAAATTAAAATTTATAAAAATGAAGCTGAGGTTGTGGAACAAAGATATCTTTGGAAATATTTTCAAGCAAAATAAGGTCTTTAGGACTATATCCAAAACTTGGACTAAACAATGCAAACTCATAGGAAATTTATTCTCCTTGATGAGAAGGAAAAGTCTCTTCTCAATGATTACCATAGTGTATTGTCAAAGGAAGATGTTTTATAGAGGTAATAATCTAGATCACTTTGGATAATGAGGGATATTGTAAAACTACATTCTTGCACTTATCCACTCTCAAACATAGGAGTTTGAACAAAATAAAGGAGGTAAAGTTAGAATATGGTTTGATTATCCAGAAAGTGGATGAAATTAAAGATGCAGCCATTACATTTTTCAATGACTTATTAAATGTTAATTTAGATGGAAATAAGGATTCATCTTGTTCTATTCTTTCAAACATACTAAGACTAGTTTCCACTAAAGTAAATGAGTACTTGATCTATCCTTTCATTGATGATGAAATCAAAGTAATATTTGGTATGTAGAGGGATAAATATCTGGGTCTTGATGGTTCTCCCCCAAAAAGTTTTCAAGAATATTTGCACATAGTTCAAAAGGACATAGGAGACGCTCTTCAATAGTTCCAAGATCACAATTCTTTAATAAAAGAATAGAACTCTACATTTTTAGTCCTAATCCCTAAAAAGCAAGAAGCCAATATGATCAAGGATTTTATACCGATCAACCTTTGCAACACCATACATAAAAATTTTACCATATCCTTAGCTAACAAATTGAAAATACTTCTTTCTAGGTTAATTTATCATAGCCAAGGGGGTTTTGTGGCCAAGAGGTATATTGTGGATGGTGTTATATCCATTCATGAAGCACTGCACTCCATGGACTAAAGAGTATCAATAGGTATGATTTTGAAATTAGATATAAGCAAGGCGTATGATAGGTTTTCTTGGACCTTTCTAGACAAGGTTTTATAAAGATTTGGTTTTAGTTTAGTTTTAAGAACCTAGGTCTCATTGAATTCATCACAATGATTTGAAGGATAACATTAGATATTGTTGGGCTAAAATATTTTCTAGTCCACTCTTAGCTCAAATTACCTAAAGCTTCACTTTCTAAAAAGTAATTTGAATATATAGAATAAAACTATTTTGACCATATTTTCTAGAAAAAAATGAGTATTTGAAGATTCAACTTAAAGAGATTGAGGCATTGTTGGAGTCTTTTTAGGATAATAATACCTTAGATAAAGGGAAAAAATTGTATTGATATAGTTCCATAATACTCTTGGAAAATATGTGTTTTGGAGGCATAGGTCTAGAGTGATCTAGTTGAAATATGGGGATAGAAACACATAATTCTTCCATAAAACAGATCTTAAACATAAAAGTGTTAATAAAATCAAAGAGGCTATAAATGAATATGGCTCTATTCTATTTGATCAAAAAGATATTAGGGATGAAGCTATGAGGTACTTTGAAGAGCTTTTGATTCCTAGCCCTAAAAGAGATTTATTGACTCAAAGGAGATTGTTGACCAACATTCCCAAGGTTATTTTAGATTATATGAACTCCTAGATAACTAGTCCATTTAAAGAGGATGAAAGTAGGAGTGTTGTTTTCTCTATGGCCAAAAGAAAGCGCTAGGTCGATATGGTTTCCCTATATATATATATTTTTTAATTTTTGGCAAGTTATTGGAAGGGGGGTGGTTGAAGCTATTACTAAGGTCCAATATTCTCATTTTATTCTAGGGGATATTAATTCTATATTTTTTATCCTCATCTCAAAGAGTGTTGGAGAAAAATATCTCAAACATTTTAGACCCATCAGCCTCTATAATACTATATACAAAATTCTATCCAAGATATTGGATAATAGAATGACATATATTCTTCCCTTTATTATTGACTCAAATTAGGGTGCTTCTGTTCGAAGGATGTAAATCCTTAATGGAGTCATTAAAATCCATGAACTATTATATTATGTTGAAAAAAGTGGAAAATAAGGTATGTTCCTCAAGCTTGATATTAGTAAGCCCTACGATAGAGTCTCCTGGTCTTTTGTAGAAAAAAGTTATGATTCATTTTGGATTCCATTATAGTTGGATTTCTCTAATTAAGTAATGCTTATCTACCCTTTCTTCTCTATTATTGTCAATGGGAAAGTCTATGGGGTTTTCAAGAGAGCTAGAGGGCTAAGACAAAGGGATCCTATATATCCTCTTTAATATTCTTGTGGAGGACCTAGGAGGATTTATTAAAGTTGTTGTAGGTATAAAAGAGATAAAACCAACCAACATCTTGGAGCTAATATCACACTAGCAGTTTGTTGATGATACACTCCTCTCGGTTATCTCCTCCATTGCCAAAGCCAAAGTATTCAAGAAAATTCTTATTTTCTATGAATTGGTTATGGGTCAATTAATCAACTTTGTGAAGAGAATTATTTTCTTAATACCCCATTAGCTAGACAAAGAGACATTGCCATAATTCTTGTTTGTGTTATTGCAGACCTCCCATCCACCTACTTAGGCTTACCTCTTTTCAAGGGTTAGTTTAAGGAAGAGATGTGGAATCCTATCCTTAAAATAATCTAAATAAAATTTGTAGGATGGAAAGGAGCTCTACTCAGCTAGGCTAGAGAAGCCCAATTGGTCAAGGCCTCTCTCCAAAATCTTCTAATCTAATTTCTTTCCATTTTATTAATCTCTTCCAAAATTGTATAGAAATTGGAACACTTCCAAAAATCCTTCCTATGGTCTATCTTATAGGAGAAAAAGGCATTTGATCTCTTGGGAGTAAGTGTACACTAGAAAAGAAGCTAGAGGTCTATGAATGAGAAAAATATACCAGATGAACAACCTTTGTTGGCCAAACAATGTTGGAACTTGATTAAGCATGAGAATAATGGTTAGTCACAAAATTTATAATCCAAGTACTTAATCAGGGAAAATAACTTCTTATCTAAGCAATTTCTACCTTATGGCTTAGCCCTTTGGAATATAGCAAAAACCATAAATATTATTAAAAAGGGATTAATGGAGCCTTGGTAATAGGGAAAATATCAATTTCTAGGAATATCCATGGCTTGAAGACTCTCCATTGTTTGATAATTACTCCTTCACCCTTTTGGGACCTAGGCTTGGTCAGAGATGGAGAATATAGTTGATTATTATATCGAATAAGTGAGGAAAAAAATAAATGGAAGGATCTTTAGAATTTTAAAGTGGTATGGTGGAAGAAGATAGTTTAAGTCTCCTATCCCTTAAATTAAAAAATAAAATTATAAGATAGGTCAACTATGAAGATGCTTTATGAATATCCTCTAATCTGGCATGAAGAGGAAAAATGTATTTTTTTAGTGAGATCTATGTATTATCTTGAGCTTGAGGAGACTTTTATGTGGTTACCTAGTAAGAAAATATGGAATAAATATCTAATCCCAAAGGTTAAATTTTTCTATTGGCTAGTTCTTCAAAATAAAATCATTATAGTTAATGTTTTAAAATAAGACTAGCCCTTCTCAATTGATGTTACCTTTGTGGTTAAAATGAAGAAACTACCCAACACATCTTCTTGAACTACTAATTTTCTTTTTTAGTACTTAATTTCCTCTTAAATTATTTGGAAATATGTTGGGTCCTTCCTAATATGGTGATAGATATTTTTAATTAGTGGTCCTCTCCACCCTTTTGCAAATCTAGATTATGCACTTTTTGGAAATTGAACCTCTCACACTACCTATGGGGTGTTTTGAGAGAGAGGAACAATAGGGTCTTTAATAATTGCTTTCATTTTATGGGAATCAGGATTTTACATTTTCTTATTGAGAAAATATCTTACCTCTCTTTATCTTCTAGAAATGAGAACTCTACTGAAGTAAGGCTAGTATTTAAGTTGAGCCTTCCTAGAATGGACCATGGAGCTAATAATGTCGATCAAAGTAGATTGTAAAATAAATGGGCCTTGCCACCCATGGGATGGATAAAATTAAATTTTTATGGATCCTACAAAGGAAATCCTAGGATTTTAGGAGCTTACGAGATCATTACAAATAGTAACGGTAAAATCATCATGGCTTATGCTAAGAATATTGGTGTCTAATCCAACCATTTTGCTAAGGCCAAGGTCTTGTTTCAAGGTATGACTATTCTTGAATTCTTGGGTTTGAAGAATATAATCATCAAGGAGTATTCCTTATACTTAATTAACACCCTCAAAGAAACCAATCCCACTAGCTAGAACATTAGCAACATGATGGATGAAGCTAGAAGAATTCTTAACTCCCTTGAAAGTATTTAGTGTAGATATATCTTCAGGTAAGGGAACAAGGTTACCAATTTTATTGCCAATATTGATGCTCATCAAAAATCCTTGACTATTTGGAGGAATTTCCTTTCCTAGGATTTAATTTTAATGGTCAAAAGAGATTTTGCTCTAAGTATTGAAGTTGCTTAACCCTAATTTTTGTTCTCTTGATTGAAATTTTTTGAATTGTTTTTTTGGTAGTTCTTTCAAACTCTTATCTTACGTTGACTATTATCTCTTGTCCATGTCGTCCTACTTTTCTCTTATTTATAGAAGTGGTTATCATATTATAGGGATGTCAAATCCAGTGAGACTTATTTTCTTCTCAATATTTCTGAAGTTTGCCTTGGAGTCCTCTCTTTGCCTAATCGATCTTAGTTTTTGCTGATGAGGTGGCTCTTATTCAAGTTTTTATTTTAATTGTGCTCTTGGGAGGTGATAAATTATGTATAGGCCTAATGGGCATGGATGCCTTGGCTTGTTTGTTTCTTTTACCTTGTTTAGTCGAGAAGGATAACTCTATGTGGAAGAATTGGGACCTGTTGAAGACTCCTGAGTAGGTAGACAAATAACTAGACAAATCGAGTTGGCTTCTACTTATGCTAAATAATTCTCTTGGCTGGTGAATTAATATATGGTTAAAAATTATAATTATGAGAATTAAATATATTCTACTTTCTTTTGGGCTTCAAGATTATTGAGCCCTTTTTGAAGTTTTTTTAGGTTGCTCTATGGCTATAAGTGTTGGATCTACTCTTTGAGATTGACCCTCTCTCTTTGTTGGCTTTTGTACTGGTTTTATTTTTGCTCTATTATTTTTCCTAATTTAGCTTGCTTGTAATAAGGTTCAGGAATACTTTCAAAACTCCTTCTTTTTTCCTTTTTATATAAAATAATATACTCAAAATTTTATGTTTTATTGAACTATTATAACAATATAGTCACAATACAATAAAGGTTGACATGCTTGAACTCTACACAAGTAAACAAAAATTTAATACCTTAGTTTTTAATTAAAATTAACTTATGTCTAAAGCAACAATAAATTAATTACCATAATATTTAGATATTGTTAAAAATAAATGTTTTAAGTTTTAATTTATGATTATAGTAACATGTAAAAAATATGACTAAATGATATAATAAGAGGATTCACATTGTAATATAATTATAATTCAACTATAAAATTCCATTGATAGTTGAGTTGTGGTTCAGATAAGTTATTTTATATGAAAAATATTGATGTTCAAGTTTTAATAAACACAAAAAGTGATAAGTGTTTGATTCCAAATAAGTTTATCTACTATCATTTAGAATATATACGACATCCTAATAAATTAAAAATAATAATATTAATTTATTATTTGATGTACTTTTTTTTGGTGCACAAGCTCATTCATACACAATAATCGACTCCACTATGGTTTGAACCTTGATATTCCAAAGTAATCAAGGAAATTCTAATTTTCTATGAATCGGTTATGTGTCAATTAATCAAATTTGTGAAAAAAAATTCTTAATACCCCATTGGCCAAATAAAGAGACATTACCATAATTATTATTTGTGTTATTGTGGACCTCCCATCCACCTACTTAGGCTTACCTATTTTCAAGGTCCAGTTTAAGGAAGAGATGTGGAATCCTGTCCTTGAAAGAATCCAAAGATAATTGGTAGGCTAGAAAGGAGATCTACTCAGCTAGGCTAGAAAATCCTAATTGGTCTAGGCCTCTCTCAAAGGTCTTATGATCTACTTTCTTTACTTTTTATTAATCTCTTCCAAAATTACATAGAAATTGGAACATTTCCAAAAATCCTTCCTATGGTCTAGCTTAGAGGAGAAAAAAATGTTTCATAAGATCTCTTGGGAGCAAGTGTACACTAGAAAAGAATCTGGAGGTTTGGGAATGAGGAAAATATCCCACATGAAAAATATTTGTTGACCAAACAATGTTGGAACTTGATTAAGCATGAGAATAATGGTTGGTCACAAATTATATAAGCTAAGTACTTAATTAGGGAAACTAACTTCTTATCTAAGCAATTTCTATCTTATGGCTCAGCCCTTTGGAAAAATATAGCAAAAGCCATAAATATTCTTAAAAATGGATTAAATGGAGCCTTGGTAATAGGGAAAAGATTAGTTTCTAGGAATATCCATGGCTTGAAGACTCTCCATTATTGTATAATTCCTCCTTCACCCTATTGGGACCTAGGATTTCTTAGATATGGGGAATATAGTTTTTGATTATATTGAATAAGTGGGAGGAAAAATAAATGGAAGGATATTTAGTATTTTAAAGTGTCTCGACGAAAGAAGATAGTTTAAGTCTCCTATCCCTTAAATTGAAAAATCAAATTATAAGCTAGGTCAACTATGAAGATGCTCTATGAATATGCTCTAATCTGGCATGAAGAGGAGAATTTTATGTGGTTACCTAGTAAGAAAATATGGAATAAAGATCTAATACCAAAGGTTAAATTTTTCTATTGGCTAGTTCTTCAAGAAAAATCCTTATAGCTAATTTTTTTAAAATAAGACTAGTCCTTCTCAATTGATGTTACCTTTGTGGTTAGCATGAAGAAACTGCCCAACACCTCTTCCTAAACTGCTCATTTTCTCTTTTAGTACTTAATTTCTTCTTAACTTCTTTAGAAATTTGTTGGATCCTTCTAAATATGGTGATAGATCTTTTTAATTAGTGGTCGTCTCCACCCTTTTTCAGACCTATATTATGCACTTTTTGGAAATTCAACCTCTCACACTACCTATGGTATGTTTGGAGGGAGAGGAACAATAGGGTATTTAATAATTACTTTAATTTTATGGGAATCAGGATTCTGGATTTTCTCATTGAGAACACATCTTACCTCTCTTTCCCTTCTAGAAATGAGAACTCTATTGAAGTAAGACTAGTTTTTAAGTTTAGCCTTACTAGAATGGATCATGGAAATAATCATGCTGATCAAAATAGATTGTAAACTAAATGGGCCTTACCACCCATGGGATGGTTAAAAGTAAATTTTGATGGAGCCTCCAAAGGAAATCCTAGGGTTGTAGGAGCTGGTGGGATCATTAGAGATAGTAACGGTGAAATCATCATGGCTTAAGGTAATATTGGTGTCTAATGCAACCATTTCACTAAGTACAAGATCTTGTTTCAAGGTATGGTCATTCTTGAATCCTTGGGTTTGAATAAGGCCATCATCAAGGAGTATTCCTTATACTTAATTAACACCCTCAAAGGAACTAATCCACTAGATAGAATAATAGCAACATGATGGATGAAGACAGAAGAATTCTTAACTCCATTGAAAGTATTTAGTGTAAGTATATCTTCAGGTAAGGAAACAAGGTTATCAATTTTATTGCTAATATTGACATTCATTAAGAAACGTTAACTATTAGGAGGAATTTCTTTTCCTAGGATTTAATTTTATTGGTCAAAATAGAGTTTGCTTTGAGTATTGAAGTTGCTTAACCCCAAATTTTGTTCTCTTGATGGAAATTTTTTGAATTACCTTTTTTGGTAGTTCTTTGAAACTCTTATTTTAAGTTGGCTATTATCTCTTGTCCATATCGTCTTGCTTTTCTCTTATTTCTAGAAGTGGTTATAATTTTATAGGGATGTCAAATACAGTGAATCTTATTTTCTTATCAATATTATGGAGTTTATCCTGGAGTCCTCTCTTGGCCTGATTGATCTTCATGATTTTTGGTGTCTTAGGATGAGGTGGCTCTTATTCAAGTTTTTTGTTTTTAGTTGTACTCTTGACATGTGATAAATTATGTACAGGCCTAATGGGTATGGATGCCTTGGCTTGTTTGTTTCTTCTACCTTGTTTAGTTGAGAAGGATAATTCTATGTGGAAGAACTGGGACCTGCTGAAGACTCCTGAGTAGGTAGATAAATAACTAGATCAATCGAGTTGGTTTCTACTTATGCTAAAGAAGTCTCTTGGCCAGTGAATCAATATATGGTTAAAAATGATAATTATGAGAATTAAATATATTCTACTTTGTTGTGGATTTTTGTTAGGCACTTTTTGAAGTTTTTTTTAGGTTGCTCTATGGCTATAAGTGCTGGAGCCACTCTTTGGGATTGACCCTCTCTTTTTGTTGGCTTGTTTACAGGTTTTATTTTTGCTCTATTATTTTTCCTAATTTAGCTTTCTTATAATAAAGTTCGGGAATCCTTTCAAAACTCCTTTTTCCCTTTTATATAAAAAATATACTTGAAATGTTATGGTTTATTAAAATATTATAAAAATATAGTCACAATACAATAAATTTTGACGTTCTTGAACCCTATACAAATAATAAAAATGTTAATACCTTAGTTTTTAATTAAAATTAATTTATTTCTAAATCAGCAATAAATTAATTAATATAATATTTAAATATTGTTAAAAATAAATCTTTTAAGTTTTAATTTATGATTATAATAACATGTAAGAAAAATATGACTAAATGGTATAATAA
The DNA here is from genome assembly GCA_028583015.1 of Wollemia nobilis. NCBI lineage: Eukaryota > Viridiplantae > Streptophyta > Pinopsida > Araucariales > Araucariaceae > Wollemia > Wollemia nobilis. Next base: position 8,989,192 of record JAQPPZ010017209.1, on the reverse strand, counting down.
GAGGATTCACATTGTAATCTAATTATAATTCAACTATAAAATTCCATGGATAGTTGAGTTCTTGTGGTTGAGATAAGTTATTTTATATATAAAAAATTGATGTTCAGGTTTTAATAAACACAAGAACTGATAAGTTTTTGATTCCAAATAATTTTATCTACAATCATTTAGAATATATATGACATCCTAATAAATTAAAAATAATAATAATAATTTATTATTTTATTTTATTTTTATTTTTATTTTTAATTTTTTTGGTGCACAAGCTCATTCATACACCATACTCCATTCCACCATGGTTTGAATATTAATTTTCCAAATAAATTTCAAAACCATGGAACATTTTATGTATTCATATAAGGTTTTAAAAAAAAATGAAAAAAATTGGAATTAAATACTCAAAAAATAAAATAGGGGTAAAAATTTATTAGATGAAAGAAAACTTACAGTTGAGAACAAAAAACCACCAAAAAATAGTCAACAAAAACCTTAACAAGACATATCTTAGTAAGTAAATTATGGAGATACTGAGAACAATCAAAAGGGAGCTGATCCCAACCCTTAACAGACTAATTCCCCTAAAACTGAGAAGACCATTTGGCCGAACAATCCGCAACCCTATTCCACTCCCTATGAATGTGAACAAAAGAGATAAACTCCAAATTACAACAAATTTGAAGAAAAATATTATCAAGATGGTGAGTCTTTAACAAATTGATAATAATATGTAAATCAGACTCACATATTATCCTCCGTCAACCCATAGCGAACCCTTGTTCCAGATAGAAAGAGCCTCCATATAATTATTAGAGTGTATCTCCTTATAGCATAAAAATGAAACAAGCATTCCCAACACTATCTCTCCCAACTCCCAAAATTACTCCCAAAAAACCCATCTTGAAAAGAATAAATAAAATATTAATTTTTTACTTTTATTTTATATCTTAAATTTAAAAATATTAAAAAATAATTTTACATTCACATCACAAGCCTCACGAATCTAATAAAATTTCATAGAAAGATAAATTTTTTAATAGGTAAAATTTAGAAAAACTTTGTATATATGATAGTTAATTATAGAGTTATATATTCGAATAAGAAGATCGATCTGAATCAAAGGGCAAAAATAAAACAGCTTAAGAACATAGTGTAGTTTTGTACTTGTCTAGGAAAAGAAATAATTGCATTGTCGTATTCTATGTCTTCGTCTAAAAATATATTTAGTTTATATCATTGTTAGTTGATTAAATGTATTAATATTTCTAAATTTGCATGTGTAAGACAAAATTTGAATGATGTATCAATTGCAGTTTCATTACCCAAAAATACATTTTAATATATACAACCTATATCTTTATGTATCCTAACGTTTCAATCCTTAACTATGAAATCTGAGCAAATATTTTATACACATACGATCCACGGCAGGACGACAAACATTGATAGAGAAACACATTTTGGATGGAGTTCACCATAAATAAATTATATATTAAGACTTTTCCTCCGCGTTGTGGGTAGTTTTATTTTTTTAAGGAAGAATGTATACTTATATATTAAGAAAACAAAAGTTATATCATGTCAGGTTCAAAATAAATTAATATATAAAAAACACCAGATATAACTACTTATGCTGAGTTAAAACAGACTCAAGTAATGTCATAAACCATTCTATAACTGTCATAGAAAAGAGCTATAAAATGTTGAATCATAGCTAACTGATAATCAAAATACTCAAGACTGCAACAATAGTCTTCTTGTCTTCCAGCATCATGAAGTCTATCAAAGAAGAACCTGTATTTGTCCCTGTAGCTTCTCATATTCCGAGCAACTTGTAACAAAATTTTAAAACTTGTGAGTCTTCTAAAAGACCCAGTAAGTGATCTCTGCAAATTCTGAAAAATCTCCTTATTTCTATACACCCATATAATCCATAATATCTCTGATGATAATATAAGCCAAAAATTATTCAAATGTTTTTGCATATGAGGAATAAAACCCAGTAAAATATGTTGTCTAGTCACAGTATCATGAATGTTCCATCCCTGCATATTATACAAGAACATGTGCCAAATTTCACGAGCAAAGAAGCAGTCAAAAAAGATATGCTCAACAGAATCAGGAACTCTACAAATAGAACAGCTCATAAGATTATTAGAATCATTCAAAATAGGCAGTCTCTGAAGCAAAAGAAGCCATCTAAACCAAGATTTCTTAGGTTCCAAGTGACTGGACCAAATATGCTGCAAAATGACCTGACCATAAGACGCTGAAAGATCCATCTGCCAAACTCTATTGATATGCATAATGATATCATTAGTATCAGCCAAAATATTATATAACTGCCTGGAAGTGATTTTATAAAACTGAACATCACCTTTCCAACGCACATTATCAAACAAAAATTGTTCATCTGAAACAAAATTAGGAGAATTCAACTGCAAAAAAAAAGTTCTTAAGAAACAGTATGTCCTTTTTTGTGAAGCAGGAAGACCATACTAAGTCCTAAGAGAATCCCAAGATCTCAAACTGCCATTATCAAGAATATCAACAAACATTCTTATACCCAAATTGGCCCAATTTCTAGCAGAACAACCTTTTGTAAGAGCAAGAAACTTATTTCTGTACATAAGATTCCACCATATAGAGCTATTCAAATAGAGGACTGAATTATCATTAACAGACCAAGCAAAATGACTACCTCTAATCATCTCCCAGGCTTTCCAAAGACTTCTAAACACAAGTGAACCAGAAGGAGCAACTGGAAATCTGCCTAGCAAGATATCACTCATGGGGAGGCCCTTCCAAGTACGGGCTTGTTTAGGAACAACCATAAGAATATTGTTCCTAACTAAAAATTTCCAAGGTTCTTCTCCCTCTATACAATTAACAATCCATTTAATAGCAAGGGCCATTCCTTGAAAACGAAGATTTTTAAGGCCCAAACCTCCTTTTAACTTATTAATAACACACCAGTCCCATTTAACACTATGTTTCTTTTTACCAAAAACATTACCAGCCCATAAAAAATTCTTGATATGCTTGTGAATGTCATTAACCTGATAGGAAGAAAAAAACCAGGCTGAAGCATAATATATAGTATATGATGACAAAATATTTTGACATATCTGTAGCCTGCCAGCATTAGAAAGAAATCTCTTATTCCATTTAGAAAACTTAGTAGATATCCTTTCCTTAACCCAAATCCACATATTCTTAAGATTAGGATCAAGAGCAAAAGGAATGCCCAAATACCGAATTTGTCTCGTAGGACCACCCCACTGTATATTAAATTTGGCCAACCAAGGAGGGGCAACATTGTCCCAACTTAACAAAATTGACTTGGATCTAGCAATTTTTGCACCTGAAGCACTGCAGAAACAGTCAAGTTTTGCAAACAAGGAATCAAAATTTTCCTCTATCAGCTTAACAAATATAGAAGTATCATCAGCAAAATGGATGTTCACAAGATCTTGACCATTCGGGAGCACAATACCCTTAATAACAAGACTAATAACATTCTTTAAATAAAGATATTAAGTAAGTACATAGTTAGTCTAGTATGTTTGATTTTTTTTTAAAGAATCAATACATCTATTCACTATTTTACTAAAAACTGTGATCTGATATATACTGGTTAAATAACGCTTTGTAGGCAGAAATTATTGTAACGGTTGATTGGAATCTGAAAATTGAACAACGATAATTAATTTAAAAGTAAAATATCACGATGCATCGACGTCACACAGTTACCACAAAAGTAAAATATCATGATGCATCGACGTCATAGAGTTACAATAGGTTATTACTCGGGAGACCATAGTTATAGGATGTATTGACTAGAACCGTTATATTTAAGTGTCAGCACCATATACAACGATTGGGCTTCTTACGTTGTAATTGGCATAATTCCATGTTAATGAGCAAGCTATCATGGTCCCTGCACTTGGAGCTTTACCTTCAACTTTAAGAGTATATGATAGCTTTTGGTTGGTAGATGAAAATGATAGCGTTTCTGGGTCAACAATCACATTCAGTCCACTGGATGATTTGACAACGGCTTTGTATGTATATTGAGCAGGCCCTACATTCGTCACTGTTCTTGGAAACTTAGCAGAAAAAGTCTCGCCTGCCTTCGTAATAACCATCATTGAAGGATAGTTGAGTTCGCTAGCTCCCTCGCCGTTGTTCCTTGTTACACCATAGGGGCAAGTGATGTTGTCTCCTGTAAGTTTATACAAAGCAGTGAAGTTGTAACCTTGACTACATAGAAAACTGGTATAAGCGTCTAGATCGGCGTCGTACACGAGTCCCGGATCCTTAGCCTTCACTGGATCGATGTGGCCGGCACCATATCCAAATTCTGCATCTTCATTGCCCTTGAACTTTACATCCAAAGGACGGGCTGCAATATGTAACAAAAGTACTTTCTTAGTGATGCACCAATGAATATCCAATTCCATTTGGGGACTTCCTGCACCATACAAACAGCTTAGTGCTACACCGGACACCCGGTAGCACGTTAGTTACGTATGACAATTATTATTGGTGTTGAATAGATTTGAAAGCATGCATCTGCTTTATATTTTAGTTAAAAGAAAATCTCAGTATTTTTCAGCCAGGTTGCTTGACAGAAAATAAGCCTGAACAGGGTCGGATAAAGATACTCAACCCAACCCATACCAACCCACCCGTCCCAAAAGGAGGCATGTCTTACCCGTGGTCATAAGGGCTGATCTTAAGGCAGCAGGAGACCACTGAGGATGAAATGATTTGACATATGCTGCAGCTCCTGCGACGTGAGGACATGACATGGATGTTCCCGATATTATATTGAAGTCGGGGAACCTTTGGAGCCGGGAATCGGATTCCAGTGGTTGAGCTTTGGACCAGGCGGCCAGGATATCAACGCCTGGGGCAGTGATGTCAGGCTTGCCATAAAAAAAATGAAATCAATTTGTTATTATTGTTAAAAATGACCCCAACACAGCTACAGTTAGGTTTTGAGATTTTTATCACTATAAACGTTTACCTTGAGAATTCCTGGTGTAATTGGATTTGGACCTCGAGACGAAAAAGAGGCTACAATGGGGGCAGCAGCACCGTTCGGATTAGTAGTTCTCAGTATTAATGCCGTAGGAGAACTGGACAAAATTCGTGAGTCAAATTTAAATAGAACAAAGTTTCATTCCAAATTGAAATTCAATGTCAAGACGAAGAGGAAAGTTTGATACCAAAATTAAATTAATGGTCGAAGAGTATGCACGCAATTACCTCGACGAATTGATATAAGATTTGACCTTATAAGCATCCGCTGTTGATATTGAAGCCGCAGGAATAATGTAGGAAAAAGGGTCAATGGCAGCAGTATCAGAGGTGGTGATGACACCAGCCCCGCCAGCAACGATAACCCCATCATATCCCTCCAACTCGCAAAGCACAATCTTTCCATGAACCTTATTACGATCTAAAGTATTTGATTGACAGTACCTGCGAAACGTGAATTCTTGTTCAGAACCCAGGACGCAATTCCCTTTTGACGCAAAATTTACAGTAAGAAAAATTGTTTAGTCTGAATAGGTCAGGAATGTTACTGTGAATCCCGAGAGGAATATCCAGCAGAGATATTTGGCGCGTCCCCTGCGTATATTAAAGGATACCATGACTTCTCCATTGAAAACGTATTTATAGAATATCCCTGCACATTATTGTGATCAGGCATACTTTTAGTTTCATTCGCCTTTATTCAACTGGGTTTACAGAGAATGGAATATTGGAATTTACCTTCAAAGATACGTTGTTTCCTAGAAGAAGTGGAGTAATGTATTGCCGATCAATTGTGCTCGCAGCCACTGTCAGAGACCATGGAGAATAGTTAATAACACTTTCCCTTGAAGGTCCAGTGTTCCCAGCAGAATTTGACACTAAGATTCCCTTTTTCATCGCATGAAATGCTCCGATTGCAACCGAATCCTCGAAGTAGTCTAAGGTCTTGTAGTGAGTCAAAGGACTTCCAAGCGAAACAGAAAGCAGATCGACACCATCATGGATGGCATCATCAAATCCCGCAAGGATATCTGCGTCACTGCATGAACCGGAGCTCGTGCAAACCTTGTAAATAGCGATTCTTGCACCAGGCACTCCACCTCGAGCATCGCCTTGGGCTACTCCAAAAAGGCTTGCATTCTGTACAACATTACCAGCAACTGTGGATGACGTGTGTGATCCGTGGCCATTACCGTCTCTTGGAGATAGGAAGTCGCTGGATGGATCGAATTTATTCCCTATGTAATAGAACCTTGCCCCGACCAATTTCCTGTCAAAATATGTCGATAAATGGTCTATCTAGGATTTGAATACAATAAAATATAATATAATAATTTTGATTAATATAACAATCGTATAAGAACAATTCCAACTTGTTGCAGCCATGGAAATCATTTGTGATCTGGCACTTTCCGTTCCATTTGGATGGAATTGGGCTAAATCCCATGTCGCTGAAACTTTTTGACTCTGGCCATACTCCTGCAATTAAGATTTTCAAAGTAAATTGAAATCATTGGAATTAGAAACCTAAATCACCAAGTTTTTTAAATACCTGTATCTAACAGGCCAACAATGACGTCGCTTTCATAGGGCAAGTTCCTCTGAACCGTCTGCGGAAAGCCCATGAAATCCCAAGATCTCGTTGTCATAACTCTTTTGTCTCTGTTTTCAAACACTGATATAACGCCTTCCTTTTCTACATCCCGAAACACATTGTTTCTTCAGTAAAGGCTCAAAATGTATTCGAAAATATAAAATTGGTGAAAAGGAAAACAATGTTATAACAGTTACGAGAACTAACATCAACTCATTCTGGGACAGTATGTTCTTGTGATAATTCGGGAATAGCCAAAAATATAAAGCAACCATTTTCATCAACGACGTTTGCATCTATGCAGAGATATTATGTTTTACAATGGTTTTTTTTTTTTTTTTTTAAACACATAATTTTACTAAACATATTTTTACGAGAATTATGGCACGAAGGATCGGTGTCTCACTTGAAATACGATTTGCTTCCGCAGGGGTGAGCCGCAAATCCATTAAAACTCTTTCCATAACTATACGCCAAATGTTGTTCCGCAGCTTCATGGCTGGACATCACGTAGCAGATGTAAATTTACATCCAAAATTATTCATTATATAAGCAAGCCAACTATAGTTAGTGGACTATCACCTTCCAAGAGAAGATTCAAGCATATCATGGTGCGATGCAGCCACCGTAGCATAATGGTCTCCCTCAATATTCGATGTAGTTTCCCCCAAGTAGACGATATGAAGCTATTGCAAAACCAGTTCAAATAGTCTAGTCAGATTTCAAATACAAACTTCTTCAAATTACACTTTTTTAAGGCAGCTCTTTTTAATATGCACATCAAATTCAATATATATTCAAAAGGATAACATACCTTTCGATCTGAAATTTGAGATGCAGCTAGGCAGGCAACACTGATAAGTAAAATGCAGGGCAGCACAAAGCTTTTACTCGGATGTGCCATTTGACAAAAATATATTTTCTAGCTATATATCCCAAGAAAACCTTTGGTTTCTCACTGGCCAACAGATTCGCAGGCCATTACAACAAACCAATTTAATGGATTTCCTGCAAGTTTTCTGTATTCGGAAGGAAATTAAATCTTGTCATAGTTGAATTGAAATTATGATATTTATTAACACATAGCAACGATACAGGAGGATAATTGGTCTTTCTAATTTTAAAATTATTTATTAATGAGGATTAAATAGATTAAATATATGACTCTAATAAGAGTGATGATATTTGTATCACTCATATTTTGTTTTGTTATTCCTATCAGTTGTTTATAGTGTGTTATACCGCCGAAGTCTGCACAGATCGACTGCGCAGGGCGCACGGCCAGGAAGTGCAGCGCGAGTCGGGGGCTCCGACGGACTTCGCCCAAGACTAGGGCGAAGTGCGAACGTCGGCCGCGCCGACGGACTTCGCCCGAAATTGGGCGAAGTTCGAACTTCGGCCGCGCCGACGGAGTGCGAACGTCGGCCGCACCGACAAACTTCGCCCGAAAATGGGCGAAGTTCGAACTTCGGCCGCACCGACGGACTTCGCCCGAAGTTGGGCGAAGTGCGCACTTCGGCTGCGCAGCCGGACTTCGCCCAAAACTGGGCGAAGTTCGCACTTCGGGCCTGCAGCCGGACTTCGCCCGAAACTGGGCGAAGTTCGCTCTTCGCGGCTGCTTACTGACTTCGCCCGAAACTGGGCGAAGTTTGCACTTCGGTCAGCCGACGGACTTGCGCTGGGTGAAGTGCGGACAGCGGCCGACTTCAGACTTTTCGGCCTTCAACTTCTTCGTCTTTCGCGGCTGTCGCTGGGTTTGCCTGGCTTGGCAACACCCGTATGAGAGGAGAGAATAACCGGAATAGAGAACAACAAACTGCAAACCCTAAAGATGCCTAAAACAAACAACAAACTTTATTTATATTAAACGGGGGTTACAGAGTTCCTCAACCGAGGAAATTACAACATCTGCAGGCTGCGCTGCAGGATAAACTAAAACAGACAAAATGTCGAGTCGGCTGCTCAGACATTAATCAGCTGAGTCAAACTGCTCACTGAGATACTTTTCTTTGCCTCTGCTCCTCTTGCACTGCTCTTCCTCAACTCTTCTTCTTAAACTGTCTGAAATACCCGAGACACCTTATATAGCCACGGGAAGAGGAGGATTGGGGTTTGTCTTCTGACAGGTCCTCAACTAGGGTTTCTGATCAATCGCCGCACTAGCGTCACATCTGTCAGAGGGTAGGTGCGGTGTCATGTCAGCCCTTTGCCGGGATCCCGAACTGCGACAGCGCAGTCCGACTTCGCCCATGTCTGGAGCGCAATCCAGTTTTGCCCAAGGTTCGGAGCACAGTTGGGCACAAGCGTGAAATCTGGGTTAATTTTTCTAACACCCTCCTTTAAGCCTGATTTCACGAGCGCTTTGACTCCAAGCTGCTCTCGCAATCTGTTGAAGTCTTCCTCCTTCAAAGGCTTCATGAAGATGTCAGCCAGCTGCTCCTTGGACCTGCAAAACTGTAGTTGTACTTCGCCAAATTTCACCAGCTCTCTAATGAAATGATATCGGATGTCTATGTGCTTCGTCCGGCCATGGAACACAGGATCCTTTGAGAGTGCAATGGCCGAATTGTTATCATAGAAAATTGTTGTCACGCCATCCGAAGGAAAGTTCGGTTCACTTAGAACTCTTCACAGCCATACTGCCTGGCATGCGGATGTCATGGCGGCGACATATTCTGCTTCGGCTGTGGACAACACAACAATGGGTTGCTTCTTGGACGCCCATGAGACTGCCCCTGATCCGATATGGAAAGCATACCCGGAGGTGCTCTTCCGATCGTCGGTACTACCAGCCCAGTCACTGTCCGTGAAGCCCACTAGCTCCAACTGGTCTTGTCTAGCATAAAATAGGCCATGGTTTCGTGTCCCGTTGACATAGCGCAAGATCCTCTTGCCTGCTTGCCAGTGCGTGTCCTTTGGAGTCTCCATGAAATGGCTGATCAGACTGACTTCGAACATCAAATCTGGCCGATTTGCAGTCAAATACATCAAACTACCAACTAGCCTCTTGAACAGGGTTGGGTCGACATTCCTCCCTGAATCCAATTTGCTCAGCTTCAAACCTGTGGCTGCAGGTGTGATGGCAGGTTTGCTGTCCTCCATCTTGAAGCGCTTCAGGACATCCTTCGCATACTTGCCCTGAGAAATGAAGATGCCATCTGTTAATTGGTCAACTTCAATGCCGAGAAAATACTTCATCGACCCTAAGTCCGTCATCTCAAACTCCTTCTTCATGGCTGTTCGAACTGGTCGAACAGGACATTGATGTTGCCAGTATAAATCAAATCGTCCACATACAGGCAGACGATAATGAGCTCACCTGCTTCATTTGTCTTCATGTACAAGGTGTGCTCATATGGGAATTTTTGAAACCCATTCTCCTGAAAATAGTTGTCAATCCGGCTGTACCAAGCTCGGGGTGCCTGCTTCAAACCGTACAGGGCCTTCTTCAGCTTCAGGACTTTGCCCTCCTGGCCTTCAAATTCGTAACCTGGTGGTTGGTCTATGTAGACCTCTTCCTCCAACACTCCGTTGAGGAAGGCTGACTTGACATCCATCTGGTATATCTTCCAACCTTGTTGGGCTGCCAATGCTAGGATCATCCTGACTGTGTCAAGTTGGGCTACAGGCGCATATACCTTATGGTAATCGATGCCTGACTTTTGCTTGTAACCCTTCGCCACCAGTCTGGCCTTATGCTTGTCAACATCTCCTTGGGCGTTGAACTTCGTCTTATACACCCACTTGACCCCAATGGTCTTCTTCCCTATTGGAAGATCTGTGAGCTGCCATGTTTCATTCTTTTCAATGGCTGCTATTTCCTCGTCCATCGCATGCACCCACTTCTGATTTTGACTTGCATCTTCAAACTCTACTGGATCAACTTCAGTAAATAATGCAAAGTCAGAGTGCTCTTCATCTATTTGGGTTCGGGTTGCCTCGTAAATGTCTTGCAAGCTCCGAGTCTTCGCAGGTGTCCTCAGGTTCTGGATTCTACTTGCAAGTGTAGGTGATCATGATGGAGTGGTTGTGCTACTGCTGGCATCGTTGTTGCTGCTGGAAGTTGCAGGTGGCTGCACACTTCCTTCTTCCAAGTCAACAGACTGAACTTCTGCTGGCTCTAACTGGCCAGTCTCTGACTTCCCGTTCTAGGCTTGATCTTCAAGAAATTTCACATCACGGCTGATGATGAGCTTCTTTGTCACAGGGTTGTACAGGCTATATGCCTTCGCCTGCTCACTGTACCCTATGAAAATGCATTTCTCAGCTCTATCATCCAACTTCTGCCGCTTCTCTTCTAGAACATGTGCATATGCAATGCACCTGAACATAAGCAAGTGAGCCACACTTGGCTTCACTCCGCTCCAGGCCTCCTGAGGGATTTTGTCCTTCACGCTTTTGGTGGGACATTTGTTCAACAAGTAGACTGCACATGTTATAGCCTCTGCCCAAAATTCATGCGATAATCCCTTCGCCTTCATCATGCTTCGTGCCATTTCCATGATGGTTCGGTTCTTCCTCTCAGCTACGCCATTTTGTTGTGGCATGTATCTGGCAGTGAACTGCCTTCAAATTTTGTGCTGCTTGCAAAAGTTGTGGAATTCGTTGGAGATGTACTCTCCACCTCCATCAGTTCTGAGAGTCTTCACATAATAACCGCTATGTTTCTCCACCAGAGCCTTGAACTCCTTGAATCTGGAAAATGCCTCTGACTTCAGCTTGATGGCATAAATCCAAGTCTTTCGGTTGAAGTCATCTATAAACGTCAAGAAGTATTTGTTGCCGACAAATGTGGTGGTCTGCATCGGACCACAAATGTCTGAGTGCACCAGCTCCAAAGGCCGTGATGCTCTCCAAGACTGTCCTACAGGGAATGCATCCCTGTGCTACTTATCGACTAGGCAACCTTCACACACTTGGTTCGGTTGCTCGATAAGGGGTAAACCCTTCACCATTCGCATTTTGTGCAGTTGATTCAGGCCACTAAAGCTCAGGTGACCAAATCTGAGATGCCACAGCCAGGTAGCATCTTTCACAACTGCACTCAAAGACATCAAAGATTCATTCTGAATCTGCAGCGAAAACATTTTGTTTTTCGTCATGGACACTGTTGCGATTTGTCCATGCACCTTGTATCTGATGGAACAGACACCGTCTTTGAACAGTACAGTGTGCCCCTTCTGCACAAGTTATCCAACACTTAGCAGATTATGCTTCAACCCAGGCACATAAAAAACATCTTGAATTGTTTTTCTTTCACCGTGCCGGGTGCGGATGAGGATCTTTCCTTTCCCCATCACAGGAACTTTGTTGTTGTTCCCCATCTTGACTTCGGACTGGACTGTTTCATCCAGTTGTGAGAACATCTCTCTGTTCCCAGTCATGTGGTTGCTGCAACCACTGTCAAGATACCAGATGTTTTTCTTGCTCTCCTCTTCAATACTGCAAGTCAGCAGTACATTTCCTCCTGTCGCATTTTCGGGTTCCTCCGTATAATGGGCTTGCTGCTGATTCTCGTTCGCCATCTTCTTCTTGCACTGTGAGGCATAATGGCCGAACTTACTGCAATAGTAGCATTGGACCTTTGACATGTCCTTCTTCTGTTGAGAGATTCCTTGCTGATTTCTACCAGTGCCTCTTCCTCCTTGCTGATGAAAGTTGCAACTTGGCTCAGCGTCATGAGGGTTTGATCTCCCTCCTTGCTTGTTACTTCTCCCACGCCTGCTTCTGCCTCTTCCTCCTTGAGAACTAGAAGCACTATGGTGGGAGTCTTGTCTGCTGCTGTCTCGGACTGAGGCTTGAGCCCGAAATGCTTGCTCCAGAGAGGTCTGAGATGAACGGCTCAACCTCTGTTCATGGGTCTGCAATGAACCCATGAGTTCGTCTATCGAGAGGGTTGTCAGATCCCTTGACTCTTTGATTGCTATTACAACCGAGTCGAACTTGGCAGGCAGACTTCTGAGAATCTTCTCCACGATTCTCTGGCTCTGGACATTTTCTCCGTTCAACCGCATCTGGTTGATAATGTCAGTCATCCGGGTGAAGAAGTCGCTCATCGACTCGGACTCGCTCATCTGCAGGTTCTCAAACTGTCTCCTGAGCATCTGTAGTTTCACCAACTTCACTTTGTCGGTGCCTTGATACGAACTTGCTAGGGTTTCCTAGGCCTGCTTGGCCTTGGTGGCTGATGCAATCCGCGGGAAGATGGTCTCCTCAACCGCTTGCATGATGTAGAAGAGAGCCTTCTGGTCCTTCTTCTTGTGCTCTTTCAATAGATCCTTATCTGCTTGAGATAGGGCGGTCAGTGCTGCTGCATCTGCCGGTTTTGGGTAGCCGTTCTCGACTAACTCCCATAGCTCCTGAGATCCGAACAGGATCTTGATCTGGATTCTCCAGTAATCATAGTTCTTGTCGTTAAATCGCGAGATCTGCAACTGCAACGAGTTTCTCTCGGAAGCCATGCTTCTATCTCCATGTCACGGCACAATCAGCTCTGATACCAATTTGAAGAATTAAAATTTTTTTCAACCGCCGCCAAAGTCTGCACAGATCGACTGCGTAGGGCGCACGGCTAGGAAGTGCAGCGCGAGTCGAGGGCCCCGACGGACTTCGCCCAAGACTAGGGCGAAGTGCGAACGTCGATCGCGTCGACGGACTTCGCCCGAAAATGGGCGAAGTTCGAACTTCGGTCGTGCCGACGGACTTCGCCTGAAGTTGGGCGAAGTGCAAACGTCGGCTACGCCGACGGACTTCACCCAAAAATGGGCGAAGTTCGAACTTCGGTCGCACCGACGGACTTCGCCCGAAGTTGGGCGAAGTGCACACTTCGGCTGCGCAGCCGGACTTTGCCCAAAACTCGGCGAAGTTCGCACTTCGGGGCCGTACCCAGACTTCGCCCGAAACTGGGCGAAGTTCGCTCTTCGCGACTGCTTACTGACTTCGCCCGAAACTGGGCGAAGTTTGCACTTCGGTCAGCCGACGGACTTGCGCTGGGTGAAGTGCGGACAGCGGCCGACTTCAGACTTTTCGGCCTTCAACTTCTTCGTCTTCCGCGGCTGTCGCTGGGTTTTCCTGGCTTGGCAACACCCGTATGAGAGGAGAGAATAATCGAAACAGAGAACAACAAACTGCAAACCCTAAAGATGCCTAAAACAAACAACAAGCTTTATTTATATTAAACGGGGGTTACAGAGTTCCTCAACCGAGGAAATTACAACATCTGCAGGCTACGCTGGAGGATAAACTAAAATAGACAAAATGTCGAGTCGGCTGCTCAGACATTAATCAGCTGAGTCAAACTGCTCACTGAGATACTTTTCTTTGCCTCTGCTCCTCTTGCACTGCTCTTCCTCAACTCTTCTTCTTAAACTGTCTGAAATACCCGAGACGCCTTATATAGCCGCGGGAAGAGGAGGATTGGGGTTTGTCCTCTGACAGGTTCTGACAGGCCCTCAACTAGGGTTTCTGACCAATCGCCGCACTAGCGTCACATCTGTCAAAGGGTAGGTGCGACGTCATGTCAGCCCTTTGCCAGGATCCCGAACTGCGACAGCGCAGTCCGAATTCGCCCATGTTTGAAGCGCAATCCGGTTTTGTCCAAGGTTCGAAGCGCAGTTGGGCACAAGCATGAAATCTGGGTTAATTTTTCTAAAAAAATTCATATTCATATTTTGGGTATTGCAAATCTTTTTAATTTTCGATAATTCATTAGGTGGTTTGTTATGCATTTTCCCTATTTTGAGGGCATTGTAGATACTTATAGAGTGTTTTTAAAAAGGTTTAAAATACTCTGAAAATTAAAACAATTTACTATGTTTTACAGTACGAAAAACACACCTCATGACAAATTATCTAAAAACATGCTATGTTTCTATGGTTTGTATAGCTAGAACAAACCACAAACTACCAATTGTAAACTACCAATTGTACAGACACACTAAATATAGGTGATACAAAGATAATTGTACTTAAGTTTACTGGTAAGAAAGTTATTTATATTATTACAAACTATCAATAAATATAGGTGATACAAAGATAATTGTACTTAAAAAACCACTTGCATTATTAAAAATATATAAAAGTATTACTTCTTTAATTATTATAATTGTCGACAGTTTTGAGTAATTTCCAAGTGCCTTTTCATGGATTATCACTAACATTCACACCAACGTGCTTGTGGAATTTTGATGGTCTCATAGTCCGTCCATATTTGGGGCCTATACATGCGCTTTCTCAGGTCGGTGGGATTTGGAGTTTGTGAGCCGACAAAGTTGAACATGGAATTTGTGAGCCGACAAAGTTGAAAATGCTTGCTCTGAAAGGTAAGAAAGACAAAAAGGAAACAACGTGGGAAGCCTTCTTTTTGTTTTTCATTTTCTAAAAGTTGGAAGTATACATAATTTGGCCTGCGTGCAAATAAATCATCGCCCAATTTTTTTAAATGAAAAACAAATACTGCCAAAGCATTGTCCCACCGAAGCTTCCCCAGAATGTGCAGGTCAAGATTCCATTGATTTCTGAAACCGATGGGAGCCATTCAAGGCCAATCGTTTTTTACTTGGAAAAGTATAGAATTTTTATTAGAGACGATTTTATTTTTTTTAAATGAAAAACAAATACTGCCAAAGCATTGTCCCACCGAAGCTTCCCCAGAATGTGCAGGTCAAGATTCCATTGATTTACCGAAGCTTCCCCAGAATGTGCAGGTCAAGATTCCATTGATTTCTGAAAACCGATGGGAGCCATTCAAGGCCAATCGTTTTTTACTTGGAAAAGTATAGAATTTTTATTAGAGACGATTTTTTTTTTTTTAAATGAAAAACAAATACTGCCAAAGCATTGTCCCACCGAAGCTTCCCCCGAATGTGCAGGTCAAGATTCCATTGATTTCTGAAAACCGATGGGAGCCATTCAAGGCCAATCGTTTTTAACTTGGAAAAGTATAGAATTTTTTTTTATAATTATAATTTATTTTTTTTTAAATGAAAAACAAATACTGCCAAAGCATTGTCCCACCGAAGCTTCCCCAGAATGTGCAGGTCAAGATTCCATTGATTTCTGAAAACCGATGGGAGCCATTCAATGCCAATCGTTTTTTACTTGGAAAAGTATAGAATTTTTATTAGAGACTTTTTTCTTTTTTTTTTGGTATTCACATGGTGGAATCGGTAGCTCCCACGAATTCGGGCAGGCTCTCCATCTTTTCGCTGTTCGTCCCGATACAGACCGATACAGATCTTTGCGCAGTCCGCCCCTATAACCACCATGCCACAATCATTTTAAACTTTTTACGCCGGAAAGCACCAGAAAAGGTACAAACGTTCAGTCCAACGAGGCCGGAGATTTGAACCTTGGACCTCCGCCCCCTTATGAGGTTTGGATGAACCAATTGGTCTACACCTACCTCCCGACTGTTTTGTTTTTTTACATTAAAAATTTATTATTATTATTATTTATTTTTTATTTTTATTTTTATTTTTTCCGTTTTAAAGATAAGGGGTAGCCAATTATTTTGTGGCGGGAACCGATGGGAGCCATTCAAGGCCAGTCGTTTTACTTGGAAAAGTATAGAATTTTTATTAGAGACGACTGTTTGTTTTTGTTTGCTTTTTTTTTTTTTTTTACTTCCAACTTTTAGAAAATGAAAAGCAAATACTGCCAAAGCATTGTCCCACCGAAGCTTCCCCAGAATGTGCAGGTCAAGATTCCACTGATTTCTGAAAGAGAAAGAAACCGGATTGACTAAGTCGCCTGCCAGACTTCTGTGAGTGCCTGCCAGATCTTATTTCCGCTTTTAAAGATGAGGGGTAGCCAATTATTTTGTGGTGGGAACCGATGGGATGGGAGCCATTCAAGGCCAATCGTTTTTTACTTGGAAGAGTATAGAATTTTTATTAGAGTGTTTTTTTTTTCGTATTTACATGATGGAATCGGTAGCCTCCATGAATTCGGGTAGGTTGTCCAGCTTTTATAGCCGCTACAGTAAAATGCGCTGTCCGCCACGGAAGCCGCCACACAGATCTTCGCGCAGTCCGCCCCTATAACCACCATGCCACAATCATTTTAAACCTTTTACACCGTTGAAAACACTAAGAAAGGGACAAGCGTTCAGTCCGACGAGGCCCGAGATTTGAACCTTGGACCTCCGCCCCCTTATGGGGTTTGGATGAACAAATTGATCTACACCTCGGACCTCTCGACTGTTCTGTTTTTTACATTAAAATTATTATTTTATTTTATTTTATTTTATCTTTTTCCGTTTTAAGGATAAGGGGTAGCCAATTATTTTGTGGGCCAATTTACTTGGAAAAGTATAGAATTTTTATTAGAGACGACTGTTTGTTTGTTTGTTTTTTTTTTTTTTTTTTTCTTCCTTACAACTTTTAGAAAATGAAAAACAAATACTGCCAAAGCATTGTCCCACCGAAGCTTCCCCAGAATGTGCAGGTCAAGATTCCATTGATTTCTGAAAGAGAAAGAAACCGGATTGACTAAGTCGCCTGCCAGACTTCTGTGAGTGCCTGCCAGATATTATTTCCGCTTTTAAAGATAAGGGGTAGCCAATTATTTTGTGGCGGGAACCGACGATGGGAGCCATTCAAGGCCAATCGTTTTTTACTTGGAAAAGTATAGAATTTTTATTAGAGATTTTTTTTTTGTATTTACATGGTGGAATCGGTAGCCGCCACGAATCCAGGTAGGTTGTTCAGCTTTTATGGCCATCACAGTATTCTGCGTTGTCCGCCCTGGAAGCTGCCACACAGATCTTCGCACAGTCCGCCCCTATAACCACCATGCCATAGTCATTTTAAACCTTTTACGCCGCTGAAAACATCAGGAAAGGGACAAGCGTTCAGTCCGGCGAGGCCCGAGATTTGAACCTTGGACCTCCGCCCCCTTATGGGGTTTGGATGAACCAATTAATCTACACCTCGAACCTCCCAACTGTTTTGTTTTTTTACATTAAAAAATTATTATTATTTTATTTTATTTTATTTTTTCCCGGTTTTAAAGATAAGGGGTAGCCAATTATTTTGTGTTGGGAACCGATGGGAGCCATTCAAGGCCAATCGTTTTTTACTTGGAAAAGTATAGAATTTTTATTAGAGACGACTGTTTGTTTGTTTTTTTTTTCCAACTTTTAGAAAATGAAAAACAAATACTGCCAAAGCATTGTCCCACCGAAGCTTCCCCAGAATGTGCAGTTCAAGATTCCATTGATTTCTGAAAGAGAAAGAAACCGGATTGACTAAGTCGCCTGCCAGACTTCTGTGAGTGCCTGCCAGATCTTATTTCCGCTTTTAAAGTTAAGGGGTAGCCAATTATTTTGTGGCGGGAACCGATGGGAGCCCTTCAAGGCCAATCGTTTTTTACTTGGAAAAGTATAGAATTTTTATTAGAGACAACTGTTTTGTTTTTTACATTAAAAAATTATTTATTTATTTTTTTGTTGGATATGAGGTATGATATAGATAAGATAAAGTTAATAGGATTTGTCCTTCCAAATATTTAAATCAGGACAACCAACTAAAAACAGTCAGCCACTATAAACTAACAACCAATTATAAGCATTCAGCCACTACAAACTATCCTATCTTATCTTCTTTAAATAAGATGAAGTCAATGAAAATTATCCTTCCAAAAATTTTAATCAAAATAATTAATTATAAACACTCAACCACCACAAACTATTTTATCTTTTTTAAAATACTATCATTTAAACCTTAATTTTCTTTTAAAAACTCATAACTTTTACCACTATCTTAGATTCCACCAAATTACACAAAAGCCATGTATGATAGAGACGACGGTGAATGGTTAATAATTACTATCTATTGCGAAGGAATTTAAAAGTATATGTAGCATGGAGAGCTTACTCTTGGTCTAATGGTTTTATAGCCTTTTATTCTATCTAATCATTCTTATAAAATTATTATTATTTATATTTAAATATTTATAATTAATAAAATATGTAAATAATAATAAATATATATTTAATTTTTATAAATAATTTATATAAATTATATATTTTTATTTATTTATATTAAGTTTATATAATAAAAATTTATTTTAAAAATATTATAAATAAATAAAAAATAATTTTTTTATTTTTTAATAATAAATATTATTATAAACATAAAGTATTATATTTAATTACTTTATAAATATATATATTTTTAATATTGAAGATAAACATTTATCTAATACTACTGCTATACCTGGTGTCAAAAGAGATGGATGCATGCTTGTCGGAATCACCAAATGAAGAATGTGGATATGATGATTGAAAACAATATATACACAAATTATTAAATAGGTTTGCTAGAATAAAAGACATGGTATATAATTATTTTATGTAGGTAGATGTGAGGTTTACTTATGATGTAATTATTATTGGAGAGGTGGAAAAGTTGATAAAGAGAATCAATTTTGTATTGATGTATTTTTTTAATTATAATCTATATTTAGTATAATTTAATTTAAATATTATAACAAAATATTTATAATATAAAAATATTACTAATATAAAATATAATAATTATCAAAATAATAATATTAATAGAATAAAATATAATAATTATTTTTACTAAAAAAATTAATAAAAATAAAGCTAACTAAAAATAAATAAATAAAGGGGGCAAAATCAATTACAAAGCTATTGTAAAGTTTCATTAGTACTACATTTTATAAAAACTCCACAATAAAGCAACATATTGTAGAGCACAACTCGGATGGGTGACCTTTTGGGAATGTCCTAAAGCTGCACATTTTTTTAGGGCCTTTGTTTTTTGCTTGTTTGAAGCATCAACTTGTATCTGACTATAGGCTTATTTATAGTCGTTGGAAAGAAAATTTTGAGGGGGATCCATTGGTGCAATTATTTTTTAGTTTTGAGATTTTTTACTCAACTAAATTTTGACTTGAAGTTTTATATTGTAAACAGAGTGCATTCTCGGTTGCATCCGACACTCTTGGTTGATAATTTGGTAAAAATTGTGAGGAGTCAATTTCTAAGTCTTTGGGAGGACATTATGCCAAGTCATTTATTGAATTTGGGGGCAATCTTGTAAAAGAAGACATTGATATTGTCTCATCATTTTGGAAGCATGTTTGGGGCTAATTTGTTTTTAGCCAAGTTTTCAATACAAATCATCAACTTAAGGGGTGATTTAGGACCCCTTGACCCCTTGTTGGTGGATTCATTTTGTGGCACTCTCTTGGCCACTAGGTGTTTGTTGCTTGCATCTTCTATTTTGAGCTTTGACTACATTTTATGCTTCTTATTACCCTTGCATGACTTTGGGTTTATAATTGTAATCAAGTGTAGTTCATACACACTTGACACTAAGCCATATACAAGCAAGCAAACACATACATGCATTTTCAGCAAAATACATTGGCACATCTATTGTAACAATTCTACAAAAAGCAAGCATCACATTTTTATAAACCGCCTATGTTCCATGTATCAACTGCTCAAATACTTATAGTCTCCCTCATGTAAGGGCGGGTATATTGAGTAGTTTGGTATAAATGTCTGGTAGGTTATTCCCTTTTAGAATTTCCTATGTTCCATGTATCAACTGCTCAAATACTTACAGTCTCCCTCACGTAAGGGCGGGTATATTGAGAAGTTTGGTATAAAGGTCTGGTAAAATTCTAATTTTTACTCTCTTTGGATAGAAAAAGGCACTTATGTTCAACTTAACCCTCCCACTGTTGGAAACTCTTGAAGATTCAGAGTGGAAAAACTAGGCGAACCCTCCTCTGGATCTTCAGTGGTGTACCCTAGATTTTTTTTTGAGGGCTCTAATTTGGCATTTGTCGTACTTACTTCATCCTTTGTTGAGCTCCCTTTTATTTTGATCCTTTTCTAAATCATGGCTACTACAAATCTATTAAGTGGACTTACAAAGAAACTTGAAGGAGCACAAAATTTTGCAAATTGGAAGTATGAGATGGAGTCAATATTAATGATGAATGACATGTGGGACTTTGTGAGAGATAGGCAGGCTAATGAAGACCCACTCACTGCACCTACAGACCCTAAAGAAAAAATACAATTTGAGAAGAATTTCAACATAGATTTAAGTTTAATCAAGCTAGCTACATGAATTCAATGCAGAGAAACTATAAGGGATGCAAAAACACCTAAAAAAGCATGGGATGCTCTCAATATATTGTTTGATAGGCCAATTCAAGATAATATTTTGTATCTCAAACAAAAATTGCACATGACAGGAAGGCAAGATTGGTTGACCAAGGTTCAGCCCACATCAAATCAATTCATTACTTTTGGTGATGAAAGTGCTCTACCCATTGAAGGTGTAGGGGAGGCACCACTTACTTTGCATGATGGTAATAATGTTCCTGCAATAGATTTTTTGTATGTGCCTGGTCTTAAAAGGAGTCTTCTTTCTATTGGACAACTTACTGATAAGGGCTATAATGTCTATTTTGAAAAATAAAAATGATACATTAAGGAACCCAATGGCAATGTCAAGGCCATGGGAGTGAAAAAGGATGGTGTTTACTACCTCATTACAAAATTTGTAACACAAACATCTTTGCATACAACAAATTTCTCTTTGGAGTACATGTGGCATGAAAGATTGGGACATTTAAATTTTAATAATCTTCAAATGATGGCTACAAAAGGATTAGTTAAAGGAATTCCACATCTTAAGGAGTCAAAATGTTTTTGTGAACCATGTGTAATATCCAAACACCATAGGCAACCATTTGAAATAGGAAATGCATGGAGGGCTAATAGACCTTTGTAATTGATTCATTCAGACATTTGTGGGCCAATGTCTATTCAATCTTATACAGGGGCAAAATACTACATCACTTTCATTGATGATTACAACAAAAAGATATGGATCTACCTAATTCAATATAAGTGGCAAGCCCTTGATAAGTTCAAAGAATTCATCGCACTTGTTAAAAGAGAAAGTGGCTATCAAATCTCCACCTTAAGATCAGATAATGGTGGAGAATATGTCTCCAATGAATTCTTTAATTTTTGTAAGTATCATGGGATAAGAAGGCAATTCACAACCCCTTATACCCTGCAACAAAATGGAGTTGCTAAGAGGATGAATCAAACAATCACAAATAGGGCAAAATCAATGTTACATGCTGCTCTATTACCTAACTCATTTTGGGGAGAAGTTGTTCTTACTGCTGCATACTTGACTAATAGGTCATACACAAAGGCCTTACATGAAAGAAAACCTGAAGAAGCATGGAGTGGTGATTCCTTTCAATGGAATCCAATTCTTGATCCATGGCATGAACCCATTTAGGATCTCCAAGTGCTTCTTTTACATTAGAAGGTTTAGGTTGGCTAAGGACTTTGGCCATTAGGGCATAATTCACTTGGTGTATTAGGGTTGAAGGCCTTTTACCTGTATAGGTGGGTAAATGATTTTGGGCTTTATCTATTGTGGCATTAATAGAATAAAATATAATAATTATTTTTATTAAAAAAAATTAAAAAAATTAAGTTGTCATTAGATCTCTAGCCAAGAATTGTACAAAGTCAAATGGATGTTACAACGGTAGAGTTTTACTTGAAATACACCTTGTTACATAGCATCCCAACACAAATAAAAACACATAAAACAATTCCCAAGTTGTGTGAACGAAAGATGAAACCTGCACAGTAATCCAGGTCACCATAAGCGAAATGACTATCTTGCTCATCCCCCTGTGCGAATGACCCCAAGAATGCTAAGAGTTGGCAAAAATACAAGCATCCTCCCTACCCAATTCCTCAAGAATCCCAAGTTCTCAAAAGTTGCAAACATCATAAAATTTTGCAAACAGTCAAAACTCCAAAAATTTGACATCACCACCAAAGTGCATACATCCAAAGGCACCTACACTAGTGATTCTCATCACTCGAAATTCAAATCCCTTGCTCGAAAGAAAAATCAAAATAAAATAAACAGTGATTCTTATCACTATAAACGAGCAAGTATCCCAATACAAATGAAGAAAAGAAGGGAGTTGAACTTGAATCCCTGGAACTCTCAGCATTCATAAGGTCATGAGATAAACCTCAGTACCGGTTTGGTTGATAGCCTATCGGTTACTCATGGAAAACCTCCCGCATGACGATATATCTGTCGCATTCACTTGTGTGCAGATCAATGTTTGCATGTGGATGAGCTAGCTTATGGTATCCTAGAACGCAAACCAGATTAATCTGACTAAATACAACAACGAAGTTAGTGGAGTTAATTAGGTGATCCTCAATACAGGTTTGGTTGATAACCTATCTGGAATTAGCGGTATCCTGACAAATACCACATAAATGAACTCAATTGCACACACAGGGATGTGAAATAGCTTGTTCAAAGACAAGTCCGATTCATACCTTGTTCAAAAGTCTTGTAAGATAAAGTACAGTCATGGTTAGTGAGTTAAAACCGTCTAGTACAGTCATGGATGTGAAATAGCTTGGTCAAAGACAAGTCCGATTCATACCTTGTTCAAAAGTCTTGTAAGATAAAATACAGTCATGGCTAGTAAATGAAATATAATAATTATTTTAATTAAAATATTTATAAAAATAAAGCTAACTAAAAATAAATAAATAAAGTGTCTAAAAGACTTTGAAGACTCATAGTTTATAAACTCTTTTGATACTTAGACAAAAACCTACCTTTTAAGATGGTAGGATTTTGTATATAATGTGATGATTTAATATATATATATATATATATATATATATATATATATATATATATATATATATATTTGTAATATTATTGGGTGTTGTTATTATAAATTTTAGTTTGTTAGGTTAGTTAAGGCAGACAACAAACAAACACTTAACTACTTGCATCTAGCTACCATTCAACCAATCTTGATTTGGTATGTCATAATTTGAACTTTGGACCCTCTTAAAAAAATTTAAAGCCTTAACTATTGTGTTATCCTTGAAAAAAATTGAGTTAAAAAAGTAGTTTTTTATAAGAGGTCCTCATTCCCTAGCATTAGGTTTTAATTTATATTTTTTTATTAAAAACCCAAATGTCTATTCCTCATGATACTTAAATTTAAGTTTATAAACCCAAAAACTTATCACTACAATATTTTTGTAAGACAAATCTAAAAAAAATAAAAAAAATAAATACATAAATAAAAAGTAATTTATTTATTTTGCCTTTTATCGTCACAAATCAAACTAATAACCACACCATCATAAAGGAAATAGAATATTAAAGGCAATAGATTATTAGTATGAAGGTTGACGAACCGTTCAAGAGATTTTAAAGGATCACATAGTTTAAAAACTCTTTTAGACAAGAACGGTTGGATCTTGTATATTATGCAATGGGTCTTAATCGTAAGACAAATTCAACGAAGGGTAGGTTAAATGTAATTTATATTATTTTATTTTAAATATTATAATATATAATTAATAGAATGTTATTAATTTTAGAGAAAATTGATTATTATTTTTTAGATTGAAGAGTTGATTATAATAACACTATTTTTATTAATTAATAGGGAGAGTGGTTACAACCACATTATTTTTAGTAATTAACAAGCCCAGGGTTCAAAGCCCAAGGTTCAAATCAAAGGGGCTACTCCACAAAACCTCTTCCACTTTGTTATTGTTGACTTGACAGTTATTGTTGACTCAGCATGAAGAGGATCACTAGTCGCTCCGGGTTTATATCGTTATAGTCACTCTAGCACATAGATCAGACTACTACCTTTATAAACCATAGGGGCTACTCCCATGAAATCTATTCCATCTTGTTATTGTTGACCCGACGTACCATGATCATTAAGTGCAAAGAATTTAAATTAGACTACTACCTTTGTAAACCACAGGGGCTACTCTACGAAACCTATTAGTCAGTACAGGTTTATATCATCATCTTCAATCTAATGCAAAGGATCTAGCTTAGACTACTAACTTTGTAAACATGCTCCCGCAAATTTAAACCTATAAATTTTCTTAATAAATACCTCATAAAAAAAACACTTATGAAGGTAAAAAAATAAATTATTACTTTGAAGGTTGAGAAGTGTCCAAAATATTTGGAAGGACTCACATAGTTTAAAATCTCTTTTGCTACTTAGACAAGAACCTACCCTACATGATGGTTGGATTTTGTACATAATGCAATGGGTCTTGATCGTAAGACAACTTCAACGAAGGACAAAGGACAATTTATCCTATAAAAATGTACAATTAGAACGTGACAAATCGAACTAATAATAAACTCATTTTTATTTATCTTGGTTCGTGGACGATAATCTCTCTCACGCTATCCTGCATAGCTTTTCGTCCTTGGGTTGATGTTGACATTTGGTGGAAGAAGAATCATTTCTATTCAAAATTCCAACAATTTTCGAGTCAAACGAGGAAAAACCATTGGCTTTTAAGTAGCCTTTTACACAAAAATGTCTTGTTCACACCCAAGAAAATGAAATGCATAAGTGGTCTACAAGGACTTCAAAAAAACAAACTCAAATTCAACGGTAAAAATTAAATATTTAAAATTAATTATAAATTTTTCAAAACTAATTATAAATCTAATTATAAATTTGTCTTCTATAGAGGATTTCAAGTGTTGGAGAAGATTTACATCATGTTGCTTCTGGAAGTTGTAGGGTTGTCCCTGTGGGACACCCATGTGGTTAGGGCTTTGGGCTTTCTTTCGGAAGACCTAGGTTCAAACCACCGTGGGGTGTGTGTCTTAATGAGCTTGTGTTAAAAAAAAAAAAGAGTTGCAGGGGCTGGGATGATGTGGTTGGCACTGGAGACCTTTACTTGCGAGCTGAACTGGAGGGATTTCAGATCCTCTCTTAGGAATCATAGTTCTTACCAAATCTTTTTACAATCTCGAAAGTTGATGTTTTCCTAGTTGGAGGTTCTAGGTAGTATGGTGGCAGATTATAGGTGGTGTTCTAGTACATCGTATGCTCAAAGGTGGTAGTTTTTTGTGGGTGAAAGCGTCATTAGCACATGTGAAGGACAAGAAGATACATGTGGGACTGGATTACGTGGTATACAGGTAGAGAGATCAGAACATCAATTTCTATTCTAGTCTTTTATTTCTTGGTGGTAGGTTGGGGTGGATGAAAGGTAATAATTATTCCTTTATTTCCCTAAGTGATGTTAGGTAGAGATTTTATATGGCCACCCTGATCATGGATCCTCAATCACTTACAGTGGACAAGAAGGTTTGCAAGATCTTAAAAAAAGGGAATGTGCTTTAGTGTCTTCTGAAATTTAATGATCAACACCGAGAGATGGCCAAACATCTTGCTTACTTGTGGTGTGATGGGATGGTAAGAGTGGGTTTGGTTGAATTTGAGATAAACATCTCCCTGATCGTTGAGGTGATAGGGTTTATGGCAAATGACTTTGTCCATAATAGGGAGAAGCACTCCCTGGCGAAGGAAGTGCAAGTGTTTCTGGGAGGAGTAGATAAAATTCTCTTAATGCTTCTTGGGATCATGTGGTACTAGTGATAATGCAGTATTTTACCTTAGACGAGAATTTAGCCATCCTGAGGAGCTACCATTTCATGTTTCTTGACCATTTGTGATGCAAGAAAACAATGAACATCCCACCATTTTTTTCTAGTCATTGGCAAGGACAATTTCAAAGGTTAAGAAGGGAACAACATTTGGTCCATTGCACCAAGGTCTACTAAAGATAATTTTTTATTACGTGGTGAAGCGAAGAGGCTTAGATGGTGACAATATCCTCAGTACTTTGATTAATGTTCTGATCCCTATGGTGGGTTATTTGGCTTCTTTGATTTTAGGAGATTCTAAGGCTTCGATCCAAAAGGCCATGGAAGTCACCCCCATAGTAATAAATCTAGTGTATTTTGCGGAGTCTACTCCAAGAGGGCTTGGCGACAACAAAGAAGGCACAAGGAGGTCAAATTGTTTGGTGGCTAAGAGGGCAATTATTGGTAAGGACCCAATGATTATGATGATTCTGACTCAGAGGATTTTCCTCCACTGGCTAAGAAGTCTAAGCTGATTCTGGAAGTGGGAGGTGCAAGGAGGATCCAAAACCTTGGATTCCAATCGGGTGGTTACAACCCGAAGGCTCTTAATTCAATGATTTTAAAACTGTAGCGTTCCATGATTGATTTCATGCAAGCATCAATTTCTTGCGTAGAGAAAATGTTGACCCTCATGGGATAGCAAGTCACCAATACACATAAATTCAAGGAGGAGAACGAAACATGCCCTAGTGGCACTAAGTTATGAGTTTGGGTGGTTGTTTGCTATTTATCTATTTTGCTCAGTTTTTAGGGGACTGCATGCTTGATCTCTTTTGTTCAATTGTTGGGGCTTGCGTGCTTGGTTGGTTCCTCCTACGTGGGTTTGATGGTCTTCAGTTTTTAGTTTCCATAACGGTTTGGTTTGTTGTTTGTGGATCTCAACCTTTAATTGATAGTTTTGTCCTAGTTTCTTATTACCTCTTAAGAAGATTATATAATTTTTTTGTTAAGGTTTGGAAGCCCTTTCAAAACTCTTAGAAAAATCTTCAACCTTCTCAGCAAAAACCAAGAGAGATAATATATGCGGATTATTTTAGAAATCAATGGAATCTTTGACTAACATATCACGGAGGAAACTTCAGTGGCACTAAGTTATTTAATTTTTCAAAAAAATCAATTTTTTTTATTTTCACTCTTACCGAAGAAACTAAAAATTATTATATATATATAGCGCCCAACGTGTTCAATAATTACGAGACCATCAAAATTCCACAGCATTAACATGCTTTATTTTACTATTAAAATAAGACATTGTTTTTCTAAAAATTAAATAAATTAATTATATTTAAGTGTTTGTGGTAGATTATTTTTATTTAATTTTTTAAAAAAATCATTTTTTTTATTTTCACTCTTACCCAACAAACTAAAAATTATTATATATTTTCAAAACAGTTGCTATATATTTCGATTGCCTTCATAGATATACAAGCAGGTGGTTGTATGGCGCAAAACGGGTGGTAAGATGGGATTGAATAAGCCTATGTGTATGGAGACTATGCATTATATTCCACGAAACAATCATCGTTATACTTATACGAATGGAGCTGGACTATCTACCTGGAGTGAATTTCTAGATAAACATAACAACTACCGTGCTATCTAGTGTAAAGTGAATCATCGACCTCATATAATCTGTAATGACAAGTTAGTTAACATTATAACTATTTTCACTTAATTTACCCCGTCGAACATTTAGCTCAACTGCTTTCTAAAAATTAATACGTACTTAAATTAGTCAGGTTGACTTCTTGTGCATCCCACCGAAATAAAAAAATGGATATGGTGTGGATTATATTAAGCCAATGAAAGGCAGTGTCCCAGGTCTTATCTATGAAGTTGATGTAAACTTTCACATTAGATATAATAATATACTTAAGTTACAGCTTTACTTGTTTGCATCTACTTAGAGTAGATGATATCATTTCCCATTGTTTTTAAAGTTGTAAGGATATTATTTTATTATTTATTGAATCGGGCAATGTTTTTATTATTTGAATTTTTGTTATTATAACTTTGTTAATATTCTACCATCTCATCCAAATAAAATTAAAATTGAAAGTGCTTATAAAAATAATGCTTCAAGTAAAAAAATAATATATCATTATATGTATTTATGTATATAAAAAAATAATATATCATTATATGTATATATACATATATACACAGTAGAATCGTAGCCGCCACGAATTTGGGTAGACTGTCTGGATTTTATGACCGCTATGGTATTCCACGCTATACACCACAGAAAAAGTTGTTACACAAATATTCGGGTAGTATGCCGCTATAACCACCATGCCACAATCATTTTAAACCATTTACTCAGCTTGGGTAGTATGTCCTATAACCACCATGCCACAATCATTTTACACCATTTCCGCTGCTGAAAACACTAATAAAAAGACAAACGTTCAATCCGACGAGACCCCAAATTTAAACCTTGCTATGCCCCTTAAAAGGTTTGTAAAACCAATTAATATACACCTCAAAACTAATATAAAAATATATTAAAGAACAAATTTCTCATATAATTTTTCTTCATATAAGAGCAAAATCTTTTTTTAATGAGAACCATCCATGTAGAAAGAAATTTTTCTCCTGCAAAATTTCAGTAAAAGCTTTGTTTCTCTTTTAATGTTTTTTTTACATGCGTTACTTAATCCATTTAATATGTTTATATGTATTCAAATACAGATCCATCCATGTGGAAATGTTTCTTCTACAGAATTTTCAGTAAAAGCTTTGTTTCTCTTTTAATGTTTTTTACATGCCTTACTTATTCCATTTAATATGTTTATATGTTTTCAAATACAGGACCGTGAACACAAATAAATAAAAACAATTAAATTATATAAATAATTTTTTAAAAATAATATATGTAATAGTTGTAAGCTATTTATTGTAGTGATAAGTGTTTTGGCTTCTTTTTAAGAGATTCAAGGTTCAAACCCCATTCAGTATGAGGGGACCATGATTCCTCATAAAAAAACAAGTGTAAACTTATTGAACACAAATAAATAAAAACAATAAAATTATATAAATATATATTTTAAATAATATATGTAATAGTTGTAAGCTATTTATTGTAGTCATAAGTGTTTTGGCTTTTCTTTAAGATATTCAAGGTTCAAACCCTACTCAATACGAGGGACCATGATTCACCATAAAACCAAGTGTAAAATTATTGAAAAATATAAAGGTTGGAACTGTAGACAAATTGGTTCAACCAAAACTCATAAGGGGAAGAGGTCCAAAGTTCAAATCTCGGGCCTCTCCGAACTGAATGCTTATTCCTTTCTTGGGGTTCCTTTCAGCGGCGTAAAATAATTAAAATTATTGTGACACGGTGGTTATAGGGTAGACTATGAGAAAATCTGTGTGATAGCTTTTGGGGGAGAATAGTGCAAAATACTGTGGTGGCCATAAAAACTAGGAAGCCTGCCTAAATTTGTGGCTACCGATTCCACCATATGAATTAAAAAAGAAAAACCACAAAAAAATATAAATATAATAATACATTTATTTTTGTTTTTATTTCATATTATTAAAATTTATAAAAATATTAAAAATATATTAAAAAATTATATATTTTTTATATTACTTTTATTTTAAAACGTATTATGTTTGTTATATATTTTATATAACAAAAATATATTAATTTAATTATAATTTAAGGTAATTAAAAAAATATATATATTTAAATTTATTATTATAAATTTTAATTTATAATAAAAAAATAAAAATTTTACCCCCAAATTCCCATCCATTAATTATCTATTATTATTGAGACTAAAATTTAACCTTTCTTTATAAAAATATCTTATCTAAATCATTCATTATTTCTACTATACACAATACTTTGAAATCTTGTTATTCTTCAAAATCATATTAGTTTATGACACTTGTCAAGTAAGTTTAAAGGGAGAAAATAAAAAGTGACAAAATAAATTAATTCATACTAATTGTAATGTGTTTCGTTTCTGGTCTAACGGTCAAATAGTGAAGATAATGAAATGAAAAGAACTACAAGAGTCCTGATTTTTCAAAGGACGTACACCATTATAATTTTTCAAATTGGCAGAGACTTACATCATATACATATAGCTTTCTTCTTGGCAGTTTTGGGTGATGATTTATTTGCGCGCAGGCCACATTATGTGTACTTTATATTAAAAGAAAATCAAATTCTGCCAAAGCATGCCCCGAAGCTTTCCCACCACCATGTGCAAGTCAAGATTCCATTGATTTATGAAAGAAGCGGATTAACTATGTCTCTTCCTTTGCTTCTGTATGTTCGAAACATTTTCATTAGTTTTGATTTGTACTTGAGATCTTATTACATGTTTGTTTTTTTAACATCGCCAGCCTGTTTTAGAACATGGGCGAATGTTTTTTTTTTAATATATAAGAGAATAGGTTATATTCGGTCTTTAAATTTTGGGATACCTTTATAATTTTTTTTCGGCTCTTTGTTGTTGACCCAGAATAAGATGGAGCCTATAGAGACTACCGGTCACTCGTTGTTGATCCCGCATAAGATGTGGCGTTGTTGTTGACACGACATGAGATGAAAATGAAAGGTTTTAATTACGTCTGCGAGACCAAATTATGGTTTATGGACCTCAAATATGGAAGTACAACTACTCAAATCATATCATTTTCTCCTGCTGATTTGGGTTAGCAATTCCTCAACTTTTTTTTATTATACTATCTTTAAATAACTTTGCCATAAACCCGTTTTCAAGTGTTTTTTTTATTTGTCACGAATATTTTAAAAAATCAAACATTTATAGATGAAGTGTTCCTCTATCTCTACTGCCCCTGCATAGAGTACATATCCTTTCTTCCCATTGTTCTTTGGGCATTGTCCATATCCATGTTTCACATTAAAGCCTATGAGAGCTAGTCCTTATCTGAGCAATGCGGATTTTTTCCTTCCACTTGATTTTAGCACCTATATACGCTATTTCCTTGTGGTCATACATTGGGTTAAACTTTGCAATATAATATTATCTTTTCTTGCTTGCACTTTTCCACATTTCACTTCTAAACTTTTTGTTTACGTAATTTTTATGTCTTTGTTGACATTTGAGCATTTATTTATGTTGATTTCCTAACATTTCATCCATTTTTTATTTTGTTTCATCAATGTATTATTTCACCTATGCAACTCTTCATCCCTAACTGTCCTAGGCCATCTGTCGTTTTTCATGTTTTCTATTTTTTTGAGTAACATAACAACTTGGTCATAACAATTGATTCTAAAGGGAACATTCGAGTTTTAGCTAGTTTTAGCTAGAATAATTTCATAAGGGGTTGTGGCCTTAATTTTGAGAAAATTTATGATTAAATATTTTTGAATCCTTTCTATTTGCCTCCATTTTGCATTTGTTGTGCCATTAACCCACACCTTGCAACTATACAACAAAACCGGTGTAACAAGTAGGCCAAATAAAACCATGGTGGTCTTCCAGTCCCACAACCCAACATTCCTACACCTATTTTGAAGTGCATATAGTGCTCTCCAACAACTTTGAGTTATTTTCATTCTACATGTATTCCAATTAATTTTTTCATGAAAGTCTACGGCCAGGTATTTGTATTCTCTTACTACCTTAAGCGTTTTTCCTACGAACTGAAATTCGAGTTGTTGCTTCTTCTTTTTTGCTGAAAAATTATAATTTTTGTTTCTCTCGTATTCACCTGCATGCCAACTTCCTTACAAAAGATTTCTAGAGCTCAAAGGTGATCTTCTAGATCTTTGGTTGTTTTGGCCACAAGAATTACATTGTCTGCATACATGAGGAGTTTTACCACATATTTGGTTAAGTGCACACCCTATCCCCAATTTGTTTATCCATTCTTTTATCTTATTAATGTAAAACTCAGATAAGTTCGAATATAGAGGGCAACCTTATTTGACACCTATGTCACTACCAAAACATTCAGATAACCCTTCCTATGTTTTGATTCTAGCCTTTACATGCTCATATAGTATATGAATTGTTGTCCTCTAGTGAATTGGAGACTATGAAGACTATCGACCACTTGTTGTTGACCTCACATGAGATGGAAATCACGTGTTGCTTAGGGTTTATACCATCATTGTAATTTGAGGATTTAGATCATACTACTACCTTTGATAAATGACACCCCAAAATTTAAACCCAAATCTCTTCTTCATAAAAAACTAAAACTATATATTTTTATTTTCATGATACACGAATACCGATGCAGCAATGAAGGTGACCCATTTAAGGGTAACCTTTTTGAGAGACTACTTTTGCCTAAGAAATTTTGAATTTGTAATGTTATTGGATGTTATAGATATGGTATTTGGCTTTCAAATATTATTATTATTATCATTTAATTAAATTTTTTTAAAATATGTTAGTGTAAATCTTAAACCAAACCCCAAAAAAAAAAAAATCCAAAACATGAGAAAAATATTTAGTAATGATAGAGTCCAGGGTAAGTGATTAATAAAGGAAATTTAAAGTATATGCAACACAGAGAGCTTAATATAGGTTTTATGTCTCTCTAGCCTTTTATCTAAGTAATGATTTATTTAAAATTGCTAAATATATTTTTTTAAGTACATATAAAATTTAAATATTTATTTATTTATTTAAATATTTTTATTTTATATAATAAAAACATTATTTTTAAAAGATATAAATAAATAGATAAATATATATTTTTTATTTTAAGAAAAACTATTATTTAGAACACTAAATTTTAATCAGTGCTTTCATAAATATAAATTCTTATATCTTGGTGTTATGTTGTTAATCAATGTAATAACTTAAGTTTATTCTAACTCAAAACAAACCATAAGATTTCTATGCAAAACAAGACATGCAATTTTCAAGGTAATTGTTTTCATTTTCAAACAATAATTTTGTTCATAAGAGTGCTTTTAGGTTCATAGCATATTTATTCCTACGTGTGATAGCACGCTTAACATGACAATAGTCGATCTCACTCCTTCAAGTTATGGTGGCAAGGGGGATCAGATATGATTCATGTTGTTTTAACATGCAAGCTAAAATGCATTCAAATATAATTTTATATCATCCCAAGCTTAAATAGTTTTCATCAAGAATTTATTATGCATGGAATACTATACGCAATCCATATCAAAATAAACATAAACAGAGTTCATTGTTTCATTCCTAAACATGATTAGAACTCCATACAACGTCAATTCCATATGCATTTAATTAACTCCCATTCCAAATACAATTATAGGGAAACATTCACTTTCAAATATAATAAATCAAAAGGAAATTATCACCCAATGCTTATAAATTTTCCAAATGCACAGTGATGGAGTATAATCAAACCAATTTTTTTCAAACAAGAACATTCCCTTTCCAAACAAAGTCATAGCAAAAATAATTTTGTCATGAAAATTTTAGAGAACTAAAATTGCCATACTTGCAGATATCTCTATAGATATGAACTGCTATCTTCAAAATTGTGTTTGAATTTGTTGTCAAAACCACTTCCCAGATAAAAATGCATGCACTTCCACATATTTCCCCCAAATTTAATTTTGTTTTTAATATTTTAAACAAATCCACATAATTCTTCCGTCCTGGACATGCAAGGCAAGACATTCCACTATCTCCACACCCAGGTTACACATAATCAAGTTGCATATGTGATGCCAAAAATTGTATTATGGTTGCATGCACTTCAAGTCATTATGAATTTCTCATCCACAAGCCTTATCCGATGTGTGCAACCCCAAAACCCACTCGGTGGCATCCAAATCCTTATAACACATTGCAAATATGCTTTTTCATCCAAAATCTAGAATTGCTTATCTATATTTTTAAAAGTTTAAGACCATATGGAAACAAAAAAATTAATTATAATAAGAAACAAATAATATGGATATATCATGATAAGGAATATTAGAAGCTAGAATTACTATGAAATCATCATAGTCTAAAGAGATATAATATTTTCTACGTTCACGAGCGTCCACGATTAATTAATCATTTTTTTCTTATGTAAGGTCCTTGCTCTCATATGATAAGCTATTAGGTTTGCTCTTGGGGTGATTTTTGACCACCCTATTGTTTTTTTATTTATTTTTTTGTCCTTGAGTGTCTTTGTTCTTATGGTATTCTATGGGAGATTTTGTATCGGGTTATAGGATTCTCTCAAAACCCTCACCTTTAATTACCAAAAAAAAAGGTTTTGCATAAATTATTGCATTTCACACACAAATTATATATTATATCTCAAATATATATGTATATATAAGTTTTTCTTATATTTTAATGCCCAATTAAATATATTAGCATTTGAGATTCATCACATGAATTAGAAAGAGAGTGGCTCCCATGTTTATAACACTTTCATTGCCAACTCAATAAACACACATATTAATTTCTACCTTAAACAACAAACACTCAAAAGATAAATCACTCATGCAATTCTACATGAAATGTAATTATGGGGCTTTTGTGTACCCTTGAACCGAATCATCAGTTCTCTACTCACCTTTTCCACTGAGCAACTTATCCATCGAATGCACATACTCAATCCTACACATACAAAGAATATCAATAGTACCATAATATAAAATATAAGGTAAGTTTATTTCATTAATAATTCCATAACCAATGGTTATGCATTACAATCAATGATATGGTTTCATTTTAAATAAAAAAAATACTTCTTTTTCTTATTTTTTTATCTTGGAATAAAAAATTTATTTAATATTTGTTTTGGTTTGCCTTTGGTATTTTCTAAGGTTGTGTCTGGGTTTTTTTCCTTTGTGGCTTTCATTGTAGTGGTTGTGGGATCCCGTTAAAACCCTCTTTTATTAATAGTACAAAAAAAAACATTTATTTAATATTTGTTTTTTCTTTATAAGAGAGTTGGTTACAAGTTGTTAGAATAAGTGAATATTCTCTTAAGTTCTACTAGGATAGACACACTTGAGTTTCCACTCCTCCATGTGTTAGGTGAACTCTTAGTGGTGTCTTCATTAGGTTTGATGAGTTTTTGTAATCCAACGGCTCTCAATGATCAACTTTGCTATTTATACAAAGTTGATCCTTGGAATAAATCAATCAGTTCTACTTTTTCTTCATATTTTGTGTAATTCTATGCATGTCTATTTTGGGAAATTCTAACATGGTATCAGAGGAAGATGGATCTTTCTAGCATTCCTTCTTGGAGGTTCTAGGAGCTGTTTATTTGATTTTTATGTTGGCTTCTCCAATTTTTATCCTTGGATTTAAGCCCTCAATAAGTTCTTCTTATATATAGTTTTCTTCTATACATTTTTTTGATATATATATATGTGTGTGTGTGTGTGTGGATTATTCTTTATCATGTTAAAAAATAGAAAATTTTGACTGACTGTTGAAATAAATATTTTTTCTCTCCAGATTATACACATTCTAATATATATTAATTTTTTTCTCCCAAGAGGAACACCTTTTTTAAGCATTTTTTAAAAAAAAGTTTGATTAAAAGGAATTTATTTTCCTTTCTCTAAGGTAATTCCTATTTGTAGGAGAAGGTTGTTTTTTGGTTGTTGCCCTCATGTTGTTCTCGGGGAAGCGTTTCCACATTCTCAAATTGAGGCATCCATATTTTTTGAGCGTCGTTGATATGTGATGCCAACGATTTCCATATCACTTTTCATAGAGAATGGAATCATAGATCTCCATATATAATTCTTGGCACACCTTAAAGTCTCTTTTAAATTTTAGTTGTTGCCTACACATTGCACTCGAAGAAGCGTTTCAATGCTATCAATCGAGGTACCCATATTTTTTAGGCACCATCGATCATGATACCAATGATTTCCATATATCCTTTCATGGAGATATGAAATCGTAGCTCTCTGTATATAATGCTTGGTGCACCTTAGAGACTATTTCAAAATTCATGATTTTTAAAATTTATATTTTTAGCTTTTTTTCATCATGTCAATTGCATTCACTTTATCTTTAATCAATGTATCTTGCTCTTCACTATCATTACTTTTGTATATCAGTGATATTCATAGGAGATGCTCTTAAACTGGGATACCTTTTAATCACTTATAATCAGTGGATTTGTTCTCAGTTCATGATTTGCAACAACTCTCCTTCATCCTATTTAAGTTATCTTTGTTCCCTTTTCAATTTGCATTGTTTTATTTCTCTCGAGCTTAATTGATCTAATGAATATTTGTGCAAAAAAAGTTTTTTAGATTGCTCAAGACATTGCGAATGAATGTTGAAGGAGTAACTAATGGTTTTTTAATATATTTCTTCTTCCTTGTTCGCTTATCCTACCTTTTTTATGCAAGTTTCGATCCTCTCTACCGAGGGGCTACAAGGTGGTATCAAGTTTAATATAAGTTTGATACAAGTTACTTAATTTTTTTCGTTGCTCTTTCCCTTGTTCACGTCTATTATTTTTTTGTAGGTTTCAAGGTCCTTTCTCCAGCGAAAGTTGCATCTTTGATATATTCGTCTATGATTTTGATGTCACCAAAAGAATGAGCACTCAACCTACATTGGATGATCTATTTGAAGTGTGCTTTCACCAATGAAAGCTACCTCTTCAAAATTTGTGTCTTCAAGATCCATGTTAGCAAAGGCATCATGTACAACGGATTATCGAAGGCATCGCCTGGCATCAACGAAGGCTTCATCTCCTCAACTTTCATTTTCGTGTGAATAGCAAAAAAGCCTTCTCAAAAGTGCATCGAAGTATAATGGTCTTATTTTAATTTCATTCATTCTATAAAATATTTGTATGGGTTTTTTCTTCAATTTCGAAGGATAAAATCTGTTTATTTCCCTTCCTTGAAGTTTTATTTTAGCTTTAAATTATCACTCATTTTTTCATTTCGCCTCCTTCAAAGGCAAATAGTGAAACGAGTCCTTTGTAAGCTAGTAAATATATATAAAAAAAAAATGTTGGGGGGAGGGGGGTTCAGGTGTTTTTTTGTGCACCTTTCAGGATTTTTAGGGGGGTGTTATTCTATGTTTTTTTTAAAAGTCTTCCTTCTTCACAACTCTCTAATAAAATCCAAAGTAAAATTTTAAATTTAAAAATATATATTGCTTATAGTTAATCATAAAATATTTGTTTTGATAAAATCATTTGCTTCTAATCAAATATTTCAATTCATAGCTTACTTATTATTATTAGTTTGAATCATTATTTTAGTGTTGTGATCAAATAATCCTAATAATATTTCAAAATAAGCAAATCATTATATGAAAATATTTTATTGATTACAAAGTTTCTTACAAAGATTTCTTATTCAAAATATTAAAAATAAATTAATAATATATTTACCTCTTTCTCAAACATTGAAATCTAATCTAAAAAACGTTTTTGAAGATTTCAAGAGACAAGTATTTTATCTCCTCTCACCCATATTGCCAATCTAATTAACTTATACTTTCCCTCACATAAGGGTGGGTTATTAAGATTACCACTATAGGTCTAGAAGATATAGCCTATGTTCCAAGTATCTTATCTAAACAATACTTATAGTTTCCCTCTCGTCAGGGCAGGTATTTGAGATAGATAGATATATTGTCTTGGCATATTTTTTCTCTTTAAAACAATCATAAACTTCAAATATCCTCAATACTTATAGTTTCGCTCTCGTTAGGGCGGGTATTTTTGAGTTCTTTGATGTATCTTAAAAGGGTTTGTCATATTTGTTCTCATTAGCCTCAAACTCATATCAATTTTCCTCAAATTACTTATAGTATCCCTCTCGTTAGGGTGGGTAATTTTGGGGCATTTGGTTATTGATTCAATATTTTGTAACTAATATCCATTGCATTCTCTAAATTTAATTCAAAATGAATTCAATGAATACAATTGATCCTCTCATTCCTCATAACTACCATACATGGAAGCCCAAAATTTCAAATCTCATTTCTCAAAAAGGGCTCTCTCACCTTTTAGAAGAAAAACAACCTAAGTTTGAAAAAGAATATGAAATATTTGTTCACAAAGGAAAAATGTATGAAACTATGGGAATTATAAGCTCTAATGTAAGTGAAAGTTTATTTTTTCACATTATAGATTGTAAAACTCTTTATGAATGTTGGGAGAAACTAAATACCTTTTTTGAGAAAGTAGATCAAACTAGATCAATACAACTAGAAGCAGAATTAACAACTCTATCTCTCGAGGACTTAAGAAATATTGTTGACTTCTTCACCAAATTTAAAGAGGTCCTCACTCAATACAAAGGCATTGGGAAGACTAATTCTGAAGAAGAATGCATTTATCTAATCCTTTATAAACTAAATGGTGTTTTTCAAATCTTTGTTACCACCTTTCTATCTACCAAAGATGCTCTTGGTGCAACCTTTAAAATACCCTATTTAGAAGAGTTTTGTGATAGACTAACTAGGGAAGAAACAAAACTTGCAAGATATGAAATCTCTTGTTCTTCATCTTCCTTAAAAGACTTAGTATCCTCAACCTCTTCTAAAGAAAAATTCAAAAATAAGGAAAAGAATCCCATAACTTGTACTCAGTGCAAAAAGAATTGTCACTCCATAGATAAATGCTGGAAAAGATTACAACAACTAGAGGTAGCTATGAAGGATAAAAATATAGACAATAAAATCAAATATGGAAAGCCCTAAATGTTCAAGTGAAAACCTCCAACTCTTCCTCTAATTAATCGGATCCTCGATTATGGAGCTACGCATCACATGACTACTTCAGATGAGTTGTTATCTTATATCTCCTCAAGTTATACATGTAGCATAGAAGTGGGTGACTCTTCCTTTATCCCAGTAAAAGGAAAGTGGGACAAAACCATTGATGGTGGCTCTATAAATAATGTTATTAATGTTCCAAACATTACCACAAATCTCCTCTCCATCTATCAAATTTGTACTTTTGGAAAGGGAAAAATAGTTCTCTTCTCTCCAATAGCAGTTAAGATAAGAAAATTTCAATATCCCCATTCTCTCATAGCCAAAGGAATTATTGATCACAACACTCACCTATTTCACTTCAAATGATTCAAAAATTTATAAGGGGCCTCATATTTTTTGGCTCATGGAGATATTGAAACCAAAATTTGGCATGAAAGGTTTGGTCATCTTAGTTACAACTGCATAAAGGAATTGAGCACCCATGATATGGTAATAGGTTTACCCCAAGTATCTTCTATTGATGAATTTTATCCTAGATTTTCCATTTTAAAGCAACATCAAGATCCTTTCCACCCAAGTAGTTCTATAAAAGCCTCATACCCTCTAGAATTAATCCATAGTGACTTGAAGTCTTTTCTGGAACCTTATTTCAAAGGAGCAAAGTATGCTCTAACATTTAGTGATGAATTTTCTAGAAGAACTTGAGTCTACTTACTGAAATATAAAATTTATGCTATATCCCACTTTAAAGTCATCAAAGCCTTAGTTTAAAATCAGGCCTCTTGCAAAATCAAGTAAATTCGCATAGATAATGAGGGGGAATACTGTAGTAATGAGTTCTCCATATTTCTAAAAAGTCATGGCATCATTCATTAGCATTCTATCTCCCATAATCCTTAGTAAAATGGTATCACAGAAAGGAAAAATTGAACATTAAAGGAAATGGAAAATTGTAAACTCCATTCAAGAGATCTTCCAAAAGTTTTTTGGGCAGAAGCTATTAATTGTGCCAATTATATTCAAAAACGCACACCTCATAAATATCTTGATCATTTAACTCCTGAAGAAGCATGGAATGGTTCAAAAATAGATGTTTCCTTCTTCAATATTTTTGGGTGTACTACTTGGGCACACATCCCAAAGAAGAAAAGGAAGGCTCTAGATAAGAAAAGTAGAAATCTCATATTTATTGGTTATTGTGAGGAAATGAATGCATACAGGCTCCTTGATCCCTCAACTCATAAGGTATTTTTCATAGGAATGTATAATTTGATGAAACATTCCCTCAGAAAGATCCTCAACTCTCCTCTTCCTCCATTGAGCCTTCTCCTATAATAGAACCTCAATATTATGAATAACCAACTCTAGATGTTAACTTAGAGATTGATAATCAATATGGGAAACCTGTAACTCCTACTCAATGTCTTTCCACTCCTTCTACTCCTTTCTCTATGCCAAAATGGGCCTGCACCATTGTTAAAGAATCCACTCCTTACATCCAAAATATTCCATCATACAGATCAACCAAATCCATAGGCACTGGTCTTGTCTATCAGTATATTTCCTTTGATCATCATTCCTTCAAAGAAGAAACTGGTATTAAATAATGAGATGATGCCATGGAAAAAAATTATCTTAATAAAAAACAAAACTTGGTATTTAGTTCCCTTGCCTAAAGAAAGGAAATTAGTTCATTGTAAATGGATTTACAGAACAAATTATGGTCCTAATGGACAAATTGATAAGCACAAAACTTGCCTAGTAGCCAAAGGTTTATCTCAAATTGAAGAAATTTATTATGTCAAAACCTTTGCTCTAGTTGCTAAAATGGATTCTATAAGATTGGTTCTTGCTCTGGTTGCTTCCCAAAAGTGGTCTATCTTTCAAATGGATGTAAAAAATGCTTTCTTACATGGGGATTTAAAGAAAGAGATATACATGGAATAACCTATTGGTTTCACTAAAGACTCCTCGCTTGTTTGTAGGCTAAACAAGTCTCTCTATGGTCTCAAAAAAGCTCCTAGAGCTTGGTATGAAAATATGGACTCCTTCCTTTCTTTCCATAGGTTTTTCTCATTGTGAGTCTGATAACACAGTCTACATTTGGAAAGATGAAGGAAAAATCACCATTCTTGTTTTATATGTTGATGATCTTCTAATCACTAGTAGTACCTTTAATCACATTCAGACTATAAAAGACTCCCTCTCTAAAAAGTTGATATGGCTGATCTAGGTTTAGCTCATTACTTCCTTGGGATCCAAATAAATCAAACAAATGCAGGTATTTCATTGTGTCAACAAAAGTACACTCTAGATCTTCTTTAGAGGTTTAAAATATCATACTGTAAACCTTATCCTATACCTTTTTAATCTGGCATAAATATAAGTACTTCCTGCTCATCCCCTCTATGTGATGCAACTCTATACTATCAGATTGTAGGGAGTCTGTTATACCTTACTCATACTTATCCAAATATCTCATATGCTATTGGCCTCATATCTAGATTCTCCCATCAACCTCACTTCAGTCATTGGCAAGTACCAAAAAGAATCCTCTACTACTTGCAAAGAACTACTCAATTTTGGGTCTTATATAAGGGAAAATCCATGGATATCATTGGCTACACAGATTTAGATTGGTTAGGTTCAGTAGAAGAAATATGTTCAACTTTTGGCTATGTATTTTGTCTTGGTTCTTCACGAATAGCCTGGTTATGCAAAAAACAACAAGCAGTAGCCTTATCATATAT
Source organism: Wollemia nobilis (assembly GCA_028583015.1). NCBI lineage: Eukaryota > Viridiplantae > Streptophyta > Pinopsida > Araucariales > Araucariaceae > Wollemia > Wollemia nobilis. The sequence continues at coordinate 8,947,596 of JAQPPZ010017209.1, read as the reverse complement.
AGATGCAGAATACAGGGCAATAGTTTTAGCAAGTTAGGAAGCTCTTTGGCTTCGTCAAATTCTAAGGGAATTTGGTTTATCCCATGACAAAGCTATGAATATTTGGTGTGACAATCAGAGCATAATTCATATTGCACAAAATCTAGTTGAGCATCAGTGCACCAAGCATATTGAGATACATATGCACTTCATTCGACAACACATTCAGAATGAGAACATATAATTGGACTATATTCCAACTAAGAATCAAATTGCAAACATCTTCACCAAGTCATTGCCTTCTTCGCATTACCCTCAGTTGCAAGATAAACTAGAGTAATATAGCTACATTGACACATAGGTCTTCCACCTCTCATTATATTCTTTGGAGAATAGTTTTTTCCTTATGGTTTTTTTTTATCATCTCTCCAAAAACATGTATATTATGAGGACAATCTTCACCATCTAAAGACATGCCTCTATCTTGGATATTTTTTGTGACAAATGGTTTTTACCCAAGGGGTTTTTTCACCATATATAAATTGTAAATGAGTACCTAATCAGGCCAAGTTATGGGGACTCTATAATTGTATGAGGAAAATATTTGCCATTCGAAGACTTGCCTTTTTATTAAATTTTTTCTTTTGATAGATGGTTTTTTCCCAAGGGGTTTTTTCACCATCTCTATGATGTAAATGAGTACCTCATCAGGCCATGTTGTCAGGACTCATCATTTTTTTGTATTAAGAGAACAATATTCACCATTTGAATACACACCTCTTCATTATTTCTTTTTTTATTGATGGCTTTTCCCATAGGGTTTTTACCATCTCTTAAAAAAATAAGTCATTGTACATGAGTATCTCATCAAGCCTTCTTGTTGGGACTCATTTGTAAAAAACACACCTAGTATCACTTAAGGGGGTGTTAGAATAAGTGAATATTCTCTTACATTCTATTAGGATAGACACACTTGGATTTCCACTCCTCCATGTATCAGGTGAACTTTCAGTGGTATATTCATCAGGTTTGATGAGTTTTTATAATCCAAAAGCTCTCAATGATCAACTTTACTATTTATACAAAGTTGATCCTTGGAATAAATCAATCAGTTCTACTCTTTATTCATGTTTTGTGTAATGCTATGCATTTCTATTTTGGAAAATTATAACAACCACACTATTTTTAGTACCTGGAAAGCATAGAGTTAAAACCATAGGGGTTGCATCCACCAAACCTATTCCACCTCATTTTATAGCTCAACATGAAATGAACTACCAGGTGCTTGGGATTCGTACTATTGTAGTATGTCTAGTGTAAACTCAGAGGATTTAGATAAGACTACTACCTTTGCAATAGGCTTCCCCCAAGTGTTGAACTTGGGTCTCTTCTTGGTAAGTGCCCAACCAAACTAGTACTTACCAATCCACCTAGCCCTTAAAGGTGAAAATTTTATTTAATATTACTCCTATACATTTGCTAAAGCTTCATGTACCAATGCTTACTCAAAATGTAACATTCCAATTGAAAAAAATTCACACATCTAATGAAAGAATATAAATTATTAAAGGAGGTTATAAAATACAAATTATTAAATGGGTTTATTAAATTATTCTTCCACTTACCAACACAAATAACATGTATTGTATAGTTCCTTCAATAATAATTTTTCTACAACCAATTGAAGGAAGAAGCATCACCCCTTGGAAGAATGCTCTAGCTTCCACAAAGTGGCAGGTTTGGGACCCAATATTTTTAGCAAAGGCCAAAATGATATCTCCACTATAATTTTGAAACACACCTCCTGCACTAGCTTTCCTAGGGTTTCCTTTAGAGGCATCGTTTAAGGTAAATTTGATCCATTTACGAGGGTAGGATCCACTTGGTTAAAGTTGTGGTATTTCTTAGCTTATGAGTAGTTCCTCTTGTCAAGATTAGCTTCAATGAGGGCTTAAATATATAGTTCATTGGAATCATCCAAAGATAGGACAAACACATTCTCAAAAATTATTGACAAGACTTTAAATTAAATAAAAACATCTTTAAAAACTCCTTAAGCATCCTATTGTTTTTTTTCTTCTAAACACCCCAGACAAGATGAAGAGACTAAACTACTAAAAAAACATTTAATAATGTATTTTTATGAAAATTTGAATATTATAAATCTGTTATTTTGATGATTGTTTTCTAATCTAAATGAATGTATCAAAAATAATAACATTGACACTATAAAATATGATATAAATACATTAAAAAGAACTATAACTAACTTTATGTTTATATGAATGAAATAAGAATTAATCAAAACATAACATCGTTAAAAAGAATCATTATTATGAAGGTATATACATTTTACAAATGAAAGACCAAAAACCAAAACCATATTTCACAAAGGCTAATTTGAAAAAAAACACTATGAAATTTCATGTACATTTTTTTTATGAAATTTCGAACCCTTATAGTTTAAAAAACATTTTTGCCATTTAAAAAAAACTACTCTATACAATGGATGGATTTTGCACATAATGCATTGGGTCTTAATGGTAAGATAAATTCAACGAAGGGCTCGGTTGAAGGCAATTTATCCTATTGTATAGGATCAATAGAATGTGACAAATGGAACTAATAATAAACTCATTCTTATTTATCGTGCTTAGTAAACGATAATCTCGATAATCTCTATCAAGTTATCCTGTGTAGCTTTTCGTCATTCGGTTGAATCCTCTTACTGTTGACATTTGGTGGACAAAGAGTCGTCTCTATTCAAAATTCCAACCATTTTCGAGTCAAACGGGGAAAAACCATTGGCCTTTAAATAGGCTTCTACACAAAAATGCCCGGTTGGATCAGAGTAAACACCAAGTGGCAGTATCAAAATATTATATTGTAATATATTGATTAATAAATTAATATAATTTAAATTTCAAAAAAATACTTAACATACATTCCATAAAATTAAGTATGATCTTTAATACTAATTATAATCCTGCAAAGAATCTGCAATAGACAAGGTTGTTCGCAGACTCTTAGAAAAATCTTGGACTCTCTCAGCAAAAAGCCAGAGATAATTTATGCGGATTATTTTAGAAATCAATGGAATTTTTGACTAACACATCAAGGAAGAAACTTCGGTGGACAATGCTTAGGGAGTCTCCTTTTCTTCTTACACTCCTAAAATTTCTTTGCAAGTAATTTTCCACATTTTGTGGCATAGCGATCACCAAATACTGCCAAATAGAAAGCTTGCTTACGTTCTTCCGTGTTAATATATTATCTAGTTTCGTAGGATACCCATGTTTAAACCATATTAAAAATATATGGTTGATGATCCCTCTATACTTTAAATTCCACTGTTTTCTAGATGACAATATATATTTCCTACAAGCTCAAGAGAAGAAGGTATGTAGAAATGGACATAGAGTATGACGAGAAAGGGTGTCTTTTTAAGGGATTATGTGGATATTTTTATGGTTTCCTCCATGTTGGACAGTCTTTGTCCCCAATATTTTTATGAATCTTAAAGTCTCATTTATGATCACATAAAATAAATGTGTCCTACTTTAAAAAGTGCATGAGGTTAAAGGCATAAAAAAACACCTCATTGAAGTGCACAACCAATATACATTTCCTACAAGCTCAAGAGAATATGGTATGTAGAAATGGGTATAGAGCGTGATGAGAAAGGATGTCTCTTTAAGGGATTACATGGATATTTTTATGGTCTCCTCCATGTTGGATAGTCTTTGCCCCAATATTTTTATGAAAATATGCCTTTACCAACATGGTAGGCAATCCCCATGAGGAAATACTCAAAATCATCTTGATTTATTGAGATCCCTTAAAAATTTAGTCAAGGAATATCACCTCTCTAAACACACCATCCACCAATACACTCATTAAATCTAAATAATTTAAACTTGCATTCAACATTGATTCTCATGAACGCCTCTAACATGGATCCTTACCTAGACTAGAATGATAGGAATTTTGAGGAATTGAGTGAATTTGGTGTTCAATGAGAGCAACCTTAAGATACCTATGAAATGTAGCATAAAAATTAATTACATCATGTTGGTAGTATGAGAAGACATGTAAATTATTTTTCCTATGTTCTTTAGCCAATGGAGTGCTCTACATAGTATTTCATATTTTCACATGATGTACTTTCACTTGAGGTAGGTGGGAAAAAGCATAAGAAATATGTTTAAAATATTAATGTAGAAATTCTTAGATCCATTTGGTTTAGGGATTTAACCTTTCTACTCTATTTCCTAACAAAATAGGTCATCCCTAGCCTCGATAAACTTGCGATCAATTTTTTCCTTTTTATTCACTTATTTTCATAGAATTTTATTTGTATGTTAATACCATAATATAAAAAAATATTTTACAATATCTTTAAAACTTCACTAGACCTTTAGCTAGAATATTTAGTATAGAATTGTCTAACTATATACTATCACTTTTATTGGAAAATTTTAGAATTTTAAATATTTTGTTCATATTACCTTTTTGTCATGAAAAAAGACAACAACAAGGAACAAAGGCAAAGGACATACTGAACTTGACAATCTTTCCATGGTAGATTTTAAGAAGGCAACATGAATTTTCTATTATATTTTCAAGAACACTTACAAACACAATATCTCCTTAATCTATCTATAAATTCATTATGAAAATATATAATGAAATAAAGGTGTCAAGTGAACCAAAAACATTATTATTTTCAGTTATCAATCAAAATATTTCATATGGTCTTAAAATTAAAATGTGAAGATACTTTAAATATAATTATTGTAATGATCCTCCTCGTATGGTTAATGAAAAAGAATAAAATATGTAAATATTTACCTTTTATTGTGAGAGAAGGTACTTTTGATTACTTCTATGAATGCAGGTTAGTTGTAGGAAGTCAAGGAAGGGAATAAAGTCAGTGAGAAATATAAAAGGGGAAATGATGATTTGGATCATGAGCAAATGGATACTCACGTATACATATCATTTAGGTGCATTATTGTGTGAGTTAAATTGGTTTAAATATTTCGTGTTGGCTATGAATGAAAAATATTTTTTGGTGGTGATGATGATGGGAGCCAGTAGTTTGAAAAATAATATGGTGGATTTCATTGTTGCATGAGTGTGTATGTCTAATTTATGAAATGCTTTGTTGTTGGCTTGTGTGATTAAAGGTGGTAAAGAAGATAATTTAGTTTTAAAAATTACCTTTAAATAGTTTGAACTAAGTTTACCTTTATATTGTCATGATTGTAGGGAAAGGTGATTTTTATAATGGAAAAAGAAATATAAATAAAAATTATTATTTTATCCTTTACCTTTTTAAAAATGAAAAGAAAATTTATGCAAAGGTATGATGGTTGTGTTAATTTGTTCGTATCTTTGTATTTAAAATAAGTATAGAGTTGTGGTGAATAAAAAATAAAAGGTAGCAAGGCTCCATGCATGGTTTTTATGGTGGATGGTATGGGTGGATTTATGACCGAAATTCTCACCATGTCGAGCACAACACTTTCCAAACCTTGTTTCTTTGTGGAGGGCGAAAAGTATTTTATCCTTCATTGATTGTTGTTTTGGTTGAACTTGGAGAAAAGTATAATTCTTGTTTAAAAAAATCATTGAGTGAAGAACCCCATGCTAGTGGAATGTTTATTATTATTAATGGATATGGTGGTATGCTGAGAATATGGGGAATATCCATCATTAAATATTAAGTGCATTCGATTTATAACTGGAAAAATGGAATAAAAAATGTGACACAACGAAAATATAAGTATTTTTGGGAGGCATTCACATAGTGGACAGAAAGAGAAAAGAGATTTTCAAAGCAGGGGATTACTACGGATTGCAAAGTATATTTATAGGCTGGTAATATTATTCTTACTATGTAGAAATGCTATTAGAATTACATTTATGACTGTTTGATACGTTGGTATGTGAAAATGAAATCTTTGGTTTGTGGAAGTGAAACAGTTGAGTGATTGTGTTGTTTTATGAAAGCAAAATTGTGATAGATAGATTATGTGAGCTTAGAATTGTTATTTAATTTATTATCATGAATGTAGAGAATGATGGAAATAGAAAACTTTGATTTTCCCTATTCAAAAGCTTGTTGTTTAGTATCCTATTTCTTGTTGTGTTTGGAATGTATTAAATGCAAAGGATAGATGGAGTGGGTCAGTTTTTGCAGTATAATTTATTGATCAAAGAAACATATTTTAGTTACTGCTAGGATGTGGTAGTGTAGTTTGGAGTTGGAATAATGTGAAATGATAAACCTTGTTTGTATAAATTTGAAATGTAGCATGGTGTTACTCAATAGAGAAATGTAACAAAAACTTTTGTGATAATCTCATGTTAGGGGATTAGTGAATCCCAGTGCAGTTTTGTGTGAATCGTGCTTAAATTTATAATGCATATAGTTGCATTATCATGTGTGAGTCATATCTGATCCTCAATGGTTTCATTCAGTTTATGGTGAGAATATTGAGACTACTATGTATAGTGGATATCATGAAGAAGTCTCTAATGTAAGGTGGTAGTTGGAACTGACACTGTAGAGGCAATAAAACCTGAACATATGTGTAGAACCCTTTATTTTAGCTAGGCAAACTATAACTTTTGTATAAAGGATATCTAGTTGGACGCTTACATTTTTGGTTGTTGCACTACAACATTAGCACCATCTTGAGAGCCAAAGTATGCTATAAATAATAAACATTTTAAAACAAGATTATTTCTTATATGATTATGAAAAGAACCTATATGCAGAATCGTTCATATTATTAAAAACCTTATGTGAATTATGACATGATGTATTGCAGCTAAATTGTTTAATTGAAAATCCTAGAGGCATGTTTATCTATATGTTTCAGTTTATTTTGTTGTGTAAATATATATTCCACATATTGTTTAATGAAGTCATTCTATCTTTTAATTTATAATTCCTTTATATCATTGGAGTGATGTATGAGGAATATTTGGAGTTTGTTTAATTCTGTTCCTTTTATAATAAAATAAAATATCATGTAGGCAATGAATTCCCGAGTATGTTATTTAGATGAGTATTAGTAGTTTGGCTAGTGATGTCAGGTATGGGTTTCTATCTAAAAAATTAGTCAAAAGTAGAAGCTCTTGGGTGTGAAAAAAATGTTGTGTGCTAGATAAACATATCTATATTTTTATTTTGTAAGGCAGAATAGGTTTGATATGGATCCAACTGCTCAACTTAAAAAATAAAAGAGTAAGACCCAAGGAAAGTGAAAGTGACCACGGATGTTAGCAATGACTTATTTGCTATAAATAAAATAGTATTGGAATTAAAGGTAAAATTAACTGTAGAAAATTAGTAGGTTTTTGTTTAAGAGATACCTTTAGATGGTATTATATAGTAGACTGTTTTAGAAGATATATTCACCATACTCCTATAGTATGAAGTTGTTTCTAGAGGAGGTAGTACCAATGCAAGATAACATAAATACTTTATAGAAAAAATAGATGTTTTATGAAGTATTGAGTCTTTTACAATTATTGGATCTAAACCTTAATTCAAATATTCATACAAGAATATAAAGGTGTGGGTAGGCATGAAAATAGATCAGGATAGCTGAGGTTGATAGGAATGGTCAATAAAATACTTGGTCAGTTCAAAATAAAAAAGTTGTATGGGACATTTTTTACAGGTTGTTCTCGGTGAACATTGTGACAAAAACCATACTTCTTGAACTTTACCAAGAATGGACACAGGGTTTGGTATGGGATAAAACTTCATGATTTGTGATGGTATAAGATAATGAAGTTCAAGGTCCAAGAATGGACAGGGTGCTAACTGCTTCTAGAAAAATGGAATTACCAGTTAGTCACTAAGGCATAATTATGTTCATCACTTTTATATTATGTATAAACAAGTCGACTGGTTCATTGAAGATGAAGTATACGAAGGTTAGGGAAAGAAAGCATCCCCCTCTAGGTGTTATGGGCCCTAGAGGATAATCCTCACCATGGTTTGGTCCTCATGCTAGTATATGCAAATGATAAATGAGATAACCATTACCACTAAATGGCATGTTCATGATATTTAGCTAATCTCATCCACTTGGAAGAATGATTGCAACAGTTTTAAACCCAAAAGTGGTATGTTGTGCCTGTGCTATACTATAAATAACAAAATTAATATATACAAGGGATGGATTATAATTTTGTTAACTCTACGTGTAAATTTGTTTTAAAGGAAAATATTTATAGTTAGAGTAGTAAAATATTTTTAAAAAATAATATTGGATTCTAATTGTTCTTTTATTGGGAAACCAAGTGAGTGGGTTGTTACATATGGTATCAAAGAAAAATTAATTCTAATGGTTTAGAACTCTATGTGTAAACTGGATTAGTTATCAAAAACTAACTTACTACTTCTTTCACTTATTGGAAAAATGACACAAATGTTGCAAGGTGGGTCCTCAAGAAATAATACGGGATGTAGGGAGAATGAAATCACCAAAAGACCTGTAAGAGGACCACGTGCCAATTTAATAAAGAAGATCCTCAATGTTAAAGGAGGTATAAGAGGGTTCATGAGATTCCTCTAAATGAAACTAGTGAACAAGGTGGAAACCTTGCAAAGATGGTTAAATTATTGCAAGTAAAAATGGAAATCAAAGGGAAGAGATGGCCCAACAAAAAACTTACATGGCCCAGCAATAAGAAATCATTGCCCAATAGTAGCGAGTCATAGAGGACTTAGCGAGAGATAGGGAAACTAGATTAGGTAGGATAGTTGAAGTGTCAGGGAAACCTAAGGGATCCAATGCTATAAGGGCAAGAGTGAGTAAGGAATTGAATAGAAATTTAAAAAAAGTTGTAATAACCAAGTTTAACAAAAGGGATGATGGAGAGTCGGCTAAAAATTGGATAAGTTGATTAGAGTCCTACTTCTCTCTAGTGGTTCTATCTTTTGATGGCAGTTTTGAATATGAATAAAGTTGCTTTGTACTAGTGGAAATCATACAAGAAGGACATGAGGTAGAGGCTGCTAATCTCAAGTGGGAGGATTTTATCGAGGAATTTAGAGATAGATTCTTGAAGAGACAATAATATGTGGAAAATTTTAGGGAATTCTCAAATTTGAGGTAGGAAATTATATCAGTTCAAGAATATCACTAAAATTTCATACAACTATTTAAATACACAACTCAATATGAAAGCAATGAGGAAATAAAAACTTAGAAATTCATTCTAGGATTACATCCTAGAATTATGACAATGCTAAATATGCATAACCCCATTAATTTACCTTCTAATTTTTATTTAATAATAAAGGAAGTGAAAACACGAGATTCCAAAAGTTGAAAAGAAACACTAAAGCTATGCAATGCAAAATGAAATGTAACGCTTTAATCCTAGAAATTTGAAATGCATGAAATAGGGAAAAGAGATGAATTGAGACGAAATGAAAGAAGTATAGAAAGCACAACCCTTTTTATTTATACTCTCTCAATATCGGTTACAAAGACGTCTCCCGCATTTTTAGGGGCTAGGAGTGTTAACATGTTTCGGTTACAATAGTGACTAGTGATCCTCCTTCCGTGTGCCCACATGTAAAATGGGCAGGCCAAAGTGTTGCCATCGTTGGTGTGAATGAAGCTTTGATCCTTGCTACAGCTCCTGCATTCAAAGAAACAACAAAATCATTAGTAGCACCTTTTGCAAAGATGAAACGTTTGTTCTCTAAAAACAATGAAGGATGCATGCATGAAACTGAATAAAAGGATAAGTGAACTGAATCAAAATAGTCTACAAATTTCACAGAAACAAGGGAACATCACCAGAAGATCACTGCAAATGAAACAATCAAGAAATTCTTTACCTATTTGAATTTTCTCCTGGGCGGGATGGATTCAACTGTAATTCATTCCGGGGTAGGATGAATTCACCTGCGATAAAGCGCCGAAGTGATACTGCCCCAAATATCGCGTCTAGGGAGCTCCAAAAGACCTTCAAACTTGGGGTTAGCTAATTGAAGGCATTTTGGGAAGACCCAGATGGTCGAATTTCCATAGGTTAGCTAATTGGAGGCATTTTGGGAAGACCCAGATGGTCGGATTTCCCCAATTTGGCCTCCATCAACGGGAATTTGACGTTGCTACCTGCAAGTTAGTGAGGACAATAAAAGCGATAAAACATGATAAGATTTGATCAAAGCATTATGAAATCAGAATTACAAGCTATTTAAGTAGCATAAGATGGAATGCAAAATAAAAAAATGACAAAAAGAACAATCTGCCATGAATTCCCAATTGTTCTTAAAAAAGAAGATTAGGATCATAGGAGTGCGGGGTGCCCAGGCGGGCCGCTCACCGTTGGAACTTGATTTTGCCACCAATCCACTTGGGATGGGCCTAAAATATCTTGTAATGTGTTGTCGGCAAATTGGTAGATTGATGTGGTCAAGTGTCGGGTTTTGGATCCGAATTCACACTTCCAATAACCACCCAATGACCTCCCTTATGAAAGATATCAAGGATGTGGAAGAGGTGAATCAAAGGTAAAGTGTGGTATCAATTTGGCAACACTTCGTTGCTTAAAAATGCTTCCAACCTGTCCTCTTTTGGGTGATGAAGCTCACCAATTTATAGACCCAAGGGGTCTCTTTGGATGGGCATGCAGGGGCGCCACATGGCAGCCATGCCTTCCCAGGAGGGAGGAGATTACCCCCTTGACTTGCGCTTCCATGACTACCCTTGTGATAGTCCTCTAACATTCAATTTGCTCACCTACCCATGCATGCAATACAGGGATCATTAATTGACTATCCTCGACTACCATTTGGTGTAATTTCTATTTTTTTGCGTTGAACCTGGAATTCGCCCTACCTAGGAACGAATTCAGAATTCGTCCCTGTGTGGGGCGAATCCCTTTTTGAATTCATCCCATGGTGGGATGGATTTGGAGCAGAGTGTCTGATGGTGCCAAATTGCTTTTTGACCTTAAAAAATTGCTATAAAAGTGGTTAGGACCACTGTTTAACCTCTAAGGGCTGCCCTAGGGGCTATGTGTGTCAAAGTGATCAGTGTTTGCAGCCACATAATTGGATTGGTGCTGTTTTGGTGTCTACAGATGCCCCTTTTTGGGATGCATTGTGCATGGCGCAGTGCCGAGCAAAAATAAATAACCAAAGCACTGATGATTAGGGTTTCTTGGTAACCTAACCAACTTTTGATGCCCCACGTATGAAAAGGGCATGCATTCTTGAATCCTTGCTTCATATGAGTGAAGGCACTTAATTCAAGTGTTAACATTTTTCGGTGAGGCATTACTTGACCTTGGACATTGATCTGTAATGAATAGGCAAAGGGCGCAACCTTTTGTCTGTGAGAACCTTGAGTTCATGATTCATGAAATGCCATGTGATTTGATCAGATTGTCATTATTGCTTGTTTACTGCACCAAGCAGGAGTGCAATTGTCTTTGTCAATGATTCTTTGAATGCATGCCTTTTTCTTTAATTGGGTGTGTGTTTGCTGATTGGTGACTAAGTGTGACTACCCCCTCAAGCAACGGATCGATGAGGGAATGACATTCATGAGAAAAGCAACGAGTCACTTGACCCAAGATGACATGTGCAAGGGTGCCCTTAGATGGTTTAGCATTAAGTGTGTGCAATTTTTTGACATTTAGACCTATTTTTGGTGGGTGGTAACCCTTTTTGTGATGCTTTTTGGAGCTAAAATTGGCAAAAATTCATCCTCCCGTGGAGCGTTCCGGCTATGGTAGCCTTCTTAGGGAGGAGGATAGTGAAAATTTGTGACCCCAATGTCTGTTTTGCATGCCCGGGATGTCAAGTGCAATAGCACTCTCATCGAGAAAGTTTATTAGCTGTTTTAGTGCATTTTTGTTCAATTTTGTTGTTTTTTGAAATTTTTGCCCTAAATTCGTCCTAGGGTGGGACGAATACCAGCTTAGAATTCATACCAAGGTGGGACGAGCACTCACTAGAGTGCTCGTCCCAAGGGGGAACATATATAAGCTCAAAAGGCCTATTTAAAGGCCAAAACTAGGGTTTGGGCTCATTTGCATTTGAATTTTCTTGCGATTTGGAGCTCTGGGGAAGAGGAGGTTAATTCTGCGAAGCGAAGCACTACCAAAATTCTCCTAACATCATGAGTGCACAAAATAGATCGAGCGGCAGAGTCGAAGCGAGACCAGTAAGTGCTCCCTAGTGTTATTATTTTTGTTTAAAACTGCAAGTGTTTTGTTTAATTTTCCTTGTGATGATGTTTTTCAAAATTTTAAAACTGAAACCCTAAAACTAAGCTGAACACAACCAAGACTTAGTGTACAAATAAATGACAAACATAGTGAAAACCTAGGTAAAAAATTGTTATTTTGCTTATAACTAAAACCCTAGGATAAACGGAATGTAAAACCCTAGTTCTTAGGTTGAGCTGGTCAGTTTTAAAATGTAGGTTAAAACCCTAGGTTTAAAATTGTTATTTTAATTTTATGTTGTTCGTGCAGACGTTTTAAACTTAAAATACAGAGATCCTAAGACTGACAAATAGGACTAACAAATTATTATGTTTTTGTTAATTAATCAGTTTAGAGTTTAAAAACCCTAGGGCTGACAAATTAATTTTTTCTGAGTTTTTGTTTTGTTTTTGAATTCATCAGTTAGGATTAGAAACCCTAGGACTGACAAATTAATTTTTGTTTTGTTTTTTATTTTATTTTATCAGTTAGGATTAGAAACCCTAAAACTAACAAATTAATTTTTGTTTTGTTTTTAAATTTATCAGTTAGGATTAGAAACCCTAGGACTGACAAATTAATTTTTGTTTTTGAATTTTTGTTTTGTTTTTAAATTTATCAGTTAGGATTAGAAACCCTAGGACTGAAAAATTAATTTTTGTTTTTGAATTTTTGTTTTGTTTTTAAATTTATCAGTTAGGATTAGAAACCCTAGGACTGACAAATTAATTTTTATTTTTGAATTTTTGTTTTGTTTTTGGAATTTATCAGTTAGGATTAGAAACCCTAGGACTGACAAATTAATTTTTGTTTTTTTTTTAAATGTACATTGGTAGACAATATTGTATATTCATGTTATTGTTGTACAGTTTTTTTTTTCATGATTTTAATGTTTTTGAATTGTTTTCTTTTGCAGGTGGTTAAGAGCCAGTACCGTGTACCCACTGCTTTTGCTAAAGCACGAGGGGTGCTAACTGTGGTAGACTTGGAGTGTCTTGATGCCCTTGGGCTCAAGCAAGTGGCTCAACAGGAGCCTATGGTCAGGGATCAGGCTTATTTGATGGCCCTAATCAATCTGTGGGATCGTCGGACCAACACCTTCCATCTCCCAACAGGGGAGATGACAATGACCTTGGAGGATGTCTATCGGCTTCTACGGATTTTGATAGATGGACTGTCGATCAGGACATCATCGTGTGATCAACGGATAGCTATACTGATGCGATGCTTTGGGCATGGGGAGGAGCTGGGTGTGGAGGATCCAATGGAGAGGGTAGAGGGTGACTGCCAGATTGGCAAGATTTTGGTCCGATGGTCATTGGAGAGGGGGTGTTGGGAGTGAGGCACGCATTCCTTATGGGCCTCATTCCCAACATGCTGCTACCTAGCTCGTCAAGTGTGAGGTTCTTATGGAACCTATTGGATTTGGTTTGGCAGTTGGTAGAGTGCCTGATAGAGGCACCGCTAATCATGATATGGGGACAGACGCTGTTGGCATAGCTCTATGGTGAGCTATACGAGGTCCGCTATCAAAAGCAAAAGGGGATTAGCTGTAGCTATCTATTGCAGAGCTAGGCTTGGCAACACATAGCAATGGAGAGGCCGGTCGGGTTATCATGGATGACTCGGGCAGAGATGGAGGATAGGGAGATAGGCTATGTGGTTTTATGGCGATGATCTGGGGAGTAGGGACAAATTCGATGGTGGGCAGGTGTCATAGGGCACTATGACAATGCCTTCACTTGGCTTACTCCAGGGGAGGTGCTCTGGTGCCCCTATCAGAGACTGGAGAGTGGCTCCAACGGGTACATAGATAGCAGTGGCTGATTGGGCAGCACAGGACCGAGCATGAGTTCTTCTCCTACAGACATGTGACATGATAGTTTGGGGTACACCAGGGGTTTCCTGGTGAGCCCATGGTCTATCAATGTCAGGGGGATGATAGAACTCTAGATCAACCAGTCATCATGCCATTGGGCAAGGATTTAGATGCGATGATCGACGTCCTAGATGTGGATGATGTCAGGACTATTATAGAGTATGACTAGTGGTGGGTACTATGGTGATGGTGGGGAGAGGGGCCACTAGGAGGCACGAAGGTGGTAGCAACGGGCGGGGAGGGTGCCAAGGCACCAGGGGATGATTGGGGAGCTCCTCGGGAGGATGCAGACATGGTGGAGGTGGAGGATGAGGATGCAGATCTGGGGGTTCTGAATCAACTGGAGATGCAGGACGTCCTGGAGCAATGGGAGCCAGAGCAGGCTGGTGTCTTGAATTTGCCTATGCCTCAGGAAGGTTTGGAGGAGGTGGAGGCGAGGCTCAATGCTGAGATAGTACAATTGGAGGACCTACTACAGGTGTGAGATGGGAAGCTAGGAGAGGCTTTGTAGGAGATATATCTATTGCAGACTCAGTGGTAGAGCGAGAGAGCACATAAGTGGTGTCTCATCAGCAGGAGGGGGATACTGATACTGCATGGGAGAGGGATATCCTAGAGACATAGCTGGTGGAGAGGGATAGGGTTTTGGTGCAGCGTGACAATGCAGTATCTTACTACCATTGACAAGAGGTAGAGTGGGATCAATAGGAATCAGATTGGTGATGGAATCGACTGGAGATGGAGGGAGAGATTATCTACCTTGGTGGGTGAATACCTGAGCCTATTGGAGGTGGATCGTCATGCCAAACCAGGGGCAGTGATACTAAGCAGTCAGCATCATCTCATCACAGGCGGCTAGATGAGGGAGGCACTAATGGGCGCGATGCAGGGGCAAGTAGCAGTCATGCTGAGAGCTCCTATAGGACCCGCACTACAGGGGGTAGTTCTCGTCGCATTGATCCTATGTGATCATGGTGGCCGATGCACTAGGCTTGGGGGTTTTGAGTTTTTGGGTTTTTGGTAGTGAGGTCCAAGGACCGATTTATTGTAGCCTGCGAGCATTTTTTTTATGATATATATATACAGACAACTCTATTTTGTTTATGCGAGTGATGATTTGATTTTATGCATTATGAGTGATGAGTATGGATGTATGCATATTAATTTATTTCGATGGATGCATATGTTATGATGAATGCAAATGTTTTTGATGTATAGGTGATATGCAAAATGTAATGGATGAAATGAATTTGTGTTGTTTGGTTATGGCACCATAGACTGTTTAGGACTTTGTGATTTTGTTTTTAGGTGATTGCTATGGTAAATGACTTTGCATGTATACATGTGGTTTTTTGTATTTTCTGATGTTAATGTGAGGATGAAAAGTAGCATAGTTTGTTTAGAAATGTAGCTAAGGTTTTCTGAGACTCAGACATTTTTAACTCACTAGCCATGACTGTACTTTATCTTACAAGAATTTTGAACAAGGTATGAATTGGACTTGTCTTTGACCAAACTATTTCACATCCCTGTGTGTGCAATTGAGTTCATTTATGTGGTATTTGTCAAGATACCACCAGTTCCAGATAGGCTATCAACCAAACCTGTACTGAGGATCACCTAATTAGCTCCACTAAATCCTTTGTTGTATTTAGTCAGATTAATCTTCGGTGCTATCTTGGATACCATAAGCTAGCTCATCCACATACAAACATTGATCTGTACACAAGTTAATGTGACAGATATATCGTCATGCGGGAGGTTTACTACCAATGACCGATAGACTATCCACCCAACCGATACTGAGGTTTGCCTCATGACCTATCAGAATGCTGAGAGTTCCAAGGATTCAAGTTCAACTCCCTTATTTTCTTCAATTGTATTGGGATACTTGCTCATTGGTAGTGATAAAAATCACTATTTATTTTTATATATTTTTCTTTTGAGCAAGGGATTTGGATTTTGAGTGATAAGAATCACTATTGTATGTGCTTTTTGATGTATGCACTCTAGTGGTGATGTCAAATTTTTGGAGTTTTGACGTTTTGCAAAATTTTGATGTTTGCAACTTTTTTTTTTGAGACCTTGGGATTCTTGGGGAATTGGGTAGGGAAGATGCTTGTCCTTTTGCCAACTCTCAGCATTCTTAGGGTCATTCACATAGGGGGATGAGCAAGATAACTTTTTCACTTATGGTGACCTGGATTACTGTGCAGGTTTCATCTTTTGTTCACACAACTTGGGAATTTTTATGTGTTTTAATTTGTTTTTGGATGCTACGTAACAAGGTGTGATCCAAGTAGAACTCTACCTTCATAAAATCTATCTGACTTGGTACAGTACATGGCTAGAAAGAAAAATGATGACTGAAATACGAAAACTCTTGATACATTAAAAGACCACTAACTCTAGTGTGGTAAAAAGTAGTAGAGTAATTACAGTCTATGGAAAAATGTGGAACAAGGTGGACTAGTAGAGTAATTACAGTCTATGGTGCCTTTGACCTGTACGACCACAAATATGCAATGTATGGGTGTGATGCTTAATGCAGCTACATATTTTTATTTTTTTTGATGGATTGATTTTTGTGAATATGAAGATGAGATGCGAGAAGAGCTCTCTATTGATGAATTTGAGCATGCTTGGAAATGAGATGTAAATTTTTGTTGTTTTTGATGATTTTTTTGTTTTTGAATTTTCTTATTTTTGACCAAGCGATTGTGGGAATCCTTGGAGCTTTTTGGGATTGACCAAGCGATCATAGGAATCCTTGGAGCATTTTGGGATTGACCAAGTGATTATAGGAATCCTTAGAGCATTTTGGGATTGACCAAGTGATTATAAGAATCCTTGGAGCATTTTGAGATTGACCAAGCGATTATAGGAATCCTTGGAGCATTTTGGGATATGGCTCTCTTAGATATGGAATGGTCACAAATGACTAATGTTCAAGGGTTTTGTTTCCTTGATTTCGTCAAGAGAGGCTAGCTGGTACGTCTTGGGTCCTATTTTTTTATCAATTACATATGGACCTAACCAATTTGCCACGAACTAGAGTTCTATTGGCAAACTAGAGTTCTATTGGTTTTCCTTCAAGACCAAATCACCAACCCGAAAGTCCCTTAGGTGAACTTTCATGTTGTAAGCTTTCTTAAGTCGCTCTTGATAGATACATAAATGCTCAAGAGCATTAACACGTCATTCATCAAGTAATGTAAGCTGGTCTAACCGGGCCTGCCACGCAGCTTCATCATCGATGAACTCTTGCATTGATATGCATAGGGAAGGAATTTCCAACTCGAGAGGCATGACTGCCTCGGAGCCATACACAAGAAAAAATGGAGTTGCCCCAGTGGGCGTCTGAATGCTAGTGCGATAAGCCCACATGGCAAGTGGAATTTTGATGTGCCAATCCTTATGACTATTTGTGACCATGTTTTTAAGGATGGCAACTAGCATTTTGTTTGATGCCTCTGCTTGCCCATTTGCCTGCAGATAATAGGGTGTCGAAAAATTGTGCTGAATTTTGTAATTTGTGGTAAAAGCATGCACATCTTTGTTCTTGAATGACATCCCATTATCCGAGATTATTTTGGATGGAATACCAAAATGACATATGATGTTATGCAAAATGAACTCCACTATACGGGGTCTTGTCATAGAGGTAAGCAGAACTATTTCCACCCATTTGGTGAAATACTCTATGGCCGTTATGATAAACGTGTGATAGCCTGACGACGCAAGTGAGATATTTCCAATTAGATCGAAGCCCCACTGCAAAAATAGCCAAGTAGACTAGAATGTATGCAAGTCCTGGGAAGGTACGTGCATCAAATTGGCATGATGTTGACACTTCATGCACTTCCTAACATATGCGCAACAATCTCGCTCTAAAAATGGCCAATAATAGCCCATGCAAAGAATTTTATTTGTGATGGCCATACACTGAAGTGGCCACCACTGTACCATCGTGTGCTTGGGCGACTGCCCAAGTGGAATCTTGCTGGTCCAAGCAATGAAGGAGGATTCCTTCATAGCTATGATGGTACAAAATGTCTCCTATCAAGACAGCCGCTTTTTGCTTGAATGCTCACTTTGTGGCATGCATCAATCTAAGCAGGAGATTACCTAACTTGAGGTAGTCTCTAATGGGTAAATATCAGTCCTACTGATCGAAAGCCTCAACGGTATGAACAACCAATCCCTCTTGAAGTTCATCCCTAGAAAACACTGAGTGTGAGAGAACTTGTAATAATAGTGTTGTGTTGCTATTAATGGGAGTAGGGGAGAACAAGGACCCCCAGTTGGCATGTTTCAGACGATCATGGATTCGAGAGAACTTATTCAAGGATGGTTCAATCTAGATCATGTGGATTCTTGGCATCAAGTCAGAGCTTGCACGCTCCATCATAGATTGTGATAGGGTTTTGACTTGAATGGTTGTCATATCACCGAAAAGGTCTTGTGGGATTAGTGACCCCAAGGAGGCCATTGTGTCCGCAAAACTATTCGATGATCGAGGGAGTGCCTTGATGTTGTACCATTCAAGTTTTGCCAGGAATTTGTCCACAAGGGCTTTATAAGCATGCAAAACTAGGCATTTGCATTGGAATACCCCTTTGACTTGATTGAAAATTAACAGCGAATCACCAAAGATGTTTAGTCATTTGATGTTCATGGTGATTGTTGTCTGAAGACCTATGAGCAAGGCTTCATACTCTACATTATTGTTGGTGCATGGGAAATTTAATTTAAATGACAGGGGCATTGGAGCACCCTGCAGTGTGAAGAATACTATTCCCACACCACCACCTTGCTCACATTTAGAACCATCAAAAAATAGGGTTATGTCAGCTTGTGACTCAGGCTCATTAGAATCTGGTGATTTTGAGACATGGAAGACCCCATCATCGGGTAGTTCTATGACTAGAGGCTGATCATCTTTGAGAGGAGCCTCTGCTAGTTGATCGGCTATGACCTGTAATTTGATTGATTTCTATCCAATAAACTCTATGTCAAATTCCATCAACAACATGATCCATTTTGCCATGCGACTACTATGATAAGTACGACTCATCATGTATCGCAATGGATTCTCCTTAGACACAACATACGTAGTGTTGCTCAACATGTAGTGGTGTATATTTTTGGTAGCAAACACCATTGCAAAGTAGTGTTTCTCGATGTATGCATAGTTAAGTTCATAACTAACCAGGGTGCGGCTAAGATAATAAGTAGCATGTTCTTTGTGAAGTTCATTCTTCTGGGCTAGCATGGTGCCTAGTGCCACCTCAGTAGTTGAGATGTATAAGTAGAATGACACTCCTAGTCTAGGTGGTGCCAATACTAGCAATGAATCCAAGTATCATTTGATGTCATCAAAGGCTGACTGGCACTCGTCATCCCAGTGAAATGCTACCCCCTTGTGCAATAATTTTTTCATGGGTCGGCACTTGTTAGATAACTATGCTATGAAGCGCTTAATTGACGTGACCTTTCCCTGTAGACTTTTGAGCTGCTTAATGGTAGTTGGGGAAACCATTTCAAGGATTGCCTTGACTTTATTTGGGTCCACCTCAATGCCTCACTTTGAGACTATGAAACCCAAGATTTTTCCATATGTGGCGCCAAATATGCACTTCTTGGGATTCAGTCTAACTTTATGCTCCATGAGGCGATCGAGGATCTTGCTTAAGTCATCGAGATGATTTGGGCACAAAAGAGACTTGGCCAACAAATCATCCATGTAATCTTCCAAATTTTTATGCATGTAATCATGGAAGAAGTACATCATGGCATGTTGGTAGGTGGCACAAGCATTTTTAAGGCCAAAGGGCATGAGCTTATAACAAAATGTCCCCCAAGGCATTGTGAACGCCATTTTTAGTTGGTCCTTGAGATTGATAAAAATCTGATTGTATCCCAAGAAACCATCCATGAGGGATAGCATTTTGTGACCTGCTATAGCGTCTACCAATGCGTCAATGCTTGGCAAGGGGAAATAATCCTTAGGACTCGCTTTGTTTAGATCTCAAAAATTAGTGCATATGCAAATCCTCCCATTGAGCTTTTTGATGAGCACCATGTTGGACAGCCATGGCGAATAATCCATGCATATGACAAACTATGCATCCAACAAATTTTGCAATTCATCTTTGACCATCAAGGCAACTTTTGGGTGCATCTTACGTAGTTTTTGCTTAATTGTCTTTATTGTCGAATCAAGCGTTAGATTATGCATGACTAGCTGTGGATCTAGCCCCAACATGTCTCCATATGACCATGCAAAAACCTCCTTCTTCTGTTTGAGAATGGCAATGTAGTCGGCTTGCTCTTCAGGGGATAAGCTTACCCCCAACTTGATAATCTATGGATTCATTGGATCCATGTCGATGTCTACGTCAATCATCTCCTCGATGGACATGTGGGATCTGTCCTCAAACTGATGTGGAGTTGGGATCAAATGGATATCATTAGCTAAATTTAAATCTACATTGGGAACCTCGGGTTCCTCTTCGACATGAAAGATATCTTGAGTTGTCCTTGGGGTAAAATGAGGCATTTTATCGAAAGGCCAGTACTATGATGGGGACGGAGGTGAATTGACGTGATCCCAGTCAATGGCATCTATGTCTAGATGCAAGGACCGTGCTGGATCAGCCAGATTACGGATGGGTGCGGTCAAGTCAATGGAGATCATGTGGATGAAATGATTTCGGTCTCCATTACCGTGGGTGTGATGACTCAAACATTCTAGATGTTCTCTATGTTCTAGATCTGGTTCTATAGGTACTGGCATGAATGGATCAGCCCTATGTGCTAATAGGAGGACAAGGTCTGCCCTCGACACTGATATCACCCTAGGGTCTCGGAGTGGAAGGTGCTCTTCGTGTATCCAGAGCAATGGGTCCAACACTTGATCCCACCATGCTGGGTCTACGTACCACTCGTGCCTTGGAACTATGCCCATATATGCAAATATGTCATTAATCTCCAAGGGGTATCATTGTTGCATTTGTCACATGTGGTTGAGATAGGCCATCTTAGTTTCATCTTCTGAATCACTGTCGGAGATCCAAAAGCGTTCATTAGCTCCAACAACTGCTTGAGGCATATGAGGCTCATCCTGCTCAAGCAAATTAATTTGGCCCCATTGTTTTTGGTCCATGCTCCGTGGGGGGACCTGATTCTCTTGACACGATACTGGATCGATTGGAGCCTCTAGAGGGAACAAATTCAAAAATATCTCTTGATAGTTATTCATGGGAATCCCTTGTGAGTGATCACTATCGGATTCAAAGGGATCATATGACACTAGTTCATATTTTGATTCATCCTCCGAAGATCCTTCTGGACACTGCTTATACCTTCCTTGAAAGTGGGTTACCAAACTTTTGCCTCTTTCTAGCAAAGGAGAAGTTTTATTGATGTTAACAAGGGTGGTTGTTGACCATGGGAGGTAATCTCCCAATGAATATGTTGTATTTGGGTTGGCATAAGGATCTGATGCCAATCCACCCTTGTTGCCTATTCCTAGGCCTTGCATGTTTTCCACCAAGATGTCTAAGGGTAGGGGGTGGTTGAACCCTACTCCCGACTTGTCATAAGGCATTTGGTATCTTGTTTGGCAAAGGACATGCACTCCTTGCTCATACGTACCTATCCCGTATCCATGCCAATTGCATTGGCCAAGATATCTCAGAGCGAAGTCCAGGTTAGATAGATAGTTGACATCTTCTACAAAATGCTCTTCGTCCTCATCCTTTTGCATGCATGGCTCAGCACCATGGTCAAGGCCCCCATACACAAAATTTGTCTAGTTCGGTGGGTAGCCTAAAGGAACAATTGTCCCGATGGGGAGGCGAGGTCTCCCCATGTCTTGCACTAACTCTAGCACGGTCGTTGTTATGACATTCCACACTAGATACTCCCCTAGGCCCGTACTGGCCATTTCAATAGTAATTTTTGGTGATTGAGAGGGAGGGAATAGAAGCTATTCTTGAGTCCATTCCATTTTGGGTGGACTAGGAGCTTCAACTTCCATTGTGCTAGGTATCTCTTAAGTTGAGATGGTTGATATTGTTGGCAGTGCCTCTTGTAGGGGTTGAGCCTCTTCCAGGATTTGCTTCCCTTTGTCCTTCTATTTAGCAATGATAGGTTGCATTGGTAATGAAGGAGCTGACGATGAAGATGCTCCTAGCTAGGGTTTTGATGGATTATTCACCAGTGGTGCTTGCGGCATCAGACCATGTCTAGATGGATTTAACTAAAAATCCAAGTGCGTCGATGGGAGGGTCGATTGCGGCATCAACTGCATCGCATTACAATATTTGGGGGGTTCTAAGTCCGTCGAGACTACATGTACTTCCTCTTGAAATGCACACTTCAAGCACTGGTGAGCAATCGAAGGGATACAATTCATGTCCCTGATCCATGGCCACCCTAACAATATGTTGTACGCCATCGTGCCTTCCAAAATATGGCACAATGTAGATATCATCTTTTGTCCTACCTGAATGGGTAGAATAATTGTGCCAACTGTCGAGCATATCGCATCATTGAATGCTCGCAGTGTGTAAGTGGAAGCCGTGATGTGAGAGGCTGGAAACTTTAGATGTTTCAATACTGCTATAGTAATGATGTTACTGGATGACCCAATGTCTATCAACACCCTCTTATATGAGATCCCATTGACCCGCACGATAACGTGTAGGGGTGGATCTGCCATGTCATCAGACACTGATTTAACTTCATCTTCTCGAAATGTAATGACTGGCTCCATGCATCATTTTACATGTCCCACAAAGTTATTCAAGAAATTCACTTCATGGGGCTACAACTTGATGGTTTTCAAAATCTCCATGAGAGCCTCTCGATGGGGCGTTGATTGCTGTATAAGCTCATATATGGAGAGCCTAGCCGATGTGGTCCGCAAACTCAACATGAGTTTGGTCTGTATCATGGACATGGGTCTAGGCAGAGGTATCTACACAGGGTGTTGTTGATGTTGTGACGTTGATGGAACCTCTCTTGTTTCTGCCTCGGGGGCAACTCCTGGGTATTTCTTGTTCCTAGTCACTATGCTTATCATTCCCACATACCCTTGCATGGGGCAATTCTGTTGCACCTCATTGACCTAAAGGGGTTTTGCCTATGCCTCATGGGTAGGCAAGGGGTCCTTGAAAACCCCCATCTACTGGTTGTTTGGCGCTATGGGGTTGTCCACTGCAAATGTATTATTGTCAATCAGGTCTTGTATCAATCCTTTGAACTTCCAACATGCGTTAAAGTCATGTCCCCTTCGCCTGTGGAACCTACAATACAAGTCCTCTCTATATCCCTTAGGCTTGGGAGCGTTAGGATCTATGGTTTGAATCTCTGGAAGGGTGATCAAGTTCGCCGTTGACAAGAGGTCAAATAGGGAGTCCCTAGACTCTACTAATTTTGCTCCTAGTTTTTATTTTCTCTTTCATAATTGTTAGGAGGCACTGCCTGATAATTAGCCTTTTGAGGTTGTATTTCTTGTGCAAGCTTAGGGACATTTATAGCAACTTGATTAACGACAATAGGTTTTTGTTGCATAGTCCCTGTCTTTGGGTTCTTGTTCCACTCTTTATTTTTAGGTTTGGCAATTTTGCCATCCTATATTTTGATCTCTTCGATGATTCTGGCTTGTGCCAGAGCTTCTTCTAAGGTGGCATATTACTGCAGTTGCAATAGCATAGATATCGATCTCAAACAACTTTGTGAGAACATTTGTGTAAGGTCAGACATAGGGGGAAGGTAGGGTACCTTGGAAAGTAGAGTCCTCCATCGATTCCTATAGGCCGCCATGGTCTCCTCCTCATATTGCTTGAGGCTATCTAGGTCACTCAGTGACGCCTTCTTCTTGGTGTTGAAGGCGAAGCATTCAAGGAATGCATCCACTAATTGATCCAAGTTATTGATGCTATGCTTTGGCAACTGGGTGAACCAATCCGAGGTAGGGCCTGCGAATGTGGTTATAAATGTCCTTAGCAATAGCGCATCATTATCCTGAATGCCAAAGCATTGGCTTAGGAATCTTGTCACATGCTCTTGGGCATCCTCTTCACCCTTAAAGACTACCAACTAAGGCAGCTTGAAGTGTTTGGGGTAAGGAGGTGTAGGCACTAACGAATGCATAGGGTGACTGCGGAGTTGGTATAACGTGGGCTTTTGGGGCCCAGAAGCTTTGGTTTCCATAGACTCCAAACACTCTAACAGTGCTTTGTATGCATCAAAATATTTAATCTCTTCCTCTTTAGTTTTATCCTGTTGTGAGTTGTGGGAGACTTGAGCCCTATGGGGGGGTGGCCAAATAGCAACCCCTCTGCCTTGGTAGGGCATTTCGGCCCCCTCTACTTCTTGTTCATACTCCTTGTAAACTTCCTAAGGAGTCTCTGGGCGAGACCTATGACCCTGATTAGGTCACCATGGAGGGTACCCATCGTTGCTTCGGGGAGTGGCCTTCCTCTCAGGTCTATGGGGTCTCAAAGGCAAAACTTGATGAGGTCATGGAGACCTATCCCGCACCAAGGGATTATGCCTCTCATATGGTTCTACTCTTTGGGTGTGAGGGGTTGGAACCCTCTCAGGTAGGTTATAAAGCAGCTCATCTATTTGGCGTTGAATGCACTCCTTGTTAAGGTGGTATAGACACTCTAGCTGCTGCTGATCTTGCTCAAGCCGCATGATTTGAGCTTGGCAGGTGACATGTCTGGTGACTACCAGGTCAATTTGGTCTGCCATCTTTGGCCTAGGAGGCTTGAATGCCTCTCCTATGCATTTTCCTCGGTCATGATGATCTGAGATCTCAATTGATTGCTTCCCTCTATCGAGGTTGGCGGCATTTACCCGAGGCTCTGGCCTCAGTGCATAACCAATTTATCTAGCAGGTGTGGAAGTGCAAGGCTCCCATGCTATATATTTCTCTTGAGGAATGTGATGGTCTTACTCGTACTCCCTTTCATAGGTATGAAATGGGTGGGTAGAGTTAACTTGCCCTATTTGGAGAGCCTTGCGCTCTGGGGTTTGTCTATTGGTTCTAACAGTGATGGGAGGCAAAGGAGGGATGCCATAGTCACGTGGCCTCTCATCAAGGACACTATGCCTCTCTAGCGATTCATCGTGCGATGGCCACTCATATCTAGCTTCTAAGGGAGCTCTTCTATCTATGTTGAGTGCCACGTGTAAAGATTCTTCTCGAAAGGGGCTATGATGAACGGGTGTGTCCCCTAGAGGGGTGTCCCTATAATTCCACCTTGACATGGAATGATGCGGACTCTCTTGTGGGTCAGACCACCAAGGTGGTATGGCCAAGTCCTTAGGGCTAAAGCGGAGGCAACTTGTGCCCTCTCCTTGTACACTTTTCGTAGCTTCTGCCCTTGATTGGGCTTGGCTACGAGTGTACACCATGGTGGTGCTCTTCTACAAGCTAAGAAAATTTTTATCTCTTTTATGATTTTTTATGCTACACTTAAATAGAAAAGAACACACACATACACAAACGGTGATTATCTTGTTTAAAGGTTGAAAGTGTGTCCTAAAACTAGTTTAGTGTGTTTTGTTGTTTTTAAGGTTTTTGTAAAGAAATTTTAAAGGCTATTATGGTTCCCAAAATTGGTTGCCCCTTCGATATACCATTGCCATATCGATATACCAACCTCTCTATATACCCGCCCTTACATGAGGGAAACTATAGGTATGTGAGAGCAGATGGTACGTGGAACATAGGCGGTACGAAAGGGGGATTGTCCTGTTTATGACACCTACCATAGAAGACTTATCCTCGCGTGCTAGGAATCACCCCAACGACACTCGGTTAGCTTTCGTTAGGATTTATGTCTAACAACAGTGACAATCGGGGTAAATGAATGCAAAATTCAATCCAAGGTGGTGATGAACCCACCATTGGTCTTGATTAAGGTCTGGGATCTTATGACCAACTCCTTGGTTTAAGTAACCACGTGATGTGTGGGGTTCATTTTAATTTGCAAAAAATGAAATAGGCAAAAAAAAAGGATACTTTCCCTAAGCCATACAAAAACTAAAAATCAAAAAATAGAAAACAAAAATTTGACAGAGGCTTGTTAAAAATCCCTACCTCTTCTCTGCCCAAAAGGATGTTTTTGATTCTCGGCCCTAAAACTACATAGACAAAAATTCATCTCTGGGTGAGACGAATACTAGAACAGAATTCGTCCCAGGATGAGACGAATTCGAATTCATCCTAGGGTCAGACGAATTCCAGTACTATATTTGCCACAGGCTGGAATGAACAACAGTCAGAGTTCAAAAAATTGCACCTGTAAGCAAGAAAACACAAATTTCTATTAGTTTCTTGATGTCAAAAAGTAGGGGACAGTGTCCCACCATGATCGCCACTGAAAACACGATATTTTGGAAGTTGAAAAGAAACACTAAAGCTATGCAATGCAAAACAAAATGTAACACTTTAATCCTAGAAATTTGAAATGCATGAAATAGGGAAAAGAGACGAATTGAGACGAAATGAAAGAAGTATAGAAAGCACAGCCATTTTTATTTATACTCTCTCAATATCGGTTACAAAGACATCTCCTGCCTTTTCAGGGGCTAGGAGCGTTAACATGTTTCGGTTACAATAGTGACTAGTGATCCTCCTTCCGCGTGCCCACATGTAAAATGAGCAGGCCAAAGTGTTTCCACCGCTGGTGTGAATGAAGCTTTGATCCTTGCTATTGCTCCTGCATTCAAAGAAACAAAAAAATCGTTAGTAGCACCTGTTGCAAAGATGAAACATTTTTTCTCTAAAAACAATGAAGGATGCATGCATGAAATTGAATAAAAGGATAAGTGAACTGAATCAAAATAGTCTGCAAATTTCACAGAAACAAGGGAACATCACCAGAAGATCACTGCAAATGAAACAATTGGGAAATTCTTCACCTATTTGAATTTGCTCCTGGGCGAGATGGATTCGACTGTAATTCATTTTGGGGTAGGACGAATTCACCTGTGACAAAGCGCCGAAGTGATACTGCCCCAAATGTCACGTCTAGGGAGCTCCAAAAGACCTACAAACATGGGGTTAGCTAATTGGAGGTATTTTGGGAAGACCTAGATGGTCGGATTTCCCCAATTTGGCCTCCATCAATGGGAATTTGACGCTGCTACCTGCAAGTTAGTGAGGACAACAAAAGCGATAAAACATGATAATATTTGATCAAAGCATTATGAAATCACAATTACAATCTATTTAAGCAGCATAATATGGAATGCAAAATAAAAAAATGACAAAAAGAATAATCTACCATGAATTCCCAATCATTATTAAAAAATAATATTATGCTCGTAGGAGTGTGGGGCGCCCGGGCGGGCCGCCCACTATTGGAACCTGATTTCAGCACCAATCCACTTGGGATGGGCCCAAAATCTCTTGTAATGTGTTGTCGATGAATTGGTAGATCGATGTGGTCAAGTTTCGGGTTTTGGATCCGGATTCACACTTCCAATAACCACCCAATGACCTCCCTTATGAAAGATATCAAGGATGTGGAAGAGGTGAATCAAAGGTAAAGCATGGTATCAATTTGGCGGCACTTCATTGCTTAAAAATACTTCCAACCTGTCCTCTCTTGGGTGATGAAGCTCACCAATTTATATACCCAAGGGGTCTCTTTGGATGGGCATGCAGGGGCGTCACATGGCGGCCATGCCTTCCCAAGAGGGAGGAGATCCCTCCCCTGACTTGGGCTTCCATGACTGCCCTTGTGACAGTCCTCTAACGTTCAATTTGCTCACCTACTCGTGCATGCAATGCAGGGATCATTAATTGACTGTCCTCGACTGCCATTTGGCATAATTTCTCTTTTTTCCTGTTGAACTTGGAATTTGCCCTACCCAGGAACGAATTCAAAATTTGTCCCTGTGTCGGGTGAATCCCATTTTGAATTCATCCCAGGGTGGGATGGATTTGGAGCAGAGTGTCTGAAGGTGCCAAATTGCTTTCTGACCTTCCAAAATTGTTGTAAAAGTGGTTAGGACCATTGTTTAACCTCTAAGGGCTGCCCTGGGGGCTATGTGTGTCAAAGCGATCAGTGTTTGTAGCCACATAATCAGATTGGTGTTGTTTTGGTGTCTACAGGAAGAAGCTAATCAGAAAATGAGAAAAGCATATTTCAATTATAAAAATTATCTAAAAATGAGAAAGATGAGCTCATAAAATGGAAAAGTGTTGGTTTCATGAAAAGAGAAAAGGAAAAAATAAGAAACCTAAATGGGGATATTAGAGTAAACAAGGGGTAAAAATAAATCTAGTTATCAAGGTGGTAAATTTAGAAAATATGCTAAAGAGTTTCCCAAAATATAGGACCAAAAAATAATGGTCTAAGGAAGAGAAAGAGAAATTACATCCATGAGTAGAAATGAAAACAATAATAGAGGCAATAGAGCTCCATTGAGTGGATTTTGGGTGTGCAATTGGGATCATTATGCCAAAAAAATATCCTCACAGAGCTGATATACCACCAAGGACTTCATAATAAGCTAACCATATAATTTATGAAGCTATAGGTAATTTTGAACTCAATGGTCAAATTACTCCTTTCTTATTAAATAGAATTTTTTCTAGTAAAAATGTGCAAATTTTGATTGATAGTGGATCAACTGATAGTTTTATATCAACTAGATTAATGATGGATCCACCTGTTAGGACTAGATTCTTACAAAATGGTTGGAAGGTAAAGTATGAATCAGGGTAAACTCACCGTTCTAACTAGTGTCTCTTTGATTCCCGCATTGTTTTGCCACACAAAAGGATCTACTGGTATCTATATGTGGCACCTTTGCATGTATTTGAAATTATCTTGGGAGTGTATTGGTTAAAAGTGCATAAGACCCTTTTGAACTTTGAGGAAACATGGGTGGAATTTGTGGATGAATCCACTCAAAGGATTAGAATTAATTGTGGGTGAAGAGAAGTAAAACCCCATATTTTTCTTGTAATGCAACTTACAAATGTTATTAAGAAGAATGGTATGGTTTTCATAGTAAATATGAATAGAAGAGATGAGTCTGAGGAGTCTGACATCTTCCAAAAACATTCAATGATAGGTGCATTCAATGATGTATTTCTTGAGGAACTATCGAGGTTACCTCCTTAGAGGGAATTTGAAATTTCAATTGAGTTATTACCAAATGCAACTCCAATTGCAAGGTCACCTTACAGGATGACTTCTATAGAGTTGCAAGAGTTAAAAATACAACTACAATATTTGCTTAAAAAGAGGTTAATAAAACCTAGTGTGTCACCCTAGGGAGCTCCTATTATTTTTACTAAAAAAATATGGTACCTTAAGAATGTGCATTGATTATAGAATGCTGAATAAGGTTACTACAAAAAATAGATATTCATTACCAAGAATTGATGATTTATTTGATTAACTAAGAGGATGAACCATATTTTAAAAAATAGATTTGAGATATGGATATCATCAATTAAGAATTTAGGAAGCAGATACTTCTGAAACAACATTTAGAACAAGGTATGGGTATTTTTATTTTATAGTCTTAGATTTTGGGTTAACCAATGCCACAATCGTGTTCATGAACCTCATGAAAACAGTTATCAGAGAACAACTGGATAAGTTTGTGCCAGTATTTTTGGATGACATTTTGATTTATTTCAAAAATAAAGAAGAGCATGATCAACACCTGAGAACAGTGATTGGGATTCTTAGAAAGAATTAATTAACTGAAAATATTATCAAAATGTGAAATATACTCCACAGGTGCACTACCTTAGATATATTGTCTTTTCTATAGGAATTGTAGTAGACCCCAAGAAAATAGAGGTAATAATTGATTGGATAGCTCCTACCAATGTCTCAAAGATGCAAATTTTTATGGGACTTGCAGGATATTATAGGCAATTTTGCAAAGTGTTTTTGAGAATTACCCAACCTATCACAAACCTTCAAAGGAAAAAAAATCTTCTAGTAGATAGAGCAGTGTGAGAAGGCTTTTCAAGTTTTAAAATAATGATTGATGATTGCACCAATCCTAAAATTACCTAATCATAAGAAGCAATTTATAGTTTGTACAAATGCATCGATCAAAGGATTACGAGGGATATTGATCCAAGGTGACGTAGTAATTGTTTATGAGTCTAGGAAACTCAGGCACAAAGTATGTCACTAAAAATTTAGAGCTGGAAGCAGTGGTACATGCTCTAAAAGTTTAGTGACATTACCTTTTGGAAAAATTATTTGAGATAAAGATAGACCATCAAAGTCTGAAGTATATATTTACTCAACCCTTTCTAAATGCTAGACAATGACATTGCCTAAAAATATGATTTTGGGATTGAGTACATTAAGGGTAAAGAGAATAAGGTCACTGATTATTTGAGTTGAAGAGGGTGTATAACCACAATGAAATTTTTTAATATGATATTTTAGATCAAATTAAGATATGGCAAGGAAAATATGACTTTTGCCAATCGTGTATAGGAACAGATGGATATACAGTAGATAAGGATAATTTTTTTTTGGAGAGATGATTTACTTTATTTTAGAAATAGGTTGGTGATACCCAATATAGGAGTATTAACAGAAATAATCCTTAGATAGGCACATAAAACTCCCTACTCCATGCATACAGGAAGTACAAAGATGCGATATAATCTAAAGAAAGCATATTTCTAGTATGGTATGAAAAAGATATTACCAAATATATGGCCAAATGCTTGGAATGTCAAAAGGTGAAAGCAAAAAATCTGCATCTAGTTGGAAAACTATATCCACATGATATACCCACATAGAAGTGGCAGGTAGCGTCAATGGATTTTATAGTGGGGTTTCCTAAAACAAGGTTTAGGCATGATGTAATTTTGGTAATTATGGCTAAATTAACTAATATCAAGACGATGCAATTGTTGTAGCAAGTAATTTTTCCAAGGAACTGGTAAGACTTTCGAATTTCCAAAAGTTATAATATTTGATAGATATTCTAATTTCACTTCTAAATTTTGGTAATCTCTGCATCGAGCATTAGGGACTAAATTGAATATCAATAAAACTTATCACCCAGAAATAGATGGCCAAACTGAAAGGGTGAACCAAGTTCTTGAGGATATGTTGTGAATGTACTACATTGATCAACATACTAAGTGGGAAGACTACTTATATCTAGTAGAATTTCCATATAACAATAGTTTCCATGCCTCACTGGGTATGGTACCCTTCAAAGTTCTGTATGGGAGAAGGTGCAGAATTCCGTTATCTTGGGATAACCTAGAGGATGGAGTAGTGATTAACCCAAAAATGATAATAGAAATAGAAGAGGAATTAAAAATATTTTAGTAGAAGCTAAAAGAGGCCACAAATTTCCATAAGAGCTACACATACCTCAAAAAAATACCGAGGGAATATTCAGTGGGATACCGAGTATTCTTAAGGGTAAATCCAACAAAAAATTCAATCAAATCTTTCGAACTTAAATCTTGATATGTGGGTCTATTTGAGATCATAGATAAGATAATGTCTTTCATCTGTCTTTCTTTAGAAAATATATTTCTGATCCTACTCATGTTTTGGATGTTTCCAATCTTTCGATGACTAATACATTAAGGATTGAGGTGTGACCTATTCACTTGCTTGGTTTCTGAACCAAGAATTTGGGAAAATGAAATATACAACAATATTGGGTCCAATGGGACTACTACTCAGAAAAAATGCTATGTGGGAAGATGTAGCAGATTTGTAGCAACAATTTCCCTATATTTTTTAGTAGATAGAGATTTTTTCATACACTTTGATAAACTTTGAGATATGTGTATAAAACATGTTTTTTGAGCAACTGGGTAGAGTAGATTATGATTGTTTTGGTATTGCTATGCAACATATATCGACTTTAATGGAAATGTATATTCTATTTTCTTTATGACATAATAAATGATGTGATTATATGGTGATCATAAACAAAATTATGTGTCTCTTTATTATGACAAATATGTTGGAAATAATTGGGATTAAATGGAAAACTAAAATTTTATCTAGTGTTATTGCGTAAAAGTAGAAGTTAAACAATTTTTATGAGTTTTTATTTTACTTCACTTAGCTTTAAACAAAAAGATGATGTTTCTCTCTAGTGAGGAAGTATGTAATGACCCTCTTCACATGGTTAATGATAAAGAATAAAATATGTAAATATTTACCTTTTCTTGTGAGACAAGGTACTGTTGATAGCTTCTATGAGTGCAGGTTAGTCACAAAAAGGCAATGAAGGGAAGAAAGTCAGTGGAAAATATAAAAAGGAAAAGTGATAATTCATCTCACGAACACATGGGTAGTCACATATGCATATCATTTAGGTGTATTATTGCGTGATTTAAATTGGTTTCAATATTGTGTGTTGGTAATGAATGAGAAATTTGTTTTGGTGGCTATGATGATGGGAGCCACTACTTTGAAAAATACATGTGGTGGTTTGCTATTGTTGCATGAGCATGTATATCTAATTTATGAAATACTTTGTTGTTGGCTTGTGTGATTAAATATGGTAAAGAAGATGTTTTAGTTTTTAAAATTACCTTTAAATGGTTTGAACTAAGTTTACCTTTATATTGTTATGATTCTACAAAAAGGTGATTTTTATAAGGAAAAATAAATATAAAGGAAAATGATTATTCTATCCTTTATATTTTTAAAAAGAAAATAAATTTTATGCAAATGTATGATGGTTGTGTTGATCTATTCATATATTTGTATTTAAAATATGTATAAATTTATGGTGAATAAAAAATAAAGGATAGTGAGGCTCCATGCATGGTTTTGATGGTAGATGGCATGGGTGGGTTTACAGCTGAAATTCCCTCCACATCAAGCACAATGCTTTTCTAACCTTGTTTATTTGTGGAGGGTGAAAAGTATTTTATCCTTCATTACTTGTTATTTTGGTTGAACTTCAAGAAAAGTATAATTATTGTTTTAAAACTTCATTAAGTGAAGAACCTAATGCTAGCAGAAAAATTATTGTTATTAATGGATATGGTGGTATGTCGGGAATATGGAAAATATCCATCATGAAATATAAAGTGCATTCAATTGAGAATGGGATGTGGGGAGGAAAAAATGCAACACAATGAAAAGAGAAGTGGTTTTTTGGAGGTAGTCATGTAGTGGATAGAAAGAGGAAGGATATTTTAATAATAGGAAATGACTATGGATTACGAAGCATATCTACAGGTTGGTAATAATATTCTTACTCTATGGAAATGCTATTAGAATTCCATTTATGACTATTTGATCCATTGGTGTGTGAAAATGAAACCTTTGGTTTGTGGAAGTGAAATAGCTGAGTGATTGTGATATTTTATGAAATAAAATATATGATAGATAGATTATGTGAGCATAGAATTTTTATTTTATTTACTAACGTGAATGTAGAAAATGATGGCAGTGGAAAATTTTGCTTTTCCCTATTCAAAGACTTGTTGCTTAATAGCATATTGCTTTCCGTGTATAAAATGTATTAAATGCAAAGGATAGCTAGAGTGGTTTGGTTGTTGCGATATAGTTTATTGATTATAGAAACATATTGTAGCTACTACCAAGATATGGTATCGTAGTTTACTGTTGAAAGAATGTGAAATGATAAACATTGTTTGTATAAAATTGAAATGTATTTTGGTGTTACGTAATAGATAAATATAATGAAAAATTTTGTGATGATGTTGTATGAGGGGATTAGTGAAGCCCAATACATTTCTATGTGAATCTTGATTAAATTTAGAATACATGTTAGCTACATAATCATTTTTGAGCTTTATCTGATCCTTTACGGCTTCATTCAAATTATGGTAAGAGTATTGAGGCTGCAATGTATAGTGAGTATCATGAAGAAGTCTCGAATGTAGGCTAGTAGTTGGAACCCACACTGTGGAGGTAATGAAACCTAAATATATGTGCAAAACCCTTTATTTTGGTAAGTAAAACTATAAATATTGCATGGAGGATATCTAGTTGGGAGCTTGGATTGCTAGTTGTTTCACTGTAGCATTAGCACCATCTTGAGAGGTAAAGTATGCTATAAATAATAAACATTTTAAAACAAGATTAGTTCTTACATGATTGTGGAAAGAACCTATATGTAGAATCCTTCATATTATTGAAAAACTTCTGTGAATTGTGACATGATGTGTTGCAGCTGAATTATTTAATTGAAATGCCTAGAGGTATGTTTATATATATGTTTTAGTTTATTCTGTTGTGTAAATTTGTATTCCACATATTGTTTAATGAAGTTGTTTTATATTTTAATTTCTAATTCCTTGATAACATTGGAATGATGTATGAGGAAGCTTTGGAGTTTGTTTAATTATGTTATTTTTATAATGGAATAAAATGTCATGTAGGAAATTTATGCCCAAGGATGTTTTTTAGATGAGTATTAGTAGTTTGGTTGGTGATGACAAATATGGGTGTCTATTTGAAAACTAGTCATACTTTAACTTAGTCGAAAGTAGAAGCTCTTGGGTGTGCAAAAAAATTTCGGTTGCAAGATAAACATATCTACCTTTTTATTTTGTAAGGCAAAATAGGTTTGATATGGAGTCAACTCCTTAATTTAAAAATAAAATATTAAGACCCAAGGAAAGTTAAAGCGAATATGGATATTAGAAATGGATTATTTGCTATAAATAAGACTATCTTGAAATTAAAGGTAAATGTAACTATAGAAAAATAGTAGCTTTTTGTTTAAGAGATACCTTTAGATGGTACCATATATCAAACTCTTTTAAAAGAGATATTCACCATACTCTTATAATATGAATTTGTTTCAAAAGGAGGTAGTACCAATGCAAGATAACCTAATTAATTAATAGAACAAATAGATGTTTTATGAAGTATTGAGTCTTTTAGAATGACTGGATCTAAACCTTAATTAAAATATTCATTTGAGAATATAGGGGTGCGGGATAGATCATGGTAGCTGAAGGCTAATAGGAATGGTCAATAGAAGACTCGGTTATCTTAGAACAAAAAGTGGTATGGGATACCTTTTTTAGTTTTTTCTTGATCAGCACTATTATAAAAACCATTCTTCTCAAACTTTTCCAAGAATGGACACAGGTTTTTGTATGGGACAAACCTTCGTGAGTTGTGATGGTATAGGGTAATGAACATCAAGGCCCAGGAATGGACATGGCGCTAACTGCTTCTAGAAAAATAGAATTACCCATTAGTCACTAAGGCATAATTACACTAATCACTTTAACATTGTGTATAAACAAGTTGATTGGTTTGTCGAAGATGTAGTATGTGAAGGTTAGAGAAAGAAAGTGTCCCCCCACTAGGTTCTATAGGCCCTAGAGTATAACCCATGTCGTGGTTCAGTCCTCATGTTGTTATATGTAGCTGATAAATGAGATAACCATTACCACTGAATGGCATGTTCACGAGATTTAGCTAATCTCATCCACTTGGGATATTGGTTGTAGTAGTCTTGAACCCAAAAATGGTATTTTGTGCTTGTGTTATACTATAAATAATAAATTGAATAGATATAAGGGATGGATTCTAATGTTGTTAACTCTACCTACAAACTGGTTTGAAAGAAACATTTATAATTAGAGTATTAAAACCTTTAAAAAAATAATATTAGATTATGACTGTTCTTTTATCGAGCAACTAGGTGAGTGGGTTATTACAATTACCATGATAGGTTGCTCATTAATATGGAGTGATGACAATTTTAAAAGTAATATTGTTGTATACAATATTTCAAATGTGTTACATATAGTAGTAGACTTAACATTTTTATAACCATGGACTTCCAAATGATGAGCTATTGTATTTTAAGACTATTAACCATGGACTTATAGATTATCTATTAAATTTTAGGGATTTATTTTATTCTATTGATGTATAATTATATTTTATTCTTTATGAGATTATAATGATCCAATTTACAAGTATAATATTGTTGTGTGCTTAATAATTGTTATCCTAATATAAACTAATAATGTTAAATGGTATAGACTCAATCAATTTGTACATTGAAATTAAATAAAATTACCAATATTTTCTCTTAGCTTGGGTGCAATGGATTCATGCTCAATGGTTTTTCAAAAAGGGTATTGTTACAATAGTTGATTTCTTTTCTTGCCAGACTAGGGATTGGATCCCATTGAATGAGTTCAAATGCACCTTCAGGCTAAATGGTGTAGATAAAGATACATATGATGATGTTATTGCTCTCACCCCTTTTTCTATGTTGCATAATATTGGTGTGCACTCACAACATCCTTGAAGGTTAGACTAGAGATGGCATTTTGACACTCCTTTGCTTAATTATAAGGGTTGTTTGGGGTGTAAATGGTTATCTTCTCATATTCATTTTGTTCCTAAGATCAAGAAGTATTGGAAATTATTTTCTACAAGGACTAGATGGAATTCTATATTTTAGAATGTTTGGGCTACTTATGTTGATCCCAAGAAATATTTTTTTGCATGATGTTGATGTGTCAAGGCCTTTCCTTGGGGAATATTTTGAAGCACCTTGGAATTCATGATCCTAAATATCTTCTTTTTGGTGTTCCCGAGTCTTATAATCACCTCTTTAAGAATTACAGAAGATCTAGGCAAGTTTGAGAATGGGTTTTTTTGTGCTCCATTTACAGCTACAAGAATTTATTAACCCCAAGCTCTTCTTGGGGAATATTTTACTTTGTCTATCATGATTTTGAAGTGTGGAAGGTTTTCAGGATTAGCCTATTATTTCATATTTGGAAGGCCTTTTGTCACATTTACTCATGCTGATATTTACTCTTTCATATTTGATTTTTTTTAACAATGTACGCCTTTTGTTAAACAATGTACGCTTTCTATCAAGTTGTTATAGATTTGGATCATTTGTATGTTCTTATGGTGCACTGGACCAATGATCCATGTACAGTCAACCAGATCCCCATAGATCACTCTTCTCAGGAGTATTTTCAATCTTTCTCTCACCATAAGCCTCCATCATATGCAATAAGTGCTCTTGCAAATAGGAATTGGTCCCAACCCACACTAGTCAGGAAGCATCCTAATGTTGACATTGCTTATTCTGTCGGGACTACAAAGAAATGAAAAAAAGACACAATGTATTTACAAGTTGTGTTACAATATATAGGCATAAAGACTATAAGGGAGATACGAAAAGTGTCATAAGCTCTACTCCAAGTGTCAAAACGTAAGACACAACTCCAACTCAAACTATAGATATAGAACAAGTGGTAGAAGACAAGTGTCAAACTATCAAACTAAGGCATAGTGCACATTATAATAATAATATAACATTCCCCCTTAATGTGCACTATCCTAACTATAGAAAGAGGAAATTAAGTCAACATTAGATAACATTCCCCCTTAATGTTGACTTCTATTACATAGATAGAGCAATTTGCTAAACTGAGAAAACTTATCTTTCCCAAGGGACTTGGTGAAAATGTTTGCCACTTGATATTGAGTTGGTACATACTCCATGTGTATAATGTCTTCTTGGACCTACTATCTAATGAAGTTATGATGGATCTCAATGTTCTTTGTTCTAGCATGGAAAACTAGATTTTTGTTCATTCTTGATGGTGCTTTGATTGTCACAATATATGTAGGTTGTATCATGTATGAATAGCCCAATGTCCTAAAGTAATTGCCTTAACTAAATTGCCTCCTTAGTTGCATCAACTACTGCTCTATATTCAGCTTCTACTAAAGATAATAAAATTATGTTATGATTCTTTATGCTAAATGAAATAGAACCCTAGCCCAACTAAAAGCAATAACCTGATGTTGATCTTCTAGTTTTAGGACAACTAGCCCAATATAAATATATATAGCCAATCAAATAAAAATCATCACTTGATGTATACATAAGGCCATGATGAGGTGTGGCCTTAAGGAATCTCATAATCCTCTTAGCTCCTATCCAATGGCTCTTCTTAGGATCCTGCATGAATCTAAAAATAAGGCTAACTGAATAGCAAATATCTAGTCTAGTTGAAGTTAAGTAGATCAAACTTCCAACTAGATGCTTGTAAAGGGTGTCATCAACCCTTTCTTCATCATCACTATTGATCAATTTCAACCTGGTTTCCATGGGAGTGAGAGAGGGCTTACACTCTTACATGCAAAACCTCTAAAAAATAGAGTGAATGTATTTAGCCAGTGAGATAAAAATCTTACCAAGTTGTTGCCATACCTCTATGCCTAAGAAATAGTGGAGGAGGCCTAAATATGTCATCTTAAAATTCTTGCATAAGTCCTCCTTGAGAAATATTATTCCTTCTATGTCATCACTTGTAATGAGAAGATCATCCACATAAAATATAACCATAATGATGCGATTCCTCCAATTTTTCACATAGAGAGTAGATTTTTCTACAGATCTAGTGAAACCAAGGTTGAGTAAATAGGAGTCAATATTTGCATACCAATCTCGGGGTGCTTTCTTCAACCCATATAGATATTTCTTCAATTTGAGGACTTTTTTCATGGCCTTCAACTGTGTACCTTTGTGGTTGTTTCACATAAACTTCCTCCTTCAAGTAACCATTGAGAAATGCACTTTTAACATCCATTTGATATATTGGGCTTCATCTATTGTGGCTTGAACCAACTTAGGTAAAGGATTGGATGATGTTGCTTGATCATTAGATGGAGGACTAGGAGGATATAGAGGACATGAATCACTTGTGGGAAGTTCTTCTTGTGGATGAATTTCTTGATTTATGAGTGAAGGGGAAGGACTAGAGGACTACAAAGAAATGAAAAAAATACACAATGTATTTACAATTTGTGTTACAATATATAGACATAAAACCTATGAGGTAGTTATGGCAAGTGTCATAAGATCCACTCTAAGTGTCAAAATAGAAGACACAACTCTAACTTAAACTGTAGACGTAGAACAAGTGGCAGAAGACAAGTGTGAAATTGTCAAACTAAGGCATAGTGCACATTATAATAATAATATAACATGTTCATCCCATTAGGATGGGGGGTGGGATGATGTTCAACTTGTTTTTCCTAAGCCAATTTTTGGTTGGAGCAATGCATGTACTGAAGGACTTAATCGTTATGTAGAGAGGTGGATTTCCATCCCATAATAAGTAGTAGCTTATGTAGGACAACACGCCAGGGCACACTACTCCATATGATAAGATTTATTTGATGTAATGATCATCAATGATCATGATTAATAAACTTATGTTTTGTTGATAGCTTTGTTTACTAACCCTTGTCAATGATGGTTAGTTTGATTCCTCATGGGATGTGTTAACCCACCCACTATTTTTTTATTGTAAAGGATGTTATCTTAAATTAATATAAATTTATTTTTTTCATCCAAAAAATACCAAGGTTTGAATATTTCCAAATAATACACATAATTATAAAAAAATTATTCTTCATATAAAAAACATATTTCAATCTTGTGTAACAATTTAAATAATAATATTTTTAATAAAAAAATTATTTTTAATTATTTTTTGATACATAAAGGAATGTCGGTGGCCCGGAGTGAGGAAGACCCCAATGGATTGGGTTTGGTACCACTGTCATCAAGCTGATGCATACTCAACGAACTCAGGTCAGAATACTACATTTGCTCTATACTGAGAATGCTCGCAAGGTTTGAACCTCGGTATCCTCCTGATAAATGCCCATATTCTTACCAATCCACCTTACCATCGTAAACATTTTATTTTTTATTATTATATAATAATAAAATAAAATTTAATAATAAAAAACAATATCAATATTATTGCATACATTTTTTACAATAATCAATTTTTTTTTAACAAAATAAAATAAAAATACTTAAAATCGATTCATAATTCAAACATGGATTACTTGCATATTTCATAATGATCAATATTTTTTTAGCAAATAGCAAAAAAGAAAATTATCCAATCATAATTACAAAATACCTACATCCATATACCAACGGTAAGTGGGTATGTGTCTAATGTAAGTTCGAGGATTAAAAACTTTTGTATAAGTTTTTATATTTTAAGATACATGAATGTGGTGATGTGAGTTTGCATTGTACGAGGATATAAGAAAATTAATTGTATATTAACATATTCATTTATAATAAATTAAATTTTATAAATTATTAATCCATTTAATATGTTTGTATGTATTCAAATACAGGGTTGAAGTTTTCAAACTCTCAACACAAACAAATAAAATCAATTCAACTAAATATATATTTTTTTAGACAAACAAATGAATAATATATATTATTTTTTAAAATAATTTTTATTAAAATATAAAATAAAATAAAAATAAAAATATGTTTATATGTATTCAAATGGAGGGTTTAAGTGTTCGAACTCTGAACGCAAACAAATAAAATTAATTCAAATAAATATATATTTTTTACATAAATAAAAAAATATATATATATTTATTTTTTATTAAAATATTAATAAAATAAAAATTAATCAAAACGCACTATAATAGAGGAAATAGATTATTATTATGAAGGTTGACCAAGTTTCCAAGAGACTTTGAAGGACTCATAGTTTAAAAACTCTTTTGCTACTTAGACATTAAAAATAAACGGATTTTGTCTATAATGTGATGATTTTTTTAAATAGATGAAAAAATTTGTAACATTGTTGGATGTTGTTATTAATTTTATTTTGATAGGTTAATTAGGGCAGACAACCAACAAACACTTCGCTACTTGCATTTATCTACCTTCCAATCTATTTTGATTTGAGTATGCCATTAATTTAAACTTTGGACATTTTTAAAGAAAAGCCAAAGCCTAACCATTGTGTTATCCTTGGAGAAATTTTGAATTTAAAACACATATTTTTATAAGGGGTCCTCGCCCCCTAACATCTGGTTTGAACATAGGTATTCCATTGAAATCCAAATACTATTCCCCATGAGACTTAAATTTAAGTTTACACAAGCTTTTAAACTTGGGTTTATTGATAAAAATCCAAAAACTTATTTTTCTTCATTTACATAGGAGAGTTGTCACTCGGGATTTGTATCATTATCCTTGGTCTGGTGCACTCAGGCTGCCTCAAAGGCTAGGTGGATTGGTAAGTGCTTGTCTGCCCAGTTATTTACCAAAAAGACACAAGTTTTGCAAACAGGCTGCCCTCAAAAACTTATCACTAAAATAACTTTCACGCATAATACAATATCTTTTATGAATATCCTTTACAAATAATTCATCCAGGGCTAGGTGAATTGGTAAGTGTTTGTCTGGACAGAAATTTACTAAGACACCCAAGTTTTGCAAATAAGCTACCCAAAACTTATGACTACAATATCCTTCACGAATAATACAATAAATCTTAATTGTAAGACAAATTCGAAAGATAATTTATTTATTTTGTCTTTTATTGTAAAAAATCAAACTAACGACGAGACCATCATAAAGGAAACATGTTATTAGTATGAAGGTTGACGAAGCATTCAAGAGATTTTGAAGAACTCTTTTGCTACTTAGACAAGAACCTACTGTAACGAGGGTTGGATTTTGTACATTATGCAATGGGTCTTAATCGTAAGACAAATTCAACGAAGGGTTAGATTAAAGGTAATTTACCTTATTTTATTTGTTATATTATAATTTATATAGATAATTAGAATGAATTGATAAGTGTAGGGTTTAAAATAATGGAGGATAATTTTTCATCAAATGTATTCCACCTTGTTATTATTGACTTCACACGAAGGGAATCATTTATTGCTCTGACCAAACATATTTCACCTTGTTATTGTTGACCCAACATAAACGGAACCACCGGTCACTCCGAGTTTGTACCATCATTGTAATTCTGGTGCAAAGGATTCACATTACTACCTTTCTAAACCTAAACCATAGGGGTTCCTCCTACCAAACCCATTCCACCTTGTTATTGTTGACCCAGCGTTTAGTCTAGCGTAAAAGACATAGATCAAACTACTAACTTTATACACGGATTTCCCCATAATTTAAACTGTATGTCTTCTTAATAAATGTCTGATAAAACAAATACTTACCAACTCACTAACTCTTAAAAGAAACTTATTACGGTGAAGGTTAAGAAATGTACAAAAGATTTTGAAGGCCTGAAGGTTAAGAAGTGTACAAAAGATTTTGAAGGACTCACATAGTTTAAAAACTCTTTTGCTACTTAGACAAGAACCTACTCTATACGATGGTTGGATTTTGTACATAATGCAATGGGTCTTGATCGTAAGACAAATTCAACGAAGGGCAATTTATCCTATTTTATTTTTATACTATAATATGTACAATTATTAGAACTTATACTATAATATATACAATTATTAGAACGTGACAAATTGATCTAATAATAAACTCATTTTTATTTATCCTAAAATCTCATGCTATCCGGCATAGCTTTTCGTCCTTCGGTTGAATCTTCTTACTGTTGACATTTGGTGGAAGAAGAGTCATTTCTATTCAAAATTCCAACAATTTTCCACTCAAACGAGGAAAAACCATTGGCCTTTAAGTAGGCTTCTACACAAAAATGTCCGGTTCACACCCGAGAAAATGAAATGCATAAGTGTTCTACAAGGACTTCAAATTCAAACCTTGCAATAGATATGTATTAAAGTAAAAATAAAATATTCAAAATTAATTATAAATGTTTCTCCTAGGGAGGATTTCAGGAGTAGGAGAAGACTTGCCTTCTACTTCTCGAGGTTTGAGGGGGCTGGGATGATGTGGTTGGCGTGGCACTGGGACCTCTACTTGCGAGTTGAGTTGGAGGTATTTCAGATCTTCTTCTGGGAATCATAGTTCTCGCATCTTGATTGTAGAGATTTTGGTAATCCGATTGATTATTTTCGTAGTTTTCAACCTTGACGGCTTCCCAAATCTTTTTGCAGTCCCAAAAGTTGATGTTTTTCTTTTGAGGAACTCTGTATAGGGATCCGATTGATTATTTTCGTAGTTTTCAACCTTGACGGCTTCCCAAATCTTTTTGCAGTCCCAAAAGTTGATGTTTTTTCTTCTGAGGAACTCTGTATAGGGCTGGATCCGGTTGGTTATTTTTGTAATTTTCAACCTTGACAACTTCCCAAAGCTTTTTGCAGTCCCTAAAGTGATGTTTTTCGTTTTGAAGAATTGAGCGAATTTGGTGTTCAATGAGAGCGACCTTAAGATACCTATGAAAAGTAGCATAACAATTAATTATATCATGTGGCTAGTATGAGAAGCTATGCAAATTGTTTTTCCTATGTTTTTTAGCCAATAGAGTCCTCTACATAGTATTTCATATTTTCACATGATGTACTTCCACTCGAGGTAGGTGGAAAAAAATCATAAGAACCATGTTCAAATTTTAATGTAGAAATTCTTAGATCCCTTGGTTTAGGGGTATGAAATTTCTACTCTATATCTTAACAAAATGAATCATCTTAGCCTGGACAAACTTGCAATCAGTTGTTTTTCTTTTTTATTAACAATTTTCTTTGTACATTAATAACATAATGTAATTTTTTTTTTTATAATATCTTTAAAACTTCATTAGACCTCTAGCAAGAATATTTAGCATAAAATTGTCTAACTATATGTTGTAACTGGAAAATTTTAGAATTTTAAATATTTATTTTTGATATTACCTTTTTGTCATGAAAATAGACAACAACAAAGAACAAAGGTAAAGGACATAGTGAATTTGATTATTCTTCTATGATAATTGTTAAGAAGATAACATAAATTTTTTATTATATTTTTAAGAACACTTACAAACACAATGCCTCAATTTATTTATAGAGTCATTAAAAAAAACATACAATGAAATGAAGGTGACATAAGAACCAAAAATATTATTATTTTTATTTATCAATCAAAATATTTAATATGCTTTTAAGAACAAAGGTAAAGAACATAGTGAATTTGATTATTCTTCTATGATAATTGTTAAGAAGATAACATAAATTTTCTATTATATTTTTAAGAACGCTTACAAACACAATGCCTCAATTTATTTATAGAGTCATTATAAAACATACAATAAAATGAAAGTGACAGACTAACCAGAAATATTATTATTTTCATTTATCAATCAAAATCTTTAATATGCTTTTAAAATTAAAGGTGAAGATCCTTTAAATATAATTACCATGATAGCTTGCTCATTAATATGGAATGATGATAATTAAAAAAATAATATTTTTGTATACAACATTTCAAATTTGTTACATATAGTAGTAGACTTAATTGTTTTATAAACATGGACTTCCAATCATAATTTTAATTATCATACCTACTTTGTACCAACGTTAAGTGGTATGTGTCTATATGTAAGTGCAAGGATAAAAAACTTTGTATAAGTTTTTAAATTTTACATTACATGAATGTGGTGTGGTTAGTTATGTGAGTGTGTATTGTATAAGGATATATGAAAATTAATTGTATACTAAAATATTTATTTATAATAAATTATATTTTATAAATTATTAATTCATTTAATATGTTTATATGTATTCAAATAGAGGGTTTAAGTGTTCAAACTTTGAACACAGACAAATAAAATCAATAGAAATATATATATATATATATATATATATATATATATATATATATATATATATATATATATTAGACATAAGATATATTTTATCTAAAAAATTATAGATATAATAATATATTTATTTTATTATTTAAAATAAATATATCATAATGATTTTTTGTTTTGGTGTTATATATATATATATATATATATATATATATATATATATATATATATATATATATATATATATATATAT
This sequence comes from Wollemia nobilis, assembly GCA_028583015.1. Lineage (NCBI taxonomy): Eukaryota > Viridiplantae > Streptophyta > Pinopsida > Araucariales > Araucariaceae > Wollemia > Wollemia nobilis. Next base: position 8,902,677 of record JAQPPZ010017209.1, on the reverse strand, counting down.
ATAAGCGATTAATCAACAACAAAAAAAACATCCACTCCAGGAGATCAAAAAGGGTCTAGATTTCAATAGGGATCATGAGCCAACCAGACCAAAAAAAATTCAATCATCAAGACCAAAAAATAGGTTGGGAAAATGACCCAACACCAACCAAAAATATTACAACACAAAGGAAAATTCCCTTATTTATTAGGGTAACATCTAGGATTTGGTAAAGGCATTCATTCCCAGGGAGACAATCTGCAAAAGGCAGTCCTAGAGATGATTCACATCCTCTATGAATTCAATAGCTATCTTGAGGGTATCTAGAATGGTCTTTTATTTCTCATAAATAATTTTGAGCACCTGCACCAAATTGCAAAGTGAATATATCTAGGAAAAGTCACAAGCTCCCAATACTTTAGGTCAAACATGATGCTTCACCTCAGATCAAGCTCTTGAACCACAAAGGCCTAGCTTACTTTTCAATTCCACATCAAGTGTTTTCTTTTTTTACAATATCCTTGACTACCTATTCTTCTTTCCCTTCACCCATTTTAATGTCATAAAGAGATAACCTTATTTATTACTATCCTTAGATCTACTGGAAGTTTTTATAGCACTCTCAATATAGATGTAGTTCAATAGGATAGGTCTTGACATCCTATACCAATGTAGTTTACCTCCTCTTACTCACTTAGAAGAAACTAAAATCTCCTTCAAAAAGTTCTGAGAACGAGGTCCCAAATTATTTGAACATAACTTCGAATCACTAGAAGCAACTTGACCTGAAAATGACTCCTTTGGTATTGATAAATATAAAGGTAGCAAAGGTTTGTTCTCTATGAACTTGAAGATTTTTGCCATATCCATATATCTTTATGAAGCAATAAATTCTACAATAAACATAACCAGATCCTGATGTAATGGATTTAGACCTATCTCATTTTTGATATCTAACATAGATTTCTTTAAGAATTGGAATATGAACGTAGGGACATTTGTTCCTTTGTCTCTTCTCAACTGATTGAGGAATATCACATGGAATATTTTGACTACTTCATGTGATGGGTCCAACATGTATTCCATGATTACTAAGATCACACAGTCCCACAGAGGCTAAATTTATTTGGCCCTAAAGTTGTTCTGCTCTTTCAACAAAAAAATCCCTTCATCTAGAAAATAATCCAATTTCATTAATAAATAATATCCATCTTTGTTATGATAGTTCCCATCTAGTGAGAGACCTGTAACCCAAGCTCCAATTTATTCATCTATCTTGAAGATCAAGTTATTAACCCAAATCATACCTTCACACCATGGGAAAGCTAACCACCTAGAGAGAAAAATATTATGGTCATGGATTTCCTTAAACACCTTAGAATTCCACCTCAATCTAGGATAGCAACAACCTCCTCATATGCAACCAGGGAAGCCAGCTCCAAATGGAGGTTTGAGTTCATATATCATGATTTTGAGCTCTTTTGCATCCCTATAACATCTAACCTCTCCACTCAGCACCCAAAATCCATGAAGAATAAAATGATCCTCAAAATCTATGGCCATAATCGCTATACAATTTGGAGAAGATTCTCAATGAAAACCTGCACACAAGTCAAGGTCAAATAATGTAACTGGGCAACAAAATCGTGAGCACTAATCACCATGGGAAATGAAGAGCAAGGCCCTAGGGATCAAATTCAACTAGAATAAGGAAATCATAGTCCAATATGATAATAGTAAGGATGAAAATCAAAACCAATAAGGCTCATCAAGGTCCACTGGACTACACCCAATGCCATGTGAAACCATGCCACCTTCCAAGAAATATAGAAAATCTAGACCATATCGAAACCAGGAAACCCATCCTGCTAGGTAAGTATTCATGTGTAACTCCAAAAGATGAGGCACTTTGAACAAAATAAGTACACTAGCAAAATTATTCACTAATACACCCAACAAGATGTTAGCAAACACAAATAAGAATGTCCAGATAAAGAACCTGGGGAAGTGAGTCCAACCTCTAGGACCCACCCCAAAAATATCAAGAGTAGTTAGAGTTAAGTATGTCATTCAATTCCTTAGGATAATTAGATATCCAGTTAGACTTTCCCATTTGACCAAACTCCAGTTAACCAAGAAATATACCTCTATATTACCTTCTCCCTAGATGTGGGTGATCTATACTTCATACATAGTTGGTAAAATCCTTCTTGTCTCATTAACTAAATTGAAAAAAATACCAATTAGAAGACTTAATCAAATTTAGTAAATTTATTAGACTAAATGAGTCCCCTTTCTTGACCATTTTATATAGCCTAAGTCTTGCAGAAGCATCACCCCTAGGAAGGTATCTCTAGACTCAGCAAATAAGAAAAATTGTGAAGAGAGGTGTTCAAAAAAAACCACAACCACCCTGCCATTCTTGTCTCTGATGAGCCCTCCCACCCCAGCTAACCCAGGGTTTCCTTTATAAGCCCCATAAAATTTAAGTTTCACCTAGAAACTTGGAGGAGTAGATCATCTAACATCTAATCTCAGGTTGGGGGTCTAAACCTACATCCTTGAAATGAGTAGGCCAAGGGAGTCCTCCAAAGCTACTTCAAAAGTAGTAGATCTCTTGTTGCTCTCACCGCGCTCTTTGAACACCGTGCTCACATTTTTAATAACACACCATAGGGATATAAAACCCACCTTGATGGGGGTATGCTTGAAAATTTCAAATGCATAGGCATTCATTTTTTTCCATATACCCCATAAAATATGTGGAAGGAGTAGTTTTTGTAAGCATATGAGTCTATAAAAATAAAATGGAGGCTCCAACTATGATATTATCTCCCTGATAGTGTTGGGGAAGACCCAAATAGCTACCATAACTCCAAGAACCACCTCACATACTTCTATAAATAAATAATATGTTCTAAAGTTGTGATCAGTCAATCCTAGGTCTACTTCATAGAGGTAAAATCTATTGGGAATAACCATACCCCACTTCTTAAGTTTTTCAATTGAAAACAAAAATTTTAACTTTAGGTAGAATATTTTTAATCCAAATTTTATTGTAGGGACTCTGGAAGATTAAATTTGATTCTGACTATAAATAGGTTGAACACACATATATGTTCCTATCTGGATCTCCTATCCAGACAATCCTATATTCCTCATCCAAGTGCAGTACAAATTGATGACTTAGTAGATCAATAATTTTCTCTCCCAGAGATATCACCTCTCTATAATATAAAATAAAGGATTAAATATTCCAACTCTTATAGCTAGTGGTCAAAGAAATAAAGTCTACCAATTTGAATCGGCCCAAGGATCTATACATTGGCTAAAAAATGGAGAGACTTGGATATGAAACCAATGGATAGTCTACAATCCAAGAGTCCTTCTAGAAATATATGGACATCTTGTTTCCTAAAATCTACCTTCTATACTGGATGAGAATGGGGTGAGTATTTAGTAAATTCTATCAAAAAGGGGAACGTTCAGTAGGTAAAGGGTCTAAAAGGAGGTCCTAAAATTGATATTTCACCTTCATTGACCTGAACTAGTCCACTTAATCATTCAATACCACCTTCCACGATTGTTTGGTAACCAAATACCTATGCATTCTTTGAACATCCTTCAAACCCAACCCTCCTTTGTACTTATGGCTGCAAATCTACTCCAAGGATACCTAGTGAAATTTCCCTTTCAATGTAGGCCCAAAGCATAAGAATACTTTAAGGATTCTTTCTATCCTCTAAACAATACAACCTGACATTCTAAATAGATAAATAAAATGTATGAGAATGCTTTGAAGAGAGGTTTTTTCCAACAATATATTCCTTTCCTAACTCATTAACACATCTTTCCAGGATTTTAATTTCTTTTACTATATTTAATTGACATTATCCCACAATAAATTCTTCATGTAATTATGGAAAAATGGGAGGCCCAAATATGTCATCAAAAGTGATGAAATATTGCACCCTATAATATTAACTATCTTCCTTTGGCGATCAACATGAGTGTTTGCAAAGAAAATTAAGCTTTTTTATAATTAATGATCTAGCATATGACATTTTCATAGTAGACCAGTATTCTCTTGATTTATTTGGCCTAGACCACCGACATTGGCTAGGATAAAAGAGTGTCAGAAAAAAATTGGTGATGATAAACAAGGTTCCTTTCTAGGGTAGGTTTAAGCCTAGTAATGGAAGGATTTTGAGAAATAGAACTTCCTAGTGCTTTCACCATTAAAATAAATAAGGAGACATCTGATCACTCTATATGAACCCCTAATATATCTATAAGAATCCCATTGGTACTTCATTGATCAGCACTAAAATTCTAGTCGTAGACACATAGGTCGAGATCAAATTAATCCAATTCTACCCAAATCCAATATTATTTAGTACTTTGAACATGAAGGCCAAGAAACCCTATTGTATGTCTTATTTATGCCTAGTTTAAAGAAGATTTTATCCCTCTTTCTCTTGAAGATAGAGTCTAGCAACTTGTGCATAGTAATAGTGTTGTCTAAACTTTATCTTATTGCCACAAAACATCTTTAGACCTTATCAATGAGCAAAGGAAGAAGATGTTTCAACCTATTAGCCATAAATTTGGTCAGGATATTGTATACTGTGTTGCATAGAATTATGGGCCTAAAATCATTCAAGGAATAATCTCTTTGTGATTTAGGAATTAGAACCAAGAAGGTGGTGTTAATAGCTGATGGAATCACCTTGGATATTTGGACTTAATTTAGGGCTTCTACATATTTACCATAGATATATAAAAATATTTGAAAGAACAATAGAGGAAATCCATTAGGACCTAATGCTTTTTCATAAATTACCATATTAATATCCTCACCAGAGAAACTTACATTTATCCTTTCATTCATCTCATAAAAAATGAGGCTGATATTTGAAGATACTAGCAATTCATCCCTGTGAACATCCCTAGGAGGCCTAACACTTAAAAATGAACTAAAGTGCATTATTGCTTCTGCCGTAATATACTCAATATTTTTGGTCTTGCTCCAATCCAATTTTCTAATTTCTTTGATCCTATTAAAACCTCTATGCCAAAGAGTCATGGAGTGGAAAAATTTAGTATTCTTATACCCTTCCTTCACATATACTTCCATAGAATTCTGTTTTCAAAGAAACTCTTCATTGGCCAAGGTGTTATGTAGTTTCAAGAGTAGATATTTTTTAGCTTAGAAGGAAACATGGCGTAGCAGTACTCTATTAAAAAATATGTGCTAGTTTCTGATTCACCAGATCGTATTACACGACAAGTGAAGAGCATACTACTAGTGTTGGAGTATTTCTGGTTCACCAGATCGCATTACGCGGCAAGTGAAGAGCATAATAACCACAAAAAAATGTTTTTTAATGGGGTTTTTAGAGAAAGATAAAAATAATGAGTTAGGAAGGAACAAAAATGCTGAAAAAGAATTTTTATTCCGAAAAAAGGAATTATACAACTAAAAAACTCCGAACGCGTTTTGACCTTTTGGGTCTCATCAGCGGAGTGTGAGTCTTAGAGGGGTACAATATCCTCTTTTTATAATCCTAACTCTAGGGAGGAGCCAAAAAATAATGCATGTGGGATAAAAAATTATTCCCAAACATTAAATACAAACCGCAGGTTTATAGACCAAATGGTAAAAAATACATATTAAATATTCCCAGGCTCAACCCCCAAAAAAACACCCACCCTGTTACAAAGGTGCATTAAAAAATGCGATAAACAAGATGGAGAAAAAATCCCTTTACAAAATTTTATTCTTGCAAAGATAGGATCTGAGAGGTTTGTGATTCCTCCAGTAGATGATGGCTCGTGCAATATGTTTAAGTTGCCTATCCTTACTCCACTTTTCGAACATGGGAGAAATAACATTTTTGCCCAAGTGCAAACTCCTGGAAAAATCACAATTGTCTAACTTCAAAATAAGTGGAACATGTTTGACTTTGGTGCCTTGTCTGCATGCAACTCTTTCAAGAACTCTGGCTAGGAGAGAGGGTCTTCCATCAAATTTGACTTTTTCAAATAGTGAAAGCAAAAAATTAATCTTATACCCTCTAGCTCTAAGTCTATTAAAAAACTTATTTTTAACATAAATAAAGCTCTCTCTTGAGCTTTCTCTGACTAAGAACCTGTTGAGCTCACTTAAAATGAAGGCCTTCTACTGGTGGACAGGATGATGAGAAGAAGTTGGAATGTATTGATAGGCGTTCATTGGTTTCTGGAACAACTTTGTACACAAAATCCCTGTATGAACAAAATCAGGCCCTTTAAAAAAAATAGTATCCAACAAAGTCACTTCTGAATCTGAAATAGATGCTGATATTTTAATGCTCGGGTAGAAAGATCCATAAGTGGCCAAAAATCTGTCAAGTTTTTCCCTTGAGCCATGCCAAACACCAATGGCATCATCAATGTATCTTTTATAGAACAAAATATTGTCCATAGAAACATTAACAAAAACTTGCTTCTCAAGATGGCAAAGAAACAGGCAAGCATAAACTACTGCAAAGTTACTCCCCATGGTTGTTCCTCTGATCTGTCTATAAATTATGCCCTTGAATTCTAGGTAGTGTTGTGTTAACACTAGTTCTGCAAGTCGGATGATGAAGTTTGTCTTAGCTGGATTAAATTTATCCTTCATAAAATATTGAAGAGCTAACGAGACCTTCCGTAGTTGGGATGCTAGGATATAAGCTCTCAACATCAAAGGAAAATAAAATTACATCTTGAGGAAAGGAATAGATGCATAAATCCTTAATTAAGGATATGGAATCCACTAAGTGATTCTTTTGTTCCAAAATAATGGGCAAAAGGAGGTGATGAAGCCATTTCGAAGCGGGTTCCAGCATAAAACCATAGTAAGAGCAGATAGGTCTCCTAGAAAGCTGAGGCTTATGAATTTTAGGGAGTAAATAAAAAACACAAACACGAGCAGAAGAGGGTTTGACCTGTAGCATGAACTTAAAATGGTTATCCGAGACAATATTTTTGTGGAGGGCCATGTTTAACAAATCTTGAAGTTGAAAAAATATGTCTGACCAAGGGACATTAGAAACACAGGCATAAACATTTTGGTCTGAGAGTTGTGAAAGACCTTCCGAGACATACCAATCATGAGATAAAACACAAACACCTAGGTTTTTGTCTGCAGGCCTAATGATGATGGAGTTATCATTAGCAAGAGAGCGGATGGTAGACCAAATATGGGAGGGAAAAGCTCGAGGACGGACATGGTTGACAACATTGAGCTTATTTTTAATAAAGTTCTCTCCCAACTGAATGATGTCTTCTAGGGGCCTATAAAGTTCAGAAGGAGTGAAGCCTGGGTTAGGAACACGGAAGGGATCAATAGGTTTGATGGGTTTTGGGGGCCACCTCTAGGTCCAAAAAACCACTCAAGTCTAAGTCATCTGCAAAAAGCAGAGAATTCCTTAATAATGGACTCCTTAGACATTGGGGGAGGGGTAGGAAGAAATTTTAATCCCAAGCTGAGAGCTTCAATTTCAAACTTAGACAGTACACGAGAAGAAATATTATGTACGACAAGGTTAGTGATCTTGCCATCAACTGCCCAAACAGGACTCCTATAAAAAATATGGTGGCCATAGTCCTGAGGGCTAAAAATAGCTGCCCAAGATGTTAATTTTGGTTTCCACCGCCATTTCGATGTCGGAATGACCCCTGATCTTGTTGCTTGCTACACAAATCGGACAAAACCCTATCTTTACCTCTTGAAACCAGAGTTTTGGAAATAACCTCCATTGTCCTGAGATGACTGCCAGGGTGCAGAGGAAGTGTGGTTCTGAAATCTCTTCCCCCTCTTCCATATTTGTGAAGAGGGGCCATTGTAGTTTAAATTCTTCCATGTATGTTGTTGTCTTTGTTGTGATTGGTCTCTATGTTGTTGCCTAGGCCTTTGTTGAGCCCTTTGCTGTGGAATTTTTTGTGGTGGAGGCCTATTGTTGTTGTTGTTTGTTGTTGTTGTGGGACATGTCCTCTTTTGGATCCTCTTCTTTGGCTATGATTTTGCTGACCATGGGAGAATCTATCTGAGAGGAGCTTCTCAAGATGATCCATGTGTTGTTTAATCTCCCTTTTTACTAGGTCTGCAACACTCTCGGTAGCTTCATTCATATTAACTTCTGGCACTTCATTAGCTGCATTATCTCGAGCTTCTTTAGCTCTTTCTTGAGCTTCATTACGGATTTGCATGTCCACTGTCCATGTCTGTAATTTGCCATTGAACAAATCTTTGACCTGTACTTCCCAAGCAGTGGCAATCTCTTGAGAAATTGTTTTGTGTTGGTGGATTGATTTTGAAAGCAAATCCCTAATGGCAGGAACAAAGTTATTGGGAATAAAATCATTCACTTGGGCATTTAACTTTTCTATGTATTTTTTAAAATTCCCAACATATAACTTTACCATTTCTAGATGAAATTTCTCCGTGAGTTGTTCGGCTTCATTGCAAAAATGCTTGTCTATATCTTCATCTGGTAGATGCAGTTTTGGCTTTTCAATTCGTAGACTATGGGGAACAACCCCTTGCCCCAAGTTCTCCTCATACTTGAGTAGTCTAGATCTACCTTTTTCTGCTTTTTTAAAAAACAACTTGTATTCATCAAACTTTGTTTCCACCATTTTATTCAAATATTCTGGCCTAGGTGGGACATCATTCATTGCACCAATTCCATCAATGAAGGTCCTCATGTCTTGTGAGGAAGGATGTCGATTGTGCTGTAAGAAAACATCTATATCTACCAAACCCCTATGAAATTCTATCATTTTATCTGTGTCAAAAATTTTCTCTCCCAAATCCATAATCTGTTGTCGCGTGCCCTCTCGCCATTGACGTTTCTTGGATAATTGAATAGGGGAACAAGGGGGACTATCAGGGACTATAGGAGATGAATCAACAATAGAATTAGAAATATCAGTGAGGGAAAGAGCAGCGTGCGCCATATGAGGGTATAAAACTTAGCTTAGAAGGAAACATGGCGTAGCAATACTCTATTAAAAAAAATGTGCTAGTTTCTGATTCACTAGATCGTATTACACGACAAGTGAAGAGCATACTACTAGTGTTGGAGTATTTCTGGTTCACCAGATCACGTTACACGGCAAGTGAAGAGCATAATAACCACAAAAAAATGTTTTTTAATGGGGTTTTTAGAGAAAGATAAAAATAATGAGTTAGGAAGGAACAAAAATGTTGAAAAAGAATTTTTATTCTGAAAAAAGGAATTATACAACTAAAAAACTCTGAACGCGTTTCGACCTTTTGGGTCTCATCAGTGGAGTGTGAGTCTTAGAGGGGTACAATATCCTCTTTTTATAATCCTAACTCTAGGGAGGAGCCAAAAAATAATGCATGTGGGATAAAAAATTATTCCCAAACATTAAATACAAACCGCAGGTTTATAGACCAAATGGTAAAAAATACATATTAAATATTCCCAGGCTCAACCCCCAAAAAAACACCCACCCTATTACAAAGGTGCATTAAAAAATGTGATAAACAAGATGGAGAAAAAATCCCTTTACAAAATTTTATTCTTGCAAAGATAGGATCTGAGAGGTTTGTGATTCCTCTAGCAGATGATGGCTCGTGCAATATGTTTAAGTTGCCTATCCTTACTCCACTTTTTGAACATGGGAGAAATAACATTTTTGCCCAAGTGCAAACTCCTGGCAAAATCACAATTGTCTAACTTCAAAATAAGTGGAACATGTTTGACTTTGGTGCCTTGTCTGCATGCAGCTCTTTCAAGAACTCTTGGCTAGGAGAGAGGGTCTTCCATCAAATTTGACTTTTTCAAATAGTGAAAGCAAAAAATTAATCTTATACCCTCTAGCTCTAAGTCTATTAAAAAACTTATTTTTAACATAAATAAAGCTCTCTCTTGAGCTTTCTCTGACTAAGAACCTGTTGAGCTCACTTAAAATGAAGGCCTTCTATTGGTGGACAGGATGATGAGAAGAAGCTGGAATGTATTGATAGGCGTTCATTGGTTTTTGGAACAACTTTGTACACAAAATCCTTGTATGAACAAAATCAGGTCCTTTAAAAAAAATAGTATCCAACAAAGTCACTTCTGAATCTGAAATAGATGTTGATATTTTAATGCTCGGGTAGAAAGATCCATAAGTGGCCAAAAATCTATCAAGTTTTTCCCTTGAGCCATGCCAAACACCAATGGCATCATCAATGTATCTTTTATAGAACAAAATATTGTCCATAGAAACATTAACAAAAACTTGCTTCTCAAGATGGCAAAGAAATAGGCAAGCATAAACTACTGCAAAGTTACTCCCCATGGTTGTTCCTCTGATCTGTCTATAAATTCTGCCCTTGAATTCCAGGTAGTGTTGTGTTAACACTAGTTCTGCAAGCCGGATGATGAAGTTTGTCTTAGCTAGATTAAATTTATCCTTCATAAAATATTGAAGAGCTAACAGACCTTCCGTAGTTGGGATGCTAGGATATAAGCTCTCAACATCAAAGGAAAATAAAATTACATCTTGAGGAAAGGAATAGATGCATAAATCCTTAATTAAGGATATGGAATCCACTAAGTGATTCTTTTGTTCCAAAATAATGGGCAGAAGGAGGTGATGAAGCCATTTCGAAGCGGGTTCCAACATAAAACCATAGTAAGAGCAGATAGGTCTCCCAGAAAGCTGAGGCTTATGAATTTTAGGGAGTAAATAAAAAACACAAACACGAGCAGAAGAGGGTTTGACCTGTAGCATGAACTTAAAATGGTTATCTGAGACAATATTTTTGTGGAGGGCCATGTTTAACAAGTCTTGAAGTTGAAAAAATATGTCTGACCAAGGGACATTAGAAACACAGGCATAAACATTTTGGTCTGAGAGTTGTGAAAGACCTTCCGAGACATACCAATCATGAGACAAAACACAAACACCTAGGTTTTTGTCTGCAGGCCTAATGATGATGGAGTTATCATTAGCAAGAGAGCGGATGGCAGACCAAATATGGGAGGGAAAAGCTCGAGGACGGACAGGGTTGACAACATTGAGCTTATTTTTAATAAAGTTCTCTCCCAACTGAATGATGTCTTCCAGGGGCCTATAAAGTTCAGAAGGAGTGAAGCCTGGGTTAGGAACACGGAAGGGATCAATAGGTTTGATGGGTTTTGGGGGGCCACCTCTAGGTCCAAAAAACCACTCAAGTCTAAGTCATCTACAAAAAGTAGAGAATTCCTTAATAATGGACTCCTTAGACATTGGGGGAGGGGTAGGAAGAAATTTTAATCCCAAGATGAGAGCTTCAATTTCAAACTTAGACAGTACACGAGAAGAAATATTATGTACGACAAGGTTAGTGATCTTGCCATCAACTGCCCAAATAGGACTCCTATAAAAAATATGGTGGCCATAGTCCTGAGGGCTAAAAATAGCTACCCAAGATGTTAATTTTGGTTTTCACCACCATTTCGATGTCGGAATGACCCCTGATCTTGTTGCTTCTGCACAAATCGGACAAAACCTTGTCTTTACCTCTTGAAACCAGAGTTTTGGAAATAACCTCCATTGTCTTGAGATGACTACCAGGGCATAGAGGAAGTGTGGTTCTGAAATCTCTTCCCCCTCTTCCATATTTGTGAAGAGGGGCCATTGTAGTTTAAATTCTTCCATGTATGTTGTTGTCTTTGTTGTGATTGGTCTCTATGTTGTTGCCTAGGCCTTTGTTGAGCCCTTTGCTATGGAATTTTTTGTGGTGGAGGCCTATGTTGTTGTTGTTGTTGTGGGACATGTCCTCTTTTGGATCCTCTTCTTTGGCTATGATTTTTCTGACCATGGGAGAATCTATCTGAGAGGAGCTTCTCAAGATGATCCATGTGTTGTTTAATCTTCCTTTTTACTAGGTCTACAACACTCTCGGTAGCTTCATTCATATTAACTTATGGCACTTCATTAGCTGCATTATCTCGAGCTTCTTTAGCTCTTTCTTGAGCTTCATTACGGATTTGCATGTCCACTGTCCATGTCTGTAATTTTCCATTGAACAAATCTTTGACCTGTACTTCCCAAGCAGTGGCAATCTCTTGAGAAATTGTTTTGTGTTGGTGGATTGATTTTGAAAGCAAATCCCTAATGGCAGGAACAAAGTTATTGGGAATAAAATCATTCACAGGGGTACAAATTATTGATAAAAATTTTGGATTATAGAGTACAACTGAGCTTCCAACCAGGACTGAAATAAAAAACCAAACAGGCTAAAATAACTAGACTAGAATGGCACCCAAAAAAGACAACAAGAACAAACCATATTAAGTTTGTACATCCTTGTGGATCAACTCCCATAGGTGTTGAGAGTCCCCAGATGAGAGACTCTCCCAATTATTGATACTCCAAGGATCCAATAGCTCAGAAGCCCTTTTGGTCAGGTAATCAACAACCACATTCCATTCCCTTGGAATGTGCACAAAGGATATAAATTTGAACTCTTCACTCATTCTGATAATATGAATGGCTACAAATACCAACTGCCAATTAAATTCCTCCACGCTTTTACTGTTTAAAATATTAACCACAATTTGAGAGTTAGACTCGTAGATAATCCTATGCTAGCTAAGAGAAAACCCACTTCGCAAGGCCTCAAGAATTACAAGAGCTTCCATAAAATTGTTGGAGTGAACACCTTTATAGATGGAAAAGAAAAAATTGACACCACCAATATAATCTCTCCCAACACTGCCAATGGTAGCATGTCTAGGGTTACCCCTAGATGGTCCATCAATACTAATTTTTAAAACTCCTCTAGGGGGTGGCCTCCACATACCATCTCTCCTAACCTTCTTGCTGAGCTGAGGAACCCTAATAGGGCTAGAAGATTTCACACCATCCCCAAAGAGACCAACGGATTTTTGTACCTTCTTCTCCCTAGAATCCAAAAGAGCATCCACATCACATTTTCTATGGATGGTTTTCTAAACCATATACAAGATCCTTTGCCATATCTGTTGAACATCCAAATAACTACCCTAAAATATGCATCGGTTCTTTTCAAGCCAAATTTGCCATATGATGCAAGAAGGGCCCAAATGTCAAGTCACCCGAAGGAAGGGGGCCTTAGACATAGGTCTACCCAGACTACTTCAAAACTCCACCAGGGATAGCACATGAAAACATGTATGTTTCTAGGCGCTCCACCAATGGTGCCAAATGTCTCTAGTAAAGGAGCATTGGAAAAATAACTGAGAAGAGTCATCCTCATTCTTACTTCAAAGCACACAAAAAGAGGGACCCTAAAATCCCCTCTTCCTCACATTATGCCAAGTGAGGCATTTATTATGAGCTACCAACCAGAGAAAGAAGTTACATTTTGGCCAAGAAAATGTGTTCCATACCTTTTTCCACCAAGTGACAGGAATATTCCCATATTTTTGCTTATCAAGAACCTGATAACCATAGGCTACCGAGTAGGTTCCCTTGGGATCAGGGTTCCAAGCAAGAATATCTTTACCCATCAATGAAGAATAAGGACTCCCCATAAGAATAATAGTAATCACCTCTCTGTCATTGGCTAGTCCCCCTGGGACCATTCTTGCAAATATTTCCACCTGTACATCTCCATATTTCCAAAAGACTAGATTTTTTAAAGTCCTCCACATGAGACTAGCCTACTTCCAAGAAAAAAATACTTAGGGAACATAACCTAGGATATTGATTCAATATAGGAGGGTGGCCATCCCAAGAATCATCCCAAAAAAAAGAATTTGATCCTTGATTGCAAATCTAGAACAAACCTTGCTTGATTAAATTAGATCCTCTTTTTAGAGTGTCCCAGATAACCAAACCTTTCCCAACCAAGCTGAATCTAGGAATATCATCCTCAGAAATACCTCTCAAGTATTTACAAGATAATATTTTAGCCCAAATCTGATCTTGAGAGATACACCATATCCAATAAAGTTTTGCATCCAAAGCATGTCCAAAAATAGTTGTCTATCGCAGCCTAAGGCCTCCCTCTTGAACCAGCCTACATATAGAATCCCACCTAAGAAAAATCTATTTAGATTGATCATGTTTTCTAGACCATAAAAACTATATTGACAAAGCATCCATGTCCTTGATTAAGTGAGAGGGATCTATTTGTACAAAAAATCTATAAATGGGTAAATCTTGAACAACAAATTTTAAAAGCAACAATCTACCTGCAATGGATAGCCATCTGAAAGTCCAATGATTCACCTTCCTTCTAAACTTACCAATAATATACTACCAAGAAGATCTAGGTAGAGGATAAGATGAAATTGGAATACCAACATAAATGAAGGGGGGAGTCCCAACCTGGAATCTTAGAATATGAGCAATCCTGGCTAGAATAAGAGGAGGGGTATTGAAAAATAAAATAGAAAACTTGTCCTCATTAATCAACTATCCAGAAGCACCAATATATATGTCAAGATACTATCTAATATTGCCAACTTCCCTGATAGTGGCAACTCCCAAAAAAGTAGTATGATCAATAAATTGAAGGTGGGAAAGAGGTGGAAAACTACTATCCCACTTCCAACCCTGAATGAGACCCTGCATGAATTGAGACTTGAGAAATATTCCCAACCCTTACGCCATAATGATAAACAAATAAGGAGATAAAGGATATCCTTGCCTCAATCCCCTTGAGGCCTCAAACAACTCTGATGGCTCATTATTAACAAGAACAGATAATGAGAAATAATAAACACAACTCATCACCCATCTAATCCATTCCTTCTCAAATAAAAAAGTAGCAAGAACTTTTTGAAGAAAGGACCATATGACCCGATCATAGGCTTTGGCCATGTCCAACTTAATGAACATAGTTTTCTCCTTAGAATTTTCCATTGAGTGAATAGCTTCTATAGCAATAACAACCCCATCCAAGATTTTTCGGACAGCAACAAACCCTCCTTGCTCTTGAGAGATGATTTTTCTCAACCATATCTTCAGCCTATCAACAATAATTTTTTTGATGATCATATACACAACATTGCAAAGAGCAATAGGCCTGAACATATCCAAGGAATTTGCTCCCTCATTTTTGGGTATAAGCACCAAAAAGGTAGCATTTAGGGTCCTTAGCATATGTTTGTTCTTTTGGTACTCATGTACCACCTCCAAAAGATCAAATTTGATTAAATCCCAAAAATTCTAATAAAACTCAATCGAGAATCCATCTGGGCCTAGGGATTTTTCTTTTTTCATATTGAATACAACATTTTACAACTCCTTAATGTAAATTGGACCCATCAAGTGCTCATTCATATCTCTAGAAACAATCACTAGAATATAGTTTAGAATAAGATTTTCATTCTCATCATCTGATAGGGAGTCCTCGAAGAGAGAGGAAAAATACCTCTTAGTCTCTTCTGAAATATCCCTAAAATAAGAGAGCAGGGAACCTTCAGAATTTACAAGAGAGGTAATCAGGTTACCATTACGGTGAGCCTTAATTAAGTTATAAAATAAGGTTGTGTTCCTATCCCCTTCCTGAAGCCAATCTACTCGAGATTTTTGTTTCCAAAAAATTTCTTCCCTCAGTTCCCATTCAACAAGGTCTTTCACAGCCTTAGATTCCTTAACAAGAAGATCTTTCGTGAATCCCTGATATCTAATATTTCTTGAAGCTTCTTCCATCCTCCTAAGGTTTTTCAACTTAGCCAAGGAAAGGTTCCCAAAATTTAGTCTATTCCATCTCTTCAATTTATGTTTTAAAAATTGTAGTCGCTTCATAAAGGAATACATAGCGGTGCCATGAGGAGGTTTGCCAGTGGTCCACCAGCCTCGCATGAAATCATGAATCTTAGTATCACAAAGCCACATAAGTTGAAACTTAAAGGAGGGATTCCTTTTTAGCCCTAAATCTAAAGTAGATAGTTTTATAGGCCAATTATCAGATCCCCTACCCTTCAAAGTCATAGAATTAGCACTTATGTTATTAACCATCCAATAACTGGATATCAAAAACCTATCCAGTATCTCTGAGATGGAAGCTTCCCCACACCTTCTATTGTGCCAACTAAATATCCCATTATCTGGCTTGATGCCAACCAAGTTTAGGGCATGGATATGAGAACTAAATATAAAATAAAAAGCCTCGAGACGGTCCACCCCACCACATTTCTCCTCTAGATAAGTGATAGAGTTGAAGTCTCCAACCAAAATCTATGGGTACAGGGGAACCAAACTTCTCACAAAGCAAATGTGCTTCCACAAATTCACTTTATCATTCTAATCAATAGGAGCATACACATTTGTAAGTAGGATGGTTTCACCAGATTCATTATCATACCTGACCATCGAAATAGACCATCTACTGGAAATCCAAGTAAGAGGGGATATCTTAACTAGATCGCATAAATAAGTGATGCCACCAGCATATCCACATGCACCAATACACTGGCATTGCCATCTTCTCCACAACTTGGGAGCAATATTGAACATACTATCAACAGTAAATTTAGTCTCCTTAATAAACACCACATCCAAAGAATGCACACAAACCAAATCACCAACAACTTTTTGTCTGGGGATGTTGTTCTACCCCCTTACATTCCATGAGAGGATAATGATTTTTGGGGGTTATAAAAATGGGAGTCCAATGTCCTCACCAAGCCTAACTCCACCAAAGTTTAATTTTATCCTGGTCCTTCTTACGACCCACCTTCATATTCTTATCCGAAAAACATTTTTTAATTATTTTTTGCTGTAATCCCAACACCGTAGGAGTTTTGCAGTCCAAGGATGACTACATTAGTGCCTGAGTAGGAGAGGGCATAAATAAATTTGTACCACTTTCTAAAATAGTTTCTTTTATAGGGCTAGACCCATCCATGTCCTCTATACTCATGTCCAAAGCCCTTTGTTCTTCATTTAAACCCCCTAGATCTGATTCCTTAAGTTCCCCCTCAAGAAGAGACATCTGATTTGGCCTTGTTATATTTGCATCAGGTAGCGACATTTCAGGTATCTCCATGCACTGATTAAGATCATATAATATTTCAAAATGATTTAGTAGATCATCTGGCTTGCTATCCTTAAGGTTTTTTTTGCCCTTCGTCCTCTATTTTAGGCTTTTACCGAAATAAAACCTTCCTTATCCCGTTACCCTTACTTTATCGAGGATTTTCATTTATCCAAACTTTGTCTAGATCGAGAGGGCCCAGGATTTTAAGCCACAAGCAGGACAAACTTAGGGCATTTTCTTTACAGGTGGCCATAATTACAACAAATCTGACATCAAAATGGAAGAGCTTCATAGTCAAGTTTTTGAACCCATGTAGTTGATCCATATTGTGTTTCAATAGAATCTGGAATAGGATTATTTAAGTCAATTTCAACACAAATACGAGCAAAAAAGATTACCTTTTTATCCATTGTCTGTTGTGAAGGTCCAAGTGGCTTCCCAATAAAAAGGGCAAACTTATGCAAGATATCAATTCTCTAGAATTCCAATGAGAGCCATGGAAGCCGCACCCATAATGGAACCCTCGATGGTCGCTCCTATTATGGGTTGAAAACCACATGCCAGGGTTTAAGAAAGAGTCCCACTTGGTTATAGAAATAAGGACCCCCTTCAAATGCTTTTTTACGATCTACAATACAAGAGAAAACCACCATAAAATAGTTGTTCACACTCAGCATCACCTCCAAATTGTCTTTAGGATTCCAAGTTTTCCTAACCCCAGCCTCCACAAAGGGGAGAGAAATTTGGATGCCCAAAAATTTACCAATAAGGATATTTTTGGTTAGATACTCCACATATTCCACCATCGAGTCTGGTTGAACCACTAGAACTGGCCTGGCTTCACATCGTTCCAAACATCCATTGTTCTTTAACAAGCGGCTATTGACATGCATTGGAAAATACTATTCCTTCCAATCATTTTCAGATTAAAAAACATCACTAGAATGCACTCTCTGTGTTGGACCCAATGCCATCACGATATTCCTCCAATTTTTCATACCTCCTTTGAATGCTGCTACCGTCCCCGCATAACAGTTTTTATTTATCAAACCCTAGCAGAGTAGTTTTTCCATTTTATTTATGAATTTAATAAAATCATTCACTTGGGCATTTAACTTTTTTGTGTATTTTTAAAAATTCCCAACATATAACTTTACCATTTCTAGACAAAAAATTTTCGTGAGTTGTTCAACTTCATTGCAAAAATGCTTGTCTATATCTTCATCTGGTAGATGCAGTTTTGACTTTTCAATTCATAGACTATGGAGAACAACCCCTTGCCCCAAGTTCTCCTCATACTTGAGTAGTCTAGATCTGCATTTTTTTGTTTTTTTAAAAAACAACTTGTATTCATCAAACTTCGTTTCCACCAATTTTTTCAAATATTCTGGCCTAGGTGGGACATCATTCATTTCACCAATTCCATCAATGAAGGTCCTCATGTCTTGCGAGGTAGGATGTAGATTGTGCTATAAGAAAATATCAATATCTACCAAACCCCTATTAAATTCTGTCATTTTATCTGTCAAAAATTTGCTCTCCCAAATCCATAATCTATTGTCGTGTGCCCTCTCACCATTGATATTTCTTGGAAAATCAAACAGGGGAACAAGGGGGACTATCAAGTACTATACGAGACGAATCAACAATAGAATTATAAATATCAGTGAGGGAAAGAGTAGCGTGCACCATATAAGGGTATAAAACTTAGCTTAGAAGGAAACATGTCATAGCATTAATCTATTAAAAAACATGTGCTAGTTTTTGATTCACCAAATTGTATTACATGACAAGTGAAAAGCATACTACTAGTGCTAGTGTATTTCTAGTTCACCATATCGCGTTACACATTAAGTGAAGAGCATAATAACCACAATAAAATGTTTTTTAATGGGGTTTTTAGAGAAAGATAAAAATAATGAGTTAGGAAGGAACAAAAATGCTGAAAAAGAATTTTTATTTCTAAAAAAGGAATTATACAACTAAAAAACTCTAAACGCGTTTTGACCTTTTGGGTCTGATCAGCGGAGTGTGAGTCTTAGAGGGGTACAATATCCTCTTTTTATAATCCTAACTCTAGGGATGAGCCAAAAATAATGCATGTGTGATAAACAATTATTCCTAAATATTAAATGCAAACCGTAGGTTTATAAACCAAATGGTAAAAAATACATATTAATTATTCCCAGGTTCAACCCCCAAAAAAAACACCCACCCTGTTACAAAGGTGCATTAAAAAATGCGATAAGCAAGATGGAGAAAAAATCCCTTTACAAAATTTTATTCTTGCAAAGATTGGATCTAAGAGGTTTGTGATTCCTTTAGTATATGATGGCTCATGTAATATGTTTAATTTGCCTATCCTTAATCCACTTTTTGAACATGGGAGAAATAACATTTTTGCTCAACTACAAACTCCTGGCAAAATCACAATTGTCGAACTTCAAAACAAGTGGAACATGTTTGACTTTGTTGTCTTGTATGCATGCAGCTCTTTCAATAACTCTGGCTAGGAGAGAGGGTCTTCCATCAAATTTAACTTTTTCAAATAGTGAAAGAAAAAAATTAATCTGATAACCTCTAGCTCTATGTATATTAAAAAACTTATTTTTAACATAAATAAATCTCTCTCTTGATCTTTCTATGACTAAGAACATGTTGAGCTCACTTAAAATGAAGGCCTTCTGCTGGTGGACAGGATGATGAGAAGGAGCTGAAATATATTGATAGGCGTTCATTGGTTTCTGGAACAACTTTGTACATAAAATCCCTGTATGAACAAAATAAAGCCCTTAAAAAAAATAGTATCCAACAAAGTAACTTTTGAATTTGAAATAGATGTTGATATTTTAATGCTCGTGTAGAAAGATCCATAAGTGGCCAAATATCTGTCAAGTTTTTCCCTTGAGCTATGCCAAACACCAATGGCATCATCAATGTATATTTTATAGAACAAAATATTATCCATAGAAACATTAACAAAAAATTGCTTCTCAATATGGTAAATAAATAGGTAAGCATAAACTACTGTAAAGTTAATCCCCATGGTTTTTCCTCTGATCTATCTATATATTATGCCCTTGAATTCTAGGTAGTGTTGTGTTAACACTAGTTCTGCAAGTCGGATGATGAAGTTTGTCTTAGCTGGATTAAATTTATTCTTCATAAAATATTGAAGAGCTAACAGACCTTCCGTAGTTGGGATGCTAGGATATAAGCTCTCAACATAAAAGGAAAATAAAATTACATCTTGAGGAAAGGAATAGATGCATAAATCCTTAATTAAGGATATGGAATCCACTATGTGATTTTTTTTGTTCCAAAAGAATGGGCATAAGGAGGTGATGAAGCCATTTTGAAGCAGATTCCATTATAAAACCACAATAAGAGTAGATAGGTCTCCTAGAAATATGAGGCTTATGAATTTTAGGGAGTAAATAAAAAACACAAACACGAACAAAAGAGGGTTTGACCTGAAGCATGAACTTAAAATGGTTATATGAGACAATATTTTTATGGAGGGCCATGTTTAACAAGTCTTGAAGTTGAAAAAATATGTCTAACCAAGGGACATTAGAAACACAGGAATAAACATTTTTTTTTGAGAGTTGTGAAAGACCTTCTGAGACATACCAATCATGAGATAAAACACAAACACTTAGATTTTTGTCTGTAGGCCTAATTATGATGGAGTTATCATTAGCAAGAGAGTGAATGGCAGACCAAATATGGTAGGGAAAAGCTCAAGGACAAACAAGGTTGATAAAATTAAGCTTATTTTTAATAAATTTCTCTCCCAACTGAATGATGTCTTCCAGGGACCTATAAATTTTAGGAGTGAATCCTGGATTAGGAACAAGGAAGGGATCAATAGGTTTGATGGGTTTTGGGGGGCCACCTCTAGGTCCAAAAAACCACTCAATTCTAAGTCATCTGCAAAAAGCAAATAATTCCTTAATAATGGACTCCTTATACATTGGGGGAGGGGTAGGAATAAATTTTAATCCCAAGCTGAGAACTTCAATTTCAAACTTAGATAGTACATGAGAAGAAATATTATGTACGGCAAGGTTAGTGATCTTGCCATCAACTGCCCAAATAGGACTCCTATAAAAAATACGGTGGCCATAGTCTTGAGGGCTAAAAATAGTTGCCCAAGATGTTAATTTTGGTTTTTGCTACCATTTTGATGCCAGAATGACCCCTAATCTTGCTACTGCTACACAAATCGAACAAAATCCTATCTTTACCTCTTGAAACTAGAGTTTTAAAAATAATCTCCATTTTCTTGAGATGACTGCTAGGGCGCAGAGGAAGTGTAGTTCTGAAATATCTTCCCCCTCTTCCATCTTTGTGAAGAGGGGCCATTGTAGTTTAAATTCTTTCGTGTATGTTGTTATCTTTGTTGTGATTGGTCTCTATGTTTTTGCCTAGGCTTTTTTTGAGCCCTTTGATGTGGATATTTTTGTGGTGGAGGCCTATGTTTCAATAGTAGATATTTTTCCTTAACAAAGTGCTCCACAGAATAACCTTCCTTTTCCATTGAAATTTTCAGCTCATGGAGGTTCGCTTTCAATATTTCCTTACACCTAAAAGCATTTTAAAATATATGTATTCCATTATTTAAGATTACTCCTAACTAGTCTGATTTTTCTAACAAGCTTGATCATACCTTCATCCATAGAATATTCCACCCACCAAGCCCTAACTGAAACCTCAAAATCCAAGTGACTACACCACATTGCTTTGAATCTAAAAGACCTAGGATGATGAGTAGAATTATCAAGGAGTTCAAGCAATAGGGTATCACGATCAGATTTCATCCTAGAGAGGATAGAGAGGGAAGACTTCCCAAATATGGGTATCTCCACTAAGAAACCAATACTCTATCCAATCTAGGAAGGATAAGTTGTTCTCGTGATATGTAGTTACTGCATGTGAACTTTATCCCTTTGAGCTCCAGGTCAATAAGCGCTGCTTCCATTATAAAATTTTCAAAATATTTTATACTTCATGGGTTAGGTGGTTTACCACCCTTATTATCCAAGAAAAAAAAGGTTATTTAAAGTCCCCAACGAGGACCCAATCTTCCTCACCAAAGGAACTTTTTAGGTCAAGCAAAGTAGAACAAAATTGATTTCTATCAATACTTGCATTTAGTGCATAAACATTTGTCAAAATAAATTTTATACTGGTAGTTTTCTAGAAAAATTATATGTTCATGAATCGGTCTACTAAGGAAATGACTTTCCCATAAAACTTCATAGGGTACCAAAAGCACAATAAACCTCTAGAAGCCCCTACTAATTGATAGGCTGCAAAACCAACCTTATTCCAAACTCTCTTATGAACAAAATAAAAACTATACTCATCTAATTAGAATTATTTGATGAGTAAAATATACAAGGATTTATCCTTTCTCAAGGATGCTAACACCCTCTATTTTGCAGGGCCATTAATACCCCTAATATTCCATGAGCAAAATTTTTATTGAGGGGGTTATAGGGGGACTTTACCTCATCTGACTCCTAGTGAGGATGTTTGAAACTATCAAGTATGAGTTGGTTGCAAATTCTTAATTTGGGTCTATCCAAGAATAGTAATGGTTGAGCTCCATCAATAATTAAAACTTCCATTTCTCTTTTCCTTAATGTCCTATTACGAGGTTTCCCAACTCTTTTTTCCACTCTAGAGTGAAATCTAAGCTTTTTATAACTTTTGGTTTTAAGACCGGGATATCCTTTCTCCAGGATAGAAGTTGAAACATAGAATCACATATTTCAAATATTTCTAGGAGGGAAACTAGGGTACCCTTTCTCCAACAAAGAGGAATGAACAATGGTCATGACAACATGTTGTAATATTATCTCCTTAGAAGAAAGATATCAAACATGTTGTGTAGAGCAATATCAACCAAACATGCCTTTCCTAGGTTTTTCGGCTCTACTGAAGGTTGGGTGGTACTCCTACCTTTTGGATTTATAATCCTATTCTCTTCTAAAGTTTGTATTAGCTATTATTCTCCAAAAAACAAGTTAGAGGGGATAAAATCTCTTTTCACTTCTTCCTCCATGGGGGTCAAAACTAAAGTCTCCACTATAGAGGGCTCTAGGTCCTACAATATCTTCTTTCCTTTCGAATTATCACATTTAGAATCCACTTGTTAATCACTATGTTCCATATTCTAAATTTAGGGGTAGGATTTATTCATAAAGAGCAAGAATGTTTTAGGTACCCTACCTTACCACATATTTTGTAGGCCTATGGGTTATTCTCATAGACAATTTACTAAATCCAAGAGCTCAATCTAAACACCAACTCCATAGAATTCGGGATATCCCTACCAATATATATCATAACACACAATATGGCAGTGATCATACGATAATTTTACTTCACAAGATCATCATAATATATGAATCCTCCTATCTTGATAGCAATTGCTTGAAGGATGCTCTTATGCTAGAATTGGATAGGCAGTTCTGGTAAGATCACCCACTAAGGGATAAGATTCATCCATTGATTTTGGGGGTTGAAATTTAGGTTCTATATATGGAGGAACATACCTCTCTTTTTGAATAATCAAGGGCCTCCTTTTACGATCCTAATAGAGTCTTCCTCATAATTTATTTTGAATAGGATGTACCCCCTAGGAATGGCCACCACTTCAAGAAGACCCTAAGGTTTCCAATGAGCCAGGGCCCACCTATTTAGTACATCCAAATTTTACCTTCCTCCTTGAAATATTTTTATAAGGTTCCACATTCCCTTCTCTCGAATACTATTAATCAATTTATCAAGAATCCATGTTTTGTTTGACTTAGAGGAAGTCTCACATAACACTTCCTTTTCATACCCCTTCAATCCTACCACCACCTGAGGAAAGGAATGAAAGCATGTCAGACTATGATTTAAGCTTGAAGTATAATGGTCCTCATTTTTTAAATTTATTTGGTCCCATTCATCTAGATCCTCTACCCCAAAAACTACCCATGACTAGAATAGAACCATTTACATAGACCGATCAACCTTCACAACAAAATACATCCCAAAATCACATGGATTCAGCACCAGTGAAATGTTCCCACCTAAGCTTGAATTCAAATTCACCACCTTCATTTAAAAATTAGAGAACCTTTTTTATTTTTGGTAGAAAATATCCCAGAAGGGATGCCACCTTCAGGTAAGACCCAAGGAGGTAGGGGCATCTCTTATACCAAAATTGTCTAAGGCTTGTACCTGGTCTACCACCTTTGACATACTCAAGGAGCAATACTGAAATAAAAATAAAAATAAAAACATATGAACACACAAAAATATTAAAAAAACAAAAAATAAAAAGCATGCTCCTTGAGTGTGTCAAAAATATAAAGCACAGCCAAACACACACAGTAAAATAAAAAAATACAACATGAACCACACTAGAAAATACACAAGAACAACATAAAAAAATACAAACATAACAAAAAACAATAGAATTCTACAAAGATACAACCAACAAAAACATGAAAAACAAAAACAACCAAAATCTAAAAAATAATATAAAAATTAAAATAAAATAAAAAAACAACCAACAACAGACAATAGAGTAAAAAACATAGAAAACACTCACACACCAATACACAAAAATACCAATTAACACAAACATACATAAATACAAGCACAAGAACAACAAAAACACGAGAACAACAACAAAAAACATAAAACAAAAAAAAAACACAAGAACAATAAAAAATAACACAAAAGACACAAAAATAAAACAAAACAAAAAAGCACACACATAAGTAGAAAAGAAAAAAGAAAAAAAGAAAAAAAATAGAACATAACAATGACATTTATATATCAAAATACTATTGAGGAAAGAATAAACAGAGGAAACAAAATAAATATTAGTTTGAGCTAGGGAACTAAAATACCCTGATCAAACCAAAGAGAAGCAAAAATAAAGCAAGAAGAAACTAGGTTCCTTCAGAACTGGAGCCATCTAAAGAAATGATGGAAATAAGAGCTTCCCTTATTTGTGAAACCCACCCTCTAGGAGGGTGGCCATAGAAAGTAATATCACATTTGTACAAAGCCCAATTATCTAAAGTATCATTACTCTTGTTCTGATATCTTACCACACGATTGTAATAAACTTTCAAAAATTACATATTAATTAACCGAATCTTCTTAATAATTATTTTTATTATCCAATCAACCTTATGATTTTTAGGAGTCTTCAAAATATTAATCATGAGTTGAGATTCAGACTCAACTAGTACCTTATCACATACAAAATTAGTAGCCTCTTGAATGCCTGTAAGGATACCATACACCTTAGCAATATTATTGGATAGAATATCCAAATTCTCAGCAAAAGTAAAAATCAAGGAGCCATCTAAAAGTCTACCAATTCCTCCCACACTAGATTTTCCAAAATTCTTAGTAGGAGGTCACAAATTCCTTGTTCTATCCATCTTGCAAGTACTCACATTCCCTTTAAGTTGGTTGCTCTTAGAAGAGTTAATATTTAATCTTTGCATCACTTGATCCCATCTTTAGTAAGAGTTTTGGGGGTGATTAAGGAGTTTATGGACTGATTCAACTAAGTTGGCAATGGTTTTTTTCTAGCTATAGTGAATATATTTCCTTTATTGATTAAAAATATGGTTTTTCATTTCATTCTAGATATTCTAAATAATAATGGTAGAACCCATCAAAAATATCTGCCTAGTAAAATTATCAACACCCACTTGATTAGGCCAATTCCTTCAAAGTTATTCAAAAGTAAAAAATTGGACCACTATAATCCAAGTAAAGTGGCCATTCTCATCCAAAGCTCAGAAGCTAAATTAAACTCAACAAAAATATGGCTGAGAATTTCAACATTATCTCCACATATTTCACATCTAAAAGGGCCATAAAAACCATGCTTCATAAGATACTACCCAGTAAGCACCTTGAAATGCAATAAAATCCAAGTAAAGAACCTCACCTTAGGCTAGAGCTTTTGAACCCACAACTAAGAAAATATGTCAGATGATTGGTTGGGATTATTATGGCATAAGGCCAAATAACATTGAGCAACTGAATACTCACCCTTGGTAGTGTTGTTCCATCCAAAAAAATATTTATCATGAGACCAAGAGAGAGATATCATATGGAGGATGCATCAAATATCTTATCTTTACCTTTTTGGGATTTGAATAGGCCAGTCCTCAAAAGGGATCCAATATCTACCAACCTCTAAATTACTAGTATGTTACCAATAGTAATTAACCACCCTTATCCAGTTAGCTCGATGAAGCTCCTCCATTCAAGAACTCCAATTGGGAAATTGGGTTATCAAAGACTTGTGACCATCCCAAGAATATATCCAAAAATTTATCTATTGACCATTATGAATGATCCACAATAATTTTTTCTTTATTAAATCCTCATTAGTATTAGGAATTGCTAAAATGGGAGAACCTTTGGAAGGCAATTAATAGCGAAGAAGGTCTTTAGGACTTTTGTTCTTAGCGTATTTATAACGTAGATTCTTGGTCCAAAGAGCATTGGGATTATGCAAAATCCTCCAATATAATTTAGCAGCTAAAGCTTTGTTGTTATTAATAGCAGACCAAAATTATAACCTCCCTTCATTCTTAGGAAGACAAAGTGTCCCATTTCACCAAGGCCCATTTTATTTTCTCCTTAGTACCATTCCAGAGGAACTGACGACTGATTTGATCTAGTTCTCGAAGAACAACCTTTGGGATATTAAATATGGTAGAAACATAAATAAGAATATATTGAAAGACTTATTTTACCAAGGTGATTCTACCCCTAGAATAAAGCCATCTATTGGTCAACTTTCCAATTTTCTTCTTGAATTTGTCCAACAAATAATTCCAATATTTTTTTTGTCTCTTAATATTTATGGGAATACCTAAATAATTTATTGGAAGGGAGGTCTTCTTATATATTAATTTTTCCAAGACCATGGATTCTTGTTTAGTAGAGCAGTGAAATAAAATGACGTTAGATTTGTATTCTTTGATCAATTGACTGGTAGCCTTAGAAAAATAGCAAATGATTTGCTTAATAGTAGAAGCTTCCTTAACTATAGCTTTACCTAAAAGAGTAGAGTCATGAACAAATTGAATATGAGAGATAGGTCTAGCTCCATGAGCAATGGTAAATACCTCAAGGGTTTTGTATTCTCTATTTTTGGTTATAGCCCTACCTAAGCATTTAGCAATAATGATGAATAAATAAAGGGATATGGGGTCACCTTGCCTAATACCTCTATATGCTAGGAACAACTAAGAATACCTACCATTGATAAGAACAAAGTAGAAAACTAAAGAGATACATCCCATAATCCAATCCATCCAATCCCGAGAGAAACCAAATTGCCTCAAAACTTTGACAAGGAAGTGCCAATCCACTCTATTATAAGCTTTGGATAAGTCTAAACGAATGAACATGGAAGGATATTTTTTCATATCCATGGAATGGATGGCTTCTTGAGAAAGATCTATCTCATCAACTATTTGATGCCCTTCCACATAACCCCCTTGTCCAGGGGAATAATATTATGCAAAATATGCTTCAACCTATCTATCAGTATCTTAGTAACTATTTTTATAAGAACTTTACATAAAGCAATATGTCTAAAAGCTAAGATATGATCAACCTCTTAAGATTTTGGAACAAGAGTATTATAAGTTTTATTGATAACCTTAAAATTTTCTTTAGATTTCTTGGCTTCTTCCACCACCTCTAATAAATCAGCATGAAATATATCACAAAACTCTTGGTAGAACTCAATGGGAAAACCATCAGCACCTGGGGTTTTCTCTTTTTACGTTTTAAAAACTACCTATTGAAGATCATTGATAGTAATAGGTGCAGTCAACATAGAGTTCTCCTTAGAAGTGATAAGATAAGGGATTGCTTGAAGAACATTTTGTTGAGAAGCCAAGTCAAGAGGAGTAGTAGTAAAAATATTGGAAAATTAATTGACAACAATAGAGTTCATGCCATCCCAAGTGTAGACAACATCTCCAAAATTTTATTTCAAGGAAGAAATAAAGTTGTGAGATCTTCAAGATAGAAGATATTTGTAGAAGAAATTTGTGTTGATTAAATTCTTTGAGCCATTGAATTCTAGATTTTTTCTTTCAGAAGAGTTCTAATTTTCTCCATTCCTATAACTGAGTTGTGAGTTTAATTTCATCTAAACTCGTACTCTTTGTGAGGTCATCTAAACAGATTTTATTATTAAAAATTTTAAGTTGAGCAGTAACTTCATATTTTTTTTATAAACATCCCCAAACTCCTTCTAGTTCCAAGTCTTGATTTCGGATTTAATGTATTGCAATATTTTGGTAAAATAGAACATCATAGTCCCATACCTAGGTTTACCTTACTTCCACTATTGTTGCACTCAAGTTTTAAAAGAACCATCTCTAAGCCACATTAACTAAAATTAAAAAAAGGAGAGAAAATCAAATTAGTTTTCCACATTTCCACCATGACATGCCAGTGATATGAACCAACATTGTTAAGATTATTCACTTTAGAATGTGACCATGGATAAAGAAATTGTTAGAGATCAAGAACCTATAAAATCTCTCCATTATACAAGCCAATCATTCCCTTCTATTAGACCAAGTCATAAGGCCATTATCTGGTTGGATGTCTAAAAGATGGAGGTTTGTAATATATTCACTCATGAGGTCAGTGCTCCTATCAAAATTTATATTTCCCCTAATTTTCTCATCTAGAGAGAGGATGGTATTGAAATATCCTCCGATCAAGATCCAAGCTTCAGGAAAATGAGAGATAATATAAGTAATATTCTTCCACTCTATTCTTTTTTCCTTCAAATTAGTTAGAGCATAAATAGTAATGTAGAGCATAATTTGGTTGGAATGTTTGCTTTGAATAACTATAGCCAAAAGACCCCAACTACCAACCATATGGTGAATAACTACCTCTTTGAGTCCTAAATGCAAGTAATGCCACCAGAAGTCCCATAGGAACTGAGGAAAACCTCTTTTCTAGCTAGCCAAATTTTACTAGCAACTAATTCCATATCCTTTATTAACATCTTCGTTTCTTGAAGGAAAATAAGATGTGGGAGATTTATATGAATCATTCTTATAATTTAATTTTGTTTTGAAAGACTCCATTTTATTCCTCTAATATTCCAAGTTATGTTCTTCATTAATACAAGGGCTAAAAAAGTTGGTAAGGGTATTAATATTACCTTCCTCTATAATATATTCACCTTCTTTTAGTATATGATATTGATTAGTCTTGCGACCTGCCTTTTGATTAGAATCCATATTTAGTTTTTTTCCATGTTTATTGAATTACTCCAATTGAATTTGATATGGCTTCTAGCCTTGAATATTGCTTATACAAAGTTAAAATATTACCATAATGTTCAACAAAGTCTATATTGGAACCTATATTATTTGAAGTTTTAACATTTAAAAGATTGTTTTTCTTGTAAATATTTTATTCATTTTTTTTTTTTGAAAACATTTGTTTTGTTGGTTTCTCTCCGAATTCTTCCATTTATATTTAAATTATGTTTCTAATATTTTTGTTTACATTAATTCCTCTTCCTCACTTGGAACCTCATTTGTGAAAATAATTTCAAACATATTATCAAATAACTTTGATTGATCCTTCATAACTAGTTTTTCTAAGTGTTCTTATTAGGCATTTGGAAACCTGTTTAATTCATATGTTCTTTCTTTTGATCTAGTATTTTATTCGTGAAAAAACTATCCAAATGACCATATTAATGGAAAATTCTACAATGAAAAGGAATATTCTCATAGTACACTACTTGCTCCCAAGTGTCCTCCGCAAATTGTAAAGTGTTTTTTTAGGTAGGGATTTTTCAAAATCCATTATAACACATATTTGAGCATAAATAATATGTTCAAATTTTTTTGTACAATAAAAAATCATCATAAATGTTACTAAAGAGTTTCCAATTGAAGAAAAAATAGTTAGATTCCATAATTCAATTATGAGGCCAAAGAGTCTAAACCACACGGGACTTATAGAAGGTATCTCTTCTTCAGATTTAAATTTAGTATGCTAGGGCATGAAATGCCCTATCCTTCCAAAGAACCAGGGACCCCCTTGAAAATTTTTCTATCTTCATTATTAGGAAATAAAACAAGAAAATAACCATTTGGATAAATAGATATTTTTAACTCACCTTTGGTTTTCCAGTTTTTTGTAGCCCAAAATTCAAAAGCGAATAGGTTCAGACAAAAATTGATGAAATGACAAATCAGTCATTTTTTTCAGATCTTCAATGCCAGTCTGAATGTTGCCCATATCAAGCTTAACAATAGGAGTTCCATAAGCTACTTTTAGACATTTTGACTCCATTTTCATGGGATCAATATTAGGCATTCTTAGAGGTTTGCAGGAAGCACTAAGATTAATATTAGCATTAGGCTAAGGCTATCCACCATGGAGGGTATCCCTAAAATTTATTTTTTGGGATGATTCTTTGAAATTATTACCATTAATAGGGGTTTCCACAGTAGATTTATTTTTTGGGTGCACCTTAGCAGTAGATTAAATTGATATCTGAGCCATTTTTTGATCATCTACTTGAAACTTATTTCATGATTTCTTTAATCCATGCCCTAGATGTTGTGGAAAGGTATGATTTTCACTTTTCTTTTGTGTAGCAAATTGGAAGCCATTTTCACTCAATTTCATAGCATGAAGATCTATTAAAATACATATTTCTAACTCATATTGGATTCCTTGCAACACTTATTTCTAAAATATTAAGTAAAAACCACAAAAATATTGGTTTCTAGGGCCCAAATACCCCAAAAACCAACCTCTAGAGCTGCTTGCGCTTAACCTAGATGAAACCCTCACACACTCGCTTGCCAAAAATATTATTCACACATAGGGATGAATTAGGATTTGTGTTGCTCCAAATGATCTTAATATTGGTGGATATATTCTAGGGTTTGTCAGGCATCTACCCTTAAAATTTCAGCTCAGTCTAAGTTTGGATGAGTAAAATATGACCAAAACAAGTTTGGTAGTTTGGACAGTCCTACGAAAAATGCCCCTCTCCAGGCTATGTAATGATCCAATTGATACTAGTATTCAACATGACATAAAATATCCTATCATTTAGCCTCAAAACCTTTATTTTTATAATATAATATTTATTAAAATATTAAAATTTTAAATAAATTTTTTTACAATTTTTATTTTACTTTTAATTTAAAATATGTTGTGTTCATTATTCATTATATTTTATAATCATAAATATAGAGGCTCCATGTACATAGTCCATAGGCCATTGGGCACAACTTGGGTGTAGTGGTTTCATTTGGCTATGGCAGCGGCCTACACGCCCATGCGTGGACATGAGAAATACAAAGGATAATATTTTCATTATTATTATTCAAATTTCTAAAATAAAGTTGCAATGACTACATGAAAGTGGATACATTTTTCAATGGTCGATGTAGGATATTTTATTTTATTAAATTTTATTTTTTCAAATCTAAAGCCCCTAAGGTTTATTTATTTATGCATTATTTGATAATATAAGCAAGAAGGGGCTAGTATTTTAATTTAAAGGTAATGGAGATAGTGGTTATTATGGGCCATTTCCAAAATATAATTAAGACATAGTGAGAGGCCATCATTCAGCTCCAACAATTGCAGTTATAAAAGATGATTATTATCAATCTTTAAATAAGGGGTAGTTTTAGTTAACTAGGACCACTAGCCATCGGTAAATAAGACCCACTACAAATGCAATCAATATTATGGATAAAATATGAAGGTAGTTGTAGTTATTATGATCCATCACTTAGCTTCAACAATAAGTGATAGTTAAGGACCGTCATCGAGATTTGAAAGATTATCAAGATATATGAAGGAGTTGTTGCACTAGAAAAATGACCAAGTTTTTACATAGTAAAATTTTGCAAGAGGTATACCAAAGTGCCCATCCTTATCAATTGTATTTTTCTTTTTTGTATTTTGTCCAATCACCCTTTTTTTTTCCTATTACTATGTAGGTTTCTATTGAGAAGGTGCCTAGTCTACTAAGATCCTTTTCAGTGGCTAAGGTTGGAAGCACTGAGGCTCTTTGTTACATCATTTGAATGAATAGTTGTAGTTATATATTGCATCACTTGAATGGAGAATGTATTTGTATTTTCTCAATTTTATTTTGTTATCCTGATCAAACTCCCATTGTAATGATCTATTAGTTAATATAATCCTACTTTCTCCTTTCAATAGTTATATGTATAGTTTTGTTTGTTGTCTTGTTTACATGTTACATCATTTGAATGTGTAAATAACATCTTATTTCATCTCCATGATTAATTACCTTTGTTGCATTATTTGAATTAATGTGGTTGGCTTGGTTTTATCTCCTCACCCTTCTCTCTTCAAAATATTTTAAGTTTGGCTACAATTACCCAATGGATAAGGAACCAGACTACTCTTTGAAGCATTATATGGGAGTTACTTAGATGCTTGGTAAAATTTTATGCTATAGTTTTATTTAATTTTTGCTAATATATATGAGAATGAGCATATGAGAATTATTATAGACTCCACTCTAGGATTTCCTTACCTTACTCGGCCTATCTAGAATCTTGTGATAATATTTTCTTGAGTCAAAGAGGTGGATCCACCAGAGTCTAGAGAGTTGGTTGGATTGGATAATTCTTGTAGTGTGGTAAATACACAAGGGTGCAATAATTTCCCTCAAAAAGGTCCAAAAAATTAAGATCCAACTTAGTTGACTTGATGACACTTTTCTTGGGTTTCACCCTCAAGAAGACTTAATCTCCCATAAAAAATTCTCTTGGTGATATTTTCATATCAATATTGCTCTTATAGTGATTGATTACTTCCTTAATACTTTTTCAAATCACCTTGAGCTACTTATCCATATCCCTAAAAGTGTATGGTCTGATCATCACTTGATCTTCTAGATTATCCCAAGATAGAGGTGTTCTACATTTTCTTCCATACAAGGCCTCAAACAGAGCCATTCTCATGGATGCATGGTATTAATTTTTATATGGAAACTATACCAAATGCAATGTAGAGCATTTATTTAAGAACAAGTCTAACCATATCTATTTTCCCATTTATTTTTGTATTGTAAATAGAACTAATATTCAATTTTGTTCCCAAAGCACCATGAAGAGCTTGCTAGAATTTTAACGTAAATTTGAAGTTTCTATATGATATGATCAGCTTAGGAAAATCATGTAACTAGATTAGCTACTTGGTAAACTTATTTTCCACAATTGATGCATCATCCTTTATGTTCCCTAGTATGAAATGTGCAACCTTAATCAACTTTTCTACCACCACAAGTATTGCATCATGTTGGTACCTTATTTTAGGTAAACCCACAATAAAATCCATGGATATGACCTACCATTTTTGTGTAGGTATATCATGTGGGTATAGTTTTATCATTGGATAATATATTCTAGATTTACTTTCTAATATTCCAAACACCTAGCAATAAAATCATTGATATCTTGTTTCATTCCTAGCTAATAAAACTTTTTTTTTCATATTCTCTTTCATATTTGCACCTCCTAGATGAGTATAATATGGAGAAAAAAGTTCTTATTGCATAATTATTTTCCTTAAATAACTATTCTTGGGTATATAAAACCTATCTTTGAAACATAAAAGCTCATATTTTATGTTAAATTACCTATTTTCCTTAGGATTTGACTCAATTTTAGGCTAGATTTCAATGCAATATTAGTCCTATAACTACACCTCCTTGAATTTTTCAATCAAGTCTACATGAATCTAGGTTAATGATCCTATATATCTCCTCCTACTCAAGGCATAAACAACCTTGTTTTCCATTCCTTTGATATACTATATATCAAAGTCATAGTCAACTAGGAACTCTAGCCACCTTCTTTGTCTTGTATTCAACATTGATTAGGTAAAGATATACCTTAGTATTTGGTGATCTATCCTTAGTTAAAAATGTTTTCCTAATAAATAGTGCCTCTATATCATAAGAGAATGGACAACCACTACTAATTCCATGTCATGTATAGCATAGTTTAGATCATGTTTCTTAAGGTTTTTAGATTCATATGCTATTGTAGCTTCATTTTGGGATACACTCCTCCCAATACTTATAAATATGCATTTGTGCATACTATAAAATTCCTAAAAGGATAAAGTATTTTTAAAATTAGTGTTGTAGTCATATTCTTATTTAGATTTTCAAAGGAAAAATCACACTTCTCTATCCATTTGAACTATTTTTCTTTTCTTTGAAGGTTGGTAATATAGTGGGCAATTCTTGAGTAGTCTTTCATAAATCACCTATGATAACCGGTTATTCCCATGAAACTTGTAAATTTGGACACATTATTATGTGCAAGCCAACTCAATATGGCTTCAATTTTCTTTGTATACTCAATAATCCCTTCTGTAGATATAATATATTGTAGATATTGTAATTTTGAAGCATATAATTCACATTGTCACAACTTTCCATAAATTTAATTCTTCCTCAACACCTCTAGAACCAATCTCAAATGTTGGTCATGTTCTTTGCTAATGCATGAATATATCAAGACATTATCAAAAAATATGAAAAATAAAATTATCCAAATATTTCTTGAACACACTATTCATCGGGTTCATAAAGAACTTTAGTGCATTTGTCAACCCAAATGGTAAAATTGTGAACTCATAGTGTCCATTTCTAGTATTAAAAGTTGTTTTATGAGTGTCCTAAAAAAATTTCAACTACCGATATATTGATATTAGGTCAATTTTTTAGAAAATGGTGGTATCCTTTAGTTGGTCAAAAATATTATTAATTCTTGATAAGGGATACCTATTCTTGATGATCACTTTATTCAATATCCTATAGTCAATACATAATATTTAAGTAACCATCCTTATTCTTAAAAATAGAACTAGATCAACACAATATGACACACTTGGTTTAATCAACTCTTTATCCAACAAAACTTAGAGTTACACCTTTAGCTCTTACAACTCAATAGGGGTCATTCTATAAGGTGTCCAAGCAATAGATTCATATCTTGGCATTAATTTGATATTAAAATAAAATTTATATCAATCTGGAAGGCCTAACATATATTCCAAATAAACATTCCTAAAATCATGTTGAATTGGATGTTTCTTGAACAATTCAAAATATTCTTCACTTCCTTCCTTTCTATTTATCTTAACTACATACAACATTCCACCTCTTTTGAATGCCTTCTTAAGTTGCATAGCTGAAAATAAATATGGTTTGAAATAGTTTTGCTTGCTTTAAACCCTTAACCTTTACTTATCCTTATTATTAGTATCCATCCACCTATTTTGAAAATTGATTAGGGCTCAATGTAATTTTATCCAATCCATCCCTAAAATATTATCAAATGCATGTAGTGATGTTGCATATAAGTACCAAATTGTTGATCCATTAGATAAGGAGATCTTGGAAGTAGACAAGCATTGATTCAATGAGTTATTCTACCCATATCCATACTCAAATTTCCACCCTTATACCATAAATATAGGTTTTTCTAGCATATCCTCAATAATACCAGTGGAAATAAAACTATTTGTGGCTCCAGAATCAATTAAACTTTTATATTTCTTTTGAAAAACTTACCATTTAACAACATGAGAGTTGATTGACTATCTATGTTTGACTTCCTCTAGTTGCATATATTCGATGAGGTTACTCCTCTACCCTACCATTCTACTGTGCCTATTGGGGACACTTGTTTGCATAATAAGAACCTCCACAAATTAAATAACCTGTCCTGGGTGCATGAGACTTCTCCTATATTTTATCCCCTATATCCTTGGATTGTCCTTTATCTAAAAATTCTTCTTATAATTTTCCTTATTCCCATTGTTCCTATTTCTAAATATTAGATTTTTTATTTTATTTTATTATTTTGTTCTTTTGTCCAATTTTATAAACCCAACACTCATTTCTTGAGTTCTAGTCTCTCTCCTTCTAACAACACTTCATAATTAAAAAATGTCTTCTTGGTGTGTTGATTTATCTCCTCTTGTCTATAACAATAATATGACCAAGTTTTTAGGATTAAGCAAATTAATCATTATTTGAATCTTAGGATCCACTCCTAAGATTTTTGCACCTTCAATTGTTCCTTAGTGTAGACACCAAAAAAACACCAATCCGATTATGTGGCTATAAACACTGACTAAATTGGCATACACAGCCCCTAGGGCAGCCCCCAGAGGTTAAATAGTGGTCCTAACCACTCTCATAGTAGTTTTGGAAGGTTAGAGGTCAATTTGGCACATTTCAAGCACTTTGCTCCCTACTCGTTCCACCCTGGGATGATTACAAACTGGTATTCATCCCACCCCGAGACGATTAGCAGCATTCGCTCCAGGGTGGGGCAAATAGCATGTTTGATGGGCAAAATGTTAAACCTTGACAAATGATAGCTCAGATCCACCACTCAAATCCACCTTCAATGCATGGGAGTGCGAGTGAGCATTTTTGAGCTCAAATAGGTAGTCATAGAGGCATTCATGGAGCCCTTAATTAGGGAGGAATCTTCTTCCCCATGGCAAGTCATGATGGCCAAGTGGCACCTTTGCATGCTCATTCATAGAGACCCTCAGGTCTATAAAATGGTGAGTCTTCTCACCCCAAAAGAAGGACATATCAAGAGCATTTGGGGCAATGGAGTGCTGCCGAATTACATCCTCAACCATCGTTTGTGCTTCTTACATCCTTGATCTCTCTTTTGGAAGGGAGGTTATTGGGTGATTATTGGGAGTGCAATCCGGACCCAAAAACTGAACATTTGGCCACAATACCCTACCCAATCTACCGAAACAACCCCATAAGTGGTTTTGGACCCATCCCAAGTGGATTGGTGCTAAAACCAAGCCCCAAACGGTGGGCGTCCTGCCCTTGGGAGCCCCCCACACTATTGTAGTCCTAATCGCCCCACACTAGAGCGATTAGACATCTATGGAAAATTTCCCTACTATTTCTTTTGAATTTATTTTAGGTTATTTACATATGCTGACATTCAAGTTTCGTGTGATTCTGATGAGTTTTGGCTATGATTTTATTATTTCTCGCTTTCACTAACATACATGGAGCATCATCAGATACAGGGCGATCGAGGCCAAATTTGCAAAATCTGACATTTTGGGTTGTTCCAAAATGCCTCGTTTTGCCTAACCCCAACTTTGTAGGTGTTTTCGGAGGCCCCTGGATGGGAAATTTAGGAGGTCACCTTCTGACATTTTATGACAGTCCTAATCATCCCACCCCAGAGAGATTAGAAATCTGTGGCATATTTCTCAATTGTTCCTTTTGTAGCGTGTTCCTGGTAATTTTTTCTTGCTTCTGTAAAATTTTTAGTTTATTTTGATATGTTTTAGTTACAGTTTTAATTATTTTATGCATGCACTAATCATAGGCCTTGGGGATTGCATGTTTCCCTCCATCCGTAGGTGCTACTAATCATTTATTGTTTCTCTAAATGTAGGATCTCGATACTAGAGTGGTAGTAAGGAACTATAGATGTGTTCACACAAGCAGCGATGACATTTGGTCCACCCATTTTCAATCTGGGCATGCGGAAGATCCCCAAGGGGAATGTATCATTCATGGTGTAACCAAACTATGTCCGACACTCCTATCCCCTAAAAATGAAGGAGACATATTGTAACCCGATCTTGAGCAAATTAATAAAATAAATGGCTGCATTTCTACATTTTCTTTAAATATTGTTTCAATTCGTTTGTTTTCCCTCCTTTCGTGCATTCTTGCTCGTAGGACTTAGTGTTACACTTCCATTTATGTTTGCTTACGTATCCTCATGCTTTCAGTGGCAATCACGGTGGGACCCTATCCCTTGATTTTGAGATAAAATTTGTGATCAAAAGTTGTGTGTTTTTGCTTGCAGGTGTCAATATTTCAAGCATTAGACTGCTGCTCGTTCCACCCTGTGACGAATATAGAGCTGGAATTCGTGTCACCCAGGGACGAATGGGCATTTGTACCACCCTGTGATGAATAAATATATTTTATTCATCCCACCCTAGGATGATTATCTTTCTATGCATTTTCAGAGCAGCAACTCAGAGGCATTTGATTTGGGCAGAGGAGGTAGGGGTTCTGAGCAACCTTTGGCATTTTCTATTTTTTGTCTTTGTAATTTCCTATTTCTTTGCTTGCATAGGGGAGTTTTACTGCATGTTTTTCTTTCTTTGCACAAATAAAAAGAACCCCACACACCACGTGGAATTTAAACACCAAGGATTTGGTCGTAAAACCCCAACCCTTGATCAAGACCAATGGTGGATTTCATTATCACCTTGGTTTGAATTTTTGCATACATAACCCCGATCGCTACTATTGCTAGACATAAATCCTAACAAAAGCTGACCAAGTGCAGCTGGGGTGATTACTAGTGCATGAGGATAAGTCTTATATGGTAGGTTTTAAAAACAAAGTGATTCCCCTTCTGTACCACCTATGTTCCATGTACCATTATGCTCTCGTGTACCAATAGTTTCCTTCATGTAA
This sequence comes from Wollemia nobilis, assembly GCA_028583015.1. Lineage (NCBI taxonomy): Eukaryota > Viridiplantae > Streptophyta > Pinopsida > Araucariales > Araucariaceae > Wollemia > Wollemia nobilis. Next base: position 8,864,095 of record JAQPPZ010017209.1, on the reverse strand, counting down.
GGGTAGGTATATTGAGAGGTTTGGTATAATGTCCTGGCAGTGGTATATTGAAGGGGTGACCATTTGGAAGACATAAGAGCTATCATATTGCATGTACAACAACACGTTATTCACAAAGCTTTCAAAACAAAAATCAAAACACACTAAACCAAATTTAGGGCGCACCTTTAATATATAAATGAGATAATCACTTCTTTGATTGTGTGGTTCCTTTTGTTTAGTGTAGAATAAAAATCATAAAAAAGATAAAAACCTACATAGCTTGTAGAGAGACACCACCATGGTGTACACCCATAGCCAAGCCCAATCATGGGTAGAGGCTATAGAAAGTGTACAAGGAGGCACAAGTCACCTCCGCTATAGCACCAAGGACTTGGTCATACCACCTTGGTGGCCTGACCCACAAAATAGTCCACATCATACCATAATGGAATAGGACTATGGAGGCACCCCTTCGAGGGACACTCCCATTCAACATAGACCCTTTTAGGAAGAATCCTTACACGTGGCACTCAACATAAATGGGAAGGCTCTCTTAGACACTTGTTATGAGTGGCCACCATGCAATGAAGCACTAGAAAATCATAGGGTCCATAAGGAGGTGCCACATGATTACATCATCCCTCCTCTGCCCCTTATTATTGTCAAAAACAATAGGCAAAATCCAGAGTGCAAGGCTCTTTAGCTAGGGCGAGCCAACTCTAGCCACCCCTTTCACATATATGAGAGGGAGCATGAGGAATACCACTACATTCCTCAAAAGCAATACACAACGTGGGAACAATGCGCTTCTACACCTGCTATTTATCAAGATCACCTACTGAGGCCAGAGCCTCGGGTGAATGCCACCAACCTCGACAGAGGGAAGCAACATATAGAGATCTCGGATCATTGTGACTGAGATAAATATGTAGGAGAGGCATCTAGGCCTCCTAGACTCAATACGGTGGAACAAATTGACCTGGAATTTTCCAGAAATGCCACCCACCAAGCACAAATCATGCAGCTTGAGCAAGACCAACAACAGTTGGAGCACTTATATCGCCTTAGCAAAGAGCGCATTCGATTTCAAATATATAAGTTGCTCCTAAACACTATGCCTAAGAGGGTTCCAACCCCTCGCACATATAGGGCAGAGTTGTATGAGATGCACAACCCCTTGGTACAAGACAGGTCTCCACGACCTTACCAAATGTTGCCTCCGAGGCCTCCTAGACCTGAGCAAGAGGCCACTCCTAGAAAAAATGATGGGCACCCTCCGTTGGCATCCACCCATGTTTATAGGTCTCACCTAGGAACTCCTCAAGAAGCCTATGAGGAGTATGAGCAAGAAGAAGAGCGGGTTGAAATGCCCTACCAAGGCAGAGGGGGTGCCATCCGACTACCCCTCCATAGGCTTCAAGTTCCCCACAACCCGCAGTGGGAGAAAACTAAAGAGGAAGAGATAAAATCTTCTGATGCATATAAAGAACTACTAGAGCACTTAGAGTCCATGGAGACTAGGGCTTATGGGTCCCAAAATCCCACTTTATGCCAGCTCTGTAGTCACCCTGTGCATTCATCAGTACCGACACCCCCATACCCTAAACACTTTAAATTTCCCTAGTTGGTAATATTTAGAGGGGAGGAGGATGCCCAAGAGCACGTGAATAGATTCTTGATCCAATGCTTTGGCATTCAGGACAACAATGCTTTGCTGCTAAGAACATTTATAACCATGTTCGCAGACCCTGCCTCAAATTGGTTCACTTAGTTGCCAAAGAATAGCATCAGTAACTTGGATCAGCTAGTGGATGCATTCCTCGAATGCTTCACCTTCAACACCAAGAAGAAGGCATCACTAAGTGACCTAGCTAGCCTCAGGTAGTATGAGGAAGAAACTATGGTGGCCTATGGAAATCAGTGGAGGACATTGCTTTCAAAGCTGCATCACTAAGTGACCCTAACCCAAATGTTCTCAAAGAGTTGTTTGAGGTCAATCTCCATGCTATTGTAGCTGCAACAATATGCCACTCTTGAGGAAGCCCTGGCACAAGCCAGAATCATTGAGGAGATCAAGATACAGGATGGCGAGATTGCCAAGCCATGGAAGAAAGAGTGGCCTAAAAATTCCAAAATAGGGACCACGCAATCAAAATCTGCTACGGTCAATCAGGTTGCTATCAATGCACCGAATACTACAAAAGCAACACAACCTCTAAAGGCTAACTATCAGGTGGTCCCTCTTCATAGTTATGAAATAGAAAATCATTGGTAAGAGCAAAATCAACAGCGTCACCCTAGGTGATAATTCACACCCTTTACAGAGTCTAAAGACTCCTTGTTTGACCATTTTCCAGTGGCAAACTTGATAAACCTGCTAGAGAGTCGACCTGTAGACCCCAATGCACAAAAACCCAAAGGTTCTATGGAATACTTGTAATGTAGGTTTCACCGATAGAAGGGACATGACCTTTATGTGTGTTGGAAGTTCAAAATATTTGTGCAAGACCTAATCAACAACAAGATGCTAGTGGTGGATAATCCCATAGCACCAAACAACCAACATATGGGGGTCTTCAAAGACCCCTTGCCTACCCATGATATGCAAGCAAAAACCCTTCAAGTCAATGAGGTGACACAGAACTACCCCATGCAGGGGTATGTAGGGATGATAAGAATAGTGACTCAAAACAAGAGGTACCTAGGAGCTACCCTCATGATGGCTACATGAGAGGTTCCATCAATGTCACAACCTCAAAAACACCCTACACAACCTCCCATGCCTAGACTAGTGGCCACGATTCGGACTAGACTCACCCAAATTTTAAGGATCACGTCGGCTAGGCTCTCCATATATGAGCTCATTGAACAATCATCGCACCATCGGGAGGCTCTAATGGAGATACTAAAATCCATCGAGTTGTAGCCCCATGAAGCAAACTCTTTCAACAACTTCATGGGACATGTCAAACAATGCATCAAGCCAATCATCACCTTTAGAGAGGACGAGCTAAAATTAGTGACTAGTGACATGGCGGATCCACCCCTACACGTCATTGCATGGGTCAATAGGATTTCGTATAAGAGGGTGTTGGTGGACACTGGCTCATCCATTAATATAATTATGACAACAACATTGAAACACCTAAAGTTTCCAGCATCTCACATCGTGGCCTCCACCTATACTCTGTGAGCATTCAATGATGCGATATGCTCAACGGTTGGCATAATTTTCCTGCCCATCCAGGTGGGACAAAAGACTATTCCTACATTGTGCCACATATTGGAAGGTTATATGGCCTATAATATCTTGCTAGGCCATCCTTGGATCAGGGACATGAAGTGTGTCCCTTCGATAGCCCACCAATGCCTAAAGTACACATTCAAAGGGCAAGTGCATGTAGTCCCAGCGGACTTAGAGCACTTCAAGTATTGCAATGCGGTGCAGCTAATGCCACAATCGACCCTTCAATCAACACATTTGGATTTTTAGTTGAATCCATATAAATAGGGTCTAGTTTTGCATACATCTCCATTGTTAATTCCATCAAATCCCCATTCAGGCCCATCTTCATCATCTGGTCCTTCACCAACAATGCCACCTACGATGGCCACATTGAAGTACAAAGGGAAGAAACCCCTGGAAGAGGCACCGCCATCAGTATCAACCATTTCTATCAAGGATATGCCTAGCCAAATGGAAGTCGAGACGCCTAGTTTACCCGACATGGAGTGAACTCTGGAAGAACTCCCATTCCCTACTCCTCCACCGTCAACGATCATCATTGAGATGGCCAATACTTGCTTGGGGGAGTATCTGGTGTGAAAAATTATAGCAAAACCCACACTTGAGTCCATGCAAGACATGGGGAGACCTCGCCTCCCCATCGACACTACTGTTCCTCTAGGATACCCACCAAATCAGACAAACTTTGTATATGCAGACCTCAATAATGGCATTGAACCTTACATGTAAGAAGAAGAAGATGAAGAGCCCTTTGTTGAGGATGTCAACTATTTGTCCAACCTAGACTTTGCTTTGAGATATCTTGGCCAATGCAATTGGCATGGATACAGGTTGGGCAGGTGTGAGCAAGGAGTGTGTGTTATTTGCCAACCAAGATATCAGATGCCACATGACAAGTCAGGAGTGGGGTTCAACCACCCCTTGTCCCTTGACATATTGGTAGAGAACATGCAAGGCCTAGGGATAGGCAACAAGGATAGGTTGGCATTAGATCCATATGCCAATCCTAACACAACATATACATTTGAGGATTATCTCCCATTGTTGACAACCAACCTTGTTGACTTAAAAAACCCTTTCTCTTCGATCGAGAAAGGAGAAATTTTGAGGAATCACCTACAAGAGGGATATAGACAAGGCCAATAAGGGTATTCAGAAGATGAGTCAGAGTATGAGGTAGCACCTTGGGACCCTTTTGAGTTTGATAACAATCACTCGCAAGTGATGCCCATAGATGATTATCAAGAGAGCTTCATGACAATGTTCCCCTTGAATGCTCCAATCAAGAAAGTGCCACCTCAAGAAAATTAGGTCCCCCCGCAGAGAGTGGAACAACCCCGATGGGACTAGATCAATTTTCTTGAGTAGGATGACCCTCATGTGCCATAAACAGTCATCAGAGCCAACGAAGGACTGTGGATATCTGATAGTGATTACGAATATGAAACTAAGATGGCATATCTCAATCATATGCGAAAGCAACAATACCCTATGGACCTTGACGACATGTTTCAATAGCTAAACATGGGTCCAAGGCATAGGTGGAACATAAACCCAACATAGTTAGACCAAGTGTTGCATCCACCACTTTGGGCATACAGAGAGCACCTTCCACCCAGAGACCCTATAGAGTTATCAGTGCCAAGTATAGACCCTATCCTTTTATCCGCACATAGGGCCAATCCATTTGTGCCAATACCCCCAGAGCCAGATCTGGAGCACAAAAATAATCAAGGAAGTTCAAGTCACCACACTTGCGATAATGGAGACCAAAATCATTTCATCAACATGATCTCCATTGATTTAACCACCCTCATACGCAATCCAACCGATCCAGCATGGCCATTGTATCTAAAACTAGATGCCATATATTGGGCTAACTCACCACCATCCCCATCAGAGTACTGGTCTTGCAGTGAGGTGCTTCATTTCACCCCAGGACCAAGTCAGGATATCTTCCATGCTGAATAGGGACCCGAGGTTCCCAATGTAGATCTAAATTCAGCAAATGATATCCACTTGATCTCAACTCCACACCATTTGGAGGACAGATCCCACATGTCAGTCGAGGAGATGACTGATGTAGACATTGGCTCTGATCCAATGAATCCATAGATCATCAAGCTAGGGGTAAGTCTATCCCCCGAAGAGCAAGCCGACAACATTGCCCTTCTCAAAGAGAAGGAAGTTTTTGCATGGTCCTACAAAGAAATGTCGGGGCTAGACCCATAGCTAGTCACACATAATCTAATGCTTGATCTGATAGTAAATCTAGTTAAGCAAAAACTACATAAGATGCACCCAAATGTGGCCTTAATGGTCAAAGATGAATTACAAAAGTTGTTGGATGCATAGTTTTTCATCTGCATAGATTACCCACCATGGTTGTCCAACATGGTGCCCATCAAAAAGCCTAACGGGAGGATTCACATATGCACTGATTTTCAAGATCTAAACAAAGTGAGTCCTAAGGATGATTTCCCCTTGCCTAGCATCGACGCATTGGTAGACGCTATAGTAGGCCATGAAATTATTTCCCTAATGGATGGTTTCTCGAGATACAACCAGATTCGTATCAATCCCGAGGACCAACTAAAAATGGCGTTCACAATGCCTTTGGGGACATTTTGTTATAAGGTCATTCACTTTGGCCTTAAAAATGCTGGTGCCACCTAAAAACGTGCCATGACATACATACATCTTCCACAATCACATGCATAAAACTTTGGAAGACTATATGGATGATTTGTTGGCCAAATCTCTTTTGCACCCAGATCATCTTGATGACTTAAGAAAGATCCTCGATCACCTCATCGAACACAAAGTCAGACTAAACCCCAAGAAGTGCATATTTTGCATCACATATGGAAAAATCTTGGGTTTCATAGTATCAAAATGAGGCATCGAGGTGGATCCACATAAAGTCAAGGAAATCCTTGAAATGCTTCCTCCAACTACCATCAAGCAGCTTAGAAGCCTATAGGGAAATTTCGCATCAATCAAGTGCTTCATAGCGTAGCTATATGACAAGTGCCGACCCATGAATAAATTATTGCACAAGGGGGTAGCATTTCACTAGGATGACGAGTGTCAGTCAGCCTTCGACAACATTAAATAATACTTGAATTTTTTTCCAGTATTGGCACCACCTAGACCAGGAGTGTCATTATATTTATACATCTTAGCTACTGAGGTGGTGTTGGGTGCCATGCTAGCCCATAAAAATGAACTACACAAAGAACAGGCTACTTACTATCTTAGCCGCACCCTGGTCGGTTATGAACTTAACTATGCATACGTCAAGAAGCTATGCTTGGCGATGGTGTTTGCTACAAACATTTGTGCCACTACATGTTGAGAAACATGATGTATGTTGTTTCTAAGGATAATCCATTGTGGTACATGATGAATCGTACTTATCACAGTAGTCGCACGGCAAAATGGATAATGTTGTTGACGGAGTTTGAAATTGAATTCATGGGACAGAAGTCCATGAAAGGTCAAGTCATCACCGATCAACTAGTAGAGGCTCCTCTCGAAGATGATCAGCCTCTGACCATAGAGCTACCCGATGATGGGGTCTTCCATGTCTCAGAATCGCCAGATCCTGATGAGCCTGAATCACAGGCCAACATAACCCTATTTTTTGATGGTTCTAAATGTGAGCAAGGGGGTGGCATGGGAGTCATATTCTTCACACCGCGAGGGGCTCCAATGCCTCTATCATTTAAATTAGATTTCTCGTGCACCAACAACAATGCCGAATACGAAACTTTGCTCATAGGTCTTTAGACAACAATCACCATGAACATTAGACGCTTGAACATCTTTGGTGATTCGTTGTTAATTGTCAATCAAGTAAAAGGGGTATTCCAATGTAAATGCCCAATTTTGTAGGCCTACAAAGCCCTTGTGGACAAATTCTTAGAAAAACTTGAATGGTACAACATCAAAGAACTCCCTTGGTAATAAAATCGTTTTGTAGACACTATGGCCTCCTTGGGGTCACTAATCTCGCAAGACATTTCTGGTGATATGACAACCATTAAAGTCAAAACACTATCGCAATCCATGATGGAGCGTGTAAGCTTTGACTTATCACCAGGAATCCACCTGATCCAGATTGAACTGTCTCAAGATAGGTTCTATCGAATCCATGATTATTTGAATCAAGCCAACTAGGGGTCCTTATTATCCCTTATTCCCCTCAATAGCAACACAATGCTATTCTTACAGGTTCTTTCTTGCTCAGCTTTTTCTAGGGATGAACTTCAAGAGGGATTGGTTGTTCATACCGTTGAGGCTTCTGATCAGCAGGATTGGTACACACCCATAAGAGACTACCTCAAGTTAGGTAACCTCCCACTTGGATTGTCGCATGTCACAAAAATATCATTCAAACAGAAAGTGACAAAACATGTCTTGCTAGGAGACATTTTGTACTATTGAAGCTACGAGGGAATCCTCCTTCATTGCTTGGACCAGCAGGAGTCCACTTCGACGATCACCCAAGCGCATGATGGTACATGCGGTGGCCACTTCAACGGTATGGCCATCACAAAGTGCATTCTTTGCATGGGCTATTATTGGCCATATTTAGAGCAAGATTGTTGCACCTATGTAAGGAAGTGTGTGAAGTGTCAACACCATGCTAACTTGACACACATACCTTCTCAGGCCTTGTAGTCGATTCAATCGGCTTGGCATTTCTCATAGTGGGGCTTAGATCTAATCGAAAAGATCTCCCCTACGTCATCAATCCGTCACACGTTCATCATAATGGCCACAGAGTACTTCACCAAGTGGGTGGAAGCAATTTCGCTTACCTCTACGATTGGAATCCACATTATGGAGTTTATTTTACATAACATCATATGTAGTTTTGGTATTCCATCCAAGATCATCTCGGATAATGGGACGTCGTTCAAGAACAAATATGTGCATGCTTTGACCACAAAGTACAAAATTCATCATAGTTTTTTGACACCTTATTATCCGTAGGCAAATGGGTAAGCAGAGGCATCAAACAAAATGCTAGTTGCCATCCTCAAAAAGACAATCGCAAATAGTCATAAGGATTGGCATATTCAAATACCACTTGCTCTGTGGGCTTATCACACTAGCATTTGGATGCCCACTGGGGCAACTCCATTTTTGCTGGTGTATGGCTCCGAGGCAGTCATGCCTCTCGAGTTGGAAATACCTTCCCTATGCATATCATTGCAAGAGTTCAACGATAATGACACTACATGGTAGTCTCGGTTAGACCATCTTATGTTGCTCTACGAACGACGCATCAATGCTCTCGAGCATTTATGTATCTATCAAGAGTGACTTAAGAAAGCATACAACATGGTGGTTCACCTGAGGGACTTTCAGGTTGGTGACTTGGTCTTAAAAGAGAACCAACAAAATTCTAACTTGCCGCCCCATCTAAGGGACAAGTTTGTGACAAACTAGTTAGGTCCTTATGTCATCGATAGTAAAATAGGACCTGGAACATACCGGCTCACCTCTTTTGAAGGAATAAAGGAACTAGAACCCTTGAACATTAGTCATTTGAGGCCATTCCACATTTAGAGAGCCATAGCCCACCCCCAAAAGCTCCAAGGATTCCCAAAATCACTTGGTCAAACCCAAAATGCCCCAAATGTGCCCATAATCCCTTTGGTCAAACCAAACTCTCCAAGGATTCCCATCATCGCTTGGTCAAACTATAAAATGCCCCAAAGGTGCCCATAATGCCTCTGGTCAAACCAAAAGCACCAAGGATTCCCATAATCACTTGGTCAACCCCCAAATGCCCCAAAGGTATCTATAAACCCTTTGGTCACCCCAAATGCTCCAAGGATTCCCATCATCACTTGGTCAAACCATAAAATGCCCCAAAGGTGCCCATAATACCTCTGGTCAAACCAAAAGCACCAAGGATTCCCACAATCACTTGGTCAACCCCCAAATGCCCCAAAGGTATCTATAAACCCTTTGGTCACCCCAAACGCTCCAAGGATTCCCATCATCGCTTGGTCACCCTAAAATGCCCCAAAGGTGCCTGTAATCCCTTTGGTCAAATCAAAGGCTCCAAGGGTTCTAGCCATCGCTTAGTCACCTAAAATGCCCCAAAGGTGCCCATAACACCTTTGGTCAAACCAAAAGCACCACAGATTCCCACAATTGCTTGGTCAACCCCCAAATGCACCAAAGGTATCTATAAACCCTTTGGTCACCCTAAACGCTCCAAGGATTCCCATCATCGCTTGGTCAAACCATAAAGCACCCTAAAGGTGCCCATAACGCCTCTGGTCAAACCAAGAGCACCACGGATTCCCATAATTGCTTGGTCAACCCCCAAATGCCCCAAAGGTATCTATAAACCCTTTGGTCACCCCAAATGCTCCAAGGATTCTCATCATCGCTTGGTCACCCTAAAACACCCCAAAGGTGCCCGTAATCCCTTTGGTCAAACCAAATGTTCCAAGGGTTCTAGCCACCGCTTGGTCACCTAAAAAGCCCCAAAGGTACCCATAATCCCTTTGGTCAAATCAAAAGCTCCAAGGGTTCCCTCAATCGCTTGGTCAAAAAATGAAAATTCAAAAACAATAAAATAATCAAACTAACAAAAAAAAATAATAAAAATAAAAATAAATTTGCATCTCACTTTCATGCATAAGCTTAACACTCAAAAACACAAAAAGAACTGCATTAGGCATCACATACATACATTGCACATTTGTTGATCATACAAGTCAAATGCACCAAAGACTGTAAATACTCGGCAATTCTATCACTTTCCACATTTTTTCACTCTATAAATAGTCCATCAAAAATAAACGCCAGTCACATTTTTCACCATACCATAGTCAGTTGTCTTCTAATGTATCTAGAGTTTTCGTCATTCAATTTTCATTAGATTTCTATCCAAAAACTATACAAAGTCAAACAGTTTTTACAAAGGTAGAGTTCTACTTGGATCACACCTTGTTACGTAGCATCCCAACATAAGATAAAACACATAAAAAAATTCCAAGTTGTGTGAATGCAAGAGAAACCTACAAAGCAGTCTAGGGTACTATAGGCGAAAGGTTAGCCTGCTCATCCCCCTATGCGAATGGTTCGAGAATGTTGAGAATTGACAAAAGGACAAGCTCTTCCCCATCCAATTCCCCATAATAAATAGTGGTTAAAATCCACTGTCAAAAACCCCAAAACACCTTTGATCCCCAAAGTCGTAAGGATTCGTACTACACACCCCTGACAAGGATGGGTAGTCATCCCCAAGGCCTAAAATATCAATGCCATTCATAATCAGATCTCCAATCACCTTTGGTCCCCAAAGTCATAAGGATTCATACTACACACCCCTAACAAGGATGGGTAGTCATCCCCAAGGCCTAAAATATCAATGCCATTACATAATAAGATCCCAAATCACCTTTGGTCCCCAAAAGTCGTAAGGATTCATACTACACATCCCTAAATAGGATGGGTAGTCATCCCAAAAGCCAAACAGGATTAATGCCACTCACAAGACAACAACCTATGAGCTCAACTTTGCAACTTAAAAAGAAAAATCAAATAATAGTGGTTATCACCACTATTCAGATGCCTTGCTCAAAAAGAAAAACAAAAGAGAAAAATAAATAGTGATTTTCATCACTATGTAAACGAGCAAGTATCCCAACAAGTTGAGCAATTGAAAGACGCATGAACTTGAATCCCTAGAATTCTCAGCATTCAAAAAACCATTTAGGTGATCCTCATTACGGGTTTGGTGGATAGCCTACCTAACAATGGCGATATCCTAAATGCATGACGATATGTCTATCACATTAGTTTTGCATGTGAGCAGACCAATGTTTGCATGTGGATGAGCTAGCTTATGGTACCATAGATTGTCCCGTGGATTGATCTTACTAAATACAACAATGGAGTTAGTGGATCTAATTAGGTGATCCTTAGTACAAGTTTGGTTGACAGCCTATCTGGCACTAGCGGTATCTTGACAAATACCACATAAACGAACTCAATTGCACACACAGGGATGTGAAATAACTTGGTCAAACTCAAGTCTGATTCGCACCTTGTTCAAAAGTCTTTTGAGATAAATGTATAGTCTTGGCTAGTTAGTTAAAATATATGAATCTCAAAAAAATCTTAAACTACATTTTAAAACAACTGGTACATTTCATTACTTACATCACCATCAGAAAATATGAAAAATACCAAAACAAACTTATCATATGAAAAGTCATTCCATAAAGCAATCACATAGTATAGAAAGCCAATAAATCCTATACATTCTATGGTGCCATCGACAAGTTATCAACAAATCATATCATCCATTCCATATGCATACATCATATAATTAGAAGCATCACATTCATAATAATACATGCATCGACCACCATGATCACCTAGGATCAGTGTGATGGGAACTACCTCCAGTGGTGTGGGTCCTATGGGACCTCTCAGGGTGGTTGTTGCTAACCCTCGCATCACACCCACTAGTACCCCACTCATCCAGCTGCCTGCGACAAGAGGAAGCAAACTACTTAGTCTCACTGTCTCTCATTCGGCACGAAGATCCACCTCTAAGGAGCTTAGGTAACCATCAATCGAGGCAGATAATATCTACCTCCAAATCCATTCATTAACAGACCAAATCCATCTCCCATTGATGGTATGCATCCAATGTGTCATCATACTATGCCAACTACGTCCACAAGAGATCCCTCTTCCATGATGCATCGGTGTCCCCATCCCACTGGTGGTACGCAACCAATGCGTTCTCCCACTTTGCCAACTGAGTCCATAGGAGATCCCTCTCCTATAGAGCATCCTTGAGCTCCTCATCCTATCTTTGAAGCAGATCCTCCAATCATGCTATCTCAGTGTAATGCCTAGCTTCCATATCCCCCAGGACTGCCTGAGGCATGGGCATCTTCGAGATGACGGGCTACTCCAGTAACCATTGCTCTGGGATGTTTTGCATGTTCAGCTGCTCCAAAACTCCAAAATCATCCCCCACAAAATCTTTAACCTCCACCATGTACTCATCCTCCAGTGGAGCCCCCCAACCCTCCCATTATGCTTGTGCATCCTCCGCACCTATTGTTGTTGCGTCAGGACCTCCTAGAGGCTCCTCACCCTGCCATTGCCACATCGTCCATCACTGGTCGTACTCGAAAGTCATCGAGATGTCATCCATGTCAAGGATGTCAATAACTGTATCCACCTCCTCACCCAACGGCTCGATGATTGGCCAGGCTAGAGTCCTCTCATTGCCCCAATGTTAATAGATTAAGGGCTCACTAGGAAACCCTTGGTGCACCCCAAATTGTTGCATCACCTAGATGTATAGGAAGTACTCCTGCTCGGTCTTATGCCACACAATCATCCATCTCCCCCTACACACCCGTCGAAGCCACTCTCTAGCCTCAGGTCAGGTTGGAAAGTACTGGTACGGATGCCAGAACACCTCCCCTAGAGCAAGGCATGAGAAGGCATCAACATAGTGCCCCATGACACATTTCCACCATCGACTCTGCCCCTGCTCCTCTAACCTTTGTCATAGAGCTACATACCCAATCTCCATGTCCACCATATCTGCTCGAGTGGTCCATGAAAACCCTTTTGGCCACTCCATAGCTATGTGTCGCCATCCCTAGCACTGTAATAGGTAGCTGCATCCAATCTCGTTCTGCTTCCAGTAGCGGACCTTGTACAACTCATCATAGAGTTATGCTAGTAGTGTCTGACCCCACCTCATAGTCAGTGGCTTTGAGATCAAACACTCCATAAGTCTTAAAACCACCTCAAGCAGGTTCCAAGGGAACCTCGCACCTGAGGATTAGGGAAGCAATATGTTGGAGATGAGAGTCATGAGCAGTGCATGCCTCACCCACAACATGCCCTTATCCAGCCAAAACCGCACCAAAATCCCTCCTATCAGGAAGTCCCCCTCTGCCCTCTCCATCGCCTCATCCACCCCCATCTCCGCCGCATGCCCAAAGCACCGTGTTAGCATTGCTATCCACTAATCATGAGGAGTAGTATGAATGGGTAGCCTGTCTATCAGAATCTACAGAATCTGATAAACATCCTCCAGAGTCACTATCATCTCCCCTATTGGGAGATGAAATGTGTTGGTGCAGGGATCCCACAAATTGATCAGTGTAGTCAGATATGCCCGATCCCCCACCACAGGCTCTAACCGAGTCACTTTTTTGAGCCCAAGGGCATCAAGCCACTCCTAGTATGCCATCGTCAGTGCCTCTCATGCTTCAGAGAACACCTTCGGCACATGGTACCGGATCTTTACAACTTGCAAAAGAAAACAAAACAAAAACATTAAAATATGACAAAAAAAAATTGTACAGCTAAAACAACAAAACAAATGTACAGCTAAAACATTTAACAAACAAAGTACAGCAAAGTACAGACAAACAACTGTACAACAAAAGTATAGCACGGTCAAATAAAATTGTACAACCATAAACAAAATAACACACCTAGGGTTTCTAACCTTAAGTGTGAACCCAAAAAAAATCAAATAAAAACAAAATTTCCATCTAGGGTTTCTAAACTCTAGGTTAAACAAAACAAAAACAAACTAAAAACACAGTTCTTACCCTAGGGTTTTTAACCTTAGTTAAAACTAAAAAACAAACAAAAAACAACAATAACAATTTTTTTTTAGTTACCTAGGGTTTAACCTTAGTCTAAACTGATAAAAAACAGAAAACAAAATAAAAACAATTTAAAAAAAAAAAAGCCAAGTTTTCGATCTTCGTTCAAACTAGGGTTTTTTTTCTTTAGTTTACAACAAAAACAAAATAAACATGATTTTTTAAAACTAGGGCTTCATGTTAGTTTCTACAAAGCAACACAAGCACAAAAAAAACAACAAGCACAAAACAAAAAAAAATTAACTAGGGTTTTCATTTTTAAATCGACAAACAAAATACAAAAGAAAAACAACCAAATCAACACAATTTTTTTTTACATCTAGGGTCTTTAAGAAAAATAAAACAATTTCAACTAGGGTTTCGATCTTAGTTTTAACAAAGCAACACAAAGCACAAATTCAAACAAACACAAAAAAAATTAAACTAGGGTTTTTATTTTAGTTTAAATCAAAAAATGAAATACAAAAGCAAGAAAGAATTGCGGTTTTAAACAATAAAATAAAACAAGAAAATAATGAGAAGGAGCACTCACCAGTATCACTTCGGCTCTGCAACTTGATGATCTAGTCCATGAACTCATAGTGTCCGAGAAAATTCGATAGCGCTCCACTATGCGAACTTGACCTCCTCCTCACAGATCCAAAATGCTAGGAAAAATAAATGCAAATGAGCCCAAAACCTAGTTTTGGCCCTTAAATAGGCTTTTAGTCCTATAATCATTCCACACTGGGATGAGATCTCTAGTAAGCACTTGTTCCACCCTGGTATGATTACTAAACTGGTATTCATCCCACCCAGGGATGATTACAGAGAAAGAAAATCAAAACCAGCCAAAACTGCACCAAAATGCACAAAAAACAGTAATAAAATTACCGAATAAGAGTGCTTTTGCACTTGACATTATTAGCATGCCACACAGACGTTGGGGTCACAAATTATCACTATATTACTCCCTAAAAATGCTACCATAGTCGGACTGCTCCATGGGAGTACGGATTTTTGATAATTTCATCCCCAAACGGCATCACAAAAAGGGTCCAAACCCACACAAAAATAGCAATAAAATTACCGAACAAAGGCGCATCTATGCCTGATGTTCCTAGCATGCAAAACCGACATCAGGGCCACAAATTTTTACTATCCTACTCCATAAGAGGGCTACCATATCTGGACCGCTCTGCAGGAGGACAAATTTTTGACAATTTCAGCTCCAAGATGCGTCACAAAAAGAGTTCAAATCCACCAAAAACATGTCAAAATGTTCAGAAATTGCATAAGAAATAAAAAAAAAACAACTGAAGGCAACCTTACAAAAGTCATCTTGGGTCAAGTGACTCGTCACTTTTCTCATGTTGGTCATTCCCTCATCGATTCGTTGCTTGATGGGGTAGTCACACTTAGTCACCAATCAACAAATACACACCCAATCAAGGAAACGACACACATTCAAAGAATCATTGACAAAGACAATCATGCCCCTTCTTGGGGCAACAAATAAGCAATAATCACAAGCTGATCAAACACTTGGAATTCATGAATCATGAACTCAAGGTTCCCATAGACAAAAAGGTTGTGCCCTTTGCCTATTCAAGACAGAACAATGTCCAAGATCAAGTAACACCTCATCGAAAAAGGTTAACACTTGAATTAAGCTCCTTAGCTCGTTAGAAGCAAGGATTCAAGAATGCATGCCCTTTCCATACTTGGGGCATCAAAATTTGGTTAGGTTATTGAGAAACCCTAATCATTAGTTCTTTGGTTATCTATTTTTGCTCAGCACTGCACCTTGCACAATGCTTCCCAAAAAGGGACATCTGTAGACACCAAAACAACACCAATCTGATTATGTGGATACAAACACTGATCGAATTGACATACACAGCCCCTAGGGCAGCCCCTAGAGGTTAAATAGTGGTCCTAACCACTCTCACACCAGTTTTGGAAGGTTAGATGTCAATTTGGCACCTTTCAAGCACTCTGATCCCTACTCGTTCCACCCTGGGACAATTACAAACTGGTATTCATCCCACCCTAGGATGATTAGTAGCATTCACTCTAGGGTGGGGCGAATAGCGAGTTTGATGGGAAAAAGGTCAAACCTTGACAAATGGTAGCTCATATCTGCCACTCAACTCCACCTTCAATGCATGGGAGTGCGAGTGAGCATTTTTGAGCTCAAATAGGCAGTCATGGAGCCCTTAATCAGGGAGGAATCTTCTTCCCCCTAGAAAGGCATGATGGCCAAGTTGCGCCTCTACATGCTCATTCACAGAGACCCTCAGGTCTATAAAATGGTGAGTCTTCTCACCCCAAAATAAGGACAGAGCAGGAGCATTTGGAGCAATGGAGTGCTATCGAATTACATCCTCAACCATCGTTTGTGCTTCTTACATCCTTGATCTCTCTTTTGGAAGGGAGGTTATTGAGTGATTATTGGAAGTGCAATCCGGACCCAAAAACCAAACATTTGGTCACAATACCCCACCCAATCTGTTGACACAACCCCATAAGTGGTTTTGGACCCATCCCAAGAGGATTGGTGCCGAAACCGAGCCCCAAATGGTGGGCGTCCTACCCTTGGGCACCCCCCCGCACTGCTGCAATCCTAATCACCCCACCCCGGAGTGATTAGAAATATGTGGCAGATTTCCCTACTGTTTATTTTGCATTTTATTTTTGGTTATTTACATATGCTGCCATTCAAGTTTCATGTGATTCTAATGAGTTTTGGCTGTGATTTTATTATTTCTCACTTTCACTAACATATAGGGAGCATCATAGGATATAGGGTGATCGAGGTCGAATTTGCAAAATCTGACCTTTTGGGTCATTCCAAAATGCCCCATTTTACCTAACCCCAACTTTGCAGGTGTTTTGGAGGACCCTATATGGGACATTTAGGAGGTCACCTTATGATATTTTATGACAGTCCTAATCGTCCCACCCCAAAGTGATTAGAAATTCATGGTAGATTTCTCGACTGTTCCTTTTGCAATGTGTTCTTGGTAATGTTTTCTTACTTCTGTCAAATTTTCAACTTATTATGATATGTTTTAGTTACCGTTTCGAATATTTTATGCATGCACTAACCGTAGGCCTTAGGGATCGCATGTTTCCCTCCATCCGTAGGTGCTACTAATCATTTACTATTTCTTTGAACATAGGATACCGACACTGGAGTGGCATTAAGGAACTATAGACACATTCACGCAAGCGGCGGTGATGTTTGGTCCACCCATTTTCAATGTGCATACGTGGAAGATCCCCAAGGGGAATGTATCATTCATGGTGTAACCAAACTATGTTCGACACTCCTAGACCCTAAAAAGGAAGGAGACATATTGTAACCCGATCTTGAGCAAATTAATAAAATAAAGGGCTGCACTTCTACATTTGCTTTAAATCTCATTTCAGTTCGTTTTTTTTCCCTCCTTTTGTGCATTCTCGCTCGTAGGACTTAGCATTACACTTCCCTTTCTGTTTGCTTACATATCCTAGTGCTTTCACTTAGTCTCATACTAAAGAACATATTTCAAAATTTTGATGATTTTTTGATAATAAACTTGCACAGTCAAGGTGCCTTGTTGGAGTGTATAAAATACACGAAATTTCTCTATGTAAAATTGGTCAATTGGGAATCCTTTTTTAAATACAATTACAAAATCATCCCATTTGAGATTCATCACTTTATTCCTCATGGAATGCATTCCACCATTCTAAAATCATCCTACCTTGAATGTATTCGACCATTCCAAGGTAACATCTTGGAGATGAATATTTTTCCAAATAGTTTGGGTTTTTGGTGAGTAATTATTCATGGAGTAGTATGTTTCTAATCCACTTAATAAAAATTTCACTGCTTCACACCTTATTTTCCACTAAATTTGGGTATCCTAGCATTCTTTAAATCCTTGGAAATATTAGCCTCTATTTGAGCCTTACTCTCTTAGACTTCTTTACAAGGGATTTCTTCTTGTCTACCCTCTGAATTTTAATTATTTGATTCCCAATTAACAAGCATTTCTAATATTTTCTATTGTTGCTTCATCTACTCTTTTAACAACTTGACTATTGATGTAATATTTTCCACCTTCTTCTTTATGTTTCCTAAAATTCTAAGTTGTCTTTCCATTTGAGGATAAGTTGTATCTTCTTGCTACATAGTTGACCTTAGGTTTCTAGAATATCCTCCTCTCAAACTTGGTGTTATTCCTGTTGATGATAAAAGGAACTAGATCAGATTACAATTCCTAATAAGAAGCTATAACTTTTAGGATTTTTACTTTTGGTATGATTGATCAAGACAACATGCAATACCTACCTTATCCTAAATCAAATTAATGTCGATAAGTAAGTCTTAATAAAATTATAACATCAATTCAAGGTTCAACCTAGGTTCTTTTCATGAAAGCATTGAGTCCTACAACCTAGGATTTAATACCAATTGTAATGATGCACAACTCAACCAAAGGAAGAGATATTTTTTTATAAAAATACCTAATATTTTCATCAGTATTAAGGCATGACCACTTTTGAGTTTATTATCATTGTAGATTATACTCAAGTGGACAAGAATGGCCAACTTTCCATAATCATCTAGGGTTCACTTTTCTAATCTCACCATTAATAAAGATACCATCAGTGGTCTCCCCACTTTTTCTATACATTCAATTGTATAGGAAAAGTTGACCATGATGTAGAAATTATCCTTTAAGGCCATAATAATTAAATGGGATTTCTCTTCCCTAACCCTACATACTATCAGCTATGTAGGATTTTAATGGCATGATGCCTTAATGATTAGTTAGTTGCATCTTACCATAAGCTAACTAAGGCCATGAACACCCACTTGTAATGATCATGGTCAAAATTTCCTACCTATAAGGACCATGATTATTGATGAGGCCTGGATAAACCTCATTTATAACATGTTTTAAATAGTTAAAACTGCCTAAAACTCTTGTGAATTATCTTATATGCTAGTTAAGTTGATTTAATATGTTGTGTATTAACTGTTTGCATGATTGAAGTGTTAAGGACATTATATTATGATTTTTAATAGTTCTTGTATAGTTTTATGTTATCTTGTCATGCTTAGGTTGACAGTAGCACTTCAGTAGTATTATTTTGATGATCATTAAGCATTAGTTTCTCTAAATTTAGCAAATAGTACAAAGACTTATTATTGTGCAGCAGAAAACTGGTTTTTCCATATAAATTCCAACAAGCTGCCAATGAATGGCAAGGAATTGAATTCACATCCAAGGAAGAATGAATACTATTGCAATCTGATACTGAAGGCTAATCCACCTGAGAAATGTAGCTAAAACCATTTGGAGTCAACAGATTTGGTCATTCTAAAGATCTTCGAAATGAACACAGTGTCTTCAAAATGAACAGATATCTTCGAAATGAGAAAACATAGTGTCTTCGAAATGAGCAAATCTTCGGAATAAAAATTGCAGTATCTTTGGAATGAGTGGATCTTCAAAATGATAACTACAGTATCTTTGGAATGAACGGATCTTCAGAATGAGAATTGTAGTATCTTCGAAATGAGCCACTTATCTTCGGAATGAAAATAGAATGTACTTTTTGACTTGTTGACTGAATTTTGGCAGTGGAAAAGGGGATAAGAATGTTGATAAAGTTAAGGGAAAATATATCCCATATAATTTTTCTGTCCTTGCCATCCAAAGCCACCATTTATGGAAAAGATCAAATTTGATCTTCTTCTAGGATAAACCGAGGAAATTCTATAGGATATCAGGAACAACATAATTTTTGTTTGTAATTAGATTTTATGCATCTATAAAAGATAGCTCCCATCCAGGTTGAGCTATTAGATATATTAGATATTAGAAATATTAGATTAGATAGAGGATATAGAAAATAAAATAGGGATATAATAGAATAGTGATTTCAGACCTATTATAGATTTCAACAGAATTGTAATTATGTTTCTGAAGCAATAAAAGTGCAGTTTCATTCCATTTATTTTGTTATGTATGAGTGTGAGTAAGAATTAAAGAAGAATTCAAACCTTCTTCTGAGAAAGGAGGCTGACCACTTCCAAACCTAGGAGGAGGACTGATAGATAGGTTTTATTCTAATTTTGCTACAGCAGAATAAGTTGTGAACTTGTCATTTTCATTCTTTTGCACATATAACATTCCTAGTTGTTTAATTTTTGTTCATAATGTTTTTGTGATATGATTAGTGGCAGATCTGGTTATTTTTTTCATTCCCAACAACTTTCCAATTCACTACAAATTTCCATTTCTAGAAATTTACAAGTTTTTTGTAATTTCCCTAAATTCTTGTTTTTGTTGTCAAAACCCTGCACAGAAGATTGACGACCTTCTGTTACAGAGCATTGATAGGATCTAGTTTTTATGCTTCATTTCAATTATTGCAATATTAAATAGACTTTCAATTCTGCAACTATAACTAGAGTTTCAATTCTACAATTTAATTAGATTTCATTCTTGCAACTGTAACTAGGGTTTTAATTCTGCAATTTAATTAGTTTTCATTCTTGCAAATAGATTAAAGTTAATTTTATGCAATTTAGGGGTAGAAGTGACACAAAACCCCCACAAAATCAATTCCACCAATAAGACTTGCTACTTCCAAATGAACTGAACTACAACCCTGCTTGAAATTTCTCTCATAAATAGCCTTGGACACCACCCCGGATTGATAAGATATTTGAGATTTAATGATGTGCTTAATGACAACCCATCATTTTGGCATCATTTTTTGGGAACACGGTGTTGTTAGAAGGTGAAAAGTAGTCCAATAATTATTAAATATGCTAAGTTGTGAATTTTAGAGTAAAATCTGAATGTAATGACTAGTATAAGTAATTGTTATTGGTAAATTGTATTTCAGTCAATTTAGGAAATAAGCAAGAAACCACAAGAAGAAAAATTTCACAAGAGGTTGAAATTATGTCAAAATTTTCTAAATTTTTTATTTCCAAAAATATTGGAATTTTCAAAGAATCCCAATCATCCACTTCCAGCACTGCAAGATCCTTTGAGAAATCATTACAAGGAGGAAAATTAAGTAGTTCAACACCATTTTCTCTTGACAAATCCATACAATCAGGAAAATTTGACAAGATTTATAATTGTTTTTGGGAACATACAATGGAAGGCTCACAAGAGAATCAAGGTAGAGCCAACACTGTGCTCCACCCTAGTGCAACTAGTGCACCTGCCAAAAATTTTTAAAATCCCATACAACTAGATCTTAATCAAAATGCTCCCATGAAGGTCATTTCACCTGTACTATTACCAACTTTCAAGGGAATTACGTCCGAAGATCCTGATATGTTTTTGTTTGAGTTTAAAATTATATGTCAAGCTCATGATTACACTAATGACAATCAAAAGCTCAAACTATTTTCTTCCACTCTTAAAGAGTTAGCTCTATGATGGTTTATCACCTTAGCACCTGACTCAATTAGAACTTGGGATGAGATGGAAAACATATTCTTGGAGAGATACCAAGAATATTGTCAAGAATCAAAATGATGAAATTCTTACAATGAAACAAGAGGAAAATGAAATCTTAGAATATTATATAGATAGATTTTCTTTTGTTCATAAGAGATGTGGAAGTGTTGAACCTAAAATTTGCAAAGTCATATTCTTAAGGGGACTATTAGATGAATCTAGGGATGCATTGGATATATTGGGAAGAGGAGATACAAATGCACTTAAATTTCAAGAAATTATTAAACTCTGTAAAAATTACTCTCATTCAAGGCATAGAAAACACAGAATTGGTAATTAAAAACATGATTTGAAAGAATGCATGAAAGAGGCTGATATTTTAGTACATGATAGAACATTAGATGAAAAAAATGAATCTACTGAATATTTAGCCATCTATTGTTCAGAATGTAAAAAGCAACATTCTCTTCATGATTGTCCTTGGAACAAAATATTTATACCTACTACATGTAGCATTTGTCAATTAGGACACCCCACAGATCAGTGTAGTTTATTTCCAAAACTTAAAAGTGTCTTTGAAAAATAGTCTCAACCTATGAAAAAATCAATTTTGTAGGACAAGGACAAGGGAATAATTTTCATAAATTTCCATATCATAATGCTTCTCAATTTCATGCACATTGGGGAAATAATCCTTGGTATATGCCATGGTCTACTTCAGGTCCACTTCAACAATGTTGGAGTCAAACACCATTGGCATACTCCCACGCATGGTCTCAACATGGATGGATGCAACAACAATGGAATCAACAACATCCACCATGGTTGCAGCCAAAATTATAGGGATATCAATGGGTACAACATCAAAATCTGTACAAAGGGCAGCAACATTGTCAAAAACAAAAATCAAATTTGTTCCCTAATTATATCCATAATTTCCATCGTGGACAACAACAACATAAATTAAAACAACCTCTATTTTCAACTCAACCTGTGGTCAGTCCAAATCATGTTAAACAGGTAACCCTTGTCTCTGTGGTTGAATCAGAAAATACAACCCAAATAAATGTTAGTGATTGTGTTAAAACTCAGTTGTGTTTAGGTGAACCACTGCTTGAACCTATTCAACTTATCAGTGTAGAAAGTGAAGTTAAAAAGAATGAACATGAAAACAAATCTACACTAAAACAACATCAAGAAGAACAAGATACCTCATCAAATAAAGTATCATATTTTGAATAGTCTAAGATATCAAAAACAACATCTTCACAATTAGATTTGATAAAGGAATTAGAACATTTAACTATTACAATCCCTTTACCTCAAGTTGTACCAATCATTAATAGAATTGTTCAAGAAATGTGTTTTAAAAAACCAAGAAAAAAAAAGAAAGTATATCCTAAAACCATACAAAAAGGTGGAAAATTAGTTAACATGCTTTCAGGTAAACTTATTTCACCTAAGTATGATTGTATAGAAAGCCCATAGTTTCTTAGAACACATAAGGAAAATGAAAAAAATACTTTAGTTTTGGCCTCCATTGGTGTAAATAAAAATGTTTCTCCAAGAACCAATTCAAATAAGCCTGGTACAAAACAAACTGAAACACAACCAAAACAACCTTTGAACAACAATAGTTGGTTGACTAAAAACTAGGGAGCAAATTTTTTTGATATATTGGTGCAACTTCCTAATGCTTTACTAACATTTTATGCATCTTTAGTAGTTGGCATTGAGTTGTTGCAGGTACAATTTTTTTTTTTTTTGCAGTTGAATGCATTTTATGAACTTTGGTTGAAAGCACTTCACCAAATAGAGTTCACTCAACAAAAATGGAAAATGTGGCATGATGATCACATTAAGAGCAACAAGGATGAACCAGGGGAGTTTGAGAATGAAGTTGTTCAACTTTCTTTAGTTGATGATTTAAGGAGGATATTAGTGGTAAATGGACATCTTTTACAGTTGTACCATAAACCACTAACAAAGGTGGAATTTGCTCGGTATTTCACATAGTTACATTTGACAGAAGAGGCTTCTTCTTCTGATGAATATTCCAAATGATCATATATTTGAATTTTAAAAGAAAAAGAAAAAAATTAGAAAAAAATAATAAACGAAAATATGAATAAATTCTGGCTATGAATTCCTTCATGGGCATAATCAGAATGAAGAAAAAAGAGAGAAAATAAGAGAAAAAAAAGGAAACCAAGAAAAAAAAAGAGAAAAAAAAGAATAGCTCAGTAGTGAAAACCTTTTTCTAAGGCGCTACTGAGTTGGTATGCATGAAAACCAATTTTATGGCATGCATAACCTTGAAATTTTTTAGTCACCATTATACAAATTCACCAACTACACTTATTTTTGAAGTGTTGCAGGAAGCCGCAATGAGAATATCAATAGAAACAGTCATCTTTCAAAACTTGCATTAACTTGTTTTAACCAGGTATATATGTTTCTTGCACTTTTCTCATTGTAAATATTTGATATATAGTATATGACAATTAACAATTAGTATAAAAGTGATCATAAGAGTTGGCATAAACAAAACATGCTTGGAGAAAGAGAAAAATATTGGTTTCTACTATGTCTTCAGAATGATTATTGTATCTTCAATAAGGATTAAATGCCCAGCTTAGTCTTCAAAATGAAACATAATCTTTGAAATGAATATTTAACAGTTTGTTTCCATGTGGCATCCAAGGAGGGAGAAAAATACAGTCAGTAGAATTTTTTTTACTCCATGTGATCATTGACACATGTCAGCTGGCTTGCGGTTAGATTCATCTCATATTTTGTACCCATCGAGGAAGTATGAGAATCACAAGGAAAATAACCAACAAACATGCCACCACCAGTCATTGCTAATAACCACTCATGTGGGAAAATTTGCATGCAGAATGGACGAGCTAAAGAAAATTTGATGGCAAGGATGTCCAATGATTTTTGGCCAGGTGTTCAGAGCACAGAATAAGGAAATGTGCCATCTTTTATTTTTGAAGACATATTTGCTAATGATTACAAGGAAAAGTAAAAAAAATTAAAAGTTCTTTCTGAAGAAGAATAAGAGCAAACCCTATAATTCTTTACAAACCAAAAATCAGTGACCTAGCAGATGACTGTAGTAGCAAAAGAGAGCAGTATTCTCAGCATCATAATAGAGAAATGAAGTAAAAAATGAAAAAAGGGCCAGCCTACAAGAACCCTGGAATAACGTAACCACATGGGTTACTAGATTTTTCAACCTATGAAGGGTAGTATGTAATTTTTTTAGGGCATCATTTCAAAATTTTAAACCACCTCAGGCATGAGAAGGGCTGAAACTGATAGCAAAAAAATAAAATAGAAGAGGGTTATTTTTTCTAAATATGTTATTTATCTGTCAGAATAGGAGAGTGAAGTTCCCAGTGAAGAGCCTGAAGCTATCCCTATAGCCCCTGTTACCATAAGAAAATAGGGCAAGAAGAGAAAATATACATTAAGGACTGATGTGCAAGGTGCAGCCAAAGTATTGTCATTGTTGTCAACACAGACAGAGAGATCAGTTGATGCAGTTGATGCAGTGGATAGGAGTTTAGAGGTCAGTGAGATCATGTACAGTAAATTTCTAGGAAGACAAAAGTGGCCCAGATTCTCAGAATCAAAGAAAAAGATTCAAAAAATCAAAGAAAAATACAAGTAAGAAAATTGTCGCGATATCGCGACATGTTTTCTGTCGCGATTTTGCGACATGGCCGAGGAGAGAGAAGGCACAAGCAAAATTGTCACGATTTCGTGACATGGCCGAGGAGAGAGAAGGCGCAAGCAAAATTGTCATGATTTCGTGACATGGATGAGGAGAGAGAAGGCGCAAGCAAAATTGTCATGATTTCATGACATGAACGAGGAGAGAGAAGGCACAAGCAAAATTGTCATGATTTCGTGACATGGCCAAGGAGAGAGAAGGCGCAAGCAAAATTGTCATGATTTCGTGACATGGACGAGGAGAGAGAAGGCACAAGCAAAATTGTCACGATTTCGTGACATGGACAAGGAGAGAGAAGGCACAAGAAAAATTATCGTGATTTCACGACATGGTCGAGGAGAGAGAAGGCACAAGCAAAATTGTCACGATTTCATGACATGGCCGAGGAGAGAGAAGGCGCAAGGAAAACTGTCACGATTTCATGACATGTTGGAGGAGAAGAAGGCAAGTAGAAAAATTGTCGCGATTTCACGACATGTTGGCAGAGAAGAAGGCAAGTAGAAAAACTGTCACGATTTCGTGACATGTTTGAAGAAGAGGCACAGGCAAAGAAAACTGTCACGATTTCGTGACATGCTCGAGGAGAAGGAGATCTCAAAGAAAAGTGTCACGATTTCACGACAGGTTGAAGAGAAAGCGCCAAGGAGAGAAAGTGTCACGATTTCACGACAGGATCGAAGAGAAAGCGCCAAGGAGAGAAAGTGTCATGATTTCACGACAGGATCGAAGAGAAAGCGCCAAGGAGAGAAAGTGTCACGATTTCACGATAGGTTCAAAGAGAAAGCGCCAAGGAGGAAAAGTGTCACGATTTCGTGACATGTTTCGTTTTCAGGTGGAAGGCAGAGAAGTGCAAGGAAGCAAAAAGTGTCACGATTTCATGACATGTGTTTTCGCTGGCCAAAGACAGAAAAGGCACAAGGCAATGAAAGTGTCACGATTTCGCGACATGTTCCATTTTCATGGGCGAAAGGCAGAGAAGTGCAAGGAAGCGAAAAGTGTCACGATTTCGTGACATGTCTGGTTTTTGCGGTTGCAAGACAAGAGGTGAACAAGGAGGCCAAAAATGTCATGATTTCATGACATGTTGTATTTTCACGGGTAAAAGGCGAGAAGGGCAGAAAGAGACAGAAGTGTCACGATTTCACGATAGGTCACAACAGCACGATAACAGACAGTTAACTAGAACAGAACAACAATTAAAGGGGCAGTTGTAGAGGAAAAGCATGCAGCCAAAATAAGAAGAGTTAACTAGAGTAAATGTGATAGTTATAGGTGTAGTTATAGATAGAAATCATGTAGCTATTTTAAGAACAGTCAAAGAAGGAGAAATCGAACAGTCGCATAAATAGAATCAAAAAATGCATGCATGCACAGAAAAGAATACGAACAGTCATGGTAGAGGTATATGTTGCATGTAACGTGTTTAATGAAATGCCCACTATATATACGCAAAAGGAGTTACATAAAGATGAAGTTATAGTTGACAAGTGGTAGAATAGAATATTTAAGAAATAGTTACGGGTTGCATGCATAAAAATGGAAGTTAAAAATAGAGACTAATATGTTATAAAAGCAGGTTTGCGTGGAGAATAAAGGTTGCTGCTCATAGTGAAAAAGTGTCGTCGTATAGAGGGAAAGTGCTGCAAAAGAGGGTTGTAAGAGTGCGGTAAGCAGAACCATTGGAGTGGGTGTGTTTCATGAATTGAAATAGATATTGGATGAGCAATAGACCAGTGAGGGTCTTGTAAAAGGGAAGGCATTTTTATGTCAAAAAGATTCAAAATAGAATTCTGAGTTGGTGCTTGGAATCAGGGGTTGGTGCTCCTTTCTGTTGGTGTAGATAAATCAGGGGTTGGTGCTCCTTCCAGTCGGTGCTGGTAAATTAGGGGTTGGTGCTCCTTTCTGTGGGTGCAGATAAATTAGGGGTTGGTGCTCCTTCCAGTGGGTGTTGGTAAATTGATTGTAAAGTTGGTGCTTTGCAAAGGCTGGATTTGGATGGGAGTCCAAGTAGTCTATTTTTGAGGAGTAGCCAAAACTGGTGAACCTCGTTAAATCTTGTGTTGTGGTTAGCTCTCTTGTTATATTTGCTTTATCTGTTTTAAGTTCTCCTTGCTTTAGCTTTAAGAGTTGCTCATTTAAGATTTAAATAGCTACACTGATTCACCCCCCCTCTTAGTGCCATTGTAAGACTAACAATTGGTATCAGAGCCAAGTTCTTGAACAAGCTCAATCGGCTAAGGTGATCTAGGAAGTGACACAATGGCAGTTGGTGAAGGATTCTCATCAAACAAAGCTCCATTGTTTGACGGGACTAATTACGTGTTCTAGAAAATTAGGATGCAGACATATCTATGTGCATTGGGATACGACATATGGGACTCAGTAGAAAGTGGATACACAATACCCACCACTCCTCCAACCGATGCTACCGGTAAGAAACTGTTTGAGAATGACTCAAAGGCAAAGAATGCTATAATGTGCGATGTAGCAAACAGTGAACTGGTAAAGATCATGAGCTATAAAACTACAAAAGAAATTTGGGACAAATTGAAGAGCATTCATGAAGGAGACGATAAGATCAAGGAGGCCAAGTTGCAAACTCATCGAACTCAGTACAAAGCGTTAAAGATGAATGACGATGAGAACATAGCGGCATATATGTTGAGAGTAAATGAAGTCATTAATGCCATTAGAGGACTCGACGAGAAAATTGAAGACCCTACAATCGTAAAAAAGGTATTAAGATCTCTTCCCAAAAGATTTGATTCTAAAGTATCAGCTATAGAAGAAGCCAAAGATCTAAATACTTTTAGTATGGATGAGATGCATGGTTCGTTGACTGCATATGAGATGAGAATAGGAAAGTCTGATCCCACAGACAGAGAAGCTGCGTTTAAAGCCCACAAACATACGAAAGCAAAACAAGAATCCGAAGATGAAGAGACATCAGATGAGATGGAAGCAAACTTTGTCCGAAAACTAAAAAGGGGACAAGGAAAATACAGAGGAAAGCTACCATTTAAATGTTTCAGCTATGGAGGCATTGGGCATGTTGCAGCTAAATGTCCATGAAATATGGAGAATGAAAGTGATGAAGAATCGCACCGAGAAAGAAGTGACTGGAAGAAAAAGATGAATTTCAGAAACAACCACTTCAAGAAGAAAAGTTTCATATCCAAGAATGTCAGCTCCTCTGAAGACAGATCCGGTGAGGATTCTGAAGAAGAAACAGGTGAAACTCTGTTCATGGCATTCGAAGAAGAAAATACAGAAGAAGAACAAGAAAGTGATGGAAACCTTGAGGCTGAGGCTGAAGTAAATCTAAGAGGTGAGTTGATTGCTACACTTGAAGAATTGAGGATAGAAAAGAAAAAGAACAAAATACTGTCCAAGAAATTGGAAGAATATGGGGATGAGATTGAAGATCTCTTCCTACAAGTTCAAAAGGCCAAGAAATCAGAAGAAGCCTTGAAGACACACCTGGATGATGAGATTATGTATGCAACAAGTGAAGAGGAATCTAACAAAGTTATTGTTGATCTAAAGCTGCAAGTAGAATAGTACAAAAGGATTGAAGATATTCTCAGGTCTCAAATCAATGAGAAAGAGACTATTTGCTGCCAACAAGAAGAAGAGATTGTTTCATTGAAGAAACAACTAGTAGAGGCCAATGTAAATCTCAAATATGAGAAGAGCACAAAGTTGCTAGATAAAATGATAAAGCAACAAAGAAGCTCCACAACTAAGCTTGGTCTTGGATATGAAGCTGAACAACCATCATCTTCCAAAAATGCAGAGAAGAAGAAGTTCACTGATGAAGGAAAGAAGAAAGAAAAGCCTGAAGCTGAATCTTCAAAAGGAAGAAAATCTCAAAGGAAATCTATAGCAAAGCAACCACAGCAAAAGAGGTTCTCTCACTCTCACTCTTTTCATAATAATGCTTTTAACGGCTATTGTTTTAGATGCAGCCATTATGGTCACCAGGAAATTTATTGTGGATTGAATAATAATTCAAGGAGTTATGCTGGTAGAAATACATCTGCTCTTCTGAGTGAACATCATGTGCAATGTTTTAACTGTAATGGTCATGGGCACATAGCAAGGTTTTGTCCAAGCACCTCTGCAACTAATCTAAGACAAGACCATAGATTCCATCAGACACAAAGAGTGCAACACAGACAGGAAAATAATTATCCTTCAAGAATGCACAAGAGACAACCACCCAAGAGAAGTGTTCAGGTTCACGAACAGGTTCAAAATGTGGATGCAGGTGAAAATTCTCAGCCTAAGTTCAAGAAAAACTAGAGAAAGAAAGAAGAGAGGAAATCGTGTCTCCTTGGACAGAAGGAGATTACTCCTCCATTGCTCTAAGCAACTCCAGTTGGCACATCCTCAGGGGGAGCAATATTAAAGTCTTATTTTAATGCTCCTATGTATTTGTATGGTTTTTTGAGGATGAAAGGCAAGTGGTCGAGAAATTGTCGTATTGCTGTTAAAGTGTGTTTTTTAGTTTATGTAGTGGTTTGTTGAAGTGTCGTGAAGTGTGGTGATTAAATGGAGAGTTGTCACCATTGGTAGTATTGCTTATGTCATTGTTGCTCTGTTGATGATTCTTCTGCCACTATTCAAAATTACGGATCATAACAGTTCAGATTTTTGGTTTGATGAAAGAATGCATGCGTGCCCTAGCTGCGTACTTGTGTTTCGATGCAGCAGCTGATAGGCGTTATCTGAGATAGAACATGCAGCAAAGAGATGCCAGAGTCAAAGCAAACAGTGGCACTAGCACCCAGTTCGTCAAGAGTGCCAAGTGGCACATGCAAGGCAGAGACGTTGAGAGAATAGCGCCCAGGTGGTGAAGTGCCAAGGAGGTCAAGATGCCTATGCACCTAAGAAAGTCTTGCATTATTTGAGGAATGCGAGATATTGCCTGAGGAAGCAGAATACCGAGAGTTGATGACTGCATGCTGATTGAGGTTCCAACGCTAGAGGTAACGGTCCAGAAGTATGAGTTTGAGTAAGGTGTAAAAGGATATATTGTTTGTATGCTTTATATTTCTTTTTATAGTTGACTTCTAAGGATTGGAGTCATAAGGTGTTTTAAGGAATAAATATTTTTGTGGTTACTTTTATGATCTAACCCTAACTTGGTGGCAAAGTTGAGGGTGGTGTTGGTAACAGGTTGAAGATCTATTCTCTTCTTCCTCAAACAAAGAGGAAGCATTTTTCACTAGGGTTTATGTTAGTAAGTCTTGCTACTTGTAGTGAGATGGTGAAACCCTTAGTTGGCTATTTTGAGATTGATGGTTGAGTTGCTTTCATAGAGGTTGTTTTGATCAAGTTAATACTTTACTTGATACATGATTTGGGCTTACTCCATTGAGATTGATTTGAGCAAGTTATTCTTTGCATTGGTGATTTATGTTGGTGGCTGTTTTGTTCAAATACCTTTGGAAGGAAAAGGATGTCTATTAGTTTCCTTTTCATGCAGTGATTGGTTGAATGCTTCAAGGTTAATCTTGAGTTGAATGATGTTGGTTAAACCTTGTCTATAAGCATTGTTGTTAAAGCCCTAAATGGTTGAGAAAAGATATTGGTTGTGGAAAGATCATGAGTATCATTGTTATATGAGTTATTGCATGGTTGGCAATTGTTGGGTTGTGTTTCATGTTCTTGAGAAAAGCATACTACATCTATCTTATTCTTTTGAGATTGAGATTGAGCTGAGATTGAGATTGGGAGTTAAGTATAGAACATATTGAGTCTCTAACAATTCTCTTTATGCTTCTATGAGGTTGATGAATCACATTGGGTCTCTAACAATTCTCTTTGTGGGTTCATGCTAAGCAAGTTTTTCTTGATGAACTTGTGAGCTGATTTGGACAAGTTCTAGTGAAGACTTGTGAGCTGAATTGGACATGTTCTAGTGAGGACTTGTGAGCTGATTTGGACAAGCTCTATGTAAGCTTGTTAAGCAGGTTCTGTGTGAGCCTATTGATAGAGTACAAAGAACAAAGTCTCAATGGATAGAGATCCAGCGACCAACACAGTTGAAGATAGATCTGAGTAATGCCTATTATGCTTATCATGGTGTTGTCAAATAGTGAAATGAAGTGGTCACATATTCCCAAGAATAGTCTAAGAATTGACTAGCTATCGGGATCAAATTCTCAAGGGGAGCATTTATGCATCTGTTTATCATTTTGCTCATGTTTATGCTTTTTGCTAACTGTAATAATTTTTTGCCTGAGAATGTTGTGCATGGACTCAGGGGGAGTCTGCAGTAGCCCTTTGGTATTATTGTCAAAGGGGGAGAAGAATTCCAGGAGATTGCATGAGTGTTGCCAACAATTCCAAAGGGGGAGATTGATGTGCAAGGTGCAGCCAAAGTATTGTCATTGTTGTCAACATAGACAGAGAGATCAGTTGATGCAGTTGATGCAGTGGACAGGAGTTCAGAGGTCAGTGAGATCATGTACAGTAAATTTCCAGGAAGACAGAAGTGGCCCAGATTCTCAGAATCAAAGAAAAAGATTCAAAAAATCAAAGAAAAAGACAAGTAAGAAAACTGTCGCGATATCGCGACATGTTTTCTGTCGCAATTTCGCGACATGGCCGAGGAGAGAGAAGGCGCAAGAAAAATTGTCATGATTTCACGACATGGCCGAGGAGAGAGAAGGCACAAGCAAAATTGTCATGATTTCACGACATGGACGAGGAGAGAGAAGGCGCAAGCAAAATTGTCATGATTTCACGACATGGATGAGGAGAGAGAAGGCGCAAGCAAAATTGTCACGATTTCATGACATGGCCAAGGAGAGAGAAGGCACAAGCAAAATTGTCATGATTTCATGACATGGACGAGGAGAGAGAAGGCGCAAGCAAAATTGTCACGATTTCGTGACATGAACGAGGAGAGAGAAGGCGCAAGCAAAATTGTCATGATTTCGTGACATGGTCGAGGAGAGAGAAGGCACAAGCAAAATTGTCACGATTTCACGACATGTTCAAGGAGAGAGAAGGCACAAGTAAAAAGCTGTCACGATTTCGTGACATGTTGGCAAAGAAGAAGGCAAGTAGAAAAATTGTCATGATTTCATGACATGTTTGAGGAAGAGGCGCAAGCAAAGAAAAGTGTCATGATTTCACGACATGCTCAAGGAGAAGGAGCTCCAAGAGAGAAAGTGTCACGATTTCACGACAGGTTCGAAGAGAAAGCGCCAAGGAGAGAAAGTGTCATGATTTCATGATAGGTTCGAAGAGAAAGCGCCAAGGAGGAAAAGTGTCACGATTTCGTGACATGTTCTATTTTGCGGGTGGAAGGCAGAGAAGTGCAAGGAAGCAAAAAGTGTCACGATTTCGTGACATGTTGTGTTTTCACTGGCCAAAGACAGAAAAGGCACAAGGCAGCGAAAGTGTCACGATTTCGCGACATGTTCCATTTTCGCGGGCAAAAGGCAGAGAAGTGCAAGGAAGCGAAAAGTGTCACGATTTCGTGACATGTCTGGTTTTCATGGCTGCAAGACAAGAGGTGAACAAGGAGGCCAAAAATGTCATGATTTCATGACATGTTGCATTTTTGCGGGTAAAAGGCGAGAAGGGCAGAAAGAGATAGAAGTGTCACGATTTCGTGACAGGTCGCAACAACACGATAACGAGACAGTTAACTGGAACAGAACAACAGTTAAAGGGGTAGTTGTAGAGGAAAAGCATGTAGCCAAAATAAGAAGAGTTAACTGGAGTAAATGCAATAGTTACAGGTGCAGTTATAGATAGAAATCATGCAACTATTTTAAGAACTATCAAAGAAGGAGAAATCGAACAGATCGCATAAATAGAATCAAAAAATGCATGCATGCACGAGAAAAGAATACGAACAGTCATGGTAGAGGTATATGTTGCATGTAACATGTTTAATGAAATGCCCACTATATATACGCAAAAGGAGTTAAATAAAGATGAAGTTACAGTTGACAAGTGGCAGAAGAGAATATTTGAGAAACGATTACGAAGGGTTGCATGCGTAAAAATGGAATTTAAAAATAAAGACTAATATGTTATAAAAGTAGGTCTGCATGAAGAATAAAGGTTGCTGCTCATAGTGAAAAAGTGCCACCATATAGAGCGAAATTTTTGTAAGAGAGGGCTACAAGAGTGCGATAAGCAGAACCATTGGAGTGGGTGTGTTTCATGAATTGAAACAGAGATTGGATGAGCAATAGACCAGTGAGGGTCTTGTAAAAGGGAAGGCATTTTTATGTCAAAAATATTCAAAATAGAATTCTGAGTTGGTGCTTGGAATCAGGGGTTGGTGCTCCTTTCTGTTGGTGTAGATAAATTAGGGGTTGGTGCTCCTTCCAGTCGATGCTGGTAAATTAGGGGTTGGTGCTCCTTTCTGTGGGTGTAGATAAATTAGGGGTTGGTGCTCCTTCCAGTGGGTGCTGGTAAATTGATTGTAAAGTTGGTGCTTTGCAAAGGCTGGATTTGGATGGGAGTCCAAGCAGTCTATTTTTGAGGAGTAGCCAAAACTGGTGAACCTCGTTAAATCTTGTGTTGTGGTTAGCTCTCTTGTTATATTTGCTTTATCTGTTTTAAGTTCTCCTTGCTTTAGATTTAAGAGTTGCTCATTTAAGATTTAAATAGCTACACTGATTCACCCCCCCTCTCAGTGCCATTGTAAGACTAACAAGGACTAAGAGGTCTGCAAGACTCCAAAAAAAAGAGATAACAGAACAAATGATTGAAGAGAAGACCAGACAGGATAGCCCTGATGTCATAGAAGTGAAACAAGCCACTAAGAATTTGGATGTAATCATAGATAATTTCATGGAACCTCCTGTACAAGAGTAGGGGTCTGAAGCAGAGGATGATATCGTTGTTGAGTAGCAAACTGCAGTTTATTTGTCAGTATTAGGTTCTGAGTCAAACAAAGAAGAGGAGGTGGACATCACAAAACAACTAAGAGCAACCAAGAGTGTTATAAAAATACAAATGAGATGGATTGAGGAAAGAAAAGATGTTATTGAAAAACATGAAAAGAAAATTAGAGAATTATAGCAGAAAGTGGAGAAACTAAAAAGCAGGCTATCACAAGTTGATGAACAATCAACTACATCAGATAAAGAGGAGGATTTGGTTCAGTTACTGCTTGGATTATCTAGGGAATATGAAGACACAGGTGCTCATTCTGAAGTAGTGCCCCTCCACTTTGAAGTAGTGCCCTTCCATTCTGAGGCATTTCCTTCTCAATCCATAGAAATACCTTTATGCAACATTATTGGGTAGGTCTCAGATTCAAGCCTCCAACCATAATTACTTTGGTTCACTCCTATTTTGAAGAGGATTCCCAACCAGATGATCAATTTGAATAATGAATTAGAAACCTTCATGAGAAATTACACAGACACTAAATTTTTCTATGAAACAGGCAATATGAGTATGGACATTTGTGACTCCATAGCCCACTGCAATGCATGAGGGCATTAATATAAGTTGGGGGGCAATGATGAGGCTTGGATAACCCTCATTTATAACATGTTTTAAATAGTTAAAACTGCCTAAAACTCTTGTGAATTATCTTATATACTAGTTAAGTTGATTTAATATGCTGTGTATTAACTGTTTGCATGATTGAAGTGTTAAGGACATTATATTCTAATTTTTAATAGTTATTGTATAGTTTTATGTTATCTTGTCATGCTTAGGTTGAAAAAAACACTTCAGTAGTATTATTTTGATGATCATTAAGCATTAGTTTCTCTAAATTTAGCAAATAGTACAAAGACTTATTACTGTGCAGTAGAAAATTGGTTTATCCATATAAATTCCAGCAAGCTGCCAGTGAATGGCAAGGCATGGAATTCACATCCAAGGAAAAATGAAGACTATTGCAATCTGATATTGAAGGCTAATCCACCTGAGAAATATAGCCAAAACCATTTGGAGTCAACACAGTTGGTCATTCTAAAGATCTTCAAAATGAACACAGTGTCTTTAGAATGAACACAATGTCTTCGGAATGAACAGATATCTTCGGAATGAGAAAACACAGTGTCTTCGAAATGAATAGATATTCAGAATGAAAATTGTAGTATCTTCGAAATGAGTGGATATTCAGAATGAGAACTGTAGTATCTTCGAAATGAGTGGATCTTCGAAATGAGAATTGCAGTATCTTCGAAATGAGCCACTTATCTTTGGAATGAAAATAGAATGTACTTTTTGACTTGTTGACTAACTTTTGGCGGTGGAAAAGGGGATAAGAAGGTTGATAAAGTTAAGGGAAAATATCTCCCATCTAATTTTGTTGTCCTTGCCATCCAAAGCCACCATTTATGGAAAAGATCAAATTTGATCTTCTTCTAGGATAAACCCAAGAAATTCTGCAGGATATCAGGAACAACATATTTTCTATTTGTAATTAGATTTTAGGCATCTATAAAATATAGCTCCCATCCAGGTTGAGCTATTATATATATTAGATATTAGAAATATTATATTAGATAGAGGAGATAGAAAATAAAATAGGGAGATAATAGAATAGTGATTTCAGACCTGTAATAAATTTTAGCAGAATTGTAATTATGTTTCTGAAGCAATAAAAGTGCAGTTTCATTCCATTTATTTTGTTATGTATGAGTGTGAGTAAGAATTAAAGAATAATTCAAACCTTCTTCTGAGAAAGGAGGCTGGCCACTTCCAGACCTAGGAGGAGGATTGACATACAGGTTTTATTCTGATTTTACTACAGCAGAATAAGTTGTGAACTTGTCATTTTCATTCTTTTGCATAGCTAACATTCCTAGTTTTTTAATTATTGTTCATAATGTTTTTGTGATATGATTAGTGGTATATCTAGTTATTCTTTTCATTCCTAGCAACTTTCCAATTCACTGCAAATTTCCATTTCCAACAATTTACAAGTTTTTTATAATTTCCCTGCATTCTTGTTTTTGCTATCAAAACCCTACATAGAAGATTGATGACCTTCTGTTACAGAGCATTGATAGGATCTAGTTTTTATGCTTCATTTCAATTATTGCAAGATTAAATGGACTTTCAATTTTGCAACTATAACTAGAGTTTCAATTCTGCAATTTAATTAGATTTCATTCTTGCAACTGTAACTAGGGTTTTAATTCTACAATTTAATTAGTTTTCATTCTTTCAAATAGATTAAAGTTAATTTTATGCAATTTAGGGGTATAAGTGACACAAAACCCCCACAAAATCAATTCCACCAATAAGGCTTGTTGCTTCCAAATGAACTGAACTACAACCCTGCTTGAACTTTGTCTCGTAAATAGCCTTGGACACCACCCCGGATTGATAAGATCTTTGAGATTTAATGATGTGCTTAATGATAGCCCATAAATTATTCTACCTTGTGAATGATATAATGAATTATCTCATACTAATCCACCACACCTCATCACCATAAACTCGCTACCAAGATTTACCATTCACAACTACGTAATTGATTTTCTTACCATAACTCAATTAGGGTTAGGAACATATTGACTCAAGCGATTACTAATATGGTGCCCAAAATAAATCCCTCATTCCCAAACCAATGTCTTAAAATATATAATAATCTCTTTATAGTAAAATAGAGTGCTATATTAATATATAAATAAATTCAACATAACACATTGTTAAAGACAAAAATTTATAATATCTTGGCCTTCACAGAACCATAGTAGCTATTGGAAAGGTTTTAAATTTATAATATCTTGACCTTCACAGAACCATAGTAGCTATTTGGTAGAACCATGAAAACTATTGGCAAGGATTTAGATTGTGATTAAAATTTTACAGGTAGTGGCAGAACCATGATAGCTATTTGCAAGGGTTTTGATTATGATTGGAATTTTACAGGTGGTGGTAGAACCATGATAAATTTTGGTAAAGGTTTTGATTATGATAAAAAAATTATATGTGATGGTAGAACCACAAATTTTTTTGAAAAGGGTTTTTATTGTGATAAAAAAATTACAAGCAGCGGTAGAACCATGACAATTGTTGTGAAGGGGTTCAATTGTGATTAAAATTATATATGTGATGGAAAAACCACAATAGTTGTTGGAAAGGATTTTTATTGTGATTAAAATTTTACAAGTAATGGTAGAACCATGATAGCTATTGTTAAGGTTTTTGATTGTGATTAAAATTTTACAAGTGGTGGTATAACCACAACAACTATTGGTAATAGTTTTTATTATGATTAAAATTATATAAATGATGATAGAACCGAGACAACTATTGGTAAGGATTTTTATTGTGATTAAAATTTTACAAGTAATTATAGAACCACAATAGCTATTGGTAATAGTTTTAATTATGATTAAAATTTTACAAGCAGTGGTTGAACCATGATAACTATTGGTAAGGGTTTTTATTGTGATTAAAATTTTACAAATAACGATAGAACCACAATAGCTCTTGGAAAGGGTTTTATATTTTTTATCAAAATATTATGATGGTGACAACAAGTTATGACAATGTGGTGGATAGATCTATGGCCCTCATGGATTTTGGAATAATGGCAGCTTTTAGTGTGTCTATCAGAGAAGGATCTTCAAATCATATTGGTGACAAAGCAATGGTGGCTCCTAGCATGTCTATTAGAGATGGATCTTTGATCCTTGTTAGATACCATACATTGGCAACTTATTGAAGGGGTGGATATATGATCCCTAAGCATAGGTTCTCTTCCTACTATTTTGTAGATATTTTGAAAAATAATCCTCCATTGGCATCCTCCTTAGAACTTGGATTCAATCTGTATCTTTTTGTAAGAATAACTTAGGATTATTTTTGAGATCATGACATCCCTGGTAGCCCAAGACACTCATTCCTTGGTGGGAAAATTTCTCAGCTCATATCTTGATATGGAGTCCATTCGTAGATGAACCCTAACTAGCTGACACCCACAAGGATCTATCGACTTAGTAGTCCTTTAGAGAGGGTTTGTTTCTAGCTGAATCAATAAATTTATTGATTTAAGTTGAATCCTCACAAGACGCCCAAGGATTTTTGGATAAAAATATTTTCTTATTAGGAAATTAAATGTGGACTTTGATCCTAAAATTTAAAATATCAATCTAGCTTCGATTTGGGTTCATTTTTTATGTATTCCTATTTATTTATTGAGATATTTGTGAGTTGAGATATTTTGATCCATATACTAATGTAAATATTCACATGGTCCATGCTTGCATGTGTTTCGATTCAAACCTTGAATCTACTCTTCCTTATTCCATTCAATTGATTTTGTATGTTTGCACTAGGATCCAAATCATTGAGTATGAAAACAAGTTGAATTTATATATTGAATGCTCCAAGCAAGGCCACCTCAACTCACAATGTCCAAACTTAAAATTTCTTAAGGTATCTCCATCTAGGAAATGTGATGGTAAATGGTTCCATCTATAGTAATTGTTCCACAAGCACTCCAAATATTCTACTATAGCTGGTGTAGATATCACTGGAGCAACTCTAAACCAAGGGCATCCATACCCAAAAACTTATATTAAGGTGTTGACCATTGAGTATCTTGAGATTCCTAACCATACAAAGGAACCATCCTCTAAGGTTGTAGATCTCCAAGTTTCTTTGGAGCAACTTGATTTATCTCCCTTATTTCAGGTTTGCACCCCTATTTCTATTTCTAATCTTTTTTCTTATCTATCTGTAAATGAACCTCTTCCTACTAAAGATAAAGGTATTTCCCAAAGACCTCAAACCAAAAAATACCTCCTTGGCCCTTCCTCTAGAAAAATTATTTCCATAAATCCCTTATCCTCAAGCCCTCCATTTATCCAAACCCAAAAAAAAGCTTCATGTCAATGTTGGTTTTGAGAATAATAGAGGTTGCCCTTCTACTCAAGCTATCAAAAATAAAGAATTATTTTAGGATATTTCCAGTGGAACCCAGATCACCCTACACCTCTCTTCAAACTAAAACCTCCCATAAGGGCCTCATGAAGATGATAATAGATCTAAAATTCCCATCTTCATAAGGATGTGGGAAGAGATCCTCTTATATAAATATCAAATGAAGATCCTCTCATGGAATGTGAGAGGCCTTAATGGACGTAAAAAAAATATTTTGTTAAATCCATGAGGGAAGATTTAAAGTCTACTATTTTCCTTTTGCAAGAGTCCAAGTTAGACATCAAAAATGCTTCTTGTATATCTAAATATATTTGGAAAAATTGCAATCTTCTCATAAGTCCTATAAATGGAGATTTTTGTGGCTTTATGTACTTGTGGGATCCAAATATTTTTGAAGGTAGACTCCTAACTATGGTAGAGAATTTCATGAGCATCATGTTTTCAACAAAGAACATCACTACATATGGATTATTTCAAACATATATGCACTGAATTCCCCTTCTTGAAGATTCCATATCTACAACACCCTAAGCCAAATGAGAGAAATATTTTTCTAATGAGGCATTTATGTTGGCTAGAGATTTTAATTCTCCTCTATTTATAACAATAAAGAAGGAGGTTTCAAAATCATACCTAGTTCTTATGAAGACTTAACATCATTTATGGATGGTAATAAACTCATGGATATCTATCTAAGAGGTCCTAAATTCAACTAGAGTAATTGAATGGAGGATTATCAACTTATCTAGATCATACTTGATAGGATCCTCATATCCCTTAATGCCACATATCCCTTTAGATATTATGTTCTTTAGTATCTTTCCAAAATTATATCTTATCACAATACCCTCCTTCTTGATTGCTCACCTAAAGGCTCTCCTTTTAAATCCCCTTTTATATTTAAAGTAATGAGGCTTCAAGATATTGAACTCAAGTCACTCATAGCATTTTGGTGATCTCACAGTTGTTTTGGGTTCCTTGCCTCCCAAGTGAGCAAAAAACTCCATTTTGTTAAAGCGAATCTCAAGAAATGGAACAAGGATATTCTAGATAATATTTTCTCCAAGAAGTAGAACATTCAATCCCAGCTCATAATCATTGGGCTCTCTACCCATCAAACAGACCTTATCCCTAGTATTTGTAAATTTGAAGAGAGCCACCTATCTGAATACCACAATATTCTTAAAATTGAGGAAGTTTTTTAGAAGAAAAAATTCAAGGTAACTTGACTGAAGGAGGGTGATTCCAACACTATTTTTTCCATACCACTACAATGAGAAATAAAGGCTCTAGTAAAATTTAGGAACTCACCAAGGCAAATGTAATTACTATTTTAGATATTTTCAACATTAGAGCTGAAGCTATTGCTTTTTATGAAGATCTACTTGGATAAAGCCGTGATTGTAGACAAACAAATATGGAGACTCTCATGTACAAAATTCCTAGGCTAGTCACCCAAGAGCATAATAATATTTTTATTATACCATTTTCTACTAATGAAACTCATTCTACAGTTTTTCCATGTAGGGTGGGAAAGCTTTATGTCTTTATGGTTTTTCCCCTATTTTTTATAATGCTATTGAGACATTGTGGGATCTAACATTTTTTATACTACCCTATAAATGCAATAAATCAAAAGCATTCCCTGAGATGTTAATTCCACCTTCTTAGCCCTAATACCTAAGACTGGTAATTCCAAAACCCTTGTCGACTTTCACCCAATCAGTAGTTGTAATATCTTCTATAAAATCCTCACCAAAGTGATAGCCATTATATTGAATCCAATTATACCACACATAATTTAACTCAACCAAGGTAGCTCTATTCAAGGGAGACTCATCATCAAATGCATCATCACCATCCAAAAACTTATCCATTTAGTATCCAATAGTAACATGGCTAGTATTTTCCTCAAATTTAACATGAATAAGACTTTTGAAAGGGTTTCATGGAAGTTTATTTTTTCTACCCTCTCCTAGTTTGGGTTCCATTCTAAGTGGATCAACCTAATTATAGAATCCATAAAAAATGCTAGTTTCTTAGTTCTTATCAATGGCTCTGATACTGGATACTTTCATAGCTTTAAATGTCTAATATAGGTAGACCATTTATCTCATTTTATCTTTATAATTATTGTTAAATATTTAGGTAGAACCTTAAGGTCTTCTTGTTCCAAAGAGGACATATCAAGTATTAAACCAACCTTCTCTCTTAACTCCATATCCCATCAACAATTTATTGATGACACCATCCTTGACATTGGTGCCTCTGTTCCTCAATATAAAGCCATCAAGTCAATATTTCTCTCTTTTGAATCAGTTGCTAGTCAGAATGTCAACTTATCCAAAAGAAAATTTACTTTATCCATATCCCCATAAGATGGAAAAACCATATATTTGACATCCTCAGTTGTGTTTTTTTTGACCTTCCAACTATTTATCTTGGGTTTTATCTCTTTTATGGACCTACAAAAAAATATTTATGGAATCCCATCATTAAAAGAATCAAAAAAATATTTTCTGGGTGGAAAGGGGGACTCCTTAGTTAGGCTAGAAAGGCCACCTTAGTCAAATCCACCCTCCAGAGCATCCATGTTTTCTTTCTTTCCATATTTTAGATTTTGATTGAAGTGTGCAACAAAATAGAATAGATCCAATGGAACTTCCTATGGTTAGGCTCTAAACATAAGCATGTATTTCAAGAAATAATATAGAGGCATCGGGCTTAGAAAAGTTGAAAACATGATTTTAGCTCTTATAGCCAAACAAGGGTGGAGACTCCTTTAGAATTAAAATTCTCTCTAGGTTGACATTATCAAGGCCATGTACCTATATAACCAAGCAAATTTCTTTGATGATCCATCACCCATCCCAGATTTTGTAGTATAGAATTCCATCATAAGGTCAAGAAATATCATTAGGAAAGGCATATTATGGAAGCTTAGCAATGGTCAGAAAATAAATTTTTGGGAGTGCAAATGGCTGGGTGATAGTCCACTCCAGAACTATGTTGACCTAATATTATTAAAACATATTAATGATACCCTATTTGATTTAAAAATATACAATTCCATTGACACCAATAGTTGGTATTGGAAATCCTTTCCTCCTAGTGATCTAAATGAGAAAAAAAGAAGAGCTACTACTATTTTATCTTACATGTTGCACCTTTGTGTCATCCCCATATCTCTAGTGGAAAACAAGCTCCTTTGGGCACCTAGTTTGAATGATTTTTTATTGTTAAATCTAACTATTTCCTCAATAAGAGTCTAGGTCAATCATGGTTCCCTTCAAATATAATCTACAATAAACACCTCATAGCCAAAAATAGTTTCTTTTTTTTGGTTTTTTCTCCAAGATAAAATCCTTTCCATTCCTAAACTTTAGATTCATGGACTTCTTATTCCTAACTATTGCTACCTATACAATTAATCTTGTGAATACATATAGCACAACTTCCTATCTTGCAGTTTTTCTCTCAATATTTTTTCATCCTTATTTCCCACCATTGGTATTGCTTGGTCTCCACCCTTTCTCTTGAATGATTTGTGCTTGTAGTGGCCCAACCTCTTTAAGATTATTTACTTAATTTTTTTTTGGACTTTCTATCTCTCCTATTTTTTGTGGAAAGTTTGGAAAAAAATAAGTCAAGATCCTTTAGTAACTCTACCTATGATTTATATTTTGTTCTCTCAAAAATCCTCTAGGTGGCCACGAAGAACCTCTCTATAACCCAGGGTTTTGGAGCCCCTAAATTTCTTAATGAAGCTAGTCCGACTAGGTTCCTAAAGCTTCTCTCTTATCCTATCTCTCCCCTAAGGTCTACGATGGATCGTTCACTCATTAAATGGTCTCCTACATGCCTAGGATAGATAAAATTCAATTTTTATGGAGTGAAAAAGGGTAACCTTGGACCTGCTGGTGTTGGAGGTATTTTTAGAAATCATGAAGAGAAGATCATTCAGGCATTTATAGAAAAACTTAGGGTCCAAACTAATCATTTTGCTGAAGCACAAGATATTTTTCAAGGTTTGTATTGTTTGCCCTGCTTACATTATTCTAACTTAGTGGTTGAATGTTATTCGATGAACATCACTAAAAGTATTGCAGGGACTCAATTTGCTTCCTGGAACATCTCCAACCTAGTTTTTGAAGCCAAAACCCTCCTAATCTTATCCATCAACGTTACCATTCAGAATGTCTATAGAGAAGGTAACCAAGTTGCTGATCAATTAGCTAATTTGGGTGTCTTTGAGCCTAATATTACCATCTAGACTAAGAATTTTTCTCCTGTACTACTCGATGATAATTTTATATCTATGTATTTTAAGTGATCTCTCCCCAAATGGTTGGAGGGATATCATTTTCCTTTTGTATGGCTTAGCTAGTGTTACCATCATCCACATATTTTCTATAGTATAGAATTTTCATGTTCTCGTAGAGGGGTTTGTGGTGCATACCTAGCTCTTTGAGGTTACTCGTGTTTAGATATTTCTTTGAACTATGTTTATTATTATTCCTAGGTGCATGGGCAATATGTGTATCAATGAATATCTCACAGGTATC
Organism: Wollemia nobilis; assembly: GCA_028583015.1. Classification (NCBI taxonomy): domain Eukaryota; kingdom Viridiplantae; phylum Streptophyta; class Pinopsida; order Araucariales; family Araucariaceae; genus Wollemia; species Wollemia nobilis. The sequence goes on along the minus strand of JAQPPZ010017209.1, from coordinate 8,820,509 downwards.
ATTTGATATCGAGTTTTGATCCACCAGAATGTAACTCTCACAAAAAATAATAGTTTCCACATATGAAGGATATATGACAATGTGAAATTCATAGAATTTACCCAATGCCATGTATGAGAGATCTATTTTAGCATGGGTGACATTTATTGTAACCCTAGGAATGCTTCTCTTCTCACTTGATGAGGTTTTATCTCCTGGCCCTACATGGTCTTCTCTTCTTAGTTTACAAATTTTATCTTTTATGGCCCACAAAGGGTCTATTACTTTTGTTATAGATTGGCTGGAAGCTCTTCTCTCAATAATCTTCTTCTTATAAAAGGTTACAAAATCCTTTCAAAATCTTTATTCACCAATAAAAAAATATTCTATCATTCTCTGTAATAGCACATAATTTCTATTTTATAATTAACTATCTAATACCAAAACATAACATGAAGAAAATATTAAATCATTTCATTCTTTGAACAATATAAATATAATGACAAGAATGTTTAACAAGAAATAAAAATTATTATATAGCATAACTTGAGTTCATTGTAGTCATAATATTTTTCATCCCAAAAATAATATTATATTTCCACATATAAATACATAAATGGTGTCTAGTCTCATCCTTAAGTTTATCCACTTGATAGGTCTTCTCCAATAAGCTTGAAAGTAAGTTTAGGTAATAGACAACTTGAATGCATGTGCAAGCCTAACATACATACTACAAAAAACATATATCAATGCAAAAATGTGCATCTTGCAAAGCATTAGCATGCAACCACATTGAAATAATCCCATATTTATTGTAATTATGGATTCCTTAGCTCCTCAAGCCTCATCCATATTTTTGAAAAGTTTACTATCTAATCCATCAATTTAATTTATCTTTTACAATACATTCAAAATATTGGAACATTGTTTCACAAATATACCAACTTATAATCCTCATTTTTCATTTAAATAATATTGACTAATAAACAACACCTTATTTAATCAATATCAATAAAGCAAAAATCTTTAATATAATTAATAAATTCTTCCCAAAGACTATTAATTATATAATATTAATAATTAAGAAATCACAATATTTAATCAATATAAATAAAGCAAAAGTCATCAATATTAAACACATTATCTAATTCAACAAAATTCATTAAAATATGTTAAAATTAACGAATAAAATATTTATTCAATAATAAAAACAAAGGTCCTCAATATTATTTTATAGTTTGCTCATATGACTTATAAAAATATTTAATAATGACCTAACGAATATATTAACAAGACAATGGTACATACCTATTAAACATATAATTTAATTAAAGGTCTTTTATTCCTTGATTATTGAAGTTTATTAACTCCACTATTCCAATATTAATTCTTATCATTTTTTACACATGGATTCATTACTCACCTAAGAAATCCAATTATAACTCCTATTAAGTAGCTTAATAAAACAATTATGTTAATATTGATTAACTCAATATTAACAAGACACGAAAGGCTTAAGTCTACTAATAATATCCATATAATCTATTTTTTTTGTTTTTTAACTTTAGCTTCTTGTGCTAGGTTCTAGGTTCTCATATTAAGAGCTAAATATTTGATTAATAAGCCAACCTATTATTAACTCAATATTAGCAAGACACGAAAGTCATAAGTCTACTAATAATATTCATATATGTAACCCTATTTAAAAAATAAAAATAAAAAATAATTTTTGAACTTTCGCTTCGAGTGTTTTATACTTAAGCTTCCCACTATATAATATTAGTGAATACAGCTAGGTTCTCATATTAACAACTGAATATAGAAGTAAATCGAAAAACAGGCAAAGGAATTATCTCACTGTAAAAATGTTAAATGAAAATATTTTGTAATTTTTTAAATAACACTCAATCACTCAAGGAAACGTTTCATAGCTCTCGCTGACCAACATCAATAAAATTTCCAGCACAATTAAGAAACAAACTTGAACAGTAGGTTTATGTATGAAATCATAGGTTAAGGATAAAGATAAAAACTGCTGCCCTAGATTCAAATCTAGGATCCAACTTGAAGTCATATGGCGTATATATCAATAAAATCACAGTATTGTTCTTATATTGTAAGAAAGATGAAAATAAAAAAATTAAACAAAAGTTATGACGAGCCAACTTTCAAACCCATTAAGTCAATAGCAATATCCATGTCCTTAAAAAATATGACCTGAATACAAGTCAATAGCAATAATGCATGTCCTAAAAAAATAAGACCTGAATACAAATATGCTCAGGCAAAAGCAACACGTCACTGGAACTTCTAGCTAGTTTGCAGCTAGCATTACAAAAGAGATATAACCAGGCATAATCAAACCAAGCATAAATATTAAATCAACCTTGATAATGTGAAGAGAAAATAAATGTTCATTAATCAATAGCTATATTATTCTAATGATATATATGGAAGATGGTCAAAGACCAGGGTCATTAAAACCATAATCCAAAGGACACAACTTCGGTAAAATATGTAACACTACAAGGTTGTAATAATACAAGGTAAATTTTCAATGAAACACACAAAGAAAATACATTAAGAAAAACAAAACTAAGGTAACCTACTTTGTTGTTGCTCTCCCGATATCACAATGCCAACCAAAAAAATTCTCTAAACAATCCTTGGAACTTCAATCCACCTTGCAATTTCTTTTCCTCCCGCTAGTAATCCCAAAGATTGGTAGCCAAAGAGATCATATAATGATCGGAGGAAATGAAGATCAAATATTGGAAACAACTTCTTATTTCCTAGTAAAGCATGCCTATCACCCATCCAACCTCTCTCTTGCTAGGGTGTTTATGGTTAGCTACAAAAGAAGGTGTAACATTTAAAATATTTTTACATTATTAACATTGCCAACTTTCCAATAATTCCACTTTCCAACATTTATGAATCTATTTAGATATTTCACAATTTAAGATATTTTTTTATATAGTTTAACTAATTTAAATTAATATTAATCTATTAATACTCCTAAGGCAAAGTATTATAAATAAAATATTTGCTTATCTTATAATTAATATTATTATTACTTTCTAATGTTAGTGCTAATTACTAATATTATATTAATATATTAATAATTAAATTAATAATTTCCTTAATTAATTTAATTAATAAAATTATTATCCAAACAATTTTCATACCTCAAAACACATGTAGCAACACAAGAGCTCTTGCAAAATATGCAAACAATATTTTCATTAAGCATGAGGCTTTATGATAACTGCAATGTTATCACCCACATCACCTACAAAGGATCCCCTAAGCATAGGGTAAGGGCTACTTTTCTTTTATGGCAACCTCCTTGACCAATGATGCATTTTAAACCAAACATATGCACATACATCTACATGATGGTTTTACCTTTATGGCTATCAATGATAATTTATCCATCATTTTCCTTTTCTCTCAACTCTAGTGGTTGTCCTATACCTATCCATCCATGAGAGTACCTAGTCTTGTGACCATAAATTTAATTAGCAGTACCATATTCTAAAAGGAACATAATAAAACTTTAAAAGCATAAAATGTAACTATCAACTCATCTTGATAGAATGAAATAATATAATATGTTGGATATCCATAAATCAATACATAAATCAACAATAAAGAAAAAGTATTTCTAGAGTAGGTCATATATCCACAAATCAATACATAAATCAACAATAAAGAAAAATTCTTTCTAGAGTGGGTCATTACATACATCCACAGTGTGGTCTTATCCAAGCCATATTATTTTTCTAAGGAAATAGTGCAACAAATTGCATGCAAGCTCAAAATGCAACTAGATTAGCACTAGATGAAGCTCTTATAGGATATTCAGAGATAAAAGCATGACATAAAGTACACCAAAATATTTTAGAATGATTCCAAAAGTAAAAATGTATGGTTAGGTGCAATATTAGGTGAGGTAGGTAGCAAAACAATAAGCAAAGACTTATCAAACTGAAATAAACCTAAGACAATAAAATTCAACAAGCAAAAAGGAAAAGACATGGAAATTTTACTAAGTAAGAAAGCTAGAAAGACATTCAAAATATTGATGTCAGCAAAGGCATAATAAAATTTTGACATTCAACATTCTTCAAAAGAAGAAACTAATGAATCTTTTCAAGGCCCCAATGTTTGATATCTTACATCTAAAATTAAAGCAAAATTGAAGCCAAATATTGAGAAATTCTAGAGAAATAATGATGATGATGTCATCAAGGTATTACGTATGATATTTGGCATGTATATTCTAAGGTATTACGTATGATATTTGGCATGTAGCACCATACTTTGCAAAGTATTTAAAGGAACTAGACTTTAGAGGTGATAATGTGATCATCATAAGCATAAATTCTTGGCAAGCCAAAATAAATGTCAAATGTAAAATAAATTCAAGGTATGGGATTTGATGGTAAAACACTAAAATTCAAATAAAAATACCTAGAATTTGGCACTATGCATAAGAAAATAATATTTTCAAACGCTTCAAGTAATTATGTTATCAAGAGAGAATAATATATTTAGGACTCAATAAGAAGAAATATAGAGTTTGGCATGAAGAAATGATAGATGAATCAACACTCAACCAAGATAATCTATCTAATTGTAAGCAATATTCCCTCATGCCACTATATTCTATAGAAAGTTTTCAAACTTATATTAATTAGCAAAGTCATACATGTGAATTAGTTACAAAGCATCATTGTTGTTAGAGGATATCAATAATTGAAGCCTCCTCCATAACACACCTATCCCTACTCAATTGGCTAAGCATAACAAAAAGGAGTGAATCATCATCATATGGTTAGAATTCATTGATGAAACACATAAGTTAGCTTCATATAATAAATTCATGATGCACACATTAGCAAAATATGCTTGAAGCAGTTAAGCATAGCTTATATGAATGTGATAACCACTTCCCTTACCTATATTTATAGGCTTATAGCTTGTTTTATAGGCAATGATGCTAGGTTAACTAAATGCATTGTAAAACTATATATACTTGAATGTAATCCATTCAAATGGTTCATTATTTAGCGTTTATAATTGTATAATTGTATGATGATTCTACTATCCACCTTTTTAATGAATATTGAATCATTGTTTAGCCTCTTTCTCAAATTATTATAGAACATTTATGTATTTCAACTGAGTCATAAGCATTTCTATTAGAGTTGTATGAATTGTTTATTCTGTTATAGTTATTCTACTTTCTAGATTTCTCCCTAGATTTATTTTTCATTAGTTCCTAGAATGCTTGATAATTCTTAGTGTTTATTATTATTAAATGCTTTGTAATAAGAAAATTAAGTTGGTCTTTTAGGAATTCTAGTTAGTTTAAAGTGTGATACTCTCATAATTTTTGTATCTTGATGTTGTTGAATCCATACAATTTTTACCTTAGCTTCTAATATTTTGTATCCCTTGCTTTGTACTGCACCTCCTCATTTAGTTAATTTATCTGGAATCATAGGAAATGGTCTACTCCAAAGGTTGATTCAAAAAGCCCTATTTATGGGTCATCCAATCCTATCAAATATATTGAGGACACAAACCATCCACTTAGGTGGATTTTGGATCAAGAATTTTTGGAATACCTAGTGGGACCTCAATTTTACCTCCATAATTAGGTAGAGTCATGTTGATATTATGGTCTAATAGATCATATCCCAATCACTTGATAATTCTAATGATATGTAATAATAAAACTAAAAATCTAATAACTATTGAACATTCCAATATTTTTTGGTACACTTGGTGGTACACTAGTATATCATCCTTAAAAAATATTTCTAAAGATTATATCTAACTACCCACTATGCTACCAAGGTTTTTTTGCACGCTCAATGAGACAAGATTTTATAGATCCTATTTCAATTACCCAAAGGACTCAATATTTTGATGAATAGTCTTGACCTCACTTGTAGGTAGTATATGTTAACCTGGCGACTCCATTCAAAAATAAGAATCCAAATAATTTGGTAACTCCACTAGAATAAAATATTAAAATCAAATGGTGACAATGTCAGAAAGCCAATATAGTTCATGTTATATCAACTAGATGGATACATGACTACATTAGTAAATGTTTTAGAGTTATGGTGGGATAAAATCGTCGAGATTGGAATAGTGCCAAATAATTTACTCTCCTAGTTCCCCATGAAATTCCACAAACTACATTAAAATTATTATCCATTTATGATGGTAATGGCAAAATTGCTTATGAGCATTGCCAATATGTTTTAGCCTTGGCTACCTTTTACAATATCATATTTGAGGATGTTATGGTGAGAATACTTGCTCAATCCTTTAGGGGTAAGGCATTACAATGGTACAAATCCTTAAAAAAAAATATTGGATATTAGGTGTATCTAGATGAACCCTTAATATTAGTATGTGTTGATCCAGGGGACCTTTTTGAATTACTCATGTAGTTTTCCTATATCAAAAGATGTCCTCATAAAGTACTCCTAGATTTTAACCTCAAATTCAAAATATTTTAGGATATAATTCCTTGTGAAGTAAGACCATCATAAGCATAAGCTTATATTTACTATATTCAAGCTCTAAATATAGACTTAGGTCTGCAAATCTAGCACCACTAGGAGGAAAGTTTTCCATAAAATATTAAAGTGACTAGTAAGGTTGAGAAAATGTTTATTTTAGTAGGAAAACTTCCTCCCATAACTAATAAATTAGATATCCAATTTCCTCATAAAATGAACCTTCAAACCCTATTAACAAGCTCATCATTACCACAAGTAGTAACTCCAATTTATATAATACCCTTAGTTCAATATTTATATCATAAGATACATTTGGTGTTGAAGCCTTGGAAAACTTAAGAGATAAAAGATATCATATAACATCTTACCAATGAGCTTGCAAAAAGTTAAGAATAGAAAAAAAACTCATCCCTATTTTGGCATAAGATTTCAATATTTGATAGATATAACAATGGAAACTATCAACAAAATTCTCTTTTAGGGATAAATAATCAATCATAGAATGTTGTGGCTCTCACAATGGACTTGGACCATTTATTTGCAATAGAGAAGAACTCTATAATAGATCTAATGGGCCTAGACATAGGATTGAATGAAATCAAGAAAAAAGGAGGTTGAGTTAGACATAGATGAATCTGATGGTATCTTATATTTTTAAAAGTATTATAAAGAAAATCAAGACCCAAAGATGTGCAAAACAACTTTATATAGAAGCATTATGTCCAAATTTCCAAAATAAAATAGGCTTATAAAAAAATATCCCTGGGTGCAGTGGTAGAGGCTGACCTAGGTTCCATTCCCATTGTATCGATCCTATATATATGGTATAGGTAGGAATGTCCTATGTGTTGGTAGAGGTTGAAAATGCTCCATTTCTCCTACACCCAACCCGTTGAAAGTGGCACCCCAAAAGGGGTGTTTTCCATGATAAAATAGTTTTTTTATCCGCTTGTTGTGGTGTAGTGGTGAATCACCTGGGTGCTGGTAGAGGTCGACCTAGGTTCCATTCCCATTATCTCCATCCTGTAGATATATAGTATAGTTAGGAATGTCCTATGTGCTGGTAGAAGCTAAAAAGGCTCAATTTCTCATACACCCAACCCATTGAAAGTGGCACCCCAAAAGGGGTGCTTTCCACTAAAAATTAGTTTTAATCTGCTATTTGTGGCACAGTGGTGAATGCCCTAGGTGCTAGTAGAGTCCGACCAAGGTTCCTTTCTCATTTTATCTATCCTACAGATATATGGTATAGTTAGGAATGTCCTATGTGTTGGTAGAGGCCGACAAGGCTCCATTCCTCCTACATCCAACCCATTGAAAGTGGCACCCCAAAAGGGGTGTTTTCCACTATAAATTAGTTTTAATATCTGCTTGTTGTGGTGTTGTGGTAAATGCACTAGATGCTGGTATAGGCTAACCTATATTCCATTCCCCTTTTCTCCATCCTACAGATATATGGTATAGTTAGGAATTTCCTATGTGTTGGTAGAGGCCAACAAGGCTCCATTCCTCCTATGTCCAACTTGTTGAAAGTGGCACCCCGAAAGGGGTATTTTACATTATAAATTAGTTTTTACCTAGGTTTTATAGGTGAGTTGGAGAGGAGTGTGCAATACTCCAAGGGAGGTCCCATGTTCAAATCTCCACCCTAACAAAAAGTTGAATTGGGTATCCAAAATCCAATTGATAATGTTGGTGCGAGTAGGGTTGGGTACGACTCTCGGGTGACTTTGATGGTGTAGAACCCCTTGTTCATGGTCTCTTGGACCAAGGCGGCTCGACAAGGGGTTTTATGCTTTAAAAAAAAAGAATAAAATAACTCTATAATAGATCTAATGGGCCTAGACATAGGATTGAATGAAGTCAATAAAAAAGAAGGTTGAGTTACACATAGATGAAGTTGATGGTATCTTATATTTTTAAAAGTATTATAAATAAAATCAAGGCCCAAAGATGTGCAAAACAATATTATCTAGAAGCATTATGTCCAAATTTCCAAAGAAAATAGGCTTACCAAAAAATATACTATTGATCCATAACAAAAGCATAGAGGTAGGATATGGTAAAAACCCATGGAGAAACAACCCAAAACGTGACCAAGCCAAAGGATATATCTCAATGTAGTATAATTATAGAGGCTAATTTGTTAAGAGAATCTTTGTTAATATTTGTGTAGACACCAAAACAACACCTATCCGATTATGTGACTGCAAACACTGATCGCATTGACACACACAACCCCCAGGGCAGCCCCCAGAGGTTAAACAGTGGTCCTAACCACTCACACAGTAGTTTTGGAAGGTCAGGAGTCAATTTGGCACCTTCAGGCACTCTACTCCATACTCGTTCCACCCAGGGATGATTACAAACTTCTATTCACCCCACCCAGGGACGATTAGCAGTATTCGCTCCAGGGTGGGGCGAATAGCAGGTTTGACGGGCAAAAAGTCAAATCTTGACAAATGGCAGCTCAGATCCACCACTTAACTCTTCCTTCATTGCATGGGAGGGTGAGTGAGCATTTTTGAGCATTAGAGGCAGTTACAAGGGCAGTCATGGAGCCCCTAATCAGGGAGGAATCTCCTCCCCCCTTGGGAGGCATGATTGCCAAGTGGCGCCTCTGCATGCTCATCCAAAGAGACCTCCAGGTCTATAAATTGGTGAGTTTTCTCACCACAAGATATACAGAGAAGGAGCATTTTGAGCAATGAAGTGCTGTCATTTTACTTCCACACACACACCTTTTTTATTTGTGCCTTTCACATCCTTGATCTCTTTTGGAAAGGAGGTCATAGGGTGGTTATTGGAAGCGCAAATCCGGAACCAAAACCCGAAATTTGGCCACAATATCCTACCAAATTTTTCGAAAACACCCCACAAGAGGTTTTGGACCCATCCCAAGTGGATTGGTGCCGAAATCAGGCCCCAAACGGTGGGCGTCCTGCCCCCGGGTGCCCCCCACACTGCTGCAGTCCTAATCGCCCCGCCCCGGAGCGATTAGAAATCTATGGTATATTTCCTTTCTATTATTTTTGCATTTGATTCTATGCTTCTTAGATAGGTTGTCATTCAAATTTCACATCGTTTTGAGCATTTTTGATCATGTTTCTATTATTTCTCGCCTTTACTAACATGCAGGTAGCATCATCAAATTCCCGGTGATAGAGGCCAAATTGGGAAAATATGACCTTCTGGGTCTTCCCAAAATACCCCCAATTAGCTAACCCCCAACTTTGTAGGTGATTTGGAGCTTCCCGGATGTGACATTTGGGACAGTGCTTTTTGACGTTTTGTTGTAGGTCTATTCGTCCCGCCCCGGAGCGAATACAAATATGTGGTGAATTTTTTGACTGTTCCATTTGCAGTGTTTTCCTTGTGATGTTTTGATGCCCCTATCAAATTTTTAGTTCATTTGGATCTATTTTAGTTATCATTTTATTTATATCTTGCATGCACTAATTGAAGGCGTGGGGATTGCATGTTTTATTTTATCTACAGGTGCTACTGACTATTTTCTGTTTCCTTGAACGTAGGATCTAGACATTAGAGGAGCAGCAAGGAGTCAAGACTCATCAACGCAAGTGGCGGCGATGTTTGGTCCGCCCATTTTACATGTGGGCACGCGGAAGAAGGAATAGCATCCATGGGTGTAACAAGAACATTTTTTAACGCTCCTAGCCCCTGAAAATGGAGGAGACAAATTGTAACTGAGTTCTAAAGCATATTAATAAAAGGGCTGTCTTCCATATTGGATTTTTATTTGGTTTTGATTCGTTCATGCCTCTTTCCTTTCATGCACTTTCAATTCATAGGATTTAGCGTTATCTTTTGTTTCATTTGAATCGCATCTTGGCTTTTCCTTTTTTTTTCCGTATCCTCATGCTTTCAGTGGCGATCATGGTGGGACCCTTGTCCTCTATTTTTAAGATCAGAAATCTGATCAAAACTTGATTGTTTTTGCTTGCAGGTACCGAGTTTTCAAACGTTGGACTGTTGTTCGTTCCAACCTGTGGCGAATACAGAGCTGGAATTCATCTTACCCAGGGATGAATGGGCATTTGCCCCACCCTGTGATGAATACAGTCCTATTATTCATCCCACCCAGGGATGAATAGCTCTCTATGCAGTTTCAGGATAGAAACTCAGAACCAACAGATTTGGGCAGAGAAGAGGTAAGGGTCCTGAACTCTTTCTGTCATTTTCTGTTTTCTGTTTTCTATTTTTTTGGTTACTTGCTTGCTTAGGAAAAGTTGTACTGCATGTTTATTTTCTTTCATGCAAAATAAAAAGAACCCCACACATCACGTGGCAACATAAACACCAAGGAGCTGGTCGTAAAACCCCAGCCCTTGATCAAGACCAACGGTGGATTTCATCACCACCTTGGCTTGAATTTTGCATTCATAACCCCGATCGCTACTATTGCTAGACGTAAATCCTGACGAAAGCTGACCGAGTGTAGCTGGGGTGATTCCCAGTGCATGAGGATAAGTCTTCTATGGTAGGTGTCAAAAATAGGGTGATTCCCCTTCCGTACCGCCTACGTTCCACGTACCATCTGCTCTCACGTACCAACAGTTTCCCTCACGTAAGGGCGGGTATATAGAGAGGTTGGTATATCGGCCTGGCAATGGTATATCGAAGGGGCGACCATTTTTGGGAGTCATAAGAGCCATCATATTGCATTTAAATGTTCTTTACAAAATCTTTCAAAACAAAATCAAAACACACTAAACCAGGTTTAGGGCACACCTTTAATCTTTAAACGAGATAATCATTGCTTTGCATGTGTGATATTTTCTATTTAGTGTAGCATAAAAATCATAAAAAGAAATAAAAATCTACGCATCTTGTAGGAAAGCACCACCATGGTGTACACCCGTAGCCAAGCCCAATCACGGGCAGGAGCTACGGAGAGTGTACAAGGGGGCACAAGTCACCTCCGCTATAGCCCCAAGGACTTGGTCATACCACCTTGGCGGCCTGACCCACAAGAGAGTCCACATCATGCCATTTCAGAATGGGACTATAGAGGCACCCCTTTGAGGGACACGCCCATCCAACATAGACCCTTTCAGGAGGAGTCCTTACATGTGGCCCTCAATATAAATGGGAAGGCTCCCTTAGAAGCTCGGTATGAGTGGCCACCATGTGATGAAGCGCTAGAACAGCATAGGGTCCATGAGGAGAGGCCACATGATTATGTCATCCCTCCTTTACCCCCCATCACTATTAGGAATAATAAGCCAAATCCAGAGCACAAGGCTCTTCAAACAAGGTGAGCCAACTCTGCCCACCCCTTTCACATATACGAAAGGGAGCATGAGGAAGACCATTACATTCCTCAAGAGCAATACATAGTATGGGAGCAATGCACCTCCACACCTGCTATCTACCAGAATCACCTACTGAGGCTAGAGCCTCGAGTGAATGCCGCCAACCTCGATAGAGGGAAGCGACCTATAGAGATCTCGGATCATCGTGACCGAGATAAATGTGTAGGAGAGGCATCTAGGCCTCCTAGACTCAATATGGTGGAACAAATTGACTTGGCAGTCGCCAGACATGCCACCCACCAAGCGTAGATCACGCAGCTTGAGCAAGACCAACAACAGCTAGAGCATCTATATCGCCTTAGCAAAGAGCGCATTCGATGCCAAATAGATGAGCTGCTCCATAACACGGTGCCTGAGAGGGTTCCAACCCCTCACACCCAAAGAGCAGAACCATATGAGAGGCGCAACCCCTTGGTGCGAGACAGGTCCCCATGACCTTACCAAGTGCTGCCTCCGAGACCTCCTAGACCTGAGCGGGAGGCCACTCCCAGGAACAATGATGGGCACCCCCATGGGGACCCACCCATGGTTATAGGTCTCATCCAAAAACTCCTCAAGAAGCCTATGAGGAGTATGAGCAAGAAGAAGAGTGGGCCGAAATGCCCTACCAAGGTGGAGGGGCTGCTATCCGGCCACCCCTCCATAGGCCTCAAGTTTCCCACAACCCACAATGGGAGCAAACTAAAGAGGAAGAGATTAAATCTTTCGATGCATATAAAGCATTGCTAGAGCATTTGGAGTCTATGGAGACCAAGACTTCTGGGCCCCAAAAGCCCACTTTACGCCAACTCCATAGTCATCCTATGCATCCGTTAGTGCCAGCACCCCCTTACCCTGAACACTTTAAGCTGCCTCAGTTGGCAATATTTAGAGGTGAGGAGGATGCCCAAGAGCATGTGACTAGATTCTTGAGCCAATGCTTTGGCATTCAGGATAATGATGCTTTGTTGTTAAGAACATTCATCACCACGTTCGTAGGCCCTACCTCGGATTGGTTCACTCAATTGCCAAAGCACAACATTAGTAACTTAGATCAGCTAGTGGATGCATTCCTCGAATGCTTCACCTTCAACACCAAGAAGAAGGCATCACTAAGCGACCTAGCCAGCCTCAGGCAGTATGAGGAAGAAACCATGGCGGCCTATGGGAATCGATGGAGGACTCTGCTTTCCAAGCTACCCTACCTCCCTCCTATGTCCGACCTCACACAAATGTTCTCAAAGAGCTGTTTGAGATCGATCTCTGTGCTATTGCAGCTACAACAATATGCCACTTTAGAGGAAGCTCTGGCACAAGCCAGAATCATTGAAGAGATCAAGATTCAGGATGGCGAGATAGCCAAGCCAAAGAAGAAAGAATGGTCTAAGAACACCAAAATAGGGACCATGCAACAGAAACCCACTGTGGTCAATCAAGTTGCTATAAACGTCCCTAAGCCTGCACAAGCAACACAACCTCAAAAGGCTAACTATCAAGTGGTGCCTCTTAATAGTTATGATAGAGAAAATTAGAGGCAAGAACAAAATCAGCAGCGTCGCCCTAGGCGACAATTCACACCTTACACAGAGTCCAGAGACTCCCTGTTTGACCGCTTGTCAACGGCAAACTTGATTAACCTACCCGAGATTCAACCCATAGACCCCAATGCACCAAAACCTAAGGGCTACAGGGAAGACTTGTACTGCAGGTTCCACAGACGGAAGGGACATGACCTTAATGCATGTTGGAAGTTTAAAGGCTTGGTGCAAGACTTAATTGATAACAAGACATTAGCGGTAGATAATCCCGTGGCACCAAGCAATCAACAAATGGAGGTCTTCAAAGACCCCTTGCCTACCCATGATGCATAGGCAAAGACCCTACAAGTCAATGAGGTCACACAGAACTGCCCCATGCAGGGGTATGTAGGGATGATCAGTATAGTGACTCAAAATAGGAGGTACCCGAGCACAACTGCCCCCATGGTAGTTACAGGTGAGGTGCCAACAATGTCACAACCACAACAGCACCTTGCACCACCTCCTCCGCCTAGACCAATGGCCACAATTCGGACCAAACTCACCCAGAGTTTGAGGACCACGTCGGCTAGGCTCTCCATCTACGAGCTCATACAACAATCAACGCCCCATCGGGAGGCTCTAATGGAGATACTAAAAGCCATCGAGTTGTAGCCCCATGAAGCAAACTCCTTCAACAACTTCGTGGGACATGTCAAATGATGCACTGAGCCAGTCATCACCTTTCGAGAAGACGAATTGAAATTAGTGGTTGGTGACATGGCGGATCCACCCCTGCACGTCATCGCATGGGTCAACGGGATTCCGTACAAAAGGGTATTGGTGGACACTGGCTCATCCAGTAATATCATTACAACAATGGCCTTGAAGCACCTCAAGTTGCCCGCATCTCACATAGTGGCCTCCACCTATACGCTACGAGCATTCAATGATGCAATATGCTCGATAGTTGGCACAATTGTCCTACCCATCCAAGTGGGACAAAAGACTATACCTACATTGTGCCATATCTTGGAAGGTGAGATGGCCTATAACATCTTGCTGGGTCGGCCATGGATCAGGGACATGAAGTGTGTCCCTTCGATAGCTCATCAATGCTTAAAGTATACATTCGAAGGGCAGGTGCATGTAGTCCCGACGGACTTGGAACCCTTCAAGTATTGCAATGCGGTGCAGCTGATGCCGCAATCGACCCTTCCATCAATGCATTTGGATTTTTAGTTGAATCCATCTAAACAGGGTCCGATTCCGTAGGCATCCCCATTGACAAGTCCATCAAAACCCTAGCCAGGTCCATCTTCATCGTCTGGTCCTTCACCAATGACACCACCTATGGTGGCCACATAGAAGGACAAGGGGAAGAAACCTCTGGAAGAGGTGCAACCTCTGGAAGAGGTACAACCATCAGTATCAACCATAACTACTGAGGAGATGCCTAGCAGAGTGGAAGTCGAGGCTCCTAGTTCACCCGACATGGAGTGGACTCAGGAAGAACTTTCATTCCCTCCCCCTCAACCGCCAACAATCACTATTGAAATGGCCAATACGGGCCTGGGGGAGTACCTGGTGTGGAACATTATAGCAACGCCCGCACTTGAGTCCATGCAGGACATGGGGAGACCTCGTCTCCCCATAGGCACTATTGTTCCTCTAGGCTACCCGCCAAACCAGACAAACTTTGTGTATGGGGGCCTTGATCATGGTATTGAACCTTACATGCAAGAGGATGAAGATGAAGAGCCTTTTACTGAAGATGTCAACTATTTGTCCAACCCAGACTTCGCTCTAAGATACCTTGGCCAATGCAATTGGCATGGATATGGGTTAGGCAGATATGAGCAAGGAGTGCATGTTCTTTGCCAACCAAGATACCAAATGCCATATGACAAATCAGGGGTAGGGTTCAACCACCCCCTACCCTTGGACATCTTGGTAGAGAACATGCAAGGCCTAGGGATAGGCAACAAGGGGGGATTGGCATTAGATCCATATGCCAACCCTAACACAACATATACACTGGGGGATTATCTCCCATTATTGACAACCAACCTTGTTGACCTCAACAACCCTTTCCCTTCACTCGAGAGAGGAGAAAGTTTGAGGACTCACCTACAAGAGAGGTATAGACAAGGTCAGGAAGGATCTTCAGAAGATGAGTCAGAATATGAGGTAGCACCATGGGACCCCTTCGAATCGGATAGCAATCACTCACAAGTGACCCCCATGGATGATTATCAGGAAAGCCTCTTGGCAATGTTCCCTTTGGTGGCTCCCATCGAGCAAGTGCCACCACAAGAAAATCAGGCCCCACCGTAGAGAGCGAAACAACCCCAATGGGGCCAGATCAATTTGCTCGAGCAAGATGAGCCTCTAATGTCGCAAATAGTTGTTGGAGCCAACGAAGGCCTTTGGATCTCCGATAGTGATTATGAAGATGAAACTGAGATGGCCTATCTCAATCATATGCGATAACAACAATACCCCTTGGAGATTAATGACATATTTGAACAACTAAACATAAGGCCGAGGCATGAGTGGCACATAAACCCAACATAGTGGGACCAAGTGTTGAATCCACCACTTTGGGCATACGGAGAGCACCTACCGCCCAGAGACCCTATAGAGATATCAGTGTCGAGGGCAGACCCTATCTTCCTATCCGCACATAGGGCCGATCCATTCATGCCAATACCTCCAGAGCCAGATCCGGAGCATAGAGAACATCCAGAATGTTCGAGTCATCACACCCATGGTAATGGAGACCAAAATCATTTCATCAACATGATCTCCATTGACTTAACCGCCCCCATCCACAATCCGGCCGATCCAACACAGTCATTGTATTTAGACATAGATGCCATAGACTGGGATCACATCAATTCACCACCATCCCCATCAGAGTATTGGCCTTTCGATGAGATGCTTCATTTCACCCCAGGGCCAACTCAGGATGTCTTCCATGCTGAAGAGGGACCCGAGGTCCCTAACGATGATCTAAACTCAGCAAATGATATCCACTTGATCCCAACTCCACACCAGTTGGAGGACGGATCCCACATGTCGATCGAGGAGATGACTGACGTAGACATCGGCTCGGATCCAATGAATCCATAGATTATCAAGTTGGGGGTAAGTCTATCCCCCGAAGAGCAAGCCGACTACATTGCCCTTCTCAAAGAGAAGAAGGAGGTTTTTGCATGGTCCTACAAAGACATGTCGGGGCTAGATCCGTAGCTAGTCACGCATAATCTAACGCTTGATCCGACAGTCAAGCCAGTTAAGCAAAAACTATGTAAGATGCACCCAACAGTGGCCTTAATGGTCAAAGATGAATTACAAAAGTTGTTGGATGCACAGTTTGTCATCTGCATGGATTACCCACCATGGTTGTCCAACATGGTGCCCATCAAAAATCCTGATGGGAGGATTCGCATATGCACTAATTTTTGAGATCTAAACAAAGCGAGTCCTAAGGATGATTTCCCCTTGTCGAGCATCGATGCATTGGTAGATGCTACAGCGGGCCATGAAATGCTTTCCCTCATGGATGGTTTCTCGGGATATAATCAGATTCGTATCAATCTCGAGGACCAACTAAAAATGGCGTTCACAATGCCTTGGGGGACATTTTGCTATAAGGTCATGCCTTTTGGCCTTAAAAATGCTGGCGCCACCTACCAACGTGCCATGACGTACATCTTCCATGATCACATGCATAAAACTTTGGAAGATTACATGGATGATTTGTTGGCCAAATCTCTTTTGCGCCCAGATCATCTCGATGACTTAAGCAAGATCCTCGATCGCCTCATGGAACATAAAGTCAGATTGAATCCCAAGAAGTGCGTATTTGGCATCACATCTGGAAAACTCTTGGGTTTCATAGTCTCAAAATGAGGCATCGAGGTGGACCCAAACAAAGTCAAGGCAATCCTTGAAATGCTTCCCCCAACTACCATCAAGCAGCTCAGAAGCCTACAGGGAAAGGTCACGTCAATCAAGCGCTTCATAGCACAGCTATCTGACAAGTGCCGACCCATGAATAAATTATTGCACAAGGGGGTAGCATTTCACTGGGATGACGAGTGCCAATCAGCCTTTGACGACATTAAACAATACTTGGCTTCATCTCCAGTATTGGCACCACCTAGACCAGGAGTGTCATTCTACTTATACATCTCAGCTACTGAGGTGGCACTGGGCGCCATGCTAGCCCAAAAAAATGAACTACACAAAGAACAGGCTACTTACTACCTTAGCCGCACCCTAGTCAGTTATGAACTTAACTATGCATACGTTGAGAAGCTCTACTTGGCAGTGGTGTTTGCTACCAAAAAGTTATGCCATTACATGCTGAGCAACACGACGTATGTTGTGTCTAAGGAGAATCCATTGCGATACATGATGAGTCATACTTATCATAGTAGCCGCACGGCGAAATGGATCATGTTGTTGATGGAGTTTGACATAGAGTTTATTGGACAGAAATCCATCAAAGGTCAAGTCATAGCCGATCAACTAGCAGAGGCTCCCCTCGAAGATGATCAGCCTCTGGTCATAGAACTACCCGATGATGGGGTCTTCCATGTCTCAGAATCGCCAGATTCTGATGAGCCTGAGTCACAGGCTGACATAACCCTATTTTTTGATGGTTCTAAATGTGAGCAAGGGGGTGGCATGGGAATTGTATTCTTCACACCGCAAGGGGCTCCAATGCCTCTGTCATTTAAATTAGACTTCCTGTGCACCAACAACAATGCAGAATATGAAGCCTTGCTCATAGGTCTTCAGACAACAATCACCATGAACATCAAATGATTGAACATCTTTGGTGATTCGCTGTTAATTTTCAACCAAGTCAAAGGGGTATTCCAATGTAAATGCCCAGTTCTACAGGCCTACAAAGCCCTTGTGGACAAATTCTTGGCAAATCTTGAATGGTACGACATCGAGGCACTCCCTCGGTCATCGAATCATTTTGCGGACACTATGGCCTCCTTGGGGTCACTAATCCCGCAAGACATTTCTGGTGATATGACAACCATTCAAGTCAAAACACTATCGCAATCAGTGATGGAGCGTGAAAGCTCTGACTTAACGCCAGGAATCCACTTGATCCAGATTGAACCATCCCCGAACAAGTTCTCTCGAATCCATGATTGTCTGAATCATGCCAACTAGGGGTCCTTGTTCTCCCCTACTCCCCTTAATAGCAACACAACGCTATTCTTACAAGTTCTTTCCCGCTCAGCTTTTGCTAGGGATGAACTTCAAGAGGGATTGGCTGTTCAGACTATCGAGGTTTTCGATCAGCAGGATTGGTATACACCCATAAGGGACTACCTCAAGTTAGGTAACCTCCCACTTGGATTGACGCATGCCACAAAATGAGCATTCAAATAGAAAGTGGCAAAGCATGTCTTGTTAGGAGACATTTTGTACCATCGTAGCTATGAAGGAATCCTCCTTCATTGCTTGGACCAACAGGAGTCCACTTGGGCGATCACCCAAGCGCACGATGGTACATGCGGTGGCCACTTCAGTGGTATGGCCATCGCAAAGCGCATTCTCCGCATGGGCTATTACTGGCCATATTTAGAGCGAGATTGTTGCGCATATGTAAGGAAGTGCGTGAAGTGTCAACACCATGCCAATTTGACACATGTACCTTCTCAGGCCTTGCATCCGATCCAATCGGCTTGGCCATTTTTGTAGTGGGGTTTAGATCTAATCGGAAAGATCTCCCCTACATCGTCAAGCCATCACACGTTTATCATAACGGCCATAGAGTACTTCACCAAATGGGTGGAAGCAATTCCGCTTACCTCTACGACTGGAACCCGCATTTCGGAGTTCATTTTACATAATATCATATGTCATTTTGGTATTCCATCCAAGATAATCTCGGATAATGGGACGTCATTCAAGAACAAAGACGTGCATGCTTTGACCACAAAGTACAAAATTCAGCATAGTTTTTTGACACCCTATTATCCGTAGGCAAATGGGCAAGCGAGAGGCATCAAACAAAATGCTAGTTGCCATCCTCAAAAATATAGTCATAGACAAGTCATAAGGATTGGCACATTCAGATCCCACTTGCCCTATGGGCTTATCGCACTAGCATTCGGATGCCCACTAGGGCAACTCCATTTTTGCTCGTGTATGGCTCCGAGGCTGTCATGCCTCTCGAGTTGGAAATTCCTTCCCTGCGCATATCAATGCAAGAGTTCATCGATGATGACACTGCATGGTAGGCCCAGTTAGACCAGCTTACGTTGCTCGATGAATGATGCGTTAATGCTCTCGAGCATTTACGTATCTATCAAGAGCGACTTAAGAAGGCATACAACATGAAGGTTCACCTGAGGGACTTTCAGGTTGGTGACTTAGTCTTAAAAGAGAACCAACAAAATTCTAACTTGCCGCCCCATCTAAGGGACAAGTTCATGGCAAACTGGTTAGGTCCTTATGTCATCGACAGTAAAATAGGACCTGGAACATACCGGCTAGCCTCTCTTGATGGAATCAAGGAACTAGAACCCTTGAACATCAGTCATTTGAGGCCATTCCATATTTAAAAGAGCCATAGCCCAAACCAAAAAGCTCCAAGGATTCCCGCAATCACTTGGTCAACCCCAAAATGCCCCAAAGGTGCCCATTACCCCTTTGGTCAAACCAAAAAGCTCCAAGGATTCCCACAATTCAACACCCAAAAACCCTAATCGCTGGTCAACCCCAAAATGCCCCAAAGGTGCCCATTACCCCTTTGGTCAAACCAAAAAGCTCCAAGGATTCTCACAATCGCTTGGTCACCCAAAATGCCCCAAAGGTGCCCATTACCCCTTTGGTCAAACCAAAAAGCTCCAAGGATTCCAATCGCTTGGTCAATCCCAAAATGCCCCAAAGGTGCCCATTACCCCTTTGGTCAAACCAAAAAGCTCCAAGGATTCCCAATCGCTTGGTCCAATCCCAAAATGCCCCAAAGGTGCCCATTACCCCTTTGGTCAAACCAAAAAGCTCCAAGGATTCCCACAATCGCTTGGTCAAAAATAAGAAAATTCAAAAACAATAAAATCATCAAAAATAACAAAATTTACATTTCATTTCCATGCATGCTCAAAATCATCACAACAATAAAGAGCTCTTTTCGCATCTCATCTTCATACTCACAAAAATAAATCCATCAAAAACACAAAAATAATAGCTGCATTAAGCATCACATCCATACATTACATATTTGTGGTCATAAAGGTCAAAGGCACCATAGACTGTAATTATTCGACAAATTCATCATTTTCCACATTTCTCCATTCTATAAATAGTCCATCAAAAATAAACGCCATGCACATCATTTTCGCCATATCATAGTCGGTTGTCTTCTAATGTATCAAGAGTTTTCGTCATTCAGCTGTCATTAGCTTTCTAGCCACGTACTATACAAAGTCAGATAGATTTTACAAAGGTAGAGTTCTACTTGGATCACACCTTGTTACGTAGCATCCCAACACAAATTAAAACACATAAAATAATTCCCAAGTTGTGTGAATGAAAGATGAAATCTGTAAAGTAATCCAGGTCACCATAAGTGAAATGGTTATCTTGCTCATCCCCCTATGCGAATGACCCCAAGAATGCTGAGAGTTGGCAAAAGGACAAGCATCTTCCCTACCCAATTCCCCAAGAAATCCCAAGTTCTTAAAAAGTTGCAAAACATCAAAAATTTGCAAAAGTCAAAACTCCAAAAAATTTGACATCATAACAAAAGTGCATACATCAAAAGGCACATACAATAGTGATTCTCATCACTCAATATTCAAAATCCCTTGCTCAAAAGAAAATATAACAAAAATAAACAGTGATTTTTATCACTACAAAAGAGCAAGTATCCCAATACAATTGAAGAAAAGAAGGGAGTCGAACTTGAATCCCTGGAACTCTCAGCATTCAGAAGGTCATGAAGTAAACCTCAGTACCGGTTTGGTGGATAGCCTATCGGTCACTTGTGGTAAACCTCCCGCATGACGATATATCTATCACATTAACTCGTGTACAGATCAATGTTTGCATGTGGATGAGCTAGCTTATGGTATCCTAGATAGCACCACAGATTAATCTGACTAAATACAACAAAGGAGTTAGTGGAGCTAATTAGGTGATCCTCAGTACAGGTTTGGTTGACAGCCTATCTAGCACTAGCGGTATCCTAACAAATACCACATAAACGAACTCAATTGCACACACAGGGATGTGAAATAACTTGGTCAAAGACAAGTCCGATTCATACCTTGTCCAAAAGTCTTGTAAGATAAAAATATAGTACTGGCTAGTTAGTTAAAACATCTGAGTCTCAGAAAACCTTAACTACATTCTAAACCACCTATGCAATCTGTCATCCTCGAATTGCCATCAAAAAATACAAAAATAGCATGTATACATAAAAATTCATTTACCACAACAATCGCCTAAGACAAAAAGCCATAAGTTCTAAATAGTCTATGGTGCCACCACCAAAAATCACAAATTTAATTCATCCATTCCATTTGCATATCATAAAAATTAGAAACATTTGCATTCATCATAACATATGCATCCATCAACATAAATTAACATGCATACATACACTTTCAACAATCATTGTGCATAACATCAAATGCCGACATGTGTATAAACAAAATAAAGTCATTTGTATATATATCATCAAAAATGCACCAAAACAAGCAATAAAATTGCCCGATGAGAGTGCCTTTGCACTTGACATTTTGGGCATGCAAAATAGATGTCGAGGTCACAAATCCTCACTATCCTACTCCCTAAGAAGGCTACCATAGTTGGACCGCTCCATGGGAGGACGAATTTTTGAGAATTTCATCCCTAAATGACGTCACACAAAAGGGTCCAAACCCAACCAAAAATAGCAATAACATTGCCGAACGAAGGCGCCTTTGCGCCTGACATTCTTGGCATCCAAAATAGACGTTGGGGTCACAAATTGTCACTATCCTACTCCCTAAGAAGGCTACCATAGCCGGACCGCTCCACGGGAGGATGGATTTTTGATAATTTCGCTCCAAAATACGTCACAAAAAGGGTTCAAACCCACCAAAAATAGGTCTAAATGTCAAAAAACTGCACACACATTCAATGATAAACATCTGAAGGCACCCTTACACAAGTCATCTTGGGTCAAGTGACTCGTCGCTTTTCTCATGTAGGTCATTCCCTCATCGATTCGTCGCTTGAGGGGGTAGTCACACTTAGTCACCAATCAACAAATACACACCCAATCAAGGAAATGGCATGCATTCAAAGAATCATTGACAAAGACAATCACGCTCCTGCTTGGGGCAGCAAACAAGCAATAATCACAAGCTGATCAAACACTTGGCATTCATGAATCATGAACTCAAGGTTCCCATAGACAAAAGGTTGCGCCCTTTGCCTATTCATGATTGATCAATGTCCAAGCTCAAGTAACACCTCACCGAAAAAGGTTAACACTTGAATTGAGTTCCTTCGCTCGTCAGAAGCAAGGATTCAAGAATGCATGCCCTTTCCATACTTGGGGCATCAAAATTTGGTTAGGTTACTAAGAAACCCTAATCATTAGTGCTTTGGTTATCTATTTTTGCTCAGCACTGTGCCACGCACAACGCATCCCAAAAAGGGGCATCTATAGACACCAAAACAACACCTATCCGATTATGTGACTGCAAACACTGATCGCATTGACACACACAACCCCCAGGGCAGCCCCCAGAGGTTAAAAAGTGGTCCTAACCACTCACACAATAGTTTTGGAAGGTCAGGAGTCAATTTGGCACCTTCAGGCACTCTGCTCCATACTCGTTCCACCCAGGGATGATTACAAACTTCTATTCGCCCCACCCAGGGACGATTAGCAGTATTCGCTCCAGGGTGGGGCGAATAGCAGGTTTGACGGGCAAAAAGTCAAATCTTGACAAATGGCAGCTCAGATCCGCCACTTAACTCTTCCTTCATTGCATGGGAGGGTGAGTGAGCATTTTTGAGCGTTAGAGGCAGTTACAAGGGCAGTCATGGAGCCCCTAATCAGGGAGGAATCTCCTCCCCCCTTGGGAGGCATGATTGCCAAGTGGCGCCTCTGCATGCTCATCCAAAGAGACCTCCAGGTCTATAAATTGGTGAGTTTTCTCACCATAAGATATACAGAGAAGGAGCATTTTGAGCAACGAAGTGCTGTCATTTTACTTCCACACACACACCTTTTTGATTTGTGCCTTTCACATCCTTGATCTCTTTTGGAAAGGAGGTCATAGGGTGGTTATTGGAAGCGCAAATCCGGAACCAAAACCCGACATTTGGCCACAATATCCCACCAAATTTTTTGACAATACCCCACAAGAGGTTTTGGACCCATCCCAAGTGGATTGGTGCCAAAATCGGGCCCCAAACGGTGGGCGTCCTGCCCCCGGGCGCCCCCCACACTGCTGCAGTCCTAATCGCCCCGCCCCGGAGTGATTAGAAATCTGTGGCAGATTTCCTTTCTATTATTTTTGCATTTGATTCTATGCTGCTTAGATAGGTTGTCATTCAAATTTCACATCGTTTTGAGCATTTTTTATCATGTTTCTATTATTTCCCGCCTTTACTAACATGCAGGTAGCATCATCAAATTCCCGGTGATAGAGGCCAAATTGGGAAAATATGACCTTCTGGGTCTTCCCAAAATACCCCCAATTAGCTAACCCCCAACTTTGCAGGTGATTTGGAGCTTCCCGGATGTGACATTTGGGACAATGCTTTTTGACGTTTTGTTGCAGGTCTATTCGTCCCGCCCCGGAGCGAATACAAATCTGTGGTGAATTTTCTGACTGTTCCATTTGCAGTGTTTTCCTTGTGATGTTTTGATGCCCCTGTCAAATTTTTAGTTCATTTGGATCTATTTTAGTTATCATTTTATTTATATCTTGCATGCACTAATTGAAGGCGTGGGGATTGCATGTTTTATTTTATCTACAGGTGCTACTGACTGTTTTCTGTTTCCTTGAACGTAGGATCTGGACATTAGAGGAGCAACAAGGAGTCAAGACTCATCAACGCAAGCGGTGGCGACGTTTGGTCCGCCCATTTTACATGTGGGCACGCGGAAGAAGGAATAGCATCCATGGGTGTAACAAGAACATTTTTTAACGCTCCTAGCCCCTGAAAAGGGAGGAGACAAATTGTAACCGAGTTCTGAAGCATATTAATAAAAGGGTTGTCTTCCATATTGGCTTTTTATTTGGTTTCGATTCGTTCATGCCTCTTTCCTTTCATGCACTTTCAATTCATAGGATTTAGCGTTATCTTTTGTTTCGTTTGAATCGCATCTTGGCTTTTCCTTTTTGTTTCCGTATCCTCGTGCTTTCACTTTGATCAAGTAAATTTGGCCGAAACAACTTTATATGACCCAAAAAATCAATTTTATGCCTAATCCAAATTCTAAATTAGCACACAAACAATCATGTCTTGGCTTGAATAAGGTTGATTCTTTCCTCTTAAAACCTATTGGTGTGCTTAGAAGGATGGGTGTAATTTTGTAATAGACTTTGAAGCCAATTTTTCATCTTGCTCTAAGTAGTTTGTGATGCTATGGGTATATCATATAACAAGATTAATTTTGGAATACTCTAAATGAAAGGGAGAATAGTTTAAAAATTAGAAATAATTAAATAGGTCCTAATTATGTTACATAGAATACTAAACTTAGCAATAGTTCAAAATGTGGTAGTTATTGATTTGCCATTGACATTCAATATGAGATTGTCCTAGGATTTTTTGAAATAGATAATACACCTACTGCAAGATAAGATGATTATCCCATGTACTCAAAATATGGTTTGGGTTCAATCTAATTTTTTTTATCCTACCACATTGGTAAATATCAAGAAGAAAATATCATACAACTCATTGAAGTGGAAATAATTGATTAGCCAAAGGATGAACAAGAACCAATCAATAGTGAGCCCTATCTAAGTTGCTCTAAAGTAGTATGGTTTTCACATATGGGTAACTAGTATAATTTATATAATACATATTATTCACTATATTATTTGACCAGGAACATGTTCCAATAAGCAAATATAAATATTTTAGGACTCCAATAAGGAAAATGAAACTCCATCAAAGAATGTTCTAGATTGTATCACAAAATACTTACTAACATGCACCTTAAAAATGTTAAGTTAGTAATGGGGTATATGATACATAGACTAATGCACATTGAGATAAAATTTGGCTACTCATATGCTAAAGAAAATTCACCAGTATTGATTTTCAATGTCGCTTTTCAAGCAACCTTGGAAGTTGACATAACCCCGAAGTCAAGCCCATGGCAAAACCTTCGCAAAAGAAGTTACAACTTCTAAGATAAATGATAGAGGGAAAATACAAATTTGAAATTATCTATTCATGTCATTATATATTCATATACAAGAGCAAAGAACCAAGCACAACTAGCATATAAATATACATCGTAATATTGTGTAAATAAACTAATAGGTAAATAAAAGTTACATATCAACTAAAATAATAAGCTATTTTGCTATGGGGGATAACAAAGAATCTTTGAAAATATGCAAATCATATCACATTATTCAATTTGATATGTTACTTCTAAAAAAAAATACAATCAGGATTGATAGTATGAGATAAAATTATGATCCCTTCAATAGAAAAGACCTATAAAAGGGGATTCCTTTCCCAATAACCACTCATTTTTGAGGAATAATTTCATCTTAGGGGTCTATGGTGGATAGGAATTATTAAAATAAAAACATGAAGAAGGTACCTTGCCAATATTTGCAATCAGGTCTAAATATCCCTACATCTATAAAAGATAAAATAACACCAAATGAAAAGAATGATCAATCTTAGCCTTCTCTATTTTAGATAAATCTAAAATATTAATTGATGATAGTACAATAACCATATTTATGTTAGATAAATTTAATTTAGTGTTAAATAATATTATATCGATGTTTTCT
Source organism: Wollemia nobilis (assembly GCA_028583015.1). Taxonomy (NCBI): domain Eukaryota; kingdom Viridiplantae; phylum Streptophyta; class Pinopsida; order Araucariales; family Araucariaceae; genus Wollemia; species Wollemia nobilis. The sequence goes on along the minus strand of JAQPPZ010017209.1, from coordinate 8,794,125 downwards.
AGAATTGCTCTTCCATTAACAATACCTACACTCTTCTTGTCCTATGAAGAAATCCAATAGATGCAGCCATGATCTCCTAGTACTTAGTTTTTCCCTTTCTTGAGGACACTAGAATAGTATCAAAAGAGTGATATCTAGGGATAGAGGAGGAGAAAAAGAAATAGGTTTGATTCAAATGGTTTTATGGATCAATAAAATTGCAAATGCACATTTTTTGTTAAGTCTAACTAGCTGCGATGATCATTTCCAAAGGTTTTTGCAATTCATGAATTTTGTTATGATAGAGAAGGGACAAGAGAAGTAACAATTATAAGAGATCCCTTCATAAATATAGTAAATATCAAGATAGTTGAAATGCAAAGCAACCACCTAAGTGGACATTTAAGAATGAAAAAGAAGGTTCAAAATGTGTGATGTGTAGGTATGACTTTTGTTAGTTTTTGAGGATTTATATTGAAGGAAATGCAACCACAATATGTAAAATAAGGAAGCTATGATAAGTATATGATAATATCACTATAACATGTAGGAAAATAATGAGATATAATTCTACAATAAATCAGTCATATGCCATTAATGAAAACTCGCAAAAATAGTACAATGCATTATAATGGAGGACTTGAACACTCCAAAATTTTCAATGAAGAACTACATTGTACCTACTCACTACTATAATCTAACTCTCTATAGTAACAATGTCTCTCTCTCACTCTATAACTTAAAGGCCTATATATAGGAAGATATGTGCCTTGGAACTTACTCTACCCATGACTCTTCATCTACCTATCCTGTGACTCATGTACATGTGGACTATATGCACATTTACACCATTTCATATTCTAACACTTGTGCATTTATTACTTGCTTAAAGTAACTACTCAATCCTTACTCTAAAGTAAACTTCTACTCTAGTTATGTACCCAGTGTGGTACCTTGACATGTACCAAATAATGTAATATACTCTAACACCCGCATGTATTACATTATATGGATATTAAAAACTTTAATCTTCAATATGGATCTTCATCTTTCAATTATTCTTAATGTTATTTGTTTCTTCATTCCACTATTGTTAGGATCCTAACATTGATTAATTCATATTATTAATCCATTAATTATTATATTCATAACTCATAAATATAAACCATCACGTCTCTTCATCAACATAGCCCTAAGTTATGAGGGATCAATTTTTTTTTTTCAATCGCCGTCGTAGGAAGACGGTTCGAGCTGCGCAGGGAAAGGGCAGCTAGTCGCCGAAGTCCAACTGCTCCAGGATGCGCAAGGTGCACCGCCAGCTCCCTGCTTCGGGAGCGAAGTGCGGATGACGCCCACCCCTTGGGCGAAGTCCGTCACTCGCGCGCAGTGCAGACTACGCAAGCCCGAAGTACGCACTTCGCGCGCAGTGCGGACTGCGCAAGGCAGAAGTGCCAAAGTACGCACTTCATGTGCAGTGCGGACTACGCAAGGCCGAAGTGTGCACTTTGTGCGCAGTGAAAATTGTGCGGGGCAAAGCTATCGAAGTGCGCACTTTTCCCGAAGTGCGAACTTCGTAGTGTCACTCTATCGAAGTGCGACAGTCGCAGCGAGGTGCATAGTTCGCACCTTCAGCTGCCGAAGTGCGGCTTTTGTAGCGAGCTGATGAACTTTGCTCGGCGACCAACTTCACACGTCGACAACCGGTAAGCTTCAGACTTGACCAACTCTGGCCATGAACTTCTTCGTCTTTCGCAGCTGCTGCTGGGTTTGCCTGGCTTGGCAAGACCCAAGAGATAGGAGAGAAACGTCGAAACAGAGAACAAATAGGTTAACACCTAAACAACTGCAAACCCTAAATATGCCACAGACAAAAGCAAACTTTATTCATATGAACAACTAGGGTTACAGAATTCCTCAACCGAGGAAGTAACAACATCTGCAGGCTATGCTGCAGGATAAAATGGACAAGGGAAATGTCGAGTCTGCTGCTCGTACATTTATCAGCTGAGCCTCACTGCTCATTGAAACACTCACCCTTCTTTCTCTGCTCACTTTCACGAACTTCTCTCACACCCGCTCTGCTTCCTTCTTCTACGCTCTCTTCGCACTAGGTTGTCTGAATAACCGAACCGTCCTTTTATATCCGCGGGGAGAGGAGGATAAGGGTTATCCTCTGACAGCTCCGGATAAGGGTTATCCTCGAACCGACCCACATCTAGGGTTTCTGACAAATGCCGACTGGGAATTAACTCCTGCGGAGATCGGATCTGCCAGGTGTCATATCTGTCAGAAGATAAGTGCGACGTCCTGTCACACTTGTCGGGATCCTGGATTGCGGCGGCGCAGTTGGGCACAGGCGGGAAATATGGGTTTATTTTTCTAACACCCTCCTTTAAACCTGATTTCACAAGCACTTTGACTCCAAGCTGCTCTCGCAATCTGCTGAAGTCTTCCTCCTTCAAAGGCTTCGTGAAAATATCTGCCAACTGCTCCTTGGATCTGCAAAACTGCAGATGAATTTCTTCGGACTTCACCAACTCTCTGATGAAGTGATAACAAATAACAATGTGCTTCGTCCGGCCATGGAACACGGGATCCTTTGACAGTGCAATGGCCGAATTGTTGTCATAGAAAATTGTTGTCGCGCCTTCTGGAGGATTAAACAGTTCGCTTAGAACTCTTCACAGCCGTACTGCCTGGCATGCGGATGTCGTGGCGGTGACATATTCTGCTTCGGTTGTGGACAATGCAACAATCGGTTGCTTCTTGGATGCCCATGAGACTGCCCCTGATCCGAGATGGAAAGCATACCCGGAGGTGCTCTTTCGATCATCAGTACTGCCAGCCCAGTCACTGTCTGTGAAGCCCACTAGCTCCAACTGGTCCCGTCTGGCGTAAAATAGGCCATGGTTCCGCGTCCCGCTGACATAGCGCAAGATCCTTTTGCCTGCTTGCCAGTGCGTGTCCTTCGGAGTCTCCATGAAATGACTGATCAGGCTGACTCCAAACATCAGATCTAGCCGAGTTGCAGTCAAGTACATTAGACTGCCAACTAGCCTCTTGAACAAGGTTGGATCTACAGTCCTCCCTGTATCCAACTTGCTCGACTTCAAACCTGTGGCTATAGGTGTGATGGTAGGTTTGCTGTCCTCCATCTTGAAGCGCTTCAGGACATCATTCACATACTTGCCCTGAGAAATGAAGATGCCATCTGCTGATTGGTCAACTTCAATGCCGATAAAATATTTCATCAGCCCCATGTCAGTCATTTCAAACTCGAACTTCATGGCTATTCTAAACTGCGCAAATAGGCTGCTGTTATTGCCAGTAAATATCAGATCGTCTACGTACAGGCAGACGATGATGAGCTCACCTGCTGCATTTGACTTCATGTACAGGGAGTGCTCATATGGGCATTTTTGAAACCCATTCTCCTAAAAATAGCTGTCAATCCGGCTGTACCAAGCTCGGGGCGCCTGCTTCAAACCGTACAGGGCCTTCTTCAGCTTCAGGACTTTGCCTTCTTGCCCTAGTATTTCATAACCGGGTGGCTGGTCTATGTAGACCTCTTCTTCCAACACATCGTTGAGGAAGGCAGACTTGACATCCATCTAGAACACGCTCCATCCTTTCTAAACTGCGAGTGCCAGAATCATTCTGACTGTGTCAAGTCGGGCTACAGGTGCATACACCTCATGATAGTCAACTCCTAACTTCTGCTTGTAGCCTTTCGCCACTAATTTGGCCTTATGCTCGTCAACCTCTCCTTGGGCATTAAATTTTGTTTTATATACCCACTTGACCCCAATGGTCTTCTTTCGTGCTGGAAGATCTGTTAGTTGCCATGTCTGATTCTTCTCAATGGCTGCTATCTCCTCATCCATCGCATTCACCCATTTGTGATTCTGACTTGCCTCTTCAAACTCCACTGGATCACATTTAGTAAAGAGAGCAAAATCAGAATAATATTCATCTAAATTATTACGGGTTACCTCATAGATGTCTTGCAAGCTTCGAGTCTTTGCAGGAGTCCTCAGGTTCTGTATTCTGCTTGCAAGTGGAGGTGAGCGGGATGTTGAGGGTGTGCTGCTGCTGGCACCATTGTTGATGCTTGAAGGCACAGGTGGTTGAACTCTGTCTTCCTCCAAGTCTACATACTCAACAGTTGCTGGTTCAATCTGACCAGTCTTTGACTTCCCGTTCCAGACTTCATCCTCCAAGAACTTCACGTCTCGGTTGATGACAAGTTTCTTTGTCACAGGATTGTACAGCCTGTATGCCTTCGCTGGTTCGTTGTACCCTGTGAAGATGCATCTTTTAGCTTTGTCATCTAGCTTCTGCCTTTTCTCATCTGGAACATGTGCATATGCTATGCACCCGAAAACTCGCAAATGAGCCACACTTGGCTTCAACTTGCTCTAGGCTTCCTCTGGAATTTTGTCCCTCACACTCTTGGTGGGACATCGGTTCAGCAGATAAACTGCGCAACTTACAGCTTCTGCCCAGAACTCATGTGGCAAACTCTTTGCCTTCAACATGCTCTGTGCCATCTCCATGATTGTTCTGTTCTTCCTCTCAGCTACGCCATTCTGCTGTGGCGTGTATCTGGCAGTGAACTGCCTTCGAATTCCATGTTGCTTGCAGAAGTTGTGGAATTCATTGGAGATGTACTCTCCACCTCCATCAGTTCTGAGAGTCTTCACATAGTAACCGCTCTGTTTCTCAACCAGAGCCTTGAACTCCCTAAACCTTGCAAACGCCTCTGACTTCAACTTGATTGGATAAATCCAAGTCATTCGGCTGAAGTCATTAATGAAGGTCAAGAAATACTTATTGTCGGCATATGAGGTGGTCTGCATGGGACCATAGATGTCTGAGTGCACCAGCTCCAAAGGCCGTGATGCTCTCTAAGACTGCCCTATAGGGAATGCATCCCTGTGCTGCTTGCCGACTGAGCAACCTTCACAAACTTGGTTTGGTTGCTCTATAAGGGGTAAACCCTTCACCATCTGCTTCTTGTGCGATGATTCGAGCCATTGAAACTCAGGTGACCGAATCTGAGATGCCACAGCCAGGTAGCATCCTTCTCAACTGCACTCAGAGACAACAAAGATTCATTCTGAATCTGCAGTGGAAACATCTTGTTTTTCGTCATGGACACAGATGCAATTTGTCCATGGACCTTGTCTCTAATGGAACAGACTCCATATTTGAACAGTACAGTGTGCCCATTCTGCATAAGTTGTCCAACACTAAGCAGATTATGCTTCAACCTAGGCACATAATAAACATCTTGAATTGTTTTTCTATCACCGTGCCGGGTGCGGATGAGGATCTTTCCTTTCCCCATCACAGGAACTTTGATGTTGTTCCCCATATTGACTTCGGACTGGACTGTTCCCAGTCATGTGGTTGCTGCAACCACTGTCAAGATACCAGACGTTTTTCTTGCTCTCCTCTTCAATACTGCAAGTCAGCAACACAATTCCTCCTGTCGCATTTTTAGGTTCCTTCGAATAATGGGCTTGCTGTTGATTCTCGTTCGCCATCTTCTTTCTGCACTGTGTGGCATAATGGCCAAACTTGCTGCAGTAGTAGCATTGGACCTTTGACATGTCCTTCTGCTGAGAGCCACCTTGCTGATTTCTGCCAGTGCCTCTTCCTCCTTGCTGATGGAAGTTGCAACTTGGCTCAGCGTCCTGAGGGTTTGATTTCCCTCCTTGCTTGTTCTTTCTCCCACGTCTACTTCTGCCTCTTCCACCTTGAGAACTAGAAGCACTATGCTGGGAGTCTTGTTTACCGCTGTCTCGGACTGAGACTTGCACTTTGAAGGCTTGCTCCAAAGAAGACTGAGTTGAGCGGCTCAGCCTCTGTTCATGGGTCTACAGGGAACCCATGAGTTCGTCTGTCGAGAGGGTTGTCAAATCCCTCGACTCTTCTATTGCTATCACAACCGAGTCGAACTTTGTAGGCAGACTTCTGAAAATCTTCTCCATGATTCTCTGGCTCTAGACATTTTCTCCGTTCAACCGCATCTGGTTGATAATGTTCGTCGTCCGAGTGAAGAAGTCGCTCATCGACTCAGACTCACTCATCTGTAGGTTCTCGAACTCTCTCCTGAGCATCTGCAGCTTCACCAACTTCACTTTGTCGGTGCCCTGATACAAACTCGCCAGGGTTTCCTAGGCCTGCTTGGCCTTGGTGGCTGATGCAATCCGTGGGAATATGGTCTCCTCAACCGCTTGCATGATGTAGAAGAGGGCCTTCTGGTCCTTCTTCTTGTGCTCTTTCAACAGATCCCTGTCTACTTGAGAGAGGGCGGCCAGTGCTGCTACATCTGTAGGTTCTGGGTAGCCGATCTCGACCAACTCCCATAGCTCCTGAGATCCGAACAGGATCCTCATCTGGATGCTCCAGTAATCGTAGTTCTTATCGTTAAATCATGGGATCTGCAACTACAACGAGTTTCTCTCGGAAGCCATGCTTCTATCTCCGTGTCACGGTACTATCAGCTCTGATACCATGACAGAAATTGAAAAATTACAAGATCAAAGACAGCCTCGTTAGAGGCAATACAGACGCAGACAAACAGAGGCAGAAACTAAAAACATGATTTTATTGAATCACAGAGAAGCTCATACAAATTTGAAATAGATTCAACACAAAGCTCTGCTGAGCACACAAACGCGGACATTGCCGCCTCCTGCGGAAGACATTGTCGCCTCCTACGGAATACTTCGCCTGAAAACGCCTGCACCACTGCAGCGTGCAGGGAAACTGGGGCTGCTGCCCAGATTGCCTAAAACAGAGGCATACAAACATTTATAGGCGGTCCAAGAACCTAAACCCTAAACCAACATTTACAAAACCATGGGCGTTAGCGGTATCCCGGGTTTAACCAGCTGCTGCAACGCAGTACCTCTGCATTGATGGCGGTAGTTGGGATTAATTTCCAACACACCCCCTTAATCACAACTACTGGAAGGATGTTCTCTCTACTTCCTCACTGGCGCAGGTTCAATCCTCGACGGGAAACCATACCCTGCTGGTCCTGTCTCCAAGCTCTGATACCAATTTGAGGGATCGAATTTTATATTTTTCAATCGTCGTCGTAGGCAGACGGTTCGAGCTACGCAGTGAAAGGGCGGCCAGTCGCCGAAGTCCGACTGCTCCAGGCTGCACAAGGTGCACCGCCAGTTCCCTGCTTCGGGAGCGAAGTGCGAACGACGCCCACCCCTTGGGCGAAGTCCGTCGCTCGCGCGCAGTGCGGACTACGCAAGCCCAAAGTACGCACTTTGCGCGTAGTGCGGACTGCGCAAGGCAGAAGTGCCGAAGTACGCACTTCACGCGTAGTGTGAACTACGCAAGGCCGAAGTGTGCACTTCGTGCGCAGTGCAAACTGCACGGGGCAAAGCTGCCGAAGTGCGCACTTCGCCTGAAGTGTGAACTTCGCAGTTTCACTCTGTCGAAGTGCGACAGTCGCAGCGAGGTGCGTACTTCGCACCTTCAACTGCCGAAGCGTGGCTTTTGCAGCGAGCTGACGAACTTTGCTCGACGACCAACTTCACACGCCGACAACCGGTAATCTTCAGACTTGACCAACTCTGGCCATGAACTTCTTCGTCTTTCGCGGTAGCTGCTGGGTTTGCCTGGCTTGGCAAGACCCAAGAGATAGGAGAGAAACGCCGGAACAGAGAACAAATAGGTTAACACCTAAACAACTGCAAACCCTAAATATGCCACAGACAAAAGCAAACTTTATTCATATGAACAACTAGGGTTACAGAATTCCTCAACCGAGGAAGTAACAACATCTGCAGGCTACGCTGCAGGATAAACTGGACAAGGGAAATGTCGAGTCTGCTGCTCGTACATTTATCAGCTGAGCCTCATTGCTCACTGAAACACTCGCCCTTCTTTCTCTGCTCACTTTCACGAACTTCTCTCACACCCGCTTTGCTTCCTTCTTCTACGCTCTCTTCGCACTAGGTTGTCTGAATAACCGAACCGTCCTTTTATAGCCGCGGGGAGAGGAGGATAAGGGTTATCCTCTGACAGCTCCGGATAAGGGTTATCCTCGGACCGACCCACATCTAGGGTTTCTGACAAACGTCGACTGGGCATTAACTCCTGCGGAGATCGGATCTGCCAGGTGTCATATCTGTCAGAAGATAAGTGCGACGTCCTGTCACACTTGTCGGGATCCTGGATTGCGGCAGCGCAGTTGGGCACAGGCGGGAAATCTGGGTTTATTTTTCTAACAAGTTATATGTAAATATTAAGGAGAGGCATAAAACACATCATGAAGAATAACTATTTTAAGTTTAATAAGTTGAGGAGGGAGCAGTCTATAAGTGGAGGAGACCCCGACCCCTTTAAGGCCTACGATTACTCATATAAATATATTTATTAAATTTGCAATAAGATATCTTGGATCTTAATATCAGAGCACGATTCTGGACATCACCTTTCTCCTTCCGATCACTGTGTAATTCGTGGCTTCAGTTTGAAGATTCAGATTAATTTAAATTGATTCAAAGCAATACGTTTTGTGGCTCTACAAATTTAAAATTTACGACCGAGGAATACTGAAACGACCAACCATTTGGAAACAAGCATCTTTCAAAATTACTCCAACCACGTAACTTGTCCTCTAGATCAGTCCGCAGCAGTCCAAGTGAAATGCATAGCAGATTATCAATATCAGATGAAGGAATCTATTCTCAACCTGGCATTCAATGGTTTTTAAGGAGCACAGTCTGTTTCAGTGTCTCACAACCTACTCTCATATTGCTATCAAAAAACCAAGCCACTGGTCTTCACGAGCGTCGCAACTATCAATACCATAGCAGACGATGTTATTAACTTAAAAACCAGCATCGATTCATTCTACGCCCAATGATAGTTTATGTATGACAGGCGATGAATAATTTTTATTATCTTAAAGTTACAAACATCAATAAAATTATAATGAACCCTAAATTTGTAGTGGCCCATTATCTTTTGGAAAGTAGCAACTGACAGATGAAAGATTCCGAGTGGGTGTTTACAGGCTGTTAGCAGGGTGCTTGGGTGAAGAGAATCCATAAATCTAGCAACCATCAGCAACTAATTAGAACGCACACGAGGCAGATAGCATCGTTTTTCTGGTAATAGCACAAGAATCCGACAGATAAATTAAAGAATCAAACTTATATTCCTAAGGTTAAAAATTTGCGGCCCCTCCATCCTTAGAAACGTCATTATCAGAAGCACGGAAGGTGGATACTTTTCTATCAACGGTAGTGTTGTTTCCAGTGACCAGCCATAAATCCGACGAGTAAATAAAAACTAAAATAAAAATAAACGGCTATTCCTAAGGTTTAAAAGACTTGTGAAAATTCCTTCGCCAGTTTAAAAGATTCACGGAATATTAAACATTAAACACTATTAGTCATAACTGAAGCACGATGAAAGGAGAATTGAGAACGTGTAACCATAATATTAAACATTAAACACTATTAGTCATAACTGAAGCACGATGAAAGGAGAATTGAGAGCGTGTAGCCATAATATTATTGGTCGTGTGCGGCAGAAAATTAAATCCTAACGATTACCCTCCAACTACGATTTGATATCTGACCGTTTTTGCCTCAACCAATAGTGCATCCCCACCTCACAAAAACTGTCGCTTCATCGTGAACTTGGGGTATTTTTTGCGATATAGATTTCCCACATTCATCTACTCGATGAATTTGATGGGAATATAAGCGCCAAAGAACATAAGCTTGCTTTACCAGCTCACTGGTCACGCCTTGCCTTTCCCTCCTCGCATCCATCTTCGTGCTGCTATCCAGTCACGTCCACCTATGCTACCTTCATTGTTCGCTCGCCCACTCATATCTCGTTGTCTGACCTGTCTCCTGTTCTGTCTTCATTGTTCGCTCGCCCACTCAATCTCGTTGTCTGACCTGTCTCCTGTTCTGTCTTCAGCCTCCCTTGTCATGTTTGAGTCTAGTGTCCGGGTTGTATCCCCTGTCACGTGTCCTCCTTGCATCTCGTAGCCCGTTTGTCTTTTGGTTGTGTCCCGTGTCTTGCCACATTGTCAGCTGATGTACTATTATTCCCCCACCTGTCACGTGTGTTAGTCCATTAGTTCCTTGATCATTTTGTCACATCCGCATCTGTGTCCACCACCTCATGCTTGATGTACTCTCGTTCCCCCCACCTGTCACGTGTGTTAGTCCATTAGTCCTTGATCATTTTGTCACATCGGAGCTGCTTAGACTTAACAAAAATTGGAAGTGGTTCCTTGACCCAATATTTTTACCAAATAACTATTGACAACGCCAAAACAACAATTGTTTGCTGAAAAAGGTAGCTCCACAAAATTGAGCAACTTATAGCAAAAAAAAATGATGATAATTTATTGTTAGCGATAAATTTTTCAGTTTTCATGTTGAAATTGATAATAATTTTTTGCTGCAAAATTTTGACTACTTTTTAGCAACTTTTGTCGATGGCTATTTTGTGAAAAAATTTTGGATGACTTTTTCACCAATTTTCGTAACAACTTTCATAGAAGATTACAAAAATAACTGAAGGAAGATCTCACTACCCTAGTTTAGACACCTTGGATCATGAAATTCGACCAATCGAGGACCTTTTATAGATTAATCTCACCAAGCTACATCAAATCACTTCGGTGCGTGTGTATCAAACTCAATTCAAGGATCTCGCCAAATAGACCATAGGGTTGGATGAATTATTTCTCATAAATTGTATAATTAGTGGATTGAAAGAAGAAATTAGAGTTGAGGTGATGATGTTCAATCCTTGCACCATGTTGGCGACCTATGAATTAGCCTTGTTAGTCAAAGATAAATTCAATGCACAACATCACCATGAGATGCGACTTATTGAACAATCGCCTATCATACACGCTACCCCAGAACCTAACCTACCCTTGCCGGTTAAGTACCTCAATCCAAACAAAATGGAGGTACGAGAGGTGAAATACCTCTACTATAATTGTGATAAGCTATATGGCCCCTATTATAAATGCACTACCCAAACATTGTATTTGTTAAAAGAAGTTGATCCTTGTCCCTTCCTTGGAGGAGAAGATGAGGTCGATGTGCAAGAAGTGACTGATGAAGGCAAGATATATGCTCTACAAGGACTACATGCATATTCCGCACCCATAATAAGTTCTCACCGTATGGTCAAACTGATTCAAAAATGAGGTAAAAGGGTGATTGTACAATTATTTTTCCTTAAGTCTACCCGAGAAGAGTCAATTGAAGTGGAATAGCTAAAACATCTTTTGACACGTCACTCCAGGTTATTTAAGGTACCACAAGGGTTTCCCCCCACCGTCATCACGATACTTCTATTCTTCTTGACAATCCACCACTAAAGCTTCAACCTTCAAGATATCCCTACCTACAGAAAAGTGACATTAAACTTGTGCAAGAACTTGAGCAAATGCTACTTGGGAAGCGCTTCATCAATTTCAACAACAATTTCCTCAGTCTCAACTTTGAGGATAAATCTTTTTCTAGGAAGGGTGGCATGTTAGGATCCTCCATCCTAACATTAATAATTCATATTATTAATCAATTAATTATTATATTCATAACTCATAAATGTGAACCATCACGTCTCTTCGTCAACATAGCCCTAGGTTAGATATAAATATTAGGGAGAGGCATATAACATATCAAAAAGAAGAACAACTATTTTAAGTTTATTAAGTTCAGGAGGGAGCCCCCTATAACTAACAAGTGATTCCAAGGGAGCCCCTTTTAAGGGGCCTATGGTTACTTAATTATATAAATTTATTGATTAAATTTGCAATACGATATCTTGGATCCTATCAACTATATTTTGTTGTTTCAAAGTGTTTGGATGAATCTTTGTTATTGAAGTTTTTCAAGTAACCTTGTTGAACTAGAGATCTTATAATCTTGTGGGTTGTGAGTGAATCAGAATTACTCCATTTCCTTTCCTTTGGTATTTTGAATGATTTGTTTCCTTGATCTTAAGAAATGTCAAACCTGAATTCATTGCTAGTGGAAGTTTATAAAATAAGAACTTGGAAGAAACAATCTAATATGAATATTAGTCTTTATTCAAATATTTTATAGTACTTGTCTTTATAGTAATAGAAGAAATATGAATGAGATTTTCCTCCACAATATTTACATGGATGGAAACTCTAGTAGTTTGCTTTCTCATGACCAAATTTGTTGTAATAAGTGCAAAGTCGAGATATCCCAATTTCTTTATCATATTTTTAGGAGAATAATGTCCATTCATTTCCTTTATGAAAGAGTTAAACCATATATGTACGATTGAAGCTATTTCATCTTTACTTCTTTCATAGACTTGTATGATATCCTTTTGATGAATATTCTTTTCTTCCTTTTGAACATGATTCTCAATATCTTCATTTGTATAGTTGTCATTATTGATAGATAATGTTGTCAAACTAACGGTTTGAGAATTCTCAAAAGTCTCTCTAAACAAATTAGTTGTTCTCTTTTAATTGTACTTTCCTGATTATTATTTCTATAATCAAGTATATATTTAAACCATTTTGACTCCTTGAAACCTATATATTTAATAAGCCTTTCCATAGTTCATTTTAAGTGGTCTTCTTTGATTACAAGAGAATAATTATTGGTATAAGTTTTTTTATTTCAAAAACTTTTGAAGTTGTCTACCTTATGACTCCCTAGATTTAAGTATATGCTCAACCTTGCTAAGAATTTTCTAATTTTACAAGTTTTTGTAAAATGCTTTTTATTTAGCAAGTGTTTGAATGAACTATGAATCTTGATAGTATGCTTAACCTTGGCAAACCCTTATCTTAAACTCAGTTTTTGAAGTATCCCTTGATTGAATGCTTAGCTTTTCTAGATTGAATTGAATTCATTTTGTCTCCCTAATGTTCAACTTCACTTTCTTGCCATATTTCTCCCTCATAATTAGTAAGTAGAAAGCTAAAAATAAATGATGATTCACCTTCAAATTTTAATAAGGTTCTTTTCCTTCAAGACCTTTTAGTTGGATTAATGTAAAATGCAATTTCCAAGTATCAAGCAATTATAGTTTTGCTTCTTTAATCCTTCAATTTTAATGATTCAATTTTCTAATTTCCAAGAAACTAAAGTTTGATGAAGTATTCCTTATATATCCCTAATTTTGAAATTTATAAAATAATAATATTTGCGAACTAGAATTACAATTTTCCAATGTTGAAAACCTTATATCTCCTCCTTAATTATTTGAAAATATTTTAATATTTGAATATTATGCAATTTGTAGTATCTTTTAAGATATAATCCCTTAAATTTAATTGCTTTCTAATTCTCTAAGGTTGGTATTTTCTTCAGTGCAGTAATAAATAAACTTCAACCTTATATTAAGCACCTTTAAAAATATATTTTGAGATTTTGCACTCCTTTGGTTTAATTGCTTTCTATTCTAAGCTTATGAATTCTCCAATGTGTGGGTATTTTTTGTACCTAGCCATGCCTAAATTCTAGAAGCTATATGTCAGCAAGCCCATCATCATCGCTAGAAGAAAAGTTGAGCTGAGAAATGATGAGGAGGATTTCTTGTTGTTTTGATGAAGCACCTATGTCTAATTCAAATCTAGAAATAAGACGAAGGACCAACTTGCTGCAACTACGAAATGGAAGCTCAATGTTGATTCATTGGGATACCAAAAAATGATAGAGAATAAATTGACCAAGGCATGTGGTCACTGGAATGATGGTACTAGGACTCAAATAAGACATATCGGGTCTTTCTAACAGAAGATAGGGTTCAACTAGAATGGTTATATTTTCAAGATACTAGAAGACTTGTACCTGATCAAAATCCCTAGACAATAATAACTCCCCATTCGTTGGCTAAAAATTGACAAGAGTATAATCAAAAGATGTCTAAGTTAAAGGTATACTAATAGATTTGTACCTAGTCCAAAACTCATCAGAAGGCCAAAGATCTGGTATGCATGGATGAAGCAAGTGGACCAAATAACATGAGTGTCAAAGCAATTGCAATGGCCCAAGACCAGTAAAATATCAGGCATCTATCCTAATTTCAAAATATAAAAGGAGGATCAACACAATTACACCTAGTCAAAGTTTTACTGGATTCCAAAGGCTCAGCCTTCACCATGATAGGAAAGTGGCCCAGTTTGATGGAGCTTGAAACAATTAGGCCTGTCTAGAGTCCATAAGCATCATCAAGACCTAATTAAGGAAAGTGGCGAAGTCCAAAAAATACCAAAAAAATTAAACTCGATTGATGTCCAGAAACACCCAGATTACCCAGTCAAGAGAATGGCCAAGTCACTGTAGTGCTAGAGCATTCATTCCTAACCAGAGTAGGGTGGGTTCTCAATATTCTGGTCTAGATCCCATAAGCCAATAAAGGGCACATACAAATCAATGAAGCATGATGAAGGCTGGATTACTTGGCCTTGGCCAGAATCTGGTCAACACTTAGGGGCCTGGTGCACTCAAAAGCAAAAAATAGACTAAGAGCAAGAGATACTAGTAGGGTTGCACCTAATTCAGGCCCACCAGGGTCTTAGGGATCCAACATAAGAGATATAAGGATTTTTTAGGATACACAACCATTGTAAAATTAGTGTGCAACCAAAGGCTATCAAAATGAGGAATGATTGTCTCATATGTATGTAAATGACCCAATGATCATTTTCTAATATGAACACCTCTCTCTCTCCCACGATGTCTAGTGGGCATAATATTGTGTAAGAGGATATTAATGGTAAATGCCATCATGCAGATGATTAGGTGGTTAGGTAGAAGAGAAATCAATGGCTCGAGTGCATCCAATGAGCAAGACATGACTCAAGATGGTGTGAATCCATGCCACATCAATCAACCACATTCAAATAGATGGAGTACCTATATTTTAAATATGGTACAAGAGATTGATAGAATATCTAACATGACAATGATACATTTTATAGGCAATGATGTTTTTGACTTCCATAGAATTGTAAAATGTATATAAATACAATAATGTAAATGTAAAACTGGTCAAATATTAGGTATTTACAATTAATATGTAAGGATTATAATTGCATCTGAATACAAATTGAATACTATATGGCATTTGTTACTTTTCATTTATAGAGCATGTATGTGTGTATGGCCTCTTATTTCTAATTTAAGCATGTTGAATGTTTATGGTGATAATTTCGAGTCCTAGATTTTTGTTGTACTCTTTCACTTGTTTGGAATTCATGGTCTAACAAAGATACATTAGATTAAAATTAAGTGTTTTGTAATTAATTTTGTGGCTAGATGGTATGTTAGGTAGTCGGTTGTGAGTTGCACGATCCTTGTTATTGCATATATTTTGGTGTTACTTAATCTGTACCACTGCAAGTTATGGCTCTAGTTTATTTTATTTCTTTCAACTCCCTTTTCCCCTTTACTTTTAGGAATAGTTAGCTAGGACTTCAAGGAACCGGTATCCTCCAGAGATTTATCATTATGGTTCTCATGAGCTCCTTGGTCTTTCAATATTGATAAAGATCCTTGGGTGCATAAAAATTTCCATTAGATATATTTTCCAATCAATAGTTTTTGGCATACCCAATGGGACCCGAAGGTCCTTTAGCTGAATAATATAAGGATTAGAGATATCCTTTATTATCAGATTTCATCAAAATCATCTCATGACTCGAATTAAATCCATATATCTGTATCATAAGACAAATCACATTTTATATCTAAATAGAACTTGGTGATATTCTATTTTGTACCACAATCTTCATCACCTAGTGACTCCCCTGCATACTAAACCTGACCCTGATGATTAGTTTCTTTGATAAGAATAAGGTGACTCTAATAAAAATTGACTAAGGTTCGTGATTTGTTGCCCTTATACACCACTCATAAAAATATATCTCCTAGAGGACTCAAGGTTTTAATGAGAAAACTTGACCTCATTAGTAGATAAGTTATGCTCGTTTGATGAATTTAAATATTTAAAATAACTAGTTTGGTAGCTGCATCAATGGCTCAGTTAGAAGTTCCCCCTTGGAATTACATAGGCCCACTAAAAATTTAGAATTCTCATGAGATTCCAAATATCACCTTGAAATCTTGTCAAATTTTGATGGGATAAATAAAACTACATTTGAATATTGCTAGGATGTTGCTTCCTAGATAATGATTCTAGTGTCTTGCATGAGGATATGGTGCTGAGACTCCTTATTCTCTTCCTCAAGGAAAAATTCTATATGTACTACAAGACCTTGAAGGATGGGAGTGTTTCTACATGGGTTGATTTAGTGAAGCCATTGATTGACACATTTTATAATTTTGGGGACCCCTCTTTGATACTCAATTATTTCTTCTTCATCAGACATGATCCTCACAAAGATATCATTGATTTCAACATCCACTTCCAAAGAAATTAGCGAAGGACCTCCTGTCAACTATGACCATATCTTTATTAGGCATACCTATTTTTTACTTGGGTATTATTTATGGAAAGCCATGTTAGAACCACTCCCTCAAGCATCTATGATAGGTTTTCCCTAGATGATGCAAAATACTTTTCCCATCAGTCCCTATCAAAGCAAATTCTTGGCAAAATGGAAAATCGTACAAGCTTAGACAAACATAGAAGAGGAAGGTGGTCAGGCCACTATTTATTTCGATCAAAATATCAACACCACTATCTTGTCCTCGTTAGCATAGAATATGAATTCCTAGGTATTGGTGCCTTCATAATTCTCTATGCTCTCAAACGCTCCCATTAGTCATTCAAGGTCAATATAGAATAGGAGGTCATTATTATTGGTCAATGATGCATAACAAGAAGAAGGAAGGCCAACATTTTTTTGTGACATATTCAAAAGACCTTCTTTTTGGCTAACCTAGTGTTAGGGTCATTTTAGATTAGATGAAGAACACTCAGCATGGATATTCCAGTCCATACCATGTGACACATTCCCTGCCATACCACTATTTGGGGAGTCATTTGTCAAATTTCCAACTGGACAATAACCCAAACCATGTTGGGAATAGACCAATATGGGATATCAGCCTTAGTCTTAATGAAATCATATGGGAGGCAACACTATAACCATTCCTCAATTAATTTAGACATTGAGGAAAATTCGATGGATGTTCATACTTTATTGAATGGATATGACCTAGGTCTACTAATCCCAATAGAGAATACTACTATAACTAGATGAAATTTCATGAGAAATGAGGATGATAGCAAGTAGTACCAAGATTAGTTTGAAGAACAACTCAGGTTCAACATCATTTGGTCTGGATTTTATAGATTCATAGGATAACCTGCAATATTTACTACTCAGTCATGCCAGGTACATCAAAATTTTGTGTAAATATATAGAAAATAAATAAAATTTGTAACAAATATATTGTACTCACAATTTGCAACGAAAACACTTCACTAGTGGATTGCTAGCTAGACAAAGCACCACAAAATATGAATTGAAAAAACATGAGAATATTTCCTACGTTATGTCTTTCAATCATAACACTTTATTTTCTACCTCCTATTTTTTTATTTTTTTATTTGTTCTTTGTTCCTCTTATTTATTTTTTGTTGTTGTGACTCTGTAGCCCAATGAATAGTACCCAACAATTACAACAAGCTTTAGATCATATCCTTGGAAATCCAAGATCATGACAAGAAGCATTTGGAACTTGTGTAAGCAGGATATAGGACTAATGATGGAGGAAGACCCTAGAAAATAAGACTTAGTCTCACAAGCTAGCCGAACCTCCTTGCGATCCAACACATGTTGAATCTGTCTAGAAGAGGGCAAATATTATATAAATAGGCCCCCATGTATAGCTACCAAAGGATATTTTCCTGCAGCCTCTACGAGTTGTATGTTTGTAAAAATTTCTTCTAGTTCCTTATTCCCTTCTCTTTCCCTTTGAAAGTGTTAAGTCCAAAAAAAAATTTTGGTTGACTGGATTCCTTGTCCCCAAAATGTGAAAATCCCTTGTGAGTCACCAATAATGTAGGCATTTTTTGAACCTACTCATACATAACTACTCGCAGCTATATGTTAGATTTGCTTTAATAGATAAAACTAGAGATTATAAACAAATTTTGCTAGAAATCCCATAATCATTGCCAAAAGCAAAGTTGAGCCGAGAAATGATGAGAAGGATTATCTATTATTTTGTGGAAGCATCTATGTCTAATTGAAATCTAAAAAGAATATGAAGGGTCAGATTGCTATAGCTACAAACTAGGAGCTCAATGTTGATTCATTAGGACACAATAAAATTACCGAGGATAAACTAACCAAGGCATGTGGTCACTGGAATGATGGTATTGGGACTCAAAGAAGACATGTCAAGTCTTGCTACCAAAATATAGGCTTGATCTAGAATGGTTATTTTTCTAAGATACTGAAAGAAATGTACCTAACCAAAATCCCTAGATAGTAATAATTCCCCATCTGTAGACACCAAAACAGCACCAATCCGATTATGTGACTGCAAACACTGATCGCTTTGACAAACACAGCCCCCAGGGCAGCCCTCAGAGGTCAAAAAGTGGTCTTAACCACTTTCATAGCAATTTTGTGAGGTCAAGAAGCAATTTGGCACACTTAGACACTTTGCCTAGTAATCGTCTCACCCAGGGACGATTGCTAACTTGAAATCGTCTCACCCAGGGACGATTTCTGAAATCGTCCCTGGGTGAGACGATTTCCAAGTTTAACGGGCAAAAAGACAAATGAGGCCAAGTGGCAGCCCGTAACAGTCGCTTGATGACTCCTGCTCGCACGCGTGTGTGAGTGGACAAATAGGCCGTTTGAGGACTGTCACAAGGGCAGTTATGAAAGCCCAAGTCAATGGAGGACTCCCCTCCCTCATGGGAAGACAAGACTGCCACATGGCGCCTATGACCAACACATGGCATTTGTGCTTCCCTCCCAAAAGAGACCCCATGGGTCTATAAAAGGTGGGACTTTTCTCACCCAAGATATACAAGTTGAAGGAGTTTTCAAGCAACGAAGTGCTGCCGAGTTGAAGACCCACTTGCATCCCTTTTGGTTCACCTTCCCACATCCACCAATCTCTTTTGCAAGGGAGGTTGTTGGGTGGCTTTTGGAAGCTTGAATCGGACCCAAATCCAACACATGGACACCTGAATCAACCAATTCGCCGACCCCCCAATCCTAAGAGGTTTTGGGCCCATCCCTAGTGGATTGGCACCGGAATCAAGTGCCAACGGTGGGAGGCCCACTTGGGCATCCCCGCACTTTTCTTAAGTTTTATTTCAGAAGCATTCTAGTTTATTTTCTCATGCTGCATATTGTGTTTTCTCGTTTGGTGAATTCATAGCTGCAATTTCGTAACCTTTGATCGGATTCTAGTATGTTTTGTGTCGTTTTGTAGTTTCACTAACTTGCAGGAGGCGATATCAAATTCCCGAGGGTAGAGGCCAAATTGGGAGAATCCGACCATCTGGGTCGTCCCAAAATGGCCCCAATTACATAACCCCCCTGTCTGCAGGTGTTTTGGAGACCTCGAGAGTCGACATTGGAGCGTGTCAGTTCGGCTTCCCCAACACAGAAGAAATCGTCCCACCCAGGGACGATTTACAGTCAAAAATCGTCCTACCCAGGGACGATTTCCAGTTGAAAGCAGATTGGCCGACTGTCTCGATGGCAATGGCCTGTTGGTAACATTTTCTGTCTTCTGGCAAGTTTTCAGGCTGTTTAGAATCATTTTGTTTACTCGTTTTAGATAAATGTTTGCATGCATCTTTTGATGATTTTAGAAGAACGAACACTTTTCACTTGCAGCAGGTGCTACTGACATCTTGGTTGTTTCTTTGTTCGCAGGAGAAGCAGCGGAGGTGAAGAACTCATCGACATCAGCGACGGCATCATCTTGGCCCGCCCATTGCAATCGTGGGCACGCGGAAAGAGGAACATTGAGTGATTGTAATCGAATTCTTTTAACGCTCCTAGCCCCCGAAAAGGGAGGAGACGTCATTGTAACAGAGATCAAGGGATATTAATGAAAGGGCTGTGTTTTCTCCATTTGCTTGTGTCTCTTCCAATGCGTTTCTTTTCCATTTCATGCACTTTACGTTTCTAGGACTTAAGCGCATTTGATTTTGGTTATATTGCAATTAGTGTTTCCTTTGCCCGGAATCTCGTGCTTTCAATGGCGATCACGGTGGGACCTGTTCCCTATTTTTTAAGATCACAGAAAACTAATCGGGTTTTTGTGTTTTGTGTTTTACAGGTACATTTTTTTTTGCAGACTGTTAATCGTCTCTGACTGTTACGATTACTTTACTGGAAATCGTCCCACCCTGAGACGATTTTAAAATCGTCTCTGCCAGGGACGATTTCTGTTCTGTAAATCGTCTCACCAGGGGACGATTTTCTGTCTGTAGATTTTCAGAGCAAAAATTTAGAGGCAACTGGAGCAGGCAGAGAAGAGGTAGGGATTTTATCATCTCTGTTAAATTTTCTGTTTCTGTTTTCTGTTTCTTTGACTCGTTTTCATTTTATCCCGCATACTTAGGGAAAATCATTCATGCTTGTTTCATTTTCGCTAAATAAAATGAACCTCACACACTCCACGTAACAATTTTAAACCAAGGAGCCGGTCGTAAGACCCCAGCCCTTGATCAAGACCATTGGTGGATTTAATCACCACCTTGGCTTGATTTGCATCCATTTCCTGATTGTCAACTGTTGTTAGGCGTAAATCCTGACGAAGATAGACCGAGTGTCGCTGGGGTGATTCCCATGCACGCGAGGATAAGTTTTCTATGGTAGGTGCCATTAACAGGACAATCCCCCTTTCGTACCGCCTACGTACCACGTACCTTCTCCTCTCACGTACCTATAGTCTCCCTCTCGTAAGGGCGGGTATATAGAGAGGTTGGTATATCGGCTTGGTTGGTATATTGAAGGGGCTACCATTTTGGGAGTTATATGAGCCATCATAATGCATTTAAACGATCTTCAAAACCTACAAAAACAAAACAAAACACCAAAATGCACTAAACCAGTTTAGGGCACACCAATAATCCTTAAAAGAGATAATCACGATTTTGTGAATGTGTGTGCTTAATTCTGCTTAGTGTAGACAAAAAAAATCATAAACGAGATAAAAACTTATTTAGATAGCATAGAAGCACCGCAATGGTGTACACCCTTAGTCAAGCCCAATCAAGGGCGTAAGCTCCGAAAGGTACACAAGAAGCGTGCACAAGTCACCTTCGCTTCAGTCTTGAGGATTTGGTCATACCGCCTTATAGGTCTAACCTACAAAAGAATCCAATTCAGAATCCTCGATGGGGTATGCCTATTCAAAGCAGCCCCTTTCGGGAAGATGCCTTACATGTAGACCTTGACATAAATAGAGAATCACCTCTTGAAGTTAGGCATGAGTGGCCACCGCGCGATGAAGCGCTAGACAGCACACCGTCCATTTGGAGGGGCAACGTGGATATGGCGTCCCTTCTTTACCTATCATCATAATAGAGAGACCAAATCCGGAGCGCAGGGCTCCTTACATAGGGTGACCTAACTCCGCCCACCCCCTTCACACCCGTGAAAGGGAGTACGAGGAAAGCCATCGCATTCCTCGAGGGCAACAAACAACGTGGGAACCTTGCATTTCCGCACCAACAGGATATCATGATCACCCCTTGAGGCCAGAACCTCGAGCACATACCGCTTACCTCGACAGAGGGAAGCGACCCATTGAAACCTTAGATCAGCAAACTCGAGGTAAACACATAGGAGAAACATTCGAACCTCCCTGAGAAAAATAGGGTAGACCAAATTGACCCAACTGTCGCCAGATATACCACCCGTCAAGCCCAAACCATGCGGCTTAAACCAAGTTATCAGGAAATAGAGTACCGACACCGCTTGGATAGAGAACGCATGCAACGCGAAGCGGATGAGTTACGCTATGAAATACCTGAGAGGGGGCCAACCCCTCGCATCCAAAGAGCTGAACAATATGAGAGGCGTAATCCGTTGGTGCAGGACAGGTCTCCACGACCTCGTCAAGCTCTGCCTCCAAGACCTCATAGATTCGAGAGGGAGGCAACTCCCCGAAACAATGATGGGTACCTTCAACAAGAGCTTGATCAGGGTCATAGGTTTCGCCCAGAGACTCCTCAAGAATTTTACGAGGAGTATGAACCGTAAGAGGAATATGTTGAAACTCCCCATCAAGGCAGGAGGGATGCCATTCGGCCACCCCTCCATAGGCCTCCAGCTTACCGTAACTTGCAACAAGAGCGAACAAGAGAGGAAGAAATAAAATCTTTCGATGCATACCAAGCGCTATTGGAGCGTTTGGAGTCTGTGGAGACAAAAGCTGCTGGGCATCAAAAACCCACATTACGTCTACTCCGCAGTAATCCGATGCATCCCTCAGTGCCTACACCTCTTTACCCCGAACACTTCAAGTTGCCTCAATTGGCAGTTTTTAAAGGTGAAGAGGACGCACAGGAACACGTTACACGATTTCTAAGCCAATGCTTCGGCATCCAAGATAATGACGCATTGTTGCTTAGAACATTCATAACCACATTCGCAGGCCCCACCTCGGATTGGTTCACACAACTGCCCAAACACTGCATAAGCAATTTAGATCAATTAGTAGACGCGTTTCTTGAACGCTTTGCCTTCAACACAAGGAAGAAGGCATCACTAAGTGATTTAGCGAGCCTCAAGCAATTTGAAGAGGAAACAATGGCAGCGTACGGGAATCGATGGAGAGCTTTGCTTTCTAGGTTACCCTACCGTCCTCCTATGTCTGATCTCACGTAGATGTTCGCAAAAAGTTGCTTAAAATCAATCTTCGGTCTATTGTTGCTGCGACAATACGACAGCTTAGAAGAAGCTTTGGCGCAAGCCAAAGTCATAGAAGAGATTAAGATAGGCGAAGGCGCAATTGCCAAGCCTAAGAAGAAAGAGTGGAATAAAACCACTAAAACTGGGACAACGCAACCACAACACGCTGCAGTCAACCAAGTTGCGATAAATGTTCCCGTGCCTGTGCAAGAAACGCAGCCTCAAAAGGCTAACTACCAGGTAGTGCCTCCTGCTTATGAAAGAGATAATAGAAGACAGGAGCAGAATTACCCGCGTCGCCCTAGGCAAAATTTCACCCCATATGCGGAGTCTAGGGACTCCTTATTTGACCGCTTGTCAGCGGCAAATTTAGTCACTCTGCCGAAAATCCAAATTATAGACCCTAACATTCCCAAGCCTAGGGGGTACAGAGAGGAATTGTATTGTAGATTCCATAGGCGCAGAGGACATGACTTGAATGGGTGCTGGAAATTCAAAGACCTAGTCCAGGATTTGATCGACAATAGAACATTGGTTGTGGACAACCCCATCGCACCAAACAACCAACAAATGGGGGTATTCAAGGACCCCTTGCCAGCCCACGAGGCACAGACAAAACCACTCCATATTAACGAGGTGCGACAAGATCTTCCCACACAGGGATTTGTGGGAATGATTAGCATAGTAACAAGGAACATAAGGTACCCGACAGCTGCCCCTGAGGTAGCTACGAGGGAAGTTCCAGCAACATCGCATCCTCAACAATGCCCAACGTAGTTACCTCCGCCTAGACCTGAGGTCACGATACGAACCAAACTCACGCAGAGTTTGCGGACCACGTCGGCTAGGCTGTCCATCTACGAGCTTATTCAACAATCAGCTCCCCATAGAGAAGCTCTTATGGACATTTTAAAAGCCATTGAATTACAACCCCACGAGGCAAATTCTTTCAACGCCTTCGTGGGACATGTGAAACAATGTACGGAGCCGGTCATCACATTCAGAGAAGATGAGGTCAAAACGATATCAAATGACATGGCAGATCCACCCCCGCACGTTATCGCGCGGGTCAACGGGATTCCGTACAAGAGAGTGCTCGATAGATACCGGCTCGTCCAAGGAACATCATAACCACCGCAGCCTTAAAGCATTTGAAGTCGCCAACCTCTCACATCACAGCCTCCACGTACACACTGAGCTTTTAATGATGCAATATGCTCGATAGTCGACACAGCTCGTTCGCCAATCCGGTAGGACAAAAGTCAATACCTACACCGTGCCATGTGCTCGGAAGGTGAAATGGCTTATAATATACTGCTAGGGCGGCCTTGGATCAGGGACATGAAGTGTGTCCCTCCGATCGCCCACCGGTGCTTAAAGTATGCTTATGAAGGGGAAATACATGTAGTCCCAATGGACTTAGAGCCCTTCAAGTATTGCAATGCAGTACAATTCATACCTCAATCGACCCTCCCTCCAACGCATTTGGATTTCCAATTAAATCCATCTAAACATGGTCCAATACCGCAGGCACCACTGGTGGCCAACAAGACAAAATCCCAGCCAGGTGAGACTTCATCACCTGCTCCTTCATCATCAACGCCACCTATCATGGCCCAACAAAAGGACAAGGGAAAACAAATCATGGAAGAGGTTAAGCCTCTAGAAGAAAGGTTGCCCACAATCTCAACGATATCAACAGAGGAAACACCCAACACAACAGAAACCAAGACTCCTGAACAACCAAACATGGAATGGACTCAGAAAGGACTACCGTTTCCTCCCACCCAATCATCAACAATCACTGTTGAAATGGCCAACACGGGCCTGGGGGAGTACTTAGTGCAAAATATTGTGGCAACCCCCGCATTGGAGTCAATACAAGACATGGGAAGACCTCGCCTTCCCATAGGGACAATTGTTCCTCTAGGCTACCCACCGAACCAGACAAATTTTGTGTATGGGGGCCTTGATCATGGTCTTGAACCATGCCAACAAAAGGAAACAGACGAAGAACCTTTTGTGGAAAACATCAATTATCTGTCAAACCCAGAATTTGCCCTAAAATATCTAGGCCAATGCAATTGGCATGGATACGGGCTAGGCGAGATATGAGCAAGGGATGCGGATCCTTTGCCAACCAAGATATCAGATGCCATATGACAAGTCAGGGGTAGGGTTCAACCATCCCCTGCCATTAGACATCTTGGTTGAAAATATGCAAGGCCTAGAAATAGGCAACAAGGGGGGATTGGCACAAGACCCGTATGCCAATCCAAATACAGAATACACATTGGGAGACTACCTCCCATGGTCAACAAACACCCCTAGAAATAGCAATAATCCCTCTCCTTTGCTAGAGAGAGGTGAAAGTTCGGATAGTAATCCTCAAAGAGAACATCAATGGCTGCCGGACATCTTTCCGAAGCTGTTCCCCTTAGAGGTTCCAGATGAAACAATACAGTGCCAAGAGAATCAGGTCCCTCCACCAAGAGTGGAACAACCGCAATGGGACCAGATTAATTCATCGGAACAAGAAGAGTCCTCAACGTCGCAAGCAACAGATGCCGAAGAGGATGAACAATTTTGGATCTATGAAAGCGATTCAGAAGATGAAACTGAAATGGACTATCTCGGACATGCGCGACGACATCACCGTGCTCTAACTCATGAAGATCTAATGGGACAGATGGGCATACTGCTAGGGCATGAATGGCATGTAGACCCAGCGAGGTGGGACCAAGTGTTGGATCCATGGCTCCAAATTCAAGATGAGCATCGTCCACCTCGAGATCCCATCATGACAAGAGTGCCGAGGGAAGACCCCGCCCTCCTTTTCACAAAGATTTGCACCTAGAGAGGATCCATTCGTGCCCGTTCCCGTAGAGCCAGATCCACAGTATAGGGAGCATCTAGAAGAAACAAGTTATCACACCCGCGGTTCTGGAGACCAAATTCATTCCATCCACATGATCTCCATTGATTTGACCGCACCCATCCGCAATCCGACCGATCCATCACGGTCATTGCATCTAGACATGGATGCCATCGACTGGGATCGCGTCAATTCACCATTGTCACCATCGTAGTACTGGCCTTTCGGTGAAATGCTTCATTTTACCCCAAGGACAACTCAGGATATTTTTCAAGCTGAAGAGGGACCCGAGGTTCCAAACGCAGATCTTAACTCATCTGATGATATCCATTTAATCCCAACTCCACATCATTTGGAGGACGGATCCCACATGTCGACCGAGGAGACGACCGACGTAGACATCGACACGCATCCAATGAATCCACGGATTCTCAAGTCGGGGGTAAGCCTTTCCCCCGAAGAGCAAGCCGATTACATTGCCCTTCTTAAAGAAAAGAAGGAGGTTTTTGCATGGTCGTACAAGGATATGCCAGGACTAGACCCGCACCTAGTCATGCACAATTTAACGCTTGATCCGACAATCAAGCCCGGTAAAGCAAAAACTAAGAAAGATGCACCCAACAAAGTGGCCTTGATGGTCAAAGACGAATTGCAAAAGCCGTTGGATGCACAATTTGTCATCTCGCGTGGATTATCCGCCATGGTTGTCCAACATGGTTCCCGTCAAGAAGCCCGACGGGAGGATTCGCATATGCACCGACTTTCGAGACCTAAACAAAGCGAGTCCTAAGGATGATTTTCCCTTGCCAAGCATCGACGCATTGGTAGACGCTACAAACAGGTCACGAAATGCTCTCCCTAATGGACGGTTTCTCGAGATACAATCAAATTCGTATCAATCCCGAAGACCAACTCAAAACGGCATTCACAACGCCTTGGGGGACATTTTGCTATAAGGTCATGCCTTTTGGCCTTAAAAACGCCGGCGCTACATACCAACGTGCTATGACTTATATCTTCCATGATTACATGCACAAAACTTTGGAAGATTACATGGATGATTTGTTAGCCAAGTCTCTCTTGCGCTCAGATCATCTCGGTGACTTAAGCAAGATTCTCGATCGCCTCATAGAGCATAAGGTCAATCGAATCCCAAGAAGTGCGTGTTCGGCGTCACATCCTGGAAAACTCTTGGGTTTTATAGTCTCAAAATGAGGCATCGAAGTGGACCCAAACAAAGTCAAGGCAATCCTTGAAATGGCTCCCCCAACCACTATCAAGCAACTCGAAGTCTGCAAGGAAAGGTCGCGTCGATTAAACGCTTCATAGCGCAATTATCTGACAAATGCCGACCAATGAACAAATTATTGCACAAGGGGGTCACATTTCATTGGGATGACGAGTGCCAGTCAGCCTTTGACGAAATCAAACAATACTTGGCTTCGCCGCTAGTATTGGCACCACCTAGACCAGGAGTGCCGTTCTACTTATACATCTCAGCTATCGAGGTGGCACCGGGAGCCATGCTAGCCCAAAAGAATGAACTTCACAAAGAACAGGCTACTTACTATCTTAGCCGCACCCGGTCGGGCTACTGAACTTAACTATGCATACGTTGAGAAACTCGCTTGGCAGTGGTGTTTGCTACCAAGAGGCTACGCCACTACATGCTCGAGCAACACTACGTATGTTGTGTCTAAGGAGAATCCATTGCGATACATGATGAGTCGTACTTATCATAGTAGTCGCACGGCGAAATGGATCATGTTGTTGACGGAATTTGACATTGAGTTTATTGGGCAAAAATCTATAAAAGGACAAGTCATAGCCGATCAACTAGCAGAGGCTCCTCTTGAAGACGATCAGCCTCTGGTCATAGAACTACCCGATGATGGGGTCTTCCATGTCTCAGAATCGCCAGATTCTGATGAGCCTGAGTCTCAGGCCGACATAACCTTATTTTTTGATGGTTCTAAATGCGAGCAAGGGGGTGGCACAGGAATTGTATTCTTCACACCGCAGGGCGCTCCAATGCCCCTGTCATTTAAATTAAACTTCCAGTGCACCAACAACAATGCATAATATGAAGCCTTGCTCCTAGGTCTTCAAACAACAATCGCCATGAACATCAAAAGATTGAACATCTTTGGCGATTCGCTGTTAATCGTCAATCAAGTCAAAGGGGTATATCAATGCAAATGCCCAGTTCTGAAGGCCTATAAAGCCCTCGTGGACAAATTCCTGGCAAAACTTGAGTGGTATGACATCGAGGCACTCCCTCGATCATCGAACCATTTTGCGGACACAATGGCCTCCTTGGGGTCACTAATCCCGCAAGACCTTTCCGGTGATATAACAACCATTCAGGTCAAAACCTTATCGCAACCCGCGATGGAGCGCGCAAGCTCAGACTTGACGCCAGGAGTCCACATGATCCAGATCGAACCATCTTCGGATAAGTTCTTTCGAATCCGAGACTGTTTGAAATGTGCCAACTGGGGGTCTTTGTTTTCCCCCACTCCCATTAATAGCAACACAACGCTATTCTTACAAGTTCTATCCCAATCAGCATTTGTTAGGGAAGAACTCCAAAAGGGATTGGCTGTTCAAACTGTCGAGGTATCCGATCAACAGGACCGGTATTTACCCATAAGAGACTACCTCAAGTTAGGTAATCTACCCTTTGGATTGACGCACGCCGCAAAACGAACATTCAAATAGAAAGCGGCAAAATATGTCTTGATAGGAGACATTTTGTATCATCGCAGCTATGACGGAATTCTTCTTCGTTGCTTGGACCAGCAAGAGTCCACTTGGGCAGTCGCCCAAGCGCATGACGGTACATGTGGCGGCCACTTCAGTGGTATGGCCATTGCAAAGCGCATTCTTCGCATGGGCTATTATTGGCCATCTTTAGAGCGAGATTGCTGCGCGTATGTCAAGAGGTGCGTGAAATGTCAACATCATGCCAATTTAATGCACGCACCTTCCCAGGCCCTACAGACAGTCCAATCGCTTGGCCATTTTCGTAGTGGGGCCTCGATCTAATCGAAAAGATCTCCCCTGCATCGTCAGGCCGTCACACGTTTATCATAACGGCCACAGAATATTTTACCAAATGGGTGGAAGCAATTCCGTTAACCTCAACGAAAGGACCCCGTATTGCGGAGTTCATCTTGCATCACATCATATGTCATTTTGGTATTCCATCCAAAATAATCTCGGATAATGGGCCATCATTCAAGAACAAAGACGTGCGTGCTTTAACCACAAAGTACAAAATTCAGCACAGCTTTTCAACACCCTATTATCCGCAAGCAAATGGGCAAGCAGAGGCGTCAAACAAAATGCTAGTCGCCATCCTTAAAAAGACCATCGCAGATAGTCATAAGGATTGGCACATACAAATCCCACTTGCCCTTTGGGCTTATCGCACTAGCATTCGGACGCCCACTGGGGCAACTCCGTTTTCACTAGTGTATGGCTCAGAGGCGATAATGCCTCTCGAGTTGGAAATTCCTTCCCTGCGCATATCAATGCAGGAGTTCATCGATGATAACACTACGCGGCAAGCCCGATTGGACCAACTTACGTTGCTTGACGAACGACGCGTTAATGCTCTCGAGCACTTACGTATCTATCAAGAGCGGCTTAAGAAAGCTTACAACATGAAAGTTCACCTAAGAGACTTTCGGGTTGGTGATTTGGTTCTGAAGGAAAACCAACAAAACTCTAATTTGCCGTCCCATATGAGGGACAAATTCATGGCAAATTGGTTAGGTCCTTATGTCATTGATAGCAAAATAGGACCCGAGACGTACAGGCTAGCTTCTCTTGACGGTATCAAGGAAACAGAACCCTTGAATATCAGTCATTTGCGACCATTTCATATCTAAGAAAGCCATATCCAAAAAAAAAAAAAAGCTCCAAGGATTATCGCAATCTCTTGGTCACCCAAAAAAGCTCCAAGGATTATCGCAATCTCTTGGTCACCCAAAAAGCTCCAAGGATTATCGCAATCTCTTGGTCACCAAAAAGCTCCAAGGATTATCGCAATCTCTTGGTCAACCAAAAAGCTCCAAGGATTATCGCAATCTCTTGGTCACCCAAAAAGCTCCAAGGATTATCGCAATCTCTTGGTCACCCAAAAAGCTCCAAGGATTATCGCAATCTCTTGGTCACCCAAAAAGCTCCAAGGATTATCGCAATCTCTTGGTCAACCAAAAAGCTCCAAGGATTATCGCAATCTCTTGGTCAATCCAAAAAGCTCCAAGGATTATCGCAATCTCTTGGTCACCCAAAAAGCTCCAAGGATTATCGCAATCTCTTGGTCAACCCAAAAAGCTCCAACGATTATCGCAATCGCTTGGTCAAAAAATCAAGAAATTCAAAAAACAAAACAACAAAAATCATCAAAAACAACAAAGATTTGCATCTCAATTCTAGGCATACTCAAATTCATCATAAAATTCATATTCTCGCACCTCATCTTCAACTTCACCAAAAACAATCCATCAAAATTACAAAAATACATAGCCGCATTAAGCATTGCATCCATACATTGCATATTTGTAGTCATACGGGTCAAATACCATAGGCTGCAATAGCTCTGATAGTCCATCTTGTTCCGCATTGTCTCATGTTACAAAAACAACAAAAACACCATGCATAACTTTTACCACACTACAGTCAATGGTCTAGGAATGTACCAAGAGTTTCAGTGATTCAGTCATCATTTTCCTCTTTAGCCATGTAGCGTATCAAGTCGAACATATTTTACGAAGGTAGAGTCATACTTGAAATACACCATGTTACGTAACATCCCAACACAAATCAAAACACTAAAAATTCCCAAATTGTGTGAACGAAAGACGAAACCTGCAAAATAATCTAGGTCACCACAAGCGAAACGGTTATCTTGCTCATCCCCCTGTGCGAATGACCCCTAGAATGCTGAGAGTTGGCAAAAGGACAAGCATCCTCCCTACCCAATTCCCTAAGAATCCCTAAAGTTCTCAATAGTTGCAAAACACAAAAAAATTTGCAAAATGTCAAAACTCCAAAATTTGACAAACTACAGTGCACACATCAAAAGGCACAAACAACAGTGATTTTCATCACTCCATGACCCCAATCCCTTGCTCGAAAGAAAAACAAATCAAAATAAACAGTGATCTCATCACTACAATGAGCAAGTATCCCAATACAATTGAAGAAAAGAAGGGAGTTGACCTTGAATCCCTGGAACTCTCAGGATTCTATAGGTCATAAGGCAAGCTTTAGTACCAATTTGGTTGATAGCCTATCGGTAACAGAAGTAAACCTCCCGCATGACGATATATCTATCACATTAACTTGCGTACAGATCAATGTTTGCATGTGGATGAGCTAGCTTATGGCATCCCGGATTACACCGCAGATTAATCTTAGTACATACAACAAAGGAATTCGTGGAGCTAATTAGGTGATCCTCAATACAGGTTCGGTTGAAAGCCCATCTGGCACTAGCGGTATCCTAACAAATACCACTAAATGAACTCAATTGCACACACAGGGATGTGAAAAATAATTGGGTCAAAAACAAGTCCGATTCATACCTTGGTCAAAAAGTCTTGTAAGACAAAGTACAATCATGGATGGTGAGTTAAAACTGACTGAATCTCATAAAACCTTACATTCATTCCAAAACCATCTGCGCTACTTATCATCCTTATGATACCATCATAAAATACAAAAATAGAAAAACCATGTAAATAAAGAGCTTCTTAAACGGCCTACAAGTGCAATCACCACAAATATCATTCATCCATTTCACTTCGCATATCACATAGACATCTAAAACATTTGCATTCATCATAACATCTTGCATTCATCAAAATGAATAAACATGCATAACAAAAATCACATCATCACATGTACAAAACCACAATAAAATCGGTATATATATATATATATATCGTCAAAAAGATGCCCGCAAGCTACAAAACCGGTCCTCAGACCCCGCAATCATATCCAAAAACCCAACCTAAGGCATCGACCACCATGATCACGCAGGATCGGTGCGACGGGAACTACCCCCCGTGGTGTGGGTCCTACGGGACCCTGCAGGGCGGCTACTACTAGCCCCCGCATCATGCCCGCTACCACCCCCTCATCTAACCGCTCACGACGAGATGATGCTGATCGCTCGACAGACTATCCCTTGTCCATCGTGAAGATCCACCGACCGAAGGCTCAGGTAGCCGCCCACCAAGGCGGATGACCTCCCTCTCCAAGTCTATCCGGTACAGACACCACTCTGCCTCTCGTCGATGATAAATAGACAATGCATCATCACGCTGCACCAAAACTCTATCCCGCTCTGCCAACTGAGCCCACAGAAGATCCCTCTCCTACCGCGCATCCCCCAGCTCCCACCTCGCATCCCCAAACTCTAGATCCCGCATCCGCAGTAGCTCTGTCAGTCATGCAATCTCAATGCCTACATCCGACCCCACCTCCTCTGTATCTGTCGGATGCATAGGACTCGCGGGGACAGTAGCCTGCTCAGGCTCCCACTGCTCCTCCACATCCTGCATGTCCGGCTGCTCCGGAACACCCAAGTCCACATCCTCATCTCCCACATCCACCATGTCCGCATCATCCAACGGACCCCCCCAATCACCCCCTGCTGCCTCAGCATCCTCCACTGCCACCTCCGCGCCTCCCAGTGGCCCCTCTCCTCTCCAGCGCCGTAGTACCCACCACGAGTCATACTCAGTGGTAGTCCCGATGTCATCCACATCCGGGACCTCAATCACCGCATCCGACTCCTCGCCCAATGGCACGATGACCGGTGGCTCCAGATCCCTCTCATCTCCCCGACGCCGATAGACCACGGGCTCACCAGGCAACCCCTGGCGCACCCCAAACTATCGTGTAACCCGACGGTATGGAAAGAACTCATGCTCCGTCCCGTGCCGCCCAGTCAACCACCGCTCCCTGCGTACCTGTCAGAGCCACTCTCCAGCCTCTAGCCAGACTGGACAGTCCCGATAAGGATGCCAAACCACCTCCCCTAGAGTGAGCAGAGAGAAGGCATCAGTATAGTGTTGTACAACACCTGCCCATCACCGACTCGCCCTCGCTCCGCAGACCGCCGCCACAAAGCTGCATAGCCAATCTCCTCGTCATCCATCACCGCCCGAGTCATCCACTGTAACCCGGTCGGCCTCTCCACTGCTATGTGCTGCCAACCCCAAAGACTGAAGAAGATAACTGCAACTCACCCCCTTTCACTGCCGACAACGGACGCCGTACAGCTCCCCGTAGAGCTGTGCCAACAATGTCTGTCCCCATCCATAAATCAGCGGTGCCTCTATCGGGCACTCTACCAACTGCCATACCAACTCCAGCAGGTTCCACGGGAACCTCCCGCCTGACGAATCAGGTAGAAGCATGTTAGAAATGAGGCCCATCAAGAATGCGTGCCTCACTCCTAACACCCCCCTCTCCTACCACTAGCTAACAAAAATCCCGCTATCCTGATAGTCCACCTCGGCTGTCTCCACTGGGTTCATTACACCCAACCGCTCTGCATGCCCAAAACATCTCGTCGATACAGCAGTCCGCTGATCACGCGGCGATGTCCTAATGGGCAGTCCATCTATCGAAATCCGAAGCAACCGATAAACGTCCTCCAGTGTCACAGTCATCTCCCCTGTCGAAAGATGGAAAGTGTTGGTCCGCGGATCCCAAACTTTGATCAGGGCCGTCAGATAGGCCTGATCCGGGACCACAGGCTCCAGTCGAGCCACCTGCTTGAGCCCAAGGGCATCAAGCCACTGCCATTCCAACATCGCCGCAGCCGACCGTGCCTCAGCGAATGCGGCAGGTACACGGTACCGGCTCCTAACCTGCAAAACAATAACACACACAAAAATTCAAAACTAATTTTTCAGATTTAGGGTTCCTAACCTTAACTGATAATTACAAAAAAAAAAAAAAAATGCACTTACGGGTTTCGCCTCCGCTCCGCCGCTCGAACCAGTTTGTGCACTCATGATGATAGAGAGAATTCCGGCAGCGCTTCGCTTCGCAGAATTACCTCCTCCTCCCAGAGCTCCCAAATCGCAAGAAAAAAAATGACACAAATGAGCCCAAATCCAAGTTTTGGGCCTTAAATAAGCCTACCAACTGGAAATCGTCCTTGGCTGGGACGAGCGCTCTGGTCAGCGCTCGTCCCACCCAGGGACGATTTTTACAATTGGAAATCGTCCCACCCAGGGACGATTTCCAGCCAGAAAAGTCAAAACATCAAAAAATCAACAAAAATGCACTAAAAACAACAAATAAAGTTGCCTAATAGAATGCTGTTACACTCGCAATCCAAGGCAATCAAAATAGACGTTGGGGTCATATATTATCGCTATCTCACTCCCCAAGAAGGCTACCATAGCTGGACTGCTCCACGGGAAGACGAATTTTCAACAATTTTATCCCCAAATGCGTCATAAAAAACAATCAAAAACAATAAGAAAATAAAAAAACACAAAAAGAAATAAACATTGCTGTACACAAGTGCTCTTGCACTTAAACTCTTGGCATGGAAAATTGACATCGAGGTCACAAATTATCACTATCCTACTCCCTAAGAAGGCTACCATAGCCGGACCGCTCCACGGGAAGACGGATTTTCGAAAATTTAATCCCCAAATGGTGTCACAAAAAAAAAACAACAAAAACAACAAAAATGCAACATAAAAACAAAGTAATAAACATTGCCAGACACAAGTGCTCTTGCACTTAACCTCTTGGCATAGCAAATAAAATCGATGTCGAGGTCCAAATTATCACTCTCCTACTTCCCCAAGAAGGCTACAATAGCCGGACCGCTCCACGGGAAGTTAGATTTTCGATGATTTCACCTCATTACGACATCACCAAAAGGGTTAACACCCACCAAAAATAGGTCCAAATGTTGGAAAAATTGCACACGCTTAACGGTAAACCCTCTAAAGGCACCCTTGCACAAGTCATCTTGGGTCAAGCGACTCGCCGCTTCTCTCACGAAGGTCATTCCCTCATCGATTCGTCGCTTGAGGGGGTAGTCACACTTAGTCACCAACCAACAATCACACACCCAATTAAGGAAAACGACATGCATTCAAAGAATCATTGACAAAGACAATCACGCTCCTCGCTTGGGGCAGTAAACAAGCAACAATCAAATCAATCAAACACTTGGCATTTCGTGAATCATGAACACAAGGTTCCCCCCGAGGATAAAAATGCCCTTTGCCTCGTTCATGACCGATCAATGTCTAAGTTCAAGTCACACCTCACCAAAACAGGTTAATACTTGAAATCAAATTCCTTAGCTCGTCGAAGCAAGGATTCAAGAATGCATGCCCTTTCCATACTTGGGGCATCAAAAGTTGGTTAGGTTACCAAGAAACCCTAATCATTAGTGCTTTGGTTATCTATTTTTGCTCAACGACTCGCGTCACCCGCAGCGCTTCCCAAAAAGGGGCATCTCGTAGACACCAAAACAGCACCAATCCGATTATGTGACCTGCAAACACCGATCGCTTTGACAAACACAGCCCCTATGGCAGCCCTCAGAGGTCAAACAGATGGTCTTAACCACTTTCATAGCAATTTTGTGAGGTCAAGAAGCAATTTGGCACACTTAGACACTTTGCCTAGTAATCGTCTCACCCAGGGACGATTGCTAACTTGAAATCGTCTCACCCAGGGACGATTTCTGAAATCGTCCCTGGGTGAGACGATTTCCAAGTTTAACGGGCAAAAAGACAAATGAGGCCAAGTGGCAGCCCGGAACGGTCGCTTGATGACTCCCGCCTCGCACGCGTGTGTGAGTGGACAAATAGGCCGTTTGAGGACTCGTCACAAGGGCGCTTATGAAAGCCCAAGTCAATGGAGGACTCCCCTCCCTCATGGGAAGACAAGACTGCCACATGGCGCCTATGACCAACACATGGCATTTGTGCTTCCCTCCCAAAAGAGACCCCTTGGGTCTATAAAAGGTGGGACTTTTCTCACCCAAGATATACAGGTTGAAGGAGTTTTCAAGCAACGAAGTGCTGCCGAGTTGAAGACCCACTTGCATCCCTTTTGGTTCACCTTCCCACATCCACCAATCTCTTTTGCAAGGGAGGTTGTTGGGTGGCTTTTGGAAGCTTGAATCGGACCTAAATCCAACACATGGACACCTGAATCAACCAATTCGCCGACCCCCCAATCCTAAGAGGTTTTGGGCCCATCCCTAGTGGATTGGCGTCGGAATCAAGTGCCAACGGTGGGAGGCCCACTTGGGCATCCCCGCACTTTTCTTAAGTTTTATTTCAGAAGCATTCTAGTTTATTTTCTCATGCTGCATATTGTGTTTTCTGTTTGGTGAATTCATAGCTGCAATTTCGTAACCTTTGATCGGATTCTAGTATGTTTTGTGTCGTTTTGTAGTTTCACTAACTTGCAGGAGGCGATATCAAATTCCCGAGGGTAGAGGCCAAATTGGGAGAA
The DNA here is from genome assembly GCA_028583015.1 of Wollemia nobilis. Taxonomy (NCBI): domain Eukaryota; kingdom Viridiplantae; phylum Streptophyta; class Pinopsida; order Araucariales; family Araucariaceae; genus Wollemia; species Wollemia nobilis. The sequence goes on along the minus strand of JAQPPZ010017209.1, from coordinate 8,757,871 downwards.
TCCGACCATCTGGGTCGTCCCAAAATGGCCCCAATTACATAACCCCTATGTGTGTTTTGGAGACCTCGGGAGTCGACATTGGAGCGTGTCAGTTCGGCTTCCCCAACACAGAAGAAATCGTCCCACCCAGGGACGATTTACAGTCAAAAATCGTCCTACCCAGGGACGATTTCCAATTGAAAGCAGATTGGCCGACTGTCTCAGTGGCAATGGCCTGTTGGTAACATTTTCTGTCTTCTGGCAAGTTTTCAGGCTGTTTAGAATCATTTTGTTTATCGTTTTAGATAAATGTTTGCATGCATCTTTCGATGATTTTAGAAGAACGAACACTTTTCACTTGCAGCGAGTGCTACTGACATCTTGGTTGTTTCTTTGTTCACAGGAGAAGCAACAGAGGTGAAGAACTCATCGACATCAGCGACGGCATCATCTTGGCCCGCCCATTGCAATCGTGGGCACGCGAAAAGAGGAACATTGAGTGATTGTAATCGAATTCTTTTAACGCTCCTAGCCCCCGAAAAGGGAGGAGACGTCATTGTAACAGAGATCAAGGGATATTAATGAAAGGGCTGTGTTTTCTCCATTTGCTTGTGTCTCTTCCAATGCGTTTCTTTTCCATTTCATGCACTTTACGTTTCTAGGACTTAAGCGCATTTGGTTTTGGTTGCATCGCAATTAGTGTTTCCTTTGCCCGGAATCTCGTGCTTTCACCATCCACTGGTTGAAATTTGACAAGAGTAGAATCAAAAGATGTCTAAGTTAGAGGCATACCGGTAAATTTGTACCTAGCCCAAAACTCATCAGAATACCAAATATCTAGTATGCATGGATATATCAAAGTGGGCCAAATAACATGAGCATGAGATCAATTGCAATGACCAAATCCTGGTAGAATATCAAGCATCCATCCTGACGTTAGAAAATAAAAGGAGGATCAAAATGGCCAAGACTAGGGATGACCAAAATAATTACACTCGATCAAAGTTCAGTGGGATCCTGTTAGTCAAAAAGTGACTAACTACAGAAAAACATCTGATGCTCCTTTTTGCATATTTTCCAAGAGGACCGAAGTGGCCCATATGCTAAATATCAAAGAAAATGCAAAACACCGCAAGGAGGAAAAAGTGTCGCGATATCGCGACATGTTGCATTTTTGCGGTTCAAAGCAAAAAGAAAAGCAAAAGGGAAAAAGTGTCGCGATATCGCGACATGTTGCTTTGTCACGGCCAAAAGGGAAAAAGTGTCGCGATATCGCGACATGTTGCTTTATCGCGGCCAAAAGGGAAAAAGTGTCGCGATATCGCGACATGTATTTTCGCGGCTAAGAGCAGCAAAAGGGAGCAAGAGGGAAAAGTGTCACGATATCGCGACATGTTTCATTTTCACGGCTAAGAGCAGCAAAAGGGAGCAAGAGGCAAAAGTGTCGCGATATCGCGACATGTTGCATTTTCGCGGCTAAGAGTAGCAAAAGGGAGCAAGAGGCAAAAGTGTCGCGATATCACGACATGTTGCATTTTCATGACTAAGAGGAGAAAAAGGGAGCAAGAGGAAAAGTGTCGCGATATCGCGACATGTTGCTTTGTCACGGCCAAAAGAGAAAAAGTGTCGCGATATCGCGACATGTCTCAGTTTGCGGTTCATAGTGAGGAGAAAGAGCAAAGGGCAAAAAGTGTCGCGATATCGCGACATGTTGCATTTTCATGGCTAAAGAGCAAGAGAAAGAGCCAAGAGGGAAAAGTGTCACGATATCGCGACATGTTGCTTTTTCATGGTCCAAAGCAAAGAGAAAGAGCCAAAAGGAAAAAGTGTCATGATATCACGACATGTCTCATTTTCGTGGCTAGAAGCGGCAAAAGAGCAAAGCAAGAAAGAATGTCACGATTTCGCGACATGTCTCATTTTCATGGCTGGAAGCGGCAGAAGAGCAAAGCAAGGAAAGAATGTCACGATTTCGTGACATGTCTCATTTTCACGATGGGAGGCAGCAAAGGAGCAAAGGAAGAGACGAATGTCACGATTTCGCGACATGTCCCATTTTCACGGTTGGAAGTGGCAGAAGAGCCAAGCAAGGAAAGAATGTCACGATTTCGTGACATGTCTCATTTTCATGGCTGGAAGCAGTAGAAGACCAAAGCAAGGAAAGAAGGTCACGATTTCGTGACATGTCTCATTTTCGTGGCTGGAGGCGACAGAAAAGCAAAGCAAGGAAAGAATGTCGCGATTTTGCGACACGCCAGCTGTAAAGGAATAAAGTATATTTTTGGCAACTGGAGACGAGTACTGACATCAGGTGCCGATTTTTGAAGAATGGTCTGTTGATTATAACTTGGCAGGTCCGTTGGATGATTGCCAATCTATCCAATCTACGGGAAATCCGTTGTGTATTGTTAGAAACTACAGATGATTGCTTGTAAAATAAGTAAGATGTACTTAGGAAAAGATACTCTTTTAGGGTATATATAGGGGTGAGCGACTCCAAAAAAGGGTCGGCTCTTGGACGTTTACAAGACTGTGTGTACGTACTTTGAATACAAGCAATAAAATCGCATCTCCCATTGGCTTCTGGTTCATATCGTGCAAGTGTATGTACTAATGTTCTTTATTTCTGCTTACAATATTGAATTGTAAATTGAGTCTGTTCTTGTATCTGAACTTTCGCAATACATAAATCATATTGCTGGAATAAGAATCTAATATATACGCATGCTAAACGAAATATCAGAAATCATATCTGGAATTATATAATTTTTGCATGGGAATGTGTTTTAAATGCTTTGGATAGAAGTAAGTAAATCTGTCATTGATGTTGTCTAATATGTACCGTGAGAAAATTTTCTAGCTTAGGCTATATTTCCCTTTATCTCTTGTTCCCCTTTTCTCTAAAAAACTCAAAGGAACCAGCCTTCTCTAGAGACTAGACAGATGATCTCAAGCAAGATCTGTCTATTCAATGTTGGCAAAGTCTAAGGCGCAACACTATTAACCGAAGGCAGATTTTGTTCCAACAATTTTTGGCACGCCCGGTGGGACCAACAATCCCACAGTATTGTATAAGTTTTGGTGTTTTACCTTTAGAGCCTTTTTTTTGCAAAATCTCAAGAAAAATCACCTGGCGACTCCGTTGCATTTTAGACCATAAAATAAAGACCTTGTCTAGAAACCTTCTGGTTATATAGCCATATGATAACCAGATCCCGAGCTAGAAACTCTCAAGAACCTATCGAGTTTTTTGAACTGCATCTCGAAAGCCTAAAAGCACACCCTGTGCTAGTCGCATGATCAAATCCGCCCGGCACCATTAGCACCTCTTTACCACCCACTGTAGGAGCATCTGGATTTCTTAATCCCATAGCAGTTGTAACTCCTTTAGCAATCATGGCAGCTGCCCCTGCCCCAACGCATCTTGTGTGGAATCAAACTGGCCCTTTGAACTTGGGAACACACCACCAAATTCCACAAGCTGCATTAAAAGCCTTATCGACCTTTGATGGAATAGGCAAAACAACAGATGAGCACTGTTTAGATGTTTCAGCGCTAGCATCTATTTATAACATCACTCAGGAAGATGTAATGGTCAGATTTTTGATTATATCTTTGAAAGGAAAGATGCTCTATTGGTACAGAGCGCTTCCCGTTGGATCCATTACTTCTTGGGCAGTACTAGCCAACCGTCTGGTCGATGAATTCAATATACATGCGGATCCTTTCACATTGCTGAATCAATTCACTATCATTGAGAGGCATCCACAAGAAGAAATCCAAGATTTCAACATCAGGTTTACCAGAACTCGTGATAGAGTACCGCAAGGCCTAAAGCCCACGAAAGAACAAGCTATATGCTATTATCTAAGGGCTTTTGATTCAGAGCTCAGTATGATAATAAGGCAATCCCGTGTAACCACTTTTCTTGGGATCTATGTAGAGGAAGCAAAGGGCGAAGCTGATCTCATCGCTACAAAAAGATATCCATCAAAAACTCTATTGCCAATTTTACCAGAGTTTTCCCAAGCATCAATCTCTAAACTGCCTGTACTCCCATCAACGTAGGCCCTCCCAGCTATAGCTGCACCTCCTGCATTCCATGCATTACCAGCCACACCCCTTGCATCAGCTCCCCCTAGTGATCAATACACGACCATAATTAATACAATGAAGGCATTGTCAAATGAAATGGCATCCATGAAAAAGAGAGAGGTTGAAAGGAGTTTTCCGCCAAGAAGGTTCCCTCAGGTAATAGGAGATGCAACACAATCAAGCAATAGGGGACATGTAAGACCGAGCACGGTATATACAAATGAGACAGTGGAGGCCGATGAGCCTCCCACTGATTCTAACTCTTGGTGTACTACATGTAACGATCCACATGGGGAAAGTTCATGTATAATACACCAGCATTATGTACAAAGTATAGCAGTTGAAAAGAGTAAAGAAAAAATGAAAAGCCGTGTAAATATAATTAGAGAGGAGGACCACAACTTCATGATGCCTACAGTAGAACAGGTTTCAGTTTTGACAAGATCAGGTAAGAAACCACTGCAAGCAGACCCTAAAGAGCTTCAACCATTGGATGTTTCCCCTGCTCCCAAGGAAGTTCCCAAAGAAAATCCTAAAGGAAGTCTCCCTCAGGAAAGAGAATATCAGTTTCCAGCCAAAATTCAAGGGCAAGAAACACACAAAGAATTTTTTCCTCAGGGGGAAAATGAAACCCAAGAACAGGCTAGGGAAAGGTTGAGTTTCCCCTCGCTGACAAAAAGGCAAAGAACTGAAGCTACCCAGGGATACAAAAATAAATGTGAAACTTTTGCCAAAGAAAGAGAAAGGATAGTTGATTCACCTATATTCAGTATAGTGGAGGAAATGAAAAAGACTCCTTCTAAGGCAAGTATGTATGATGCTTTTCAAATCCCAGGTCAAATCAATCTCCTACAGGAATCCCTAAGGACAATGAAAAATGGAGGTGGGACTGCATCATCTTCGAAAATGGTTCTAACGAACTTGACATCTACCACTGGTAAGAACAGGCCCCCCCCTTTTATTTATCCCTTCAAATGAAAGGATGGGTTGTCCACAACTGCATGATAGATTCAGTGCTCGCTACCACTGTGATACCCAAAGCAGTATGTGATATTATGGGAATGGAGTACACTAGGAGCAGTGTAGGCATCCTACAGTTAGATGGTACTCCAATAAAAACTGTAGGAGTGATAAAGGATATTCCCATACGGCTGCATAATTTGCCTCAGATGACAGTCATACAAGAGGTAGTAGTCATAGACTTGGAGCCCTATTTTGGTATGTGTCTATCCAGAGAGTTCATAGCAAAGATAGGAGGATACTTATCCTTAGATTATTCTCATTTGGAGATACCTTTCAAAGGTAGAAGGGTCAAGATTTTTAATGAGAAACCATCGACGTTTCATGTAGAAAGGATTGGTGAAACTGATCGTGTAAATATGATGACTGAAGAAACAATAGAAGAAGACCCGATGGAAGAAACATTAGAAGAGCTCCAAATTGAGGACGAGTTTTCTCTACAGAACTTTAATGCCATGATAGAAACAAAAATAGGAAACTATTCTATTGAGAAACCAAAAAGAAAATTGGTACCCTCCCTAGAAGAGGATGGTTCTGTGAATCATTTGTGGAAGCTTTTCTTTGATGGGGCTAGGTGCAAGAATGGAGTTGGTGCCGAATAGTTTTGATTTCTCCCATTGGAGAGGAAAAGGTTTTCTCTTACAGGTTGACTTGGAGTTGCTCCAACAACATAGCAGAATATGAGGCCCTGTGCTTAGGGTTAAGAAAGGCTGAGAAATTGAGAATCAAATAGTTACTCATCTATGGAGATTCAGAACTTATTGTGAATCAAGTCACCAAAAAAGGTATAAGTAAACATGATTATTTGAAGGCTTACAGGAACAAAGTGTGGGATCTCTTAGAGGCCTTTGAGGCCCTAAATATAAAGTTTATCCCTAGAGAACAGAATACCCACGCAGATTTGTTAGCTTCAGTGGGAGCTAATTTTTGTCCTATAAGTAATGTTATTCAGAAGTCTAAAACTATTAGACTTATATACAGGCCTTCAGTACCTGATAAAAATATTTTCCAGCAAGTTTTTGAAAATGATGAACAGGTACTGGATTTCTTAATCCCTGAAATGAATTGCTCAGCCAGTCGGGATCTGCAGGATGAAGAGGAAGGGAACCAGATCAGAGAAGTGCGTAAAAAATGAGCTAAGCCTTTTAGGCAAAAGCAAAAAAGGAATTATATGTACAGTATAATATAAGCATATTCAGACAATATTTGTAAATATTACCGTTTTTTTGGCCTTAACACAAAAAAAAATTTTTAGTCGTAGCCAATCAAAAGTCGACATTTTTTTTTGAATAGAGATACTAAGGTATAAAGGGAGTTTTGGCGAGGTAATGTTCACGTTTGATCTAAGTGCATTTTCCTGTGTTCTTTGTCTTTCTCTGAAATATTCTTTTTACAACTGCATTGTTGACTCCGATACCCAATGGATAAAGGCTTGGTTCAAAATTTTTGCAAGCAAAAAATCCCCCGAAAGGTGCCAAGAATGTTAGTCAAAAAGTGACTAACTACAAAAAAACATCTGATGCTCCTTTTTGCATATTTTCCAAGAGGACCGAAGTGGCCCATATGCTAAATATCAAAGAAAATGCAAAACACCGCAAGGAGGAAAAAGTGTCGCGATATCGCGACATGTTGCATTTTCGCGGTTCAAAGCAAAAAGAAAAGCAAAAGGGAAAAAGTGTCGCGATATCGCGACATGTTGCTTTGTCGCGGCCAAAAGGGAAAAAGTGTCGCGATATCGCGACATGTTGCTTTGTCGCGGCCAAAAGGGAAAAAGTGTCGCGATATCGCGACATGTTGCATTTTCATGGCTAAGAGCAGCAAAAGGGAGCAAGAGGAAAAAGTGTCACGATATCGCGACATGTTTCATTTTCATGGCTAAGAGCAGCAAAAGGGAGCAAGAGGCAAAAGTGTCACGATATCGCGACATGTTGCATTTTCGTGGCTAAGAGCAGCAAAAGGGAGAAAGTGGCAAAAGTGTCGCGATATCGCGACATGTTGCATTTTCACGGCTAAGAGCAGCAAAAGGGAGCAAGAGGCAAAAGTGTCACGATATCGCGACATGTTGCTTTGTCGCGGCCAAAAGAGAAAAAGTGTCGCGATATCGCGACATGTCTCAGTTTTGCGGTTCATAGTGAGGAGAAAGAGCAAAGGGCAAAAAGTGTCACGATATCGCGACATGTTGCATTTTCGTGGCTAAAGAGCAAGAGAAAGAGCCAAGAGGGAAAAGTGTCACGATATCGCGACATGTTGCTTTTTCGTGGTCCAAAGCAAAGAGAAAGAGCCAAAAGGAAAAAGTGTCACGATATCGCGACATGTCTCATTTTTGCGGCTGGAAGCGGCAAAAGAGCAAAGCAAGAAAGAATGTCGCGATTTCGCGACATGTCTCATTTTTGCGGCTGGAAGCGGCAGAAGAGCAAAGCAAGGAAAGAATGTCACGATTTCGCGACATGTCTCATTTTCACGATGGGAGGCAGCAAAGGAGCAAAGGAAGAGACGAATGTCACGATTTCGTGACATGTCCCATTTTCGTGGCTGGAAGCGGCAGAAGAGCCAAGCAAGGAAAGAATGTCACGATTTCGCGACATGTCTCATTTTCACGGCTGGAAGCAGTAGAAGACCAAAGCAAGGAAAGAAGGTCACGATTTCGCGACATGTCTCATTTTCGCGGCTGGAGGCGGCAGAAAAGCAAAGCAAGGAAAGAATGTCGCGATTTCATGACACGCTAGCTGTAAAGGAATAAAGTATATTTTTGGCAACTAGAGACGAGTACTGACATCAGGTGCCAATTTTTGAAGAATGGTCTATTGATTATAACCTGGCAGGTCCGCTGGATGATTGCCAATCTATCCAATCTACGGGAAATCCGTTGTGTATTGTTAGAAACTACAGATGATTGCTTGTAAAATAAGTAAGATGTACTTAGGAAAAGATACTCTTTTAGGGTATATATAGGGGTGAGCGACTCCAAAAAAGGGTCGGCTCTTGGACGTTTACAAGACCGTGTGTACGTACTTTGAATACAAGCAATAAAATCGCATCTCCCATTGGCTTCTGGTTCATATCGTGCAAGTGTATGTACTAATGTTCTTTATTTCTGCTTACAATATTGAATTGTAAATTGAGTCTGTTCTTGTATCTAAAATTTTGCAATACATAAATCATATTGCTGGAATAAGAATCTAATATATACGCATGCTAAACGAAATATCAAAAATCATATCTGGAATTATATAATTTCTGCATGGGAATGTGTTTTAAATGCTTTGGATAGAAGTAAGTAAATCTGTCTTTGATGTTGTCTAATCTGTACCGTGAGAAAAGTTTCTAGCTTAGGCTATATTTCCCTTTATCTCTTGTTCCCCTTTTCTCTAAAAAACTCAAAGGAACCAGCCTTCTCTGGAGACTAGATAGATGATCTCAAGCAAGATCTGTCTATTCAATGTTGGCAAAGTCTAAGGCGCAACACTATTAACCGAAGGCAGATTTTGTTCCAACAGATCCCAAAGGCCCAACCTTCACCAAAATAGGAAAGTGGATCAATATGATGGAGCCTAGAATAATTAGGCCTACCCAGAGTCTAGAAGCATCATAAAGACCTAGTTATGAAACTTGGCTAAGTCCAAAGAAGGCCAAAAAAATTAAGCCCGATCGATGTCTAACAATGCTATATTACCCACTCAAGAGAATGGCCAAGTCACTATAGTGCCAACACATTCATTATTGACTAGAGTAAGGTAGACTCTCAATGTTATGATCTAGAGATCAAAAGCCAATAGAAGGTGCATACAAAGCAATGAAACACAATGAAGGATGGAGGACTCAAGCCCAACTGGAATCCGATCAACACTCAAGGGCCTAGCATACTCAAAAGTATAAGACATGTCATGTGTAGCATATATCGATAGGGTTGTAGCCAATTTAGGCTCATCAAGGTCTTAGTGATCTGATATAAGATATATAAGGCACAATCAAGAGAAAAAACCACTACAAAATTAGTTTGCAGTTAGAGGCTATTATAATGAGGAATGAGTGTCTCATACTTGCACAAATGACTCGGTGATCATTTTCCAACATGAACACCTCTCTCTCCCACGATGACTAGCAAGCATAATCTTGTGTTAGAGAATATTAATAGTAAAGGCCATCATGCAGATGATAAGGTGAATAGGTAGAAGAGAAATCAATGGCCTGAGTGCATGTAGCAAGTGGGGCATGACTCAAGATAGTGCGGATCCAGACCATATCAATAATCCATATTTATATAGTTGGAGCAGCCATATTTTTTGAGATGGTCCAATAGACTGACATAATCTCTAACATGACATTGATTCACTTCTAAGGTGATGGGGGGGACCAAAAAATCACGCACACACACTCACACAATTTTAGAAATTTCTCTTGCATTAATTTGAAAAAAAACACATACAAACAGCCCACAGGCTTACAATGACCAGCGCTCGGCTTGGTCTATGCACTTCCACACTCTGTGTGCATTTCCTGATCCATCACCCCTAATTAAAACATAAAAATGGGTTTTTATGGAGGCCTCAACCCTCTGAAACACCTGTCACACAATAATCGGGACACCAACCTGAATTAATACAAAGCCTGGGTTTTTATAGAGGCCTCGACCCTCTTGAACTTCAACACGAAAATCAGAACACCAACCCGATTTAAAATCCCCACTTCGCATGGTCCCTGTCACTACAGATTCTCTCAAAAAAATCTACGTGACCCATCCTCTTCGTTCCTCGTGCTTCTAGGTAATCCCCTACTTTAACTTCAGCTTCTGCCACGTGTCGTCCTCGAATGGTCCCCAAAAATACCGTTCCTTCCAGCTCTTTCTCTTTCTCCTGCGCCTTCTTCTCTCTTCGTCATGATATTGTGACATGTCATGATATCGTGACGTTCTGGCCACTGTTCACTCTCTACCCATTTTGGTCGCGATATCGCGAAATGTCGCGATATCGTGACCATTTTGCCTCCATGCTGGCATTTCAAATTTTTGTCACGATATCACGATGTCACGATATCATGACCGTTTTGCCACTCGCTCCTCCGCTGAGAAACTTGTCGTGATATCGCAATGTCGCGATATCATGATGTCGTAATATCATGATCGTTCTGCTGCCTCACCTTATCCTTCAAAAGACATTGCAATTTTGCGATGTCACGAAATCGCGACGTCATGATTTCGCTATTGCATTCTCTCTCTGGTTCAACTTTCGCCTCCGCCTTTGCCTTCACTTCCTTGCCAACTCCCGCTGAGTCTTCACTCTAACATCACGATTTTGCGATGTCACAAAATTGTGATGTCACGATTTCACTACCATTCTGCACTTTAGCCTCTTTGCTGCTCTGCTGTCACGATTTTGCGACAGTCGTGATTTCGTGACATGTCGCGAAATCGTGACCTTTCCATTGCATTTGCCTCGCCATTGCTCTGCTGTCATGATTTTGTGACATGTTGCGATTTTGCGACATGTCACAAAATCATGACATTTTTCCAACTGTGCCTCCTCTTTTGCTACGATGTCGAGATTTCGCTACACTTTTCAAATTTTGCCTTAGAAAAATTTTTCTTGCTTTCTTCCTCTTCTTCCAGAGCCGACTCTTTAGAAATGGCCCTCCCACAACTTGATGCTTCTGCTGTTGGTGCTGCCAGATGCTCCTGCATCATAAGGTAATGATCTTTTTGACTTCCATAGGATTGTAAAATATCTATAAATACAAGAATGTAAATGTAAAATTGGTTGACTCTTAGGAATTTACAATTCATATGTAAGGATGGTAATTGCATATGAATATAAATTGAATATTATATGGCCTCTCATTCTTTTTATTTATAGAGCATGTATGTATGTAAGACCTATTATTTCTAATTTAAGCATGTTTATTATTTATGGTGATAATTTTAAATCTTGGATTTTCGTTGTACTCTTTCTCTTTTCTAGAATTTGTGGTCTAACAAAGATACATTAGATTAAAATTAAGTGTTCTATAATTGATTTTGTGGTTGGTTGGTCGGTTAGGTAGTTGGTTGTGAGTTGCATGATCCTTGTTATTACATATATCTTGATGTTTCTTAATCTATACCATTGCAAGTTCTGGCTCTAGTTTAGTTTATTTCTTTTAGCACACTTTACCACCCTACTTTTAGGAATAGTTACGTGGGACTTCATGGAATTGGTCTTCTCCAAATATTGACCACTACGATTCTTACGAGCTCCTCAGTATTTCAATATTGGTCAAGGTTCATAGGAACACAAACCTTTCCATTAGATAAATTTTTTGATCAACTTATGCAATATAATTATAACCTTAGATATATAAAATACCTTATATATACTTTTGCACTTTAATGAAAGCAAATATCAACGTAAATATACCTTTTAAATTTTGTGTTCTAACTGACTCTATCTTGGCTTCACTGTGCAAACTGGGGGTGCTAAATTTTCTCTATCTGCACCATATAAAAATGAGCATTCAATTCTCTCCTTTGAATGGCACTCCCCTATGTTGGTCTCTTGCTCATTTAATGCACTTTGACCACTATTACACTCAAGACTTGTTCGAGATATGCTTCCAATATATGCGCTCTTCCCTTAGGTGTCAAGTGGTAATTTATTTTTCTCAAGACCTTATGAATTTTTATTAGGTAGCACAACACTATTATTAACCATGTAAGAAATTACTCCTTATGGTGTAGGTCTATAAATTATTCTTGAGCATTAGCTAAAGTTTTGAGCATTGAAAATGCTCACTCATGAGCATTGAAATAATGATGAGGGTGTTACTCCTTTTGAGTGCTCTTTGATTTCCTTTGCATGTATTAGAATACATTGATGCCTCTTTCACTTTTGTTCCAAGTGGTATAAGATGCCTTTATCTATTAGGACAAGTGTAGGTACTCCTTTGCATGCGCTCAATCTCCTAAACATCTCTTATAACCATGGTGCACTTTCAATCCTTTTGCAAGTTGTGTCAAGCTATTTCTAGTGTGCGTCAAACTCTTTCTTGCTTATAATGTTTAGAAACTCTTCCCCTATGATGGTGGCTCATCCTCGATAGTAGTGGATCTTGCCATGGTATTTTATAGCTTACTTCAGCGCTTATATAATATTTATGCTATTATTATTCTCACTTGCACTTCTTGTAATGGAGCTATCTTATGTAGACTTCTTGGACGTTGCAAGTTCATTCCTTTGTACTTAATAGGTGCTAAATATGGTGGATTTGGCATTATATTGGGTGCCTTTAGATACATCAAAAGGATAGATATTGAGCTTGTGGATGGATCTATATTTTATTTGTTGAATTTTTTGCCTTAGAATTTGTAAATCCTGGATTTTCGTTGTACTCTTTCTCTTTTCTAGAATTTGTGGTCTAACATAGATACATTAGATTAAAATTAAGTGTTCTATAATTGAGTTTGTGGTTGGTTGGTCTATTAGGTAGTTGGTTGTGAGTTGCATGATCCTTGTTATTACATATATCTTGATGTTGCTTAATCTATACCATTGCAAGTTCTAGATCTAGTTTAGTTTATTGCACACTTTACCACCCTACTTTTAGGAATAGTTACATGGGACTTCATGGAATTGGTATTCTCCAAATATTGACCACTACGATTCTTATGAGCTCCTCAGTATTTCAATGTTGGTCAAGGTTCATAGGAACACAAACATTTCCATTAGATAAATTTTCTGACCAACTTATGCAATATAATTTTAACCTTAGATATATAAAATACCTTATATATCCTTTTGCACTTTAATGAAAGCAAATATCAACGTAAATATACCTTTTAAATTTTATGTTCTAACTAACTCTATCTTGGCTTCACTGTGCAAACTTGTGGTGCTAAATTTTCTCTATCTTCATCTTATTAAAATGAGCATTCAATACTCTCCTTTGAATGACACTTCCCTATGTTGGTCTCTTGCTCATTTAATGCACTTTGACCACTATTGCACTCAAGACTTGTTCGAGATATGCTTCCAATACATGCGCTCTTCCCTTATGTTTCAAGTGGTAATTTATTTTTCTCAAGACCTTATGAATTTTTCTTAGGTAGCACAACACTATTATTAACCATGTAAAAAATTACTCCTTATGGTGCAGGTCTATAAATCATTCTTGACCATTAGCTAATGTTTTAAGCATTGAAAATGCTCACTCATGAGCATTGAAATAAGGATGAGGGTATTACTCCTCTTGAGTGCTCTTTGATTTCCTTTATAGGTGTTAGAATACATTGATGCCTCTTTCACTTTTGTTCCAAGTGGTATAAGATGCCTTTTTCTATTAGGACAAGTGTAGGTACTCCTTTGCATGCACTCAATATCCTAAACATATCTTATCACCATGGTGCCCTTTCAATCCTTTTGCAAGTTGTGTCAAGCTCTTTCTAGTGTGCATCAAACTCTTTCTTGCTTCTAATGTTTAGCAACTCTTACCCTATGATGGTGGCTCATCCTCGATAGTAGTGGATCTTGCTATGGTATTTTATAGCTTACTTCAGCACTTATGTAATATTTATGTTATTCTTATTCTCACTTGCACTTCTTGTAATGGTGCTACCTTACGTAGTCTTCTTGGACGTTGCAAGTTCATTCCTTTGTACTTAATATGTACTAAATATGGTGGCTTTGGCACTATATTGGGTGCCTTTAGATACATCAAAAGGATAGATATTGAGCCCGTGGATGGATCTATATTTTATTTTTTGAAGTTTCCACTTTAAAATTTGTAAAATATCCACTTAAATACTTAAATATGGGCTATATTATTACTTTGGAGGTTGCTCCTTAACCTTGATGTTTTGGCCCCTTATATATTATATTAATATTATTGTTGTAGTGTCTTTAGACACTCTATATTTTGCCCTTATTTCACTATGTAGAATGTGGTGCAATAATGTAAATGAATATACCTTGAATCACACCAAAAAAATGATACTTTATATTCTCTTTTTGAATCTTTCTTGCTTCTTTGATATGGCCACTTCCTTCTCCAATATTTAGAGGTTATATTAGTAATTTTTGGTGGCTTATCCTTACCACAAAATATTGAAATATATTTATGCTTAATAGTATCTTTTGACACTTCACTCTTATCCTATTTTGTGCACTTAAATTTTCTCCTTTGATAAACTCTTAATGCACTTTAAAAAACTTTAAGGATAACTAGTATAATGCACTAATAATAACTCCTTATTGCTCTTTTAAATGAACTCTTAAAAGTACCTTGAAATATGCACTATAATCTATGCTAATATTTTCTTTGAATCTAATAGAGAATAGAAAGTTGATAATTGTATTTCTCTTGAAATATATCTAACTTCTATTTTTGATGTGCAGGTTTACACCTTACAATAAACCATCTTCTGCATTCCCTTGAAGACTTTAATATGTAACCTTCTCCTTGCAACTTTTAAACTCTAATATGGTGCTTAATGAAACTTAATAATGAACTAAGTAACTAATGTTCAAGTAATGAACCTTTTGCACCAAAGTTGCTTACCTTAATGACCCTATAGATGATGGATATCTTAGTGATTAGATTCACCAAAATGTTGCCTTCTACTAGATGAAATTGCAGTTCTTTATTTCTGTCCAAAATAGCTCTTTAACTCACCAATTTAAAACTTTGAAAATACTTCTAACTTGCAGCCCAAAAATGTATTTTGGTGGCTTTAACTATCCTTTATGACGCTCTATTGAAATCTGAAAAGTAGCAGCTAGTAATACTGCCCTTATTGCTGCTTTATTATTGTCCTCAAATATGCAATTTTCATATTGTAAAGCAGCCAATTTCTCCTCTGAAGTGATGCCCTTGAATATCACAAATTTTGTAGGAAATTCCCCCAAATCATAGCTGATATTTTACTTCAAGAAACCTTCACTTTTCTACTATAAAATCAACAACTTTCTTTCTCTGAAATAGCCTTCAATGTCAATATTCAAAAATATTAGATTTGATGGATTCTTCCAAATCCTTTCTCCTTCAGCCTCCTTGTTGAATTTTTATTTTAATATTGTCCTATCTAATGGCCTTCTTCTCAATATTTTGACTATTTTGAGTTTTTCATTATTATCCTCGAAATTTGGAAAACTCCTTGCCAAATTCTTCACCTTTTTGGCGTGTTGTTGGATGGTGATAATTATCCCAAATTTTCTTTATCAGAAACTTCTCCTTGAGTTATCCTCAAATCTTATCCAATGGAATTATTCAAGTATCTTTCAATGAAGCTTTCCTAGCCTTCTCCTTGTTTCTTATTTCAAGTAGCTTGAAGCCTTCTCCTATGGCCTTATAAATTTTTGTACCTTATTTAGTATTCTCAATGAGATTTTTTCTTCAATCTTCAACCATGGATATTTTATAATGGGATATCCTCTTGGATGTCTAAAATTTGTTGCTTCTAGAATATGGAATATGACCTTTTTTATTCCTTCTCTATATCAATCTTCCATGAATTGGAAGTTCTTCAGTGAGACCTTCTATGGATATTTTTAGCTTCTTGAGTTGTTTTCTCTTCCTTATTCAATCTACTATCTACAATATTAAATCTTCAATGGATATCACCAACCTACAATCTTCTTTTAGAATCTACTTTGGAGTCTCTTCTTCTTCAATCTGCAATAAGGATTCTTTAATGTTTTTCTCTCTTCTACACTCTACAGGTTTGCAATCTTGCAATGAGATACTTTTCTTAGGCCTCCAAATCTTTGATATTTCATTTGTTGCTTCTGCTACTAGATTGATTTCAAACAATATATTCATCCTAGTTCTTTGTAGAATTTTTTTAAACATTATTTTAATCACTTTTTTTTGCAATGAAGTATTAGAAACTATAAAGGAAGAAAACTCTAAATCTTGAGATAATCAGTCTTCATTGGTTTATTTGTCAATCTAGTGGACTGAATGCTGAGTCCTAGTCTTCATGAGTTTTTATGCAACTCTATGGAAAGACTCCAGTCAAATGCATTTTTAAAAATTTTGAAAATGAGATTTCTAATTTCCTCTTAATCTCTTTTGTAGCTCTCCCTATTTCCTATTAATCTATTGTGTGTTGTGATACCAATGTTATCTTTTGAGGATGTATATTGAAGTAAATTCAACCACAAGATGTAAAATAAGTAAGCATGATAACTATATGATAATGTCACTATAATAAATAGGAAAAAATGAGATAGACCTTTGCAATAACTCAGTAATATACCATTAATGAAAGCTCATGAAAATATTACAATACACTATAATGGAAGAATTTAACACTCTAAAAATTTCAATGAAGAACTACATTGTACCTACTCATTACTATAATCTAAAGGCCTATATATAGGAACATATGTGCCTTGATCTTTACTCTTGTTTGAAATTTTGAGTAGTTTTGTTGTCATTGATTTCAAAAGAATATTGGTTTAATTTAATCATCATTAAGGACATCAAGTTGTTTTTCCAAAAGCAAGAAGGTCTTGGAAAGAAAAAGGATATAATATTTATTTTTAATATTATATGCCTAAAAAGGGTGCAAAGGATGAAGACCCAAGTAAGGATGATAATATTATAATATTGTGGGCCAAATATCAAGATAAAGAAAAACAAAGTTCAAATTGAGAAGAACCATGAGCAATTTACAAAAGGTTTAATTTAAATTAATAATGAAGGCAAAGGTTTTTAAATTTGATATTTAAAAATAAAATTCAAATTTTTAAATTTGAAATGGACCGACATGAAAAGTCAAAAGAGAATGTGCATTTATATAGGAAATAAATTCCATTTCCAAAAGTTTTGAATTAACACTTTCAAATGCAATAAAGATGATAATATCATGTGCTACATCCTAGGAAGAAGCAATAATTACATTTCAAAGATATTGGAGGGAAATGAGGCAATAAAGGCAACAAAGTGATTTGACATCCCATCGATGGCAGTAGCATAGGCAAAAGTTGGAAGAGTGGTAAGGTTTTCAAGGAGGATATCATGTTTTGATTCACGTGATCAATGTTTTGCATTAGGGATAAGGTTTTAGTTTGATTTTCTTGGTGGTTTTCATGAGGAGTCTTTTAGGACAACATGTTTCGTTTGTCTCATGTGGGCACCCAACCCACATGGTGGCCTAGCTTGAGCTAGGGTGTTGGGGAGTGCAAGGGCACGTGGTCAAATTCACCAAAAAAAAATTGTGGGCAGAATAAAATAAAAAGGTATGCTATTAAATTTTTATCCTCCAAGGTGTTGAAAATTGAATTGCTTAGATATTGTCATGAGTTCTATGTGTTTAGGGAGTTATAAGCTAAAGAAAAATTTAAATATTTTATTTTGAGTTTTGGTGATTGAAATTTATAAAGTATGGAGATTATAAGTTGTATAAGGGATATTCCTATGGATTTTATTTTAATAAAAATTTTGAATTAGATATTATGAGTTTGGAGATTATAAGGTGCACAAAAGGGTTTGTTATTTTGTATAGAAAAATAAATTTTAATAAAATTATTTTATGGAGATCTTGAGATAGGTTGTGGTAACCTAACCCTGGTGTTGGCAAAGAAAATTTGAGTGTGGTTAAGACAGGTTTTGAAGACATATCTCCATTAAAATAAAATGTATGGGTACATATTCCTTGTGAGTAAAATATTATTGGATTGGATGTTGTGAATGCTAAGTTGGAGTGAAAAGGATTGTTTGATAAGCATTGTTGAGTTTAATTTTGAGATATCCAATATTGATTGATGAAGGTTCTTTTGGAATAAAGGTTGATGCTAGAGACCTTGTTTGATAAGAATTGTTGGAAATATTGAGTGAGTCTTCATATCCATGATAACGATTTGTGAAATATCATGAGTATCATTGTTATGTGAAGTTTATTTGATAAGCATTGTTGAATAATATTTCATCGAGTTATTGGTTGAGTGGAGTTGATTGAGCTTATTGGAAGTGTTGGAGTGATAGTTCAAGTTATGTGCAATAAATTGTTCTTTATTTCTATATTGAGTTGAAGGAAATATAGAAAGTGATTAAGCATCTTTGTGAGTGAAACATATTGAGTCTCTAACAATTCTCTATATATTTTTGTGGAAAAATAAGGGATATATTGAAAGTGATTGAGTATTGTTGTGAGTTTGAAGCATATTGAGTCTCTAACAATTCTCATATATTTCTGTGGGATTAAACAAAAAAATTTGTGAAGCTTTTTTGTGTGATTGAAGAATTCTTATATGATAATATTGAGTTGAGTTGAATAAGATTTTGTGAAATATTGTGAGCTGATTTGAGTAAATCCTAGAGTGGAATTAAGGACTGAGTTGAATAATCTTTTGTGGAAGCTTACAATGCATATTTGAGGTAATTCTTGGAGAAGACTTGCTGGGCAAATTGAAAAAGTTTTTGTGAGGACTTATTGAGCATTTTTGAGGTAAGTCTTGGTAAAGAATTGTTGAGCAGATTGGACAAGTCTTTGTGAGGACTTGTTGAGTATATTTGAGGTAAGCCTTGGTGAAGACTTGTTGAGCATATTTGTCGAGTTCTAGATAGAACTTGTGTACAGATTTAAGGTAAGTCTTAGAGAAGACTTGAAATCAAATTTGATTGATTGATTTGTTCAAGCCTTGAGTTAAGGTTTGGGTAAATCTAGCAGATTTTATTTGTGATTGGATTAAGCTTTGTGTTAAGTCTTGAGGATATATTTGAGGATAGAGTTTGGTGTATACTTAAGGATAGTTTTGTGCCAAACTAGAGACATAGATTGAGCAAATTTGTTCTAGACCAAAGGAACTATTTTTAGTGTAGATCAAAGATAGATATTGAGAAAATTTATCCTAGACAGAAGTACTATGTTTAGTGTAGATCAGAGATAAATATTGAGTAGATTTATGCTATACTGAAGGACTATGTTTAGTGCATATCAGAGATATATGTTGAGAAAATTTGTTCTAGATCAAAGGACTATGTTTAGTACATATTTGAATAGAGTTGAAAGAAAGCTTTGGAGGTGATAGAGAAGAGGGAAGTAGTCTCTAGTGGATAGAGATCAATTAGCCAAGATAGTGAGGATAGGTTTTCTAAGTGAGGGCATAGGTATTTAGTGAATAGTGATACACAAGCCAGTGTAGTGAAGGTAGTAGTATTCTAGAGGATCACCAACCATATCAGAGGAGAAGGAGTTCTCCTATGGATAAAGATCCATAAAACAAATGAGGGGATTGGTGTTTCCTATAGATAGATATCTATGAACTTGATTAGTATATTGGTGTCTCCTTTGGACAAAGGTCCATAAACATTGTAATAGGGAAAGGATCCCCAAAATATTTGTTGAGAAAAATTTAGTGAAATATTTTCTCCATGGAGTAGCCCACATTAGGTGAACCATGTAAAATTGGTACCTCTATTGTACATGTTGTTTTGTACATTGATTTGATTACTATTGTTAATATTACCATTGATATATTGCATAATATTGTTTGGAAAAGAAAAGTAAAAAGTGGTCTTATACTATTCACCCCCCTCTCAGTATAAGCTTGTGTTCTTCAATTGGTATCAAAGTGGGTTCCTTTGAAAGAGTTTAATAGATTTAATGAAAATATTACAAGAACATAGATGGATTCTATGACCGGATCTTCAAGGAATTTAATACCATTGTTTTATGGAAATAATTATGCACTATGGAGCAAAAGTATGAAGTTTCATTTAATGGCACTTGGAAACGAGATATGGGAAGCAATTAAAAATGGATACACACCATCAACAACTCCACCTATAGTTAAATATGGTAAGCTTCTAGATCATCATAATTCAATAGAAATGGATAGAATTTTGAGAGGTTTGCATGAAACAAATTTTATAAAAGTTATGCATTGCACATCATCAAAGGAAATTTGGGATAATTTAAAAGGTATATATGAGGGAAACAAAAATGCAAAAAGGGTAAAGTTGAAAAAATTCAAGAGAATATTTGAAGAGCTAAATATGGAGGATGAAGAAAACATTGATGCATATCTACTTTGCATGGACAAGGTTGTTAATTCCATGCAAGGAATTGGACTTTAAGTTGAGGAAATAGATGTTTGTGATAAGATTTTAAGGTCACTTCCAAAAAGGTTTATTGAAAATATCTCAGCTATAGAAGAGGTAAAATATATTTAATTTATGACAAGATATGAATTACATGGCATACTCACAGCTTTTGAGATTAGAATAAAAGAGAAACCTATTCCCTAGAAGGAAGAGATTTTCAAAGTTACTAAGAAGATAAAGGGTAAGAAGTTAGATTCAAGCAGTGAGTCATCTAGTGATGAAGAAGTAAATTATGGTAGAAGGAACAAGGAATCAAGAAAATATAAAGGTACAAAATTAGTTAGATTTTTCAATTGTGGAAAATATGGTCACTATACATTTTATTGTCCAAAGACTAGAAATAGCAATGATGATGAAAAATAGGATTATAATAACAAGGAAATAGGAAAACATAGGTTTCAAAAGAAAAAAAGGGATGGAAAAGGCAAGCAAGGAAATATATTTTTCCAAATCCATAAGAAGAGTTTCTATGCAGATAAGGTAGGTAAGAGCTTAAGTGATAGTTATGAAAGCTCATCAGATAATGATAAATATGAAGTACTATTTCTAGCAAAATAAAATGACGATGTTAGAAAAAAGGCACCAATGATTCTCAAGTGTTTTATATGTGGTAACTTTGGTCATCTTGAAGATAGTTGTACAAGGAATGAATTCATATTTAGTGATGATGAATATGAAGATACACTTGAAGGACCAGAAGAAAGTTTACTTTTGGCAATAGAAGAAGAAGGAGGTGATCCTATTGAAGATAAATCATAAAGGAATGAAGATGATTCCAAAGGTAAAAAAATAGAGAAAGAATTAGAGAAAGGAGAAATTGATCTTGAGGGTGAGCTTATTCATACCCTTGATGCATTAAGGGAGGTAAGAAAGCAAAACTTAAAACTCAAGCTTAAATTTAAAGAATGTGATGAAGAGAAAGGAAGCTTTTAGAGGATCTAACTAACTCAATAGCTAAGACAATGAGATTCAAAGATAAGTTAGAAGCAAAGGTTTTAGAATCTAAAAGGTTAGAGCATGAGGTAGCTTTACTAAGGAAGGAAGTAAAATAGTCTAAGGACAAGTTACACAGGTTTGGGATAAGTTAAAAGAACTTGGATAAGATTATCAAGGTACAAAGATATTAGTCAAAAAAAATAGGACTTGGTTTTTAATAGGTGGAAATAAAACAAGGAAATGAGTCAATATCAAGCTCTAAATAAGAATAAGAAGTTTTAGAAGAAGATAGCGTAAGAAAGAGTGAGACTTCTGAGGATGATTTGGACAGTAGAAAGTTCGAAAAAGAATGGAGTAATGCACAAATGAGGAACATATGGAACATGAACCAACATTGGGTAAAATAAACTAAGATACCAATGGGGTAAAGGCAAGGTAGTTTCAATGGACGATGCTTCTCATGCCATAGGTTTGGGAACAAGGCTACACAGTGTAGGACACATGAAATATAGGAATATGGAAGTTTTAGAAACATAAAATTTATCAAGGGTATTTCTACTCTTGTAATTAGTTTGGTCAAAAGGCAATAAATTGCAAGGTTCATGACAAAAATGGACATGGCTTCACCAGGAGAAACCGCAAGATATTTGCACCTTTAAGGAATAACAACATTAAGTTTTATAAGTGCAATAATTATGGGAATACAACAAATTGGTATAGAGAAAAAATTCCAAAGACAAGCAGGAACAAGAATAGTCAGAGGAATCAAAAGGATCGATTGAGGAAGGTGTACAAAAGTAAATATCGGTGTATGTTGGGAGTAGAAATATTCCCACCCCAGAATTAATCACCTCAAGAGGAGGTGGGGGAGGGTCTAAGCTAAGATTCTCATTCTTAGCCCCAAGCCCCAAAGGTTGACCTATGCCATTGATGACAAATAGGGAGAGATTTGAGTTAGAGGGAGAGAATTCAATCAGGAGGAGCATTTTCTTAGGAAAGCAACTTTTAAAAAAGAAAAATGAATGGTAAAAATAAAGGGGTTGCCATCAATGAAAAAGGGGTAGATTGTTGGAAATTTTGAGTAGTTTTTTTATCATTCATGTCAAAATAATATTGGTTTAATTTCATCGTCATTAATGACATCAAGTGGTTTTTAAAAAAGCAAGAAGGTCTTGGAAAGGAATAGGATATAATATTTATTTTTAATATTATATGCCTAAAAAGGGCCCAAAGGATGAAGACCCAAGGAAGGATGATAATATTATAATATTTTATATTATAATATTGCGGGCCAAATATCAAGACAAATAAAAACAAAGTTAAAATTGAGAAGACCCATGAGCAATTTAAAAAAGGTTTAATTTAAATAAAATATTTTAATCTTTGATTAAAATTTTAATATAAATTATTAATGAGGGCAAAGGCTTTTAAATTTAATATTTAAAAACTAAATTCAAAATGGGCCGACATGAGAAGTCAAAAGATAATGTGCATTTATATAGGAAATAAATTTCATTTCCTAAAGTATTGAATTAACACCTTCGAATGCAAGAAAGAGGAGAATATTGAGTGCTGCATCCTAGGAAGAAGCAAGATTCGCATTTCAAAGAGATTGGAGGGAAACAAGGCAATAAAGGCAGCAAAGTGATTTGACATCCCACCGACAGTGGTAGCGCAGGTGGCAGTTGGGAGAGTGCTAATATTTGTGAGGAGGATATTGCAGTTCAATTCACATGATCAACATTTTGCATGAAGGAGATGGTTTTCGTTTTATTTTCTCGATGGTTTTCATGAGGAGTATTTTAGGAAAGTGTGAATTGTTTATCTCATGTGGGCACGCAACCCACTTGGTGGCCTAGCTTGAGCTAGGGTGTTGTGGAGTGCAAAGTCATGTGATCGAATTCACCGAAAACATTTTATGGGCAAAATAAAATAAAAAGTATGCTATTAAATTCTTACTCTCCAAGGTGTTGAAAATTGGATTGCTTAGAGATTATCATGAGTTTTAAGTGCTTAGGGAGTTATAAGGTAACAAAAAAATTAAAATATTTTATTTTGATTTTTGGTGATTGAAATTTATAAAGTGTGGAGATTATAAAGTGTATAAGGGAGAATGTTGTGCATTTTATTTTAATGAAATTATTGAGTTAGATATTATGATATTGGAGATTATAAGGTGTACAAAAGGGTTTGATATTTTGTATGGAAAAATTATTTTTGAGAAATTTATTTTGTGGAGATCTTGTGATAGGTTGTGATAACCTAACCCTAGTGTTGGCAAAGAAAATTTGAGTGTGGTTAAGATAGGTTTTGAAGACATACCTCCATAAAAATAAAAGGTATGGGTACATATTCCTTTTGAGTAAAGTATTGTTGGATTGGATGTTGGGAATGCTAAGTTGGAGTTAAAAGGGTTGCTTGATAATCATTATTGAGTTTGGTTTTGAGATAACTAATATTGATTGATGAAGGTTCTTCTAGAATAAAGGTTGATTCTAGAAACCTTGTTTGATAAGCATTGTTGGAAATATTGAGTGAGTCTTCATATGCATGATTAGAGTTTGTTAAATATCATGAGTATCATTGTTATGTGAAGTTTATTTGATAAGCATTTTTGAATAATATTTCATGGAGTAATTGGTTGAGTGGAGTTGATTGAGCTTATTGGAAGTGTTGGAGTGATAGTTCAAGTTATGTGAAATAAATTGTTATTTATTTCTGGATTGAGTTGAAGGAAATATTGAAAGTGATTAAGCATCTTTGTGAGTGAAACATATTGAGTCTCTAACCATTCTCTATACATTTTTGTGGAAAAACAAGGGAGATATTGAAAATGATTTAGCATTTTTGTGAGTGTGAAGAATATTGAGTCTCTAAAAATTCTCATATGTTTCTGTTAGATTAAACAAGAATCTATGTGAAGCTTGTTTGTGTGATTGAAGAATTTTTTGTGATAATATTGAGTTGAGTTGAATAAGATTTTGTGAAATATTGTGAGCTGATTTGAGTAAGTCCTAAAGTGGACTTAAGGACTGAGTTGAGTAATATTTTGTGGAAGCTTACAATGCAGATTTGAGGTAAGTCTTGGTGAAGACTTGTTGAGTAAATTGGACAATTTCTAGTGAGGACTTATTGAGTAGATTTGAGGTAAGTCTTGGTAAAGACTTGTTGAGCAGATTGGACAAGTATTGGTGAGGAATTATTGAGTAAATTTGAGGCAAGTCTTGGTGAAGACTTGTTGAGCATATTGGTCAAGTTCTAGATAGAACTTGTGGAAAAATTTAAGGTAAGTCTTAGAGAAGACTTGAGAGAAGAGTGATTGATTTATTTGTTCAAACATTGAGTTAAGGTTTGGGGAAAATCTAGTAGATTTTATTTGTGATTGGATTAATATTTGTGTTAAGGCTTGAGGACAGATTTGTAGATAGATTTTGGTTTATATTTAAGGATAGGTTTATGCCAGAATAGAGACATAGATTGAGAAAATTTATTTAGACCAAAGGATCTATGTTTAGTATAGATCAAAGATAGATATTGAGCAAATTTGTGCTAGACTGAAGGAATGTGTTTAGTGTAGATCAAAGACAAATATTTAGTAGATTTATGCTAGACTTAAGGACTATGTTTAGTGCAGATCATAGATAGATATTGAGCAATTTTTTTCTAGATCAAAGGATTGTGTTTAGTACATATTTGAATAGATTTGAGAGCAAGCCTTGTAGGTGACAGAGAAGAGGGCAGTAGTATCCAGTGGATAAAGATCCATTAGCTAGGATAGTGAGGATAGGTCTTCTAAGTAAGGGCAAAGGTCTTCAGTGGATAGGGATCCAAAAGCCAGTGCAATGAAGACAATAGTCTTCTAGAGGGTCACCAACTAGAGCAGAGAAGGAGTTCTCCTATGGATAGAGATACACAAACTACTTGAGGGGATTGGTGTCTCCTGTGGATAGATATCCATCAACTTGATTAGGATATTGGAGTCTATTTTGGATAGAGGTCTATAAAAATTGAAATAGGGAAAGGATTACCAAAATATTTTTTGAGAATATTTTAGTGAAAGAGATTCTCCGTGGAGTAGCCCACATTGGGCGAACCACGTTAAATTGGTGTCTCTATTGTGTGTGGTGGTTTATGCATTGCTTTTATTACTATTTTTAATATTACCATTGATATATTGTATAATATTTTTTGGGAAAGGAAAGTAAAAAGTGGTATTATATTGTTAACCGCCCCTCTCAATATAAGCTTGTGTTCTTCAACTCTACCCATGACTCTTCCTCTACCTATCCCATAAATCATAACATGTGGACTATATGCATATTGACATCATTGAATATTCTAAAGCTTATGCATTTATTAATTTCTTGAAGTAAATACTCAAACCTTACTCTAATGTAAACTCCTACTCTAGTTGTGTACCCAAGGTGGTACATTGACATGTATCAAATAATGTAATATACTCCCACAACTTTATCACCCTTTATCCTATTCTTTTCTCACCACCATATTCACTTTATACTAGTACATTTATTACTATTCATACACATTCTTCACATGTCACGCCTTACTTGAATCATCCCTTTTCATTTTCTACCATCTTCTTGACTTTGTAGCCCAATAGAAAGGCCAACCCAATCCTCCCTTTTCAAAAAAATTGTAGTTATAAGAAGAATTATGCATAATTAATTCTCTTAGTATCATAATGATAAAAGTGGATGTCAAAATTCTTCATGATGACACCATAGGATGCTTTGACATGTGTAAGTTGAATACATGTGGTGCTCATAAAGAGAATTTCAAAAGGTAGACATCATGTAAAGTTGATAGTCATATGTTGTGGTAACAAGATGATGAAGGTAAGGATGTTATACATTAATGCGAATATCATGGCATCAAGCTATGATTGGTTGAATACATAGAGTAAATAAAGGAACTATGATTATAATACAAGAAATAAGATCCAAAGAATTAGTGCCACCTTTGACAAAATCTAGTTCAATTCATGATATAGCTATCATCAACTTCAAAAAAGGGCTATAAAATATTTTTAGGGTAATCTAATGTATGAAGTTTTTCTTGATAGCTCTAGGAAATTATGAATATAGTACAAGCAGTAAATAAGTACATGAAATTCAACAACCTAGAGGATATTAACCTATGTAATTGTTTAAGGAAGAAAGTAGTTAAATGAGGATAATATTCAAGCACTTAAAATATGTACCTAATGCAATTTACATGGGTGAACATTCACCTTATGTGACTACTCTATATCTAAAATAATATTCAATTGTAGTAGAATATGCTCTTGATATTTTAATTCTTGCTTGAGGTGCCTACACATAGGCATATCTATCTTCTCTTCTTTATTTCCTCTTTCTCATACCCACCTTGCTTTCCTGAATCTACCACCTGTATGGTTGTATATCTCACCACCATCATCAATCCCTTCATTTTCTAGGATCTTTTCCCTTTTACTATTTTATCATCTGCTTCCCATTTTTTTTGCAACCTTTGCCTCCCCAACCATACCTATGACCTAAAATATCCCATAAACCTCAACCATGTCTTCCTATGGTACTTTTATTCCTTTGAATATGATAATACACCACTCATTTTCTAGGAAAATTGGATTAATTTTGCATGTAGGTATGTTTTAACATATGTTTTAGAAACCCTATTGCAGTTATATAAGCCATTAACCTCCCTTAAATCTCCATTTTTTCTATTTTAATTTCAATTTTTGAAATTATTCTATTTCTCTTAAATATGAATTTTGTTTCCTTCCTTTCCCCTATCCACTTATCTTCTAGATCCATTTCATTTTAAAGTATCTATTATTCCATACTTCAAGCATACTAGGTTCTTAATTTTACAAGAAAAAATCCCTAGAAGTTTCCAAGAATTTAGGTAATTTTCATCACCAACATCCACAATGCGGTCTTATTCAATCCATGTAGTTATTTTTCTAAGGCAATAGTACAATAAATTGTATGCATTAGCTCAAAAGGTAATCGTATCAACATAATATGAAGTACCCTTGGTAGATTTAGAGATAAAATCATGGCACAAAGCAAGCCAAAATATCACAAAACAATAACAAAAGCATAAATGTATGGTCAAGTGCAAGATTAGGCAAGGAAGATAACAAAACATTAAGCAAAGGCTTGCCACACTAAAATAAAATCTAAGGCAATGAAATCTAAAAAGCAAAAAGAAAAAGACTTGGAAATTTAGCTAAGTATGAAATATAACAAGATATTTATAATGTTGATGTTAGTAAAGATACAATAAAATTTTGGCATCCAACATTCTCAAAAGAAGAATTTTATGAATCATGTCAAGGCCCCATTTTCCAGCATTCGACATCTAACATTGAAGAAAAATTGAAGCTAAATATTGAGATATGTTAGATAGACAATGATACTAATGTCATGAAGGTATCATTAAAAATCCAATGCAATATAAAAGAAAGGCCTAGATATTCTAAGGTATTGGGTTCAAAATTTACCATTTGACACCATCCTTTGAAAATTATTCAAAGACATTGAACTTTGGAGGTGATGATTTCATCATTAGAAGCATAAATATTTATCAACCCAAAATAAATGTAAGTTGCAAAATAAATCCAAAGAATGAGACTCAACAACAAAAAACTAAGGTTCATGTGAAAAGGCGTGGTGTTTGGCACTATGCATAAGTACATGAGATTGTTAAACTCTTCAAGTAATGATGTAATCAAGATATATATCTGGAATCCAACAAGAAAGAATACATTGTCTAACATGAAGAAATGAGATATGAATCAACACGTTTCCAAGATAAACTATCTGATAGTAAGAAATATACCCTCATTGTACTATATTTTGTAAAAAGGATTCAAAATAATCCTAATGAGTAAATTCATGCATGCCAATTAACCATAAAGCATCATTGTTTTTAGATGATATCAATAGCTAAAGCCTCCTCCATCACATACCTACCCTTTATCAACTAGATAAGCATAACAAAAAGGAGTGAATCATCATCATATGGTTAGAATCCATTGATGGAGCATGCAAGTTAGATTCATAAAATAAATCCATATTGAACACATTAGTAAAATGTTATTGAAGCAGTTAAGTAGAGATGATTTGAGTTTGATAACTACTTCCCTCACCTATATTTATAATCTTATAGTTTATTTTGAATGTAATCATTATAGGTTAACTAAATGCATTGTAAAACTATATACTTGAATGCAATCCATTCAAATGGTTGGCTCTATAGCATTTATAATTACATAATTGTGTGATGGCTATGTTATATACCTTTTGAATGAATATTAGATTGTTTTTTGGCCTCTTCCTCAACTTACTACAGAACATGTATGTATGTAAACTAATTAATTACACAATTTTGTTAAATCTATATGAATGGTTTATTCTATTACCATCATTCTACTTTATGGATTTCTCACAATATTTTTTGTTCATTAGTTACTATAATTCTTTATAATACTTAGTGCTTATTATGATTAAATGCTTTGTAATAAGAAAATTAAGCTAGTCTATGAGGAAGTTTAGTTTAGTTAAGAGTGTGAGACTCTCATACTTTGTGTCTCTACATATTGCTAAATCCATGTCATTTTAATATGAGCTTCTAAATATATGCAGCCCTTACTTTAGATTATACCCTCCAATTTTTATTAGTTTATCTATGACCATAGAAACCAAGTTGTTGTTGGGGTTGACTCAAAAACATCTATTTATAGGCCATCCAATCTTGGTCAAGGTATTCAGGGTGCAACTCATCACTTAGGAAGATTTTTTACCAAGAGGTCTTAGTCTCATTATATTTAAATTCTTTTACATGAGTCTATGTTTGAGGAGTCTAACCATCACATTTTTTATGTCACACCTGAAAGTAAACTAGAGGAGGAAATTTTTTTATCAAGATTAAGATTTTTTTGTGATTCCAAAATAATAGGAATCATATGAACCATTAGTTTCAACATGTGAAAAATTGGGGATACATTAGCAAGGATAATATTCAAACATTCTACACCATCTTTCTTTTTTCCAAGAGAAGATGCAATATCTTCCATCAAAGCCTTGAATCTTGTAATTAAGTCCTCAATGTTATCAATGTAAAATAGATTAAGATAAGAAATCTCTAGTTACAAGAAACTTACATCAATAGTATTAAAATTTCTAATATTTTAATGTAGCTTTGATAATACATTTATAGGATCATTCTTTTCTTTGATATAGAAAATCAACTCTAGTTTAGTTAGTAAGAAAAATACACTTGGAATCTCTTTTACCTTTTGGTAATAAGCTTTATCATCAAGAATAGTTTCCTTATCATATTGAAATATGCATCAAGGTTGTTATTGTAGTAGGTTTAGCATTTGCATTGGTGAATAACAAGGGCTTTTTGATCCATATTATATAATCTAATTATCACCTAACACTACATCAAGTCCATATACTAATACCACCAATGCATAGAGCTAAAAAATATGCGATTTTAAAAATGGGATCAAAATGCTTCTATATGCAATAGCTATAGCTTCTAGAATATTTTCCCTAATGAACCCAAAAATATTAAAAAATCAAGGCTCTAACCTTAGGTATGCAAGCACCAATCTCAACTAGACACTTGGTAAGCTCCAATTTACTAGAATAATCCAATTATTTTTTGCCACCTATGCTACTCTTATCTTCCTAGTTGTTGATACTTGCACAAGTTTTATTGACTGAGCACACACATACATATCAGATATATTTTTATATATGGACATACGAAGTTCCACATCAATCACCATTTTAGCCAAGGGGTTGGTATAATATAAATATGTTAAAAATTTCCTAAATGAGGTTTGAAATTCAACCTTTTGTTTTCTAGAAGCCTTGGTGTAACTAAGGCACCAAGCCTCCTATTGATGAGGAAAACCCAATGCATGACCTTTGACATCCAAATTATGCTCAATGGAAAAATGTAATCCAATATTTGACCCTATGACTTTGCAATCCTAAACATGCTTTAGAAGGTAATATTACCATAAAAACACAATATCCAAGTACTATAGAACCATTGATAATATCATAGATACTATCATGTGGATTGTTTTTTACTGTAAAATATCACTGTGATGATTCAAACTCATAGCATTCATTCTTCTATTCTCCTACAATTTTTTGACTAGTTGCTAATTCAAACAATCAACTAGAAATATACAAGCACCATAGACTATTTACCCCTACCTCTTTCCCATCCATACAAAGTCAAGCCATATGGGGAATAAAACACTAAATACTCCAAAATAAAAGCTCCTAGAATATATCACAAATTCACTACATCTCCACTTTGATGCTAGTAGACCTAGCATGACCATCTATGAAGGGCCTTCTAGAAATTCCTAATGAATATGGTGTGATCTATGAGATGCTTTTGGAATTAGTTTTCAATTTTAAATTAAAAAATGTCATTTTTCTCAAATTTATTGTGTTCTTCAAAGGAAGTGATCGAACAAAACATTGATTTGATTTGAATACCTAGAGGAAGAATCATAGGAACTTCAATCACAATGGAATAAAAAACTAGTAAAAAAATTCAAAGTTACTAGAAATAGTGGAAGAGAAAAATTTATCTGATAGTTTACAATAAGGATTGTAGGATATAAAAGTACTTTCTATGTGACAAAGCAATGCTAATATACACCCTCTTTGATATCATTTTATAATTCATAATAATTTCTAGAAATGAACAAAAGTAATAACATTCATACAAATATTATAAAGTAAAGCAAAAAGGAGTGAAGAAGAATATGGTAGTGGTCATAGACACCATAAATAATCCCTATCCATAGACTATATTGTATGATACTTTGATAAGAAATGATAAGCATGAGGAGGGCATTTATAGCAATACCAAAATCCTTAATTATATCATAATTTTTAACCTAAGCCAAGATAACAAGTGGGATCTAGGTTAATTATGAATACTAAGTGATGTTTAACCATAACAAGGTTAACCATGGTTCATTATGTTTACATTAAAAATATTATAAAATAGTAAGTACATTGTATAGTGAAATACCCTTAGGCCTATACAATAGATCGTATAATGTTGAATCTTACCAATAAATCATAACACAAATTCAATAGGAATATATAGTAAGGTCAATTAAGAGAAACATTTTCAAAGGGATAAGAATAATTATCCTTAAGCTTAATTCAAGCAAAATGGTAGGATATGTATTATTATCCTCCATATAAAATTATTTTAGTAACTCAAATGAATAGTAGGGTCGAGACACCAAATTTTCTAAAGAGGGTTAAGTAATTTAGATGCCCAAAATTTAATGTGGACCCAAATATATCATTGTAAAATATTGATAAGACTATTAGTTTAGATCCTAAATCATAAATTAAGATACCATCACAATAATTATATTATTTTATGAACATAAATGATCAAAATAATAAATTTGGTCAAAGTCTTCATATGTAAAATTGGTTCACATTTGACGAAATAGCCAATTTGGTCAATGTGTTCAAACTTGATACAATTTCACATGTGAGAGTGTTTTGATTAGTGTGTTTACCTATGATATTATTTACATGTGATTGAATAGTAAATTTAATAAATAAGATCATATGAGATATTTTTTTGATCAATATATTCACATATGACATTGTTTCACATGTGATCAAATAGTCAATTTGTTTAATGTGT
Organism: Wollemia nobilis; assembly: GCA_028583015.1. NCBI lineage: Eukaryota > Viridiplantae > Streptophyta > Pinopsida > Araucariales > Araucariaceae > Wollemia > Wollemia nobilis. The sequence goes on along the minus strand of JAQPPZ010017209.1, from coordinate 8,726,047 downwards.
TCACATGAGATAATTATTCAATATGTTCACATGTAGAAATATTTTGGTCAATGTCTTCACATGTGATACTATTTCATATATTATCAATAATATTTTAGAAGTGGTTAAATATCCAATTTAGTCAATGTGTTCATATGTGACATTCTTTTCACTATGTTCACATGTGTTATTGTTTCACACTTGATAATTTTTATATATAGGGGATTATAAAAGTAACTAGGAATAATGTAGAGCATAGAGTTCTAGTCAATGGATATCTACATAGATACCCATTGTAAAATTATTTGAGATCCATAAAATATCATTTCTATTTTAGCCATGTTTTTCTATTTATAACATAAAACTTCATAAATTTTATGTTATCACATTTAAATTTTCCAATATAATTTAGATTAGTGATATAAGAGCAATTTTTATCCTAAATATACCCTCAAATATGACTAGAATATAAGGTTAGTTTACAAACCATAGACTCATTATACTACCTCTATGAATGACAAAAGCACACATAGATGTCAACCTCAATGTTTGATGATAATTCCTCTAACCCAATAATGTTTTGGTTGAGTAAACCTTGCAACATTAGGAATCCAATATGATGGCTTAGTTTGTGTAACTTATATAAAATATCCCAAGTGTTTCACTAAAATAATGGATGTTTAATAGCCCTTTTGTATATAATATGGAGGTGAACTCCAATATCCTAAAATTTAAAAGGAAGACTTATATTGATGTTATTGTTGATTTTGTAATTTGATTCATGGACAACAACCAACATTGTGTGATGTATTGGATAGGCCTAAGGACATATCATTATGAAATGTATTTAATATTTTATTAGGTAATCCCAATGGGTTGTGGTTAACCTTGTTTTGATTAAAAATTATTTAATATTTGTAATTAACCTAAATCTTACTTATTGTGTCAACTTAGGTTAAACTTTATGATGTAAATAGGGTTTTTTGTATTACTATAAATACCCCTTCACACTCGTCATTTATCATGGGAGTGTTGTGTAATATAATCTATGCATAGTGATTATTTATGGTTCTTATGGAAACCCATCATATTTATCTCATTCTTCTATCCTTTTATTATTTCTATATAAGTTTTGAGTGGATGATTTTCTTCTGTTCATTTATGGGAAATATTGTGAATTCCAACATGGTATTAGAGAGGGTATGGATCAATGTTGCTTGGTCATGTAAAAAGTATTCTTAGTGCTGATTTTATTTTAAAATTTAGGGAAATATATTTAAAAATTAATAGGTTTTTAGCATAAGTAGTAAATAAGTATTTATCTTACATATTTTTCATCAATAATTATTCCTTTTTTGATATTTTCATCTCTTCATTTCTTTTATTTTTCCTATTATGGAAGACTTGATTATTTGAATTTAATTTTTCTCTAGATTCTTGTCCTTTTGAATAGCTATGGCATTCAAAAGGCAACACTAGTAGTAATTTTTAAATTCAAAATTTTAAAATTTTGCATGTATATGATATTTGTGTTGCTTGCGTGCTATTATATAAATTTGGTGGTAGTTTTTGGGTGTATTAGATACCATCTATGGGAGGTGATAGCTCGAATAGAATGGTTTATGATAATGCATATGATAAAAGAGGTCAAAGTTTTAAACCATTCATATCATGTTTATTATTTTTTGGAAGTATACTCTAAGACATATGAATGTCTATCATCCTTTTGACCCATTGAACAAGTTGCTTCAATGGCTAGCTTAGTTTTATTTGTGAATTGAGCTAGAGAAGAAAATTGGCAACCTCCTCCTGAGGATTTTGGAAAAGTTAATACTGATGGAGCCTCTAGAGGGGACCCTGGAAAAGCCAGTGTGTGAGGAATTGGTAGACTTTCAAATGGCTCCCTAGTTTTTACTTTTGCTAAGAATTTGGGTATTCTTTCAAATAACCTTGCTGAGGGGTATGGTATCCTCAGAGGCCTTCAGGAGGCTACTAAGGTTAGATGGGAAAAGGTGTTAGTTGAATCTGACTCTCAACTTATGATTAATCTCTTGAAGACTCCTTCTAAGAATCATAAGGTGGATTGGAGAATAAAAAAGAATTATTAAGAAGATTCAATTAATCCGGATGGAATTTTTGAAAGTTGATTACAATCATGTGGTTAGAGATCAAAACAAGAGTGATGATGATTTAGCTAATTGGGCTTTGGACAAAGGTGATCTTACTTGTTATGGCCACCCTCCTATATGGTGGGCTTATCAAATTAGGGAAGCTCTTCTTTCTATCATTTATTTGGATGGATCCAGTTCTGAAGGTACCTAGTTTCTTCTTGGTTTTTTTTGCTTCTCTTTGGTTCATTCAGTTTTTTTTAGTCCCCTAGCTCATTCTATTCTTTATTTTGTTTCCTCTGTTGATTCTTGCCTTAATAGTCTTATGGTCTATATAGGTCATTTTATGTTCAATTTTTTTTTTGTTTTTTGTTTTTTGTTTTTTTTTTTAAGGTGGGTGGGTTCTTTTGTTTTGTTTTTTTTTGTGTTCTTTGTGTTTTTTTTCGGTGTTCATGTGTTTTTGTTCTTTTGTGTTTTTTTTTTAATGTTTTTTGTATTTTTCTTGTGTTTTTTTTTGTTTTTGTTATTGGGTTTCTCTTTGTTTGTGTTAATTCGTGTTTTTATGTGTGAGTGTTTTCTATGTTTTTTGTTTTTGTTTATTGTTCGTTTTTTATTGTTTTTATTTTTATTTTTATTTTTTAATTTTTTAATTTTTTTAATTTTTTAGGTTTTGGTTGTGTTTCTTTTTCATGTTTTTTTTTGGGTTATGTCTTTGTAGTGTTATGTTGTTTTTGTCTTGTTTGTATATTTTTATGTGGTTTTTGTATTTTTTATGTGGTTTGTGTTGTGGTTTCTTTTATCTTATTATGCGTGTTTGGTTTCTCCTTGAGTATGTCAAAGGTGGTAGGCCAGGGTCCGAGTCCTGGGCATTTTTTGTGGAATGGATACCTATGCATCCCTTGGTATTACCCGAAAGTGGCATCCCTTTTGGGATGTTTTCCACAAAAAAAAAAAAAATTGAGGTAGAGGTGTTCCATATAATTCATGTGAACACCATATTTGGCAAAAATACATAGCTTGACTAACTACCTTCATAGAGGTTTTATCAAACTCTACACTATTAATGGGATATATTTACTGGTTAGTAGATGGTTGTTAGGCATTAAATATCATCGTTTGAAGTCCCTTCCAATTGCTTGTTTCTTTCAAGTTGTAGGGAGGAGTATTGTTAAAAAATTAAACATGAACTTTTGTACTCAAATATAGTTAAGGAATAGTGGTTAGCATGTACACTTTATATTTGAGATGATCAGATTTTTAATCATACATTATAAAGAAAATGGAAAAAAATAAGGTTTTTTGCCAATATGGTGGATTTGGCACCTCAAGGCATCACATCACATATTGTTTACCTATTTAAAGTCATTGAATCAATAAAATGTAATCAAGTAGAAGTGATGTAGAAACTCTAAAGGGATGAGATGGAAAAAGTATATTGGAGTGTTCTAGTGAATTAGGACTTGCAAAGTGGCAAGTCAAAATTGGTTCTTGTTTTTCTAAGGTTAGAGATATTTTTATATATAGGCACAAAGAGAGATAGATAGAGAGAGATAAATCATATAATAGAGTAGGAACCTTCTATTAAACTATCATGAATAATAATATTGGAAATACTAGGATGATATACCAATGTGCCAAAGCTATCTACAGATTTATTCTTGTTCTGTTATATTAGATCAAACCAATCAATGTTTAACAAAATATCATTCTTTTAGGTAGTTTTAATAGTTTAAATATATATTAAATGATATTATAATTTTTTTAACTTTACCTTTAACTCATGCTTTTCCTAAGTACTATATATTTGAGTCTTTATACTATACCCTTCAGGTTTATGCATAAGGGGTCAGCTCCAAAATGTATTTATAAAAATTTGGCGAATCAGTTTCAAAATCCAGGTGAATAGTGTCAAAACACATGTAGAAGGTTAACTATTATTAGGGGTAATTTTGGAAATTTAAACTTAAAATGGTCAAACTATTATATAATTGGGGAAAATCGACCCCCCCAAAAAAATTCCACCCATAAATTTTTGGCTAATGGGCCTTGGTCAAGGGTCTCAAATATTAGCCAATTCCAAATTTCAAAAAGCCTAATTTTAGCCAATTGGCTAAAAATAGCCGCTATGCATAACCTTGATACCCTTTAATATTTATTTATTAAATATGTAATAAAATGACTATTTATTTTATTAGCTATAGTTTTTGATGATTTGAAATGAATTACAATCAAAAGAACAAATAATCCATATATTTGTATTTTTTCCTTTAATAGATTGCATAATTATATTATAAAGTAGGATACCATTATCATCATTAATTCCAATTACCTCATGATTTTCATAATCTTAATTACTTTGACTTATCATGTGATTTAATGGATAACCTTAATCTTACCTTTTTCCATTATAAATCCCTAAAGTTTCAAGTTATAATTGATTTGTTGGTTGATTTATTTATCGATGATGTGGAAATAGTGAATGATAATATTTTTTAATTGAAAGTATCATCCTTATGAATACTTATATTTTAAAATATCCTCCATACTATGGTATCATCACATTTTTTCTTCAATAAAAATTTTAAAATGATACTTCGTAGTAGAAGAATATTATTCATATATTTAATTATAAGTAGGTAAATATATGAGGTATTCTTTATTGCTTGTTCTTTCATGGGATACTTATGTATTTTATTGATAAGATTGAATCTTATATTCTCCATGAGAATGTTCATAGTATTCTTTGTGATGATAATTTGCTTTTCATGCTAATACATGCAAGTGTGGGATGCCAAAAGGTGCATTGGGGTGCTGGCCCATTATATGTTCTTTCAAGGGTTGTCCACACTTGGATGGGAGTGAGCTGCTGCTAATCCATTATTTTAGGACTATGCTTTTGTATGCAGTGTTTTATCTTTGGTGGGAAATTTTTGGGTTCACCAAGGGTTTATATATTCACTAATCTAGTTTGTTTTGTTCAATTTGGAATTACACCTAGGTTTCAATCTATCCTAATAAACTAATGCAAGGTGTGATGATGTAATGCAATATGAGTACAAATATAAACGATATTTTATATGTGATTTAACCTTCGATGAGTGCTATCTATGCTATGAAAATAGTATTTTATTATTTTAATTTTAATGTTGGAAACAAGGGTACAAGAAGGATGCAAACACACATATTATCCTAATGCAAACTACATGTAATTAGAATTGAATGCCTAATAAAATGAAACAAATGACTATACTAGAGTTATTTTTTGTCTTCCTTTCTTATATGTTTGTTAAAAAGAGGAATAACAAGCAAATAATAAGTAAATAACCTATGCCATGAACTAAAAATTAAAGGATCAAAAGTACCTACCTATTTTAGTGTTGGGAAAATACTACATATAGTATATTCATAAAACACTTGCAAAATATATAGAAAAGAAAATGGATTATGATTTGGGGGTATATCAAACAATAAGAATCATGCACCTTCCTAATGGGCATAGTCAAACCCCTTGTTTATAAGAAAAAGTAGAATGATTTTCGTTGGAAGTGGATTTTGAATGACTTGTGGTGAATACATCAACTGGAAGTGCTATAGCTAGAAAATTCATTAATATGGCATAATTAAATAGATAATAGATAGATCAAAAATCAAATATTAATTATACTATTAAAATGATGCACAAGTATGGGTCTAATTAATTTGGATGCTAACATGAGTAAAAAACTAAGTATTTCTTAGATGTATGGTGAATACACCGCTTGTATTGGTCACAACTGACATATTCAATATCAAGAATAGAAAAGATAAAATGAAATTAATCCTATAAAAATTGGAATGCAACTATCCATAGCAAATATGCCATCTAAATCAGGTATAGGCGGAAAATTCATTTTATCTAAAATAAAAATAAAATATATGACTTTGAGGGGGTTGTGAATGCCTTTTGCTAGTGTTGTGGGGCCTCTTGATAATTGGTCTCTATTGTACAAACCTCCTAGGATGCTTATAAAACTAAAAAAGAATATTTTTTAATAATATAATGGTATTATATATGGATAATAGAAATATAGATATGCATGTAATAGGATTAAACTATGCAACAATTTGTAAACGTTAAACAAAGTAACAATGCTTAAAAGAAATATGTCACTGAGTAGTAAATAAGAGATGCCCCTTTTCCTTCCTCTGAATCCCAAATTATTTGACTTTGTAAAAATATTTTGTAGCAATTTTTATGCTTTATTTTGTTTTATTTTTGGTAGAGTTTTGGTGCTAGAAATTAGTCATTGTAAATCCTACCCTAAGGGGTCAATTTATAGAAATTGGCTATCCTAGGGTTTCCCAAGTTGGAGGGGCAAGATGGCTAGTATGCAAACTGGGTTGACTAGTGGTAGGGATGATCAACTATTGATTACAACCTGCAATCTACTACCCATTTATTTTGGATCAATATTTGGGTAATTTTGAAGAGTGGAAGGATATCTACAACTTTCTCTACCTACATGTCAATTGCCTACAATGGTATAATGGTGGACATGTAGGATTTGTGTCCTACCTAACTAATAGAAGCACAATTTAAGTTTTTATTTTTATGACATGAATACCTCATTTACATTAATATGATTTGAGCATATTTAAAATTGGGTGTATTCATAAATTTAACCGTTAGAGGTTAAATCTAGCAGAGGGCTATGGATTTTGAACAAGTTACAAATATACCAAAGAGAAAGCATATTCATTTTTTGACAAATTTTCTCTAAGGTGGTAGATTTACCACTATTGGGTTTTATCTACAAATTTTGAAGTTGACTTAATTGCTATGGTTAATTTTCTCCTTTTGTGGGTTTGCATCAAGAATCAATGTAAAATGGGTGATCTAATTTTAGGCATATACATTTTCTTCTTTTTGATGGATTTAAAATTTTAATAAATTCATCAAAAATGCTTGTAGATGATTTGATTTTTAGAGAGAAATTATGAATAGGTTTTGATTAGTCAATATGGAGGAAAACGTATCGAGAAATTATTTCCAATAGGAGTGAATATTTTTACAATATTTCATTAGATAATTTTCTTGTTAGGATTTATGTATGGTTTTAAATTGATTCTTACCCCTAGTTTGGGTGTCCCTTCAATTTTTTAATCAAAAAATTAAACTCATGAAGGAACTCAAATGGGATAGGTGAAAAGTGACTAGAGAAATATTTACGTAAATCAGAGTAAAAGAGGGTAAAGAGAACAAGTAAATATCATTTTCACCACACATGGAAGAGGACGAAGGGATATAGAGAAAAATTTAGGGTTTGTAAAATGGCTTAGTAGGGATTATAAACATATATATTGTACCTAGTGCATGGTGGAATAGGCCCAGGTAGGACCTCGAGATAGGTATGAACCTTTTTTTGTCCATTAGTTTTTTTTTCTCTTTTTCAATTTGGGTTGTTGTGGTTAGCATAGTTGCTCTATGTGGTGTGAATACACCATATAAAATACACTGAGTGAGGTGTATTCAAAATTATTGTGGGTAGGCATATTCATGTTTAGATAGTAATTTTGCTAAAAGATAAGGTTTGAAAATTTTATAAATTTTTATAGAGAAATTCTACCTCAGTTATTGTGTTTCTAGGAGTAGGTGTTAGATGTTTTAGAGTTTCAAGAGAAATTACCATGCTCTTTGTGATATATGATAACAAAAATGAAACCAAAAAATGAAAAATGCCATAGATGCAATGGGTCTAGGATATCTAGCAACAATACCCACAATTGAGATGGATCATGCACTTTTGACTAATCTTATGGAGAGGTGGCATTTAGAGTATGCCACATTATTTTTACAGATAGGAGAAATGATAGTGATGTTGGATAATGTTTGGAGGAGCCTTCAAATACCTATATAGGATGTTAAAATATCTATGAGTTGTAATCAAGCTTGATCCATATTAGGTATGACCCATGGATGATTGTTTAAGATAAGGTAATATGGAATTAAAATTATTGCCATGTATCAAGAAAAACTATAAGATTGGATTGAAACAACATTATGTGATATGGTTTCAAGCTTGTTGGTTGGAGATACAAGTAAAAGGTTGTTACGTTGAGGACTATTCAAGATTATAGCTTATATACAATAAGTATGTATAGTTTGGATGGGCCCCTTTCAATCAATATAGGCTATATCGGACTCTCCACCTTGTTGCCTATAAGTATGGGAAGAGTCTAGTTTATTTCCTCCTATATATTTAGGCATGGTATCATGCAATTAGATGATATGTTAGGTTACTTATAGTCCCAACTAACCCAAAATATGTGAAGTAGTTTTATATAGGATTGTGGCCACAAGATTGGTAAGAGAGCTTTCAAAAGGGTTATGATGGTAGCCTAAAGGGTTATTGATGACCTCCAATATGATTAGATAATGTTAATCCTTAGAGAGATGATGTAGGATGGGCTAAGGATGTTGTTGATCTAGATAGTGTATGGAGGATCAGAAGGCTATAAGAACCTCATGGGAATTTTGAGTTCTATCACCTAGATAGGGTTTTGAGGAATTTGAGCTTGTATAGAGGATCTCAATGATGGGATATTTTTTGTTCCAACGGGTTACTCAAGAGAGAGATAATTTGGTAATATTTTGGATCTTAAGAGTTTTGTTGAGGAGAATATGGATAATCCTCCAATTATATATCTTAGGATTGATGACATGGGGTTTTATCTAGGCTACATCTAATGGTACCATAAAATTTATCCTATATTGGTTACTCTAATGATGATGTAGCCATGGATGAGCCCTAAGTTGAGCAATATGACTCATTATCATGTCCATATGGCATGGGAGCGATTACAACAAAAATTGATATATACATATGCACAATTGTTAGCATTGATAATACCTCCTTTAGCTATGGATCATGAAACTAATGTAGCCATCAATATAATAGTAGGGGAGGTATCCCAGTAAGAGAGGGATGTTATGATGAGGAAGATGGATCTATTATAAGGATATTTAGATAAAACATTGGTAGCACAAGATAAAACTCTTATGGATAGGAACTAGGACATATCAAAGAGATATTAGTCTTGAATAGAGATATGTCATATGGGGATTACACAAGATGGTATCATAGCCAAAGCAACTATAGCTAGATCTGGGAGTAGTGATGTACCTATTAGAGTTTTTTCAGTTAGATATCTATGTTTTAGGTACAATACACTATAGAGGTGGTGAGGAGAATATATTATAGATAAACTTGCTATATATCAATTCCTCTAGATAAAATGCAATTATATCCTTCGAGGACTCAATCTCATTCTTGCTCTAGTATAATATCAATGAGATGACCTTTATAATAGTCTATTTAGTTTCCTCCCTAACCAATTGAGGGTCAATTAGAGACTTAGGCTAGTTATGTACTATTTTTAGATTTTATGAGTGGCAAAAGAAAATTAATTTTTTAATGAGATGTCTTAGCCAACTGATAGAATTTGAGAATACCAATTTTGGTAGATTGTGGTACACTAGGTCAATTTGAGAGTAAATGATATATATCAAATATTTATTGGTTCATAATTGTGTTTATATGATTTTGAGTTGATGTGATGTAAAAAAGTGTCTAAATTGTGTGGGAGAGTAAATATATACCATAATTTATATATGATGTTGCATGATAAATATTGTGTTTCTAGATGAGTAGGAATTTGATTTCAGAGTCATTCTAATTTAATAATTTTGTTTTGAAAATTTTCACACATTAAATATCTAATGAATATTCAATACATTTTCGTAAATAAATTATTTTCAAAGGATATTGTGAAATATATATATGATAAGGTTAATTTTACTTGATGAATAATATTTAGAATTAATTTAAAGGATAATGGATATGTGAAAGCATTATTTGAAAAACATTAAGAAACTATGTTGATGTTATGATCAAAGTCCAAAAAAAAATTCTTAAAATTGAAAGATGAATTGATTTTTAAATTTCAAGATGGGAGTTATGTTAAATGATGTTTAAAAAATACTCTTGATTTAATTTATCTTGAGTTAAAGGATAAAGAAGGATTCTCCACAAATTTATTTTATTTGTGAAAAAGAGTGATTAGAACTGTTAGAATTTGAGTATATTACATCATTTGGATAAAATTATGTAAATGTACCAAAGGTACATAGTTAGGACTTTTGATTAATTTATAAGAAATTTATCTAGTTACTTTAGGAACAAGCAACAGATGCACAAGTGTCAGTATGCATGTGTGTAAGGTATCTCATTGTACAACTATATGGACTGTTGTATAAGGAACCCTTCCTCCTATATGAAGGGGTCATGGCTCACCTTATTTTGCATCACTTCTACTTTAATTCAATAATATGTTCTATTGCTTTCATAGCTATATCATAGTGTAATGCAATTTTGCTAAAGCTATCAGTGGTATCAAATCTATGGTCATTCCTAGGGAGGAATAAGGAAAGTCATTGCTATAGGTTTCTGCAAAAGAGACGTGCATTTAAACCTATCACTTGTAAATTCCATTACTTTGAGATTGTGTGGAGATCTTGACAAGAATAAGGATATTGGAGAAGTTTCTGATAAGTAGAATATTTGGGACAATTATCGCCATCCAACAACAAGCCCAAAAAGAATAAGGTAGAAGACCATAAGGAGATCTACCAAGTATCTAGAAGATAAGAATGAGGTAATAAGTGTTAAAGAATATACATAACTGGAAAAAAGAGCTACAAAACTCTTAAAAAGGTATACAATTCCTAATACAAATAGATTTCTTAATTAGTTTTATTAATGCAGCTTACTTTGCACTAAAAGTTGCAAGAAATAAATTATATTATAGTATTCTAAAGTGCAAAAGGAAATACATTATTTTTAAGGATCTATTTGCACATTTGTTAGGATTTGATTAGATTTTGTATAAGCTTCTATCAACTACCTATTATCTAATTTTTAAAATGAAGACTAAGTCCTATAACATTGATTGTATGGAAGTTGTAGAATAACTCTTTAAAATTCATTTTAGGTTATTCTTGATTAGTTGTAAAACATTATTAGCGCATGAATTTGAGAGTTGATTGGAGTGATAACATGTAATATTAGTGCATTAAAAATGAAGAACTTGTACTACTATACCACTCTTAAAAATAAAATAAGTTTTTTGTTTCTTGAAAGGCACAAAATATGATTTGTATCAAGTTTCTAAAGACACTATTAAAGCACAAAAAATTGAAACTTGAAGTGGCCAATAGAAGCCACCAAAAGGGTTAGAATTATCCAAAATTTTTAGAAGAACTTAACTAACCAAAAATACAAATATAATCTTATGAAAGTGAGACTTGGTGAGTCTCAAAATAAAAAAGCATTACAAATTAAATACAAGGAAAGAAAGTGCAAAAAATTGCATCAATTAAAAAAGCTTCTATCTACTATTATTGAAGCTTGGATTTGTTATCAAAAGTGTCCAAGAAAAAAGGGAAAGGTGTATCTACTCTTTAAAGACAACCTCAAACCCTTGTATTGTAGGAAAAATTTGTCACAAAAATAGAATTTTATATTTGGAAATAGAGTACAAAATAAGGTATATTAAAAATCCTTATTATAAAACATTATAATACATTATACTCACTACTCTAATATGGTTTTTGATAGCATAAGAGCAGTTTTGAAATTGCCACAAAAGGGCACATTTTATACAGGAAAAACAACCAAAAAAGGTTGGATGTAAACACTCTTACTATCAAGCTAGAAGGATTCAATCAAGGGATCATATTGGATGTACGTACCTACAGAATCAAAGCTCATTTAAGATCATTCAAGAGCTATATTTATGTAGACAAGCGAGTGCATATCGATTTCTAAAAGACATAAAAAATATACAAGGGATTCAACATGATTGGAGGTATAAAAGAAAGAGGAAAAGGTGTTACATTCATGGTCTCTAACATGGAGAAGACCATCCACCGAAGGAAACTCCAAATAATTATCCAATCTCCATAGTACATCGTCTATCCACCTATAGAAAAATAGCTTTCTTGCTACCCAAGCAACGTACCAAAACAAAGGGATTATGGATTTATAATCTCCATCTTCGAAGATATTACAATAAAGGAGTCCATGCAAAAATAACACTTGGTATTATGGTCATCATTCCTCTCTTAACATTCTAGAAACTCCCATGTAGGAGCTACAAGTGCAATAGGGACACTTGGTATTCTCCATTAGCTTTACACGAGTGCCCATATATATTTTTATTGCTTAAATAGTGTTGAACAAAGAACTTGGAGCATTAAAAAAAGGATCACTCTTTTGTAACGGATGTGACACATGTTACAAGGTCTATGATTAATTATCAATAATATTTGAAGTCCAATTTCAAAGGTGTAAGTGAAGCGCAGTAAAATATTTCTAAAGAGGGAGTGAAGTACAATCAAAGTAGTGAATCACAATAGAAATGTTTGAAGTGTAGTGTGGAATATAGATGAGAGAAAAATTAAAATTATATCCATTTTTTAAGGTCAAACTTATAGTGCCTACATAACAGTATTCAAGACTAGCTACTCAAAGGAATATACATTAAATAAAGCACCTAAGGTACCACCTATATGTTGTTATACTAAGCCATAGAAAGCGTCGAACATTGAGGAGATATTACATATAAAAAGGTAAGGTCTAAATCCTATTTATTATTGCTTTCATAAGTTAGAGATATAAGGATTATAAATTAAGGTTAAAACTTAATTTTGAAAGTGAAAGGGGTAAGTTATATTATTAATTTAATATTTGCAATATTTTTTTTGTAGATAAGATACTATAGCATTAATACAGGGTTTTACAGGTTGACCCAAAACCTTTTACAAAAATCATCCTAGGGATGTTGATGAACATGTCCTTACTAAGGATCCTATATATGTAAAATCTACATGCCACCAAAGCCATTACATCCGGTAAGGCACATGGATTTTTATCAAAAAGAAACTTCCCATACAACATTTTGGGTATACCCCGAGAAAACACACCTGCATCATAATTACAAAAAAATAAACAGACACGGATCCCTTCCTTGAAATAGTGGAGAAACAAAAAGTTGCAGACACACATAGTAGAGTACTAAAAAAACTCCCACAAGCTCTATATTGATAGTCACTCTTAATAACTCTTTGGTAATTACTTTGTTTCGTATATGACATACTTTGGGACCACATCCCGTCTTGGCCTATCAGCCTTGGATAAGTGAACCTGCTGGCTAGATTTATGGCGGTGGCTATCTAGTGGCCCACGTGGCTCTAGTTCGAAGTCTTATATTGTCATTTATTTTATGTTCTATGATTATAAAACAACCTCAAATTACTAAGATGACTAGGAGCCATGTTATCTGACATGTTAATGTCCCCATTAGTCTTTGTGGTATTTCCAAGTAGCATCCACCAAGACTGACAGCTCAAATAATTTTTATTGTGTCCATTTCAAAAAAGATACGGGAATACTCATAGCCTTAGAACTTACAGTTATTTCCTTGTTGGTAAATTTGACTATAATTCTTGGTATTCTTATTGAATAAGCTCCTCTAATTCGCTCGGAACACCATGTTCTTATTTTAAAAATTTGTCACCATCGACACCAAAAATGGCTACCTTATCAACAACTTTGTTAGCTTCTCGAAAGACATGTTGGGATTTTCTGTCCTGTCTTCCATGGAAAAGGATCCTAGCCTCTTTAATAATTGTTTTAATTTTCCAAGAAGGTATTTTCCAATTATTGAGGAGATTTATAGCATGCATAGAGTCTCCTTCTATGATCAAATTGCCTTCTAAGTCTTGAGTCACTTGAAGGCCTCTCGACATAGCTCTATATTCAGCTTCGTTGTTCATCCTTGTTTCCAAATATTCAAAAAATGAAAGCATCGTATTCCCATTATGATCTTGCACAATGCTGCCAATGCCTACTCTGCCAGGATTTTCCTTAGCCTCTCCATAAAAATTAAGTTTAAACCAACCCGTAGGATGTGGGGATCACTTAACATTGGCTCTGGAGTTGACTACCCTAGGCACAGACTCATCTAACAAGGTTAAGCTTAAATATTGAGCAATTGTGGTCTCCTGCAGATGAGGTTTATGACTATCAAAAGGGATAAGGTTCACATTCTCATTGGGAAAGGATAGGATTCTAGAAATGATAGTTTGATTATCATGGATAGACTCATTAAATAATCTATGGTTCCTTTCTAACCACACCTACCAAAGATAGTGATTGAGACAAATTTTCCACATGTATCTAAGTCTTTTTTTTTAAGCGAAAAACCCCTTGTAGGGCCACCTTGGTCTGAGAGACCACGAACAAGGGGTTCTACATCATCAAAGTCACCTAGGAGTCGTACCCGACCCTACCCGCACCAACATTATCAATTGGATTTTGGGCACCCAATTCAGATTTTTGGTAGGGTGAAGATTCAAACCTGGGACCTCCCTTGGAGTATTGCCCTCTCCTCTCCAATTCACCTACAACACCTGGGTTATCTAAGTATTTTGCTTGAAAAGAGGCAAGGACATTGGATGAACAAATAAATTACGATGGCTGGTTTAACCTAGGAAATATTGAAGGCCTGAAAAACCCCACTTAGGATAGTCAAGGAAAAAGGGCACTCAAGAAAAATGTGATAAATGGTCTCCCAATTTGCCCTGCATAGATAGCAGTGATTAGTGATACAAATACCTTTACACATCATATTATCAATGGTTAAAATTCTTCCTTGGATAACCAACCATGAAAAGACTACAACTTAGGAGGAATAAGGAATTCAACTTGGATTAAATTATTTTGCAAATATTATTGTCATTTTTTTCCAAATTTCCAAACTTGGGAGCCATAAGGGTTACTCCATCAAACTTATTTTATTGGAAATTAGAAATAATATAAGGGATATAAAATAGGTTATTAGGGTTTCCATTAAGGTTGGATAAATATATTATTACGTTTATTAAACCTTTAAAAATGGGGGACAAAATAATTCCAACATCAAAAGCTATTCACAAATTGAAAAATCCTTAGTTCAATCAAGGTGTTAAAACATTATATTTTTTATCTCTACAAAACTTGTACAAAATCAACCAAAATTATAAACTATATCATGGAGTATTGGTATATATATTTTGGTTCAAGCAAGCATATGATAAGAAATATACTTTGGTTCAACTCTTAAAAAAATAAATTAAAAACTAGTTGCAGTAGTAGATAGTAAAACATATGAAGTGAAAGGAATCAAGGATATTCTAGTAAATATTAAGGGTGGAAGAGGAATAATAAAAATGTATTATATATACTAGGATTAACCACCAATCTCATTTTTGTCTCTCAAATTATGGATCAAGACTTAAATGTGGAGTTCAAAGTTCTCATTGGGATAAAACAATGTCACATCTCAAGATAGAGAAGAATGATAGCATCAAGATCATATAAAAATGACCTATTTATATTAAATACAACTAGTCACTCATCTCTTTTGGTCAATGCTTTAGAACTTTAACATAAAATATTAGGACATACCAATGAGACATCAATGATGGAATTATTCAAATATAAAATGTTGGAAGGATAACCCAACCTATCTCCAAAAACCATTGTATGTGTAGAATGTTTAGCAAGAAAATGACACATAATTCCTTTGGAACTACGTCAAAAAAAATATCAACAACATTTAGAGATAGTAAATACATATTTATTTGGGCCCATGAATGTTGACAATATTGGAGGACATAAATATTTTCAATTGTTTTTTTATGATCACACAAGTAAATTGTGTATATATTTCATGAAATACAAGTTAGATGCATTTGGTTATTTCAAAAAGTTCAAACTCAAAGTAGAGAAAGAATCAAGAAAGACTATAAAATCATTTCATTCAGATAGAGGAGGAGAATTTATTTCTAAAGAGTTTGACTTATTTTTAGACTAAAATATAATTAAAATATAACTCACTACAACATATTCACCACAACAAAATTGAATTACATAAAAAAGAAACATGTCAATAATGGAAAATGGTTAGATGCATGTTGAAATAAGCACAATTTCATCACCATTTTTGGGTAGAAGTAGTAAAAACAATAGTCTATATAAAAAACAGGCTACCTACAAGAGTACTCAAATATATTACAACAAAAGAAGCATGGTCAGGACAAAAGTCCAACATAGAGAAATTCAAAATATTTGGATGTAAAGCCTATATGTATATTCCAAAGAAAAAGAGGACTAAGCTAGATAAAAAAACCATGGCAGGGATATTTTTTAGTTATGACAATGAATCTACAAGATATAGAATACTAGACCCATCTACAAAAAAGCATGAATTAGTAGAGATGCAGTCTTTGATAAAAAACTCAAAGTTGGTACAGGAAAATCCAGTGATGAGATAGAAGTTCTTTTAGATCTATTCGAAGATGATACATGAAGTGAAGAGTCAAAATCAGAATCACAAGTGTATAAAATTAAAATTTCCTAGAAGAGAACCAATATGGTTCAAATAAACAATCAGAGAGGTAAATCTAGAAATGATTCTAGATATTACTTCTACAAGATCTCAGACTCGTAGCATAATCAGAATGAATAGAGGGATGTTGAGGAATATAGCATAACCAACATCAACACTACAAGCACTAAATTATTAGCATTTCATGAATGAACCTTGGGAGATTACAATCACAATATGCAAAATAAAATGAAAGAAATTAAATCTTCTAGATGACTGAAGTATGCTAAAAATATAAATCATATAAAATATTACAATGTAGTTATGGAGGAAGTAAACACTCCATTAAAAAAGCTACTAATCTACATTGTATCCATCACCAAAGAATGGCATGGCACATAGGACTACACTATCTACCAAGCTACGCTATTTGATTATGTCCCCATGAATCTCTTATCTATATATCTAAGAGGGTATCCTTATATATGCAAAACATGATACTTGACCAACACTCTATCTAGCTGTGTTAGGGACGACTTGCACATGTACAACTTGCACATTGATACTTGTGCATTTATTACATTGCATGAAGCAACTAGATAACTTGTAGAGGAAATAATCTAGATATGTATCTTGGAGGATACATTTACATAACCCAAATTATGGAATAGACACTATTTTCAACACCCTCTATATTACGTTATTTGGGTATTGAAGACTTTAGTCTTCAACATTGATCTTCTTCATCATATTCTACTTGATATTATTTTGTATTCTTTATATTCAGGTTTAGCAGGTAATATGTGTCTTCATATTATGCGGAGTATGCTATAGCTAGGCCTTATAATCTCATTGGTTGATCTCTAGCATGTTCAAATTCATCTTCAATATAGCCACCTTTCTAGTCCTCCTTGCAAGTATCTTCATTTGATTTTGATTTTTGATGAATGAGTAGGGAATGATGCAATTGTCATCTCATATTTTTGATCCTTCTATACTTGCATTTTTGATGTACTAGTTCTTAATTTTCTTCAACTTATTCTTCTATAAATAAGTTAGAAGCATTTTGTAACATCACAATATCTTGTGGGATTTCCATTGAGTCTAGGATATAGGTATTTTCATGGATTGAACCTGTTGCTTTAATTCCATATTTATTCTTAATGAGACATCTATTAATCCCATTCATATATCGAAAGTTAATCATGTAGTTATTTTATACTATCTTGCTCACTGAGATGAGATTGAATGTTAATCCAAGAACATACAATACTTTTTGTAGTAGAAGATTTGGAAAATATTTATTGGGAGATACACATCTATATCCATGAATAGGATAAGTCCGACTATCTTGAATTCATAATTTGTAAC
Organism: Wollemia nobilis; assembly: GCA_028583015.1. NCBI lineage: Eukaryota > Viridiplantae > Streptophyta > Pinopsida > Araucariales > Araucariaceae > Wollemia > Wollemia nobilis. The sequence goes on along the minus strand of JAQPPZ010017209.1, from coordinate 8,708,120 downwards.
CTTTAGTAACCTTAAAATAGTCTAATAATTGTATATTTACAATCATATGATGACTAGCTCCTGAATCAATAAATCACCTATGATTATGCTTTGTGAGTTGGTTCCTATCAGAGCAAGTTTTACAATCATTGTATGAAATTCCCTTACCCATTTGAAAGGTTGAATTTTAAGAATTGATATAGAATGGCTCTTTAGTGTTTTGAATTATGATATAGTGTTTTTTTTAATATAGTTCAATTTTGGTTGATTTTGTACAAGTTTTGTAAGAATAAAAAATCAACTTCTTAACACCTTATTACTCCAATTGAACTAAGCACTTTTTCAATTTTGAAAAGGTTTTTATGTTGGAATTCTTTTTTCCTTTTTGAAGATTTGAGACAAGCAAAAATATGAAAATATCCAACCTTAACAGAAACTCTTAATAACCTCTTTTATATACCTTGGATTATTTCTAATTTCCAATAAAATAAATTTGATGGAGTAATCCTTGTGGCTCCCAAGTATGGAAAATTAGAGAAATGATAATAATATTTACAAAATAATTTAATCCAAGTTGAATTCCTTATACCTCCTAATAAAGATTACAAATATCAATTACTTAAGATAAGTCACCCCTTTTGCTTTCAAAATAAATTTTTAACCTTAGTTTATAACGCTTATATCTCCAACTTATAAAAGCAATAATAAATAGGATTTAGACCTTACATTTTTAGATGTAATATATCCTTAATATTCAACGTTTTATGCGGCTGAGTATAAAAACTTATAAGTGGTACCTTAGGTGCTTGATTTAATGGAAATTCCTTGGAGTAGTTGGTATTGCATGCTTGATGCAAGAGCATCCAATGGTGTAAGAGTGATCTTGCATCATCCAAAATTTTTAATAGTTTTTATTATGTTCTAAGTTTATTTAGTTGTTTAGGGGATGGAAAAATAGACCTAACAAAGAAATAATCTTCCCAAAATCCTGAGCGGTTTGGGAGATATGTAAATTTTAAGGCCTTCTACCCTGCCAAAACTAGTGAAAATCGTAGTAGTAAAACTTGAAGGTCAATTTTGAAGGTCTTAGAGGCCTCGTAGAGGGCTGAAAATGGTTGTAATCTTCCTCAAGACATTAATAAGCCACAAAATCCTTCAAGAGATTTTTGAAAACATGCACCAATTGTCGTTTTGAGCAATGATCGAGGAGTTATGACCTTGGGAAGTTTACCCCCAAAATTCAAATTTCAAATGCATTATTCTAGGCAAGAAAAGTGGAAATAGGGTATTTGAGGGGGAATTTCAAAATTGTAAGGGTTGGTCTCTGTAAACTGCATTATCCTTAATAAAGAATAGATGAAAATTATTGCATTTATCTATTTCTTAGTTTGTGTGTGTGTGTTGTTGAATATGAGTTATGCTTCAAGTTGTTTTAGAGTAGGAGTTCATGAGTGTGTAGATAGATCACCGGATGTGAGGTATTTTACACCAAGATTTGTTTTTAGAGTTTGTGAGAAATGTGATCATAATACCTCCATGAAGAAATCATGGTGGTGGGAGAAATATGGTGCCAAAAGAGGATTTTAGTGATTTGTAGAGGTAAGTTTAGGCTCTAAAAGAGGAGTTGTATAGAGGGTTTGAGCCAAGGATAGAATATAGGAGTGAATATGAAGCTAAAGAATAAGTGAACCAGTTCAAGGAAGAAGAAGATGTTGTATATCCTACATAGGCCAGATTGTATAAGGCAATATCCCATATTGGGAAGAGGTCAAAGTTTGATGTTTCTACGTATTCTAGAAATCTTAACCCAAAAGAGTTGATCAATTGGAACAATGATATGGAAGGATATTTTGAGTATGAGGAGGTTGAATATCCTGAGAGGGTTATGTTTGTTAAGACCAAGCTAAAGGGTCTTGCTAGTATCTGGTGGAAAGGAGCACAGTTAGATAGAAATAAAAGAGGTAAAGAAAGGATAACAAGGTGTGAGTGGATGGTGAAGAAGTTGAAGAGATAGTTCATTCTAGTTGATTACAAGTTGGATCTGCTAAAAAAAATGTAGGGTTTAAGGTAGTCAATCAAGTCTGTCAAAGAGTAAACAAATAAGTTCTATAGGATTTTAATCAGAATAGGCCATTTTGAGTCCAACAAGGATAAGGCAAACCATTACATAAATGGGTTGAGAGTAAGCATTCAAGAGGAGCTATTGGAAGAAGAAGGTATATAAGGGGGATAATTATTACCGCCCCCATGAGCAGAATAATGACTACCAAAAAGGGAGAAGAAGGTCTGGATGAGGTCCTGTAAGAGGAGGATTTCATGGAACCTATTTCCAATGCAGGGAAGAAGGACATCGAGCATACGAGTGCCAAAAATACCCAAGGAGAACGAATAAGAGGCCTGAAGGTAATCCTCAAGCTACTATTGTAGATGATGGTGTTGAATATGAGAACTTTAAAGAAGCAAAAAGAGAATTTTTGGTTACAAGGAGAGACTTGATGAATGAGGAGAAATATCCAAATCAGAGGAATAGAGGTAAGGTGTATAATATTATCCTTGATAATGGTAGCACTCATAACCTGGTTTCAAAAGGTATGGTTACAAAGTTATAGTTAGAGAGGAGGCACCCGCACCCATATCAGATTACATGGTTGTAGAAGGACCATAAGGCTTTAATCAACAAGCAATGTTTGATAAAGTTTCATATTGGGAATTATCATGATGAGGTAATGTGTGACATCCTATGTATGCTTGCTATTTGCTATTGGGAAGGCCATTGTAGTTTGATCGACATTCAATACATGATGTGCATGCCAACAATTACTCCCTCAAAAAGGATGGAGTGTGCCAAAAGCTAAAGCTTCTGAAGGAGATGGATGAAAAGGTATGTAGCAGTGCCAGAATATGTTTAGTTGATGGTAGAAAGTTTTTATATGGTCTGAAGTATGAGAATATGTACTGTACATTAATTTCTAAAGTTAAGAAAAAACAATTCATAGATATCCCAACAAAAGTCTTAGCTCTATTGGAAGAATTCCTAGATATTGTATCAGATAATGTACTTGAGGGTTTACCACTAGTAAGGAAGATCAGTCACGACATTTATTTGGTACCATGAGCTAGTTTACCCAATAAGGTAGCCCATAGAATGACTCTTGTGGAAAGTGAGGAGCTAAACATACAAGACCAAGAGCTACTAAAAAATGATGTATTTGGGAGAGCTTAAGTCCATGTGCAGTGCTTGCAGTACTAGCACCAAATAAATATGGGGAGTGGAGAATGTGTACATATTCCTGAGCTATTAATAATATCATCATAAAATATAGATTCTTGTTGCCAAGGATAGATGCCATTATGGACCATTTGAGTAAAACCAAGTACTTCACAAAGATTGACATGAAGAGTGGGTATCATCAATTCCATATCAGATAAGGAGATGAGTGAAAGATAGCATTCACGACCAAAGAGGGTTTTTATGAGTGGTTGGTCATGCCATTTGGGTTAACCAATGCTCCAATCACATTCACATGACTGATGAATGAGGCATTGAAGGAATTTTTAGGGAAATTTGTCATTATCTATTTGGATGACATTTTAATTTTTAGTAAGACTTTGGAGGAGCACCTATTGCATGTTCAACAAGTTTTTGAGAAGCTAAGGTAGGAGCAATTATTGATTAATTTGAAGAAGTGTAGTTTTGTGAAGGAGTTGGTGTACCTAGGATTTGTCATCTCAGCTGAAGGTCTCAAAATAGACCTATAAAAGATGAGGGCTACCATTGAATGGCCTAACCAAAGGATAATTACAAAGGTAAGATCATTTCATGGTCTAGCCAATTTTTACAAAAAAATAATTAGGAATTTTAGTAGTATTTGTGTACCCCTAACAAAGATAATGAGAGGGGATAAAAAGGAGTTTAAGTGGACTTCAAGAGAAGATAAGAGTTTTGTTATGTTTAAGAAGAAGGTCATAGAGCAACCTATTTTGGCACTTTCAAATTTTAATAAGGTATTTTAGGTAGATTATGATGCTAGTGGTAGTGCCATAGGAGTTGTTTTGAGTCAAGATAGTAAGCTTGTTGCCTATTTTAGTGAAAATCTTAATGATGCTAAGAAGAAGTATTATATCTATGATCATGAGTTTTATGCTATAGTTCAAGCTTTGAATAAATGGAGACACTATTTGTTCCAAAAAGAGTTTTTTTTGAATACTGATCATCAGGCCTTGCAGTATATTAATATCCAAGGGAATCTAAATTAGAGGTACTTGAAATGGATTGATTTTTTTGTAGAGTTAAACCTTTGTGTTGAGGCATAGGAATGGGAAGTCAAATAGAGTTGCAGATACCTTAATTTAGAAGGTAGAACTTGTTGATATAAATGAAGGTAGAGGTTATAGGGTTTGATTAACTTAAGAGTTTATACCCTGAAGATCTAGATTTTGTAGAGGCTTGGAGAGCTTGCTTTGCACCTATCACTTTGGATAGAACTAAATGGTTGGATTTTCTAATCCAATATGGAATGTTGTTTTGAGGAAACCAATTGTGCATTCCAAGGAGTTCGATGAGAGATAATATGGTTAAGGAGAAGCATAGTGGAGGGTTGGTTGGATACTTTGGTCGAGATAATACTATTGCCCTTATTAGTGAGAACTACTTTTGGCCACAGTTACAACAATATGTGAAGAGATTTGTATGAAGTTATAGAGTATGCTAGATGACCAAGGGTGTGAGTTAGAACACTGAATTGTATCAGCCATTACCTATACCATAGAAACCATGGAATACATTAGCATGGATTTTTTTCTTGGCCTACCAAGGACATAGAGAGGGAATGACTACTGGAAGTTAAAGTAAAAAAAATGTTTTTACCTTTTAATTTTGATCAGACGACAGGTTTCATGTGGACGGTAAGCTTCAACTGGTCGACATAGATATTTTAGTCATAGTTCTCAATTCCTATTCTCTCATTCCCTCCTATTTCTTTGCCTCCCTATTCTCTCTCTCAAATACGTGGCATTTCTATAGTTAGCATTTACCAATGCTATATAAACATCGTAACTTCTCTATTTTACTTTAATGAGCATGATTTATCTTTTGGAAGTAATCAAGCACTAGATTTGGTATCAAAGCTTTTGTGGAGGATTCGAGTGGACAGTGTTGGGTACGGTTCTCGAGGTGATAGATCTAATAGATCTGCTACCTACATTTTAGACCAGGAGGGTAGTTTGAAGCATGTGGTAGACCAAGAGAGAGCCGCAAGCTCAAAACCTAAGGTGGACCAGGAGTAGGCCCGTAGGCTCGAAACCCAAGGGACTTGATAGGAGAAGACTATAAGGTGACACATGGTAGCTATTGAGCGGCTAACATGTTCATCAGGATTTGACTGATGTGGACTATGAGGCGACATGTGGTGACTACATATTGTATAACAGCTTGGATGTAGACACTGAGGTGGTGATTTATGGTTGGACAGTGCGTGTCAAAAGGGAGCGACTTGATTTCCTGAAGGCAATCACTTTGCTTTATGTGTGCTAGACATTTTAAATACCTCTGAACCTCCTTTCTTGATCAATTTGGGATATATAATTTTGTGTTTTTTAATTTTAAAAATGGCCATCATATATACTTGAAATAGATGATTGCTCTCTCAATAATGCAATAGTGGGCATAGCTCGAGTGGCAAAGGCAAAAGCTTACAGGCATGAAGTCTTGGGTTCGAATCTCGCCAGAACAAAAAAAAATTGATTAAATTTTTTATTTTAAACATAGTTAAATTTTTTATTAAATATTAGTTTAATAAAATTAAATTCATTTATAGTTATTATAAAAAAACAAAATTTATTTTTAATAATTATAATTTTTTTTTATTAAATATAAATATTTGACTACTTTATCAAGTTTAAATTTAATTTAATTTTTTTAAAGGGCCTAGAGGCTTGAAATTGTGAATTGTAAGAGTTTTACAAATTTCACACTTTGAAAAGGTGATATTTTAGAGATTTTAAGAGCTAAACTTTCCTAAGAGGAAATATTGTGTAATAAGCCTAAGAGGCTTAGTTTTTTTTGTAAAAAGAGACAAAGGATCCAAATTGACAAATATTAAAGAGGCATTGATGATAAGACCAAATGGTTGTTATCATGCCTTATGTGCAATTCTAGCAAGAGAAGGTTCAAAGAGATTTGATGAAAAAGTAAGAGGTTATAGACTCAAAATTGTGTTTAGCCAACTTCAAAATGTAGTAATTGCACATCAAAGGCATCCTGACTCAGGGTACGAGGTAGATTTTGAAGACAACTCATTAAGGAGTCAATTTGAACAATCAGAATCCATACAAGCTACACTACAAGAATCAGAGTATACACACTACAATATTTTAGTGGAAATATTAGAACTAGAATCATCAAAAATAATCTTGATAAGTGACGACGAAGAAGAAGTAACAAATAATTTTGTGAATCAAGAGATAGCATCCCCACATCAAGAGGAAAAAACAATCAATGATAGAATAGAACAAGTTATATTTGACTTAAATTTGTAATCTCTTCCTTCTTTCTTCCTTCTTCTTTCCTTCTTTCGACTAGCAAAGTACTTTATTGTAACCATTAAATAAAGAGAGTTTTTGGTACCTATGGCCTCACACAATACCTTACATATACCATAATTTAACGATTATGACTATGAGTATTGGTCTATAAATATGAAGACCTTCCTCATAGGAAGAGGTTTGTGGGACATAATAGAAGAGGGCTACATAGAACCCTTAGAATAGACAACACTAAGTGTTGCAGACAAGAAAACATGAAAAGAAGAGAAAAAGAGCAACTCTTTTGCTCTTTCTCATCTCCAAGTTGCATTGGAGAAAAGCATATTCCTCAGAATCACTGCTTGTACGACTGCACAAGCTGCATGGAAAGCATTGAATTATGGATTCCAGGGTTGTAATCAAGTGAAGCAGGTAAGGATTCAAACATTGAAAAGATATTTTGAAAATATTCGAATGAAAGATGATGACAAAGTCGGTGATTATTGTGTTACAGTAAAAGCAATTGTGGATAAAATGGTTACACTAGGTGAAGAAATCAAGCCTGAGATAATTGTAACAAAAGTTTTGTGAACACTTACATAGAAATGGAAGCATATTGCCATAATTATAGAATAATCCAAAGATTTTTCTCTTTTAACATTCGATGCATTAATTGGATCGTTAATGTCACATGAAGAGATGTTTCCTGAAACTCCTTCAACCAACTACGGAGGTGATGATAAAACCTTCACTTCCAATGAAAACAATGGAAGAGTATGGGAAAGAGGTCAAGGCAGAGGTAAGCAAAGAGGTAGAGGCAAAGGTAGCTACAGAGGAGACAATCAAAATAGAGGAGGAAACTAATACAGAGGAGGCAATAAAAAAAGAGGTAGAAATCCAAATCAAGGAGGAAATCAAAGACAAAGTGGAAATCAAGGGTGAGGAAGTGACAAGTCCAAATTAGTCTATTTCAACTATGGTAATCCAGGTCACTTTGCTCATGATTGTTGGTAAGAATATTCACAAGGCAGCAGTAGTAAATATGGTATTTATGGTGAAGAAGATGATACCTCTAATATTTTTCTGTCATATGGACAATCAAAATAGAATATAAATGAAACATGGATTATGTATACTTTTTTTTCAAACCATATTAGTGGCAAATAACATTTATTTGCTACTCAAGATTCCACTTATAAATCCCAAATCAAATTAGGGGATGATAAGACATTGCAAGTAGAGGGTATTGGATCCATGGAAGTTCCAACAAAATAAGGACTAAAGAAAGTGCATGACATATATTACACTCAAAATATCCAATACAATCTGCTAAGCATTGGATAAATTATGGAAAACAATTACAAGCTTGTATTTGATGAAGGACAATATATAATTTTTGATAAAAATAATTGTAATCGTATCATCACACAAGTACCCATGACAAAGAAAAGGTTATTCCCTATCAAATTTGATGAGCCAAGAGGAGCTCAAATTGTAAATGTAGCTATAACAAATAAAAGTGTGCTTTGGCACTTGCGATATGGTCATCTTAATTTTTCTAGATTGAAACTTCTAACTTCTCAAGCTATGGTGACAGGACTTCCCAAAATCAATGAACAAAATGAGGTCAGTGAAGGATGTGCTTTAGGAAAGCACTCAAGGTTGAAGTTTCCAAAAGGACAAGCGTGGAGAGCCAGCTATCCACTTTAGTTAGTACATTCAGACATTTGTAGACCAATGCAAACACAGAGTCTCAGAAACTATTCTAATTTTCTCACTTTCATAGATGACTTCTCTAGAATGTGCTGGATTTATTTTTTGAAACATACATATGAAACTTTTAATTGCTTCATAAATTTTAGAAACAATGTAGAGAATCACAATGGGAATTATGTAAAATTTCTTAGGACATATCGAGGAGGTTAATACTCCTTAAAAGTATTCTTGAAATACTATAAAGCAAGTGGGATTAAAAGGTAATTCACCATTGCCTATACTGCACAACAGAATGGTGTGTCCGAAAGAAAGAACCGCACCATAGTTGAAATGGTGAGATCGATGCTTAAGACTAAGCATCTAACTCATATGTACTAGGTAGAAGTTGTAAGAACCAGTGTATATATTCTAAATAGAAGCCATATTTCTAGTTTAGATGGTGTCACTCCTTATGAGGGGTGGTACAGAAAGAAACCTAATGTAAATCACTTCAAAGTGTTTGGTTCTTTAGCATATGCACACATTCCTAATGAGAAAAGGAAGAAGCTTGATCCAAAAATTCAAGATTTTATATTTGTAGGGTATTGTAAGTCTACAAAGGCATATAGACTCTACAATCCCAAGAATCATAAAGTTATACTCTCCAAGGATGTAATTTTTGATTAATGGGTAGAATGGGGTCATCAAAGAATTTTTTTTGATGATGAGTCCCAAGATGTAAGTTCTTCATAGGTACAACAAGTGTCTCCAAAGAAAAGCAAAGGTACACCACCCTCTCCAAGCCCATACGGGAGTACTACATCAAGTACTTCAACCGACACTCCAAGTCCTTCTCCACAAAAATTAGTAAGTTCTTCACCGATGGACATTGACAAAGACTCTCCATCGAGAGGTAAAATAACATTACAACATCATCCATATTTTCAAATGTTGGATCAGAATTTCCAGAGAATATTCACTAGAAGTCAAGCTAGTGAAATGAATATAGTTTTGTAGCAACTTGAAAATTTGCAATTGTATGGAGATGATGACTCCCATGATCCTAGGGGATATGTAGTCAATTATGCTTTATTTGCTAGTACACAATTAGAAACAGCTAGCTATAAGAAGGCATGTACTCAAAATGTATGGCAAGAAGCCATGAAAGAGGAAATAACCTCTATAAACAATAATGATACATGGGAGCTACTAAAGCTACCAAAAGGAAAAAAATGTGTTGGGTGTAAATGGATCTACAAGACCAAGTACAATACTGATGGAAGCATTGATAGGAATAAGGCGATACTAGTAGTAAAATATTTTACTTAGAAATTTGGCATTGACTATGAGGAAACTTTTCCTCCAGTTGCACGACAAGAGACAATCATATTAGTTCTTTCCTTAGCAGCCCATAAAGGATGGAATGTTAAACACATGGATGTGAAGAGTGCTTTTCTAAATGGATACTTGACAGAAGAGGTTTATGTTCAACAATCTCAAGGTTTTCAAGAACAGGGAGAGGAGAACCTTGTTTACAAATTAAATAAAGCACTTTATGGCCTCAATAAAGCACCAAGAGCTTGGTCCTCATGCATTGATGGCTATTTCAGCGATTATACATTCATGAGAATCAATATTTAACCAAATTTGTAATACCTAAAGCATGGAGTGCATATTCCCATAGTTTGTTTATATGTGGATGATCTAATATTTATGGGTAGTAACAAAAAAATGAATATGGAGTTCAAAAAATCCATGATGAAGCAGTTCGATATGAAAGATCTTTGTTTAATGTGATAATTCCTAGGCATGGAAGTACATCAATCAAATAAAGGGATATTCATATGTCAACACAAGTATGCTCGAGACATGATCAAGAAATTTTCCATGGAGCAGTGCAAATCAGTTGTAACTCCAACTGGACATGGGATCCAATTGAGCAAGGATGATGGAGCATCAAAGGTTGACATGACCACTTACAGAAGCATGGTTGGGAGTTTGATGTTTCTCACCAACACAAGGCCCGATATTCAATATGTTGTTTCTCTAGTTTCAAGGTTTATGACTAGTCCATCTGAGCTACATCTACAAGCAACTGAAAGAATCTTAATATATGTAAAAGGTACATTAGATTTTGGAATCCATTACCATAAATGTAATTCTGTGAAATTATTTGGCTTCAGTGATAGTGATTGGGGTAGCAATATAGATGATAGGAAATCAGGCAATTTTTTTAGTCTAGGATCAGGACTAATTACATGGAGTTCCATGAAACAAATTGTTGTAGCATTGTCATAAACTGAGGCTGAGTATATAGCCATCACACATACTAGTACCCAAACCATATGGTTAATAAAAGTCCTTGAAGATATTGGATAAATTCAATGTGGTCCAACTCAAATGTATTGTGATAACATAAGTGCCATTCAGTTGGAATACAATCCAGTCCACCATAGCAGATAAAAGCATTTTGATATGAAGTATCACTTCATTCAAGATATGGTGGAACAACAAATAGTTGAGCTTCAATATTGTAGCACTTTGGATAATATTGAAAACATATTCACCAAAGGTATAGCTAAAGCTCAATATATAAAGCTAAGATACTGTATTGTCAGTCCTCTCAACTTTAAGGGGGAGAATGTTGGAAGTTAAAGTAAAAAAAATTGTTTTTTACCTTTTATTTTTGACCAGGCTACAAGTTTCATGTGGATGGCAAGCTTCAACTGGTCAGCATAGATATTTTAGTCATAGTTCTCAATTCCTATTCTCTAATTCCATCATATTTCTTTGCCTCCCTATTATCTCTCTCAAATACATGGCATTTCTATAGTTAGCATTTCCTAATGCTATATAAACATTGTAACTTCTCTATTTTACTTTAATGAGCATGATTTATATTTCAGAACTAATCGAGCACTAGAATAACTCCATATTTGTGGTGGTTGAAAGGTTTTCAAATATGGCACATTTCATTCTCTCCTAGAAAACTAATGATGCAGTTCATGTTGCAGAGTTTTTCAAAGAGGTGGTACAACTATGTGGTCTACCAAAGAGTATCATTTTAGACATCGGTAACAAGTTTATTGGATATTTATAGAGGAATTTATGGAAGAAATTGAAGATATATTTGAAATGTAGTTTTCCATACTACCCACAAACTTATGAGCAAATAGAGGTGGTGAATAGGAGTTTGGGTAACCTACTGAGATGATTAGTAGGAGATAAACCCAAGGGATAGGATTTGGTTTTACCACTAGTAGAATTTTCTTTCAACAACTTGTCAATAGGAGTACTAATAAATCCTCATTCCAAATTCTATATGGGAGTAACCCAAGGAATACTTCTGAGTTGAGGAGTATGGACATAGGGGAAATAGTAGTGCTAAGGTTGAGGACTTTGTAGGGCATCTGAAGAGTTTGCATGAAGAATTAAAGCACCATATTACTAAGATGAACACTCAGTACAAGACAAGGGTGGACAATAAGTGGTGATTTAAGGAATTACAAGTGGGAGATGCAGTTATGGTTCACCTAAGAAAAGAAATATTGCTTGCTAAAACTTATATCAAGCTAAAAATGAATAAGTTTAGACCATGCACGATAATAAAGAAATAGGATTCAGGGAATGCATATGAAGTAGAATTTTTGAGTGGGCTTAATATATCACATGTGTTTAACATTTTTGAGTTGGAAGAGTATCATGAAGGATATAATGATGATGGACCAGTAGTATAATTGTGGAATATTCCAGCATCTACTCTAGAGGAGGAAGAGATAGAAGAAATCTTAGATATCTACATTAGTAAAAGTACCATAAACAGGTAGAATGAAGAATATTTGGTTAAGTGGAAGGGTATACCTATTGAAGATTCATATTTTTTGTCAAATATAGAGGTTGACCACCTTGTTTTTCATCCAACAACATATAAGTAAAGGTCACTTCTCAAATTACCTTGGGTGTCTAATGCAGGATCATCCAGTGGTGTAAGAGTGATCTTGCATCATCCCAAATTTTTAATAGTTTTTATTATGTTCTGAGTTTGTTTATTTGTTTAGGGAATGGAAAAAAAGACCTAACAGTGAAAGAATAATCCCAATATACTGAGCAGTTTGGAAGATATGTAAATTTTAAGGTCTTCTACCCTACCAAAACTAGTGAAAATCCTGCTTGTAAAACTTGAAGGTCAATTTTGAAGGCCTTACAGGCCTCGTAGAGGGCTGAAAATTGTTGTAATATTTTACAAAATGTTACCAAGCCATAAACCCCTTCGATAGCTTTTCGAAAACATGCACCAATAGTAATTTCGAGAAATAGGCGAGGAGTTATGGCCTCAGGAAGTTTACCCCAAATTTTCAAATTTCAAATGCATTGTTCTATGCAGGAAAAGGGAAATAGGGTATTTGAGGGGGAATTTTAGAATTTTAAGGGTTGGTCTATGTAAGATCCATTCTTCTCAATTAATAATAGATGAAAATTATTGTATTTCTTTGTTTCTGAGTTTGTGTGTGTTGTTGAATTTGAGTTTTTCTTTAATTTTGGTACATATGGTACTAAAATTTGACCTCCTTCTCCTTAATGCTCCTTCTCCTTATCTTCCATTCTACACTTTGAATATTTCTTTTGTGCTTCACTCACATATTGACTATGCTTCGTTCCCTCTTTGGATGTCTTTGATTGTGCTTCACTCACACATGTTGAGATTGGACTTCAAATGCCTTTTAAGGACAATTGATCATAGACGTGATATGTGTCATGTTCGTTATAATAGAGTACTCCCTTATTTACATAATACTCCAAGTCCTTTGTTTAATGCTCTTGAAGAATTCCTAAAATGCATGGGCACTCATGTGAATCTTGTGGAGAATACCAAGTATCACGACCTTGCTTGTAACTCCTGTGTGGAAGTTTCTAGAATGTTGAGAGAGGAAATATGACCATAATTCCAAGTGTTATTTTTGCATGAAGTCCATTATTTTAAGGTCTTTGAATATGGAGATTATAACTCCACAATCCCTTTGCTTTGCTACATTGCTTGGGTAGAAATTAAGATATTGTATTGTAGGTGGATAGGCAATGCAATATGGAGCTTAGACGATGATTTTGGAGCTTCCTTCGATGGATGGTATTATCCAAGTTAGATACCATGAATGTAACACCTTTACCTCTTTATTTTATGCCTCCAATCATGTTGAATCCCTTGTAGATTTTTTTGACATCTTTTAGGAATCAATATGCACTCGCTTGTCTACGTAAATGTAGCTCTTGAATGATCTAAATTGAGCTTTTATTCTGTAGGCACGTATATCTACGATGAGCCCTTGAGTGGCTTATTCTAGCTTGGGAAGAAGAGTGTTGATGTCCAACCTTTATTGGTTGTTTTTTCTTGTAGTAAATGTGTCCTTTTGTGGCACTTCCAAATATGATCTTATGTTGTCAAAAACCATATTAGAGTAGTGCATATAATGTATTATAATGTTGTATAATAAGGCTTTTAAAATAGCTTCTTTTGCACTCTATTTCCAGATTTGAAATTCAGGTTTTGTGGCAGGTTTTTCCTACAATACAAGGGTTTTAGGTTATCTTTAAATAGTAGACACACCTTTCCATTTTTTCTTGGACACTTTTTATAACAAATCCAAGCTTCAATAACAGTAGATAAATTTTTTTTAAATGATGCAATTTTATTCAATTTCTTTCCTTGCATAAAACTTGTAATACTTTTGGTTTTGAGACTCACCAAGTCTCACTTTCATAAGCTTATATTTCTATTTTTTAGTAGTTAATTTCTTCTCCAAATTTTGGAGAATTATAACCCTTTTGGTGGCTTCTAGTGGCCACTTCAAGATGCAAGATTTTGTGCTTCAATAGTGTCTTTAGACACTTGATACAAATCAGACTTTGTGCCTTTAAAGAAACACAAAGCTAATTTTATTTGTGAGAGTGATATAGTAGTAAAAGTTCTTAAATTTTAATGCACTAATATTACACCTTATCACTTCAATCCACTCTTAAATTCAACTCCTAATAATTTACTGCAACTAATCAAGAATAACCTAAAATAAATCTTTAATAGTTATTCAGCAATTTCACTACAATCAATGTTGTAGGACTTAGTCTTGTTTTTAAAAATAGAAAATAGGTAGTTTATTGAAGCTAATTTGAAATCTAATAAACTCCTAATAAATCTGCAAATGAATTCTTATAAGAATTTGTTTCCTTTTGCACTTTTAGAAGATTGTAATCTAATTTCCTTTTTACAACTTTAATCCAAATTTAGGTGCTCTAATAAATCTAATAAATAATCCAATTAATGAATATTTTTTCACCTTAAGTTGCTTACCTTTTTTCTATAGCTCTTATCCCACATTTGTAGAGTATGTAGAAATTTATGTCTAAAAAAATCAAGTCTTTACTTCAATTAGGATGTCCTTAATAGCTCCTTCTTCACAAAATGATGATCTCAAACTTTCTTTCACAATACTAGGATTTGGTGGCTTGTTATCCTCTTATGTTTTGCTATATATTTCTAGAATTCCATGTCTCTAAAGTGGTGCCTTCCTACTATGAGAGGTAATCTTCAAATATCTAAGATTTGGTGAGCTTCTTCTCTCTTCAAGTCTTCTTGTCAAATTTTGACTTCAAGAAGTATCTTCTTCTAGGGTTTGGCACTCCTTCCCAAATTCTTCTTCATGGATTTGGCACTCCTTGTAAAATTCTTCTTCATGGATTTGGAACTCCTTGCCAAATTATTCTCTTGGGTTTATTGTTGGATGGCGATAATTGTCCCAACTCCTTCACTATCAAGGAATTCACCTAGATAGTGGATTTCTCCAATGAGTTCTCAAAGAACATTCTTGATCTCTATTAAGTCTCTCCTAGCATTTTCGAGATGATCGATGAGACCTTCACAAGTATCTTTTTTATGACAGTGTCAAATGGTCTTTCTTGAGAACTATTCTTTAACCTTCTACTCCTATAAGTGTTGGTGGTGAGATCTTCTCCTGGATCTTCTAATTTTGTTGCTCATAGCTTCAAAGAGGACTCTCCTAGTCCTTATTCTTCTTCTAAGACTGGAAGTTCTTCAATGAGATATTCTCTAGATATATTCACTTTTGTTTTCTTCAATGAGATATTTTCTTGATCTCTTAACTTTTTCTTCAAGGCTAAGCTGATTTTGAAGAAGATACTCTTCCTAACTTTATTGTAGTAATTCTCCAAACTCACTAAATCTTATGTTCCTTAAACGAAGATATTAGTATTAAAATATTTAGTCTTCTTCTGAATCAAATATTCTTCTTAAATTTTTATTTAGGATGAAGGCTTCTATGACCTATTTCAATATCAAGGCTCCTGTGGCCTTTTCAGTACCATGGCTTCTATGGCCTTTTCAATATCAAGGCTTCTATAGCCTTTTCAGTATCAAGGCTACTATAGCCTTTTCAGTATCAAAGCTTATGTGGCCTTTTAAATATCAAGGATTCTAAGGCATTTTTAGTATCAAGACTACAATAGATTCTTCTTCAAGGTTTTTATGCCCTTCCTCTATCAAGGCTCCTATGGCTTGTTATTCAACTATAGAATTATGCAATATAGCAATGGAGATATTTAGTCTCCTATATTCACCATGATCCTTTACTATAAGTCTTCTTCCACATTATTTTTCTCTTACATATTGAACTAACCTCTGAACTATGAGGGCATTATGACCTTTATGCAACGAAGTTGGAGTCTCTTAGCTTTTTGTCGTAGGAGGAATCTCAATCCTCTAAGAATTAATTTTCTACAACAAAATAAACTTTAGGCACTAGTTTGAAAATTCCATATAACTTTGATGATCTTCACTAGATGATTTTTTAATCTAATGGATTGAGTGATGAGTCCTAGTCTTTTTTCATAACAAATCTATGGAAAAGACTTTAAATGAAAATTATCTTAGCATTTTATAAAACTAAGATTCCTTTAAATCCTATATTTGTGAATCTCCTAAAATCTACCACCTAGATTCTTCTAAGATATTTTATGAGTGGCTAGTCCAATGGTGCATCAGTTTGACAAAACTCTTAGGCTAACAAAAAATGAAGGTTTCCCTATTGACCTACATAGACTAGATCTACTGTGGATGTTATACCACTATTAGATTTTTATGAATGAGCCTTGGAAGATAATAATCACAAGATGCAAAATAAAATGAAATAAATTAAATCTGGTAGATTACTGAAGTATGTTGAAAATATAAATTATATAAAAGAATACAATGTAGCTATGGAGGAAGTGAGCACTCCATTAAAAAAGCTACTGATATACATTGTATCTATCACCAATTAATGGTGAGGCACACATAACTACAATATCCACTAAGTTATTCTATCTAACTATGTCCCCTCAACTCTCTTATCTATCTATCTAAGAGGTCATCCTTATATAGGTAAAATAAGATACTTGGTAAACACTCTATCTAGTTGTGCAAGGGAAAACTTGCACATTGACACTTGTGCATTTATTACATTGCATGAAGTAATTAGATAATCTAGATATGTATCTTGGAGGATACATTTACATAATCCAAATGATGGAATAGACTCTATTTACAACATAAATTATACACACTGGAAAGCAGTAATGGAATCTAAATTTCTATCACTTCAAAAAAATGAAATATATAATCTAGTGGAACTACCCCCTAGAAAAAAGGTAGTTGGATGCAAATGGGTTTACAAGGTCAAATACAGAGTAAAGGGAAAACTATACAAATACAAGGCTCGATTGGTGGCAAAAGGATATACTCAAACAAAAGGAATAGACTATGAAGAAACATTTGCACCAATAGTAAGGATGAATACTATTAGAATATTATGTGCTCTAGCAGCACATCAGGGATGGAAAATTCATCATAAGGATGTCAAAAGTACCTTTCTTAATAGTGACTTAAAAGAAGAAGTTTATATGTCACAACTATAAGGCTTTATCACTCAAGTATAGGAAGATAAATATTTATATGGTTTAAAAAAATCTTCCAGAACATGGAATATAAATATCAACAATCATCTACTATAGGATAACTTCAAAATAAGTTCATCCAATCCCATTTTATATACTAAGAATATTCGAAATGATATCTTTATTATCATAGTATATGTTGATGATATTGTGATCACTGTAAGCTCAGGAAAACTGATAAGATATATAAAAAGGATCTAGAAAAGGCATTTGAAATGACAGATATAGGGTTAATGAGTTACTCTCTTGGTATAGAAATCATCAATGAGAGGACAAAATAGTGATCACTCAATAAAAATATGTTAAAGCCCTACTAGAAAAATATAGAATGATAGGATGCAAGACCAAAGATATACCAATGGAACAAGGGATTCAACTATCAAATAATTATGGAACACCACTAGTTTCGGCAAAATTATATCAACAATTGATTATAAGTATTATATACCTAACAAATAATCAATCAGATATTACTTTTAAAGTAAATTATCTATCATGATTCATGCAAGAACCAAGAGAAAGTCATTGGAAATATATAAAAAGGATATTGCAATATATAAAGAAGACTACAAATTATGGACTAATATATTTAAAAGATATCAAAGGATTTTTTCTACAGGGTTACTCAGATTTAGACTATACTAGATCTATTAATGATTGAAAATCTACCTCAAAATATATCTTCTACCTTGGACTAGGACCCATATCTTAGCACAACAAGAAATAGGATACAGTAGCACAATAAAAAACTGAAGCAAAATATTGAGAAACAAGAGATACCACCTGTGAAGCACTATGGCTATAATACATACTAGCAGATATGAGAATCAAACAAACTCCAACCATGATATTTTTTGATAATCAAGGAGTACTGAACCTGGTCACGAATCTAATCATACATGAAAGAACAAAGTATATAGAAGCACAATGTCATCTCATTAAGGAACATTTTTAAATAAATACATCTTCCTCAAGTATATGCCTATAGAAGATCAAATAGTAGATATATTTACCAAGGCATCTGGAAAGATCAAATTTCAAAAATTCAAATATCATCTATGCAATTAAATGGAATCTCATACCCAAATAATTTAATACAATCGGGTGTTAGAATTTGAGTGTATTACATTATTTTTGTGATATTATGTAAATGTACCAAAGGTACATAGTTAGGAATTTATATTACTTTCGGGAGAAATTATCTAGTTACTTGAGGAATAAGCAACATATGATTAAGTGTTAGTATGCATGTGTGTAAGGTATCTCATTGTACAACTAGATGGAGTGTTGGACAAAGAACCCTTCCTCCTATATGAATGGGGTCATGGCTCACCTCATTTATATCACTTGTATTTTCATTCAATAATATGTTATATTTCTTTGATCTCTATCTTGTAGTGTAATGCAATGTTGCTAAAGCTATCAAGAACCAACATCCAATCATGAGTGAAAATGAAAAAATCATTAAAAACTAACTATTTTACATTATATATATATATATATATATATATATATATATATATATATATATCGATTTGCAAGGATAATTAAATAGGACTTTGCAAATTGATTTATTTATGTCATCAATAGATCCTAAGATGTGGTCTCTCATCCTAATAAATGGATAAGCACTTAGGTGACTACAACTAATAGTATTTTTAGGGAATCCATGCTAAGTGGTGGATATTATAGCCTGATTATTTGATAAGCACTTAGGTGAATTGTTGTTTTTTATAGGTAGTTAATACCCCTTTTGATTGGAGGACAATTCATATCTAGATAATACAATGCTAGGGACAATCAATGTATATACTATATAATATTAGGGGTAATCAATTTCCACATAGTACAATGTTTGAGATAATTAATGTCCATATGATACAGTGCTTCAGATAATCTATGTCCATATGATAAAATATTTTTGGATAGTTTATATCCATACTATATAGACTTTGGATAGTCTATATTTCTTTTTCTGGTCTTGCATAGTTTATGTCCATATTATATAATAATTTTGATAGTCTATGCCCATTTTTCTAGTGTTAATGCCCCAATTTTATGGCTTATTTAGATAGAAGACCTTGTCACCAATAATGTTGATGTCATGAGGTTTTTTTCATTTAACATTTTTTATGAGTAATGTTGATTCTTTAAGGAAGTGAACTTATCTTATCCATCCTTTTGTAAAATAATGAGATATAAATATCTTATGTTTTAGTAGTTTAGGACTTTTTTATAGCTCATGAGGAAATAAAATATGCTCCATTCATCACACAAAGAATGTCAATAAGAGTCCTAAATTAGGTTTTTTTTTAATTTGTCATAGTCTTATAGGAATGTAAAAGTCATTCATTCATATGACTTAGGTATTGATATATTTTAGCAAATATTATTATGAAATATTATTTGTGATAAAAAAGAAAACTTTTTGCTTAGGGCAAAACTTTCTAGTTCAGACTATCCTTTTATATGCCACCCTTGTATTTTTATTATAATATTAGCATAATCATTGAGTTTTAACAATTTAGATGAATAAAATGATGAGTTGTCCCTCCAAAAGGAGTCATAAATTTTTTTTTCTACTTGAGGTACCTAACTAAAAGATAAATATAAAATATAATCTATTTTGACTAGGATCATCACTAGTCATGACAAATTATTTTAACTCCATATGCAAACAGTAAGTATATGAACACAAGCAAGTAAAATTATCATTGGATTATGCAATAGACAAACACATGATCAAACAAATAAATACATGCAAGTACTCATAGAGATTTTGGAATCTAGAAGAGAAAACAAAGGTGTTGAGCTATAGTCCCTTCATGACTGGTTACTGCTATATGATATCAAGATCTTAGCTTCATTTCTAGAGTCCAAAATTTTAAAAGGGTGAGAAAGGATTTTGGATAAGTCATCAAGGAAGTCTACTAGCTCAGTGACCTACTACAAGTGTAATGCATCTAACACTATTTTATATCTAGGATCATCATTTCTTAATTTTAGGATGCCCCCCTGTGACTTTATAGGTTGAAAAAGTAAATGTAAGAAAACATGTCATTTTTACACATGAAAGCAATTAAAAATATTTTTTAGCTAATTGTGTGTGCAATTAGTCATCCAATCAATAACATGAGTAGGCAAACATGCAGATTCAAGAACAATATCTTTTTAAATGCATAATATTCATAGGCTCTTTATTCTCCATACCATGTAATGTAGCCAAAAAACATGCACCTAATGCATATTTTACACTTATGATGAAGAGGTATAACTAGTTAAGCTTTATTTTGCCTTTATGGTCATGTTTTACATTAGTGTTTTTCTAGTTTTCCTTGATAACAAAGTCTCCTACTTTGAAGGAATTACGTCAAACTCTTTTCCTATAAAAATTTTTAATTCTTTGATGCTACACATGTAAGGGTTCTAAGGCATGATTCCATTGTTCATCAAGTAGCTCTAGTTGGAAAATATGTGCATGGTGATACTCATTACATATTGACACATCCATTAGAATTATTATAATGGTTGGGATTCCCAATTCAAAGTGAAAAATGGCCTCAGTCCTATAAGGCAAGGCATAGGGCATATAGGGTTCACACACTCGTGGAATATACACATAATACAAGATATAGTTGTAAATGCTATCCCTACTAGTTTTTTTTACAAGTTTCATTAAAAATTTATCAATTTCTTGTTAGATGTTTCATCCTGACCATTACCCTATATGTAATATGGTATCGACCACTTATGTTAAATTTTAATTAGAATTTTTTTTTGCTAGGTCCTTATTTTTGAAAGAACTGATATTATCTGATATAAGCATGCTAAAAATGTTATATCATGATAATATTTGGTCCAATATGAACTTAGAAACATAAACATAGATATAATAGGATAAGAGCATGGTCTCTACCCACTTGGTAAAGTATTCTATAGTGATAATGATGAACTTATGTCCATAAGTTGATATTGGATTTATTTTTTAAATAATGTCCATCCCCTAAGTAGAGAAGGGCCAGGGATATGTGATTGATTAAATCTCTTGAGATGGTGCATGAATTAAGTTTTTATAATTGTAAACTTTGTCACATTTACATACATGATTATGTGAATCTCTTTTTATATTTGGACAATATCACCCATGTGGACAAGATTTTTAGTGATGAAACTTCCATTTAAGTGTCCACCACATGCCCCTCATGGGTATCTTGAATGACTATTTTAGCTTCATCTAAATTTAGGCATCTTAAAAGGATACCATAAAATATTTACCTATAAAGGATATCTCCAATTATCATGTGCCAACAAGAATATTGCTTGAGGTTATTTAATTCATTGTGATTTAGTCCTTCAAGTAAAACATAACTTATAAGGAAATTATATATTCCTTATGCCGAGAGTCAAGGGATGGAGTTTATTCTATGGTAAAAATAGTCAATGGTTTTTGAATGGAATGTAAGGTTGTGGGTTGCCTTATTTGATAGAGGATAATTATTGTATGTTCACCATCTAACTCCAAAGGCAAAAGAGATGCAACTAAAGCTATTATGTATGCTTGTTGGTTTCTAGTTTGGAATGGTATCAATGGTTACTCTATAAAAATAGTCCATAAATTTATCCATAATGCCAATGTATGGTTTGAGTTTATCATCCTTGGTCTAATAAAATATAATAATCTACTTGACTATTAGATGGAAATATCCATATGTGGAGATATTAGTAACT
This sequence comes from Wollemia nobilis, assembly GCA_028583015.1. NCBI lineage: Eukaryota > Viridiplantae > Streptophyta > Pinopsida > Araucariales > Araucariaceae > Wollemia > Wollemia nobilis. Next base: position 8,686,196 of record JAQPPZ010017209.1, on the reverse strand, counting down.
TTTAAAGCTATGGAAGCTTGTAGCCCTAGGATTAGCACTTCATATTTAGTCGTGTTATCAGTACATGAGAATTGAAGCTTGAAAGACAAAGGAATTATGATTTTTTGAGGCAATGCTAGGACAAATCTTGATCCAAATACTTTAGCATGTTGTGCATTATCAAAGAAGAGAGTCCAAGAACCTTATTATGAGGTCTCAATAGTGCATGTAATCTCATAAGGATATTCAACTTCTAAGGTATGATAGCTTGGAAAAGGAGAAACTACTAGCTAATCATCTATCACTTGTACCTTAACTGATTTTTTATTTATGACCTCAAGATCAAATTCATCAAGGGCCATAACCCATTTGGCTATGCCTACTATATAGTTAGGGTTTAGACATAATATATGTCAACATATCAACCTTAACTATAATGTATGTTTTATGACTTAACATGTAATGCCTCAACTTTTGAGAAGCAACTACCATTTCTAAGAAAATAATTTTCATAGGAGTATACCTAGTTTTGTAACTAATGAGGGTCCTACCAATATAGTAAACAACCCTCTCTTTGTGTTTCTTATTCTATTGTGCCAACATGACACCTAAATAATTAACTATTATTATGATGTACATCAATAAGGTTTGAGGGGATTGCATGAAGCGAGGGCTAGTGGAGATAGTAGGTATGTTTTCAAAGCATAAAAATCTTTTTGAAATTTCTTATCTGAATTAAATTCAATCCCCTTTCATGATAATATAAAAAAATGTTGATATTTATACGCTAATTTGAATATAAATCTCTGAATTACTTGGAAATTTTATTACAAAATTCTAAGCTTTGTTTGCTTTTTAGGGGATGGCATGTTGATTATTGTTGATATTTACTAGGATATATTTCAATTTCTCGTCTAGATGTAATAAAACCTAATAATATTTTGGAGGTTATCCCAAATATAAACTTGGAGGGCTTAAGATGAGCATTGTACTCTCTGAGTTATTCAATTTTTTTTCCTTATGTTCATCACATGATATTATTTTTTCATGGACTATTCAAGAAGATCATCAACATAATTTTCAATAATATTGCGTATCATATCATAAAAGATATATTTCATGGTGCATCAACATTCTTCAACTCAAAGGGCATATATTTGTAATAGAAGGTACCCCAAGGAGTAGTAAATATTCTTTTGGCTTCATATTTTGGTGTTACGAAAAATTGGTTGTAACTAAAAGAATCCATTCACCAAGGATAACATTCTACAATCAATAAAAAATTACTATCATGTCTATGTTGGGAAAAGAAAAACCATCCTTGTGATATGCTTTTTTGATGTCTTGAAATTCTATGCATATTCACATGGTACCTTATTTCTTGGTGACTAGGACTATATTTGATATCCAATCAAGATAGCTAATAGCTTTGAAATATTGACTTCCAAAAGCTTTTAAAATTCCTCTTTAACTAGTAAAACAAATTTAGGGAGCATATTTCTTAACTTTTGTTTCATTGGCTTAATGTTAGGCCTGACTACTAAGTGGTGAATTACTAGGTATGTATCCAATATAGGCATGTTTGTGTATGACAAAGTAAATACATTGTAATATTCAGTTAAGAACTTCATACACTCTTCTCTTTCTTCGAAAGTTAGAACCTTTCCTAACTTTATTATCATTAGATTGCCATTGGACCCTATTTTTATGTCTATGGTCTCTTCTATTAGATTATTTGATTCATATTAATAATGTGGAAGGGTGGGTATGACCCATAGACAATGAAGCTCATCTTCATCTAATAAATATTGATCAATGTTAAATTATTGTGAGATATATGTGTCTAAAGAAATATTTCCTTCTATAGAAATATCATCATAAAAGGAGACATTATTGTCATTATCCATAAGAGGAGAGTGGGATAAATTTTTTACCTCATAATCATCTATGTATAATATTGATGTAATATCTAATATTTATTGAGATATCATACAAGTGTCTTCATGTAATGAAGATGATATATATTCATTATTAAGCCTATCATTGAATCTTGTCTAATATCTTGAACAATCTCAATACTTATCATGAAAATTCATGCATATCATGAAAGAGATCAAATAAGGACTATGGGAATAGGTTCATTGTCCTCATATTCATCCTAGTCTAGGACTACTATCAAATTTTCTTCTTCTTGAGATTGAGATAAAAAAAGATAAACATTTTCATCATCATTTTCAAAATAAGAGAAAAAAATAATTTCATTGTGGTTGGGAAAATATCCCAAAACCATAATATTTAGGCCAAGTTTCAGTTTCTAAAGTCTCTTAAATGCATTGTTTCTAAATTCCTAATCCCTTTCCTTTATGTCCAAAGTTACAAAAGGATTTTATTGGAGATAGGGTAAATGTAAATCTCCACTCTATTGGTTGTGGATTAGTTCCATGTATTCTTTATTTATTGGTCTTCTTTCAAATACAAAGGTGTAAGTTCCTATTTGCATGATCATTTCTTGCCTAGACGGCAATCCTAAAGCATGCAGTTATGGGGGTAACCTAATCAAGTTTAAGGTTAGTAGCTCATGGTATTGGATATTGAGGTTTATATTATTGATATCCTCAACCTTTTATTTACCTTTCACCTTTGTTTAACTACTTCTTCTTTCTTCTTGTTTGATTCATATTTTCTTAGATGGTTTAGACCTTAAGGTATGTCTATAAAGGAGCGAGAAGCATTTAGTAAATGACACAATCAAGATTATGGGTTTTCTAACTAGATGTTTTGACAATAGGAAAAATGATCATGATCAACTACTATGATATACAACTTACCCTGGTAATTAAATTTAACACATTGATGGTAAGTTGAGAAGACAACCTGCATCATGTGGATCCAAGATCATCCTAAATATAACATGAAAGTCAAAAGGATTGTATTGATTTATGTGACCTAGATATTTTTTTTAATATTTTGTAAAAGTTGAAATTTATATATAAGCCAAGATTCAAAAGCTTAGTATATTCTTGATTTTATATTAAATACAAGTTTATTTATCCATATTATCCTTAATACATCCTGCATAAGGCCAAAGTCTAAAATATATAGACATATTCAATTGCATTGAACCCTTTAGTATTTGAAATGAATATAACAATCTAAAAGAGATTATGTCAAGATAAATATGATGCTATTAAAATTTTCAGCTTATTGCTTAAAATGGTGATTTAATAAAATTATATTAACATCTTAATGAACACATATTACATATTATTATAAAAGATAATGTGATAATATTTTTAATTATACTACTCTAATAAATGTCACTATCATTTTCTTTCTAAATCTTTATAAGTTAAAATGATAAAAATGATTATTTTTATTATTATTTTTTTAAAATTACATACTTTAAAAAAAAAATCTTAAAAAATCTTAATTACAATTAAAAAATGAATTAAAATAAGAAAAGATAAAATTCTTTGATGTTAATGAGTCTATGGCTGATGATATACCAAACAATAAGTAGATATTGTTTTTAAATTTTTCGTTAAGGTAAAAATTCACATAACGTGAAAGTCAAAAGTATTGTATTGATTTTTGTGACCTAGATATTGTTTTTAATATTTTGTAAAGGTTGAAATTTATATATAAGCCAAGATTCAAAAGCTTAGTATATTTTTGATTTTATATTAAATACAAGTTTATTTATCCATATTATCCTTAATGCATCATGCACAAGGCCAAAGTCTAAAATATATAGACATTTTCAATTGCATCCAACCCTTTAGTATTTGAATTTTTTTTTTTTTTTGGTAAGTAAGAGAATATTTATGATTAACACCAGGTTTTAACTGGTTGACCCAAAACCATTTTACAAAATAGGGTCCACTGACCAACTGGACAAAGGCCAAGCCCTGAAAGTTTAAATTGACAACAAAAAGGGCCAAGACCTACTCTTCCAACAGAATACAGCCAAACTAAACTATGGAAGCCTAACATTATGGCCATCAGAAAAGAAAGACGCAAAATAGAACTAACAAAGACAAGATCCACTTTGAGCCTTCCAATCTAAATTTTTTCATTATCTATCACCATTGAGACTGCATGAGGAAGATTTTCAGTCCACGTGATCAAATTTGCTGCTACAATGCCTTCATTTGCCAGCCTATCAGCTGCCATGTTTGCTTTCCGGAAGGTATGCAAAATTATGGCCTCGGTGTCGATCATGAATTAGAGCCCTTGCTTCGTGGATGTAGTCATCAAATCTCCAAGGAGCTCTCTTAGTGTTCTTTAGAAGATTTATAATAATAAGAGAATCACCTTCCACCGGCAGCTTCCCTGGATAATTCTCTGCCACCTTGAGGCTCCTCCAAACTGCCCTCGCTTCAGCCACATTGTTAGTTTGAGCTCCAAGATGTTCAGCAAAAGCTACAAGCACCTCACCCTTGTGGTCTCTAAGTAAGCCACCAGCCCCAGCTTCACCCGGGTTGCCCCTAGATGCCCCATCAAAATTTAACTTAATCCACCCTAGGGGGGGTGGGGTCCATGAGATCATGGTTCTAGGACAGACTTGAGGATGATTGAGGCCATCAGTGAGAGGTAAGTTTAATGACTGGCCTAATGAAGCTTCAAAAGGATTTGGAGGTCTAGATGATGCAGGCACTAAACAAGCATTCTCATTAGCATATACTAAAATTTTTGACAAGACAGAGGATGATTGAGAAACCTTATCCAAGAAGGCCCGACGATTCCTTTCCAACCATATCTGCCATAAGTAGTGATGAAGGCAGATCTTCCACATATACCTAAGATGCCTATTCAAAAAGGGAGAAGGCCACTGGACAAATAAGTCAAATATGGATCGAGGATGGACCCAATAAATATGAAACACTTGTAACAGACCTAACAAGATTGAGACAAAAAAATTACAATACATAAACAAATGATCAATAGACTCCCACTCAGACATACAAAGATAACACCTATTAACAATAGTCACACCTCTTTTTATTAAGTTATCCATGGTGAGGATCTTATTTTGGATGGCCAGCCATGCAAAAAATCCAACCTTCGGAACAATGCTTTTGGGCCAAACTTCCAAGTGAGGGAAAGTAGGTTCATCATTATCAATAAGCATCAGATAAGCAATCTTGATAGAAAATTCCCCATTGTCTGAAGCTTCCCAGATAAGCTGGTCCTCAAGAATGCCAGAAGGGAGTAAAGACTGTCTTAATTCATTCTCCAGTATTATTGATGCCCCTGGTAGATCATTGTTCATTATTGGCTTCCAAACCCTTCTATTGTTTGACAAGTAATAAAATCTGCAACTTTGGTACCAAAAACTTCAATTGTCCAAGCTCTAAGGGTTGAAAGGATGGGGTCTGCTGAGAGGGGATAGTCCTTTAACCATTTGTGGTCCCAGAAATCAATGTTTCTTCCATTTCCCAGTTTCCAACGTAGCCCTTTGCTTAGCAAGTTTTTAGTTTGAAGGATTTATTTCCAAAAAATTGATCCCCTGGGAGGAAAGGAATAACTTAAAAATTCAGTTTCTTGCAAATATTTTCTTCTGATTATAGTAATCCATTCTGCATTTGCATTTGTCAGAAGACACCATGCTTGTTTGGCCAGGAGGGCCATGTTTAAATGTTGTATTCTCCTTAGCCCAATACCTCCAAACTCCCTTGGTTTGCAAACCCTATCCCAGGACACCAAGTGAAAGTCTTGCTTAGATTCGGAACCAGTCCATAGGAACCTCTTCCGGATCTGTTCAATTTTAGTGTAGACACTTGTAGGAGCTTTAAAAACAGAGAGAAAGTAGACAGGGGATGCTTTGAATGGAAAACCTGGTGAGAACCGCCTTGCCGACTTGAGATAACAAATTCCCTTTCCATCCGACTCGACTTCCTCTCGAATTCTTTCAATTACATTAGTCCACATGGAATCGGTAGCTCTGCTCCGTAAATAAAGGAAGGCCTAAGTATGTGGATGGAAGAGTAGACACTGAGCATCCAAGAATCCTAGAAATCTTAATCTGCCTCTGAATGGGAGTGTTAAAGAAATAAATTTTACTCTTTGAAAAAATTACCTTTTGCCCCGTAGCATCCTCATATAGCTCTAGAATATGTTTTATGACCTTAGCCTCAAAAACTGATGCAAGAGTTAACAACAAAGTATCATCCACAAACTGTTCATGTGTAACTGCCTGTGTTTGTGATGATGCTTTAATTCATGAAATAAGACCAATATTACAGGCAACTTTGATTGTCCTCCCAAGGGCTTCAGCCACAATGATAAGCAACATGGGAGAGATAGGGTCACCTTGCCTTAGGCCCCTTTTACTTTGAAAGTATCCAGCAGAAGCACCATTAACAAGGACTCGAAAACCAAGGTTTCATAAAACATCCTTCCAAAAGCTTGATCCATTCATGATGAAAACCAAATTTCCGAAGAATGGCAGAAACAAAACTCCAGTTTATGCGGTCATAAGCCTTGTTCATATCCAGCTTGAGAGCAAAAACAGGTTTTTTAGTCTGGACTACCGAATGGAGGGCTTCATGAATCGTTATGACACCATCAAGGATGGACCTTCTAGGGACTGAAATGCCTTGACAAACATCAATAAACATAGGAAGGATCTTCCTCATTCTATTTGCAATCGCCTTGGTCAAAATTTTATAAACAACATTACAAAGGCTAATAGGTCTAAAGTCCATCATAGATCTAGGAGTAGGAATATTTGGGATTAAAGCAATAAAAGTGGAGTTAAAACTTCTCGGAATATGCTTTGTGGACTGAAATTCCTTGATAGTAGCACATACATCAAAACCTACAATATCCCAAAAAGCACGAAAAAAAACGAGGTGAAAACCCGTCTGGACCTGGAGCTTTATCAGGGTTCATTGAGAAGAGGGCCTCTTTGATTTCTTCATCTATGAAAGGCTTAATTAACTCCCCATTCAAGTCATCAAAAATTAAATGAGGAATATGGTAAAGCATTGATTCTGAAGCTAAGGCAGAACTGAAATGTTCTTCTCCTAAAAGATTCTGAAAATAGGAAACTGCTTCATTTTTTATCTCATTAGGACTAGAAAGGGATGATCCATCATCTCTAACAAGTTCTTTAATTCTATTGTGGCTTCTGTTCCTTAAGGTAGATGCATGAAAAAATCTTGTGTTGGCATCACCTTCTTTTAGCCAGGTAGCTCTAGACTTTTGCCGCCAAAAAGTCTCCTCGCAAGCTAAAACATTATGGTACTCAGCAAGGGCTTTCTTTTCATCTCTGCTCGTAGGGAAGGGTCTGGCAATCCCTCTTCAAGTTTTTTCTCAATGGTTGATAACCTTTCAGAGATGACTTTCTTGTTTTCAAAAATGTTTCCAAAAATTTCTTTATTCCAGATCCTTAGATTTTCTTTCACCACTTTAAGTTTCTTTGCTAATCTGAATGAAGGCCTGCCCTGACAAGAATGCTGCCACCACTGAGAAATTCTGTCTCTGAGATCAGGGTGGTGCATCCACATAGATTCAAACCTAAAAGGCCTTTTGAATTTTGGAGTCTCTTCAATTTCAAGTAAAATCGGGTTGTGGTCAGACCCAATGCGAGGCAAGGACAACAGATTTGCATCCCCAAAAGATTGTATTGCTTCCTGTGACAAAAAAAACCTATCAAGATTTTCCATTATAAGTTGATTTCCAGACCTCCTATTGCTCCAAGTAAATTTAGAATTTTTTAATTTGACATCCAATAAATTGTTGTTGTTGATGAAATCTTGAAAGTCCTCCATACTTCTTGCTGGAATTCCTACTCCCCCTTTTTTATCAGAGGGGTAAAGAGGGGTATTAAAGTCCCCCGCCACTATCCATGGGATATCCTGAAAATATTCCTTGAAATGACTGAGTAAATTCCATAGATCAGCTCTCTCAGATATAGAATTAGGGGCGTACACATTTGTTAATATCCAAGAAAGGTCACTAACCTTATCCTTAAAAATAATGCTCATTACCCTTTCCCCTAATTGAATAACCTTGCGTTCCACCTTCCCCGGATTCCAGATACAAAGAAGACCACCTAAGGTTCCATTGGCTTTGCAAAAAATTGCTTCTCCCTTTTTCCAGATATTGAGGGCAATTTTTCTAGACAAAACTTCATCGACTTTAGTTTCTTGCAAAATAAGAATAGTGGGATCAAAATCTCTTCTTAAATATTTGACTAACCGCTGTTTAGGAAGGCCATTGAGCCCCCTTACATTCCAGGATATGATCTTCATTTGGAACTTTTAAAGTTTTTTCCTCTTCCCCTGCCTTGGACTTGAGGGGGCTTAAGAATTTTGTTCTCTTCAAAGGGAAGATTTCCAATTGATGGAAACAGAGTAGTTTGAATTCCATTAGCTATCTCATCTTGGACCTCTTCTTTCCATTGCTGGGCATTTGACTTTCTTCCCTTTTTTTTCTCACCTCCACAGTCAATCAAGGGGGACTTCATTGAGCTTCTAGTCTGTTTCGGGCTAAATTTGGTTTGGGTAACCTGTTGGATAACAGTGCTGGAAACCCCTTCTCTCGGATTGGGACAAAGACAAAGGTGAAAAATGTCACTTGGAAGGGTTGATTAACTCTGAAAGCACTTTTTCTCTTTCTGGGGCGTAAAAAGACTCATCATTAGGGCATTCTTTATGACCAACATGAGGAGGATTGGAAGGTCCATATTTGGTTGGGGAGTCAAGGTAAGCAGGGAGACCAAGAATTATATCCTCAAAATTAGACCCTTCATTCTGATTTTCCTCTATAATTATTTGGTTTTTAGCCAAAATGTTAAATTTATTTAGATTTTCGAAAGGAGAGCATACCTTTTGTTGGTCAGTTTGTGATGTAGCAATTTTCTTGTCCTTACCATTGTCCATGTGAAGCTCAGCCTCATTCTCCATTTGCCCCAAACCAGAGGCCTTTGCCTTTTCAACATTTGGATCTTTAACCCTGTACATCCCTATGTATTTGCCATTATTTCTAAAGATCGCCGCTTGGAATCATTATTCCTAGGAAGGGTTCTGTTGGCTTCTCAAAAAAGAGCATTGTCCTTTGAGATGGCCTTGAATATTACAGTTAGAGCAAAATGCCGGTCTATTTTCATATTCGATGACCTGTAATCTTGTTTTATTTCCATATTCTAACTCCACATGAGTAGGAAGCTCAGATTCTAGGTTTGCATTTACACAAATCCTAGCATGCGTCATTCTGGTGCGTGCAAGGGTTGGATTGTCAATGGCCACCAAATCCCCTATGGTCTTGGCAATACCCTGAAGAAAATACTCATGCCACCAATGAAACGGGAGATTTGGGAGACGGACCCAAATGGGGGAAAAGTTTATGCTCTGCTTTTCTGGGTCAAAATCCTCAGCCCATCTCCTAAGAAAAAGACTTCTTCGGCCCAAGAACCAAGGTCCTCCTGTTAGAATACGACTAGCATCTTCACTATTGTTAAGGCGTATCGCAAAAAAACCCCTTGATAATGCAATAATCTCCATGTGTCCGAAGTCTTCCACTTCAAGGATGCCCATCGTCGAATCGTTTCAATATCCGGCTCGCCCCCTATGAATTTGCCTACCGGAGAAAAAATTTTCCATCGATATAAAGTCCGCCATTACGCTTCAGCACGGATACCTTCTGCCCATTGGGAGTGAGAGGTGGTAAGGAATGTAAGGAAACCCTATTGCCACCTTTAAGGGCCTGTGCAAAAGACTTATTGCCCTTAGAATTCTTGATGTGGGCCTTCTTATCAAAAATAATATCAGGGGGTTCGTGTCCCTCTAATTTTTTAAAACCCTCAGTGTCCTTGTCACTGTCCACCTGCTCTTCCTCAGTTGCTTCAGAACCTTGCTTGTTCCCTCCTTGAGCCTCACAGCTTCCAGGGGTTTGGAAACCCTGTTTCCCTCCAACAGAATGAGAATCATGTTTGCAAAAATTGCACCTGCCTCCGCTCCCGCTTTGCTCCATTCCTGCCTCCAGACTGTCACCCTCAATCACCTCTCCAACAGAATGAGAATCACGTTTGCAAAAATTGCACCTGCCTCCGCTCCCGCTTTGCTCCATTCCTGCCTTCCAGACTGTCATCCTTTAGTATTTGAAATGAATATAACATTCTAAAAGAGATTATGTCAAGATAAATATAATGCTATTAACATTTTCAGCTTATTGCTTAAAATAATTATTTAATAAAATTATATTAGCATTTTAATGAACACATTATCTTTTTTTCTAAGCGAAAAATCCCTTGTGGAGCCGTCTTGGTCAGAGAGAAGAGACCACGAATAGGGGTCTTACACCGTAAAAGTCACCCGGGAGTCGCACCCACCCCTGTCCGCACCAACATTATCAATTGGATTTTGGGTACCCAATTCAACTTTTTGGTAGGGTAGAGATTCGAACCTGGGACGTCCCCTGGAGGATTGCCCTCTCCTCTCCGACTCAATGAACACATATTATCATAAAAGATAATGCTATAATATTTCTAATTATACTACTCTAATAAATGTCACTATCATTTTCTTTCTAAGTCTTATAAGTAAAAATATGATTATTATTATTTGTTTTAAATTACATACTTTAAAAAAATTCTTAAAAGATCTTAATTACAATTAAAAAACAAATTAGCATAAGAAAAGTCATAATTCCTTGATGTTAACGAGTCTATGGCTAATGATATACCAAACAATAAGTAGATATTGTTTCTAAATTTTTCGTTAACGTAAAAATTCACATATAACGTGAAAGTCAAAAATATTGTATTGATTTATGTCACCTAGATATTGTTTGTAATATTTTTTAAAGGTTGAAATTTATATATAAGCCAAGATTCAAAAACTTAGTATCTTATGAAAGTTGCTTGCATTGAATAGGTGACAAGGGGTAGTCGTTTTCTTGATGTATGTAGCAAATAAGGCGAATCAAACTTTTACCGAAAATACCGAAGGCATCTTGATCATGCTTCCCACTAGAAGAGGAAGAAATAAAATAATGAACAATAGCACTCATTTAAACAAGGACAATTTTGCGGAAATAGTCAAGAGTAATGGCTAGTTGGCGATCTTAAAGTCAAAATTTTACATGTCATGGAGCGTATACGAAAAAAAATCCGTGACCAAATAGTCCCGAATAGAAAAATATATACATTAGTTAGTGTTTGAATGTGCACAACTCTGCCGGCTGCTCAAAAATATTATATGCAAATAGGTATAAACAGGTGAAAAGTTCAACAACATGCTGACAGAGAAGAACGTAGTAATTGCCGCCTCTGCAATGAAAAACAACTTGAAGGTCTCAAATTTTGCGTTCATGGGCCGGCAAGTTGTTATAGGAATTTCAAATTTCTCTGATTAAAAATACTAAGAGCAGAAGGGTTTCTGAAAAAATAGTCGAAATCCGGCACAGTACGGCATCACGTTCCAATTTCGAAGACAAATGTATGGGACAACCATTAGGTTGGTTGCGTGCAACGGACGGCCAATCAATTGCAGGCATACCTTATATGAAAATGTTTTTCCGATGATGGTGACTCAAATTTGCCATACTATTGGATATAAATATACATTAGAATAGAACCTGCTTCTGTAGTAGCACAATCCACACATATCCTTTTAGCAATGGCGCACTCAGGCAAAAGGATTGTGCTGCTCTTGATCGTTTTATTTTTCATTCCATTGCTCGATGGTTTTGCCGGCATAGCCGCAACTCAAACCTCGGAACGGAAGGTATGTTCCCCAAAGTAGAATGTCATTTCGAACGGCTTGATTTCAGGTAACATCGATTAAGTTTGGGAAAAACATTTACTGATTGAACAAATTGATTTGGTTTTGAACTAGCTTCATATCGTATATTTGGGTGACGTTCCGTCCAATGTTGAAGGGGATTTTCATACCAGAGCTGCTGCATCCCATCATGACATGCTTGAATCTTCTCTTGGAAGGTGATAATATACTTTCTAATTATAGTTCTGAAGATTTTTCGATAGGGAAACATGTATACCACGTTTAAATTTAAATCTGTTACCTGATGTCCAGCCACGAAGCTGCTAAAAGACATTTGGCTCATAGTTATGGGAAGAGTTTTAATGGATTCGCAGCTTGGCTCTCTCCCTCGGAAGTACAGTACATTTCAAGTGAGGAAACGATCATTTTGTGTTTGAGATGAAGATAGCGTTGCTGGTAGAAAATTCTAAATTACCTTCGAAGAGTGTAAATTAGTGGTTATGGCACATATAATTAAATATTCACTGAAAACATGATAATATCTCGATGAAAAAAACCTTTGGGATTACTATAGAATTATCAAGTAAATAAAATGCTATTTTCTGGCTAATTCTACTAACTGTTCAACATTTTTTGTTCTTAAACTTTTGTTTTGCGGATGTCTTGTTCTTCAACTTGGAAAAAATTTTAGACGTGTTCTTCAATGGCTTCATTGCCCTTACTAAAAGAAATTTCTGTGAGATATAGGAAAGCAAGGCGTCATATCTGTCTTTGAAAACAGAGAGAAAAAGCTTATGACCACTAGATCCTGGGATTTCATGGTCTTTCCTGAGACAGTTCAAAGAAACTTGGTCTATGAAAGACACGTTATAGTTGGGGTCTTGGATTCAGGTATCAATTGGCACCGTTGTATTGTAATACATATTAATTACCTATTTCACAGCACTAACAGGCATTCGGCAACTTGATTACAGGAATATGGCCGGAGTCAGAAAGTTTCAACGACGCAGGATTTGGACCAATTCCATCAAAATGGAAGGGAAAGTGCCAGACCACAGACAACTTCAAAGCCTGCAACAAGTTAGACTCGTTCTTATGTCATTGTTACATTAATCAATATAAATTTAGTAGTTTCATTATATCAAAAGCCCATATGGACCTTTCTTTAAGACAATTATTTATTGTGCAGAAAATTGATCGGGGCAAGTTTCTACAACATAGGGAACCAAATTGATCCGTCGGTCGATTTTCTTTCTCCAAGAGACGGCCATGGCCATGGAACTCACACGTCATCCACAGTTGCTGGGAATGTTGTAAAAAATGCAAGCCTTTTAGGAGTAGCTGAAGGAGATGCTCGAGGTGGAGTTCCAGGCGCGAGGATCGCCGTGTACAAGGTGTGCGTGAGCTCTGGTTCATGCGGTGATGCAGATATCCTTGCTGCATTTGACGATGCCATCCATGATGGCGTGGATATCCTTTCTCTGTCGCTCGGAAGTGACTTGACTGACTATTATACTCTAGACTACTTTGAGGATTCAGTTGCGATCGGAGCATTTCATGCGATGAAAAAGGGGATTCTGGTGTCTAATTCTGCTGGAAACGGTGGACCCTTCAACGCAACTGTTATTAATTATTCTCCATGGTCTCTGACGGTGGCCGCAAGCACAACTGATCGCCAATACCTCACGCCACTTCTTCTGGGAAATAACATGTCTTACGAGGTGAATTAGGATAGTGCATTCTCTTTTGAATCGTTTGATACGTTAGATTGCACAAAATGTCATGACTGAACTTGCGTTAAAAATAATGGGCAGGGATATTCTATAAATACGTTCATAATGGCGAAGCCATGGTATCCTTTGATATATGGAGGGGACGCTCCCAACATCTCTGCGCGCTATACCTCTAGTGATTCACAGTAACATGCCTGACCTAATCAGAAACTGAATAATCTTTTTAGGTATGAATTAGATTTGGAACCATAAACCATGCTTGGTTCTATCTATTCAGGTACTTCCGTCCACAAGATTCTCTTGATCAAAACAAAGTTCAAGGAAAAATTGTACTTTGTGCTGGCCAAATTTCCTATGAGGCAGTCATCCAAGCTGGAGGAGTTGGTGTCATTACAACCTCTAACGAAGCTGCTTATGATCCATCTGTGTTTATTATTCCTGGAACAACAATTTCTTACACAGATTCGGAGAAAGTGAAAGTTTATATCAATACGTCAAGGTAATTTCATGGTTAGGTATCCATTACTATTAATTCCGATTCTAAAATTTCCCTTCGTGAATTTTGTATCTGATTTTACATGCCTTTTTACAGTTCTCCTATGGCTTCAATATTGAGAACTGTTACTCCTAACGAGGCACCTGCTCCCATTCTAGCTGACTTCTCGGCCCGAGGTCCAAGTCTAATTACACCAGGCATTCTCAAGGTAAAAGGAATATATGAAAAATCGCAACATACGTCGAAAAATCTGATCATTCATGTGCAATTCTTATGTGGACGATGGCAGTAAACTGATTTTTTTTTAAATGTTACAAGCCTGACATTACCGCCCCAGGTGTGAACATCCTGGCTGCCTGGGCCAAAGTTACACCACTTTCATTCGATCCCCGGGACACCAGGTTTCCTATCTTCAATATAATATCTGGAACATCCATGTCGTGTCCCCACGTCTCAGGATCTGCCGCATATGTTAAGTCCTTCCATCTTGACTGGTCTCCTGCTGCTATCAAATCCGCCCTTATGACCACAGGTATGAAACATCATGTTTAAATAGATAATAATGTTTTTCTATTGGCATATATATTTCTGTAGATCAATTTCTTTTTAGGGTACCACGGATTTGGTTTACAGTAAGGCCGGGAGAACTCATTTGGGATCCTGGGGTCTAACATAGAGAGACCTAAGGTATCTACAGTTAAGCCTGAGCCTTCGTCATACAAGATTATCCAAATCAACCACTCAAGCTCAGCTGATAGACATACTTAGATTCAATGTTACAGCAACATTTGCTAAATTTTTACAAAATGTTGTATTCGATGTTGCAAGAGCGTCTTCTACATCTTTAGTAATGCTTCTCTTATGCATTGCAGCTCGTCCATTGGATCCAACATTGAAGGGCAATGAAGACGCAGAATTTGGATATGGTGCTGGCCACATTGATCCAGTCAAGGCCATGGATCCGGGTCTTGTGTATGATTCCGATGTATATTCTTATATTGAGTTTCTTTGCAGCCAAGGGTACAACTCTACTGCTTTACATCTACTGACAGGAGATTACATCACCTGTCCCTCAATTGTACCTGGGAGGAAAGGAAGAGGAGTAAGGCGACTGAACTATCCTTCGATGATGGTTGTTGCGAGGGCAGGCAAACATTTTTCAGTTAAGTTTCCGAGAACGGTGACAAATGTAGGACCTGCTCAGTCTACATACAAAGCCATTATAGAAGCCCCAACTGGAGTGAAGGCGATGATGTTGCCAGAAACCTTGTCATTTTCATCTGTTAACCAAAAAATGTCTTATACTCTTAAACTTGAAGGTGGAGGTTTGTCCGCAGGAACTATGATAGCAGGTGCGTTAACATTGAAATATGGCAATTATAATGTAAGAAGCCCGATCGTTATATATTGCCCTTGGTAGTAGTAATAGCTGTTCTCGTCCAGAGTAGATAGATCTCATGACTTTTTGGACAAAGAGATCTATCCTCTCTTAATAATGTTGTTATCCTTTTGGTTTTTAAAAAGAATTTCTTAATGTTCAATCTTCAAAATTTTAACATTTATGTTATGCTGCATGGCAAGAAAATATATGTTTTTAAGAATATATTAACATTCAATTTTCAAATTCTAACATGTATGTTATACCTCATTGTGGAACAAAGTTTATGTTACGTTTATTAAACACAAGTAATATGTTTAAGTAATAGGAAATAAGGAGTTAAAACTCAAAAGTATGTCTCAATACCTCTACTTCTTAAGTATATCATCAAATACTAAAAAGATTATTAAAAGTATATGTATGGTATATGATTTCATTTGTTTAAATTATTTTTTATTTTATTTCTACATGTGATGAGCAACGAGAACATATATATTTTAATATTTATATTTAGCACATTATCCTTTAACTCATACCTTGTTATTATCTATGCTAAATATTTTTTTCAATGCTTCTATTCATATCTAATAATTTTAGCAATTAATTTTTGGGACCTTCAAGCAATTACTTTTTGGTGTCATTGGATCTTCAATAAATCTTATGACTAAGAACAATATTTAATACCTTAAAAATCCCATTGATAGAACTATTTAACTTATAAACTTATCCTTAACTATATTGGAGCTTTCGAGATACAAAGATAAAAGCGATTTCAACAATTATATCAAAGAATATTTCACCATCATCTATTAACATTTACTACGGGATTTTTTCATTACCAAATGATTACCTTAATATTTAGAAGATAAGGATATAGATGGTACTATCACCTTTCCCGTTGTTCCATTCCATTGATATTTTTTATGATTTTAAATCCATGTTTGTTTGTACCTTTTCAATGCATATTCTTCTCCATGCCAAAATCCTAAATTGTACATATTTATATACAATACTAATCTACAATGCTATATTTTTTTCAATGATGGATATATAGGTTATCTATGCTAGTCATATTTTAGAACTTTTGTCCCAATCAATCTAAATATTAAATTAAAATTAATTATTAGATGATTTGACGTATATTTGACCAAGAACATAGCAATTGGTAAAGTGTAAAAAGTTCCAACATCTTCCATATATAATTCTCAATCTCAGTCTTAGACACCTCAATATCATATTGGAAATTATATTTATCATGTTACCAATCCATATTTCATTTGTGTTAAGAAGTTTACTTGACATAGAAATAAAGCTCACATATAAACTAAAAAAAGAATTCAACAATATTATTTTAAGTGTTCTAAAACTAAAAGAGTTCTACTCATGAGAGAATTAATCAAATTTTAAACTCTTTCATGCATATAAAATTGCCAACTCTTCTAAAATTGTGAATATAAATATTTAATGAAGTATCTCATTGACTCATATGAAGTCTAGATTAGAATCCTAATTTATATTTACTCATGCTTTCAATTCTCTATTGATTATTTTCATATATATAACGTATACTTTCATTATAAATCCCTATTTTAGTGATATTAATAGGGTTTAGGTGATAAACATTATTAAGAAATATTATGAAGAAACAATTGATGTTATTACTTATAATCAAATTATAATGGAATATCAATATCTTTACTTTATCTTAAATTTCACTTTGTATCATCTAAAAATATTTTATTTATGATCAAATTTATCCTTTAGAAGATCATCATTCTATCACATAGTGGAATTTCAATAGGTTTCTAATCAATATTGAGAGTATTGCATTGTCAATAATGTAATGTAAACCATCTTTATCATTTGATGCTTAGGGATGCCAAGAATATCTTATGTATATCCTTTGCTTTTATAAAATTTATTGGTCCTATCCATTTTTTTTAACCTTTCTACATGTTGAGTTTGATATAAACAATTGTATATAACATTGATCCTCTAGACACCATTCTTAATGGACCTAAATTTTTCTACTTAAAAAATGTATATAAAAACTCTTTTAGAATAATATCTCATTATTTACATAATTAGTTTACAATAATGTGTAATCTATGATTATTATTCAAGATTGACATTGCATAATGTAATCATTTATGGAAGGTTATGGCCTAATATTATATAGTGTCACGTGGGATCTAATGTGTTAGTTATGGTCCAATAGTATATTTATTAAAGGTTAATTAATTAATATATAAGTTATTAATATGTTTAAATACCTTTAGAATTAATTCATTACACAAGATGTCATCATGTATGAATAGTATTATATTCATACCTAATATTGAATTTTATAATACTTTAAGAAATAAACATAATCAACTCATTACCTAGATAAATAAAAATAAACTATATAGAAAATAATAAGCATGATAAAGGGTTCCATTAGAAACCAAAAACTTACTAAAGGAAATAAAATTGCATTCTAGCTAATAAATAAATGATTGGTAGGATAGGGTATAAATACTCAATTGTATGAAACCTTTAGACCAAGATTAAATACCTGATACTTAGATTAAATGATAAAATATTACAATAAAATCACCTATACAATGTGTAAAATAGACTATAGGGATTCTATAAATAATATGGACTATAGGGATTCTAAAATAATATAATACAAAGGTTGGTTGTGGTCTCAAGTGAAACTTAACTCCATATATTCCAACATCCACCCTTAAGTTGAATGAGGGATAGAGAGATATCAATGTCAGTCATCCCCTATTAAGGGACTCTCTCCTACTCCAATAATCTCTTGCATGTAAAAAATATTTCTTGGGTGTGCCTTTGGTCATGATATCTACTATCTATTCTATTGACGATAAAGACTATATCAAGCACCCCATAAGCATGAAGCCATCATATGGAATGATTATATCTCAATGTGTTTTGTATGTTAAAAAAATACTAGATTATAGATATTTTTAGTGGTGCTCTAGTTGTCATAATAAATTATAAAATGGAATTACTAAGGGATGCGAACATACTCCAAAATCATGAGAATTCACTACATATGCTTGGATGTCTTATTGAAAGTATAATATTCAATTTCTATAAAATACTAAGAAATAGTGGACTAGCACTTACAAGACCAAGGAACTAGTCTAAATCCTAGATAGAATACAAAACCAATGGTATAACATCACTCATTCAAGAAATTGGTCCAATTTATATCTAATAAATATATCAAAATTAGACATGCACCATAAATTATTTGATATGTACCTCTGATATTTTGAAGAATACTCTTCGATAAGGTCTAGTGACTCTCTCAAGATGCCTACATACATCTAGAATAGTAATTGATAAAAATATAAAACATAATAAAATTTAAGTGAGAAAAAGGAGATCTCCTACAAGATACTTACATAGTATGGCATTTATCAAGGGATTCATGCAATCTACTTAAAAATTTAACCTAGAAGTAATGAGAGTTTGAATGTATTTTCACTCCTCTATTTTTAAGTGTTAAAGAATATTTAAGGTATACTTGGGTTGTGATATAGTGATCCCATGAAGTTTGACCAATTTTATTACAAAATAAATAGTGAAAAAGCCTTGAACCTTTTATCTCAAATTTGTGATGAAATTATAACTCCATACCCTAAATCAAAGTAGGTGAATTGACTATAATTATAGTATCATCTACATATAAAAAAATCACTAGTGTATCTCAATCTTGATATTTGATGTAAGAACCATTATCTACTTCACACAATTAGAATTTATAATTGAGAAAGAATTATTATATATTCTCATACGATGCACATGATGCCTACTTAATCCTATTCAAAAACTTAGTCATATAACACACCAAACATATATATCCCTCAAACTAAAAACTAGGAGGTCGTTACATGTAGATCTCCTCCTAAAGCTCACCATGAATAAGGGATCCATTTACATCCATCCATTGTACCTTCCATCTATACAAATAAAATTTGAAAATATTTATTTGAATAGAATTCATATGATCAACACAATAAAATATTTATGAGTAGTCAACTTACTCTCTCTATGAAAACCTCTTAACCATAGGGTAGCACTTGTGCTTCTCAATCTATATATCAAAGTTGAACATGATATGAGGGTGGGGGAAGTAACACTTGCACGTCATATGAGGGTGGGGGTGGGGGAAGTAACACTTACACAAAAGTACGTGCAAGTGTTACTTCCCCCACACCCACCCTCGTATGATGTGCAAGTGTTACTTCCTCACCCCCACCCTCATATGAGGGTGGGGGTGGGGAAAGTAACTTACCCTCATATTATGGTGGGGGTGGGGGAAGTAACACTTTAGGGTGGGGGTGGGGGAAGTAAATATTATAGATATATTTACACCAAACAATATTCTTCCTTATTGGAAGATAAACAAGCATTCAAGTCTAATTCTTCATCAATGACGTATTCTCAATGAGCATGGAATTTTCACACTCTAGTCACCCCTTGGATTTGAAATAAGTGAGAGGATCCTCAACAACCTCAACCTTTGAAACTAAATCTTGAGAGGTGTTCTTTTTATGATGCTCCATAGAAATAATATGTTGAGCATCTTAGTGGAGTATCCAGATCCACTTGGGTGTTATATGTATTGGTGAGGGTGGCATGTTCTATTTAAGAGCCACATCAAAATATAGAAATAAAGTATTCAAAACAAACTCACCATCTACTTAAATATCCACCATTGTGGAACATGGTATAAAAGAATCAAGCTCATCATCCCTAGAGTCCAAAATAAAAGATATTAAAAATGGTATTTCCTAAATTTTAGGAACATTATCATTAAAATTAAGTATAACCACAATAGCAATGTAGGAATTAACCAAATATAAAAATGAAATAACACGTCCTTAAGAAAAGAACTGATTGGAAATACAAAAAGCTTATATTATTGAAGAAGAATAGAAATTGTAGGACTCTTCAAGGAGGAAACCTCCTTGGAAGCATAACTTCGATACAATATGAAATGTGAGATGGTTCATTCCTTTTTATCCGTTGCTTAAAAATACTAATAGTTACATCATTATAACAACTCGTACTTACAATAAAATAATTGCTACATCATATTTGTACTTATATAATTACTAACACCCACTTATAATGAAAGTAGTAGTTACATCATAATTGGCCTATACATACTAGGTGTCCAAGAGGCAACATTGCTTAATTATGGTTACAATAGGATAGGGTCCTAGCAAGATCTCCCCCTTCAAGAAGCTTTGTCCTTAAAATTTAAGGTGATGAAACTATTGATATATTTGATGGAGTATCTCCTAGGTGACATCTTCTAGCTGCAATCACTTCCATTATACTAAAATGTCAATGAGCATATGATTGGAAAGTGTGCACATCTGGTGGTCTATAATTACTATGAGTTCCAAGATAACTAAGCATTCTTAATTCAATTGGCGTGGTATTGAATAAACTTGCATTTAGTTTTCAATGAAATTTTAAAAGTGAAATATAAAAATTTGGATGTATGTAGAAGGAGGTCAATAATTCAAGATTGTAGGTCATGAGGCCAATATATTGTAGCATCTTATATGATACATATAATTTATCTAAAATATTTTTATGACCATAGAGTTTTAGTGATGATTATTTGTATGGATGAAAGCATAGGAAGATATCTACAACACTAAAATTGCACTTTAAGTGGTGTTGATATACTTGTTATCACATACAATTTTATTCCATAGCCATGTCATCCTTGAGATATTGGAGATATTGTGCACACTTCGTATGAGTGGAAACCACTACTTGGGCCCTAGAACTATCAGGGATGTATGATAGAAGTGATGGAGGACCATATCCATAAACTACTTCATATGGTATCATCTTAATGGTAGAGTGGCATGTAGTATTACATCACCAATTATCCAATAGAATCCATTCAATCTATTGAGTTAGTTTCTTGGAGGTAAAGTAATGAAGATAGTTTTTCAAGCACTTGTTAACAATTTTTGTTTATCCATTTAACTAGGAATGGTATGTTGACCTCATTTTGAGTTATGTGCCCTATAGTTTTAGTAGTTCCTATCAAAAATAACTAGTGAATGTGAGATCATGATAAAAAATAATATATTATGATATACAACATAGGCAAAAAATAGAATCAATAAATATTTGTGCAATGGTTGAAGCATAAGGTTGCTCTAGAGGAAATAAATGGATATAGTTTGATAGACGACCCACCACTATCAAAATGATCATTTTGCCTATAGATTTAGGAAGCCCTTCAATAAAGGCCATGGAAATGTCTACCCAAATAGTCTATAGAGTAGGAAGATCCTAAAGTGTACCTAGCGTGCATATAGTTTCTCCTTTTATATATTGAAAAGTATTACATTCCACCACACGATTCTTAATATCCCTTTTTCTACCTACCCATAAAAATGTATGATTATCCAACATAAATATTTACAAACCCACGATGTCTTGCAATCAAGGAAGCATGTATTTCTTGTAGTATATATTTGTGAAGTGGAAAATTTATGGGAATAACAAGGCAGCCTCAATATCTTAGATATTTTACATCCCATGTATGTCCTAGGTAAGAACTAGGATAATGTTAAAGTTATTGAATTAAGACTTGCAAGGTAGAATCTTAGGTCACCTCTTCTTGAAGCTTGTGGATCATTGAGGAACTAGAGTTGAGATGGTATACAACATACCTTGGTTCTCATGTTAGAAATATAATGCATCAAAAACTATATTTTTATTGCCCTTATATATTATTTCACAATCATACCCTAGCAGTTTGGTGACCCATTTTTGTTGTTTAGGCATGCAAACACATTACTAAAAAATATATTTTAGAAATGGTGATCTATTTTCATTGAAAAATATCACCCAATAAATTAAGATCTCAAAATTTTTATAGCATGTAATATTTCCATGATCTCCTTATCATTGGTTGATTTTCCTAGTTTTTTTCTAACAATGCAATACTAGAGAAAGCTAACTTCCCTTCTTATGTAAACACTAAGCCAATTCCAATTCTTGAAGCATCACTTTACCACAAAAGTATTCGATGCAATAGGTATTACTAGCACTCAAGTTGTTCACATAGCATTTTTGAGGTATAAGAGGGTATGTTAAATTGATTTAGACCATATAAATAAGTTTCTCCTCAATATTATTGTCATGGGGGATGCAATTTTTTATAATCATGGATAAATTTTCTATAGCAATAATGAGGCCTAGGAAATATTGAATACCTTTGAGAGTGTGTGATGTGGGCCATTCTTATATAGAAGCAATATTCTTTGGATCCACCTTTATCCCTTCCTATAAGACTATATGGCTAAGGTACTCCACTTCCTACATTTCAAAATAACTTTTAGATCATTTTACACATAATTGATTACTAGCCATGAATTTCAAGGTTTGGTCCAAAAATTATAAATGTTCCTACAATATGTGATTATAATTTAGGATACTATTAAAGAAAATCAAAATAAATTTGTACAAAAAGGAAATAAATATTACATTCATGATACTTTGATAGGATGAAGGTGTATTGTTAAGACCAAATAGAATGTCAAGGTATTCACAATAGCCTTCATGAGTTTAAAAAAAATTTCTTTGTAATGTATTCTTCCCTTAATATTATTTTACTGTATTCTAAATGTATATCCAAGTTAGAGAAGAAGTGAAAACCATGGAACACATCCAATAAATCATCAATGACATGAATGGGGAATTTTTCTTTGATAGTAAGTTTGTTGAGTTCATGAAAATCTATTCCTAACCACCAAGACTTATCCTCCTTATGAACCAATAGTACTAGAGAGGAATATGGGTTGATTCTTGGATAAATAAACATTGATACTAATAACTTTGGCATCATATTTTCAATTTTAGTCTTTTTCACATATGAGTACTTGTAGGGATGAATGTTTGGTGGTACACTTCTCAATATGAATTGGATAGCATGATAATGGATGCACCATTGTGGTGTGTCATGGGGTTCTACAAAAATGGATGTATACTTATCCTATAATTAGGTCAACTTAATTATTTCATTGATAGTTGAGGATTGAAGTTCAAACAACTATGCCATCACTCCTTGAGATTATTTCTTAAAAATAAATTTAATTTTATGGTAGCTTATTAGTTGGGTAGGACCTCTGGACATCCCATAGAGAGTGTATTTCTTTTTCTACTTAGTGAATTACATCCAAATATTATAAATAACCCATAATATTAGGCCTAATGAATAAAACTATTAATTTCCTAATACAATATCACATCCTCCCAAAGGAAGGGTAAGTATGTATACCTTGATGTTATATTCACCCATCCACACATTTACATTTATATATTTTCCCTTATATGGTAGGGATCCCCCATTAGCCACTACGAATTAAAAAATTGTATGAGTGTATGTAATAGTATACCATTTTGGCCACCTATTAATAAATAAAATTATGGATACTACAAAAAAACAATAAGGATAATGAGTAACTATTATCACTTAAAATGCCCTACTACTTTCAGGTTTGGGAAGTATAAATATTAAGTAAATCATGTAATAATAATATCTCAAGTGGTTAGTCCTTTATTAGTTTTGACTCTTTAGTTTACTCTTATTATTTATGTTCCTCTTCTTATTATGATTTCTTGGTGGAAGATTCACCTACATTAAGTAAATATAGTTTATATTGTATGCACTTATGGCCTAGAGAATATTTATCATCATAGATGTAACATAGAAATTTTACCCTTTGTGTATCCATTTCTTCTCTAGAAAGGTATTTGATTGGAGGTTGTTTATTGACTATATTTGATGTAGTCTAGAATGGAAATAATATACGACTTATGGAGGACTAAAGATATATCTTTATGCTATGAATTTATATTAATACAATTTGACCAAATCTACTACTACCATAATGCTAATTGGATTGAATATTATTACATAAACACAAATTTCTACCTTTAATCCACTAATGAAACAATTTTGGAAAAGATCTGCATTTAATCCCTTTGTGTGGTTTGGGAGATTTTCAAACTATCTTTGGTATTTATTGATTATTGTTGACTATTTTAACTTGGTGAGGGATCCATTTAAATCCTTATACTCATTAACTCCAAATATAATGATTAATTATGTTTTAAATTCAGCCCAAGTAATATTTAGATGTATATTCTCCAACCCTTGGTACCATTGAATTACTTTGTGTTTAAGGATAAAGGATACCATTGCAAGCATTTGATTATATGGAATGGTATGAAGAGAAAAAAAAATTCATTACTATACAACCAATTTGTCGGTTCCTCACTATCAAATTTGAAAAATTATAACTTGAGCACTTTATGGTGTGTATGATTGGGCAAGGTATTCCATGCTCTTCCCTTAAAATTTCCTCATTGACTCCTTGTTAGCCTATGTAATATCTAGTATTTAGCATGTAGGTATATTATATAACTCTAAGTGTCATATAACCTAACCAATTAATCTTTTTTAGATATTAGCGAATGAAATTCTTACTACTAATCTTCCAAATCTATCACTTGTTCACTCAATTTCTCTATATTTAAGGAAACTCTAGTACCTCCATCTAATTTTAAGCACCTTGGGATATCCAAAATGTGTATGGGGGTTATATAACAATCATTAGCTCAAAGAGAGGATAAAATATACTATACCATAAAATGGTATTGTTGGATATTTAAAAAAGTATGAGTGTTATGTATCATAACAATTGGCTCAAAAAGAGGATTAGAATGGGCTATAGCATAAAATGATGATTTTTGGCTATTTTGAGATTGGGAAAGGTATGCTACCAACCAATTGCAATGACTATCACAATGGGTATTATTTGTAGTTATCAAATTGGTAATTTGTAACTAACTACTCTAACATAACTATTCTAACATGTTGATTGTATAGTCAACTATATATTCTTTGTTCTACCATACTAGACCCCATCATTCTATTATGAGAATAGTATTCTCTATAGTATACTCAAATATGATTTTGTTTTTGGCTAGGAAGGGACTAAAACCAATTTTAATGGGAACATTCTAAGCAAATGTCTTTCTAGTTTTAAGGGATTTATTATATATAATATTCAATTGTGATTAGTGGTTGGCCTAATATCTTATATATCTATTTATGGAGGTTTTCACCATGCCCATAGCCACACTATTCAATTTTTAGTGTACTATGATACTAGCTTCCTAAGGCTAACTACTTCTTGATGCACCACAAAACTCACATGGTCTATATCTTCCTATAGCTTAAGATTTATCCTAGTTCTAGGGGTGTCCATATATACCTGAGTGTACATGGGAGCTCACAGCCATGTATGAGTGTTATCTAAGGCTTGAATATTAAATTCTAATTACCCTTCACTATATTATATGATTTACGATCGATCTATATTAGACAAAAATGATAGCCACTTTACGATATTTTAAAACCCCCAACACAAGGTTTATAACCTAATGCACTAAAATTGAAAAAATGCATTTTTTTGCATGTTATTTTTAATAGAAAATGAGCAGAATGAAATTTACATAATAGAAAAATATGAGGAATAAGAACTACTACTATTGATATGGAAAATAACCTTGTAAAGAGCTTTGATACCACTTGTTAGGAATATTATCATTAAAATAAAGTATAAACATAATAGCAATCCAAGGATTAATAAAAATATAAAACAAAGTAATATAAGTGCTTAAGAACAAACTTATATTACTCAATAAGAACAAAAATCAGTTCTTTTTAAGGAGTTAACTTCCTTGGAAGCATAGATTTGATACAACATGAAATATGATATGGTTTATTCCTTTCCATCCCCTTCTTAAACATAGTAACCACTATAGCATTATAATAAATCTTACCTACAATAAAGTAACTACTACATAATTCTTCTACTTACATTATTCTTAACACTTGGTTATATTAAAAGTGGTGGTTACATTATAATGGACATATATACACTAGTCTCCCAAGGTGCAATATTACATAATAATGGTTATGTTATGATAGGGTTATAAAACTTAGAGAGGTTAAATAAATAGTCACAACTATAGGGGCTTCAAGAAAAGTTGAAGTAGAGGATATAATGGGAATATTTCCAACAAGAATATTTAAATAAGTCATTGGAATACTTAGAGAGATAGGAGGGTCTTTATCCAAGATATCAAGAGGTGATCCTTAAGGACTTGATAGAAGAACCTCAAAAAAAATCAACATCTCATAAAATATGAATATAATACCTCTAAGGATCACAAAGATGATATACCTTAAATTTATTTGAATGCCCAACAAAAATTAACCTATGATTCTTGGGTGCCTCCTTATTTCTAATATATATGAATCCATGTTGTATAACCAAATATACAAAGTCAAGATATATTAGGCTTATTATCTATAAACCTCTCAAGGGGTATAATATCATAGATTTCTTGATTCAAAATCTATTGATGATGTGTATTAAATAATTGGTGACTTCTTCCCATAATTTGGGATTAATTCCATCGGCATAAGTTATACTTCGATCCATATCCATAATTACCTTACTATTCCTTTATGCTAATTTGTTTCTTAGGAGTAGAGTGAATAGATATTTTAATGACAATGTCATGAAGATTCAATAAATATCAAAGGGCATTACTCATATATTCACCTTGATTATCTATATTGAGGGACTTGATATTTCTTAAGCTAATTCTCCTCTAGTGCCTTTATGTTCCTAACCTTTACAAAATAATCATCCTTACTATAAATAGTATACAACTAAAAATACCATAAGAAGTCATAAATGAACATAATAAAGCACTTATTACCATAGAGGAATGGAATACCCATGGATCCACAAACATCACTATAAATAATCTCAAAGTATTGTGTAGCATGTATGGCAATCCTTTTGAAAAGGAATCTTGATGTTTATTCCCCAAAACACTCCCCTTATAAACACCATTGTGGATGATATGGAAATAATCCCAATAGACAACTTATGTTGATTCATAAATCTCAATGATATATATTTAAAATATCTAATTTTATGGTGTCATATTCGATAACATCATCTGCATATGCTACCATGGTTAGAAAATATCTCTTCCATTATGAATTAGAAGATGTATTAGGTCACTCATAATTTATACATTTTATCTATCTCATCATAATTATGCATTATCAATATCCTTTATCATTCATCAATTGGACCGTAATTCTACCTTTTTATTTATGTGAGTGATATAATATCGAGAGAAGAGGATGGGCCCCACACTAGGAACATAAATGAATTTATCAAAAGAAGAGAAACCAATACCACATTTAGCCACCTATAAGTAAGAGTAATCCCCAATGATAATATACTCTCCATAATATTGTGTGTTATAGTTATGTATAAGGTGACCATATTTGTTCATGTATTGAGTTACCTATGAATCTATAATTAATTCACCATAAGGTGTGGATTACCAATAAGTGAAATGAACAAATACATGAGCATGTTAGGCATGATCATTATTATCACCCTTACCCTAAGCATAAAATATAGCAATATGAACACCCCTCATTTGATTGCTTCTTCATCTAAATTTAGCAAACCATGGTTGTATATCCTTCTTACAAAAATTACAAAGTTTATTGAAGAGATTCTTACCTTTATTTTCCATTTTCTTAAACTTCTTCTAGATATATATTTTTATGATCTCTTTTACATGTTATTGATTAGTAGGATAGTTACTCTTGTATTGTCCTATAAGGCTAATTATTAATAAGATACTTGAACACATAATTAATGAAAGAAGAATGATATGTAGTGAATTATACCTAAAGCATTTCAAACACAATGGCAATGATAGCATATAGCTCATATTATTGTTGACTATAATTTTGATTTAGTGTCGTTCTTCCCACTATCAACATCCCTCTCTTTACCCTTATTATTCATACCTCTAGTAGGTTAGATGTTATCGTCTAGCTTATTGAATCAATTTATGTATTAATTTATGATATCAAAAGCATCCATGCACAAGGTAGCATGATTTACCTCAATCTACAATTTTAGGTAACATCAATGTGGTCACACAAGTCTTTAAATTTCTAAAACTAATTATTTATAAATAATATGGTACTAAGATGAGTGTCATAGATATTGTTAATATGAAGAACTATAAAACCAAAAGCCTCATGCTTATTATCCTTAAATAACTATTTACGTTACTCAAAATCTATATTTTGTGAGTCTTCATTAATATATTAAAGAAGCCCATTATCTTGGATCATAGCCCCAATCCTATTTTTTCATGTGGCATAGTTTGTACCATTCAATAATGGCACATGTTGATCCATAAATTTCCTACCAAAATATAGTCTCCTACATGAATTTATGATCAAAAGTAATATTTACAATACATAGAGCTTGGGAAAACCATGCAATTTGAAAAACAAAGAGGCTCAAAACTCTTTAGTATATAAAAGTTATTGTCCCCAAAATTTTACCCTTAAAACTACAAAAAATACCATTTAATACCTTTGAGATATTAAAATATTAAGCCTCTACCTATAGATAATGGGGTACCATATGCTATTTTATATTATATTTTATTCACTCTTTGATATATATTATTACTCATTAAGGGGTCTTTATAGTAATACCAAAACACCAATGAGTAGTAAACCTCAACCTAACATTTACTTAACTTTGATATTAACTTACAATAAAAATAAATTACACCCCTTAATCAAGGTTATGCATAAATATGGATTAATCAATATTAGGAAGGCTGAAATGTGAAAGGTTACCTTAGGACTTCATATACACATACCCGTAGGCTACATTAAAAATGTCATTAAACACATTCTAATTTTTTACCTTGAGCTAACAATATTGGATTACACATATTCAAAACTTTCCCATAATCTAAACTTAGGAAACAAGGAGAGGAGGCTTTAAATGTAACACCTACACCCTATAATGGATGCTCTAGTGGGACTTTTTACCATATTCATACTCATATTCATTATTAGAAATTTGTATCTAACCCTCATGAATTTTGTCTCATTATATTTCAACCTTGTAATGTAATTTTTTATGTAGTGTCCTTCCCTTTCATAATGCTCACAAATATTTGATTTATTTGAAACATTAGACTTGAACTTGAGAAATTAATCCTTAGATTCCATTTATTTTAAGTCCTTTGTATAAGTCTATATATGAAAAATATATCCATAATTTTTTTTATTACAACTTCATAATGAATAAGAATCTTGAAAAGTCCTCTAAGAGAGATAGGTTATGGGTCCTTCATAGTCAAATAATTCACATAAAGAACTAAATCAATTGTACGAAAAGAAGGATAAATATTAGAAGTAATAGATTTGACATACTATTAATCACCCTTACCTTACATCCTAACATAGATAGCTCAACTTTTGTACCTTTGAAGTGAGATAAGTAGTCTTCAGCACTACAAAAATATGAAATTTTAATATTGGAAAGCTTTATTTCTATTCTATAAATTTTGGTAACACTTAATTTTCCATAGAGATATTTCATATTTATTTATACCTTAATAGGATTAATTAATTTTCTAATGTAAAAATGTGTATATGGTTCAACTGACATAAAAAATAAAGTCTAATAGCTTCCTCCTTTTAACCAAGTTCATGATATATTTTTTAGGGTACCTAGGGTTAGGAATATGGGGATATGATATCATATTATGTAAGGCTATTATGGATAATTATCATGGCCCACACATAACCAAAGGTTTATTATATTATTATATTATGATAATGAGTACATAAAGAAGGGATATTGTGATTGTAATCATAATCAATCATATCAAGTATTCTCTTGTAACAAGCTTGGATCATGGACCATATCTCATTTTGGGAGATATTGTGGAGTGGTTCCTTCCTTAAGGAATAATATTGGTATTGCCCTACCTTAAGGGTACTATCTATCTCTATCTCATTGGGTGCGTTATTACTGTAAATAATTATTTATGGATGAATTATTTGATATTTTTACATAATGGTGAATGATTTCTATAAATGAGAATAAATGTTTATAACAGATGGTTTTAGAATAATGATTTTTGCAAAGTAGAAATTATTTTTATGGATTGCAGAGCTAGGGTAATTTTTTTTTAATTTATCTTTTTTGGTGATCTATATCTTTGTGTAAAATAGCTTGATTCAAAATATTCTTATTCTATTTTGTTTAGAATTAAAGAACTTTAAAATGACTAGTCATATGGAATAATTTGAGAAATATTGAAGGAGATATGGCTTTATAAAGTATATTATCTAAAACAAGTGTAGTGATGATTTTCAAATCATGTTTTTTCTTTAATGAAATTTAAAATATCTATTAGTTAGGGTAAGAAAATAATCTATTGTTTTTAGGTCTGATTTATAATATGGGTTTTTAGCCTAAAATTATGTGGAAGCATATTTTTTAAAAACCATAGTTTACATTATCATTTTGGTGGATGTGATTTCATCGTACTTCAAAAAAATCTAGAGCAAGAGAGAATGATGGTAGAAAATAATGGAAATTTTTTATGTCACTATATTTTGTTAATTCTTATTATAAATCCCACATTAATATTTATAAAAGGAAGCTAAAATGTGGTGATTTTTTATTAAAAATAATAATGGTTACACTTTGAGAGAATTGGAGCATGCATTATTAATTCATTGGGACACATATGAAAAGATATCTAGTTTGGAAGATATCCTCAATAACTATACTGAAAAATAAATACACTCCAATATGAATAAAACAAATAAAATAAAAAAGAGAGTTGGAAATTTTCATTGAATCGGTAGAAAAATATGATAAGGATGATAGTATGTAAGTTGAGAGAACCACAACTTTGTTGTAATATAGGCTAAATATGATAACAAGGATTTGTATGAATTTGATACAGTATAGATGAGAGGGTATAATTAAAAATAACCTCTTATATTAGTGCAAACATATCATAACAAACTAATGAACTAGAAATGAACAACCAAAAATTACTCACATTTCTCTTTTTAAATTAATTTAAAGCAATAACAAAAATATTGCAATCACTAACTTCCCTTTTCAATAATGTCAGAAATATGTTGAAAATTTTCCATGTTATTTTTAACTCTAAAATGTACTAGACACTCTCCATGTATCTTCATTGGGGTTTGGGGCGAGGAAGTTTTAAGGTTTATTAAGCTATTTTTAGACCCATATGGGTTGTTTAGGGTTAATTATTTTGAACCCATGGTGTTTTGCCCATGGTATTATAAAATTCATTCTTGTGCTATTGTTATTTAATTGCAATTTCATCAAGGTTTGAAGTAGATATGAGAGATGTACACTATTGTATTGGATATGGTTAAGTTTATAAAATAATAATATATTACCATGCTAGGTTTTTTTCTCATAAGGGTTTCCTAGGTGAAATAGTATGTTATGTACATATATATTATCTTCTTCTTCTCTTTTCCTTCAATTTTATATTTACCATTTTTCTATATTTAGTTTATCAGGGCCTTTTTGCTCTTCATTTGGTATCAGATCTAGATTTTTAGCTTTATTTGAGGAGTAAGGTTTTCAACCCTATGATAAATTAATTCTTCAGTGGAATCCATATGTGGAAGACTATAGGTAAAGTAAAATGATGGGAGGCACATGAGTAGATATTGAAAAATTTAATGGATAGAATTTTGAGTTATGGAAACTCAAGATGGAGGATCTGTTGGTTGATAAAACTAACATCAATAATAGATGATGATTGACTAAATATCGATAGGAAGAGAATGAGTTCTATCAAATTGTGCTTATCTAATTTGGTATTATTAAATGTATCAATATAGACCATGACAAATTCATTATGGGATAAGCTAGGAAATTTATATCAAACAAAGCCACTGGTAAATAAAATATTTCTTTGAAATAAGTTGTATTCATTGAGGATGAATGATGGTGACTCTGTGGTTGAACATCTGAATGCTTTTAACACTGTGGTAAGTAAATTTAACTCTATTTAAGTAAAAATTAATGAAGAAGAAAAGTGCATTACTTTACATTGTATGTTACATAATTCATGGGATAACTTAGTTATGGCTATTATCAATACTACTTCTACATTGAAAGTAGAGGATATGGTAGGAATATTGCTATATGAGAAAATGAGACAAAAATATTCTAAGGATTATCATCAGAAGGATGCCTTGGTTATAATAAGTCTTTCTCAATAAAGAAGCAAAAATAAGTCAAGATAAAGAAAATAGATATTTAGGGGTAAATCTGTTGTGGCAAAAAAGATAAAATGCTAGAAGTGTGGTAAAATAGGGCATTATAAAAGAGATTGTAGATCTTAAAAGGTTGATAATAGTTGATAATTTGATGAATGAACTTTTATAGAAATGAAAACCATAAATAAATATTTAAGATACTTATTCTTAGTTTCATCATGCTCAAGTAAATGTCATGACTCATGGTTGAATGACTCAGGTGCTTCCTTTCATATGACTCTTCATAGGGAGGGGTTATGTGAACATAAAAAATAAATAAAGGTGAAGTATTCTTGGGATATAATTAAACATATAAAATAATAGGTCAAGGAAGAGTCAATTTGAGGTTAAAAATGGAATAATTAAAACCCTTCTTGGTGTGTTGCATATTTTGGTTTTAGTAAGGAATCTGATAATTATGAGTAATATGAATGACACGAGTGTGATTATGGTATTCAATAAGGATAGTTGTAGGATAGTTCATGGATTCTTGGTGTTGAAAATGGGAGTTTATATAGGAACCCTATTCATACTTAAGGGTATCATTGTAAGTATTGATTATAATAACTCTTTAGTTATAGAGGAGAATAATATAGTAGAAATGACTCTGAGTATTCCTGAAGTGAAAACAATGTTATGGCATCAAAACATGGGGCATATTGGTGAGAAAGGCCTTCGAACATAAAAATGGAAGGTATGGATAAAGGAATTTTTTATTTCCCATTAAATTTTTATTTTATGAGCATTGTGTTTTTGGAAAGCAAACCGAAGTCATGATTCCTAGTAGTGCTACAATATCTAAAGGAATTTTACATCTAGTTCACAGTGATGTTTTTGGACCTGCAAACGTACCAGTAGACACCAAAACAACACCAATCCGATTATGTGACTACAAAAACTAATCACATTGACACACAGAGCCCCAAGGGCAGCCCCTAGAGGTTAAAAAGTGGTCCTAACCACTCTCACAACATTTTTGTAAGGTCAAGAGTCAATTTGGAACCTTCATGCACTATGCTCCATGCTCGTTCCACCCAGGGATGATTACAAACTGGTATTCGCCCCACCCAGGGACGAATAGCAATATTCACTCTAGGGTGGGGCGAATAGTAGGTTTGATGGGAAAAAAGTCAAATCTTGAAAAATGGCAGCTCAGATCCACCACTTAATCCTTCCTTAATAACATGGGAGCGTGAGTGAGCATTTTTGAGTGTTAGAGGCAGTTACAGGGGCAATCATGAAGCCCCTAATCAGGGAGGAATCTTCCCTCCCCTGGAGAGGAATGATTGTCATGTGGCACCTCTGCATGCTCATCCAAAGAGACCATCAGGTCTATAAAATGGTGAGTCTTCTCATCCAAAAATATAGAGAGAAGGAGAATTTTGGAGCAACGAAGTGCTGTAGTTTTACTTTCACACCCACACTCCTTTGAGTTGTGTCTTTCACATCCTTGATCTCTTTTGGAGAGGAGGTCATAGGGTAGTTATTGGAAGCACAAATCTGGAACCAAAAACCTAACATTTTGCCACAATATCCCATCAAATTTGTCGACAATAACCAAAAATAAGTTTTGGACCCATCCCAAGTGTATTGGTGCAAAAATCGGTCCCCAAACGGTGGGCGGCCTACCCCCGAGTGCTCCCCACACTACTACAGTCCTAATCGCCCCACTGTGGAGTGATTGGAAATCTATGGTAGATTTCCTTTCTATAATTTTTGCATTCAATTCTATGCTACTTAGATAGGTTTCCATTTAAATTTCACCTTGTTTTGAGAAATTTTGATCATGTTTCTATCTTCTCTCACCTTTACTAACTTGCAGGTAGCATCATCAAATTCCCATTGATGGAGGAAAAATTGGGAAAATATGACCATCCGGGTCTCCCCAAAATACCCCCAATTAGATAATACCAACTTTGTAGGTGATTTTGAGCTCCCCAGATGTGACATTTGGGACAGTGACTTTCGACATTTTTATTGCAGGTCTATTCATCCCGCCCCAGAGCGAATTCAAATCTGTGAGGAATTTCTTAACTGTTCCATTTGCAGTGTTTTATTTGTGAGGTCTTGATGCCCCTATCAAATTTTTATATCATTTGGATATGTTTTAGTTATCATTTTATTTATATCTTGCATGCATTAATCGAAGGCGTAGGGATTGCATGTTTTATTTCATCTGTAGGTGCTATTGACTATTTATTGTTTCTTTGAACATAGAATCTAGACATTAGAATAGAAAAACAAAGCCAAGACTCATCAATGCAAGTGGCGGTGATGTTTGGTCTGCCCATTTTACATGTGGGCACACAGAAGAAGGAATAACATCAATGGGTGTAACAAGAATGCTTATTTAACGATCCTAACCCTTAGAATGGGAGGAGGCACATTGTAATCGAGTTCTAAAACATATCAATAAAAATGGTTGTCTTCCTTATTGTATTTTTTTTTTGATTCGATTCGTTCATGCTTTCCCTCTTTTTATGCACTTTCAATTCATAGGATTTAGCGTTAAGTTTAGTTCGGTTTGCATCGCACTTGGAGTTTCCTTTTTGTTTCTGTATCCTCATGCTTTCAGTGGTGATCATAGTTGGATGAATAGATGTCTATGTAGTTTTAGGACAAAAACGTAGAATCCAAATAGCAGAACCATATGAGAGGTGCAACCCCTTGGTACGATACAGGTCCCCTTGACCTTACCAAGTGCTGCCTTTGAGACCTCATAGACCTGAGCAGGAGGCCACTCCCAGGAACAACGATGGGCTCCCTCCATGAGGACCCACCCACGGTCATAGGTCTTGGCCAAAAACTCCTCAAGAAGCCTATGAGGAGTATGAACAAGAAGAATACGGGCTGAAATGCCCTACCAAGGTGAAGGGACTGCTATCCGGCCACCCCTCCATAGGCCTCAAGTTTCCCACAACCTACGACAGGAAAACTAAAGAGGAAGAGATTAAATCTTCTGATGCATATAAAGCACTGCTGGAGCATTTGGAGTCTATAGAAACCAAGACTTCTGGGCCCCAAAAGCCCACATTACGCCAACTCCACAGTCATCCTATGCATCCATCAGTACCTGCACCCCCTTATCCTGAACACTTTAAGCTGCCTTAGTTGGCAATATTTAGAGGTGAGGAGGATGCCCAAGAGCACGTGACTAGATTCTTAAGCCAATGCTTTTTCATTCAAGATAATGATTCTTTGCTATTGAGAACATTCATCACCACGTTCGTAGGCCCTACCTCAGATTGGTTTACTCAATTGCCAAAGCACAGCATTAGCAACTTGGATCAGCTAGTGGATGCGTTCCTCAAATGCTTCACCTTCAACACCAAGAAGAAGGCATCACTAAGAGACTTAGCTAGCCTAAGGTAGTATGAGGAAGAAACCATGGCGTCATATGGGAACTGGTGGAGGACTCTACTTTCTAAGCTGCCCTACCTCCATCCTATGTTTGACCTCACACAAATGTTCTCAAATAACTATTTGAGATCGATGTCTGTGCTATTGTAGCTGTAGCAATATGCCACCTTAGAGGAAGCTTTGGCACAAGCCAAAATCATTGAAGAGATCAAGATTCAGGATGGTGAGATAGCCAAGCCAAAGAAGAAATAATGGTCTAAGAACACCAAAATAGGGACCATGCAACAGAAACCCGCTACGATCAATCAGGTTGCTATCAACATCCCTAATCCTGCATAAGCAACATAGCTCCAAAAGGCTAACTATTAGGTGGTGCCTCTTAATAACTATGACAAAGAAAATCAGAGGAAAGAACAAAATTAGTAGCATCACCCTATGTGACAATTCACACCTTACACAGAGTCCAGAGACTCCCTATTTGACCGCTTGTTGATGGCAAACTTGATCAACCTGCCCGAGATTCAACCCATAGATCCCAACGTGCCAAGATCTAAGGGCTATATGGGGGATTTATAGTGTAGGTTCCATAGCTGAAAGGGACATGACCTCAATGCCTGTTAGAAGTTTAAGGGCTTGGTGTAAAACCTAATTAATAACAAGACATTAGCAGTGGATAATCCCATGACACCAAGCAACCAACAAATGGAGGTCTTTAAGGATCCCTTTCCAGCCCATGACACATAGGCAAAGACCCTATAAGTCAATGAAGTCACATAGAACTGCCCCATGTAGGGGTATGTAGGGATGGTCAGTATAGTGACTCAAAATAGGAGGTATCTGAGTGTAGCTACCCCCACGGTGACTACAGGTGAGGTGCCAACAACATCACAACCACAACAGCACCTTACACAACCTCCTTCGCCTCGAACCACAGCCACGATTCATACAAAACTCACTCAAAGCTTGAGGACCATGTTGTCTAGGCTCTCCATATACGAGCTCATACAACAATCAATGCCCCATCGGGAGGCTCTAATGGAGATATTGAAAGCCATCGAGTTGTAGCCCCATGAAGCAAATTCCTTATATAACTTTGTGTGACATGTCAAACGATGCATGGAGCCAGTCATCACTTTTTGAGAAGACAAAGTGAAATAAGTGGTTGATGACATGGCGGATCCACCCCTGCACGTTATTGCATGGGTCAACAGGATTCCATATAAGAAGGTGTTGTTAGACACTGGCTCATCCAGTAATATCATCACAACAGTGGCATTGAAACATCTAAAGTTTCCAGCATCTCATATTACGACTTCCACATATACACTACGAGCATTCAATGATGCAATATGCTCGATAGTTGGCACAATTATCCTACCCATCCAAGTGGGACAAAGGACTATACCTACATTGTGCCATATTTTGGAAGGTGATATGGCATATAACATCTTGCTGGGTCGGCCCTATATCAAGGACATGAAGTGTGTCCCTTTGATAGCTCATTAGTGTTTAAAGTATACATTTGAAGGGGAGGTACATGTAGTCTCGACGGACTTAGAACCCTTCAAGTATTGCAATGCGGTGTAGCTGATGCCGCAATCGACCCTTCCATCCATGCATTTGGATTTTCAATTGAATCCATCTAGACAGTGTTCGATTTCATAGGCATCCCCGTTGAAAAGTACATCGAAACCACTGTTGGGTCCATCTTCATCGTCTAATCCTTCACCAATGACACCACCTATGGTGGCCACATTGAAGTACAAAGGGAAGAAACCCCTAGAAGAGGCATCGCCATTAGTATCAACTATCTCTACTGAGGAGATGCCTAGCAGAATGGAAGTCGAGGCTCCCAGTCCACCCGACATAGAATGGACTCTGAAAGAACTTTTGTTCCCCCCACAATCACCAACAATCACCATTGAAATGGCTAATATGGGCCTGGGGGAGTATTTGGTGTGGAATATTGTAGCAACACCTACACTGGAGTCCATTCAGGACATGGGGATACCTCACCTCCCCATCGATACTATTGTTCCTCTAGGCTACCCACCGAACTAGAAAAACTTTGTGTATGAGGGCCCTGATCATGGTACTAAGTCATCCATGCAAGAGTACGAAGATGAAGAGCCCTTTGCAGAAGATGTCAACTATTTTTCTAACCCAAAATTCACATTGAGATACCTTGGCCAATGCAATTGGCATGGATATGGGTTAGGCCGATATGAGCAAGGAGTGTGTATTCTTTGCCAACCAAGATACCAAATTCCATATGACAAGTCAAGAGTAGGGTTCAACCACCCCCTCCCCTTGGACATCTTGGTAGAGAACATGCAAGGCCTAGGGATAGGCAACAAGGGGGGATTGGTATTATATACATATGCCAACCCTAACACAACATATACACTAGGATATTATCTCCCATTGTTGACAACCAACCTTGTTGTCCTCAACAACCCTCTCCCTTCTCTTGAAAGAGGAGAAAATTCAAAAACACACCTACAAGAGAGGTGTAGACAAGGTCAAGAAGGATCTTCAGAGGACGATTCAGAATATGAGGTAGAACCATGGGATCCCTTCAAATCAGATAGCAATCACTCATAGGTGGTCCCCATGGATGATTATCAAGAAATCCTCTTGACCATGTTCCCTTTGGATGCTCCAATCAAGAAAGTTCTGCGTTAAGAAAATAAAGTCCCCCCATGTAGAGTGGAACAACCGCAATGGGGCTAGATCAACTTGCTCGAGCAGGATAAGCCATTAATGCCTCAAATAGTTGTTGAAGCCAATGAAGGCTTTTGGATCTCTAACAGTGATTATGAGAATGAAATAGAAATGGCGTATCTTAATCACATGCGACATATGCAGCAATAATACCCCTTAGAGATTAATGACATATTTGAACAACTAAACATAGTTCCAGGGCATGAGTGGTACATAGACCTAGCGTGGTGGGAATAGGTGTTGAATCCACCATTTTGAGTATATGGAGAATACCTTTCGCCTAGAGACCCTATAGCGACATCAGTGTCGAGGGTAGACCTTGTCTTCCTATCCGCACATAGGGCCAATCCATTCATGCCAATACCTCTAGAACCATACCCGAAGCACAGATAACATCCAGAATGTTCGAGTCACCACACCCACAATAATGGAGACCAAAATCATTTCATCAACATGATCTCCATTGACTTAATTGCCCCCATCCATAACCCGGTCGATCTAGCATAGTCATTGTATCTAGACATAGATGCCATAGACTGGGATCACATTAATTCACCTCCATCCCCATCAGAGTACTGACCTTTCAATAAAATGCTTCATTTTACCCCAGGGCCAACTCAGGATATCTTCCATGCTAAAGAGGAACCCGAGGTTCCCAACACAAATTTAAACTTAGCAAATGATATCCATTTGATCCCAAATCCACACTAGTTGGAGGACGAATCCCACATGTAGGTCAATGAGATGACTGACGTAGACATCGGCTCTGATCCAATGAATCCATAGATTATCAAGCTGGTGGTAAGCTTATCCCCCGAAGAGCAAGCCGACTACATTATCCTTCTCAAAGAGAAGAAGGAGGTTTTTGCATGGTCCTATAGAGACATGTCGGGACTAGATCCATAGCTAGTCATGCATAATCTAATGCTTGATCTGAAAATCAAGCCAATAAAGAAAAAACTATGCAAGATGCACCCAACAGTGGCCTTGAGGGTCAAATATGAATTGCAAAAGTTGTTGGATGCACAGTTTGTCATCTGCGTGGATTACCCACCATGGTTGTCCAACATGGTGCCCGTCAAAAAGCTTGATAGGAGGATTTGCATATGCACTAATTTTCACGATCTAAACAAAGCAAGTCCTAAAGATGATTTTCCCTTGCCAAGCATTGAATCATTGGTAGACACTACAGTAGGTCACAAAATTCTATCCCTCATGGTTGGTTTCTCGGGATACAATCAGATTCGTATCAATCCTGAGGACCAACTAAAAATGGTGTTCACAAGGCCTTGGGGACATTTTGTTATAAGGTCATGCCTTTTGGCCTTAAAAATGCTGGTGCCACCTACCAACGTGCCATGATGTACATATTCCATGATTACATGCATAAAACTTTGGAAGATTACATGGATGATTTGTTGGCCAAGTCTCTTTTGTGCCCAAATCATCTCGATGACTTAAGCAAGATCCTCAATCACCTCATGTAACATAAAGTCAGATTGAATCCCAAGAACTGTGTATTTGGTGTCACATCTGGAAAACTCTTGGGTTTCATAGTCTCAAAGCGAGGCATAGAGGTGGACCCAAACCAAGTCCAGGAAATCCTTGAAATGCTTCCCCAACTACCATCAAGCAGCTCAGAAGCCTAAAGGGAAAGGTCACGTCAACCAAGCATTTCATAGCGCAACTATCTGACAAGTGCTGACCCATGAACAAATTATTGCATAAGGGGGTAGCATTTCACTAGGATGATGATTTCCAGTCAGCATTTGACGACATTAAACAATACTTGGCTTTGTCGCTAGTATTGGCACCACCTAGACCAAGAGTGTTGTTCTACTTATACATCTCAGCTATTGAGGTGGCACTGGGTGCCATGCTAGCCCAAAAAAATGAACTTTACAAAGAACATGCTACGTACTATCTTAGCCGCACCCTGGTCAGTTATGAACTTAACTATACCTATGTTGAAAAAATCTACTTGGAAGTGGTGTTTGCTACCAAAAATATATGCCACTACATGCTAAGCAACACTATGTATGATGTGTCTAAGGAGAATCCATTTTGGTACATGATGAGTCGTACTTATCATAGCAGTCGCACGACAAAATGGATCATGTTGTTGATGGAATTTGACGTAGAGTTTATTGGATAGAAATCCATCAAAGGAAAAGGCATAGCCAATCAACTAGCAAAGGTTCCTCTCAAAGACGATTAGCCTCTGGTCATAGAACTACCTGATGATGGGGTCTTCTATGTCTCAGAATCGCTAGATTCTGATGATCTTGAGTCACAGGCCGACATAACCCTATTTTTTTATGGTTCTAAATGTGAGCAAGGTGGTGGCACAGGAATCATATTCTTTACACCACAAGGGGCTCCAATGCCTTTGTCATTTAAATTAGACTTCCTGTGCACCAACAATAATTCCGAATATGAAGCCTTGCTCATAGGTCTTCAGATAGTGGTCACCATGAACATCAAATGATTAAACATATTTGGTGATTCGCTATTAATTTTCAACCAATTCAAAGGGGTATTCCAATGTAAATGCCCAAATTTGTAGGCCTACAAAGCCCTTATGGATAAATTCCTAGCAAATCTTGAATGGTATGACATCGACGCACTCCCTTAGTCATAAAATCATTTTGCAGACACTATGGCCTCCTTGGGGTCATTAATCCTGCAAGACATTTCTAGTGATATGACAACCATTCAAGTCAAAATGCTATTGCAATTCATGATAGAGTGCGCAATATTTGTCTTGATGCCAAGATTCCACTTGATCCAAATTGAACCATCCCTGGACACGTTCTCGTGAATCCACGATTGTCTGAATCACACCAACTGGGGGTCCTTATTCTCCCCTACTCCCCTTAATAGCAACACAATGCTATTCTTACAAGTTCTTTCACACTCAATTTTTTTTAGGGATGAACTTCAAGAGGGATTGGTTGTTCATATCGTCGAGGCTTCTGATCAATAGGATTGGTATTCACCCATAAGGGACTACCTTAAGTTAGGTAACCTCCCGCTTGTATTGACGCATGTCGTAAAATGAGCATTCAAGAAAAAATTGGCAAAGTATGTCTTGTTAGGAGACATGTACCATCACAGCTATAAAGGAATCCTCCTTCGTTGCTTGGACCAGCAGGAGTCCAGTTGGGCGATCGCCCAAGCGCATGATGGTACGTGCGGTGGCCATTTCAGTGGTATGGCCATCACAAAGTGCATTCTCCACATGGGATATTATTGGCCATCTTTAGAGCAAGATTGTTGCGCATATGTACGAAAGTGCATGAAATGTCAACACCATGCTAATCTGACACATGTACCTTCCTAGCCCTTGCATTCGATCCAATCGGCTTGGCCATTTTCGTAGTGGGGCTTAGATATAATTGAAAATATCTCTCCTGCATCATTATGTTATCACACGTTTATCATAACGGCCACAGAGTACTTCACCAAATGGGTGGAAGCAATTTCGCTTACCTCTACGATTGTAACCCGCATTATGGAGTTCATCTTACATAACATGATATATCATTTTGGTATTCCATCCAAGATAATTTCAGATAATGGGACATCATTCAAGAACAAAGACATGCATGCTTTGACCACAAAGTACAAAATTCAACACATTTTTTTGACACCCTGTTATCCGTAGGAAAATGGGCAAGCAGAGGTGTCAAAAAAAATGTTAGTTTCCATCCTCAAAAAGACAGTCACAAACAATCAAAAGGATTGGCACATTCAGATCCCACTTGCCCTATGGTCTTATCGCACTAGCATTCAGAAACCCACTGGGGTGACTCCATTTTCACTCGTGTATGGCTCTGAGGTTGTCATACCTCTCAAGTTGGAAATTCCTTCCCTACGCATATCAATGCAAGAGTTCATCGATGATGACATTGCATGGTAGACCCGGTTAGACCAGCTTACGTTTCTCAACGAATGATGCATTAATGCCCTTGAGCATTTACGTATCTATCAAGAGTGACTGAAGAAAGCATACAAAATGAAAGTTCACTTGAGGGACTTTTAGGTTGGTGACTTGGTCTTAAAAGAGAACCAACAAAACTCTAGCTTGCTGACCCATCTAAGGGACATG
Source organism: Wollemia nobilis (assembly GCA_028583015.1). Taxonomy (NCBI): domain Eukaryota; kingdom Viridiplantae; phylum Streptophyta; class Pinopsida; order Araucariales; family Araucariaceae; genus Wollemia; species Wollemia nobilis. Next base: position 8,643,375 of record JAQPPZ010017209.1, on the reverse strand, counting down.
TTCAAGGTAAATTGGCTAGGTCCCTATGTAATTGACAATAAAATAGGACCTGGAGCATACCGGCTAGCCTCTCTTGATGGAATCAAGGAACTAGAACCCTTGAACATCAGTCATTTATGGCCATTCCATATCTAAACAAGCCATAGCCAAATCCCAAAAAGCTCCAAGGTTACCCACATTCACGTGGTCATCCCCACAATGCCCCAAAGGTGCCCATTACCCCTTTGGTCAAACCAAAATGCTTCAACGATTCCCAATCGCTTGGTGTCAACCCCAAAATGCTCCAAGGATTCCCCCAATTGCTTGGTCAACCCCAAAATTCTCCAAGGATTCCCCTAATTGCTTGGTCAACCCCAAAATTCCCCAAAGGTGCCCATTACCCCTTGGTCAAACCAAAAATCTCCAAGGATTCCCACAATCACTTTGTCATCCCCAAAATGCCCCAAAGATACTCATTACCCCTTTGGTAAAACCAAAAATCTCCAAGGATTCCCACAATCGCTTGGTCATCCCCAAAATGCCCCAAAGGTGCCCATTACCCCTTTGGTCAAACCAAAAAGCTCCAAGGATTCCCACAATCACTTGGTCAAAAATAAGAAAATTCAAAAATAGTAGAATCATCAAAAATAACAAAAAATTGCATCTCATTTCGAGGCATGATCAAACTCATCACAATAATAAAGAGCTCTTGTGCATCTCATCTTCATACTCACAAAAATCAATCTATCAAAAATGCAAAAATAATAGCTGCATTAAGCATAACATCCATACATTGCATATTTATGGTCATACAGGTCAAGGCACCATAGACTGTAATTACTTCGCCAATCCATCTTGTTCCACATTTCTCCATACTATAAGCAGTCCATCAAAAATAAATGCCATTCACTTATTTTTACCATATCATAGTCAGTGGTCTTCTAAATGTATCTAGAGTTTTTTTCATTCAAATGTCATTAGCTTTCTAGCCACATACTTACAAAGTCAGATAAATTTTACAAAGGTAGAGTTCTACTTGGATCACACCTTGTTACATAGCATCCCAACACGCATTAAAACACATAAAAATTCCCAATTTGTGTGAACGAAAGATGAAACCTGCAAAGCAATCCAGGTCACCATAAGTGAAATGGTTATCTTGCTCATCCCCCTATGAGAATGACCCCAAGAAAGCTGAGAGTTGGAAAAAGGACAAGCATCTTCCCTACCCAATTCCCCAAGAATCCCAAGTTCTCAAAAGGTTGCAAATGTCATAAAATTTTGCAAAATTCAAAACTCCAAAAAAAAAAAAATTACATCACCACCAAAGTGCATACATCAAAAGGCACAATAGTGATTCTCATCACTCAAAATTCAAATCCCTTGCTCAACAGAAAAAATATATATAACAAAAACAAATAGTGATTTTTATCACTATATAGGAGAAAGTATCCCAATATAATTCAAGAAAATAAGGGAGTCGAACTTGAATCCATGGAACTCTTAGCATTTAGAAGGTCATGAATTAAACCTCAGTACCGGTTTGGTGGATAGCCTATTGGTCACTGGTGGTAAACCTCCCGCATGATGATATATCTGTCACATTAACGCATGAACAAATCAATGTTTGCATGTGGATGAGCTAGCTTATGGTATCCTAGATAGCACCGTAGATTAATCTAACTAAATACAACAAAGGAAGTTGGTGGAGCTAATTGGGTGATCCTCAATATAGGTTTGGTTGATAGCCTATCTGTAACTGGTGGTATACTAAAAAATACCACATAAACGAACTCAATTGCACACACAAAGATGTGAAATAATTTGGTCAAATACAAGTCCAATTCATACCTTGTTCAAAAGTCTTGTAAGAAAAAGTACAGTCATGGCTAGTTAAAAAATTTGAGTCTCAGAAAACCTTAACTACATGCCCCACCAACTACGCTATCTTTCATCCTGGCATTGTCATCAGAAAATGCAAAAATAGCATGTATACAGCAAAAGTCAATTACCACAACAATCGCCTAATAAAACAAAAATCCATAAGTTCTAAATAGTCTATGGTGCCCTCGCCCAACAACACAAGTTCAATTCATCCATTACATTTTGCATATCCTAAAAATTAGAAACATTTGCATTCATCATAACATATGCATCCATCAATGTAAATTAACATACATACATACACATCCATCAATCACTGTGCATAACATCAAATCATGACATGTGTATAAATAACATAAAGTCATCCATATATATATCATCAAAAATGCTTGCAGGCTACAATAAATAGTCATCTAACCCTACAAAAAAAATAACCCCAAGCCTAGGGCATTGGCCACCATGATTATGCAGGATTGGTGCAATGGGAACTCCCCCCCGTGGTGTGGGTCCTGTGAGACCCCTCAGGGTGGCTACTGCTAGCCCCTACATCATGCCTACTAGAGCCTCCCTCATCCAGTTGCCTGCATCGAGAGGATGCTGACTGCTTAGTATCACTCCCTCTCAAGTGGTGTGATGATCCACCTCCACTGAACGTAGGGACCCACCCATCGAGGCAGCTAATCTCTGCCTCTAGCTCCAATCAATGCCACACCAAGTCCATCTCTAGCTAGCAATACATAGCTAAGTTCTCATCGCATTGTGCCAAGGCCCTCTACCTCTCCACCAGCTACGTCTATAGGAAATCCCTCTCCCATGCAGTGTTGGTATCCCCATCCTACCAATGGTACATAGCCCATGCATTCTCCCGCTCTGCCAGCTATGTGCGTAGGAGATCCCTCTCTCATAGTGCATCCCCCAGATCCTCATCATGCCTCCATAGTATCCCCTCCAACCATGCATTCTCAGCACGTAACCCTACCTCCATGTCCTTCAAATCTGCCTAAGGCATTGGCATCTCTGGAACAGCAGCCTGCTCTAGCTCCCACTATTTCGAGACGTCTTGCATCTTTGGCTGATCTGGAACCCCAAAATTACCATCCACATCATCCACCTCCACCATGTCTGCATCCTCTAGCGGAGCTCCCCAATCATCTCCTGGTGCCTCGATACCCTCCCTGCCTACTGTTGTTACCTCCATGCCTCCCAGTGGCCCCTCTCCCCACCATCACCGTAGCATCCACCACTAGTCATACTCTTTCCTATGGCACCTACCCATCGTCGACTCTGTCCCTGCTCTTGAGACCACCACCATAGATCCATGTAACCTATATCCTTATCCACCATCTCTACCCGAGTCATCCATGGTAACCCCACCAGCCTCTCCACCACTATGTCCTACCAAGCCCAGCTTTGCAATAGATAGTTGTAGCTAATCCCCTTCTGCCTCTGGCAGTAGACCTCGTACAACTCACCATAGAGCTATGCCAATAGTTTTTGTTCCCACATCATGATCAAGGGATCATGCGTCGAACACTCCACCAACTGATAAACCACATCCAGTAGGTTCCATGAGAACCTTGTACCTGATGAGTCAGGTAGCAGCATGTTGGAAATGAGGCCCATAAGTACTGTGTGCAACACTCCCAACACCTCCTTCTCCAACCACCATCAAACTAGAATCCTGCCAATATAGCAGTCACCCTCTGCCCTCTCCATTGGCCTATCCACACACACCTCCTCCCCATGCCCGAAGTAGCATGTTAGCACAGCTATCTATTGATCATGCGGTGTCATCTTGATCGGTAATCCATCTATCAAAATCTGTAGAATTCGATAGACATCCTCCAAGGTCATTGTCATCTCCCTTGTTGGGATATGGAAGGTGTTGGCTCGGGGATCCCACAAGTTGATCAGGGATGTCAGATAGGCCCGATCCTCGACCACAGGCTCCAGTGGAGTCACTTGCTTGAGCCCAAGGTCATCAAGCGACTCCTAGTCAGCCATAGTCAATGCCTCCCGTGCTTCAATAAAAATAGTAGGCACACGGTACCGGCTCTTCACAACCTGCAAAAGAAAACAACACAAAACATTACAATCATGAAAAATTGTATAATAGTAACATGAATATCCAACAATACATAAAACAATGTACAGCTAAAAACAACAAAATTCACAAAAATTCAAAAAATTTATAGTTTGTCAGTCTCAGGGTTTTTGTACTCTAAGTTTAAAACTGATAGACAAAATCATAAAAAAACAAAACAAAATTTTTCAAATATCGTTTGTCAGTCTCAGAGTTTCTATACTCTAAGTTTAAAACTAACAAAAAAAATCATAAAAAAACAAAACCAAAATTTTCAAATACAGTTTTTCAATCTTAGGGTTTCTGTACTCTAAGTTTAAAACTGATAGACAAAGGGAAAAACAAACAAAACAAAATTAATGTGACAGTTTTTTACCTAGGGTTTTCAATCAAGTTTTAAAAACTGATAAATCCAGCTGAAAAACTAGGGTTTCACGGTCAGTGTATCCTATGGTTTTTCATGTAAAACAAACCTCACAAAATACAAAATTTTTCTTTTACGTAAGGTTTACCTTACTCTAAAAAGAAAAACAAATTTTTAAACCACGTTTTGAACTAAGTTTTTACGTTCAGTTTTGATCTTTGGTAAACTAGGGTTAAGTGAAATTTTTAGTTACGTTTTAAACTAAGGTTTAAAATAACTTTTGATATTTTTTTACCTAGGGTTTTACTTAAGTTTTCATGAAGCCATAAAACAACAACTCATGCACAGTGACATACATTTAATTAAGGATTTAATTTTGAACAAACAAAAGGAATTGTAAATAAATTACGGTATTAAAAACTGTAACAAAAAAAACTACAAGCAATAACGAGGAGGATCACTTACAGTCTAGTTTTGGCTCCACCACTCGATCTGGTGCATGAAATCATAGTTTCGGGTGAAATTCAGCAGTGCTTCACTTCGTAGAATTGAATCCCTCCTCAGAGCTCCAAATCGCCAGAAAAAACAAATGCAAATGAGCCCAAAACTCTGTTTTGGCCTTTAAATAGGCTTTTTGAGCTTGTAATCGTTCTTCCCTGGGATGAGCACTCTGGTTAGTGTTCATACCATCCTGGGACAAATACTAACCTGGTATTCATCCCAACCTGGGACAAATACAAGGCAAAAATTTAAAAAACATAAAAAATAAACAAAATGACCCAAAAATAAGCAATAAACTTGCCCGATGAGCGTGCTTTTGCACTAGACATTTCCAGCATGCAAAATAGATGTTGGGATCACAAATCCTCACTATCCTATTCCACAAGAAGGCTACCATAGCCAGAATGCTCCACAGGGAGACGGATTGTCAAGAATTTCATCCCCAAATGGCATCACCAAAAGGGTTAAAACCCAACCAAAAATAGCAATAACATTGCCGAACGAAGGCGCCTCTGCGCCTGACATTTGTAGCATCCAAAACTGATGTTGGGGTCACAAATTATCACTATCCTATTCCCTAATAATGCTACCATAGCCGGACCGCTCCACGAGAAGATGGATTTGTGCCAATTTTAGCTCCAAAAAGCATCACACAAAAGGGTTCACACCCACCAAAAATAGGTCTAAATGTCGAAAGACTACGTGCACTTTCAGCGATAAACATGTGGAGGCACCCTTACACAAGTCATCTTGGGTCAAGTGACTAGTCACTTTTATCATGCAGGTCATTCCCTCATCGATTCGTCACTTGAGGGGGTAGTCACACTAAGTCACCAATCAACAAATACACACCCAATCAAAGAAATGACATGCATTCAAAGAATCATTGACAAATACAATTGTGCTCCTGCTTGGAGTAGCAAAAAAGCAATAATCACAAGCTGATCAAACACTTTGCATTTTGTGAATCATGAACTCAAGGTTCCCACAGACAAAAGGTTGCGTCCTTTGCCTATTCATGACTGATCAATGTCCAAGATCAAGTAACACCTCACCAAAAAATGTTAACACTTGAATTGAGTTACTTCGCTCGTCGGAAGCAAGGATTCAAGAATGCATGCCCTTTCCATACTTGGGGCATCAAAATTTGGTTAGGTTACTAAGAAACCCTAATCATTAGTGCTTTGGTTATCTATTTTTGCTCAGCACTGTGCCATGCACAACGCTTCCAAAAAAGGGGCATTTGGAGACAATAAAAACAACACCAATCCGATTATGTGACTGCAAACACTGATCACATTGACACACATAGCCCCAAGGGTAGACCCTAGAGGTTAAACAATGGTCCTAACCACTCTCACAATAGTTTTGGAAGGTCAAGAGTCAATTTGGCACCTTCAGGCACTTTGCTCCATACTCGTTCCACCTAGGGACGATTACAAACTGGTATTCGCCCCACCTAGGGACGAATAGCAATATTCGCTCCAAGGTGGGGCGAATAACAGGTTTAATGAGAAACAATTCAAATCTTGACAAATGGCAGCTCAGATCCACCACTTAATCCTTCCTTCATCGCATGGGAGTGTGAGTGACCATTTTCGAGCATTAGAGGCAGTTACAGGGGCAATCATGAAGCCCCTAATCAAGGAGGAATTTTCCCTCCCCTGGAGAGGCATGATTGCCAAGTGGCGCCTCTACATGCTGATCCAAAGAGACCATCAGGTCTATAAAATGGTGAGTCTTCTCACCCCAAAATAGGGAGAGAAGGAGCATTTTGGAGCAACAAAGTGCTGTCATTTTACTTTCACACCCACACCCCTTTGAGTTGTGCCTTTCACATCCTTGATCTATTTTGAAGAGGAGGTCATAGGGTGGTTATTGGAAGCACAAATATGGAACCAAAAACCTGACATTTGGCCACAATATCCCATCAAAATTTTTTATAATACCCCACAAGAATTTTTGGACCTATCCCAAGTGGATTGGTGCCGAAATCGGGCCCCAAACGGTAGGCGGCCTACCCCCGGGCGCCCCCACACTGCTATAGTCCTAATCGTCCTACTCCAGAGTGATTGGAAATCTATGGCAAATTTCCTTTCTGTCATTTTTGCATTCAATTCTATGCTGCTTAGATAGGTTGCCATTTAAATTTCACCTTGTTTTGAGCAATTTTGATCATGTTTCTATCTTCGCTCGCCTTTACTAACTTGTAGGTAGCATCATCAAATTCCCATTGATGGAGGCCAAATTGGGAAAATCTGACCATCTGGGTCTTCCCAAAATACCCCCAATTAGCTAATACCAACTTTGCAGGTGATTTGGATCTCCCCAGATGTGACATTTGGGACAATGCCTTTCGACATTTTTGTTGCAGGTCTATTCATCCCGCCCCAAAGTGAATTCAAATCTGTGAGGAATTTATTGAATGTTCCACTTGCAGTGTTTTATTTGTGAGGTCTTGATGCCCCTATAAAATTTTTATATCATTTGGATATATGTTAGTTATCATTTTATTTATATCTTGCATGCATTAATCGAAGGCATAGGGATTGCATGTTTTATTTCATCCGCAGGTGCTACTGACTATTTATTGTTTCTTTGAATTGAGGATCTAGACATTAGAAGAGCAGCACAGAGCCAAGACTCGTGAACGCAAGTGACGGTGACGTTTGGTCTGCCCATTTTACATTTTGGCACGCGAAAGAAGGAATAACATCAATGGGTGTAATGAGAATGCTTATTTAACGCTCCTAGACCTTAGAAGGGGAGGAGGCACATTGTAACCGAGTTCTAAAACATATCAATAAAAAGGGTTGTCTTCCTTATTGGTTTTTTTTTTATTCGATTCATTCATGCTTTCCCTCTTTTCATGCACTTTCAATTCATAGGATTTAGCATTAAGTTTAGTTCGGTTTGCATCTCACTTGGAGTTTCCTTTTCGCTTGCGTTGATGAGTCTTGGCTCCATGCTGCTCTTCTAATGTCTAGATCCTAAATTCAAAGAAAAAAGAAATAGTCAGTAGCACCTGCGGATGAAATAAAACATGCAAAGAGCAGAACCATATGAGAGGCGCAACCCAAAGAGCAGAACCATATGAGAGGTGCAACCCCTTGGTACGAGACAGATTCCCATGACCTTACCAAGTGCTACCTTCAAGACCTCATAGACCTTAGTGGGAGGCCACTCCCAGGAACAACGATGGGCTCCCTCTGCGATGACCCACCCATGGTCATAGGTCTCAGCCAAAAACTCCTCAAGAAGCCTATGAGGAGTATGAACAAGAAGAAGAGCAGGCCAAAACGCCCTACCAATGTGGAGGGGCTGCTATCCAACCACCCCTCCATAGGCCTCAAGTTTTCCACAACCTACGATGGGAGTAAACTAAAGAGGAAGAGATTAAATCTTCTGATGCATATAAAGCACTGCTGGAGCGTTTGGATTCTATGGAAACCAAGACTTCTGGGCCTCAAAATCCCATGTTACGCCAACTCCGTAGTCATCTTGTGCATCTGTCAGTACCTGCACCCCCTTATCCTAAACACTTTAAGTTGCCTTAGTTGGCTGCATGTTCTTTGCTTGCTTAGGAAAAGTTGTGCTGCATGTTTATGAGTCTTGTCTCCATGCTGCTCTTCTAATGTCCAGATCTTGCGTTCAAAGAAACAAGAAACAGTTAGTAGCACCTGCGAATGAAATAAAACATGCAAAGAGCAGAACCATATGAGAGGCACAACCCAAAGAGTAGAACCATATGAGAGGTACAACCCCTTGGTACGAGATAGGTCCCCATGACCTTACCAAGTGCTACCTCCGAGACCTCCTATACCTGAGCAGGAGGCCACTCCCAAGAACAACGACAGGCACCCTCCATGAGGACCCACCCATGGTCATAGGTCTCAGCTAGAAACTCCTCAATAAGCCTATGAGGAGTATGAACAAGAAGAAGAGCAAGCCGAAACTCCCTACCAAGGTAGAGGGGCTGCTATCCGGCCACCCCTCCATAGGCCTCATGTTTCCCAAAAGCTATGACGAGAGCAAACTAAAGAGGAAGAGATTAAATATTTCAATGCATATAAAGTGATGCTATAGCATTTGGAGTCTATGGAAACCAAGACTTCTGGGCCCCAAAATCCCACGTTACGCCAACTTCACAGTCATCCTATGCATCCATCAATACCTGGACCCCCTTATCCTAAACACTTTAAGCTACCTCAGTTGGCAATCTTTATAGGTGAGGAGGATGCCCAAGAGCACGTGACTAGATTCCTGAGCCAATACTTTGGCATTCAGGATAATGATGCTTTGTTGTTGAGAACATTCATCACCACGTTTGCAGGCCCTACCTCGGATTGGTTTACTCAATTGCCAAAGCACAACATTAGCAACTTGGATTAGCTAGTGGATGCATTCCTTGAATGCTTCACCTTCAACACCAAGAAGAAGGCATCACTAAGAAACTTAGCCAACCTCAGGCAGTATGAGGAAGAAACCATGGTGGCATATGGGAACCGGTGGAGGACTCTACTTTCTAAGCTACCCTACCTCCCTCCTATGTCCGACCTCACACAAATGTTCTCAAAGAGATATTTGAGATCAATCTTTGTGCTATTGTAGCCACAGCAATATGCCACCTTAGAGGAAGCTATGGCACAAGCTAGAATCATTGAAGAGATCAAGATTCAAGATGGCGAGATAGCCAATATGAAGAAGAAATAATGGTCTAAGAACACCAAAATAGGGACCATGCAACAAAAACCCGTTGCGATCAATCATGTTGCTATCAACGTCCCTAATCTTGCACAAGCAACACAGCCCAAAAAGGCTAACTATCAGGTGGTACCTCTTAATAGCTATGATCGAGAAAATCAAAGGCAAGAACAAAATCAGTAGCGTCACCCTAGGTGACAATTCACACCTTACACAAAGTCCAGATACTCCCTGTTTTACTGCTTGTCGATGGCAAACTTGATCAACCTGCCTGAGATTCAACCCATAGATCCTAATGCACCAAAAACTAAGGGCTATAGGGAGGATTTGTACTGTAGGTTCCATAGGTGGAAGGGGCATGACCTCAATTCTTGGTGGAAGTTTCAGGACTTGGTGCAAGACCTAATTGATAATAAGACATTAGTGGTGGATAATCCTGTGACACCAAGCAACCAACAAATGGAGGTCTTTAAGGACCCATTTTTGGCCCATGACGCATAGACAAAGACCCTACAAGTCAATGAGGTCACACATAACTACCCCATGCAGGGGTATGTAGGGATGGTCAGTATAGTGACTCAGAATAGGAGGTATCTGAGTGTAGCTACCCCCGCGATGACTACAAGTGAGGTGCCAACAACGTAACAACTACAACATCACCTTACACAACCTCCTCTGCCTCGACCCACAACCACAATTTAGACCAAACTCACTCAGATCTTGAGGACCACATCGGCTAGGCTCTTCATATACGAGCTCATAAAACAATCAACACCCCATCGAGAGGCTCTAATGGAGATATTGAAATCCATTGAGTTGCAGCCCCATGAAGCAAATTCCTTCAATAACTTTGTGGGACATGTCAAATGATGCATGGAGCCAATCATCACTTTTTGAGAAGACCAAGTGAAATCGGTGGCTGATGACATGGCGGATCCACACCTGCACGTTATCACGTGGGTCAACGAGATTCTATATAAGAGGGTGTTGGTAGACACTGGATCGTCCAGTAATATCATCAAAATAGTGGCATTGAAACATCTAAAGTTTCCAGCATCTCATATTACAGCTTCCACATATACATTGCGAGCATTCAATGATGCAATATGCTCGACAATTGGCACAATTGTCCTACCCATCCAAGTGGAACAAAATACTATACCTACATTGTATCGTATTTTGGAAGGTTAGATGGCCTATAACATCTTGCTAAGTCAGCCCTGGATTAGGGACATGAAGTGTGTCCCTTTGATAGCTCATCAGTGTTTAAAGTATACATTTGAAGGGGAGGTACATGTAGTCCCGACAGACTTAGAACCCTTTAAGTATTGCAATGCAGTGCAACTGATGCCACAATTGACCCATCCACGCATTTGGATTTTCAATTGAATCCATTTAGATAGGGTCCGATTTCATAGGCATCCCCATTGAAAAGTCCATCAAAACCACAGTCGGGTCCATCTTCATCGTCTGATCCTTCATCAACAACACCACCTACGGTGGCCACACAGAAGGAAAAATAGAAGAAACCCCTAGAAGAGGCACCACCATCAGTATCAACTATCTCTACTGAGGAGATGCCTAGCAAAATGGAAGTCAAGGCTCCTAGTCCACCCGACATGGAGTGGACTCCAGAAGAACTTCTGTTCCCCCCCTCAATCGCCAACAATCATTTTTGAAATAGCTAATACGGGCCTAGGGGAGTATTTTGTGTGGAATATTGTAGCAACACCCGCATTGGAGTCCATGCAGGACATGGGGAGACCTCGCCTCCCCATCGGTAATATTGTTCCTATAGGCTACCCATCAAACCAGACAAACTTTGTGTATGGGGGCCTTGATCATGGTACTGAGCAATGCATGCAATAGGACGAAGATGAAGAGCCCTTTGCAAAAGATGTCAACTATTTTTCTAACCCAAAATTCGCTTTGAGATACCTTGGCCAATGCAATTGGCATGGATATGGGTTAGGCCGATATGAGCAAGGAGAGCACGTTCTTTGCCAACCAAGATACCAAATGACATATGACAAGTCAAGAGTAGGGTTCAACCACCCCCTCCCCTTGGACATCTTGGTAGAGAACATGCAATGCCTAGGTATAGGCAACAAGGGGGGATTGGCATTAGATCCATATGCCAACCCTAACATGACATATACACTAGGAGATTACCTCCCATTTTTGACAACCAACCTTGTTGACCTCAACAACCCTTTCCCTTCGCTTGAAAGAGGAGAAAGTTCAAAAAACACCTACAAGAGAGGTGTAGACAAGGTCAAGAAGGATCTTCAGAGGATGAGTTAGAATATGAGGTAGCACCATTGGATCCCTTCGAATCAGATAGCAATCACTCACAGGTTGTCCCCATGGATGATTATCAAGAAAGCCTCTTGACCATGTTCCCTTTGGATTATCCAATCGAGCAAGTGCCATATCAAGAAAATCAAGTCGCCCCATTGAGAGTGGAACAGCCACAATGGGGCCAGATCAATTTGCTTGAGCAGGATGAGCCATTAATGCCTCAAACAGTTGTTGGAGCCAATGAAGGCTTTTGGATCTCTGACAGTGATTATGAGGATGAAACAAAAATGGCGTATCTTAACCACATGCGCTAGATGCAGCAACAATACCCCTTGGAGATTAATGACATATTTAAAAACTAAACATAGTTCCAGGGCATGAGTGGTACGTAGACCCAACACGATGGGAATAGGTGTTGAATCCACAATTTTGGGCATATAGAGAATACCTTCCGCCCAGAGACCCTATAGCGACATCAGTGTCGAGGGAAGACCCTATCTTTCTATCCGCACATAGGGCCAATCCATTCGTGTCAATACCTCTAGAACTAGAACCGGAGCACAGAGAACATCTAGAATGTTTGAGTCACCACACCCGCGGTAATGGAGACCAAAATCATTTCATCAACATGATATCCATTTACTTAACCGCCCCCATCCATAACCCGACCGGTCCAGCATAGTCATTGTATCTAGACATAGATGCCATAGACTGGGATCACATCAATTCACCTCCATACCCATTAGAGTACTGGTCTTTCTGTAAAATGATTCATTTTACCCCAGGTCCAACTCAGGATATCTTCCATGCTGAAGAGGAACCTGAGGTTCCCAATGCAGATTTAAACTCAACAAATTATATCCATTTTATCCCAACTCCACACCAGTTTAAGGATGGATCCCACATGTCAGTCGAGGAGACGATTGACATAGACATCAACTCTGATCCAATGAATCCATAGAGTATCAAGCTGGGGGTAAGCTTATCCCCCAAAGATCAAGCCAACTACATTACCCTTCTCAAATATAAGAAGGAGGTTTTTGCATGGTCCTACAGAGACATGTCAGGGCTACATCCGCATCTAGTCATGCATAATCTAACGCTTGATCCGACAGTCAAGCTAGTAAAGCAAAAACTACATAATATGTACCCAATAGTGGCCTTAATGGTCAAATATGAATTGCAAAAGCTATTGGATGCATAGTTTGTCATCTGCATGGATTACCCACCATGGTTGTCCAACATGGTGCCCACCAAAAAGCCTGATGGGAGGATTCACATATGCACTGATTTTCGTGATCTAAACAAAGTGAGTCTAAAGATGATTTTCCCTTGCCAAACATTGACTCATTGGTAGACGCTATAGCAGGTCACAAAATTCTATCCCTCATGGATGGTTTCTCGGGACACAATAATATTCGTATCAATTTTGAGGACCAACTAAAAATGGCGTTCACAACGCCTTGGGGGACATTTTTTTATAAGGTCATGCCTTTTGGCCTTAAAAATGCTAGCACCACCTACCAACGTGCCATGACGTACATCTTCCATGATTACATGCATAAAACTTTGGAAGATTACATGGATGATTTGTTGGCCAAGTGTCTTTTGTGCCCAAAACATCTCGATGAATTAAGCAAGATCCTCGATCGCCTCATGGAACATAAATTCAGACTGAATCCCAAGAAGTGCGTATTTGGCATCACATATGGAAAACTCTTGGGTTTCATAGTCTCAAAGTGAGGCATCGAGGTGGACCCAAACAAAGTCAAGGCAATCCTTGAAATGCATCCCCCAACTACCATCAAGTAGCTCATAAGCCTACAGGGAAAGGTCGCGTCAATCAAGCACTTCATAGCACAACTATCTGACAAGTGTCGACCCATGAACAAATTATTGCATAAGGGGGTAGCATTTCACTGGGATGATGAGTGCCAGTCAGCCTTTGATGACATTAAGTAATACTTGTCTTTGCTACCAGTATTGGCACCACCTAGACCAGGAGTGTCGTTCTACTTATACATCTCAGCTACTGAGGTGGCACTGGGCACCATGCTAGCCCAAAAAAATGAACTTCACAAAGAACAGGCTACTTACTATCTTAGCCGCACCCTGGTCAGTTATGAACTTAACTATGCATACGTTGAAAAACTCTACTTGGCAGTGGTTTTTGCTACCAAAAAGCTATTCCACTACATGTTGAGCAACACTACATATGTTGTGTCTAAGTAGAATCCATTGTGGTACATGATGAGTCGTACTTATAATAGCAGCCGCACGGGGAAATGGATCATGTTGTTGACGGAGTTTGACATAGATTTTATTGGACAAAAATCCATCAAAGGACAATTCATAGCCAATCAACTAGCAGATGCTCCTCTCAAAGACGATCAACCTCTGGTCGTAGAACTACCCGATGATGGGGTCTTCCATGTCTCAGAATTGCCAGATTCTGATGAGCCTAAGTCACAGGCCGACATAACCCTATTTTTTGATGGTTCTAAATGTGAGCAAGGTGGTGTTGTAGGAATCATATTCTTTACACCACAAGGAGCACCAATGCCTCTGTCATTTAAATTAGACTTCCCATGAACCAACAATAATGCTGAATATGAAGCCTTTCTCATATGTCTTTAGATAGCAGTCACCATGAACATCAAATGATTGAACATCTTTGGTGATTCGCTGTTAATTGTCAACCAAGTCAAAGGGGTATTCCAATGTAAATGCCCAGTTCTACAGGCCTACAAATCCATTTTGGAAAAAATCTTGGCAAATATTGAATGGTACGAGATCGAAACACTCCCTTGGTCATCGAATCATTTTGCGGACACTATGGCCTCCTTGGGGTCATTAATCCCACAAGACATTTCTGATGATATGATAACCATTCAAGTCAAAATGCTATCGCAATCCATGATAGAGCACACAAGCTCTGACTTGACGCTAAGAATCCTCTTGATCCAGATTGAACCATCCTCGGACACGTTCTTACGAATCCATGATCATGTAAATCACACCAACTGGGGGTCCTTATTCTCCCCTACTCCCCTTAATAGCAACACAATGCTATTCTTACAAGTTATTTCCCGCTCAGCTTTTACTAGGGATGAACTTCAAGAGGGATTGGTTGTTCATACCATCGAGGCTTCTAATCAGTAGGATTGGTATTCACCCATAAGGGACTACCTCAAGTTAGGTAACCTCCCTCTTGGATTGACTCATGCCGCAAAATGAGAATTCAAGCAGAAAGTTGCAAAGTACATCTTGTTAGGAGACATTTTGTAACATCGTAGCTATGAAGGAATCCTCCTTCGTTGCTTGGACCAGGAGGAGTCCACTTGCACGATCGCCCAAGCACATGATGGTACATGCAATGGCAAATTTAGTGGTATGGCCATCACAAAGTGCATTCTTTGCATGGGCTATTATTGGCCATCTTTAGAGCGATATTGTTGTGCATATGTATGGAAGTGTATGAAATGTCAACACCATGCTAATTTGACACATGTACCTTCCCAAACCTTGCAACTGATCCAATTGACTTGGTCATTTTTACAGTGGGGCTTAGATCTAATCAAAAATATCTTCCCTGCATCGTCAGGTCATCACACGTTTATCATAACGGCCACAGAGTACTTCACCAAATGGGTGGAAGAAATTCCACTTACCTCTACGATTGGAACTCGTATTGTAGAGTTCATCTTACATAACATCATATGTCATTTTGGTATTCCATCCAAGATAATTTTGGATAATGGGATGTCATTCAAGAACAAAGATGTGCATGCTTTGACCACAAAGTACAAAATTCAGCACTGTTTTTTGACACCCTATTATCCACAGGAAAATGGGCAAGAAGAGGCGTCAAACAAAATGCAAGTTGCCATCCTCAAAAATAAAGTTGTATACAGTCATAAGGATTGGCACGTTCAGATCCCACTTGCCCTATGGGCTTATCACACTAGCATTCGGACACCCACTGGGGTGACTCTATTTTTGCTCGTGTATGGCTTCAAGGCTATCATGCCTCTCGAGTTGGAAATTCCTTCCATGCGCATATCAATGCAAGAGTTCATCGATGATGACACTAAGTAGTAGACCCGGTTAGACCAGCTTACGTTACTCGATGAATGACATGTTAATGCCCTCAAGCATTTACGTATCTATCAAGAGCGACTGAAGAAAGCATACAACATGAAAGTTCACCTGAGGGACTTTTAGGTTGGTGACTTGGTCTTAAAAGAGAACCAATAGAACTCTAGCTTACCGCCCCATCTAAGGGACAATTTCATGGTAAAATGGTTAGGTCCCTATGTAATTGACAGTAAAATAGGACCTGGAACATACCGGTTAGCCTCTCTTGATGGAATCAATGAACTAGAACCCTTGAACATCAGTCATTTGTGGCCATTCCATATCTAAACGAGCCATAGGCCAATCCCAAAATGCTCCAAGGATTCCTACAATCACTTGGTCATCCCCAAAATGCCCCAAAGGTGCCCATTACCCCTTTGGTCAAACCAAAATTCTCCAAGGATTCCCAATCATTTGGTCAACCCCAAAATGCTCCAAGGATTCCTCCAATCACTTGGTCAACCCCAAAATGCCCCAAAGGTGCCCATTACCCCTTTGGTCAGACCAAAAAGCTGCAAGGATTCCCACAATCACTTGGTCATCCCCAAAATGCCCCAAAGGTGGCCATTACCCCTTTGGTAAAACCAAAAAGCTCCAAGGATTCCCACAATCGCTTGGTCATCCCAAAAATGCCCCAAAGGTGCCCATTACCCCTTTGGTCAAACCAAAAAGCTCCAAGGATTCCCACAATCACTTGGTCAAAAATAAGAAAATTCAAAAATAGTAGAATCATCAAAAATAAAAAAAATTGCATCTCATTTCTAGGCATGCTCAAACTCATCACAACAATAAAGAGCTCTTGTGCATCTCATCTTCATACTCACAAAAATCAATCTATCAAAAATGCAAAAATAATAGCTGCATTAAGCATAACATCCATACATTGCATATTTGTGGTCATACAGGTCAAGGCACCATAGACTATAATTACTTCGCCAATCCATCTTGTTCCACATTTCTCCATCCTATAAGCAGTCCATCAAAAATAAATGCCATTCACTTCTTTTTACCATATCATAGTCAGTGGTCTTCTAAATGTATCTAAAGTTTTCGTCATTCAGATGTCATTAGCTTTCTAGCCACATACTTACAAAGTCAGACAGATTTTACAAAGGTGGAGTTCTACTTGGATCACACCTTGTTATGTAGCATCCCAACACGAATTAAAACACATAAAAATTCCCAAGTTGTGTGAACGAAATATGAAACCTGCAAAGCAATCAAGGTCACCATAAGCAAAATGGTTATCTTGCTCATCCCCCTGTGCAAATGACCCCAAGAATGCTGAGAGTTGTCAAAAGGACAAGCATATTCCCTACCCAATTCCCCAAGAATCTTAAGTCCTTAAAAGGTTGCAAACGTCATAAAATTTTGCAAAAGTCAAAACTCCAAAAAAAAAAAAATTACATCACCACCAAAGTGCATACATCAAAAGGCACAATAGTGATTCTCATCACTTGGAATTCAAATCCCTTGCTCAATAGAAAAAATATATATAACAAAAATAAATAGTGATTTTTATCACTATATAAGAGCAAGTATCCCAATATAATTAAAGAAAATAAGGGAGTCAAACTTGAATCCCTAGAACTCTCAGCATTCAAAAGGTCATGAAGTAAACCTCAGTACTGGTTTGGTGGATAGCCTATCGGTAACTAGTGGTAAACCTCCCGCATGACGATATATCTGTCACATTAACGCATGAACAGATCAATGTTTGCATGTGGATGAGCTAGCTTATGGTATCCTAGATAGCACCGTAGATTAATCTGACTAAATACAACAAAGGAAGTTGGTGGAGCTAATTGGGTGATCCTCAGTACAGGTTTTGTTGATAGCCTATCTAGAACTGGCGGTATCCTAACAAATACCACATAAACGAACTCAATTACACACATAGGGATGTGAAATAACTTGGTCAAAGACAAGTCCGATTCATACCTTGTTCAAAAGTCTTGTAAGAAAAAGTATAGTCATGGCTAGTTAGTTAAAACATCTGAGTCTCAAAAAATATTAACTACATTCCCCACCAACTGCACTATATTTCATCCTCGCATTATCATCATAAAATGCAAAAATAGCATGTATACAGCAAAATTCAGTTACCACAACAATTGCCTAATAAAACAAAAATCCATAAGTTCTAAAAAGTCTATGGTACCCTCGCCCAACAACACAAGTTCAATTCATCCATTACATTTTTCATATCCTAAAAATTAGAAACATTTGCATTCATCATAACATATGTATCCATCAATGTAAATTAACATACATACATACACATCCATCAACCACTGTGCATAACATCAAATCATGACATGTGTATAAATAAAATAAAGTCATTTGTATATATATCATCAAAAATGCCCGTAGGCTACAATAACCGGTCATCTGACCTTGCAAAAAAAAAGAACCTCAAGCCTAGGGCATCAGCCACAATGATCACATAGGATCGATGCGACAGGAACTCTCCCTTGTGGTGTGGGTCTTATGATACCCATCATGGTGGCTACTGCTAGCCCCTGCATCACACCTACTAGAGCCTCCCTCATCTAGTTTCCTGCATTGAGAGGATGCTGACTGCTCAGTATCACTCCCTCTCGAGTGGCATGATGATCAGCCTTCACTGAATGTAGGGACCCACCCATCGAGGTGGCTAATCTCTACCTCTAGCTCCAATCGATGTCGTACCAAGTCCATCTCTTGATGGCAATACATAGCCAAGTTCTCATCGTGTTGTGCCAAGGCCCTCTCCCTCTCTGCCAGCTGCGTCCGTAGGAGATCCCTCTCTTGTGCAGTGTCAGTATCCCCATCCTACTGATGGTATGCAACCCATGCATTCTCCTACTCTACCAGTTGTGTGCACAGTAGATCCCTCTCTTGTCGCGCATCCCCCAGCTCCTCATCATGCCTTTGCAATAGCCCCTCCAACCATGCATTCTCAGTGCATAACCCTGCCTCCATGTCCTCTGAATCTTCCTGAGGTGTTGGCATCTTTGGAACAACACCCTACTCTAGCTCCCACTATTCTGAGACTTCCTGCATCTCTGGCTAATCTGAAACCCCAAAATTGCCATCCACATCATCCACCTTCACCATGTCCACATCCTCTAGCAAAGCTCCCCAATCATCTCTTGGTGCCTCAACACCCTCCCTGCCTACTATTTTTGCCTCTGTGCCTCCCAATGGCCCCTCTCCTCGCCATCGTCGTAGTATCCACCACTCGTCATACTATGCAGTAGTCTCGACATCATCCACATCTAGGACGTCAATCGCCGCATCTAAATCCTTGCCAAGTGGTGCGATGACTGGCCGGTCTAGAGTCCTCTCGTCCCCCCAATGCCGATAGATCACGGGCTCACTAGGCAACCCTTGGTGCACCCCAAACTGTCATGTCACCTAGCTATAAGGGAAGAACTCCTGCTCGGTCCCATGTCACCCAATCAACCACCACACCCTATGTACCTGTCAAAGCCACTCTCTAGCCTCAAGCCAGGCTGGACAGTCCTGATAGGGGCGCCAGAACACCTCCCCTGGAGCAAGCCGAGCAAAGGCATCAGCATAGTGCCCTATGACACCTGCCCACCATTGAATCTATCCCTTATCCTCATACCACCACCATAGATCCATGTAACCTATATCCTTATCCACCATCTCTACCCGAGTCATCCACGGTAACCCCACCAACCTCTCCACCGCTATGTGCTACCAAGCCCAGCTCTACAATAGATAGCTGCAACCAATCCCCTTCTGCCTTCGATAGTGGACCTCATACAACTCACCATAGTGTTATGACAGTAGTGTCTATCCCCACCTCATGATCAAGGGCTCATGCATCAAACACTACACCAGCTGACAGACCACATCTAGTAGGTGCCATGGGAACCTTACACCTGATGAGTCAGGTAGTAGCATGTTGGAAATGAGGCCCATAAGTACTGCGTGCCTCACTCCCAACACCCCCTTCTCCAGCCACCATCGAACTAGAATCCCACCATTCTGGTAGTCGCCCTCTACCCTCTCCACTGGGCTATCCACACACACCTCATCCCTATGCCCGAAGCAGCGTGTCAGCACAGCTGTCCGCTGATCACATGATGTCATCCTGATTGACAATCCATCTATCAGAATTTGTAGAATCCGATAGACATCCTCCAAGGTCATTGTCATCTCCCCTATTGGGAGATGGAAGGTGTTGGTTTGGGGATCCAACATGTTGATCAGGGTCGTCAGATAGGCCCAATCCCCAACCACAGGCTCTAGTCGAGTCACTTTCTTGATCCCAAGGGCATCAATCCACTCCTAGTCAGCCACAGTTAGCGCCTCCCGAGCTTTAGTAAAAATAGTAGGCACACGGTACCGGCTCTTCACAACCTACAAAATAAAACAACACAAAACATTAAAATCATGAAAAACTGTATAACAGTAACATGAATATATAGCAATGCATAAAACAATGTATAGCTAAAAACAACAAAATTCACAAAAATTCAAAACATTTACAGTTTGTCAGTCTCAGGGTTTCTATACTCTAAGTTTAAAATTGACAGAAAAAATCATAAAAAAAACAAAACAAAATTTTTCAAATACCATTTGTCAGTCTCAGGGTTTCTGTACTCTAAGTTTAAAACTGATAGAGAAAATCATAAAAAAACAAAACAAAATTTTTCAAATACCGTTTGTTAGTCTCAGGGTTTCTGTACTCTAAGTTTAAAACTGACAAACAAAATCATAAAAAAAACAAAACAAAAATTTTCAAATTTTTTTTGTCAGTCTTAGGGTTTCTGTACTCTAAGTTTAAAACTGACAGACAAAGGGAAAACAAACAAAACAAAATTAACGTGACAGTTTTTTACCTAGGGTTTTCAATCAAGTTTTAAAAACTGATAAATCTAGCCGAAAAACTAGGGTTTCGCGGTCAATGTATCCTAGGGTTTTTCATGTAACACAAACATCACAAAATACAAAAATTTTCTTTTACCTAAGGTTTACCTTACTCTAAAAAGAAAAACAAATTTTTAAACCACGTTTTGAACTAAGTTTTTACGTTCAGTTTTGATCTTTGGTAAACTAGGGTTAAGTGAAATTTTTAGTTACATTTTAAACTAAGGTTTAAAATAAATTTTGATATTTTTTTACCTAGGGTTTTACTTAAGTTTTCATGAAGCCATAAAACAACAACTCACACACAGTGACATACATTTAATTAAGGCTTTCATTTTGAACAAACAAAAGGAACCGTAAATAAATTGCGGTATTAAAAACTGCAACAAAAAAAATACAAGCAGTAACAAGGAGGATCACTTAATGGTCTCATTTTGGCTCCACCACTGAATCCGGTGCATGAAATCATAGTTTCAGGTGAAATTAGGCAGTGCTTCGCTTCGTAGAATTGAACGCCTCCTCCTCAAAGCTCCAAATCGCCAAAAAAAACAAATGCAAATGAGCCCAAAACTCAGTTTTGGCCTTTAAATAGGATTTTTGAGCTTGTAATCGTTCTTCCCTAGGATGAGCACTCTGGTTAGTGTTCACCTCGTCCTAGGACAAATACTAACCTGGTATTCGTCCCACCCCAAAATGAATACAGGGCAAAAATTTCAAAAACATCAAAAAATGCATAAAATGACCCAAAAATAAGGAATAAACTTGCCCGATGAGAGTGCTTTTGCACTGGACATTTCGGGCATGCAAAATAGACGTCAAGGTCACAAATCCTCACTATCCTATTCCCTAAGAAGTCTACCATAGCCGGACCGCTCCATGAGAAGACGGAAATTCAAGAATTTCACCCCCAAATGGCATCACCAAAAGGGTTAAAACCCAACCAAAAATAGCAATAACATTGCCAAACGAAGGTGCCTCTGCGCCTGACATTCGTAGCATCCAAAACTGATGCTGGGGTCACAAATTATCACTATCCTATTCCCTAAGAAGGCTACCATAGCTGGACAACTCCACGGGAAGATGTATTTGTGCCAATTTCAGCTCCAAAAAGCGTCACACAAAAGGGTTCACACCCACCAAAAATAGGTCTAAATGTCAGAATACTGCGTGCACTTTCAGCAATAAACATATGGAGGCACCCTTACACAAGTCATCTTGGGTCAAGCGACTCATCACTTTTCTCATGCAGGTCATTCCCTCATCGATTCGTCACTTGAGGGGGTAGTCACACTAAGTCACCAATCAACAAATACACACCCAATCAAAGAAATGGCATGCATTCAAAGAATCATTGACAAAGACAATCACGCTCCTACTTGGGACAACAAACAAGCAATAATCACAAGCTGATAAAACACTTGGTATTTCGTGAATCATGAACTCAAGGTTACCATAGACAAAAGGTTGCGCCCTTTGCCTATTCATGACTGATCAATGTCCAAGATCAAGTAACACCTCACCGAAAAAGGTTAACACTTGAATTGAGTTACTTCGCTCATCGAAAGCAAGGATTCAAGAATGCATGCCCTTTCCATACTTGGGGCATAAAAATTTGGTTAGGTTATTGAGAAACCCTAATATTTAGTGTTTTGGTTATCTATTTTTGCTCAGCACTATACCACGCATAATGCTTCCCAAAAAGGGGCATCTATAGACACCAAAATAGCACCAATCCAATTATGTGACTGCAAACACTGATTGCATTGACACACACAGCCCTAAGAGCAGCCCCCAGAGGTTAAACAGTTTTTCTAACCACTCTCACAATAGTTTTGGAAGGTCAGGAGTCAATGTGGCACCTTCAGGCACTCTGCTCCATGCTCGTTCCACCTAGGGATGATTACAAACTGGTATTCGCCCCACCCAAGGACGAATAGCAGTATTCGCTCCAGGGTGGGGCGACTAGCAGGTTTGACGAGAAAAAATTCAAATCTTGACAAATGGTAGCTCAAATTCACCACTTAATCCTTCCTTCATCGCATGGGAGTGTGAGTGAGCGTTTTTGAGCCATGAAGCCCCTAATCATGTAGGAATCTTCCCTCCCCTGGAGAGGCATGATTGCCAAGTGGCACCTCTGCATTCTCATCCAAAGAGACCATCAGGTCTATAAAATGGTGAGTCTTCTCACCCCAAAATATAGAGAGAAGGAGCATTTTGGAGTAATGAAGTGTTGTCATTTTAATTTCACACTCACACCCCTTTGAGTTGTGCCTTTCACATCCTTGATCTCTTTTGGAGAGGAGGTCATAGGGTGGTTATTGGAAGCACAAATTTGGAACCAAAAACCTGAAATTTGGCCATAATATCCCATAAAATTTGCCAACAATACCCCATAAGAATTTTTGGACCCATCCCAAGTGGATTGGTGCCGAAATCAGGCCCCAAACGACGAGCGGCCTACCCTCGGGCACCCCCCACACTGCTACAATCCTAATCGCCCTAATCTGGAGCGATTGGAAATTTGTGGCAAATTTACTTTTTGTCATTTTTGCATTTAATTCTATGCTACTTAGATAGGTTGCCATTTAAATTTCATCTTGTTTTGAGAAATTTTTATCATGTTTCTATCTTCGCTTGCCTTTACTAACTTGCAGGTAGCATCATCAAATTCCTATTTATGGAGGCCATATTGGGAAAATATGACCATCTGGGTCTCCCCAAAATACCCCCAATTAGCTAATCCCAACTTTGCAGGTGATTTGGAGCTCCACAGATGTGACATTTGTGACAGTGCCTTTTGACGTTTTTGTTGTAGGTCTATTTGTCTCGCCCCAGAGCGAATTCAAATCTGTGAGGAATTTCTCGACTGTTCTATTTGTAATGTTTTCTTTGTGAGGTCTTTATGCCCCTGTCAAATTTTCAAATCATTTGGAAATATGTTAGTTATCGTTTTATTTATATCTTGCATGCATTAATTGAAGGCGTAGGGATTGCATGTTTTATTTCATCCGCAGGTGCTACTGACTATTTATTATTTCTTTGAATGCATGATCTGGACATTATAAGAGTAGCACAGATCCAAGAATCATCAACGCAAGTGATGGCAACGTTTGGTCCACCCATTTTACATTTGGGCATGCGGAAGAAGGAATAGCATCAATGGGTGTAACAAGAATGCTTATTTAACGCTCCTAGCCCTTAGAAGGGGAGGAGGCACATTGTAACCAAGTTCTAAAAAATATCAATAAAAAGGGTTGTCTTCCTTATTGGCTTTTTGTTTTGATTCGATTTGTTCATGCTTTCCCTCTTCTTATGCATTTTCAATTCATAAGATTTAGCGTTATGTTTAGTTCGGTTTGCATCGCACTTGGAGTTTCATTTTTGGTTCCGTATCCTCATGCTTTCATTACCATCGTTACTAAATCTATCTATTTTATTACATTTATAGATAAGTTTTTAAGAAATACTTGGTTATATGTTTTGCAAAACAAATTTATTGTTTTCAAGAAATTTAAAGAGTTTAAAGCTCTTGTAGAAAATTAGATAAATAAAAAGATAAAGGTTGTTAGAAGTGACAATGGTGGTGAGTATTGCTATAATGAATTTGAGCAATTTTGCAAGGATTGTGGAATATAAAGGTAGAAATTAATTTTGTAAACTCCACAACAGAATTGAGTTATAGAATATATGAACAAAACATTGATGGATAAGGCCAAAAGCATGCTAAGTGGTGCAGAGTTAAAAAGGAAAAACTAACCAAAAATCATGTTTACTATTTTTTACCTCATCAATAGATATCCTACCTCAGATTTGGTGGATAAGACTCCACAAGAAGTGTGGACGGCTAAGAAATCCTCTCTCAATTATATAAGGGTTTTTGGTTGTGATGCTTATATGTATGTCCCAAAAGAGAAAAGGACTAAGCTAGAGTATAAATATAAAAAATACATAATTGTGGGTTATAGTACTGGTGTTAAAGGATATAAGTTGTGGAACCTAGAAACACGAAATATTATTTATAATTGTAATGTGATATTATAGAAACAAAAGGGGGTCCAAAATAGGAATTGCAACCAAGAAAAGAACCTAAAATAGTTCAAGTAAAATTGAAACAGGAGGAATAACCTATTGAAGAACTTGGTGCTATGAAATAAGATCGATTATAGATAGATTATGAAGAGGAAATTTTAGAGGAAGAAGGTGAGGAGGAAGTTGAAGATGCAAAACCTAGAAATCCAATTTTGAGGAAAGCATATCGAGTGATAAGACTCCCTTAAAGGTATAGCCCTTAAATTTTTTTTTCTACATTTAATTTATTATTTAGTAATAAATAACCCAATACTGTAAAGGAGACACTTTAGTCAAGTGAGAAAAAGTCTTGCAAAATGGATATGGAGAAAGAAATGGAGTCTCTAGATAAAAATAAGACATGGGACTTGGTAAAATTACCCCTAGAAGAAAACCAATTGGTTGTAAGTGGGTTTTTAAGAAGTACAATGTAGAAGAAAATTTGGATAAGTACAAGGCTCACTTAGTAGCAAAAGGATTTTATCAAGTTGAGGGAATTGAATTTGGTGATATTTTTTCTCCTATGGGTAAACTTACTTCAATTAGATTTTTTCTGGATATTTTTGTTGCTTTTGATCTTGAAATAAAATAGATGGATGTAAAGACAACATTTCTATATGATGAACTTGATGAAGATATATATATATATATCACAACCAAAATGCTTTAGGGTAAAAGGTAAGGAGGACTTGGTATGCAAGTTGAAAAAGTCTCTTTATGGTTTGAAGTAATCTCCAAGAATGTGGAACCAAAAATTTGATAATTTTATTTTGACACTTGGGATTGGAAAAAGAAAAGCAAATCCATGTGTGTATTTTAAACAAGAAGGTGAAAATTTTATTTGTATTGTTTTGTATGTGGATGACATGATGTTGATTGGTAACATTAAGGAGATGATAAAGTTACTGAAATATCAGTTATCTTCTAAATTTGACATGAAGTATTTGGGTGCTGCAAAATTTATTTTGAGTATGGAAATAATAAGGGATCGTGCAAATATAAAGGTGTAGTTAAATCAAGGAAAATATGTTGATTTGATACTACAAATGTTTAGGATGCATGATTGTAAAATAGTATGTACTATGTATCATATTGGTCAAAATTTATCTACTAAACACTATCCTAAAATGATGCAGAACTAGAAATACAAGCAGAGAAATCATGAGATTTTCATTAACAGAGCCTTAAAATTTGAATTACAGAAGATGATACTAATTGGCCAAACCCCCGTTACAATGCATGAGTTGTTTCTTATATTGGCCCCCATCCCTTTTTCGACATCATTACACAGAATGCGAAGTTTTTTCTAACCGCCCACACGAATGTTCTATCATCGCATGCAAAATGCTGCCAGGTGTCTCCAATTAGCATGGCATGTAGTGGCGGAGTGTTCTATAGCAACCTGTCCATCCACCCTCTGAATCATCATTCCCAGGAGTGCTTTATAGACACCTGCGTTGCTGCCACGTGCCCTTCTGCAATGACCTTTGTAGCCACCTGTCCGAGTGGAGTCATGAACGTCCTGTCGTATTCTCTCCTTCAGGCCGTGAAAACATGATGGGTCATGAAATCATGACATCCTGGCCCTCTGTACTATCCTTTTATCTTCGGGCCGTGAAATGCGACATGTCACGAAATCATGATGTCTCTGCCTTCAGCATTCGTTTTCTGCCTTCGGGCCATGAAACCGTGACAAGTCACGAAATCACAACATCCTTTCCCCTTGGCACCCATCCGTAAAATGTGTCGTGAAATCATGACAACTTTCCTCCTCGATGCTTATTTGCAAAATGTGTCACAAAATCATGACAAATTTTCCCTTCGATGCCTATCCGCAAAATTTGTCGCAAAATCGTGACAACTTGTCTCCTTGGCGCCTTCGCTCAAAACGTGTCATGAAATTGTGACGACTTGTCTCCCTGGTGCCTTTGTCCAAAATGTGTCACGAAATCGTGACAACTTGTCTCCCTGGCACCTTTGCCCAAAATGTGTCATGAAATCATGACAACTTGCCTCCCTGGCGCCTTTGCCCAAAAAGTGTCGCGATATCTCGACAGCTTTGGTACTTAGAGAAAAAAATATTTTTGGAGGATGCAAGATTGCTCTTCCACCTCCGGATGCTCTTGCATCAGACACCCGGGGTGAATTTGAGAAGTGACCTTCACTTTTGATCTGTCTGAGGTAGACCCAGGCAATCAACCTCTACCTTCGACAACCAAGTCACATCTTCTATGGGCCTGCCTTTCCATTTGATAAAATATTCAGAATAACACCTATTCCAAGTACTTCGGCCCTCACGCGTATCAAGGAATTCTTCTATCTCATCTACGAATGGAGTGGCCACGGGAATGCTCCAAAAATCTGGGATTGGTGTTGCACTGCTATCTCCTTCATGATACTCAACCAAATCTGAAATGTTAAAAACGGGTGAGATGTTAAGTTCACTCGACAACTCCACCTCGTATGCATTACCCAAATCCCATTTTCCAATGATCCTGCATGGCCCAAATTTCTTCATCTTTAGCTTGTTATAGGTCTTGGTAGGAAACCTCTCTTTCCTTAGATGGACCATGACGAAATCTCCTACTTCAAACTCCTTAGCCTGGTGCTTCTAGTTTGCTCTGGCCTTATACTGAGTATTCATATTAGCAATGTGCCTTGTCACCTCCTCATGCACTCCCTTCAGGTGTTCAGCAAAGTCTTTAGCCTTAGCACTGCATTTTTCTCTTGTATCCATCCTTCTCAACTCTAAAGCATTTCTTGGGCTGCTCCCATAGATTATCTGGAATGGCGATTTATTGGTACTTCTATTGACAGAGCTGTTGTAAGTGAATTCTGCCTGCGATAGAACTAAATCCCATCCCTTGGGCTTGTCTCCGACCAAGCATCTCAGTAGATTGCCCAAGATCCTATTTACCACCTCTGTTTGGCCATCTTTTTGGGGGTGGTATGCAGAACTGAATTTTAAATTCGTCTTTAGTTTCTTCCATAGGGTTCTCCAAAAATACCCTACAAACTTGGTATCCCTGTTCAACACAATGCTCCTTGGCAAACCATGAAGGCGTACCACTTCCTTGAAGAATAACCCAGCCACATGGACCGCATCACTAGTCTTCTGGCAAGGAATGAAATGAGCCATTTTTGAAAACCTGTCCACTACCACAAATATGAAGTCGTGCCCCCTCTGCGTCCTGGGCAAACCAAGAACAAAATCCATACAAATATCCTCCCATGGCCTTTCGGGTATAGGTAGTGGTTGATATAAACTAGTAGGCTACCTCACACATTTTGCCATCTAGCATATCCTACAACTTTGCACAAATTTTGCCACATCTTGTTGCAATTGCGACCAGTAGTAATTTTCACTAACAAGGGAAATGGTCTTATCTCGACCAAAGTGTCCAGCTAAACCTCCACTGTGCTTTTCCTTGATCATATTCTCTCTCATTGAGCTCCTAAGAATGCATAATTGGTTCCCCCTAAACAACATTCCATCTTGAATCAAAAAATTTAACCACTTAGTCCTATCCAATGTAACAAGCGCAGTGCAGGCTTTCCAAGATTTTGTGAAGTCGGGGTCTACAAGGTATAAACCCTTGAGCTCAGCAAACCCTACAACCTCCACCTTCATCTCCATCAATAAACATTGCGTCCTACTCAAGGCATTTGCAACTCTGTTGGATCTCCCACTCTGGTGATTCAGCATAAAGGTGTAGTTCTGCAGAACTCCACCCATTTCAAGTGCCTCTGATTTAACTTTCCTTGACTGTTAATATATTGTAGTGCCTGATGATCAGTATAAAGAACAAACTCCTTTGGCAACAAATAATGCCTCCATTTCTTCAGAGCCTGAACTATGGCATAGAACTCCTGATCATATACCGAATACTTCTTCCTGGCATCATTGAGCTTCTCACTAAAATAGGCAACGGGCTTACCCTCTTGACTCAATACGGCCCATATGGCACTACCACTCACATCACAGTCTACCTGAAAACACCTTATTGAAATATGGAAGTTCTAAGATAGGTTGCTTTGTGACCTTCTTCTTCAGCATAGCAAAGCTTTTTTCTGCTCCAGCTGTCCACTTGAATTCTTTCTTATTCCCCCTCAGTCTCTGTAAGGGATGCGCAAATACTGCTGAAGTTTCTAATGAAATTTTTGTAGAAATTGGCCAGACTGTGAAACGATCTCACCTTAGTCATGTTTCTTAGAGCAGGCCATTCTATGATAGCCTTCACCTTTTTAGGGTCCATTTTGAGACCATCTGCTGAGATAACAAATCCCAGGTATACTAACTCTCTCTTCACGAAGTTACACTTCTTCAAATTTATCAGCATCTGCTCCTCCCGCAGTTTCTAAAAAACCCTCCTGATGTGCATCAGGTGTTCCTCCAGGGTTCTACTGAAAATCAAGATATCATCCAAGTAGACAATAACAAATTTGCCTAGAAATTCCTTCAGGACTTCATTCATTAACCGCATGAAGGTACTCGATGCATTGGTTAGCCCAAATGGCATGACCAACCACTCATATAGCCCCTCTCTAGTTTTAAAGGTTGTCTTCCACTCATCCCCTTCTCTAATGCGGATCTGATGGTAACCACTTTTTAGGTCAATCTTCGTGAAGTACTCAGCTCCACTCAAGCAGTCCATGATATCATCCATCCTTGGCAGTGGGAATCTGTATTTGATAGTGATATTGTTAATTTCCTGAGAGTCTGTGCACATTATCCACTCTCCATCCTTCTTGGGTGCTAGTATAGCAGGTACTGCACATGGGCTAAGACTCTCCCTAATCAACCCCTTCTTTAGCAGCTCTTGAACTTGCCTATTTAGCTCCTCAGTTTCCATAGGAGTCATTCTGTGTGCAGCCTTATTCGGCAAGCTCGATCCAGGCACCAAATATATGTGGTGACTGATCTTCCTAACAGGTGGTAAACCTTGAGGAACATTATCAAAAATGATATCTGGAAACTCCTCTAACAGTCCCATGACTTCCACTAGAGTTTCCTTGCATTCTTCTTCCCTAACCCTAGGGATTATTGCATAGCACATATGATCTAGCTTTAGGCCATCTAAAAATCTTCTTCCATCAACTAGACAGACTCATGCACTGCTGCATACCTTCTCATCTGCCTCCTTCAGGGGTTTCAACTTATGGTGAACTCCATTTTTTGACAAGGAATATGTATTGGCTCGACCATCATGTACAACACTTCGATCAAACTGCCATGGTCTCCCAAGCAACAAGTGACATGCATCCATGGGCAAGATGTCACAAAGGACCTCATCATGGTAATTTCCGATGTTGAACTTCACTAGGCATTGCTCACTGACCAGCACCCGATGGTCCTTTTGTAACCATGCAATCCGATAAGGGTGCGGGTGTTTTCTTCTCTCTAGTTGCAACTTAGCAACCATCTCCTCAGAGACCAAGTTGTCAGTGCTTCCATTATCGATGATGATGTTACAGACCTTACCTGTGCACTTGCATCTTGTGTGAAATAGGATGTTCCTCTAATCTGCCTTCTTTTCTTCATTCAACAAGACTCTTCTGATGACCATCGCCTCTCCTTGTTTTGCCTCCTCAGAGTGCTCAGATTTGACACCTTTGTCTACTATAGCAGCTCGGGCCTGACCCTCAGGTCTTCGATTTGGCCTTTCTTGATGCTACGGGTAGTTGTATGCCCGATGTCCTTCTTCTCTGTAGTTGAAGCAAGTTCCTTGAAAGACACCTCTTCCAAACCCTCGCCCAAGCCAACCTGTCCCCCTAGGGTAGTTGTTGTTCTGATTGCGTGGGCATTGGGTATTCTCCTCTTTCTCTTCTTTCTGGTTTTGGCTACTGCTTGCTTCACCAGTCTTCCTCAAATCTCTGTATCTTCCTCCACTTGTCCTTCCTCCAGCTCTTCCTCCATAATCCTTTCCTCTCTGCTTACCATCAAATCTCCTATTCAGTTTCTCCTCCACTTTTAATGCAAACTGGTATGCATCCTCAACCATGCTCATTCGAACCAGACTAAGCTCTTCTTGGATTCTGGTTCTCAATCCATTGATGTATCATACGACTTTCTCCTTATTCAGCTCAGAATGGTCGATTCTAATCGAGATCTGATAGAACTCCTCCGTATACTCCTTGACAGATTTACTTGTCTGTCTAAGACTCTGCATCTTCCTCAACAAATCCAACTCATAATCCATAGGGATGAATTTCCTCTTCAATTTCTCCACCATCCTATCCCACCTGGTGATATTTTCCTTTCCCCTTCTGTTCCTCTCTAGCTATACTCCTTTCCACCAGATGTTAGCATGTCCCTTCAGCTTTGTTTTCACGAACCTGATCTGATTTGGGTTTGAGATCTCTTCATACTCAAAATATTCCTCCATGTTGTTGATCCAATCTATCAACTCCTCGGGATTGAGATTCCCAGAATAAGTGGAGATGTCAAACTTCGTCTTCTTCCCAATCTAGGATATGGCCCTATACAGCCTAGATTCTACTGGATCCAATGCTTCTTCTACATCAGATGGACCCTCTTCTTCCCAAACTTCATATTCACTGGGTTCCTCCCTTCTTGGCTCAACTCCTATTTTGATTTCCTCCTACAGGGCTTGAACTTGCCTTTGTAAGGCTCTAAGATCGACCTCTACTACCCTATTCCTCACACCACCATGGTTCCTACGCGAAGGCATCTTGCTCGCTTCCTCACAACCCACAACCACAATCTTAGTGCAAACTGCCTCACTGCCAGCGATCAGTTTGCACACTCAGAACCTTCCGGCTCTGATACCACTTGATGCAAAACTAGAAATACAAGTAGAGAAATCATGAGATTTTCATTAACAAAGCCTTAAAATTTGAATTACAAAAGATGATACTAATTGGCCAAACCCCCGTTACAATGCATGAGATGTTTCTTATAACGGCCCCCATCCCTTTTTCGACATCATTAGACGAAATGCGAAGTTGTTTCTAACCGCCCACACGAATGTTCTGTTGTCGCCTGCAAAATGCTGCCAGGTGTCTCCAATCAGCATGGCATGTAGTGGTAGAGTGTTTTGCAGCCGCCTGTCCATCCACCCTCTGAATCATTATTCCCAGGAGTGCTCTGTAGACACCTGTGTTGCTACCATGTGCCCTTCTGCAATGACCTCTACAGCTGCCTATCCGAGTGGAGTTGTGAATGACCTGTCATATTCTCTCCTTAAGGCCGTGAAAACATGATGGGTCACAAAATTGTGACATCCTGGCCCTCTGTACTATCCTTCTATCTTCGGGTCATGAAAACGTGACATGTCACGAAATCACGATGTCTCTACCTTCAGCATTCATTTTTTGCCTTCAGGCTGCGAAACCGTGACAAGTCACGAAATCGTGACGTCCTTTCCCCTTGGTGCCCATCTGTAAAATGTGTCACGAAATTGCAACAACTTTCCTCCTCGACGCTTATCTACAAAATGTGTCACAAAATCGTGACAACTTTTCCCTTTGACGCCTATCCGTAAAATGTGTCACGAAATCGTGACAACTTGTCTCCCTGGCGCCTTTGCTCAAAACATGTTGCGAAATTGCGACGACTTGTCTCCTTGGTGCCTTTGTCCAAAATGTGTCACGAAATTGCGACAACTTGTCTCCCTGGCGCCTTTGCCCAAAATGTGTTGCGAAATTGTGACAACTTGCCTCCCTGGCGCCTTTGCCCAAAAAGTGTCGCAATATCACGACAGTTTCGGTACTTAGAGAAAAAAATATTTTTGGAGGATGCAAGATTGCTCTTCCACCTCCGGATGCTCCTGCATCATAAAATAGATGATAAAATTGAAGAAATACATTGTGTTCCTTATGCTAGCACTATTGGTATTCTGATGTATGCAATGGTCTATACTAGAACTGATATTTCACATGCAATGGGAGTAATTAGTAAATATATGTCCAATCTAGAAAAGGAATATTGTATTGCTATGAAGAGGATCTTTAGATACTTGCATGGAAATTCAAAC
Source organism: Wollemia nobilis (assembly GCA_028583015.1). Classification (NCBI taxonomy): domain Eukaryota; kingdom Viridiplantae; phylum Streptophyta; class Pinopsida; order Araucariales; family Araucariaceae; genus Wollemia; species Wollemia nobilis. The sequence goes on along the minus strand of JAQPPZ010017209.1, from coordinate 8,610,473 downwards.
TATGCTATTTGCTATGTAGGAAAATTTGGAGCTAGTAATACTGTAAATCTACAAGGTTTTGTGAATGTTGACTAGGCTAGAGATATAGACAAGAGAATATCCATGAGTGCTTATATATTTAGAATATTTGGAAGGGTAGTAAGTTGGATGAGTAAAATGTAATCAGTAGTTGCTTTATCAACAATAGAGGTAAAGTACATTATTATCAACTCATGCCTATAAAAAAATAGTGTGGCTAAAGGGGTTTTGTTCAACATTTGGTCTTAAGGAGAAGGCTATGAGAATTGAAAGTGATAGTTAGAGTGCAATATTTTTGGCTAAAAATCCTAGTTTTTATGATGAATCAAAACATATTGATATCAAGTACCATTTTATGAGAGAGATGGTTGAAGAGAACCGGGTGATGCTGGAGAAAGTTAATATATATAATAATGTTATTGATTCATTAAAAAATGGTATACATGCTTAGAATTTTTCTTGGTATAGAAGATCTATGGGCATGGTTGCTCTTGACAGTTGATAATGGTAGTTTTTGGACCATATAGAAAGTATTCAACAAATGGGAGAATGTTGGAAATATGTTAAATACTTTCCATGTTATTCTTATGGGGTTAGCTCTAAAAGGTATTGGACTCCATGTATCCTCACTATAGTTCAAGTCTAGGAAGTTTTAGAGTTTCTTAAGATATTTTTAGACCCATATGGGTGGTTTAGAGTTAATTATTTTAAACCCATGTTTTTTTCAATGGTATTGTATAATTCATTCTTGTGTTGCTATTTAATTGCATTTGCATCAAGGTTTGAAGTAGAGATGAGAGATGAACATTATTGTACTGCAGATGATTAAGTTTATACAATAAGGAGATATTACCATACTATGCTTTTTCTTGCAAGGGTTTCCTAAGTGAAATAGTATGTTATATGTGTATTTGTTATCTTCTTATTTTTTCCTTTGATTATGTATTTACTATTTTTCTATATTTAGTTTATCAGGACCTTGTTGATCTTTAGATAAATTGGAAATTGTATAAAAACTCAAAAATCCATTAATTTGGTTCCTTTGTTAGTAAAGTAGAAATTGCAGCTAACTCAAAAAATTCATTAGATAGCTTCTCTTGTTGATAATATTCTCTTCCTAGTAACCTAAAAATTATAACAAAAGTCAAACCATCTCTTTCCAATCATATAGAAATTGTATCAAATCCAATTTATGTTTTTCCAACAATCTAAACAATTGTGGAGCATGGAAGGCTCAAAGTCATACCCCTTGCCCTTATATTTGTATATGGAAATATATTCTACTTTTTTTTTTACCAAGATGCTCCAACATCATACATGCTAGGTAACATAAATTCTTCATGAGTTCCATATCATGAATATTAATTTCTCTTCAAAGTAATTTATATTTTAGTCTTGATCTCTTCACAATGCTACTTTTTCCATATTATCCTTGCTTTATATTGGAAATAAAACCTTATCTTCTAGAATCCACTTAATATTTATTTCACTTTGTCCTATTCCATCACATCTATCCAAAAATAATAAACATGTATTTTTTAAGACTTTTTTCTTATGCCAACAATACTTTTTAAGGTGATTATTTCCACCATATATATCACATGGATGCAAATCCCAAAATCCAGTTGTCACATGTCCTCATCATCCATGATGACTATAACAAAAGGCTTCATTCTCTATATAGGCTTCTCCTTTCACAAACTTGGAGTCTCGACTCAACATAACCAAGACCATCATTATTTGTCCTTGTGTCTAGCTTTATGGTATTTCTTATGCCTTTTCCATTCCTTCCCAATCCATTTTCATTATATCCTATTTTTATCATTAAATTAGATCCAATACCATTGGTGTATCTTTCAAAGCACCCAATATCTTTGTCACCATTATGTTCTTCAAAAACATGGTATTTGTCATGGCCATAATGATGCTCATATTCATGTATACTTAAATGTGTTATAGTCACCCTTATTTTCAGATTTTGATTATTTCTTTTATTCTCTTCATATCCTATCGATTTATCCTTCTTTTATCTTTTTGTCTTTATTTATAGTGCCAATCAAATATAATTTTAAAATAGAAATATGAATCATTGTATTGTTTTCTTCATCATCACTAATACTAGTGACCTAGGCCAACCACCTCTTTTCAATTATTATTCTTGTTGTGGCTGATCCACAACACACCCCAAAATTGGGGACCCCCTTTTTTTGCACGCTTTCCAAGAAGATTGCAGTGGCCCAGATGTTAAAAGAGCAAAGAAAAGCAAAAATGAAAAAATGTCGCGATATCGCGACATGTTGCTCCGTCGCGGCCAAAATGAAAAAACGTCGCGATATCGCGACATGTCACGTTTTCACGGCTCAGAACGACAAAGTACGTCAGAATGAAAAGGTGTCACGATATCGCGACATGTCACGTTTTCATGGTTCAAAATAGCAAAAGTACAACCAAATGGAAAATTGTCGCGATATCGCGACATGTCATGTTTTCGCGACATGTCATGAAATCGTAGTCAAAGCAAGCAGGAAGAAGTGTTGACCAAAAATTGTCGCGATATCATGACGTGTCGTGAAATCGTGGGTCAAAGAGGAGAGAGAAGACAAAATAAAAAAATGTCATGATATCGCGACATGTCACAAAATCATGGTCAAACTAGTCAAACAGGGCAAGGCACTAAAGTTGTCGCGATATCGCGACATGTCATGTTTTCATGATCTGAAGACGAGATGAAGGGCAAACAGAAAAAATGTCGCGATATCGCGACATGTCGAAGTTTCGCGACCTGGAGCAGCCAAAGTGAACATAGAGGAAAAGTGTCGCGATATCGCGACATGTTGGATTTTTGCAACCAAAGGCAGGAAGATAGAGCTAAAGAGAAAAACGTCATGATTTTGCGACAGATTGCATCTACACAGCCCGAAAGAGAAAAGCGTTGTGATTTCACGACAGAAAGCAGCGAGATGGTATGAAATGAAAAAGTGTCATGATTTCATGACAGAAAGTAGTGAGATGGTACGAAATGAAAAAGTGTCACGATTTCGTGACATGTCACGTTTTCACGGCTAAGTACAACAAAACATGGCTCGAAGGAGAAAAATGTCGCGATATCACGACATGTCTCATTTTCATGATGCATGAAGGCGAACAAGGCTGCTGAGAAAAACGTCGCGATATCATGACATGTCTCATTTTTGTGGTGCTTGAAGATGAATAAAGTTACGGGTATAAAAATGTCGTGATATCGTGACATGTCTTGTTTTTGTGATACAGGTGGAAGAACAAAGCTGTAGATAGAAAATGTCACGATATCGTGACATGCTATTTTTGTCACGATTCACGGTGGGCCATTACAGAACATACAGGGGCAATGCTGAACACATGGCATAAAGGTGTAAGAATCATGGGAAGCATTATAGTTCATAGAGAAGATCAAACGTTTCGACGTCGAGCATAAAGTCAAAAATGATGAAGAGGCGGGGAAGATGAAACGAAGTGATCTGGGAGATGAAGCGAAGCGTCACAGGGCGAAGTAGAGAGCATTGCCAAAAAGTTTAAAAGTAGAAGCACAGATTTGTACAGGGGTCGGAAACCGCTATGAGCAGAGTTGCAGAGCTGAAGGTGATAAGCCATTCTGGGCCTGCTTTTGGAGTGTTTTTCTTCCCCTTTTTCTGGTTTTGAGAAAACTAGAAAGTTTTGTTATTGTAAAATGATAAATTTTTAATACAGAAAATTCAGAGAGTTGCATCTTATGGACAAGAAAGAAGGAGTTATTTTCTGCATGCAAGATTAAATGTTTATCTTTCCCCTTTTCATATTTTAGGCTTATAGGTGAAGTTTAATGCAAGTTCTCTTGGTTGCTTCATGCGAATGTCTAAATCTGAAAATCACAGTTAAAACCCTAGAAACTAGCACTTAACTTATCTGGATTGTGCATGTTCTGCAGGTTCAATAGGTTAGGTTGTATGCAGAAAACCTCATATCTTCGGTTTTGTCAGAATAGGATTGCATCACCCTGAATGCATTTCATTTTCATTCTTTGCACTTTATTTTCATTTTTTTTGCATTTTACTTTTTCTACAGACCATCAAAATAAAAAACTAAAAATTTCCAAAATCCAAAAAATAGTTTCACCAGTGCGTAGGTCATACTGTAGATTTCAAATACGCATTTTAAAATTTCATTTTCGGAGTTGTTTAATATTTCAACTGTAAATTGTTGTTTTGTTGCAGACTTTAAAAATCCGAAAATAGAAAATTTCCATTTCAGGGCCAAAATTTCATTTTTAGTTTTGTTTTTCATTCATGAGCCGATGATGACATTCCCTTCATGAAAATTCCAATTTCATTGAAGGAGTTATGTTTTATGGCATTTCATCAATTTCCATTTTGAAGTTACGTCATGGTCATACAAGGACCAAATCACATTTGCTTTATTTGGGTTCAATGAACAATCATTAAAGTTTCACAATAAAATAAACCAACATTGCCCCTTGTTTACAGTTACTTGCAACCACTAAGGTGTTCCAAGCATTTAAATTGAATATCTTTATTTGAGATTATTAATACACATACACAAATGCTAATATAGCGGAGACCTTGGAGAAGTTATTTATTTAATTTCTTTGCAAGAGAGGATTTGGAACCCAAATCCTATCGGAGAGTGTGTTTTCACAATCGGGTGAAAATACCACTCAACATATTGGCGCTAGAAGGAGGGCATGAAATGGTTTATTTTATCGTGATGCTAGGGTTTATAATTGTTTAAGAGTTTTATATTGCTAAATATTTCAAGTCCATTTGATTAGCATCTTCGGCCTCCTCTAACACCACTCAACAGATTGGCGCTAGAAGGAGGGCCTGACGGGTTTATTTTAGTGTGATTTAAATTTAAATTTTTGTATATCTCATGCTATATTGATTGTTATCTTTACTCCTCTAACACTCGGCAGACTGTTAAAAGGAGGGCCTGAATTGGTTTACTTTTTTCTATTTACGTTAAACAATTCAGGTATGTTGTATATCATTCTAACGCTTTTTGATTGTTCATACATAAATAATGTGATTTGATTTAATTTTGAAAATTTTGGTCTCGACTAACGAAGTGTTGTTTCCATACAATTACTTTTCATTTGATTTTAATGAATACATCTCTTAGTTGATGCTAACTTGATTTTTCATACGTTGCAAGTTGGATATTTGCTAGTCATTTCATGCAGATGTGTCGGGATTCCTTCCTTTTTGACTAACAGATTTTGGTTCTAAAGTTACATTTTGAGTTTCACTAATGGCAACATTTGAGGAGCAAATGGTATCCCTGAGAAAAGAAATGATGTCTCTAAGAGAAAGAACGGTATCTATAATGGAGGATCATTATAAGGGTTTGTCTATACCTGTGGTACCCTATCAAATTCCTAAATTGTTATTAGAGTTTCTACGATGTTTTAATCAAGATGTGCCACTAGGATACTTGCAAAGACTGTACGTCTACAAGGATACATTATGTCAATTCCAATTTTTCTATGAGGAGGTGGCTTGTAAGTTATTTGCATACATTTTGGATGATAAACCATTCTTTTGGTACAGCCAACTACCCATGGAGGTTAGGACTTCTTGGATACAACTAGAAGCAGCCTATCTTTATCATTTTGATAATCAGGTTGACTTAGAGATGTTGAAAAATCAATTTACCTCCATATGTAAGGAGCCTAATGAATCCTTGAGTCAATTCAATGGAAGATTTCGTGAGTTGCACTCCCAAATGTGGGAAAATTTTAACACATTAGAAGAGGAAGCCATGGAAGTATACCTGGGAGCCATACACCCCACACTTGCTTCACTCATTGAGGAAAAAATGGATGGCTTGTCTCTAGAGAAAATCTATGAGATCCTAGAAGAGGTAGAACGACAAGATCTTGAAGAAGAAAAGGCACAACATGTTCACATGAGAGATGGTTCTTTTGGAGTTAGTGATGCCAACCTACACCAACCATCAAATATAGCACCCTCCACTCCAATGATATCTAAGGTAAATGATCAAGGGGATGAATTTGAATATCCAAATGTTACAACCACCTTAGATGTAGTCCAAGAGGAGGTGCAAAGTGCTAAGCCAACATCCGCTAGTGAGGATTATGCAGAAATGATCTCATTCATAGAGATACATGATTATTCGGATGAAGGGGTTCTAAATTCAACAATGTTTGATATATGTGATAGGACGAAACCCACCATAGAATTGAATGGAATGGTTGAAAGTGAAATCGGAAGAAAACCAATAAATGAATTTGAAGATATGATAGAGTTTCACCACTTGTTCTTGGAAGATACTATTGATGAGATGTGTAAAATTAATGATCAAGAAATTCTTCACCCTCCAAATTGTGATAAAACTGGAATCATGGGTTACTAATTTGGACGATGATAGCCTTACAAATTTGAATTCAAGAAATGACCCACTTTTGGAAATAATTGAACCATCTAAGGAAGGTGAAGATGAATTTGATGAGAAACACATTGATGAATTGGAGGATGTTGAAGAAGTAGTTGAACGTCACCACTTGATTTTGGAAGAGGATTATTATGATGCTTGGAAGAAGTGGGAAGACTACACTCTCTCCAAAACTGCTAATGAAACTTGTGTGCCAATTGATATACAGGATGACATAATCGCCTACTCAAAGGAAGATATTACAACTCCTGTACAATTTGAGGATGTTTTGGAAGAGGGTTTCAAATCTCATCAAATTTTGGAAGATTATAATGATTCTATTACCAAGGACAAAGAAGAAAATTAATTGATGAATGAATCAAAAGATCATGCCACAAACATCATGGATTTTCATCTCCATGGATGACAATTTTTACAATGGTTGGGGGAGATATGATAATGCATTCTTTTCTCACACCCCTATAGATGAAACTCATATTTCACTTGATATGCAAGATATTGAAACTTCTATCCCGAAATATTATAGGGGACAATAATAGGATCACATGAAGAGATACCATGGATAGTGAACAAAGAATTAGAACCAAATGACGAAGAGATGGATCAATTGGAAACAACTCAAATGAAGGATCATCAAGATGAGTCATTGGACATACACTTTGACCAAGAATATTTGAAGGTTGAAAAGGATGGGCATGTTTTCAATTGGGTGCCCAATTTTGGTATGTTTGATGAACAAGTAATCAATGAAGAGTATGAAGACCATGAGGTAAAAGAGGGAATTACAAATCCCCATCAAATTTTGGTAAATAAAAATGTTCAAAAGGTAGAATCTAACCTTTTGTGTTCAAGCATCCAAAATTTAGGTGAAAATTTGCATGACCATATTTTGAATTTGAATGATGTTTATGATGAAATGTCGTTAAAGGTGAATGAAAAACAAGGTATGATTTCTAATCACACCTTTGATAACATTGTTTTAATGAATGAAAAAGAAGTTGATGCACTTGAATTGTTAAATCAAATTCATCAACAATTACTAATTGAATCTAGGGTAAAAACTTTTAATGATCCTAATTTAGTAAATATCCTAGATGCTTGCAAACTGTTGCACAAATTTGATTGGCCTATAAATTTGGAAAATGATTTGGCTTTAAAATTTTTAGAAATAGGCTCTTGCTTACAAAGTCTCATTTTGGATAAAGAGAGCCTAATTCTAAATCATGAATGGAATTATGAGATTTATACTTTAAAGAATAGACAAGATAAAATTGAATATCATTTATTGTCTAATCATTTTAGTAATTTGACGCTCACCTATGAGAGTACTAATGGAACTAAATCTAATTGGTGGGGTGAGCGAGGTAAGTTAAAAATTGTTGCATGGTGCGGTCTAGTCTTGTTTTCATTGGATTCCTACAACATTTGGCATGCGCATTATGTTTTATTTTTGTTGAAGTGTTCTAATCATGTTTGGGATCCAGGGAAGTGATAGTTCAAACCATGCACCATCTTGTATTATATTGTACATTTGTATATAGATTTTGATTTTTGGTTTTGGGTTTGTGTTTTCAAGTTTTCATTTTTGGATTGCATTTTGGTTTTGGATTGAATAAGTTTTGATTTAAAGTTATGTGTTGGTCCTATGGACATGTTTGGTTTGTAAAAAAAAAAAATATTGAGATGTCAACTTATGCCTAAGATCAGGAGAATATGAAACATTGGAATTGTATTGTAGAAAGCTCCACAAGTAACGCAAACACATTAAATAATATCGTTTGAAACTTGTGATGCATGAAGTTGTCAGCTTTACAAATTATGGCAACATAGGTGGTATACTCCATCCACAATTCAGAAAAGCAATGCATTCATATTACATCCCACTTTTGCATATATATGCCATCTTAGTTGCATATCCATTTCCAATACAATCATTGAAAAGTGTGTCAAATCCTCTTAGGGTTATTCTATAACATAAAAAAAAAAAATCCTAAGGTTGGGAACTGATGCCCGAACTATCTTGAACCAAGCACGTTCTATGCATATTAAAGAGGATCTTGAGCAAAATGATCAAAACCAGACTTGGAAGAAAAGGTGAGGCGAAAGGAGTATTTCGTGTCTGTCCTATCATGCAACATAATCCTTGAAACAATGGTTTTTACCACTCCCATAAAAGCTTAAAGCCTAAAACCAGAGTAGTAAGGATAGGGTTAAATCCTCATCGAACTTAGGTTGAGGATCCAACTCCCCAAAGCTCTGATTTGACCTACATGGAGTAGTAAGGATAGGGCATAATTCTCATCTCGCTTAGGTTGAGAATCCGATTCCCCAAAGCTTCCATTTTTCCCATTTCATCATAAATCTTGGATTGGAAGGATCGTACTACATGTCCTCTACAAAGGATGGGTAGTCATCCCAAAGGTCCAAGCAATAAAAGTAAAACTAATTTTTCCCATTTCATCTCAATATTGGATTGGAAGGATCGTACTACATGTCCCTAGCAAGGATGGGTAGTCATCCCAAAGGTCCAAGAAATAAAATTAACTAATATTTCCCATTTTATCTTAATATTGGATTGGAAGGATCGTACTACATGTCCCTAGCAAGGATGGGTAGTCATCCCAAAGGTCCAAGAAATAAAAGAAAAAGAATGAATGAAGCCAAATTATGGATTATGGGGTTAAGTATGCTCATGCGTGGCAGCATGTCTTGTTTAAAGCAAGACCACTTGATTGCTCAAATGGATAGACTAGCTTGACAATTTCATCCATAACTGGTTAAATCATTTTGCTCAAAGTGAGGTAATGAATTCCATATCAGAGTAGTAAGGATAGGGTTAAATTCCCATCTCGTTTAGGTTGGGAATCCGATTCCCCAAAGCTCTGATTTCACTTTCACTTGCACATGGGTTCAAGATAGTAGTGACTCATAACCAACTTTGGGATCTAATAAAGCAATTCATTATATATATAGTTGATCCTAAGAGGGTTTGATAATTTTAAATGTTTGTGTATGATACTAGAAAGCTTAAAGCAAATTGCTACATCTCTAAGCATATTTATCAGGATGCATAAATCATTCACAATCTCACATATGCATTCATGTAAAACTGACAATGGAATGTTGATCAATTTCAAACGATAGAAAATGGAGCACATTGCACACACCGAGCTGATACTTAATGATTCTAATGTTTCATGTATTTTTGATCTATCGACATTTGTTTTATCTCTTATGTGCTGACGCCTGTATCTAAGCTTGTATATTTCCAGGTTAGGTTCTCATCGAAATGCTCAGGAGCATTTCCCAACAGAGTCACCATTTGTTGTGGCTGATCCACAACACACCCCAAAATTGGGGACCCCCTTTTTTTGCATGCTTTCCAAGAAGATTGCAGTGGCCCAGATGTTAAAAGAGCAAAGAAAAGAAAAAATGAAAAAACGTCATGATATCGCGACATGTTGTTCCGTCATGGCCAAAATGAAAAAACATCGAGATATCATGACATGTCATGTTTTCGTGGCTCAGAACAACAAAGTATGTCGGAATGAAAAGGTGTCATGATATCGCGACATGTCGCATTTTCACGGTTCAAAATAGCAAAAGTACAACCGAATGAAAAGTGTCACGATATCGTGACATGTCATGTTTTTATGACTTGTCATGAAATCATGGTCAAAGCAAAGAAGAAGTGTTGACAAAAATTGTCGTGATATCATGACATGTCATGAAATCACAGGTCAAAGAGGAGAGAGAAGACAAAATAAAAAAATGTCACGATATCATGACATGTCATAAAATCATGGTCAAACCAGTCAAACAAGGCAAGGCACTAAAGTTGTCATGATATCGCGACATGTCATGTTTTCACGATCTAAAGACGAGATGAAGGGCAAATAGAAAAAATGTCGCGATATCGCGACATGTTGGAGTTTCACGACCTGGAGCAGCCAAAGTGAACATAGAGGAAAAGTGTCACGATATCGCGACATGTTGGATTTTCATGACCAAAGGCAAGAAGATAGAGCTAAAGAGAAAAACATCATGATTTTGCGACAGATTGCATCTACATAGCCTGAAAGAGAAAAGCATCATGATTTCATGATAGAAAGCAGTGAGATGGTACAGAATGAAAGAGTGTCACGATTTCATGATAGAAAGTAGCGAGATGGTACGGAATGAAAAAGTGTCATGATTTCATGACATGTCATGTTTTCATGGCTAAGTACAACAAAACACGAAAGGAGAAAAACGTCGCGATTTCGCGACATGTCTCATTTTTGCGATGCATGAAGGCAAATAAGGCTACTGGGAGAAAAACGTCGCGATATCACGACATGTCTCATTTTTGTGGTGCTTGAAGATGAATAAAGCTGTGGGTATAAAAATGTCATGATATCATGACATGTCTTGTTTTTACGATACAGGTGGAAGAACAAAGCTGCAGATAGAAAATGTCACGATATCGTGACATGCTATTTTTGTCATGATTCATGACGGGCCATTACAGAACATACAAGGGCAGCGCTGAACACATGGCATAAAGGTGTAAGAATCATGGGAAGCGTTACAGTTCACAGAGAAGATCAAACGTTTCGACGTAGAGCAGAAAGTCAAAAATGACGAAGAGGCAGGGAAGATGAAACGAAGCGATCTGGGAGATGAAGCGAAGCGTCACAGGGCAAAATAGAGAGCATTGCCAAAAAGTTTAAAAGTAGAAGCATAGATTGGTACAGGGGTCGAAAACCACTACGAGCAGAGTTGCAGAGCCGAAGGTGATAAGCCATTCTGGGCTTGCTTTGGAGTGTTTTTCTTCCCCTTTTTTTGGTTTTGAGAAAACTAGAGATTTCGTTATTGTAAATTGATAAATTTTTAATACAAAAATTTTAGAGAGTTGCATCTTATTGACAAGAAAGAGGAGTTATTTTCTGCATGCAAGATTGAATGTTTATCTTTCCCTTTTCAGATTTTTAGGCTTATAGGTGAAGTTTAATGCAAGTTCTCTTGGTTGCTTCATGCGAATGTCTAAATCTGAAAATCATAGTTAAAACCCCAGAAACCAGCACTTAACTTATCTGGATTGTGCATGTTTTGCAGGTTCAATAGGTTAGGTTGTATGCAGAAAACCTCATATCTTCGGTTTTGTCAAATAGGATTGCATCATCCTGAATGCATTTCATTTTCATTCTTTGCACTTTATTTTCATTTTTTTTGCATTTTACTTTTTCTACAGTCATTAAAATAAAAATTTAAAAATTTCCAAAATCCAAAAATAGTTTCACCATTGCGTATGTCATATTGCAGATTTCAAATACGCATTTAAAATTTCATTTTCGGAGTTGTATAAATTTCACCGCAGCTGTTGTTTTGTTGCAGACCTTAAAAATCCGAAAATAGAAAATTTCCATTTCAAGGCCAGAATTTCATTTTTAGTTTTGTTTTTCATTCATGAGCCGATGATGACATTCCCTTCATGAAAATTCCAATTTCATTGAAGGAGTTATGTTTTATGGCATTTCATCAATTTCCATTTTGAAGTTACATCGTGGTCATATGAGGACCAATTCACATTTGCTTTATTTGGGTTCAATGAACAATCATTAAAGTTTCACAATAAAATAAACCAACATTGCCCCTTGTTTTCAATTACTTGCAACCACTAAGGTGTTCCAAGCATTTAAATTGAATATCTTTATTTGAGATTATTAATACACAAATGTAAAATGCTAATATAGCGGAGACCTTGGAGAAATTACTTATTTAATTTCTTTGCAAGAGAGGATTTGGAACCCAAATCCTATCGGAGAGTGTGTTTTCACAATCGGGTGAAAATACCACTCAACAATTCTCTTGCTTATATTTACATCTACCTCTACATGTTTTACTTCTCTAAATACTATCATCTCTTCCTTTAAATTTATCTCATAATCCTTCAACTTGTCTTATAATATTTGAGCTACTTTTTTTATTCAAAAAAGTTCTATTTTATTCTCTTGGGATCTTATTTTTTAAAATAGAACCTGATTTAACCTTTGGAAATTGGTTATCTTATCCTTAATTCAAAAATTTTCATGGTTTGTAGCTTCTCCATTAAGTTGTATCACCAATTACTCCCTAGTCATTACAAACACGTTCCTTCCATAACCTAGTGGTAAATCTTGATTTTTTGAAGATGTCTACATATTTTCCTTCATCATTATTTGACTCCACTCCATTATCCTAGTATCCTCCCTAAAAATAAACATGGTAGAAATAATAGACCTAAAAATATCCTTTATAGTATTTTTTTACTCTATTTTATATTGCTTTTGTTTTCTTTTTCTTTTTTCCTTAATCATCCTTTACTTTTTATGCAATATCCTTTATTTAATCAATCCTAAGGTTGCACTTTTTAAAAATAAATCCATACATAACTCATACATCTCAATAAACATTATAGTTAAAATCTTTATAGGGCATACCATTGAAAATATATTTGCCTATTTATCTAACAAAATGCCTTGGCTTAAAAAATTTCTAACCTTCACCTATAATCAACCATGGTAACATGAAATCTCCTTTGACATAAAATTGAAAAAAATACTATTGTTTAACCTATGCTCTTATTTTCTCTTATTTGAATCATATTCAAAGGAAACAATAGCTACAAGAACAATCACAATAAAAATAATATTCTACATGTATTTTAGGATAAACTCATGATATTCTATGCATCATCAAAGGAACACCATATATGCTAGTATACCCTTACCCATTCACAATGAATCTAAATATTTTTTAACAATAGATAAACATATGCTCAAGTATTATAAAGCTCCAATACCATTTGACCTTTTCTAGTAGCACAAATATCTCATAATAAACTCATAAAATCAACAAAAGAACAACCACAATGTACTTGCATTTCTCTATTTAAATAAAAAATAATTATAGTAGCAGTAAAATTTTGTAGTCACTAACTTCTATTGCTAGTAAATTGGATATTATATTAAACTCAAAACTCTATTAAATTGTTTCCTTTGTTGATAAATTATGAATTATAGCTTACTTAAAACTTTACTAGATATCTTTTGTTTCCAATAATCTAGAAATTACAACAAAACTCACACTTTCTCTTATTGATCATCTAGAAATTATAGCAAAACTCTACTCTATAATTTTACAACAGTGGGAATTAAGGTGAGGCATGGAAGGATAAAATTCATGCCCCATCTTCTTCTCTAGGTAGTTGGAAAGAACTTCAGTTTTTTTAACCTGGATGCTCTTGAATTATAATATAAAAATTATATTTTGTAGTTTCATGGTTGCATCCAAAGGAAAAGGTTATTATTTACAAAATAAAATAGTAGTAGATACAATTTTATTAATATTTCTTTGGCTAAAATATTGCAAGTTCAAGTAACAAAAATTAAGGACATAAATCTTGAGGTTTAGAATGTTTAGATTTTTTAAGATTTTAGAATCACCATGAATAAATATATTTTACATTTGGTTTTTCATGTTATTTATATGGATTATGTGGATATTATTTTGGGTTACCCTTGGTTGGATTCTTTAATTATTAAAATTAATATGAAAAATAATTTTATGAAGTTATGGTATAGGAAAAAAAGATAACATTGTAGAATATTTCTTAACTTAATGAAAAAGGATCCAAGAAGAATCAAGAAGCAGTTATGGTAGGGGAACAAGTTAAGGTACTAATAGAAGAATCATAATTTGAGTTTATAGTAGTATCAACAAAAAGTCCACGTAAGAAGTAGTAGAAGAATATTGCATGGAACAAGTATTAGTAAATTCTAAGGAACCTTCGTTAGAAGCACACAAGAATACACCAAAAAAGGGAGCCATGGAGAAGAGCATGATGAAGAATTTGAAAGAGAGGAAAAAATGTATCACTGCCTATATAATTAGAGGAAACAAAATGTTTGGTTAAGGTTGCAATATATCACCAACCACACCACCAAGAGTGTAAATAATCTTGGATACATGTTTTAAGTTATCAATTTACTATGGATCTATACGGAGTTAAAAAGGTGCCAACTATGGTAGCATTTGGTAGAAAAACATAGTGATTCTAGATTTTAGAGTGGTATAGTAGCATCAACGAATAATATGACTAATCATTGGATATATCATAGGTGAGAAACATAAGCATGGATAAAATAGAATAGTTATGGATACTAAAGTGGCACAAGGGCATGTTAGAATCAGTAAAGACCACCACTAGCCAATATTTTATTGGGATGTGGATGATCAATATTAGAACTATTTGTCAAAATTTCTTAGAATATCATATCACTTAGTTCCTTCTCATATTTCAAGGATGAAACATTTGTAAGGATGATGGAATATTAGGGTACATAGGGATAGGAACATGGGGATATGATATTATATTGTGTAAGGGTATTGCGGATATTTCACATTGGCTACACATATCCCAAGATTTTATTATATTATAATATTATATTATCATAATGAGTGGGATAAGGATTTAAAAATATGGGCATATAAAGAATAAATATTGGCATTGTAATTATAATCATTCATATTTAGTATGTACTTGTAATAGTCTTCACTCGTGTAGTAGATCTCATTTTGTAAGATAGTGTAAATTGATTTTTTTCATAAGGAATAATATTGGTGTTGCCCTACCTTAAGGGTATCTATATCTATTTCATTGTGTGGATTGTGTAGTATATATAATTTTGGAATATAGTGTTGCCCTACTTTAAGGGTATCTATCTCTATCTCATTGTATGGATTGTTATTGTTGATAATTATTTATGGATGAATGATTTGATATATTTTTATAATATCAACACCAAAATTATTACTTTCATAAGGAACAATATTAGTGTTGGCCTACCTTAAAGGTATATATCTCTATCTCATTGTGTGGATTGTTATTGTTTATAATTAACTATGGCTGAATTATTTGATATATTTTTATAATGGTGAATGATTTCCATTAACAAGAATAAAGGTTCATAAGACACTTAGACCTTCTTATGATTCATAATTGAAAATGAACTATAGGTTCTTGCTCCTAACTAATATTATCATTTGAACTATCTAAAAACTATAATTTATACCATTGAGGTTAGTAACATACCCTATGATATCCATTTTACACATAAATCCCACATAGAAATATAACAAGTATATAAACTAATATCATCCCCATATAGATCTCAAAAATTATGCAATCTACAAAAAATATAAGAAACACTTTTGTATGTAAAAATTATGGACTTCAAAAGTTTTGGTATACTAGCACCAAAGTATAGAAAAAATTAACTATTAAACCTTAGAAAAATTTGTCAAATCAAATTCGTCCACCTGGCATAACCAGATAAAATATTGCCTTCTTCAATTTAGAAAATCACAAGTTAACAAGTTGACTAATTTAATTTGATGGATATCATCATATATGTATACACATTCATACATACATACATACATACGCATACATATATAAATGCAATTTTTTAAAATCTTAGAGTTTATGGGACTCAAACCCACAACCTTTCATCCTCAATCAACTGATTGGTCCAATGTACCACATATGCTATTGAAAAATAATGAGAAATATTATAGTCAAAGATAATACTAAATGTAGCATACCTTAGAGTAAAGGAGAAAATAAAATCACCATGTTTTAAAATTAGAAGTTGTCTACCATTAACATCTTCATTAACCAATACACCAAAAGTGTTAGTGATAATGAAGAGGAATTTTCTACCACATATTTATATGTATGCCTTCCTTCATATGATAACTATTTTTCATCATAAAATTTACTCATGAATATCAAATTGGCAATACATGCAACAAGGAAGCTTTGTAACTATTGTGTCATGGAGACTTGACTGAAAATGAGAAGAGAAATATCCTCTATTGATGCCTCCTTGAGGAGATAATATGCATAGAAAAGGACATTTCTCTAGTGATGTACACCCAATAATGAAGAGATCCAGCCATTACATCAGGATGGAGAGAAACTACAAAATCTATTTTTTTTACCATGTATACCTCAAATAAATTCTACTTGTAATAGTTAAATATTGAAGTTTCATACGTACACCCTTACCTTTAAAATATAATGACCCTACCATTCTGCTACTCTCTCTATTATGATAAAATGTTAAAAAATGTTTCCTCAAGATATAAGTTAAACTAAGCTTGGAAAAAAATTAAAAATTTATGTGAGCAAAGATTCAAAATTGTATTCTTCCAACTAACATTGATCTCCTCTATTGTTTTTTATTCCTATAGGTGTATTCATTCACGTAGTGCTTGAATTTATGAAAACATATAGGAAGAGTTAGCATATGACATGCATGAATTTTTCCATAGAAGTATGTCTAATGTGGTGGGAAATATTTGGTGCCAACCTAAATTCAAATTAAAAAAAATTAACAAAAATTATAAGCTAAAACCTGGAACTATTCAAGTTTCAAATATATGTATTTAATCACTAAAGAGGAGTGATTTTCTACTAAATAGTGGCATATATTTGATACTTTCTATGAAACCATATTTAAATTCACAATAATTTCTAAAAACATTTTAAAACACGTATCCACCATAATCATATACAAAAATGTAGGATTAAATTAAATATAGTAATAGTAGAGATATAGGGAGAGAGATATAGAGAGAGAGAACAATAAGGAATAAAAGGTGGATTCCTATGGACACTCAAATATTTCACATTTAATTCAATCCTATGATCCAAATTATTACTATTAAGGAGTATTTGTTAGATAATATTACATTATTTGGTACATCGTAATGAACCCCCATGGTACTTTCATGGTACACCTTATAAATATTAGAGTAGGTTCAAGTATTAGATTAGAGTGTAAGTGAATATTTTATATAATGCAGTCATGTGCAAGAAATGCAAAAGTGTCATGTGTGCAAGTTTGCAAGTGTGCAAGTGTAGAGTGAGTATATGTGTACAAGTTTCTTATGTGTGAGTGTGCACAAGTGTATTTAGATTAGAGTGTGCTAAGTAAAGAGTCATGTCTAGGTGTGCATACAAGATAGAGTCATGTGTATGCAAGTACCAAATATAAAATCCAAGAGTCATGAGACAACATAAGGAAATGAAGAGTCGTCCTACAATGGCTATATATTACTTCATGGAAGAACATCACATATATAGTGAGATATATAGATCATATATAGCTTACATAGTCTACAAAGCCTACATAATGAGCATATAAAGCATTGTTATTATATGAGATTTTTATGATACATTTGTAAGAGAAAGGGAAGTAATAAAGTTTTCATACATTTTAGCAACTAATAATGTAAGTTTTTCTACATGCTTTGCACATGTATAATTCAGTCTATTACATTCATATTGTTGCTTATTAATGAATGTTAGTTGATTTATTATAAGCCTTGAATTACATATTAGTTGACTCATATTATTCTAGTTATATCATTATATTGATCTTACTATATTATGGCTATCATATATTTGATCTTGTGAATTTTATCCTAAGAGTTTACATTAATATGGAGGCTTCAAAATCCATAAGTGGTATTAGAGCTACAACAAGAACTTTATTGTATAGGTTAAGTTTGTTTAGCTACATAATTTTATCTAGACTTATTTATAAAGGTATATAGATATGGATTCTATTGTAATAACAAAGGAAGCAAAAAAGGGTAGAGTATTTCCATAGTTGCAAGAATATATGGTGAAGAATAGGACTCAACTATAGTATTTCCACTGGGTTGAAGGATAACCAATGAATACTACAACTCATATGTGGGAAAATCAGCTTAAAGATATTTTATTATTTAGGGAAATTATCCAACCTTGACATTAATAATGGATTGAATTTATAGCTGTGACCGAAGACCATTTTGTAAAAAATACTGGTCATCGATAAGTGTGAGAAGATTCCTAAAACATATATATAATACTTTCATCTTCAAGTACAAGAGGAATACAAAAATATTTCATCAAGTAGAGATTAATTTAAGTGGCATATTATTAAAGTTTTAGGTCACAGATAAATTGGACTTGACAAAGATAATTAAAGTCTTTTAGAGATACCTTGATATATATAGATAGATTGAGGTTACCTATTTTAAAATTTAATTTATAATAGAGGTTTTTAATGATAATATTTTATGTCTCGGAGATAAACCTTAACATAGTTAATTTAGGTCTTGAAGTGAGGTCATGACAAATATTTAGATTGAAATAAAATATGTAGAAAAATATACAAATTATCTATTTGAAATAGAGACCTTGATGAGGAATTAGATCATCAAATATTAAACTGGACATTTTTGGCTTGACATTGATATTCATATAAAGTTTTAGAGAAAGAATTAAATAGCTACAATAACAACATAGATTAAGAATCCTCCAATAAAGGAGAAGAGATAAGCATTACTAAAAAATAAAAGTCTTCACTATTAAAGACATAAAGGAAAATTTACAAATGACCTTGGTATTTGCATACATAAGATATTTGTAGATTTTTTTTGGTGTATCCAGAGAAAGTTTACAAAGCTAATGTAAGCATATACATGAAAAGAAGATATATAGAGCATTCAAAAAATTATGCATATCAGGAGGAAGTATATTAAGCCAACAAAAATTTATTCTAAAGGAAGCATACATAAGAAACAACACACATTAGGTTCTATGTTATAGCATAATTTGTTGGAACAACAACAAAGTATGGATCAGACATGTAAGTAGAAGGTAAAATAGTCATAAAGGAAGAATGAAAGAAAAGTTATTATGTTTTTCTTAAGAAGGATAAAGGTTCATAAAAAAATCTAATTCATCTTATAGAAGAAAGAAGGTTAGAAGTATAGAGTAAATACATTCAGCTAGTATGCTATCCAATTAAGAAAAACAAGAGTCTATTTGTCCAACAAATAGAATAAGCAAGTAAAAATTTGGTTATCCATCGAAATAGCATTTGTGTCAACCAATAATCCTACTCATAAAAAGAGTGAAATAATTTTTAAGAGTCAATTTAAGCCATTAGTTTAGAATCCTACATAAGAGAAAAGAGGATTTCATAAGACTTGAATAAATACTATCAAATATGGAAGGCTTATGAGGTATAGTAAAATAATCTACTAGACTCACTACATGACCAACTACATAAGAAATAAATAAGCCTAGTATTTATTGTAATAAGGATAGCATAAATATTGCAAGTGTGATGGTTAAAAGAGATTTTTCTACAAACAAATAAGCCAAATTTAATCTCCCATGAAAAGGAGAATATAGAGCTAAGTGCATTGGAGAAAGTTACCAGCACTCTATGTATTAGATCAAGAGCATTATTTCTTATAGCAAGAGTGAATATGAATATGCAAATCAAGATTAAAGTTAAATAAAAAAGATAAGTGCCCAAGCCAATTCAAAGAAGCACTCAAAACACCAATAGATAACACCCTAAACATAGCGCCAATAGAAATCATC
The DNA here is from genome assembly GCA_028583015.1 of Wollemia nobilis. Classification (NCBI taxonomy): domain Eukaryota; kingdom Viridiplantae; phylum Streptophyta; class Pinopsida; order Araucariales; family Araucariaceae; genus Wollemia; species Wollemia nobilis. The sequence goes on along the minus strand of JAQPPZ010017209.1, from coordinate 8,590,534 downwards.
TCAAAATGTGAATGAAATGTAGTTTGGAACTTAAAATGAAAATAAAATTTTGATAAGGGAAGGTTGAATTTTTTTTTGGAAGGAAATAATATTTTCACAAATAGAAGTGCTAGAAATCCAACCAAGAGAGTTTTTTAGAGGATAATCAAAAATTGATCGTTTGTCTTAGGAATGTTACATTTGGTAAAGCAAGCCACACCACTTGCCATGTATGATGTGTAAGGCCAAGCATCAGAAGGTGAAATATTTAAGGATCATGTAATTTAAAGAGGAACGTATGACAAAAAAACATGTCATAAGGTTTTAGTTAAAACAGTCCAACAAAGGAAACATGGCAAAGGAGCACAAGAAACAACACATTTTTTGAATGGAGGTAAAAGTTTTAGGTTTTAAATTTGAATTTAAGATTAATTTGGAGCTATAAGGTTTTTAATTATTTTGAATTTATAAAGTTATAATTATATATTTAATTAAGTTATGGAGTTATTAGTTATTTAATAGAAGAATTGTTTTTTGATTAATGATAGATTAAAGAATTATTATGTTTGGAGTTATATGATTTTTAAGATTAGTTTGCATTATTTGTTTTTTGAAATAATTTGATTATTTAACTTTTTCAAATTAAATAATTTGGGAGTCAAAAGTTATTCAACCTCAAACTTAAGAATTTTTTTTTGCAAAGATCATATTTTTATAGTTTCTAAATATTAGGGAGATATAAAAATTCTACTTAGTAGGATTTTCTAATTTAGAAACATTGAATCTATTTAAATATAAGGAGACATAAGGTAGTCAACATCAAATTTTATATGTGTGCTACTATGTCAAATGAAAAGTTCTTTATTTTTGAATCTCAACTTCTGAAAGGACCAAAATATGCTTCATGAAAAAATAAGGTAAAATCAATTTTAATAGAAGAAAAAATTTGGAAGATCGTTTGTGGAGAAAAAATAAAACCTACTGAAGATGTTAGAGAAATTAAAAAATATGAAGATAGTGAAGTAAAATCACTTATGATAATAAATTTTGTAATCATTAATGAAATACAACCATATATAAGTTCAAAAAAAAAGCTTGGAATGCTTTAGCTAAAATATTTGAAGGGAGAAACAAAGCCATTATCTTCAATATTAAATCTTCAATCCCAATTATATTTCTTAAAATTAAGAGTGGTGAAAGTATTGAACTATTTCTAAAAAAAATAGCAGATATCAAAGCAAAGATATTAACTCTAGGAGAAAAGTAGAGGATAAATTTCTTGTTCAAGGAACATTGAGAGCTCTTCCAGAGAACTACAAGCATATAGTTACATCTTTGCAAGTTCTAATAAAATATACTTCAATTGATCAGTTAGTCAAAATTCTACAAGAATATAAATTAGAAAATACTAATATTTATAAAATTACTAACAATGCCTTACTATTAAAAGAAAATGCACAAGGTAATTTTGCTTCATATTCAAGATATAGGTCCAAATGGAATAATATATATTGTCAAGTATGTAATAAAAGGTGTCATAGCACATTGTAGACACTAAAATATGGTCAATCCGATTAGGCATCCATGAACAATGGCTAAGTTGACATCACTTGGCCCCCTAGGGCAGCCATCAAAGGTTATACAATGTTTTTAACTGCCTCTTGAAAGGTTTTGGAAGCTTTTGGTCCATTTTTTGGAAGTTTTGGCTCCATAATTATATTTTTCCCACCCTAGTATGAATACAAATCTTGTCTATCCCACCCTAGTATGGTGATAAGAAACCATCCCAGGGTGGGATTAATAGCAAGTTTGACATAGAAAAAGTTAAAATATGGACAAATGGCACCCATAAAATACCATTTTACCTGCCTATTCAAGCATGCAGGTCTGAGGATGCATCATCCTTATGACATGCTGCATGTAAGATGTCAAATAGGGAGATTCTCTTCCCCCTCCAATGCATGCCACATTTTGGCCAAATGGTGCCTCCTGCCATGCATGACCTTGCATGCATTTTTTCAAATGAGCCTCTTTTGGATATAAATTGGATCATTTTCCCACACAAAATATAGATAAGAGTTTTGAGACACAGAAACAAAGTGCTGCCAATATTTCCCCTCACCTTTTGTGCCCCCTTTCCCTTGGAATCTCTACCTAGCGAAGGAGGTTTGCGAGTGATCCAATATCCACATTTTGTTTACAAAACCAAACCATCCAAGTGAATTTCTCCATTAAATTCAACAAAAATACCCTTGAGAGGTTTTTGGACTATTGCCTAGTGGAATTGGTGGCAAAAAGGTAGTAGAATTGGTGGGCATTCCACCTCCAAGCGCCCCCCAATCTATGATAGTCAAATTTATCCCTGTGACGAATACACATATGTGCATTATTGCTTTACTTTTTTATAGGCTTACTCTAGGTTATAATATTATTATACTATCCAAATTTCATGTATTTTGAAGTTGTATTGGATGAGATATCACATTTTCAAGTTTTCATAGGCTTATAGGGTCCACTGGAGCATGCACAAGGATATATACCTAATTTTAAAAATATGACCACATGGGTTGTCTTAAAATCCCATTTTATGTATTATGTATAAATTTCATGCATTTTGGATATTTTTAGGGGTAAAAATTTCTCACTTTGGTTTTTGTAGGTTTGAAAAGCGCACTGTGATTACGACACACCATAAGATGCAATTTTGGTTATATTTTTAGTGTTATCTTCAAAAAAACATATATTTTACATTATTATTCCATTTCAACTTATTTGGAGTTTATTTAGATAGGAATATTGCATATTCATATTTTCTACTTGTGGGGATTGCATGTTTTTACTATACACACTTGCTATTTAATGATTCTGATTTCCTTTTGCATATATTAAGGTATTTATAGTGCAATAGGAATAATCATAGGACCTAAATATAAAATAAATTATTGGTGGCATCGTAGGCCTGCCCACCTTGATTGTTGATATGAGGAAAGACACTGGAAGTGCACCCAAGTTACTTGAAGTATTTTGATCCTAGGGCACCCAATTTGTAAAAATTGTATTTATATAAAGACCTAAAAGTGGAAATCTATGTAACCTTGGATTTTATCCACCAAATTAATATAAATAAACTCTCTTTTATCTCATTTCTTGCAATTTGGTATCTTGTCCACTTTTACTTGCATGCTTTTGTTTTAGCGCTCATAAGCAATAGGATATAGATGCACATTTTAATAATTCAATTTTTACCATAATTCAATTTTTATAATGGTGGGACCCTATCCATTTTGCTTTGGGTTAATATCTAACTCTATTTTTACCCTTTTTTAGTTGTAGGTACTGCTTGTTTGGGACTGAAACGACCCCTGAACTGCTATTCGTGCCATCCTGAGGTGGATACATATCCATCCCATCCTATTATATTTACAAAAATGCTATTAATATCACCCTGGAGTGAATATAAAATAGAGGTATTTCTGCTCAATTTTCTAGAAACAACAGGCTCCTAGAATGATGAGGTAAGGGCCTAAACTCTTTGTTTTCCTTTTGCACCTTCAGAGGTTATTTAATTTGGTTTTTCTTGCATTTTTTCTTGCTATAAAGGTAGAAATATAGTTTCATTTTATTACAAATACAAAAACAACAAAAAAAATAATAAAAGTAAAAAAGAAGTTAAGTTATGATACCCTTGTATGGTTTGATTGCATGTAGGCTACCTAATGGGTAGGCCATCATTTAGAGTTTGCATATTTTAGGTCTATTTTATCTAAATTTATAAAATTAAAATGCACTTTTGCATGCATTTAGTTAATTATCATTGAATGCTTCATTGTTTACTTTATTTTAAGCATAAAAGGAACCACACACACTTGCACGTGTCATAATAACATTGGTAAGGTTGGATTTCATCACCAACCCCAATTTAGACCGGTGGCGTTGGATTTCACCTCCTTCCATCAGCTTGCATATTGAAACCTTAGATATAATAGGGCACTCTCTCAAGATGGAATAGGTCACTAGTGCTCAAATTCCCTCCCACTATTGGAAACGCTTATCATTTTAGAGTGGAAGATCTAGGAAAATACTCCACTCATTGTGGGTTTTAAGAGATGTATCCTAGACTCTTTTGAGAACCTTATGTTTGGAATTAGTGTTCCTAGTCACCACTTTGGTTGAGTTACCTCATTCTAAGTCCAAAACACAAACAAGAACAAATCTAAACACATCAAAAAACTTAGGGATTCACATCTAAAACTTAAAGGAGATAATCACATTGTTTTCTTGTTTGCTTCTTTGATCATTTTATTGTGTGTTTCTAATATTTAAAAGAGATAATAATATTATATACTTTATGTGTTTCTTTGTTGTTTGGGTAATCCACATAAGATCCTATATCTAGGACCAAATCCTAATTTTTCAAAAAAATATTTTTTTCAAAAAAAAGTAAAAACCTACTTTTTGATTTTGCATCCAATGGATCGATAATTGTTCAAATTAGAGCTATAATAGAAAGGTTATGTTGGTTTTATGATTACTCTATTTTTGAAGCCAAAAATAGGGAAAAAATACACTAAAATGATCATAGAATGGTCTAGACAACTCCAACAATTGCCAAATTTGTTTCGTTGTCTTAGTTAGCCCCTTCTGCACCTTTCACATAAATTTTGAGTCCCAACTCTTCATGCTTCAAAATTTCCCAAAAATTCCTAAAAGTTGGCATTTCCCCATAGGCCCCAGTTGGCCAAATATTCCAAAAATACAAAATTTTGACCTAGAAGTTAGATTTTGGAGCCCTATCCCATTGATATTAGCTTGTCACACTAATATTTTTAATATATAACACTTACAAAAATTTTTGGAAGTCAAAAATTTCTTTAGTGTGGGTTTCCTTTAGGGTCTGCCTAGTCAACACATTATAGCAACCATGCATAGTCGAGATCAATCATAAGCTAGAAAAGAAAAAAACTTTAGGATATGTCCTAAGAACCATTGATATAGGTATGAGGATCCCCTCACTCCTACATGGAGTCCTGATAGTAGTCACCTTCGCTATTCTCCTAAGGATATCACCATTCGTGCATGATGCCCTAAAAGTCATCATGAGGTCAACTACTCACTTAGAGGACTCGACCATCAAAGTACCTCTATCAAAAGAACACCAATGGGTTATCCACATGGAAAAATGGATTATTCAGTTAGCCAACAATGATTCCATGAACAAACAAGATATAATCAACCTTCTAAGGGGCATAGTAGGGAGTTCTACACTCCCTCTACATAATGGTCTTCACCACCCAGGATTCACATCCAACAAGTGTTGGCAACCTCGAGTAGGCCTATGTGAAGTTCACATGCATCATCAGCCAATATGACCATGAGCAAGCTTCTACTACAGTCCTCTAAGCATTGGAAACCTTTCATAAGGATCTTGGATTCCATTGAGGTACAACCTCATGACTTTGATACTTTCACCAACTTTATGGAATACATACAAATATACAAGAAGCCTATTATATCCTTTCAAAATCATGAGGTCAAACTTGTACCTACCAATTCACCAGATCCTACTTTGCACATCACTGTGAGTATCAATAGGATCCCCTATAAGCGAATACTGGTTGAAACATGTTCCTTAATAAACATTATTACCATAAATTTAGTAAAACATCTCAATATTCCATCCTTGTGCATTGTACCATCCAAGTTAACCTTGCAAGCATTCAACAATGTTGTATCCTCCAATGTGAGCACAATAATCCTACTTCTTGAAGTTGTAAAAAACATTGTACCTACATTGTTCTACATGTTGTAGGGTGAAAGTTAGCATACTACTTGAAAGGCCATGGATATGAGACATGGAATGTATTCCATCTATAGTTCATAAATGCATTAAATACATTGATGAAGGTAAGGTACATGTGGTTGATGTCGATCCAAAGCCCTTAAAGTATTATAAATAGGTGGATCATATCGCCCAAGAACTTGGACACTAAACCCAATGACCTTATCCAGAGTCTAGATTCAACCCCATGGTTAGTAATGAAGCTACCTTCACCATCGCTAGTATCATCCTCTATTTCTTCAAGCAAGGAAGATTCAAAAGAGCCAGCTGCAGAAGCTCCCATAGCTATAATAAATACATTGGTAGAAGATCTTCCCACTCCTACCAAAAAGGAGGAACAGCCCACTATTGATATGGGTGAATAAAATCATGTCATGCTTGAGGATGTAATTCAATTGACCTACCCATAACTCTATGAGTGTATAGTACCCAATGTTACATTCACACCTATCATCGAGTCGATCAAGGATCTAGGTCATCCTCCTAATAGGTCACCACACACTAATAGCATTTTTAATGCACCCCTTAAGCATGAGGGCAAAAAATATCACCTTGGACAAGTTGATGAGGCAAACATGACTTGTACAAATACAAATGTATCTTCTCATGAGTTTGTGGGAGTGAAAAATGTGATGACAGAGAACCAACGTCCTCTAAATCCATCTATGCCACTTGTGAATCCATACAACATTCCATACATACCATAGGGGATACCATCAATGTATTCAGTCATACCTACTCCATATCACTCAACATCTCCACAAAATCAAGAACAAATGTACCCCCTACACCAAAGTGGGGGTAATACAACTGCCACAGGGGAACATGATCATGAGCCAAATCAAGAATAATATCATATGGATATACTCACTGGCTCCAATCATCATGAAGCATCCACATCTACTCTAACATTAAGGATTTTTGATCCACCTCTTATTAATTGTCTTTTGTCTCCCACACCCAATTCACCCCCACCACCTATTAGTTTCCATCCAACTTCTCCAATAGCCATCCAATCATCACCTCTAGTAGTTTCACAATATATCTTGGATAGGCTAGCTATTATGGAGTTACAAGTGAGTCACCAACACAATGATCTACAACAGATTGTGAATCGACTCACAAACATTGAGTTATACTTGAGTAATATAAAATCTCAATCCCTTGGTTGTTAGTACCAACCCCCTCTTGTGGAGTCCAATATTAAGTCTCAAAAAAATCAAGATCCAAACTAGCAACGCCACCCTAAGTGACAATTTATGCTCATTGTTGAGACCATAGACTCTCTATTTGAGTGCCTTTGTGTAAAAAAAGCAATCAGTGTACCTAAGAGTCGACCTATCGATCCCAATGTATGAAATTACAAAACATATTGTGAAAACCTATACTACAAGTACCATAGGCTAAATGGGCATGATGTGCATGTGTGTTATAAACTCAAACACCTGGTACAGGATATGTTTGACAAGAATGATCTTCAAATAAATAGTAAATAAATTAGTGTATCTCATAATATATTGCTTATAGATGGGAGTCAAGAGGAGAAACCTAAACAGGTTATTGGGATGCATACAACCCCATGATATCATCATCGTACTTGGACTCCATTATCTGAGTCCAATTCAACTATCTTTCACAACCCGCAAGACACAAAGGCAATCGTCTTGCTAGAAATACCCCTATTCAACCCAAATTGGCCTAGATCTAAAATATATAGAGAGGATCATTCCTACCTCTATCATCGAATGAGAGGGAATGACATTAGCACTTGTCATGTTTTTAGATGTGTGGTCCAATATATTATTGATAATGGAGCTTTATCCATGAGTGTGACACTCATTCTACCCCGTCAAGGTATGGGTATTATCCAAAATACCCTACCACAATAGGGGGAGTCAATTTTTGTCACTCCTCCTAGCCATGCCAATAATACTACATTAATCACAGTACATACTAGGGATATCCAAGGTGCCACACCTTCCCTATTATTCACATCATAAGACATGAAGCTAATTGGTGATCCTAACGGTATTGCACCTTCCTAACTTCCTTTGATCACCACAAATGTTGTGGGTACACAAGTTATCGCACCTTCCTCCTAAGACCACAAAGTAAGCAAAGTTATAAAAATCTCCAAGGGTATATACGTACCACTTGGTCAACCCAAAATGCTCCTAGATGGTCTATGATCGTCTAGGTCATCCCAAAATGTTCCAAGGGTATCTACGTATTTCTTGGTCAACCCAAAACACTCCTAGGTGGTGTATGACCATCTAGGTCACCCCAAAATGCTCCAAGGATATCTACATACCTCTTGGTGAACCCAAAACACTCTTAGGTGGTCTATGACTATATAGGTCATCCCAAAATGTTCCAAGGATATCTACATACCGCTTGGACAACCTGACAGCCTCCTATGTGGTCTATGACCATCTAGGTCATCCCAAAATACTCCAAGGGTATCTACATACTGCTTGGTCAACTTGAAATACCCTAGGTGGTCTATGACAATCTAGGGCACCCCAAAATGCTCCAAGGGTATCTACATACTGATTTGTCAAACCCGAAACACCTCTAGGTATTCTATGACCATCTAGGTCACCCCAAAATGCTCCAAGGGTATCTACAATACGCTTGGTCAACCCATAATACCCCTAGGCCATCTATGACTATCTAGGTCACCCCCAAAATGCCCCAAAGGCATATATAAGTCCTTTGGTCACCCAAAAAGTTCCAAAGGCATCTGCTAAGCCCATTGGTCAACCTGTATATACATATACATATACATATATATATATATATATCAAAAATCCAAAAATGTTATCAAAACATCAAAAATACAAACATATTACCTTACATAAAATAGCATACCATTGCATTATATCATCACTTGCATTAGTTATACTCATCATTCACACTTTGCATCTTATAATTGCCCATACATGTCTAGCACTACGACTTTAAACAAGTTATCATTCAAAATCAATGTTGTTCAAGTCATCATTCACATCATTTCATATTTCACTTATTATTTCCACCTACATTTCCCACTTTTCATATTTGTGTCCATTCCCTTCACCTAGCCATTTGTTCTAGGATGTCATTAGGGTTTTCGGTCACTCAAAATCTCTAGTTTTCTTTTCAAATTTTGTAGAAAGCTATCCTTATTTTTAGGAGGTAGAGTCTCACTTAGATTTTACCTTGTATATATCAAAATCCCAACACATTTTTGCACTAATAAATCCAAGTTTTGCACATGTAAATATGAAACCTATGAAGTGGTCTAGGGTACCTTAAGTGAAAATTTTATCCTACTCATATCCCTATGCATATGGTTTGAGAATACTGAGAATTGGAAAAAGGACAAGCTCCTCCTTACCCAATTCTCCAAAATAAACAATGGTTTTCACCACTATCAAAATTAAAATCCCAAAAAAAGCAAAAATAAAAAGCAAAATAAATAGTGGTTATCACCACTCCCAAAATCCCTTGCTCAAAGAAAACAAAATACAAAAATAAATAGTTATTATCATCACTACATATGAGAAAATATCCTTGAATTCAAATAAAATAAAATAAGGGAGTATTGAACTTGAATCCCTGGAATTCTCAGCATTCAACAAACCATTAGGTGATCCTCATTATAGGTTTGGTGGCATCAAGACTTCCTGGAAATGGTGGTATCCTTATGTATGATGATATGTCTATCACATTAGCTTTTTACGTATGTGCAGACCAATGTTTACATGTGGATGAGCAAGATTTTGTTAGCCTATACTACCTAGTGTTCTAATCCAACTAAGTACAAAACCTAGGATCGTGCTTCTCAGAGGGTGATCTTTAATACAAATGGGCTATGTTAATCCTATTTGGCACTGGGGTAATCTTATGCTTATCACAAAATGAACTCATTTGCACACATAGGGATATTGAGTATCTTGGTCATCCTAGAAGATTCGTATCTTGTCAAAAAGTATTGCATGGTTAGTATATAACCTTTGACCAATTGACTAGAGTGTTTGAGTCTCATGAAAATCTCATAGATGTTATATAACATTCAGTTCTTTCATTCCATTTTTACCACATTCCATTTCATACCATTTTATCATAAATCCATTACATAGTCTCATGACAACATTACACATGAATTTATGAATTGTATACATTCTATGGTGCTAACATAGTATATCATTTAGTATTCATATGTCATCATACATATCCACAAATCATCCATCTCATTATGAATATACACACATTGCATATCATCACATAACATCATAGTACAACACATGCACCCATTAATGCATACATAAATCATAACACATCATGTGTCTAACACTCCAAAATATAAAAATTCAAAATCAAGCAAACATTTTTTTAAACATAAACTGAGGCATTATTGGTATCATACCTTCCCTAACCAGCAATCAAACAATTAAACAACCAATTTCAAAAATGTCCAAAGACATGATAAACCCTTTGGTCACCCAAAATTCCCCAAAGGTATCTATAAACTCTATGGGCAACTCCCAAAAATCCCCCAAAGATACCCATAAACCCTTTGGTCACCTAAAAAGTCCCAAAGGCATCTATAAGATCTTTGGTCACCCTAACAACCCCAAAGGTATTCATAAACCCTTTGGTCAAACCCAGAAAGCCCCAAAGGGATCATAAACCCTTTGGTCAACCTAAAACAAATCCCCAAAGATATTCATAAACCCTTTGGTCAACCCCAAAAATCCCCAAAGGCATTATAAACCCTTTGGTCAACCTAAAAAATCCCCAAAGGTATCCATAAACCCTTTGGTCACCCAAAAATCCCCAAAGGTATCTATAAGACCTTTGGTCACCCCAAAATCCCCAAAGGTATTCATAAACCCTTTGGTCAACCCCAAAAAGCCCCAAAGGCATCATAAATCCTTTGGTCAACCCAAAAAATCCCCAAAGGTATCCATAAACTCTTTGGTCATCTAAAAAGCTCCAAAGACATCTATAAGACCTTTGGTCACCCTAAAATGCTCCAAAGGTGCCTACATTTTTTGGTCACCCAAAAAGCTCCAAAGGTGCCTACATTTTTTGGTCACCCAAAAAGCTCCAAAGGTATTCATAAACCCTTTAGTCACCCAAAAAGCTCCAAGGACATCATAAAACCTTTGGTCACCCAAAAATCCCAAAATGTATCAATAAAATCTTTGGTCAAACCAAAAATACCTTAATGGCATCCATAAAGCCCATTGGTCAAATATATATACATATACATTAATCAAAAATCAAATAAAAGGGTCCAAAACCCACCAAAAACAAGTCAAATATGATGGAATTCACTCAGGATCAATATGGAACCCAAATTATTCATGGATGCATTGAAAAGTTACTACTTCAATCTGTAATAAGGCCACTGTAGCCAGACCACCCATGGGAACAAGGTTTTCAATTCCTTTTTTTCCATGAAACCTCAACAAAATCATTAAAATCCTGTTAAAAATGCTCCATTTTTCAATGAGTAAAATCGGAGGAAACCCCAATAAAGTCATATGTGTCAAGTGACTCATCATTTTTATCATTGGTCATTACCTCATCGACTTGTCACTTGAGGGGGTAGTCATACTTAATGAATTCATAATAAAAATCAACAATTAAATACTCAATCATGTAAATTCAAGGTTATACATAAGATGTTGAATTCAAAAATTACTTGTAAAGTAATGGAAAATCCTAGGTGAATCATGGCAAATCTTAAGAAAATTAAATCAATCATCTTTACACCAAAATTTACGGTATTTGAAGCCTTAAAACATAAGTTTATATTTGGGGTAATTTTTGACCTATTAAATCACCTTATAACTTCATAAAAACACCACCATTAGATTAAGATTGAAAAACATTTTCCAAAGAGTACAAATATGCCTATGTTTGGATATATATTGTGGTGAATTTAACCTACAAAAAAATTGGTCTTGAAAATTTTAGGCAAACATGTCGATGTCGAGGGTTGTCATATTTGCCAACTTCCAATTTTAGAAATCTTAATATTTGCCCAATTTGTCAATATTTGCCACTTTGCATAACCTTGTGTAAATTGTGTTCATCCAATGAATCTTTGACAAAGACAATCACGCCCCTACTTGGGGAAGTAAAAAAGCAACAATTTAAATTAAGCACATAATAGGATAGATGAACCTGCCTATTGGTACACCTCAAAAGTTACCAAAATACATGGTATTCTCTAATGCCTAGGGTTATAAGTCCCTCTAGAGTACCTGGAAGCTAAAGAGAAACCAAGGCCAATATCTTTACTAAGTCAGAAGCAAGGATTCAAGAACACGTGCTATTTCCATGAATGGGGCATCTAAATTTGGTTAGGTTATTGAATAACCCTAATTATTTAGCATTTTAGTCATCTATTTTTGTTAAGCGATGTGCTGCACACAATGCATCTAAAAAAAGAGCATCTTTAGACACTATAATCTGGTCAATTCTATTAGGCATCCATGAACAATAGCTAAGTTGACATCACCTGGGCCCCTAGGGTAGCCCTTAGAGGCTATAGAATAGTTTTAACTACCTCTTGCAAGGTTTTGGAAGCCTCTAGTCTAGTTTTGGGATGTTTTGGCTCCATAATCCTTTCTGTACCACCCTGGGATGAATACATATCCTATCCGTCCTACCCTAGGATTGTGGTAAGCAACTGTCTCAAGGTGGTATAGATAGCAAGTTTGACCCAAAAAAGCCAAAATATGGACAAATAGCACCCAAAAACTACCATTTGCCCTATCTATTAAAGCATGTAGGTCAAAGGACATAGCATCCTTATTACATTCTACATGTAAGAGGCCAAATATAGATATTATCTTCCCCCTCCAATGCATACCAACTTTTGGCCAAATGATGCCTCCTACCATGCATGCCCTTGCATGCCTTTTTGCACATGAGCCTCTTTTAGCTATAAAGTGGATCATTTTTCCACACAAAATATAGAGAGGAGTTTTGAGACATAGCAATAGAGAGCTGCCAAGATTTCCCCTCACCTTTTGTGCCCCTTTTCCCTAGGAATATCTACCTAGCGAAGGAGGTTTATCAATGATCCAAGAGGTGTAATTTGTTTACAAAACCAAACATTTGAGAGAATATCTCCACAAAATTTGATGAAAATACCCCTAAGATTTTTTTTGACCATTACCTAGTGAAATTGGTGGTAAACAATTAGCATAAATAGTGGGCATCCCACCCCTGGGTGCCCCCAATTTGTGATAGTCAAATTTACCCCTAGGAAAAATACAAATACGTGCATTATTTATTTAATATTTTTTTATAGGCTTATTATAGGTTATCATATTATGCTACTGTCAAAATTTCATGAATTTTGGAGTTGTATTGGATGAGACATCACATTTTCAAGTTTTCACAGGATTACAGGGTCCACCAGAGCATGCATATCTGACCATAGGGTTTGATAAAACCAAGTGTGTCATCATGGGGTACATCGGTTCTATTCATGAAAAATTAGGATGGTTCACTAAGACTGTGTATTGATTACATAATACTAAATAAGGCTACAATCAATAATCAATATCCTTCACATAGGATCAAATATTTATTCGATCAACTGAAGGATGCCAAGGTGTTTACCAAAATTGATCTAAGATCAAGGTATCACCAGTTGAGAATTCGTGAGGAAGATACTCACAAAATGGTATTTAATACTAGGTATGTCCATTATGAGTTTACGGTTCTACCCTTTGGGCTGACTAATGCTCTAGCCGCTTTCATGAACCTAATGAACAGTGTGTTCCAACCAATTTTTTTTGGTATTCCTGGATGATATCCTTATATACTCTCGAGATAAAGAAAAGCATGATAAGAATATTAGGATTATGTTGGAATTGTTGAGAAAGAATAAACTTTATGGAAATTTGGCTAAGAGTAAATTCTATGTTCCATAGGTAAGGTACCTCGAACATGTTATCTCAGCAAAAGAGATTGTTGTAGATCCAAAAAAAATATAGGCTATTCTGAATTGGCCACCCTCAACTAATGTCACTAAAGTACAAAGTTTCATGGGGTTAATGGGCTATTATAGACGTTATATAAAGGACTATTCCAATATTATTGGACTCATAACAAACCATTAGAATAAAGGGAAAAATTCAAGTGGTCAGAGAAGTGTGAAGTTGCCTTTGAGCTATTAAATCATAAGCTTACTACTGCACCGGTACTAAATGTTCTCAATCCTCAAGGGGACTTTTTAGTGTCCACATATGTATCAATAGATGGGTTGGGTGGGGTACTCTCACAAGAGGATTTAGCAGTGGAATATAATTCAAGGAATATTAAAAAGCATGAAGTTAATTATGCTACACATTATTTGGATTTGGCTACAGTGGTGCACACTCTAAAGGTTTGGTGCCACCACTTGGTGGGAAGGCCCTTTGAATTGAAAACAAACCATCAGATTCTATGGTATATATTCACCCAACCAATAATTAATGCAAGGCAAAGAATATGGGTAGAATTCATTGTTGAGTACGATTTCGATATTGAGTACATAAAAGGAAAGGATAACAAAGTGGCTAATGCTTTAAGTAGAAGGATATATATAAAAACCATCACTAGAGCTCACATGGATTTGATGGATCAAGTGAGACAGAGGTAATCTCTGGATGAGTATTTCTAGGGGATTCGAGTCAAGATGGACAGATATCCTAAGGTAAATAAGGAGTTTAGTGTGAAATGTAACTTTTTGTGTTATAAGGGAAGGGTCATTATACCAAATATAAATGATTTGAGGAACTTGATAATGCAATAAGATCATAGATATCCTTATTATACTCATCTGAGAGGAACCAAAATGTGAGAAAACATGAAAATAGCCTTCTTTTGGATAGGAATGAAAAAGGATATCATATATTTTATTGCTCGATGTCTTGAATGTCAGAAGGTTAAGGCAGAACACCAACATTTTGTAGGAAAACTTCATCTACATGAGGTACCTATGCAAAAATGGTAGGTCATATCCATGGATTTTATTGTGGGATTACCCAAGACTCGGTACCAACATGATGCCATATTTGTAGTGGTCAAAAAGTTGACTAAGGTTACCCACTTCGTATTAGGAAATACCAAGGACGGTGCTTAGGTAGTAGCTAGAAGATTCATCAAAGAGGTATTCTGATTGCCTGGGTTTCTAGAGATAATCATCTCAGATAGAGACTACAAATTCACTTCTAAATTTTGGAAATCTTCATAGTGCAGTTGGTATGAAATTGAATATGAGTTTAGCATACCATCCTAAAACTGATGGAAAAATATGGCGAGTAAACCAAGTTTTAGAAGACATGCTCTACATGTATTGCATGGATCATAAATCTCAGTGGGAAGACTATCTACGTTTGGTATAATTTGACTACAATAATGGATATCACTCCTCGCTAGGAATGATACCTTTTGATGCTTTGTATGGAAAAAGTGCAAAACACCATTGTCATGGGATAACCTAGAGGATCGAGTTGTGATCGGGCTGAAAATGGTTAGGATAATGGAAGAGCAGATAAAGGAAATTAGGCAAGGGCTTAAGGAAGATGTGGATAGGTAGAAGAGTTATGCAAATCTAGAAGCACGAGGATACAAAAACAAAAAAGGAAAAGCTCCAAGCACGATGCAAAAATGGAACTGAACTTAACGCTAAACCCTACGAATTAAAAATGCATGAAATGGAGAAAAACATGAATTGAAGCCCAAATGAAATAACAACCCTTCTCTTTTATTGATGTATTTCACATTTTGGTTACAATCCACATCCTCCCTTTTTAGGGGCGAGGAGCGTCAAATTCATCTCTTGGTCACATCCATGGATAACCATCCTTCTTCCGCGTGCCCACATGTAAGATGGGCGGACCAAAACATTGCTGCCACTTGTGTCTACGAATGTTGATTCCTTGCTGCTCCTCCGATGTTTCGATCCTACGTTCAAAGGAACAAGAAATAGTTAGTAGCACCTATGGGTGAAACAAGACATGCAATCCCCAAGCCTACGATCAGTGAATGAGAAAAATGAATTAAACTATAACTAAAATGAATCCAAATGCTCTAAAAATTTGATAGGGGCATCAGGACATCACCAGGAGGGCACTGCAAAAAGAACAGTCAAGAAATTCCTCACCGATTTGAATTCGCTCTGGGGCGGGACGAATTTACCTACAACAAAATGCCGAAAAGGTACTGTCCCAAATGTCCTACCTAGAGAGCTCCAAAAGACCTGCAAACTTGGGGTTAGCTAATTGGGGGTATTTTGGGAAGACCCAGATGGTCATATTTTCCCAATTTGGCCTCCATTAGTAGGAATTTGATGATGCTACCTGCAAGTTAGTAAAGACAAAAAGTGATAGAACATGATAAGATTTGCTCAAAACATTACGAAATCGAAATTGCAAACTACCTAAGAAGCATAAGATGAAATGCAAGATAAAAATGATAGAAAGAACAATCTGCCATAGATTCCTAATCGTTCCTAAAAGGGACGATTAGACTCGCGGTAGTGCGGGGGCGCCCGGGCAGGCCGCCCACCGTTGGGACCTGATTTTGGCACCAATCCACTTGGGATGGGTCCAAAATCTCTTGTAAGGTGTTGTCGGCAAATTGGGGTGGTATTCTATGGCCAAATGTCAGGTTTTGGGCTCAATATTCGACCTTCCAATGATCACCCAATGACCTCTTCTCCAAAAGAGATCACGGATGTGAAAGGCACAAATCGCACAAGGATGTATGGGGAAATAAAATGGCAGCACTTCGTTGCTCCAAATTGCTCTTACTCTCTATATTTTGGGGTGAGAAAACCCACCAATTTATAGACCTGGAGGTCTCTTGGGATGAGCATGCAGAGGTGCCACTTGGCAGCCATGCCCTTCCAGGGGAGGGAAGATTCCTCCCTGAATAGGGACTCCATGACTGCCCCTGTAACAGCCTCTAACGCTCGAAAATGCTCACCTATACTCCCATGCAATGAAGGAAGCGTTAAGTGGCGGATCCGAGCTGCCATTTGCCAAGATTTGACTTTTTGCCCATCAAACCTGCAATTCGCCCCACCCTGGAGCGAATTGTGAATTCATCCCAGGGTGGAGCGAATCCCAATTAGAATTCGTCCCTAGGTGGAACAGATATTGAGCAAAGTGCCTAAAGGTGCCAAAATGATTTTTGACCTTCCAAAACTATTGTGAGAGTGGTTAGGACCACTGTTTAACCTCTAGGGGCTGCCCTTGGGGCTGTGTGTGCCAATGCGATCAGTGTTTGCAGTCACATAATCGGATTGGTGTTGTTTTGGTGTCTACAGATGCCCCTTTTTGGGATGCGTTGTGCAAGGCACAACGTCGAGCAAAAATAGATAACCAAAGCACTAATGATTAGGGTTTCTTAGTAACCTAACCAACTCTTGATGCCCCAAGCATGAAAAGGGCATGCATTCTTGAATCCTTGCTTCTGACGAGCGAAGGAACTCAGTTCAAGTGTTAACCTTTTTCGATGAGGTGTTACTTGAGCTTGGACATTGATCAGTCATGAATAGGCAAAGGGCGCAACCTTTTGTCTGTGGGAACCTTGAGTTCATGATTCATGAATGCCAAGTGATTGATCAGCTTGTGATTATTGCTTGTTTACTGCCCCAAGTAGGGGCGTGATTTGTCTTTGCCAATGATTCTTCGAATGCATGCCAGTTCCATGATTGGGTGTGTATTTGTTGATTGGTGACTAAGTGTGACTACCCCCTCAAGCGACGAATCGATGAGGGAATGACCTACATGAGAAAAGTGACGAGTCGCTTGACCCAAGATGACTTAGGTAAGGGTGCCTTCAGAGATTTATCTTTGAATTGTGTGCAGTTTTTTGACATTTAGACCTATTTTTGGTGGGTGTTAACCCTTTTGGGGATGCCTTTCTGGAGCTGAAATTGTCAAAAATCCGTCTTCCCGTGGAGCGGTCCGGCCATGGTGGCCTTCTTAGGGAGTAGGATGGTGATGATTTATAACCCCGATGTCTTTTTTGGATGCCAAGAAGGTCAGGCATGAAGGCGCCTTCGTTCGGCAACTCTATTGCTATTTTTGGGTGGGTTTTGACCCTTTTGGCGACGTCGTTTGGGGATGAAATTCTCGAAGATCCGTCCTCTCGTGGAGCGGTCCGGCTCTGGTAGCCTTCTTAGGGAGTAGGATAGTGAGGATTTGTGACCCCGACATCTATTTTGCATGCCCGAAATGTCAAGTGCAAAAGCACTCTCATCGGGCAGGTTTATTGCTATTTTTGGTGCATTTTTGTGCATTTTTTTGTCGTTTTTGAAATTTGTGTGCTGAATTCATCCCTGGGTGGGATGAATTCCTATTAAGCATTCATTCTAGGGTGGTACGAGCGCTAACCAAAGTGCTCGTCCTAGGGAGGAATGATTACAGGCTCAAAAAGCCTATTTAAAGGCCAAAACTAGGGTTTGGGCTCATTTGCACTTGTTTTTTTCTGGATGATTTGGAGCTCTGAGGAGGAGGAGGTCAATTCTGCGAAGCGAAGCGCTACCAAATTTTTTGCCACCATGAGTGCATGAACCGGATCGAGCGGCGAGGCCGAAGCGAGACCAGTAAGTGAACTCCCTCTTTATTATTTTCTTGTATTATAGTTTTTTTTTGTTCGAATTTATCAATTTGAGAGTATAAAACCCTAGGTTGACAAATTAAATTTTGTTATTTCTGAGTTTTTTTTGTTTGTGTTTGTATTAATTTATCAATTTTGAGAGTATAAAACCCTAGGTTGACAAATTAAATTTTGTTTTGTGTTTATGTTGTTTGTATCTGTACACTATTTTTCATGATTCTAATGTGCTTATTTTGTTGTCTATTGCAGGTTGTGAAGAGCCGGTATCGCGTGCCGACTATTTTTGCTGAAGCATGGGAGGCGCTAGCTGTGGCTGACTGGGAGTGGCTTGATGCCCTGGGGCTCAAGCAGGTGACTCGGTTGGAGCCAGTGATTGGGGATCGGGCCTACCTGACGGCCCTGATCAACTTGTGGGATCCTCGGACTAATACTTTCCATCTCCCAATAGGGGAGATGATAGTCACTTTGGAGGATGTCTATCGGATTCTTAGGATTCCAATAGACGGACTGCCGATCAGGATGATGTCGCGGGATCAGCGAACAGTGGTGCTGACACGCTGCTTGGGCATGGGGAGGAGTTGGGGGTGGATGGTCCAGTGGAGAGGGTAGATATTGACTATAAGATGGGCGGGATTCTAGTTCGATGGTGGTTTGAGAGGGGGTGTTGGGAGTGAGGCACGCATTGCTTATGGGCCTCATTTCCAACATGCTGCTACCTGACTCGTCAGGTGCGAGGTTCCCATGGAACCTATTGGATGTGGTCTATCGTCTGGTGGAGTGTTCGACGTAGGAGCCTTTGGTCATGAGATGGGGACAGACGCTACTGGCATAGCTTTATGGGGAGCTATATGAGGTCCGCTGCTGGAGGCAGAAGGGGATCAGCTGTAGCTATCTACTGTAGAGCTGGGGTTGGCAGCACATAGCGGTGGAGAGACCAGGGGGGTTACCGTGGATGACATGGGTGGAGATGGTAGATAAGGATATAGGTTACGTGGCTCTATGGTGGCGGTCTGAGGAGTAGGGACAGAGTCGACGGTGGGCAGGTGTCATAGGGCACTATGTCGATGCCTTTGCTCGGCTTGCTCCGGGGAGGTGTTCTGGCATCCCTATCGGGACTGTCCATCTTGGCCAGAGGCTGGAGAGTGGCTTCGGTGAGGAGGTGGTGTGCAGGGAGCGATGGCTGATTGGGCGACATGGGACCGAGCAGGAGTTCTTCTCGTACAGTCGGGTGACATGATAGTTTGGGGTGCGCCAGGGGTTTCCTGGTGAGCCCATGGTCTATCGGCATGGGGGGATGAGAGGACTCTGGATCGGTCGGTCATCGTGCCATTGGGCGAGGATTTGGATGCGGTGATCGACGTCCTAGATGTGGATGACGTCGGGACTACTGCAGAGTATGATCAGTGGTGGACTCTATGGCGATGGCGGGGAGAGGGGCCACTGGGAGGTGCAGAGGTAGTAGCAGTGGGCGAGGAGGGTGTCGAGGTGCCAGGAGATGATTGGGGAGCTCCGCTCGAGGAGGTGGACATGGTGGAGGTAGATGATGCGGATGTGGATCTTGGGGTTCCGGATCAGTCAGAGATGCAGGACGTCATGGAGTAGTGGGAGCCCGAGCAGGCTACTATTCCAGAGATGCCCATGCCTTAGGGAGATTCAGAGGACATGGAGTCAGGGGTGCACTAAGAATGCATGATTGGTGGAGCTGTTGCGGAGGTGAGATGAGGAGTTGGGGGAGGCTCTACAAGAGAGGGATCTCTTGCGGGCTCAGTTAGTGGAGCGGGAGAATGCATGGGCTATGCACCATTGGCAGGAGGGGGATACTGATGCTACATGGGAGAGGGATCTCCTACGGGTGCAGCTGGCGTAGCGCGACGATGTAGTCATGATGTACCATCGGTGGGAGGCGGAGTGGTGTCGACATCGGATGGATTTGGAGGGAGAGATCATCCACCTCGAGGGGCGGGTACCTGAGCCCTCGGGCGGTGGGTCGTCACGTCGAGACGAGGGGTAGTGATACTGAGCAGTCAACATCATCTCGTCGTAGGCGACTGGATGAGGGAGGGGGTAGTAGGCATGATGCGGGGGCTAGCAGCAGCCGCCCTGAGGGGTCCCATAGGACCCACACCATGGGGGGTAGTTCCCGTCGCACCGATCCTACGTGATCATGGTGGCCGACGCCTTAGGCTTGGGGGTTTTGAGATTTTGGATTTGGTTGCGGGGTCACATGACCGGTTCTTTGTAGCCTGTGGGCATTTTTGATGATATATATATACAGACTTTATTTTGTTTATGCGCATGTGATGATTTGATTTTATGCATGATGATTGATGAATATGGATGTATGCATGTTAAGTTATAGTGATGAATGCATATGTGTTGATGAGTGCAAATGTTTCTAATTTATATGATATGCAAATGGAATGGATGAATTGAATTTGTGATGTTTGGTAGTCGCACCATAGACTGTGTAGAACTTTATGGCTTTTTGTCCTAGGCGATGGCTGCGGTGAATAGCTTTTTATGTATACATGTTTTTTTTTGGTATTTTCTGATGGCGATGCAAGGATGAAAGATAGCAAGTTGGTTGAGAATGTAGTTAAGGTTTTCTGGGACTCAGATGTTTTAACTAACTAGCCACGACTGTACTTTATCTCACAAGACTTTTGACCAAGGTATGAATCGGACTTGTTTTGGACCAAGTTATTTCACATCCCTGTGTGTGCAATTGAGTTCATTTATGTGGTGTTGGTCAGGATACCGCCAGTGCCAGATAGGCTGTCAACCAAACCTATACTGAGGATCACCTGATTAGCTCCACTAACTCCTTTGTTGTATTTAGTCAGATTAATCTACGGTGCTATCGTAGGATACCATAAGCTAGCTCATCCACATGCAAACATTGATCTGCACACAAGTTAATGTGACAGATATATCGTCATGCGGGAGGTTTACCACCAGTGACCGATAGGCTATCAACCAAACCGATATTGAGGTTTGCCTCATGACCCGTCTGGATGCTGAGAGTTCCAGGGATTCAAGTTCGACTCCCTTCTTTTCTTCAATTGTATTGGGATACTTGCTCTTTTGTAGTGATAAAAATCACTGTTTATTTTTGTATTATATTTTTCTTTTGAGCAAGGGATTAGGATATGGAGTGATGAGAATCACTATTTTATGTGCTTTCCTTGATGTATGCACTTTGGTTGTGATGTCAAAATTTGGATTTTTGACGTTTGCAAATTGTTGATGTTTTGCAACTTTTGAGAACTTGGGATTCTTGGGGAATTGGGTAGGGAGGATGCTTGTCCTTTTGCCAACTCTCAACATTCTTGGGGTCATTCGCACAGGGGGATGAGCAAGATAACCATTTCGCTTATGGTGACCTGGATTGCTTTGCAGGTTTCATCTTTCGTTCACACAACTTGGGAATGTTTTATGTGTTTTAATTTGTGCTGGGATGCTACGTAACAAGGTGTAAGCCAAGTAAAACTCTACCTTCGTAAAATCTATCTGACTTGGTACAGTACGTGGCTAGAAAGTTCATGACGACTGAATGGCAGAAACCCTTGATACATTAGAAGACCACTGACTATAGTATGGGAGAATAACGTGAATGGCGGTTATAGGCGATGAGCTATTGATAAAGCGGAAAAATGTAGAAGATGATGGTTTTGCCAAGTAATGACAGTCTATGGCGCTTTGACCTTTATGACCACAAATATGCAATGTGTGGGTGCGATGCGTAATGCAGCTATATGTTTTTGTGTTTTTGATGGATTGATTTGTGTGAATATGAAGATGATATGCAAAATAGAGCTCTTTATTTTTGTGACGATTTTGAGCATGTATGGAAATGAGATGCAAATTTTGTTATTTTTGATGATTTTATTGTTTTTGAATTTTCTTGTTTTTGACCAAGCGATTGTGGGAATCCTTGGAGCATTTTGGGGATTGACCAAGCGATTATGGAAATCCTTGGAGCATTTTGGGGATTGACCAAGCGATTACGGAAATCCTTGGAGCATTTTGGGGATTGACCAAGCGATTACGAAAATCCTTGGAGCATTTTGGGGATTGACCAAGCGATTATGGAAATCCTTGGAGCATTTTTTTTGGGCTATGGCTCTTCTAAACATGGAATGGCCACAAATGATTGATGTTCAAGGGTTCTAGTTCCTTGATTCCATCAAGAGAGGCTAGCCGGTATGTTCTAGGTCCTATTTTGCTATCAATTACATAGGGACCTAACCAGTTTGCCATGAATTTGTCCCTTAGATGGGACGGCAGACTAGAGTTCTGTTGGTTTTCTTTCAAGACCAAGTCACCGACCTGAAAGTCCCTCAAGTGAACTTTCATGTTGTATGCTTTCTTAAGTCGCTCTTGATAGATACGTAAATGCTCGAGGGCATTAACGCGTCGTTCGTCAAGCAACGTAAGCTGGTCTAACCGGGCCTGCCACGTAGTATCATCATCGATGAACTCTTGCATTGATATGCGCAGGGAAGGAATTTCCAACTCGAGAGGCATGACAGCCTCGGAGCCATACACGAGCAAAAATGGAGTTGCCCTAGTGGGTGTCCGAATGCTAGTGCGATAGGCCCACAGGGCAAGTGGGATCTGAATGTGCCAATCCTTATGATTATCTGTGACTGTCTTTTTGAGGATGGCGACTAGCATTTTGTTTGACGCCTCTGCTTGCCCATTTGCCTACGGATAATAGGGTGTCAAAAAACTATGCTAAATTTTGTACTTTGTGGTCAAAGCATGCACATCTTTGTTCTTGAATGACGTCCCATTATCCGAGATTATCTTGGATGGAATACCAAAATGACATATGATGTTATGCAAAATGAACTCCACAATGCGGGGTCCAGTCGTAGAGGTAAGCGAAACTGCTTCCACCCACTTGGTGAAGTACTCTGTGGCCGTGATGATAAACGTGTGATGACCTAACGATGCAGGGGAGATCTTTCCGATTAGATCTAGGCCCCACTACGAAAAATGCCAAGCCGATTGGATCGGCTGCAAGGCCTGGGAAGGTACGTGTGTCAAATTAGCATGGTGTTGACACTTCATGCACTTCCTGACATATGCGCAACAATCTCGCTCTAAAGATGGCCAATAATAGCCCATGCGAAGAATGCACTTTGCGATGGCCATACCGCTGAAGTGGCCACCGCATGTACCATCGTGCGCTTGGGCGATCACCCAAGTGGACTCTTGCTGGTCCAAGCATCGAAGGAGGATCCCTTCATAGCTATGACGGTACAAAATGTCTCCTAACAAGACATGCTTTGCCACTTTCTTCTTGAATGCATGTTTTGCGGCATGCGTCAATCCAAGTGGGAGGTTACCTAACTTGAGGTAGTCCCTTATGGGTGAATACCAATCCTGCTGATCAAAAGCCTCGATGGTATGAACAGCCAGTCCCTCTCGAAGTTCATCCCTAGCAAAAGTTGAGTGGGAGAGAACTTGCAAGAATAGCATTGTATTGCTATTAAGGGGAGTAGGGGAGAACAAGGACCCCTAGTTGGCATGATTCAGATGATCATGGATTCGAGAGAACCTATCCATGGATGGCTCAATCTGGATCAAGTGGATTCCTGGCGTTAAATCAGAGCTTGCTCGCTCCATCGCTGATTGTGATAGTGTTTTGACTTGAATGGTGGTCATATCACCAGAAATGTCTTGCGGGATTAGCGACCCCAAAGAGGCCATAGTGTCCGCAAAATGATTCGATGACCGAGGGAGTGCCTCGATGTCGTACCATTCAAGATTTGCCAGGAATTTGTCCACAAGGGCTTTGTAGGCCTATAGAACTGGGCATTTGCATTGGAATACCCCTTTGACTTGGTTGACAATTAACAATGAATCACCGAAGATATTCAATCATTTAATGTTCATGGTGATTGTTGTCTAAAGACCTATGAGCAAGGCTTCATACTCTGCATTGTTGTTGGTGCATGGGAAATTTAATTTAAATGATAGGGGCATAGGAGCGCCCTGCGGTGTGAAGAATACTATTCTCGTGCCACCACCTTGCTCACATTTAGAACCATCAAAAAATAGGGTTATGTCGGCCTATGACTCAGGCTTGTCAGAATCTGGTGATTCTGAGACATGGAAGACCCCATCATCGGGTAGTTCTATAGTCAGAGGCTAGTCGTCTTCGAGAGGAGCCTCTGCTAGTTGATCGGCTATGACCTGACCTTTTATGGATTTCTGTCCAATAAAATCTATGTCAAATTCCGTCAACAACATGATCCATTTCATCGTGTGACTACTATGATAAGTATGACTCATCATGTATCACAATGGATTCTCCTTAGACACAACATACGTCTTGTTGCTCAACATGTAATGGCACAACTTTTTGGTAGCAAACACCACTGCCAAGCAGAGTTTCTCAACGTATGCATAGTTAAGTTCATAACTGACCAAGGTGCGGCTAAGATAGTAAGTAGCCTGTTCCCTATGAAGTTCGTTCTTCTAGGCTAACATGGCTCCCAGTGCCACCTCAGT
Organism: Wollemia nobilis; assembly: GCA_028583015.1. Taxonomy (NCBI): domain Eukaryota; kingdom Viridiplantae; phylum Streptophyta; class Pinopsida; order Araucariales; family Araucariaceae; genus Wollemia; species Wollemia nobilis. Next base: position 8,565,570 of record JAQPPZ010017209.1, on the reverse strand, counting down.
AGCTGAGATGTATAAGTAGAACGACACTCCTGGTCTAGGTGGTGCCAATACTAGCGGTGAAGCCAAGTATTGTTTAATGTCATCGAAGGTTGACTGGCACTCGTCATCCCAGTGAAATGCTACCCCTTGTGCAACAACTTGTTCATTGGTCGGCACTTGTCAGATAGCTGCGCTATGAAGCGCTTGATCGACGCGACCTTTCCCTGTAGGCTTCTGAGCTGCTTGATGGTAGTTGGGGGATGCATTTCAAGGATTGCCTTGACTTTGTTTGGGTCCACCTCGATGCCCCATTTTGAGACTATGAAACCCAAGAGTTTTCCAGATGTGACGCCAAAAATGCACTTCTTGGGATTCAGTCTGACTCTATGCTCCATGAGGCGATCGAGGATCTTGCTTAAGTCACCGAGATGATCCAGGCACAAAAGAGATTTGGCCAACAAATCATCCATGTAATCTTCCAAAGTCTTGTGCATGTAATCATGGAAGATGTATGTCATGGCACGTTGGTAGGTGGCGCCAACATTTTTAAGGCCAAAAGGCATGACCTTATAACAAAATGTCCCCCAAGGCATTGTGAACACCATTTTTAGCTGGTCTTCGGGGCTGATACAAATTTGATTGTATCCCGAGAAACCATCCATGAGGGAAAGCATTTCATGACCCGTTGTAGCGTCTACCAAGGCATCGATGCTCGACAAGGGAAAATCATCCTTAGGACTCGCTTTGTTTAGATCTCAAAAATTAGTGCATATGTGAATCCTCCCATCAGGCTTTTTGATGGGCACCATGTTGGACAGCCATGGTGGGTAATCCACGCAGATGACAAACTGTGCATCCAACAACTTTTGCAATTCGTCTTTGACCATTAAGGCCACTGTTGGGTGCATCTTGCATAGTTTTTGCTTAACTGGCTTGACTGTCGGATCAAGCGTTAGATTATGCATGACTAACTATGGATCTAGCCCCGACATATCTCTGTATGACCATGCAAAAACCTCCTTCTTCTCTTTGAGAAGGGCAATGTAGTCGGCTTGCTCTTCGGGGGATAAACTTACCCCCAGCTTGATGATCTATGGATTCATTGGATCTGAGCCGATGTCTACGTTAGTCGTCTCCTCGATCGACATGTGGGATCCATCTTCCAACTGATGTGGAGTTGGGATCAAGTGGATATCATTTGCTGAGTTTAGATCATCGTTAGGAACCTCGGGTCCCTCTTCAGCATGGCAGATATCTTGAGTTGGCCTAGGGGTAAAATGGAGCATTTCATCGAAAGGCCAGTACTCGGATGGGGATGGAGGGGAATTGACGTGATCCCAGTCTATGGCATCTATGTCTAGAGATAATGACTGTGTTGGATCGACCGGATTGTGGATGGGGGTGGTTAAGTCAATGGAGATCATGTTGATGAAATGATTTTGGTCTCCATTACCGTGGGTGTGATGACTCGGACATTCTAGATGTTCTCTGTGCTCTGGATCTGGCTCTAGAGGTATTGGCACGAATGGATCGGCCCTATGTGCGGATAGGAGGACAGGGTCTACCCTCGACACTGATATCACTCTAGGGTCTCGGGGTGGAAGGTGCTCTTCGTATACCTAAAGTGGCGGATCCAACACTTGGTCCCATCCCGCTGGGTCTACGTACCACTCATGCCCTGGCACTATGTTCAGCTGTTCAAATATGTCGTTAATCTCCAAGGGGTGCCGATGCTGCATCTACCGCATGTGATTAAGATATGTCATTTCTGTTTCATCTTCGTAATCACTATCGGAGATCCAAAAGCCCTCGTTGGCTCCGACAACTGTTTGAGGTATGACAGGCTCGTCCTGCTCGAGCAAGTTAATGTGGTCCCACCTAGGTTGTTCCGCTCTCTACGGGGGGACTTGATTTCCTTGGAGCAGCGCTTGCTCGATGGGAGCATCCAGGGGGAACATTGTCAAGAGGCTTTCTTGATAATCATCCATGGGGATCACCCGTGAGTGATCGCTATCTGATTCGAAGGGGTCATACGATGTCTGGTTCATACTCCGACTCGTCCTCCGAGGACCCTTCTTGACATTGTCTAGACCCTCCTTGAAAATGAGCTCTCGAGCTTTCTCCTCTCTCGAGCGAAGGGAAGGGATTACTAGAGCCAACAAGGTTGATTGTCGTTAATGGGAGATAATCCCTCAATGTATATGTGGTGTTAGGGTTGGCATATGGATCTGATGCCAATCCCCCCTTGTTGCCTATCCCTAGGCCTTGCATGTTCTCCACCAAGATGTCCAAGGGCAGGGGGTGGTTGAACCCTACTCCTGACTTGTCATATGGCATTTGGTATCTTGGTTGGCAAAGAACACGTATCCCTTGCTCATATCGGCCTAACCCATATCCGTGCCAATTGCATTGGCCAAGGTATCTCAGAGCAAAGTCTAGGTTAGACAAATAGTTGACATTTTTAGCAAAAGGCTCTTCGTCTTCGTCCTCTTGCGTGCATGGTGCAACGCCATGATCAAGGCCCCCATACACAAAGTTTGTCTGGTTCGGCGGGTAGCCTAGGGGAACAATAGTGCCAATGGGGAGTCGAGGTCTCCCCATGTCCTGCATGGATTCTAGTGTGGGTGTTGCTACAATATTCCACACCAGATACTCCCCCAGGCCCGTATTGGCCATTTCAACGGTGATCATTGGCGGTTGAGGGGGAGGGAATGGAAGTTCTCCTTGAGTCCACTCCATGTCGGGTGGACTAGGAGCCTCGACTTCCATCCGGCTAGGCATCTCCTTAGTAGAGATAGTTGATACTGATGGCAGTGTCTCTTCCAAAGGTTTTGCCTCTTCCAGGGGTTCCTTCCCTTTGTCCTTCTGTTTGGCCCCCAAATATGGTGTCGTTGGTGGAGGACCAGACGATGAAGATGAACCCGGCTGGGATTTTGAAGAACTTGTTAACGGGGATGCCTACGGAATCGGACCCTGTTTAGATGGATTTAACTAGAAATCCAAATGCATTGATGGCAGGGTCGATTGCGGCATCAGTCGCACCGCATTACAATACTTGAAGGGTTCCAAGTCCATCGGGACTACATGCACCTCCCCTTCAAATGTATACTTTAAACATTGGTGAGCTATCGAAGGGACACACTTCATGTCCCTGATCCATGGCCGGCCTAGCAAGATGTTGTAGGCCATCTCACCCTCCAATACATGGCACAATGTGGGTATGGTCTTTTGTCCCACTTGGATTGGTAGGACTATTGTGCCGACTGTCGAGCAGATTGCGTCATTGAATGCTCGTAGAGTGTAGGTGGAAGTTGTGATGTGAGATGCGGGCAACTTCAGATGTTTGAGAGCCACAGTTGTGATGATGTTGTTGGACGAGCCAGTGTCTATCAACACCCTCTTGTATGGGATCCCGTTGACCCATGCGATAATGTGCAGGGGTGGATCTGCCATGTCATCAGTCACTGATCTCAATTCGTCTTCCCAAAATGTGATGACCGGCTCAGTGCATCGTTTTACATGCCCCACGAAGTTGTTGAAAGAATTTGTCTCATGGGGCTGCAACTCGATGGCTTTCAAAATCTCCATTAGAGCTTCTCGATGGGGCGTTGATTGTTGTATAAGCTCGTATATGGAGAGCCTAGCCGAGGTGGTCCTCAAACTCTGAGTTAGTTTGGTCCAAAGTGTGGCCACCGGCTTAGGCGGAGGAGGTTGTGCAAGGTGTTGTTGTGGTTGCGAAGTTGTTGGCACCTCTCCTACCACTGCCGCAGGAGCATTCGTGCTCGGATACCTCCTATTTCGAGTCACTATACTGATCATCCCTACATATCCCTACATGGGGCAGTTCTGTGTGACCTCGTTAACTTGTAGGGTCTTTGCCTATGGAGCATGAGTAGGCAAGGGGTCTTTGAAGACCTCCATTTGTTGATTGCTTGGTGCGATGGGATTATCCACCGCTAGGGTCTTGTTATCAATTAGGTCCTGCACCAAGCCCTTAAATTTCCAATAGGCATTTAGGTCATGCCCCTGCCGCCTATGGAACCTATAGTACAAGTCCTCTCTATACCCCTTAGGCTTGGGCGCATTGGGATCTATGGTCTAAACCTCTGGCAGGTTGATCAAATTTGCCACTAACAAGCGGTCAAACAAGGAGTCCCTGGACTCTATGTAGGGTGTGAATTGTCGCCTAGGGCGACGCTACTGACTCTGTTCTTGCCTCTAATTTTCTCTATCATAGTTGTTAGGAGGCACTGCCTGATAGTTAGCCTTTTGAGGTTGTGTTGCTTGTGCAGGCTTAGGGACATTGATAGCAACTTGGTTAACCGTAGCGGGTTTTTGTTGTGTGGTCCCAGCTTTAGTGTTTTTAGTCCACTCTTTTTTCTTAGGTTTGGCTATCTCGCCATCCTGTATTTTGATCTCTTCAATGATCTTGGCTTGCGCCAGAGCTTCTTCTAAGGTGGCATATTGCTGTAGCTACAATAGCATAGAGATCGATCTCAAACAACTCTTGGAGAACATCTGAGTGAGGTCGGACATAGGAGGGAGGTAGGGCAGCTTCGAAAGCAATGTCCTCCACCGATTCCCATAGGCCGCCATGGTCTCCTCCTCATACTGCCTGAGGCTGGCTAAGTCACTCAGTGACGCCTTCTTCTTGGTATTGAAGGCGAAGCGTTCGAGGAACGCATCCACTAACTGATCTAAGTTGTTAATGTTGTGCTTTGGTAACTGAGTAAACCAATCCGAGGCAGGGCCTACGAATGTGGTTATAAATGTTCTCAATAACAAAGCATCATTGTCCTGAATGCCGAAGCATTGGCTCAGGAACCTTGTCACATGCTCTTGAGCATCCTCCTCCCCTCTAAAGGTTGCCAACTGAGGTAGCTTAAAGTGTTCAGGGTAAGGGGGTGCTGGCATGGATGGATGCACAGGATGACTGTGGAGTTGGCGTAAAGTGGGCTTTTGGGGCCCAAAATTTTTGGTCTCCACAGACTCCAAATGCTCTAGCAACGCTTTATATGCATCTGAGGATTTAATTTCTTCCTCTTTAGTTTGCTCCCATTGTGGGTTGTGGGAGACTTGAGGCCTCTGAAGGGGTGGCCGGATGGCAACTCCTCCGCCTAGGTAGGGCATTTTGGCTCGATCTTCTTCTTGCTCATATTCCTCGTAAGCTTCTTGAGGAGTCTCTAGATGAGACCTATGACCCTGGGTGGGTCCTCGTGGAGGGTACCCATCATTGTTTCGGGGAGTGGCCTCCCGCTCAGGTCTAGGAGGTCTCGGAGGCAGCACTTGGTAAGGTCATGGAGACCTATCTCGCACCAAGGGATTATGCCTCTCATATGGTTCCGCTCTTTGGGTGCGAGGGGTTGGGACCCTCTCAGGCACTAGGTTCTGGAGCAGCTCATCTGTTTGGCACCGAATGCGCTCTTTGCTAAGGTGATATAAATGCTCTAGCTGTTGCTGGTCTTGCTCAAGCCACATGATCTGTGCTTGGCGGGCGGCATGTCTGGCGACTTCCAGGTCAATTTGCTCTGCCATCCTGAGCCTAGGAGGCCTGGATGCCTCTCCTATGCACTTACCCCGGTCTCGATGATCCGAGATCTCAATAGGTCACTTCCCTCTATCGAGGTTGGCGGCATTTACCCGAGGCTCCGACCTCAGTGGGTGATCATGGTATCTAGCTGGTGCGGAAGCGCATGGCCCCCACATTGTATATTGCTCTTGAGGAATGTAATCATCTTCCTCGGGCTCCCTTTCATATGTGTGAAAGGGGTGGGCAAAGTTAGCTCGCCCTGCTTGAAGGGCCTTGCGCTCTGGATTTTGTCTATTGGTTCTAACAGTGATGGGGGGCAAAGGAGGGATGCCATCATCATGTGGCCTCTCCTCATGGAAACTATGCCGCTCTAGCGCTTCATCATGCGGTGGCCACTCATATCGAGCTTCTAAGGGAGCCTTCCTATCTATGTTGAGCGCCACGTGTAAGGACTCCTCCTGAAAGGGGCTATGATGAACGGGCGTGTCCCTCAAAGGGGTGTCCCTATAGTTCCATCTTGACATGGAATGATGCGGACTCTCTTGCGGGTCAGGCCGCCAAGGCGGTATGACTAAGTCCTTAGGGCTATAGCGGAGGCGACTTGTGCCCCCTTGTACACTTTCCACAGCTTTCGCCCTTGATTGGGCTTGGCTACGTGTGTACACCATGGTGGTGCTTTCCTACAAGCTATGTAGATTTTTATCTCTTTTTTTTATTTTTTATGCTACACTAAACAGAAATGAACACACACACACACAAAGTAGTGATTATCTCGTTTAAAGATTGAGAGTGTGTCCTAGACCTGGTTTAGTGTGTTTTTGGTTTTTGTTTTTTGTTTTTTTTTTTGAAGGTTTTTGAAGGTTTTTGTAAAGAACATTTAAATGCAAATGATGGCTCTTATGGCTCCCAAAAATGGTCGCCCCTTCGATATACCATTGCCAGGCCGATATACCAACCTCTCTATATACCCGCCCTTACGTGAGGGAAACTATAGGTACGTGAGAGCAGATGGTACGTGGAACATAGGCGGTACGGAAGGGGAATCACCCTGTTTATGACACCTACCATAGAAGACTTATCCTCATGTGTTGGGAATCACCCCAACTACACTCGGTCAGCTTTCGTCAGGATTTACGTCTAGCAATAGTCACGATCGGGGTAATGGATGCAAAATTCAAGCCAAGGTGGTGATGAAATCCACCGTTGGTCTTGATCAAGGGCTGGGGTTTTACGACCAGCGCCTTGGTTTTTAAGTTGCCACGTGGTGTGTGGGGTTCTTTTTATTTTGCAAAATGGAAACAAGCAAGCGGTAAAGGAAAACTACTTTCCCTAAGCAAGCAAGTACCCTAAAACAAAAAAATTGAAGACAAAAATAGACAAGAAAAGTTCAGAATCCTTACCTCTCCTCTGCCCAAATCTGTCGGTTCTGAGTTTCTACCCGAAGACTGCATAGACAGAAATTCATCCCAGGGGGAATGAATTATAGGACTGTATTCATCATAGGGTGGGGTGAATTCCCATTCGTCCCTGGGTAAGATGAATTACAGCTCTGTATCCGCCTCTTGATGGAACGAACAACAGTCAGCGTGTGAAACTCGGCACCTGCAAGCAAAAAAACAAACAAGTTTGGATCAGATCTCTGATCTTAGAAATAGAGGACAAGGTCCCACCGTGATCACCACTGGAAGCACGAGGATACGAAAAAAAAAAAGGAAAAGCTCCAAGCACGATGCAAAAATGGAACTGAACTTAACGCTAAACCCTACGAATTAAAAATGCATGAAATGGAGAAAAACATGAATTGAAGCCCAAATGAAATAACAACCCTTCTCTTTTATTGATGTATTTCACATTTTGGTTACAATCCACATCCTCCCTTTTTAGGGGCGAGGAGCGTCAAATTCATCTCTTGGTCACATCCATGGATAACCATCCTTCTTCCGCGTGCCCACATGTAAGATGGGCGGACCAAAATGTCACCGCCACTTGTGTCTACGAATTTTGATTCCTTATTGCTCCTCCGATGTTCTGATCCTGCATTCAAAGGAACAAGAAATAGTTAGTAGCACTTGCGGATGAAACAAAACATGCAATCCCCAAGCCTACGATAAGTGAATGAGAAAAATGAATTAAACTATAACTAAAATGAATCCAAATGCTCTAAAAATTTGACAGGGGCATCAAGACATCACCAGGAGGGCACTGCAAAAATAAAATTCGAGAAATTCCTCACCGATTTGAATTCGCTCCGGGGCGGGACGAATTTACCTGCAACAAAATGCCGAAAAGGTACTGTCCCAAATGTCCTACCTAGAGAGCTCCAAAAGACCTACAAACTTGGGGTTAGCTAATTGGGGGTATTTTGGGAAGACCCAGATGGTCATATTTTCCCAATTTGGCCTCCATTAGTAGGAATTTGATGATGCTACCTACAAGTTAGTAAAGACAAAAAGTGATAGAACATGATAAGATTTGCTCAAAACATTACGAAATCAAAATTGCAAACTACCTAAGCAGCATAAGATGAAATGCAAGATAAAAATTATAGAAAGAACAATCTGCCATAGATTCCTAATCATTCCTAAAAGGGACGATTAGACTCGCGGTAGTGCGGGGGCGCCCGGGTAGGCCGCCCACCGTTGGGACCTGATTTCGGTGCCAATCCACTTGGGATGGGTCCAAAATATCTTGTAAGGTGTTGTCGGAAAATTGGGGTGGTATTCTATGGCCAAATGTCAGGTTTTGGGCTCAATATTCGACCTTCCAATGATCACCCAATGACCTCTTCTCCAAAAGAGATCACGGATGTGAAAGGCACAAATCGCACAAGGATGTATGGGGAAATAAAATGGCAGCACTTCATTGCTCCAAATTGCTCTTACTCTCCATATTTTGGGGTGGGAAAACCCACCAATTTATAGACCTAGAGGTCTCTTGGGATGAGCATGCAGAGGCGCCACTTGGCAGCCATGCCCTTCCAGGGGAGGGAAGATTCCTCCCTGAATAGGGACTCCATGACTGCCCTTGTAACAGCCTCTAATGCTCGAAAATGCTCACCTATACTCCCATGCAATGAAGGAAGCGTTAAGTGGCGGATCCGAGCTGCCATTTGCCAAGATTTGACTTTTTTCCCGTCAAACCTGCAATTCGCCCCACCCTGGAGCGAATTGTGAATTCGTCCCAGGGTGGAGCGAATCCCAATTAGAATTCGTCCCTGGGTGGAACGGATATTGAGCAAAGTGCCTGAAGGTGCCAAAATGGTTTTTGACCTTCCAAAACTACTGTGAGAGTGGTTAGGACCACTGTTTAACCTCTGGGGGCTGCCCTTGGGGCTGTGTGTGCCAATGTGATCAGTGTTTGTAGTCACATAATCGGATTGGTGTTGTTTTGGTGTCTAAAAAATCTAAAAAGGACTCCCATAGAGTATTTTTTTGGAGATAAGATGTCCTTAATGGTTAAGCCAAAGAAAAGTGCTATCAAATCCATGAAGTTTGATCCACATTTTGTGGGGCCATTCAAAATCACAAAAAAGATCAATTTGATTGCATACCGACTTGCATTACGATCTAATATGTCCAAAATCCATGACTCCTTCCACATATGTCCAAAAATATGTTGTTGATCCTAAACATGTGTGCGATGTTTCTAAATTATAGATAGCAAATACGGAAGCCATTGAAGTATTACTGATGAAGATTCTTGATTTTTGATCCAAATCTCTATGAAATCGGATTCTCGATCAATGTAAGGTCCAGTGGGACAAGTTCTCTGAGAAGAATGCCACTTACGAGAAAGTGGAGGTTATGCGAAAACATTTTTCCTTTTTTTTTGAAACTATATGATGTAATAATTTTATTTTTTGCTGAACATCAAAAGGAAAACTAGAAACATTGAGGACAAATTTTAATCCTAGTGGGAGAGGATGTCATGACCCTCCCTATCTGACTTTAAGACACAAGAAAACAATATATTAACCGAAGATGTGGTGATACTTAGTTTAAAAAATTGAACCAGCTATGTGATGTTTAGTTGATTTATGGGGGCATGTTATTGCTAATATATTTCCAAGTGTACAGGATCAGGTACACTCGTAGGTGGAACAGGCAAAATTACCCACCAAAGATGAGGGTACCAAAGATCAGGGGAAATGACGATTAAGGTAATCAAAGGTAACATAGATATATACCTTCATATAGGAATGCATTGACCAAAGGGATAATTATAAATTGTGGATCACCTAGAGCTTTAGTTGATAGCTTAGTAGCTATCGTAATATCTTTGGCTAAGATGGATGATTGAATTGATGGAAAGACTCCCTCTTTGGTTAATTGTATAAATGTGTTTGCTTTCTACTGCATCATAACTTGAGAAGTTTGAGTTTTTAACTCCTATATAAGAACCACTGCAAGATGATTATATATGCATAAGATTAATTGTCATATTAAAAAATAAAAACAAAGCATCCTCCTTGTGAAAGAGAACAAGTTAAGTTATATGCTGAATTTAGATGCTTTTAAATTAATTAATGGAGTTAGAAAAATAATGATTCGCTCATTAGAGCTCATTTGTAATCTTCATTTGCAATTAATTTAAGGAGTTTTCATTTTAATTAATTAAAAATAGATATTTTAATTAATAGTGGTTATGATTCATTAGAGATTTAATTAAATGTGATTATTTTAATGATAAGAGAAAATTCATTAAAAAAGTTTTAATTAATTAAGAATAAATTGAAAGAGGATATTTCATTTAAATAAAATAATAATAGATATATTATAATATATTATAAATATCTTTATTATTTTAAAATAATATGTCGTGATCCCACATTCCTACATGGTGCAACCTAAGGAAAGTCCTACGATGCTTAAACTTTCCAAATAAGGAAAATATGGGAGGAATGCACAAGGGATAGGGGATGGGAATTGATGGAAAGGTGGTGGTGCAATCTTCAAGAGGGTGGTGGACAAACCACCAAGGTGAGGGGGCACGTAAGGAAGAGGTAGAATGAAATGGGAAAGAAAGAAAAATGTAAGGGAAGAACAAAGGAAGCAAGGGGAAAGGTAGAGGACAAGAAGTGCAGTAGGAGCTGAAAGGGAGGCAACAGACTTCATCGAAAGTCTATCTCAGTTAAACCATAGGTTGGGTTATTTTAAGATAAGCTTTGGTTTTAATTAAATGTGTTTTTAGTGAAGTCATTCTTGCATTGGAAGTGTTGTGCATTGTACCCACGTTTGGAACCATCGTGAGTGGGAGAACTGGGTTGTTTTAGTGAAGCCATTCTTGCCTTGGAAGCACTATGTTCTATACCTTCATTTGGAACAACCTTGAGTGGGATAACTATGTGTTTTAGTAAATCCATTCTTGCCTTGGAAGTTTTGTGTGTTGTACCTTTGTTTGGAACCACCTTGAGTGGAAGAACTATGTTTTAGTGAAGCCATTCTTGCCTTGGAAACACTGTGCATTGTACCCACATTTGGAACCACCATGAGTGGGATAACTGGGCTGTTTTAGTGAAGCTATTCTTACCTTGGAAGTGTTGTGTGTTGTACCTTCATTTGGAACCACCTTGAGTGGGAGAACTATGTGTTTTAGTGAAGCCATTATTGCTTGGAAGTATTGTGCATTGTACCTACATTAGGAACTTCAATACTAGGGGGAGAGGTGTGTTGTTGGTAAGACCACTTTGCATTGTGTTTGAGTCAAAAACCCTTGGTACCATGAGAGGGCACCATGTTTAACCAGTATTATAGAGAGTGACGTCAAATGATTTGTTTGCCTTGGAACAATGTTTGACAAGTAAGCTTAGTGTTCGACAAAGGAAAATCCCTAGGTTTTAGGGAGTGCAGCTTGAGAAAACCAGTCAGCATCAGTAGAACATCCCTGGTTTTAGTGGACATTAGGTTCACCATGGATTTTTTGTGTGACTTGTATGGCGTTAGTACTGACTATATATTTCCTACATAAAAGATCCATAGTTTAAAAAAAAATTTAGATCATGGTTTTAATTAAATGGACCTTTTATTTATATGTGAAACATATAGTACGTTTTAATTAAATGGAACTCTAATTTGTATGTGAAACATATAGTAGGTTTTAATTAAATGAACCTTTGATTTATATGTGAAACATATAGTAGGTTTTAATTAAATGGATCTCTAATTTATATGTAAAACATATGGTAGGATTTAATTAAATGGACCTCTGATTTATATGCGAAACATATAGTAGGTTTTAATTAAATGGACCTCTTATTTATATGTGAAACATATAGTAGGTTTTAATTAAATGGATCTCTTATTTATATGTGAAACATATATTAGGTTTTAATTAAATGGACCTCTGATTTATATGTGAAACATATAGTAAGTTTTAATTAAATGGACCTCTAATTTATATGTGAAAGATATAGTAGGTTTTAATTAAATGGACCTCTGATTTATATGTGAAACATATAGTAGGTTTTAATTAAATAGACCTTTGATTTATATGAGACATATAATGGGTATTATTTAAATGAACCTTTGATTTATATGGGATATGTAAATGTTAGATTTTCATTGAAAATGAATCTTTGATCTTAGGGAAAGATATGGAAGGTTTATTTAAAGAGAACCCTTGGATTAATGTTGATTATCCTAGGAGTTTTTAAATAGAATGAAATGTGGATTTATTTTTAATCTGAAGTTATGGGGCTTTGATTTGGGGAATGAAGGAATGATTGTTCTAAAGGTTAAGGATATGGTAATTTAATGCTTTAGGACATGAATGAAATGAAATTAAGTTAGACCTTAATATAAGTGATAGCATGTTTGGATGACTTTCCAAGGGGATTATGTGGAGGTGAAAATAAAAGTAAGGTTTCTTTTATGATGTCCATTATGCATTAGATGGTTAAAGACTTAATGGAATATTGTATAGTTGCAATTTGGCATAGTAGATAAATAGATACATTTAAAGGCATATCTATCCTGAACCATGAGTATCTTGATCCCCTACTACCTCAAAGAACCAAATGGAAGCAAGGATAAGAAAGGGATCGAATGGAAATAAATAATAGGTATGGTATCTTACATTGATTTACTTATGTTCCATAGATTAGAATTGTGGGGAGATATTCCCAATATAGTTAATGATATACCTTTGAGTAGTAAAGGCTTATTATGCAAGTAATGTTGAGTTAATCGTTATTGGGTTATCGAAAGTAATTTTACTATATGTCTGTATTTGATTATGACATGTATTAGATTTTATTTTAAATTTAATATTGCTTCATTTTCTCTATTATTGTTTGATTGTTTTATGATGTGGTAGCATATATGTATTATCGTTAATTTCTTGATGATAGGGAATCTAGTGTAGAGTTCTAGGGTGCACTCAGAGGTAACCTGAGGGAATTGAGACCCCCTTACGGTGAACATAGGAGGACCTAATGGAATTGAGACCCCCTTATGGAGATAGAGAACTAAGTAGGAAGATATTACATCTAAGTTAAGATAGCTCATCGTGGAGATGAGATGGATAGCTTAACTCATGGTACTCATAGCATACCTAAACATAAGGATTTGAGTATGGTATGGAGATGATTGTACACCTTTGATGGATAGAGGGTGATAAGTATAGCTCATCAAGGATGATGAAATAGATGGACTTATCCGAGGTAACACACTATATGCCTACACAGATGGATTTGTGAGCGAGTAATTTGTGAAATGTAACTTCCAGGGAAACTTAGGAGAATGAAACTTTAGGTTTGTTGTGGCTTCTCCACAACATACCCCAAATTGGGGACCCACATTTTTATTTTGGTTTTTGGGAGTTTCCTTTACCTTTGAAGGGTATTTTCCATAAAGGTGCAATAAAGGGATTAAAGTTTGCATGGTTGATCAGTGCCTTCTTCATTTTCTTGTAAATCCAATGATGAGTTTTGATGAGTTTTGTGTCTTTTGAGCGATGATTTTGATGTGCCCCTACCCATGGGCGCACTATGTATTTCCTTAGGTCATGGGTGAAGTGATTTCTCTTTATTTTCTTGGTATTTGTGTGTTTGATTTTATTTTGAGTATTTGATTCTTCAATTTATTTCAGGTTTACAGTTTTCATCATTTTGTGGTCAACGATTTTTTGTCGTTATTTTCTTGTCGATGATTCTTTTTCTTGTCGACGATATTTTCTTGTCGATGATTTTTTCTTGTCAACGATATTTTCTTGTCGACAACATTTTCTTGTTTCTTTATTGATGATTTTTTGTCAAGTTTGGTTCTTAGTGAGTTTTATCGTCGAATTTATTGTCAAAGTGTTGGTGTTTCTTGTCATGGTTTTATTTCAAATAATAATAATAATAATAATAATAAAATATATATAGGTAGAACTTTTGGGTTTGTATATAATTGTTGGTTCAAATAAAAATTAATAAAAAATAAACTAAATTAATATATATTATCATTATTATTATTATATATTTTCTATATGAAATAATAATATATTAATAAAAAAAAATGAAAAGAAAAATAATTAAAATCAACTTTCATATATATATATAGCTAAATAAAATGATATTTGCATCCCATAAGTTATTTTAGGTTGATTTTTGATTAAAGTGAGTTACTTTAATTTTAGGTGGTGGCTTATGTTAATATTGTTATTGCTTTGATTGCAGGTTTAAAGGCTAGGCAGACGACTTTGGAGAATGGATGGACTTGTGTGGTTTTATGCTTCTTTTCTTCTAGGGTGTTGAGGCTTTCGTAGGTTATTCAGAAGATGTCGAGGACATCAGCGACATGAGCGGAGTTTGGCGGAGAAGACGGGTGACCCGACATCAAATCACTGGATAAGGGGTGATGAATTGGCCATTTCAAATGATGCTGACTCATGAACACATCGAGTAACCTAATCCCAATGGGCAACTATTGGGTATTTCAAATGTTGGGCACAAATTTCCAATAGCCACATCAACCTGGGGGCCACATCAACATTGACATGGCAAGTGAGTCAGAAGACGTCGGTGGAGGATTTTTTTTTCTCGATGAATTTTTTTTGGGTCAAGCTCGACCGATAGCGTCAAGAAGAATTCACAGCGAAGGATAATAGATAGCGTCACCATTGGGGACGTTCATGGACGATCTTCCCAACATCCTCACTCCCAAGGTTTTTTACTATTTGGTTTATGCGAGAAACTATCATGGCAGTGAAGACCCCTGACGAAGCGAAATCATCAATGGAAATATAGGAGCCTATGGGTTCCATTTTGTTATCAAAAGGTGATTGAAAGGAGTCTTTTTTAATGAATAAATGGGTAGCATCCGATGGGACGAAACCACGAGAGCATAGAAGTGCAGAGGAGTCGCAATTCATGGCAAAAAAGGGTATAATCCCAATTTACAGGACATTGTGGGATCATGACAAGGTTACAGGTGCAGGCAGTGATGACTAGAAGATAGCGTAATTCAAAAAAACCCCATGTCAAATGGTATAGGTGTTTCAGAAGGACTCAAAGTGGCACAAGTTGTTGATGTGAACACATACACCAATGAAATAGCGTAGAAAATAGGTGTTTCCCGGAAGGCACTGTGACTCAGCACAGGATGATTAAGCTAATGATGTACTTCCAAATAGGATCTGCAGTAGAAATGCAGTGGCTACTAGTGAGGTTGAGTGGGAGATGTAATGTCCAGAATGAGAGGTATAATTAAAATAGGTAGCTCTAAGTATGAGTATTTTTGGTAACGATGCAGTGTTTCTAGTGTGAAGCTATAATTATATATCCCGTCAGACGTCCAGCTGTAGTATGTTTCCCTAACGTGGTAGGCAGTGAATGACGAGCATTTAGTGGGATCGACGCAAATTGTTGAATAAAGTAGCATTGAATGAGCATCGTGATAATTGCAACATTCGCATCGAGACTACGATGATGCAGCCAAAATATACACGAGGAGAGTTAGTAGCGTGAAAATGAAACATCACAAACATGAGTGGATGGAATTAACAGGGTATTTCAGGATTGAGTAGCATAGTGGGAATAGGTTTCGGCACACCAAGAAAAATGTTTCGTAGAGTCGAAATAGTAGAGACATTGCTGGAGGTCAACGAAATTACTCGCAAGAGATACGATGTGTATAGGACCAGATAGGTACCTCATCATGAGCAGGCACCGATTGGAGGAATCACTGCCATCGACTACTGGATAAGGTGGGTTTTGGATGATAGGTTGAAGACATGGTAGATGGCCTAGGGGTAGATAGAAGAATGGACTGAGAACTTAGTGTTCGAAGGATTCTACGGGGCTAGTGCATACGCAGAGTGATTAGGTCAGGGACAAATTGAGCGAGATGTGGATATTAGCGGCAAGTTTGGCCATAGTAATGATAGTGAGGTCGGATGAAGCCACGACGAACATGGAATATTTCGATGCGATAAACTATGTTGATGAATAGGTGTTGACCGATAGAACTTTTTGTTTTGAGTTTCGGTAAAATGCAAGGTTTCACATAACATGGGACCACAATGGATAGCCATGTATAAAAAGGAGCTCCAGTCCAAGACAACAGTGTGGTCGTCATCGAAGTTGAGCGACATCGAGGATGATATTTAGGTTTCAGTCGATGAACAAAGAGGAGGTTAGGCACGACATTGACAAGGCAACCTCAATTTCTAAAAGTAGCATCAAACAGCGAACGTGGACCCGATGGCATATGTGGGAGCATCTACCAAAAGTATCATACAATCGAGATTATTGACTGAGAGCAAGGATTTGTATGATCTTGCAATCCGATAGCAACACCCAGGATCGATCGCGTCGTGTGGCGATGAAATGGGTCATATGTTTTATTTGGAATTAAGTTTTTAATTTACTTTAATGAAGGGCTAGTAATGATATGGAGAACATCTCCATTGTTATATAGCCATGCAAGCATAGCCGTTACCGTAAAAAACAAAAGGGATTTTGTGAGATGTTACATTATATAAGAGGTTGTGGCTTAATAAAGGATGGTCATGATGACAATCGACGACGTTTTTTAAAATTATGCCAAGTGGAAGAAAATTTAAACAAACGGATGTAAAACAAAAACACAACGAATTTGTTCAACTCAAATTGGAAAATCAAATGAAAAAGGACACAGAAATGAACAACCATGGAACAAAAGGCAGGAAAGAAAAAGATTTTTAAAATGATAAATACAACATCGAAGGAAGGCACAGGGGCTTGGACCTTTTAGGAGGCCACATGTTACTGGAAAGACATGTAACAAAGATGTTTTTAAAGTAAAATATGCCAAAAATTTGCATAGAAAGGAGGAGTTTTATTTTGCATGCATGTTATAATTGCTTATTTTTCTATTTTTGTGTTTTAAGCTTATAAAGGGTGTTGAATGCATTTTTTTTAATGGTTGCATCGAGTGAAGGTTTAAAACATGAAATTTATTTATTTTTTTCCTTAGAAGCTCGCACCTAGATTATTTAGAGTTGTGCAAATGCAGATTCGGTAAACTAGGTTGCATGCAAGATTTTCTCACATCTTCGGTTTTGCAGAAATTGGGTGGCAAAATACTGGCGATATTTTGCATGTTTATGTTTCAGTTTTCTGTCATGTTTTCTAAATTTTATTTTCTGTTTTCTAAACTTTCATTTTACATTTTTTTTAAAACTTCAGGCATTAAACTAAAAATCGTAAAAAAATAAAATGATAGAAATAAATACATGACTGCATAGAATGGACTTCAATCTTCCATACGCAATAGATTCGGACTCATTTCGATGTCATTTTGATTTTATAATTATTTTTGAAAACTATTATTTTTAAGGGTTTTTTATAATTTTGGAAATTTTATTTTCCATGTTTTGGAGGTAAATATGATTTTTATGCTTTCTATTTTCTTTCATAAACATGAGATGATATTTCTTTCATGAAAATTTCAATTTCATTGAAAGGGGGTTAATTTTGTGGCATTTAATGAGCTATCATTTTTGGAGCAATAAAGACACCTTTCTTCATGAAAATTTTGATTTCATTGAAGAGAGGTAATTTACCATTACATCAAAGGTCTTGGTTTTAAAGCATGAAATTATTTATTCTTAATGAAATTAATTTCATTTAAGAGGAATAGTTCATTACGATATTTTGGAGCTATTATTTTCAATCCATAAATTAGTGTCTCTTAATGAAAGCTAATTTCATCAAATAGAAACAATTTATCAATATATCAAAGGGCTTTCTTTATCTTCATGATAAAAAGCTAAATTTAATGGATCATTTCATAAGTTTAAATTCACTTTCATATATAGATTTAATCTTCTTTTTCATGCTTAAAGTAGGATTTAATGCAAGATAAAAACTTGTTTAATATCTACATAATCCAAAGGAAAATAAAATCAATCCTAAAATATCCAAGATAAAATGAATTAAGACTACATCGTGGTCATATGAGGACCAATTCACATTAACTTTTAAGTTAAGGTTTATGAACAATCATTCAAGTAGCATGGTAAAATAAACCAACACATGCCCCTTGTTTACAATTATTTGCAATCACTAAGGTTTTCCTAGTATTGAATCGATATATTTTTATTGGGATTACTAATACACATATGCAAATACTAATATCGCGGAGACCTTGGAGAAGTTATTTTTTTAAACTTATTTGCAAGAGAGGGTTTTGGGATCCAAACCCTAAGGGAGAGTGTAATTTCATAATTGGGTAAAATTAACACTCAACATTTTTGCGCTTGAAGGAGGGCTTGAATTGGTTTACTTTATGTTATTTATGTTAAGTAATTCATGAATTTTTATTTATTGATATAACACTTTTTGGATTGTTCATACAAAAATAATGTGATTTGGTATAACTTTGAGATTTTTGAATTGCTAAATATTTCAAGTTCATTTGATTAGCATCTTTGGCCTCTTTAGCACTCAACACCCTGGGAGCTAAGAAGAGTTGAATTGATTTATTCTATTGCTATTTAGATGCTAAATTGTTCATATTACTTGAAAGACTTATCCAAAGACGTTTTTCTTGACTAATAATTTTTTTTGATCACTTTCATTGATTCTAACATTCTCTATTTGATGATTTGTTATTACTAACCTTTTGGTAAATTTGAGAATTTTCTTTCATGTCATGATTTAATTGATGCATATATTTTGGATGATACTAACATGATGATCTTTGTGGTTTACTCATTTGAAAATTGTTAGTCATTTTATTCTTATTTTCAAGATATTTTTATTTGACCAACATATTTGGTTCTAAAGTTATCTTTTGAGTTTCACTAATGGTGATATTTGATATAAGAGTTGAAGTGGTATCTCTAAGAGAACTAATGGTATCTATGATGGGGGATCATTATAAGGGTTTTACTATGCATGGGATACGCCATAAAATTCCTAAAATGTTATTGGAGTTTCTACGAAAATTTAATCAAGAGGTGCCATTAGGATACTTACAAAAAATTGCATGTCTACAAGAGCACATTATTTCAATTCCAAATCTTCTATGAGGATTTTTCTTGTAAGTTATTCTCATAAATCTTGGATGAAAAATCATTCTTTTGGTATGGTCAATTACCCATGGAGGTTAGGACTTCTTGGATCTGATTAGAAGCAACCTATCTTTATCATTTTGGTAATCAGGTTGACTTAGATATGTTGTAAAATTAGTTTACCTCTATTTGTGAAGAGCCTAATGAATCCTTAAGTCAATTCAATGGGAGATTTGGTGAGTTGTACTCCCAAATGTGGAAAAATTTTAACACAATAGAAGAGGAAGCTATTCAAGTATACATGGGAGCCATACACCCCAAACTTGCTACAACTTTAAGGGAAAATTTGGGTGACCCATCTCTAGATACAATCTTAGAGATCCTAGAGAAGACAAAACAATGGTGTGATTTGTAAATAAAATAAGAGGCACCACACGTTACCATAAGATATTGTTCTTCTAAACTTATTGATGCCAACCTACACCAACCATCCAATATAGAACCCTCTACTTCAATGATGCCTAAGGTGAATGATCAAGAGGATGAATTTGAATGTCCAAATACTACAACCACCTTAGATATTACCCAAAGTGAGGTGCAAGTTGCCAAGTCAACATCCATCAATGAGGATTGTGTATATATAGATTCATTTCTAGAAATGCATGAGTATTTAGATAATGGCATCCTAAATATAATTAGTGTTGGGATATGTGATAGGACAAAACCTACCATAGAATTGAATGAAGTGGTTGAAAGTGAAATTGGAAGAGAACCAATAAATGAATTTGAAGACATAATAGAATTTCACCACTGGTCCTTGGAAGACACTTTGGACGAAAGGCTTGAAAATGATGATCAAGAAATTCCTCACCCTCCAAATTGTGATGAAATTGAATTATGGATTACAAGTGTGGATTATGATAGCATTACAAAATTGAATACATAGAGTAGCCCACTTTTGGAAATCATTGAAACATCTAAGGAAGGTGAAGGCGAATTTGATGAGAAACACATTGATAAATTGGAAGATATTGAATAAATAGTTGAGCATCACAACTTGATTTTGGAATATGATTACTATGATTCTTGGAATAAATTGGATGAATATGCTCACTCTAAACCTTCTAATGAACCCTTTGTGTCAATTGATATGCAGGATAACACAATCACTTTCTCATAAGAAGATATTACAACTCCTGCATAATTTGAGAATATTTTGGAAGAAGGGTTGGAATCTCATCAAATTTTGAAATATGATAACGATCACACTAGTAAGTACAAATAATAAAAATAATTGATGGATGAATCTAAATATCATGTCATGGATATCGTAGAGTTTCATCCCATGAATTTGGATGATAATTTTTATAATGGTTGGGGAAGATATGAAGATGTGTTATTTTCTCACACCCCTATTGATGAAACTTATTTTCCACTTAATATACAGGAGGTTGAAACATCTACATCATATTAAGATCTTAAATTTGCAACAATTGAGAAGGTTACAAAATTCGATCATGTTGAACATAAATTCATTGAAAATTTTGTTGAAATAGAAAGGGAAGAAATGGTAAAAGTTTCTTATGACTCATCTAGTTTGGATGAGGAAGAGGTAAAATCTGCTCTTTCATTTTAGGATATTGACAATTCAGATACAAATTTGGATGATTTTTTTGAGGATTCATATGAAGATATACCATGGATAGTGAACAAGGAGTTGGAATAAAATGACAAAGAGGTTGATTTATTGGAAATAAATCAAATGATTGATCATCAATATGGGTTACTTGATACACACCTTGACCAACAAGATTTAAGGGTTGAAAAGGATAGACATGTTTTCAATTGGATGCCCAATTTTGGTATGTTTGATGAATAGGTAATCAACGAAGATAAAGATCATGAGGTAGAAGAGGAAATTGCAAATACTCACCTAGTTTTGGTAAATAAAAAAATGCAAAAGGTAAAATCTAACCCTTTATGTCCAATCATCCAAGTTTCGGGTAAAAATTTGTATGACCATTTATTGAATTTGAATGATGTTTATGATGAAATGCCATTGAAGGTAAATGAAGAACAAGGATTAATTTCTACGTACACCTTTAATAAGAATGCTTTGATGAATGAAAAAGAAGTTGATGCACTTGAACTGTTGAATCAAATTCATCAACAATTAATTATTGAATATAGGATAAAAGCTTATAATGATTCCCATTTATTAAATATCCTAGATACTTGCAAATGTTTGCATAAATTTGATTGGCCTAAAAATATGAATAATGAATTGACTTTAAAATTTGTAGAAATAGGCTCTTGTTTACAAGATTTCATATTCGAAAAGAAAGCCTAGTTCTAAATTCAAAATTGGATTGTGAATTTGACATCTTAAAGAATAGACAAGAATCAATTGAAAATCAATTTTTGTCTAATTAATTTAATTATTTGAATCTCACCTATGGGATTGTTAATGGAACTAAATCAAATTTTTGAGGTGAGAGAGACAAGTTGAAGTTTGTTGCTTTGTTTAGCTTAATATTATTTTTGTTGGAGTCCTACAACATTTGGTACGCTTATCATAATATTTGTATTTTGAAATGTGCTAGTCATGTTTGAGATCCAGGAAAGTGATAGTTCAAGCTTTGCACCGTCTTGTACCATATTGTTCATTTGTATATAGTTTTGGTTTGTGTTTTGATTTTTGGTGTTTTGGGTTTTTTCCCTATTTTGAGGTGATGTTTTGTGGTCTCTAAATTATAGTCTCTGACTCACTTTTGAAGATCCTTTATTTAATAGGTTGGAGTACTTGATATGAAAACCGATAAACCTAAGAAAATGGGGATGAGTTATTTGGTGATTATGCTCAGATTCTGGGAACCAAATTGGTTGAAAGTGGAACAATGAAATATTATCCAAAGCTCCACATGATACTCACATATATTAAATGGTGTTTTTGGAAGTAATAAGGATGAAGTTATCTTTATTTGCAATCCTAGGCAAAAATCTAACACACTCTACTTTTGGCTTTCTAACCTAGTGAGACTTGAGGCTTTGCAAGAGTTCCATTAGTATAAGTTATGCAAAATATTTCTTGAAATCTATCATCTAGTTCAAGAAAACTCCATCGAGGATATAGATGCCTGACTAGTAGTGGGACCCTGACTATGCAAAGTTTGATACATAGAAAGAGAGAAAAAAAATAGGGAGGAAAATAAGAGAGAAAAAAATAGAAATAAGAAAAGAGAGAGAGAATGAGCATTGAAAGTCTAGATGCACCTAGGATAGATGGGCTTTGCAAAGCATTAAGCAAACGCATGGGTGAGTTATATAATCCTCACCAGGGCTATAGATGCCTGATTGGCAGTGGGGCTATGTTTGTAAAAGGCTTCACTTCGTGAGTTGTACTTCATATCCTAATGTAGAAAGGGGTGATGGAATCTAGAGGACTTTCAGAAATGCATAAATGAATAAATTTTGCACACATTGAGCCAAGGCAAATGGATTAGTTATTTAATTCTGAAATCTATTTACCCTCACCTTCTTGAGGTGTTGCTAAATTATTGTGTCTCGTTGATCTTGTGTGTTTTCATTTTAGGTTAGGTTCTTAACGAAATGGTCAAGAGCATTTTCGAGCAGAGTCGCCATTTGTTGTGGCTACTCCACAACATACCCCAAATTGGGGACCCACTTTTTGATTTTGGTGTTTGGGAGTTTCCTTTACCTTTGAAGGGTATTTTCCATAAAGGTGCAATAAAGGGATTAAAGTTTTCATGGTTGATCAATGCCTTCTTCATTTGCTCGTAAAGCATATGATGAGTTTTGATGAATTTTGTGTCTTTTGAGCAATGATTTTGATGTGCCCCTACCCATGGGCACACTCTATATTTCTCGAGGTCATGGGTGGAGTGATTTCTCTTTGTTTGCTTGGTATTTGTGTGTTTGATTTTGTTTTGAGTATCTGATGCTTCACTTTGTTTTGGGTTTGCAGTTTTCATAATTTTGTGGTCGATGATTTTTTGTCGTTATTTTCTTGTTGAAAATTCCTTTTCTTGTCAACGACGTTTTCTTGTCGATGATATTTTCTCGTCGACAACATTTTCTTGTTTCTTTGTTGATTATTTTTTGTCAGATTTAGTTTTTAGTGAGTTTTATCATCGAATTTATTGTCAAAGTGTTGGTGCTTCTTGTCATAGTTTTATTTCAAATAATAATAATAATAATAAATCAAATATATATATGTGGAACTTTTGGGTTTGTATATAATTGTTGGTTCCAATAAAAATTAATAAAAAATAAACTAAATTAATATATTATTATTATTATTATATTTTTTATATATAAAATAATAATATATTAATAAAAAACATGAAAAGAAAAATAATTAAAATCAACTTTCATATATATATATATATATAGCTAAATAAAATGATATTCATACATATAGGCTATATATGCATCCGATAAGTTATTTTAGGTTGATTTTTTATTAAAGTGAGTTAATTTAATTTTAGGTGGTGGCTTATGTTAATATTGTTATTGCTTTGACTACAGGTCTAAAGGCTAGGCAGATGACTTTGGAGAATGGATGGACTTGTGTGGTTTCATGCTTCTTTTCTTCTCGGGTGTTGAGGCTTTCGTAGGTTATTCAGAAGACGTCGAGGACATCAGTGACATGAGCGAAGTTTGGCAGAGAAGGCGGGCGACCCAGCATCGAATCACTGGATAAGCTGCGATGACTTGGCCATTTCAAATGACGCTGGCTCATGAACACATCGAGTAACCTAAATCTAATGGGAAACTAGCGGGCATTTCAAATTCTAGGTGTGAATTTCTGATAGCCACATCAACCTAATGGCCATGTCGGTGTTGACATAGCAATCGAGTCAGAAGACATCGGTGTAGGATTTTTTTTTCCTGATGAATTATTTTGGGGTCAAGCTCGATCGACAACGTCGAGAAGAATTCACAGTGAAGGATAATAGATAGCGTCACCCTTGGGGACGTTCGTGGACAAGCTTCCCAACATGCTCACTCCCAAGGTTTTTTACTATTTAGTTTATGCGAGCAACTGTCATGGTAGTGAAGACCCCTGACGATGTGAAATCATCGATGAAAATATCAAAAGGCGATTAAAAGGAGTCTATTTTAATGAATAAATGGGTACCATCCGATGGGATGAAACCACGAGAACATATAAGCGCAGAGAATTTGTAATTCATGGTAGCAAAGGGCATAATCCCAATTTCCAAGACCCCTGACAGGTTCCATTTCATTATCAAAAGGCGATTAAAAGGAGTCTCTTTTAATGAATAAATGGGTACCATCCGATGGGATGAAACCACGAGAACATATAAGGGCAGAGAATTTGTAATTCATGGTAGCAAAGGGCATAATCCCAATTTCCAAGACACTGTGGGATCACGATAGGGTTACAAGTGCAGGCAACGATGACTAGAAGATAACATAATTTAAAAAAATCCCACAGTAGATGGCGTAGGTTTCAGAAGGACTCGAAGGAACACAACTTATTGATGTGAACACATACACCAATGAAATAGCGTAGAAAACAAGTGTTTCCCGGTAGGTGTTGTGAATCGGTACAGGATGATTAAGCCAGTGATGTATGTCTAGATATGATCTGCGGTAGAAATGCAGTGCCTACTAATGAGATTGAGCAGGAGATGTGATATCTAGAATGAGAGGTATGATGAAAATCAGTAGCTACGATTACGAGCATTTTTTGTAATGATGTGGCATTTCCAACGTGAAGCTACAGTTGTATATCCCAGCAGACGTCCCGCTGTAGTATGTTTCCCTGACGTGGCAGGTAGTGAAAGATGAGCATACAGTGGACTCGATGCAAATCATTGAATAGAGCAGTATTGATGGGGTATCGTGATAATTACAACATTGGCATCATGACTGCAATGACGTAGCCAGAATGTACGCGAAGAGAGTTAGTAGCGTGAAAATGAAATATCGGACATGTAGTGGATGGAATTAACAGTGTGTTTTAGGGTTGAGCAGCACAGTGGGAACAGATATTGGCACATCGAGAAAACATTTTGTAGAGTCGAAATAGTGAAGACATTGCCGGAGGTCAACGAAATTACCCGTGGAAGATACAACGTGTACAGGATCAGATAGGCTCCTCATCGCGAGTGGGCATCGATTGGAGGAATCACTATCGTCGACTGCAAGATAAGGCAGGTTTTGGATGATAGGTCGAAGATGTGGTATATGGCCTAGGGGTAGACATAAGAATGGGCTGAGAATTTAGTGCTTGAAGGATTCTGCAGGGCCAAAGCATATGCAGAGTGATTATATTAGCGACAAATCGGGTGAGATGTGGACGTTAGCGGTAAGTTTAGCCACGGTAATGATAGCGAGGTCAGATGAAGCCATGACGAATACAACATATTTTGATACGACAAACTATGTTGATGAACGAGTGTTGACTGGTGGAACATTTTGTTTGGAGTTTTGGTAAAATACAGGGTTTCACGTAACGCAGGACCACAATGGATAGCCATAGATAAAACGGAGCTCCAATCCAAGACAACGGTGTGGTCATCGTGGAAGTTGAGCGACATCGTGGATGATGATCAGGTTTTAGGTGATGAACAAAGTGGATGTTAGGCGCGGCATTGACAAGGCAACCTCAGTTTCTAAATGTAGCATCAAACAACAAACGTGGACCCGATGGCATATGTGGGAACATCTACCAAAAGTATCACACAATCGAGATTATCGACTGAGAGCAAGGATTTGGATGGTCTTGCAATCTGGCAGCGGTGCCCAGGATCGATCATGTCACATGGTGATGAAATGGGTCATATGTTTTAGTTGGAATTAAGTTTTTAATTTACTTTAATGAAGGGCTAGTAATGATATGGAGAACATCTCCATTGCTATATAGCCATGCAAGCATAGCCGTTACCTTAAGAAACAAAAGGGATGTCGTGAGATGTTATGTTATAGAAGAGGTTGTGGCTTAATAAATGGTGGTCATGATGACGGTCGAGGATGTTTTCTAAAATTATGCCAAGTGGAAGAAAATTTTAACAAACGAATTTAAAACAAAAACACAACTAATTTATCCAACTCAAATTGGAAAATCAAACGAAAAAGGACAGAGAAACGAACAACCATGGAACAAAAGTCAGGAAAGGAAAAGATTTTTAAAATGATAAATACAGCATCGAAGGAAGGCACAGGGGCTAGACCTTTTAGGAGGCCACATGCTGCTGGAAAGAGATGTAACAGAGATGTTTTTAATACAGAATATGCCAGAAATTTGCATTTAATGTGTAAGAAAGGAGGAGTTTCATTTTGCATGCATGTTATAATTGTTTATTTTTTTCTTTTTGTGTTTTAAGCTTATAAAGGGTGTTGAATGCATTTTTTTTAATGGTTGCATTCAATGAAGGTTTAAAACATTAAATTTATTCGTTTTTTTACTTTAGAAGCCCACACTTAGATTATTTAGAGTTGTGCAAATGTAAATTCGTTAAACTAGGTTGCATGCAAGATTTTCTTGCATCTTCGGTTTTGTAAAAATTGAGTGGCAAAATACTGGTGATATTTTGTATGTTTATGTTTCAGTTTTCTGTCATGTTTTCCAGATTTTATTATCTATTTTCTAAACTTTCATTTTGCATTTTTTTAAAACTTCAGCCATTAAAATAAAAATCGAAAAAAAATAAAATGACAAAAATAAATACATATGAACTTCAATCTTCCATTCGTAATAGATTCAGACTCATTCTGATGTCATTTCAATTTTATAATTATTTTTGAAAACTGTTGTTTTTAAGGGTTTTTATAATTTCAGAAATTTTATTTTTCAAGTTTTGGAGGCAAATCAGATTTTTATGCTTTTTGTTTTCATTCATAAACATGAGATGACCTTTCTTTCATGAAAATTTCAATTTCATTGAAAGGGGGTTAATTTTGTGGCATTTAATGAGCTATCATTTTTGGAGCAATAAATGCACCTTTCTTCATGAAAATTCTGATTTCATTGAAGAGAGGTAATTTACCATTACATCAAAGGTCTTGGTTTTAAAGCATGAAATTATTTCTTCTTAATAAAATTAATTTCATTTAAGAGGAATAGTTCATTATGACATTTTGAGGCTATTATTTTCAAGCCATAAATTGGTATCTCTTTATGAAAGCTAATTTCATCAAAGAGACACAATTTATCAATATATCAAAGGGCTTTATTTATCTTCATCATAAAAGCTAAATTTAATGGATCTTTTCATCAGTTTAAATTCACTTTCATGGATAGATTTAATCTTATTTTTCATTCTTAAAGTAGGATTTAATGCAAGATACAAACTTGTTTAAAATCTACTTAATCCAAAGGAAGATAAAATCAATCTTAAAACATTCAAGATAAAAGCAATTAAGACTACATCGTGGTCATATGAGGGCTAATTCACCTTTACTTTTATTTAAGTTTTATGAACAATCATTAAAGTAGCATGGTAAAATAAACCAACACATGTCCCTTGTTTATAGTTACTTGCAATCACTAAGGTGTTCCTAGCATTGAATCGATATATTTTTATTGAGATTACTAATACACAAATGCAAATGCTAATATAGCGGAGACCTTGGAGAAGTTGTTTTGTTTAACTTCTTTGCGAGAGAGGGTTTTGGGATCCAAACCCTAAGGGAGAGTGTAATTTCACAATTGGGTAAAATTAACACTTAAAAAGGTTTTGCTAGTGGATTAGGGGTTCATGAAGGGTTCATGTACCTCTCTCCTTAGTGAAAAAAAACTTTTTCTATTTTTGTATTTTTTTGTTTGTGTGTTTTTGGGTCATTACAAGTTCATTATTACAAATCATTAAGAATGGCAAGAAGGAATAAAATAATATTGTAATAACCATTATATAATTTATTAAATCCCTTAAAGTGGATTACTCACACATATATTTTAACAAAAATATTAAAAAGAAAATAATATAGTTTTTTCAATGCATTAAAAGGAAAAAAATCAACTAAACTATACACAACTACAACATAGTAAAGTAAATAACCATTGATAGTAAATTTAAGGCATCTAGAACCAATAGTAACCTAAGAATTTAGAAGGGGAAATCCCTTAAGGGAATAAAAAGTACATGATATAGTTGTAATAACTTATATTACTAAAAACAAGTAGAAGTGCAATGCATTTCAACTAGAATAATATAACCTAGAATTATGGGATGTATATTAATATTTTTATAAATATATGAAATCTTCGTCTAGTTATATGACAGTTAAATCTGAGAATTTTAAGGCCTGGTCATATGCTTCCATGTATTTGGAAGAGATTATAAGAATTGATAATGAATCTAGCAGAAAAAGAGGGCAGAGCAAAGCAAAAATACTTATTGGGATCATGCGATGAAGGATTTGAGCACACTAAATTACATTATTGTCAACAATTTATTTATCAGTTATGTAAAGCATTGAGCACTGCTTCAACTACATTAAATAGAAGGATAGTGGAAGGAATATTATTTTAGCTTCTCCATCAACAAGTTTAGCCCAAGTTTGTTTGTTTTACTAAGATAGGGCTATCTTGCATTTGTATGATCTTCTCTTATTTTTTTCTTGTATATCTTTCAAGCTCTGTGTAAAGGGTCGGGGTCCTTTATCTAGTACATTAGTAACCTCCAAACTCTCATTTTGCATCATCATTATTATAAATATATAAACATAATCTAAATGTATACATATTTTGGTCCATTCCAATATTCTTACTACTTTATTATACCTAACAGAGGCATGTTTATTCATATAGCATAAAATTTATCATGAATACGCCTTCTTCATAAGGCTAATAAGAACAAATATTTCTTGTATCATATCATAGTTATACATATATTCATTTATAATATTGCTCTTGTACAATATATTCATCATTATTATAAATATATAAACATAATCTAAATGTATACATATTTTGGTCCATTCCAATATTCTTACTACTTTATTATACCTAACAGAGGCATGTTTATTCATATAGCATAAAATTTATCATGAATACACCTTCTTCAAAAGGCTAATAAGAACAAATATTTCTTGTATCATATCATAGTTATACATATATTCATTTATAATATTGCTCTTGTACACAATATATAATTGATATTTTGATTAAAGATAAGTATTTTGGATGTTCTTTGTTTGATTTAAAATATGATGATATACTAAAAATATATATCTTAATTTACTCTTGATCTAAATATTTCATACAAAGTTATAGGGAAGTCACTTATAAGATATACTAAATACTAAATGTTTGCATATATGGGTATTATCTATTTACAATTTTAAATCTATAAATTGGTAAAATTAAGCATAGAAATTTTGAAAAAGAAACTAAAAATAAGTGGACGAGTTGTAAATTTATAACATTTTTTCTTTTTTGAATTTACATGGTGGAATTGGTAGCCACCACAAATCCAGGCAGGCTATCCAGATTTTATGTCCGACATAGTATTATGTGATGTCTTCCCTAGAAGCTACCACATAGTTCTTCGCATAGTTTATCCCTATAAGCACCATACCACAATCATTTTAAACCTTTTAAACCACTTAAAGAGCCAAGAAAAGGACAATAATTCAATCCAATGAGGCCCGAGATTTAAAAATTTAAAATAAATGTTGATAATTAAAACCATATGAATAAATTTCTGAAATTTTTTAATAAGTGATCCACCTCATTTGTGGACAAATCCATAAATAAACTTAACCTAAAATGTTGTCAAGATGGTGAATATCCATATGATAAAAAACAAGGATCAATTAAAATATATGTCTTGAGGTCCTGTGTATGATGTTGAATTAATCTTCGTTCATGTCCCAAGAGGAGTATTTACTATATTGTTTCATATAAAATTAAGACACAACTTACAGGGGATTTTAAAATTGACTAATTTTAAAGTTCAAAAAAGCAAAATAAATAAAAATTAGACAAGTCAATCAAAAAATACTAAAATAAATTAACCATGAGAAAAATAAATACAACAAATATTAACTTATCATAAATATGAGTGTAGGAAACTTTTCCCTATAACCCTACTCCACTCTAAGCTAGATCAAACAAAAGTGTGACAATATGAGGCTTCATGATTAGAAGGCGCTTTTTGTATCTTGTTAGAAATCTTTTTCCATCATTTAGTTAGGATAAAGTAGCTTCAAGGAAGAACAAGTAATCTAAAATGCCGTGCCAACCTTTAGATATTTCATCTACAACTAATCCTCCATGATTACATAGATCAAGTGAGCAAGGTCACCAAGGCTAATGGATTGTTGATTTTTAATCCAATGGTTTGTGTGGTCCTTCTGACCAAAGAGGCACCAATGAAGGAGAAATGAATTCAACTTAATCCAAGGAGACACATGGTAGATAGTAAAAAAAATTGAAGAGTAAAGAACCAACACCTAAGTATAAGGCCTACCATTGGCTAAAAGAGGATCCATTCAATTTAAGGACACATGGTAGTCATGTACGCAAACAAAGAAACAAGCAAGAGAGAATTAAAGGAAATATTTACTAGTGGTTTTAAGGCTTAACTTGTATATCCAAGTCTATCAGAACCAATCACACACTAGCCATGGTCACCACCCACCATACATGTCATCCTACCCTATCTAACTACACTAGTCAGGGTGGCCATGTCTACCATGTCAGCAAAGTGATGTATTACAAAAGAAGCATGATAAAATAGTTATGGTGTAGCCACCTCTATGTAGTAGTAGAGATACCAATCATCCACAATGATTATCAAAACACCCTAAATCTTTTCATAGTTATAGCCCTAGATCCAAAAATCTCAAATTTATTATCACACTAGTTGTAGAAGTAATTTTAGCTATAAAATAGAGGATACTCATAGAATTTCTACACAAATATTTGGAAGGAAGGTACCCTTCTCTTAACTTATAAATATACCCACTTTTATTATAAAAAGCATTGGAAGTTGTTTGCTCATGCCCAAAACTTGATCTTACGAGCTCTTCCTTCACCCTTCTTTCTTACTGTATCAGGGGGACTCCGACCCTTTTCTTGTGCATAGGGAGCATCAAAACCTCCATGATGTAGCATAGGGAGAGTATTCCTAGAGGGGGAAGGTGATTTTGGATGTTTGGAGATGGATCCCAATGTTTTGTAACAACTTTTGCCCAAATCATACAAGTGTACGATTTGCATTTTGAATGATTTGCAACTTTCACAAAATAGGTTGTGCAATCTCCAAATTATATAGTTGTTTGATACAAATAATACAATATGCTAGCATGTATGATTTTCCATTGGTTCAATTTGTTTAAAGTCATTTTGTGATTCAAATTGATCATTTTTGTAATTGTTCTCTTCAAAACCCTAATTTTCCCTAATAGGAAAGTTTTAACTATGCAATTGCACTTCCAAATTGGGCCAACAATTAGTTATATGGTTTTGTGGTCTAGTTGTATGGTTTTGCGAAATCCTTGCTGAATTATTCATTCATATATTTTCCAATGTATACATCATTATCCTCCCAAAAATATTTGGGTTATCTTTCTAGTGCAATTATCAACATAGTTTTATAACATGCAAACTCTAATTCATTACCGTGGAATTATTATCATTATCCTTACCAATATTTCTAGAAATTGTACAATAGTAGAATAACATCCTTGGTAAAACAATAATAATGAACATAACTAATTCCTCAAGATTATCTACGGTTAACGGTTCATAATTAGTATAATTACATAACATTCATAATCCACACCATCCAAGCCATACTTGCATAGAGCACACAATATTGACTTATCATTCACTTGTACAATGTAATTCACACAAATCATAATCTATTATGTTGTCTCTTATTAGTATATATGAATATATACACATCTATCTATGAATACTCACAATGTGTAACACTTCCATCAGTATGAATACATTCAACAATTATAATCTACAATAAATGAACAACACCCATCCATAAAAAAACCATCAAAACTAAATGGGGGTCCGTATAATATTTTCTTGGGCCATTCCAATGTATTTCCTGATAAAACGACTATTTACAACTACCACCTCATAAGACAATCAACTTACATTAAGGTTCTTTTAAGTCTAATTTGATTATTATCAAATTAACCTTAAATGCACATTTCACTTAATTTCTAATTGTATGTTTTATAACATTGTACAATTACATCCAATTGTACATTTTATAACTCAAAATTTTTAAAATTAGGCAAAAACCTACATGTGTACATTTTGACAAACTATACATCTAACAAAATTGGCAAAACTGATAAAATTGTGCAAATCCAATTTTCATTTTTTCTTCTTCTAGGAGGTGGATTTGCTACCTACATCTACCCTCCCCTTTACATTAGGTGATGTACTCATTGACTCAGTTTTATTTATCTTGGCCAACTAATCTTGATTAATATTATCAATATGAATATTAAGGATAGCACACTCATTCTATAACCTGGCCGCATAATGGCTGAGTTGCATAGCCTTCACTCCATACTTGTTGTCCTTCTATTTCATAGTAGCTAGGATTTGAACAAAATCCTTCTCACACTCAGATGTACCCTTATGTATCCTCTATTCAATGCTCCCTCAAACCTAGTGGTAATGGCCAATACCTCATCCTTTTCCATGATGAGTCTCATATGTTGTTACAAGTCTACTTCATAGGCCCATATACGCTCTTCTTTCACCCATAATTGTGTGTTATGATCCATGATAAAATAATTATATTGATTGGTATATCTTGTTAGCTCCTCAATATTATGGTATTTTAGTTGTAGTTGTTCATAATAAGCCTTCAAATACCCATCCTATTATTTTATTTTCATTGTATACTGTTGCAACAATACTTCCTACTCTTCCAACTGCTTCTTCTACTCTTCAACCTGCTAAACAACAATATAATTTTACTATTCCTGTGAGCATATATTATTCTCATAAGTGATATTAATTGCATTCAATTCAAATTTTATCTTTTTCTAATTCTTGCCAGCCTTAATCTTGTTGTGTTCTAATTCTTCCTCTATTGTATCCATATCCTTTCGAGTAGCATCAACTTCTTCCTTATGTGCTTCCTTGGCTTGATAAATATATTCAATATTTGAACTTATCCACTCAATCCAATGTATCAGGAAATTTAGTTTTTGAAATATGAAGACCAAATCTGAACGTGCCCTTCAAAACTTTGTATCTAGTGTGTTTGATGGACATATGAGGTTCGTGCTCATATCCATGTATACTCAAGGATACTCTTTATAATTCATCTTCACTCCTTTTGGAAAATCTGCAATCCTCAACATTATTGTTACCTCTCTTCTTGGTAATAGCCATGGGTGTTGTGCATGAATCTGGGCTATGTGTCTTGTATGATATTCACTACACATCCACTTCATAATATTTTCCAATTCAATGAAGGTATTTTTCTTCCACTTCTTTAGCCATACAATGCCACCTATGTGCAATTGAAATCTGGTGCTAGTGAACATATCACAAAATTATTTAAGGAAGTAATCCACCTATTCATTCATGTCTTCACCATATCTCTCTGAGATACTAAACTAAGGTACTTCAATCAAAAATCTTGTGCAAATATTTTTATCTCTTTCTTGTGGCAGAGTTTTTTCCTCCTCTCCCTCTTATGGAATTGAGCTTCCTCCAATTTATTTTATTACAATAGATGGGGTTCCTTTTATAGAAAAATTTTAGCTACAATATTATCTATCTCTTATTTAATCTATCTCATCTCCTAAACATTGATGATTTCCTTCAATTTATTGCTTCTCCATAGGTGCTTGAACTTCCTCTTGTGGTCTTGGCAATTTTTCATATTGATTATTTTCCAAGATTTTATACTATGGATGCAACTATACTTCTATCATTGCTATGGCTATCAAAATTAAATCAAATAATTCTTTTGATGGCTATGTATTTTTCTCCTCTGACTGATTGTTGCCTGCTCACATCACATTTTGTATTTAAGGTTTCTTATTTCTCATAGTTTCATCTAGAAGGGCTACCAACACTTCCTTAGATTTTGTTTTTAATGGTGAACTTACTCGATCCATTGAATCCTTAGATTCCTCCAACACTTTGAAATCATTATCTTGAAGAAATGTAGGAGATCCCATTTCTTCTCCCCACTATTATGTGTCAATTGAAACATTGATATCTATCAAATCCAAACCATACCTCCAAAAATTTGAAATAGTTTTCTTGAAGCAATGTAGGAGATCCCATTTCTTCTTCCCACTATTCTATGTCAATTGACACATTGATATCTATAAAATCCAAATCATCCAAATCCAAAGACATTTTGTTTGGATTAGTAGGCATAGGCTCTGATTGTTCCTTTTGCATAGGAGTTTTATCCATCCTCTATCTCTCTCATTGTATACATGTCCTAATACATACTGGACTATATTTCAATGCTACTACCTCCTCCTCTTGATATGATAGCTTCTCCCACAATCATTGTGTAGGTTCCTATTGTTCTGAATCAGGATCCAAGCTAAGCTATTGTTTGTCTCTTTCTTTGAGGATGGACGTATTCATCTAATGAAGTATCTCCTTTCTTAATCATGGGAGGTTCTAGTTTTTTGGTATTCTTCTTCTATATTGATTTCTTTTATGTCTTTTTCTATATAGGTACCAACTTCACCCATTGTACTATAGAATGTTTATCCTGTGGTAGATCAAGCAATGGTGTAAGCCTAGGAAATTGAATTCCAACTTGGGAAAAAGCATATAGCATGAGTTTTATGGTATGGAGGGCCATGGAAAAGGCATTTTCCACTTCAATAATAACATCTAAATTTATTATTCCAAGTAGGTTTCCCAAATATATTGTACTTCCTTAGAAACTCCTACACATTATGCCATCTAAATAGGCATCTTGAAAGAGTGTGCTTCTCCTGATAATCGACATAACTATATTTATCACACATGCTAAATTGTTAGTATTTAACATATTCTACTTGATCCCTCTTCCCCATTGACAAAAATACTTTGTATATAATGAATATGTGATCTTAGTGAGTGATGTGATCAACCAATGTGTCTCAATTGGGTCCACAATATTCTTACTAATGGGTTGTCCTTCCTTCGGTAAACCAAATGTTCATTGGAAAGAATCAACCAAGAATTTTCCCTTAATATGGTGATTTCCAACTCCTACATAGGTGTACTTCTATTTAGGTACATATTATTATACCATTTTTAATAGGTACTCATGATAGAATACCTTGTCCAATGGTGGAATTTGCGCTATTGTGCTCACTCCTGCTTGTTTTAGCACAAGTTTAATGGGTTCTTATCTTAATTATAAATACATTATTTTTGAAAAATTATCCTATGGGATATACAAATAAGATATCCTTGATATATACCTATCCTCCTTAATCCCGAGTTGTATTTTCTTTAGGGGTAGCTTTCCTATGCACCTCACTACGAAGCTCCTGATGGTGTGCTCTAAGTGGTTCCATTTCATCCTCATATAATTGTGGTTGTCTCCTACCTCTACCACCATGCTATTTCATGGTTCCTCTCCAAATTTGATAACCTCTTGTCCTCCAAGTTTGGTAACCACAATATTCTTGTGGTTGAAACCCTCATCCTTGGTCTTGTATTGGGTAGGTCATTCCTTCTTGCCTAGGTCATGAATCCCTTTGATGTAATGGTCCTAGTGAATGATCAACCCTAGTTGCTACAATACATCATAAATGATCTTTAAATTCCATTTTGGTGATCATTCTTCACCATTCTTCATTTTAGAACTTTATTATCACTCTTCTGCAATCTAGCAATTTAGGACAACTACATCACCAATCGCACAAACTGCTTCAAAAATATATAACTTGTTCTAAAAATATACAACTATTTCTAAAAATCATACAATGGCTATCCATAATTGTACAAGTTCTCTAGGAAATCATACACCCCTCTCCAAATTGTATAGGTGTGTCAAAAATCATACAACTATAGTCTGAATCTATACGATTCCCCCAAAACCTGCAATATAAGCTTCAAATTACACAACTTCACTATGAAATTGTATAGGGAGCCCTAAGTCATAAAAATGCACTTTCCCTCTATACAATTGCACTATAAATCATACAATTTCACTAAAAATCATACAATTGCACAAAAAAGTGCTCAATTTGGGCTTCGATTTGCACAATATTGCTTTGAAATTGTACAATATTCCTCCAAATCATACAATTTCATCCCCAAATCATACAAACTATGTTTTAGGCCTTCATTTGCCATAAAATATTCAACCTGTCATGACTTTTACAATGAACTTTGCTTTTTTTGTGTAATTCCCCTTTTCTAGTGCATATCCAATACCCTTTGCAATTTTTCTCTCCTACTTGTGTAATTATTCAACTGTATGTTTTGATTCTACCTAAGTGAAATATGTTGTATGACATTTTATTTTATGCTTTACCACATGCAACTACTTTGATACTTTTATTTTTCTACTACCTAAATTTCTCTACCCTAGGGTTTGCGATTCTCCACTCGGCCTATTTTTTGGAACTATTTCAAAATATAGCTGCATTTTTTTACCATGAGATATTTTATTTACTACATTTTTGCTTAAAAATCTAACTCCACTAGTTTGAAATTTTCTCTCTAGTATGTTTTCTAAAAATACTTAGCTTTTTCTAGAGTAATTCCCTAACTTTGATAGCTTTTATCCCAATTTGACTCATTTTTTGAAAATAAGAAGAATTCATGGTGAAAAGTCATGATGCGTCATCATTTTTAGGTATCTTATTATGTTTGCATGTCCATGTGAGAAAAATTATTTCATATGCATAGTTCTTGCTCCCGAATGCTCCAAAATTCATTGTTTCATTCATGTGATTTTTCAAATCTGGTAAAAATAACATGCATGACACCCTCATTTTTATATTTCAATGTCCTTTGCATGAAAATTCACGTCCTCAGCCTCCTTTGCATGTAATTTTGACATTTTGCATGGATGATTTCCAACTTATCTCTTTTTGCATGTTTTTTTGTCCTTACCTACTTTTTGAATATTTTATTATTATTTTGCTTTTCTTTTATTATTTTATTTTATTTTCTTTTCCTTTTTTTTATTTCTCATAAGGGGCCACCATTTTTGGTTTTCAACCACCTTTCATATTAATTGCGATCCAAGGAATTTTCACGGTTAAGATATATATATATATATATATATATATATATATATATATATATATATATATATATATATATATATATATATATATATATAATTATCAAATTAATAACTTACCTTCTAGAAAATTGTACAATAACATTCACTTGTATGATCCCTTCTTCTAGCATGTCACTTGGAGGTTACACCATCTTATTTTGTACATTCAAGTGTGGTAGAATCATACGATTGAGATTTGATCGATCATTTGTATGATTTGCTCTCTCTTGTTGGTTCTTTGTACGATCTAAAATAATACTAGTATCATTTGTTTGAATATCCCCACTTGTTAGCTCATTGTACTATATAAAATCATACCAGTATCATTATCATTTGTATGGTTTGGGTTTGTGCAATTTTATATTGTAGAATTTGCAACTGCATAATGTCCACCTTGCAAAGATACATTTTTTCATTCAATTAACCATTCATGAGGTAGGGGTACTCTTGTCACTCCACTTCCATTTGGATGGCTTCTAATCCTATCACCTCAGATCAAGTTCACCTCCAAACTTATTAATTGATTCCTTTACCTTCCTTTATTTTCTCATCTATAAACCATACCTCTTCCTCTCCTAGCACATCCTCTTCCTTACACTTGTCTTCTATGACCTCATCCTTTTTATATCGGACCTCTTTACATATTAAATGGGTTGCCCTCTTCCTGAGGTAAAAATCTATTTTTTTATATCCTTCTAGGTCCTTGTCGATGCATGGGTGGTTTTCCAAGTGGGTACCTTCCCATGAGATTGGGTACTTGTCCCCCTCACACATAAATACCATGTGCATTCCTAGTCCAATTCAAACACATGAGTGGTGTATCTCCAAGCCATATTCAAGTAGAAGGTATGTCAATAGCTAGTACTTCTTCCTCAATTTTCTTGTCTTTCACATAGGGTATGTCAATGTCTAAGAAATTCAAATTCTACAAGACACTTGAACTCACTTTCTTAGGATAGTGGACTTCTTTGTGGTTCCCTAGACCACACCATATGCACATATGTGTAATGTTATTTTGTATTGACTCCATCTGTGGAGAAGGAAAATTCTTCAAAAAATTATTCTAAACCCTGAATCATATTTTAATAAACTTTGACCTCTTAGTCAATTATCCTAATTTGACCTTCCTCCTCTTTGACTATTCATATAACCTCTATTGGTTACAAACTATGCAATCCCTTCAGGTTTTTGTTTCTCCTCTTGACCTTAAATTATGAGGATCTGTTGGAAAAACTTTGCATTGAACGAACACTCTACCATTTTGTTTCCTAGCACATTACATATATGGCAATATTCATTTTGAGAATAATTCATATTTGAATACCCTTCGGTCTTACATTTTGTACACTAGATATATTTTTTATCTCATCATGTATCCTTCTTGGCTTCTCTTATGATCTTGTCAAATTTATTTTAAAATTATTGAATGGTCTAATGTATTGTATATTCTTCCCCACTATCTAAATTTGCATGCTTATTATGTATCACAATTCTTATTATTGTATGCTTCACCTCACTCTCAAAATTATTTGCTTTTTCTAGTGCTTCCTCGTATGTTGAGTATGGTACTACCTTCATATTATTTTTTTACATTGGTAGTAACCCATCAAGAAACCATCATTTTACTAGTACATATATTGGTGGTATTTAATTCTTATTGGTCAATTGCTTTAGCATTCGGTTATATGTCATTACATCCTCATCGACACCTTTCTTTGTGGTGTCTATCTTAATGAAAATATCGTTGTCATAACTAAGGGATTTGAATTATTCAATTAAGGTATTCTACATCATAGTTCATACTTGGAAAGTTGTATTCTATCACTTTAGATACCAATCCATTGCAAGTCCTTGTAGTGTAGTAGGAAATAATTGCAACCATTCATTTGGTTGATTCACACCATTTTATTTCCAAATGGTTATACATATCTTGATATATATTTTTGGGTCCTCCTTCCCTTCCCCATGAAGGGTGGACATCTCTATTTCCTTGCTTTCATATCTACACTAGTCACTATGTAACTTGAGGAGGTATCTTCTATAATTCTTAACTAATTATTTCTTTGGATGGGTGATCCACTACACTGCTCTTCCTCATATTTTTCTATTCATGGTACCTTATATTCATCAAATAGTCATATCCTGATCTCCTGTGCATCCTCACTCTATGACCTTCACCAAAATTTCGATTATGGTCCTAGTTATTTTACTTGAGATCTCATGCCATGTTGCTCTGGTGTCTGAATCCCATCACTTACACCCCTTTGGAACCTTTTTTTCACTTTATTAGGTGTTACCATACACTCACTATCTTCTCACATAGTTCTTCCATCAACATCTTCTCTTATGTTAAAATTATCATTGACTCTTGGTGGTTCTTATATACTTTATCTCGTATTTATCAACAATGTATCACACATTTATGGATTGCCTTATTTTGATGTCCATACTTTTTTTATTTTTGGTATATTTATAGAGTTTTTCATGGTATCCTTTTGAGAAATTCTTGTGATCCTTCTAAGTAGAATATGCTTCTCTCCTTGATTCTATCTCCCACATCTTTGTGAACTTGCATATGTCATTCACCTCCAATTGGTTTTTACTAATGGACTATCATGACAATGCGTTCATCTCAATTACATCAATTTGAAATAATTTTAATAGGTAATGTCACAAAATTTAGCACAAGGGAGAGTATTCCTAGAGGGGGAGGTAATTTCAGAGGTTTGGATATGGATCCCAATGTTTTGTAATAACTTTCACCCACATTTTATAGGTGTATAATCTACCCTTGAATGATTTGTGACTTTCACAAATAGATTTTACAATCTCTAAATAATACTATTGTATGATCTAAATCATACAAAAGGCTACTAGGTATAATTTTTGTTGGACATTTTGAGTCCCTAAGCTAAGAGTTGTCATTGATGTCAAAAGGATCTATGTAAGTAAGCACTATGTTTGTGTTTCACAAAGAGCTTCATGAGAAGCAAAGGTTTTTGATCAAAGGTTCAAGAAGGGATGCATGGCATTTGGTTCCAAAAGGAGCTTCAAGGGAAGCTTTGCAAAAGGTTTTTATTTAAAACCATGGATGGCAGATTTGAAATGGGTTTTTCTTAAAACCCAAGTTGGCTTTTCGTTTCATCGAAAAAGGTGCCCCGATGATGGAGAAATTTAATTTTAAAGGTTTTATTTAAAACCATGGATGGTAGATTTGAAATGGGTTTTTCTTAAAACCCAAGTTGGATTTTCGTTTCATCGAAAAAGGTGCCCCGGTGATGGAGATATTTAAAGATTTAGTTTAAATTTTAATTTATTTAAAATTTAAATTTAAATTTTAAAATTAAAATTAAAAGTTTATCCATCGACGTCATGAAGGAAGTTTCAAAAAGGCCGATGTTTCCAAAGCAAAGGGAAGGCATATAAATATGCCATTGAATTTTTTAATTCATTCATCCTTGCTTGTTGATATTTGCGCTTGGTATTTGCAAAGAAAAAGAGCTCGTGTTTTTTATTTAAGTGATGCAGTGAACATTAAAGGGAGACAATGACCACTTCCCAAAATGCATTGGGCAGCGTGGCCTAGTGGTAGCTTGGATTGTGCAAAGGTGTTGGTGACAAGGAGGTTGTGCGTTCGATTCCCGCAAGCATCATTTTTGGCTTTGTTCTATTGAGGTGCCCAAGGCGCATACTTTTTGCTTGGCGGAAGAGGGTGAAGGATAAGAAGCGGGTGGTGCTTCTTTTTCACCAATGAGCCCGTAGCTCGTGTGGCAACTTGGCCATGGCTAGGGCATTCACGTTGGGGCAAGACGAGGGTTCGATTCCCCTCGAGGTAGGTATTAAGGTTTTTATTAATATTTTGTTTGGATTGCCTAAGGTGGAGTGATAAGGGGTAAAGGTGCTTCGTTAGTTGATTTGTTGAGTAACCTTAGGGAATAAGGTCATGGTGGTTGTTTGAGTTGTGAATTATTTTTAATTGTGATTTTTGAAATTGTTAGGAGTAATAAGGGTTTTTGATAAAGTTATTTTTAGTGAAAGTTATTTTGAGTAAGGGTTTTCTTTTAAAAAGAACTTTGGTGGATGTTAAAATAAAGTAGGAGTAATAAGGTGTTATTTGGATATTATTGTTGTGTTATTACTCAAGATCTCTAACCCTTGTTAAGAGTTGAAAAAGAAAGTGTGTTGAGTGTGACAGATTTAGTGGACAACTCATAAGGCATCAAAAAGGTATGAGTAATACTCTCCATTGATTTTATTTGGGTGGTTGATTTTTGAAATATCATTGGAGTGAAAAGGATTGATTGTGGTTTCCTTTTCGAAAGTGGTTGAGTTAATGCTTCAAGGTTTTCTGGATTGTGAGTTGTGATTAAACCTTGTTTGATAAGATTTGTTGTTTAGACCATTGGTTGAGTGAAGTACTTTGAGTTTATGCTTCAAGGTTTTCTGAATTGAGAGTTGTGATTAAAACCTTGTCTTATTAGCATTGTTGTTGAAGCCAATGGGTGATGCAAAGAACTTGAACTTGAGTTAGAAAAGAACATGAGTATCATTGTTATGTAAGATTTGTTGTTGAGCATTGTTGGAAATATTTTGAGTTAGTTGATTCATGCTTGGACTAGGGTTTGTGAGAAAGAGTTGTTTCTTGAAGTGATTGGTTGAGTAGAGTTGATTGAGCCTAGTCAAGTGGTTGCATGAAGTGGTTGTTCAAGTTCCATGAAACAAACTATTCTATATTCTATTTAATTTGATATTGAGCCTTGAGAATAGAACATATTGAGTCTCTAACAATTCTCTTTATGCTTCTATGAGATTGAGTTGAGATTTTGTTGAGCTGATTTGAGGCAAGTCTTTGAGAAGGCTTGTGGACTATTTTTGTGTAAGCTTTTGTGAAATCTTGCTATGCATATTTGAGCAAGTCCTAGAGAGGACTTATTGAGCAGATTGGAGAGGGTTTTGAGTGAGCTTATTGAGTATATTTGAGTAGGTTCTGAGTGAGTCTATTTAGATTGAGCATATTTGAGCAGGTTCTGAGTGAGCCTATTGAGAAGATTTGAGCAGGTTCTGAGTGAGCCTATTGAGAATATTTGAGCAGGTTTTGAGTGAGCCTATTGAGCATATTTGAGCAGGTTCTGAGTGATCCTATTGAGAATATTTGAGGAGGTTTTGAGTGAACCTATTGATAGAGCTTTGGAGGTGACAGAGTATAGAGGACAGAGTCTTAGTGGATAGAGATCCAGTAGCCAGGACAATTGAAGATAGATCTGAGTGAGGAGTCTTCAAGTGGAGAGAGATCCACCAGTCAGTGTAGCAAAGAGATAGAGTCTTCTAGAAGATCACTAGCCAGAGTAGAAGGGGAAAGAGTTCTCCTATGGAAGAGATCCACGAACTTGAGATTTAGGGGATCAACATCTCCTTTGGATAGAGGTCCATAAACATTGTAATTGGGAAGGATTCCCAAGAGATTGATTGAGAAATTTTTAGCAAAATATTTTCTCCATGGAGTAGCCCGCATTGGGTGAACCACGTAAATTGTTGTGTCACTTTTGTGGATGGTGTTTTGTGCATTGCTTTGATTATTGCTATTGATACTGCTATCTATACACTGCATAATATTGAATTGAAAAGAAAAGTAAAAAGTGGTCTTATATTGTTCACCCCCCTCTTAGTATAAGCTTGTGTTCTTCAATTGGTATCATAGCGGGTTCCTTCTGAAGAGTTTGACATCTTGAAGGAAAAGCGGTCTAAGAACACAATGGATCACAAGGATCAAAAGGATGGGTCCTTCAATAATGCAGTACCAATATTTGATGGAAGTGACTTCTTGTATTGGTGTATGCTGATGAGATTTCACCTGATGGCACTTGGAAATGAAGTTTGGGATGCAATGGAACTTGGATATGATTCTACAGTCAATCCTCCTACAGATAAGGAAGGTAAGCTTCTAATGCATGCAAATTCAAGAGCTATGAATGCAATTATAAAAGGATTGGGTAGATCAAAATCTATGAAGGTTATGGATTGTAAAATAACAAAAGATATGTGGGATCTATTGCATGACATATATGAGGGTGATAAAGGTGTCAGGAAAGCTAAGATCAGAAATCTCAAAGGAGAATTTGAGAACTT
This sequence comes from Wollemia nobilis, assembly GCA_028583015.1. Classification (NCBI taxonomy): domain Eukaryota; kingdom Viridiplantae; phylum Streptophyta; class Pinopsida; order Araucariales; family Araucariaceae; genus Wollemia; species Wollemia nobilis. The sequence continues at coordinate 8,522,211 of JAQPPZ010017209.1, read as the reverse complement.
AAGAATGAGAGATGATGAAAATATTCATGATTATCTCAGTAAGATTGATGAACTTGTACATGAGATGAGAGGTCTTGGAATGAAGGTTGATGAATCTGATGCTTGTGATAAGATCTTGAGAACTCTTCCAAAAAGGTATAGTGAAAAGGTTTCTGCTATAGAAACATCAATTGATAGTGATTCTTTGACAAGGAATTATTTGCTTGGCATGCTTACTACTTTTGAGATAAGAACAAAAGATCCTATTCCTCCGAAAGAAGCTACATTCAAAGTGGACAAAAATAAAAAGGGTAAAAAGATAGAATCAAGTAGTGAGTCATCTAGTGATGAAGAAGCTAACTATGGTAGAAGAGATAAAGGTTCCAAAAGATTCATAGATGTAAGATCTATTAAGTGCTTCAATTGTGGAAAGTATGGACACTATGCGATAGAGTGCAAAGAGCCAAAGTACAACAGTGATGAAGAAAAATAGGATCACAAGTACAAAGAATCAGAAAGACACAGGTACAAGAAGAAAGGCAAGGATGGACAAAACAGACAAGGAAAGAAGTTCTTTCAAAGGCAAAAGAAAATCTACTATGCGGATAATGCAAGTAAGTACTCAAATGATAGTGATGCTAGTTTTTCAGACAATGATAGAGATGAAGTCCTATTTATGGTTAGAGAGAAAAGGACTCCAGTTATTCTCAAGTGTTTTAGATGTGGTAAATTTGGACATCTTGAAGATAATTGCACTAGGGATGGCTATAGTTTCAGTGATGATGGTTTTGAAGATGCACTTGAAATACCAGATGAGAATATTCTAATGGCATTAGAAGATGAAGTAAGTGATCCTATAGAAGACAAGCCAAAAGGAAGTAATGATAGGGACAAAGGCAAACAAATAGAGGATTATTCAGTGGAGAATGGATATGATCTCAAGGGAGAACTTATCTATGCTCTTGACATAGTAAAGAAGGTAAGAAAGCAACACTCTAAGCTTGAAATTCAGTTTCAAGAATGTGATGAAGAAATATTATTGCTCATAGAGGACTTAGAAAAGTCAAAGGCTAAGGCAAGTAAGTTCAAGGATAAGTTAGAAGCAAATATTTTGGAGTGTGAAAAGTTAACACAAGAAGTGGCACTACTAAAGGAATATTTAGAGGATTCCAAGAAAAAGTTGTACAAATATGTGAACAGTGCAAAGAGTGTAGACAAAATAATCAAGATACAAAGAGGAGCAACAAACAAGACATGTCTTGGTTCCAAACAGGCTCAAAATAAATGGGAAGAAAAGTCTACTTCAAGTCTAGAAGAAGAAGGAATTTCAGAAGAAGATACTTCAGAAAATAATAGTGTAAGTTGGAATGAGACATCAGAGGATGAGTTGGACAACAAAGAGGTCAAAGATAGAAACAATGCACAAAGAAGATACAGATGGAACAACAATCATAATAGGAGACCAATGAGGTCTAGGCAAGGAAGCTTCAATGGGAGATGCTTCTCATGTCATAGGTTTGGGCACATGGCTTCACAGTGCAGGTCATACAAAAGATAGGAATATGGGAAAGGACAACTTTTCCATGGGTATTGCTACTCATGCAATGAGTTTGGTCACAAGGCAATGAATTGCAGGGTTCATGGCAGAAGAGGATATGGCTTCACTAGGAGATATCCTAAGACATTTGCACTTCCAAGGAATAATAACATTAAGTGTTATAAGTGCAATAATGATGGTCACACAACAAGATGGTGTAGAGAAAATATTCTAGAAGTAGGCATGAACAGGAACAGGAACATGGATGAGAACAAGAATAGGAAAAAAAAAGGAACATGGATGAGAACAAGAATAGGAATAGGAATAGAAGTGATGACAAGAACAGGATGATGACTTGGTAAGAAACAGTGAGAGGATTCAAAAAACTCAGAAAGGAAGAGAGAAAGGTAAAGGTAAAGAGCAGTGCTTTCGGGGAGTAGAAATACTCCCACCCCAGAATTAACCACCTCATGTGGAGGTGGGGGAGGGGCTAAGCTAAGAGGCTCATTCTTAGCCCTGAGCCCCAAAGGTGACCCTTTGCCATTGATGACAAAGGGGGAGATATTTGTGTATATTGAGGAGAGTTTTTGATATGGGGAGAGATTTGATATTTGAGAAAGCTTTGAGCTAGGGGGAGCAAAGTCCCAGGGGGAGCATAAAAGAAGGTCAAATTTTAGTAAAAGGATATGGGTTGCCATCAATGACAAAGGGGGAGATTGTTGGACATTTTGAGTCCCTAAGCTAAGAGTTGTCATTGATGTCAAAAGGATCTATGTAAGTAAGCACTATGTTTGTGTTTCACAAAGAGCTTCATGAGAAGCAAAGGTTTTTGATCAAAGGTTCAAGAAGGGATGCATGGCATTTGGTTCCAAAAGGAGCTTCAAGGGAAGCTTTGCAAAAGGTTTTTATTTAAAACCATGGATGGCATATTTGAAATGGGTTTTTCTTAAAACCCAAGTTGGTTTTCTTTCATCGAAAAAGGTGCCTTGTGATGGAGAAATTTAATTTTAAAGGTTTTATTTAAAACCATGGATGGCATATTTGAAATGGGTTTTTTTAAAACCCAAGTTGGCTTTTCGTTTCATTGAAAAATGTGCCCCGATGATGGAGATATTTAATTTTAAATATTTAGTTTAAATTTTAATTTATTTAAAATTTAAATTTTAATTTTAAAATTAAAATTAAAAGTTTATCCGTCGACGTCATGAAGGAAGTTTCAAAAAGGTTGATGTTTCCAAAGCAAAGGGAAGGCATATAAATATGCCATTGAATTTTTTAATTCATTCATCCTTGCTCGTTGATATTTGTGCTTGGTATTTGTGAAGAAAAAGAGCTTGTGTTTTTCGTTTAAGTGATGCAATGAACATTAAAGGGAGACAATGACCACTTCCCAAAATACATTGGGTAGCATGGCCTAGTGGTAGCTTGGATTGTGCAAAGGTGTTGGTGACAAGGAGGTTGTGCATTTGATTCCTACAAGCATCATTTTTGGCTTTGTTCTGTTGAGGCGCCCAAGGCGCATACTTTTCGCTTGGTGGAAGAGGGTGAAGGATAAGAAGCGGGTGGCGCTTCTTTTTCACCAATGAGCCCATAGCTCATGCGGTAGCTTGGCCATGGCTAGGGCATTCACGTTGGGGCAAGACGAGGGTTCGATTCCCCTTGAGGTATGTATTAAGGTTTTTATTAATCTTTTGTTTGGATTGCCTAAGGTGGAGTGATAAGGGGTAAAGGTGCTTCGTTAGTTGATTTGTTGAGTAACCTTAGGGAATAAGGTCATGGTGGTTGTTTGAGTTGTGAATTATTTTTAATTGTGATTTTTGAAATTGTTAGGAGTAATAAGGGTTTTTGATAAAGTTCTTTTTAGTGAAAGTTATTTTGAGTAAGGGTTTTCTTTTAAAAAGAACTTTGGTGGATGTTAAAATAAAGTAGGAGTAATAAGGTGTTATTTGGATATTATTGTTGTGTTATTACTCAAGATCTCTAACCCTTGTTAAGAGTTGAAAAAGAAAGTGTGTTGAGTGTGACAGATTTAGTGGACAACTCATAAGGCATCAAAAAGGTATGAGTAATACTCTCCATTGATTTTATTTGGGTGGTTGATTTTTGAAATATCATTGGAGTGAAAAGGATTGATTGTGGTTTCCTTTTCAAAAGTGGTTGAGTTAATGCTTCAAGGTTTTATGGATTGTGAGTTGTGATTAAACCTTGTTTGATAAGCATTGTTGTTTAGACCATTGGTTGAGTGAAGTACTTTGAGTTTATGCTTCAAGGTTTTATGAATTGAGAGTTGTGATTAAAACCTTGTCTTATTAGCATTGTTGTTGAAACCAATGGGTGATGCAAAGAACTTGAACTTGAGTTAGAAAAGAACATGAGTATCATTGTTATGTAAGATTTGTTGTTGAGCATTGTTGGAAATATTTTGAGTTAGTTGATTCATGCTTGGACTAGGGTTTGTGAGAAAGAGTTGTTTCTTGAAGTGATTGGTTGAGTAGAGTTGATTGAGCCTAGTCAAGTGGTTGCATGAAGTGGTTGTTCAAGTTCCATGAAACAAACTATTCTATATTCTAATTGAGTTGATATTGAGATTGGGATTTGAGTATAGAACATATTGAGTCTCTAACAATTCTCTTTATGCTTCTATGAGATTGAGTTGAGATTTTGTTGAGTTGATTTGAGGTAAGTCTTTGAGAAGGCTTGTGGACTATTTTTGTGTAAGATTTTGTGAAAGCTTGCTATGCATATTTGAGCAAGTCCTAGAGAGGACTTATTGAGCATAGATTTGGAGCAAGTTTTGAGTGAGATTATTGAGAATATTTGAGCAGGTTCTGAGTGAGCCTATTGAGCATATTTGAGCAGGTTTTGAGTGAGCCTATTGAGCATATTTGAGCAGGTTCTGAGTGAGCCTATTGAGCATATTTGAGCAGGTTCTAAGTGAGCCTATTGAGCATATTTGAGTAGGTTTTGAGTGAGCCTATTGAGAATATTTGAGGAGGTTCTGAGTGAACCTATTGATAGATATTTGGAGGTGACAGAGTATAGAGGATAGAGTCTCAGTGGATAGAGATCCAATAGCCAGGACAATTGAAGATAGATCTGAGTGAGGAGTCTTCAAGTGGAGAGAGATCCACTAGTCAGTGCAGCAGAGAGATAGAGTCTTCTAGAAGATCACTAGCCAGAGTAGAAGGGGAAAGAGTTCTCCTATGGAAGAGATCCATGAACTTGAGATTTAGGGGATCAACATCTCCTTTGGATAGAGGTCCATAAACATTGTAATTGGGAAGGATTCCCAAGATATTTATTGAGAAAGTTTTAGCAAAATATTTTCTCCATGGAGTAGCCCACATTGGGTGAACCACGTAAATTGTTGTGTCACTTTTGTGGATGGTGTTTTGTGCATTGCTTTGATTACTGCTATTGATACTGCTATCTATACACTACATAATATTGAATTGAAAAGAAAAGTAAAAAGTGGTCTTATATTGTTCACCCCCCTCTCAGTATAAGCTTGTGTTCTTCAATTGGTATCAGAGCGGGTTCCTTCTAAAGAGTTTGACAGCTTGAAGGAAAAGTGGTCTAAGAACACAATGGATCACAAGGATCAAAAGGATGGGTCCTTCAATAATGTAGTACCAGTATTTTATGGAAGTGACTTCTTGTATTGGTGTATGCTAATGAGATTTCACCTGATGGCACTTGGAAATGAAGTTTGGGATGTAGTGGAACTTGGATATGATTCTACAGTCAATCCTCCTACAGATAAGGAAGGTAAGCTTCTAATGCATGCAAATTCAAGAGCTATGAATGCAATTATAAAAGGATTGGGTAGATCAGAATCTATGAAGGTTATGGATTGTAAAACAACAAAAGATATGTGGGATCTACTGCATGACATATATGAGGGTGATAAAGGTGTCAGGAAAGCTAAGATCAAAAATCTCAAAGGAGAATTTGAGAACTTAAGAATGAGAGATGATGAAAATATTCGTGATTATCTCAGTAAGATTGATGAACTTGTACATGAGATGAGAGGTCTTGGAATGAAGGTTGATGAATCTGATGCTTGTGATAAGATCTTGAGAACTCTTCCAAAAAGGTATAGTGAAAAGGTTTCTGCTATAGAAACATCAATTGATAGTGATTCTTTGACAAGGAATTCTTTGCTTGGCATGCTTACTACTTTTGAGATAAGAACAAAAGATCCTATTCCTCCGAAAGAAGTTGCATTCAAAGTGGACAAAAATAAAAAGGGTAAAAAGATAGAATCAAGCAGTGAGTCATCTAGTGATGAAGAAGCTAACTATGGTAGAAGAGATAAAGGTTCCAAAATATTCATATATGTAAGATCTATTAAGTTCTTCAATTGTGGAAAGTATGGACACTATGCGATAGAGTGCAAAGAGCCAAAGTACAATAGTGATGAAGAAAAATAGGATCACAAGTACAAAGAATCAGAAAGACACAGGTACAAGAAGAAAGGCAAGGATGGACAAAATAGACAAGGAAAGAAGTTCTTTCAAAGGCAAAATAAAAGCTACTATGCGGATAATGCAAGTAAGTACTCAAATGATAGTGATGCTAGTTTTTCAGACAATGATAGAGATGAAGTCCTATTTATGGTTAGAGAGAAAAGGACTCCAGTTATTCTCAAGTGTTTTAGATGTGGTAAATTTGGACATCTTGAAGATAATTGCACTAGGGATGGCTATAGTTTCAGTGATGATGGTTTTGAAGATGCACTTGAAAGACCAGATGAGAATCTTCTAATGGCATTAGAAGATGAAGTAAGTGATCCTATAGAAGACAAGCCAAAAGGAAGTAATGATAGGGACAAAGGCAAAAAAATAGAGGATTATTCAATGGAGAATGGATATGATCTCAAGGGAGAACTTATCTATGCTCTTGACATAGTAAATAAGGTAAGAAAGCAACACTCTAAGCTTGAAATTCAGTTTCAATAATGTGATGAAGAAATATTATTGCTCATAGAGGACTTAGAAAAGTCAAAGGCTAAGGCAAGTAAGTTCAAGGATAAGTTAGAAGCAAATATTTTGGAGTGTGAAAAGTTAACACAAGAAGTGGCACTACTAAAGGAATATTTAGAGGATTCCAAGAAAAAGTTGTACAAATATGTGAACAATGCAAAGAGTGTAGACAAAATAATCAAGATACAAAGAGGAGCAACAAACAAGATAGGTCTTGGTTCCAAAAAGGCTCAAAATAAATGGGAATAAAAGTCTACTTCAAGTCTAGAAGAAGAAGGAATTTCAGAAGAAGATACTTCAGAAAATAATAGTGTAAGTTGGAATGAGACATCAGAGGATGAGTTGGACAACAAAGAGGTCAAATATAGAAACAATGCACAAAGAAGATACAGATGGAACAACAATCAAAACAGGAGACCAATGAGGTCTAGGCAAGGAAGCTTCAATGGGAGATGCTTCTCATGTCACAGGTTTGGGCACATGGCTTCACAGTGCAGGTCATACAAAAGACAGGAATATGGGAAAGGACAACTTTTCCATGGGTATTGCTACTCATGCAATGAGTTTGGTCACAAGGCAATGAATTGTAGGGTTCATGGTAGAAGAGGATATGGCTTCACTAGGAGATATCCTAAGACATTTGCACTTCCAAGGAATAATAACATTAAGTGTTATAAGTGCAATAATGATGGTCACACAACAAGATGGTGTAGAGCAAATATTCCAAAAGCAGGCATGAACAGGAATAGGAACATGGATGAGAACAAGAACAGGAACAAAAATAGGAACATGGATGAGAACAAGAATAGGAATAGGAACATAAGTGATGACAGGAACAAGGATGATGACTTGGTAAGAAATAGTGAGAGGATTCAGAAAACTCAGAAAGGAAGAGAGAAAGGTAAAGGTAAAGAGTAGTGCTTTCGGGGAGTAGAAATACTCCCACCCCAAAATTAACCACCTCATGTGGAGGTGGGGGAGGGGCTAAGCTAAGAGGCTCATTCTTAGCCCCGAGCCCCAAAGGTGACCCTTTGCCATTGATGACAAAGGGGGAGAGATTTGTGTATATTGAGGAGAGTTTTTGATATGGGGAGAGATTTGATATTTGAGAAAGCTTTGAGCCAGGGGGAGCAAAGTCCTAGGGGGAGCAGAAAAGAAGGTCAGATTTTAGTAAAAGGATATGGGTTGCCATCAATGACAAAGGGGGAGATTGTTGGACATTTTGAGTCCCTAAGCTAAGAGTTGTCATTGATGTCAAAAGGATCTATGTAAGTAAGCACTATGTTTGTGTTTCACAAAGAGCTTCATGAGAAGCAAAGGTTTTTGATCAAAGGTTCAAGAAGGGATGCATGGCATTTGGTTCCAAAAGGAGCTTCAAGGGAAGCTTTGCAAAAGGTTTTTATTTAAAACCATGGATGGCAGATTTGAAATGGGTTTTTCTTAAAACCCAAGTTGGCTTTTCTTTCATCGAAAGGTGCCTTGGAGTTTTTTAAAGGTTTTTTTAAAACCATGGATGGCAGATTTGAAATGGGTTTTTCTTAAAACCCAAGTTGGCTTTTCGTTTCATCGAAAAAGGTGCCCCGGTGATGGAGATATTTAATTTTAAATATTTAGTTTAAATTTTAATTTATTTAAAATTTAAATTTAAATTTTAAAATTAAAATTAAAAGTTTATCCGTCGACGTCATGAAGGAAGTTTCAAAAAGGTCGACGTTTCCAAAGCAAAGGGAAGGCATATAAATATGCCATTGAATTTTTTAATTCATTCATCCTTGCTCGTTGATATTTGCACTTGGTATTTGCGAAGAAAAAGAGCTTGTGTTTTTCGTTTAAGTGACGCAGCGAACATTAAAGGGAGACAACGACCACTTCCCAAAATGCATTGGGCAACGTGGCCTAGTGGCAGCTTGGATTGTGCAAAGGTGTTGGTGACAAGGAGGTTGTGCATTCGATTCCCGCAAGCATCATTTTTGGCTTTGTTCTATTGAGGCACCCAAGGCACATACTTTTTGCTTGGTGGAAGAGGGTGAAGGATAAGAAGTGGGTGGTGCTTCTTTTTCACCAATGAGCTCGTAGCTCGTGCGGCAGCTTGGTCACGGCTAGGGCATTCATGTTGGGGCAAGACGAGGGTTCGATTCCCCTCGAGGCAGGTATTAAGGTTTTTATTAATCTTTTGTTTGGATTGCCTAAGGTGGAGTGATAAGGGGTAAAGGTGCTTCATTAGTTGATTTGTTGAGTAACCTTAGGGAATAAGGTCATGGTGGTTGTTTGAGTTGTGAATTATTTTTAATTGTGATTTTTGAAATTGTTAGGAGTAATAAGGGTTTTTGATAAAGTTCTTTTTAGTGAAAGTTATTTTGAGTAAGGGTTTTCTTTTAAAAAGAACTTTGGTGGATGTTAAAATAAAGTAGGAGTAATAAGGTGTTATTTGGATATTATTGTTGTGTTATTACTTAAGATCTCTAACCCTTGTTAAGAGTTGAAAAAGAAAGTGTGTTGAGTGTGATAGATTTAGTGGACAACTCATAAGGCATCAAAAAGGTATGAGTAATATTCTCCATTGATTTTATTTGGGTGGTTGATTTTTGAAATATCATTGGAGTGAAAAGGATTGATTGTGGTTTCCTTTTTGAAAGTGGTTGAGTTAATGCTTCAAGGTTTTTTGGATTGTGAGTTGTGATTAAACCTTGTTTGATAAGCATTGTTGTTTAGACCATTGGTTGAGTGAAGTACTTTGAGTTTATGCTTCAAGGTTTTATGAATTGAGAGTTGTGATTAAAACCTTGTCTTATTAGCATTGTTGTTGAAACCAATGGGTGATGCAAAGAACTTGAACTTGAGTTAGAAAAGAACATGAGTATCATTGTTATGTAAGATTTGTTGTTGAGCATTGTTGGAAATATTTTGAGTTAGTTGATTCATGCTTGGACTAGGGTTTGTGAGAAAGAGTTGTTTCTTGAAGTGATTGGTTGAGTAGAGTTGATTGAGCCTAGTCAAGTGGTTGCATGAAGTGGTTGTTCAAGTTCCATGAAACAAACTATTCTATATTCTTATTGATTTGAGATTGGGATTTGAGTATAGAACATATTGAGTCTCTAACAATTCTCTTTATGCTTCTATGATATTGAGTTGAGATTTTGTTGAGTTGATTTGAGGTAAGTCTTTGAGAAGGCTTGTGGACTGTTTTTGTGTAAGCTTTTGTGAAAGCTTGCTATGCATATTTGAGCAAGTCCTAGAGAGGACTTATTGAGTAGATTTGAGCAGGTTCTGAGTGAGCCTATTGAGAATATTTGAGCAGGTTCTGAGTGAGCCTATTGAGCAGATTTGAGCAGGTTTTGAGTGAGCCTATTGAGTAGATTTGAGTAGGTTATGAGTGAGCCTATTGAGTATATTTGAGCAGGTTCTGAGTGAGCCTATTGAGAATATTTGAGGAGGTTTTGAGTGAACCTATTGATAGAGCTTTGGAGGTGATAGAGTATAGAGGATAGAGTCTTAGTGGATAGAGATCCAATAGCCAAGACAATTGAAGATAGATCTGAGTGAGGAGTCTTCAAGTGGAGAGAGATCCACTAGTCAATGTAGTAGAGAGATAGAGTCTTCTAGAAGATCACTAGCCAGAGTAGAAGGGGAAAGAGTTCTCCTATGGAAGAGATCCATGAACTTGAGATTTAGGGGATCAACATCTCCTTTGGACAGAGGTCCATAAATATTGTAATTGGGAAGGATTCCCAAGAGATTGATTGAGAAAGTTTTAGCAAAATATTTTCTCCATGGAGTAGCCCGCATTGGGTGAACCACGTAAATTGTTGTGTCACTTTTGTGGATGGTGTTTTATGCATTGCTTTGATTACTACTATTGATATTGCTATCTATACACTGCATAATATTGAATTGAAAAGAAAAGTAAAAAGTGGTCTTATATTGTTCACCCCCCCTCTCAGTATAAGCTTGTGTTCTTCAATTGGTATCAGAGCGGGTTCCTTCTGAAGAGTTTGATAGCTTGAAGGAAAAGTGGTCTAAGAACACAATGGATCACAAGGATCAAAAGGATGGGTCCTTCAATAATGTAGTACCAGTATTTGATGGAAGTGACTTCTTGTATTGGTGTATGTTGATGATATTTCACCTGATGGCACTTGGAAATGAAGTTTGGGATGCAGTGGAACTTGGATATGATTCTACAATCAATCCTCCTATAGATAAGGAAGGTAAGCTTCTAATGCATGCAAATTCAAGAGCTATGAATGCAATTATAAAAGGATTGGGTAGATCAGAATCTATGAAGGTTATGGATTGTAAAACAACAAAATATATGTGGGATCTACTGCATGACATATATGAGGGTGATAAAGGTGTCCGGAAAGCTAAGATCAGAAATCTCAAAGGAGAATTTGAGAACTTAAGAATGAGAGATGATGAAAATATTTGTGATTATCTCAGTAATATTGATGAACTTGTACATGAGATGAGAGGTCTTGGAATGAAGGTTGATGAATCTGATGCTTGTGATAAGATCTTGAGAACTCTTCCAAAAAGGTATAGTGAAAAGGTTTCTGCTATAGAAACATCAATTGATAGTGATTCTTTGACAAGGAATTCTTTTCTTGGCATGCTTACTACTTTTGAGATAAGAACAAAAGATCCTATTCCTCCGAAAGAAGTTGCATTCAAAGTGGACAAAAATAAAAAGGGTAAAAATATAGAATCAAGAAGTGAGTCATCTAGTGATGAAGAAGCTAACTATGGTAGAAGAGATAAAGGTTCCAAAAGATTCATAGATGTAATATCTATTAAGTGCTTCAATTGTGGAAAGTATGGACACTATGCGACAGAGTGCAAAGAGCCAAAGTACAATAGTGATGAAGAAAAATAGGATCACAAGTACAAAGAATAAGAAAGACACAGGTACAAGAAGAAAGGCAAGGATGGACAAAACATACAAGGAAAGAAGTTCTTTCAAAGGCAAAATAAAAGCTACTATGCGGATAATGCAAGTAAGTACTCAAATGATAGTGATGCTAGTTTTTTAGACAATGATAGAGATGAAGTCCTATTTATGGTTAGAGAGAAAAGGACTCCAGTTATTCTCAAGTGTTTTAGATGTGGTAAATTTGGACATCTTGAAGATAATTGCACTAGGGATGGCTATAGTTTCAGTGATGATGGTTTTGAAGATGCACTTGAAAGACCAGATGAGAATCTTCTAATGGCATTAGAAGATGAAGTAAGTGATCCTATAGAAGACAAGCCAAAAGGAAGTAATGATAGGGACAAAGGCAAACAAATAGAGGATTATTCAGTGGAGAATGGATATGATCTCAAGGGAGAACTTATCTATGCTCTTGACACAGTAAAGAAGGTAAGAAAGCAACACTCTAAGCTTGAAAGTTAGTTTCAATAATGTGATGAAGAAATATTATTGCTCATAGAGGACTTAGAAAAGTCAAAGGCTAAGGCAAGTAAGTTCAAGGATAAGTTAGAAGCAAATATTTTGGAGTGTGAAAAGTTAACACAAGAAGTGGCACTACTAAAGGAATATTTAGAGGATTCCAAGAAAAAGTTGTACAAATATGTGAATAGTGCAAAGAGTGTAGACAAAATAATCAATATACAAAGAGGAGCAACAAACAAGACAGGTCTTGGTTCCAAACAGGCTCAAAAGAAATGGGAAGAAAAGTCTACTTCAAGTCTAGAAGAAGAAGGAATTTCAGAAGAAGATACTTCAGAAAATAACAGTGTAAGTTGGAATGAGACATCAGAGGATGAGTTGGACAACAAAGAGGTCAAATATAGAAATAATGCACAAAGAAGATACATATGGAACAACAATAAAAATAGGAGACCAATGAGGTCTAGGCAAGGAAGCTTCAATGGGAGATGCTTCTCATGTCATAGGTTTGGGCACATGGCTTCATAGTGCAGGTCATAAAAATTACAGGAATATGGGAAAGGATAGATTTTCCATGGGTATTGCTACTCATGCAATGAGTTTGGTCACAAGGCAATGAATTGTAGGGTTCATGGTAGAAGAGGATATGGCTTCACTAGGAGATATCCTAAGACATTTGCACTTCCAAGGAATAATAACATTAAGTGTTATAAGTGCAATAATGATGGTCACACAACAAGATGGTGTAGAGCAAATATTCCAAAAGTAGGCATGAACAGGAACATGAACATGGATGAGAACAAGAACATGAAACAAAAACAGGAACATGGATGAGAACAAGAATAGGAACAAGAACATAAGTGATGATAGGAACAAGGATGATGACTTGGTAAGAAACAGTGAGAGGATTCAGAAAACTCAGAAAGGAAGAGAGAAAGGTAAAGGTAAAGAGCAGTGCTTTCGGGGAGTAGAAATACTCCCACCCTAGAATTAACCACCTCATGTGGAGGTGGGGGAGGGGCTAAGCTAAGAGGCTCATTCTTAGCCCCGAGCCCCAAAGGTGACCCTTTGCCATTGATGACAAAGGGGGAGAGATTTGTGTATATTGAGGAGAGTTTTTGATATGGGGAGAGATTTGATATTTGAGAAAGCTTTGAGCCAGGGGGAGCAAAGTCCCAGGGGGAGCAGAAAAGAAGGTAAAATTTTAGTAAAAGGATATGGATTGCCATCAATGACAAAGGGGGAGATTGTTGGACATTTTGAGTCCCTAAGCTAAGAGTTGTCATTGATGTCAAAAGGATCTATGTAAGTAAGCACTATGTTTGTGTTTCACAAAGAGCTTCATGAGAAGCAAAGGTTTTTTATCAAAGGTTCAAGAAGGGATGCATGGCATTTGGTTCCAAAAGGAGCTTCAAGGGAAGCTTTGCAAAAGGTTTTTATTTAAAACCATGGATGGCAGATTTGAAATGGGTTTTTCTTAAAACCCAAGTTGGCTTTTCGTTTCATCGAAAAAAGTGCCCCGGTGATGGAGACATTTAATTTTAAATATTAAAACCTCTTAATCTAAACCCATTCTTTTTTCATCAAAAAGTCCCTATAGATATTTATTTTAATATTTAGTTTAAATTTTAATTTATTTAAAATTTAAATTTAAATTTTAAAATTAAAATTAAAAGTTTATCCGCCGACGTCATGAAGGAAGTTTCAAAAAGGCCAACGTTTCCAAAGCAAAGGGAAGGCATATAAATATGCCATTGAATTTTTTAATTCATTCATCCTTGCTCGTTGATATTTGCACTTGGTATTTGTGAAGAAAAAGAGCTCGTGTTTTTCATTTAAGTGACGCAGCGAACATTAAAGGGAGACAGCGACCACTTCCCAAAATGCATTGGGCAACGTGGCCTAGTGGTAGCTTGGATTGTGCAAAGGTGATGGTGACAAGGAGGTTGTGCATTCGATTCCCACAAGCATATTTTTTGGATTTGTTCTGTTGAGGCACCCAAGGCACATACTTTTTGCTTTGCGGAAGAGGGTGAAGGATAAGAAGCGGGTGGTGCTTATTTTTCACCAACTAGCCCATAGCTCGTGTGGTAGCTTTGTCGCGCCTAGGGCGTTCACGTTGGGGCAAGACGAGGGTTTGATTCCCCTCGAGGTAGGTATTAAGGTTTTTATTAATCTTTTGTTTGGATTGCCTAAGGTGGAGTGATAAGGGGTAAAGGTTCTTCGTTAGTTGATTTGTTGAGTAACCTTAAGAAATAAGGTCATGGAGGTTGTTTGAGTTGGGAATTATTTTTTATTATGATTTTTGAAATTGCTAGGAGTAATAAGGGTTTTTGATAAAGTTATTTTTAGTGAAAGTTATTTTGAGTAAGGTTTTTCTTTTAAAAATAACTTTGGTGGATGTTAAAATAAAGTAGGAGTAATAAGGTGTTATTTGGATATTATTGTTGTATTATTACTCAAGATCTCTAACCCTTGTTAAGAGTTGAAAAATAAAGTGTGTTGAGTGTGACATATTTAGTGGACAACTCATAAGGCATAAAAAAGGTATGAGTAATACTCTCCATTGATTTTATTTGGGTGGTTGATTTTTGAAATATCATTGGAGTGAAAATGATTGATTGTGGTTTCCTTTTTGAAAGTGGTTGATTTAATGCTTCAAGGTTTTCTGGATTGTGAGTTGTGATTAAACCTTGTTTGATAAGCATTGTTGTGTAGAGCATTGGTTGAGTGAAGTACTTTGAGTTTATACTTCAAGGTTTTCTGAATTGAGAGTTGTGATTAAAACCTTGTCTTATTAGCATTGTTGTTGAAACCAATGGGTGATGCAAAGAACTTGAACTTGAGTTAGAAAAGAACATGAGTATCATTGTTATGTAAGATTTATTGTTGAGCATTGTTGGAAACATTTTGAGTTAGTTGATTCATGCTTGGACTAGGGTTTGTGAGAAAGAGTTGTTTCTTGAAGTGATTGGTTGAGTAGAGTTGATTGAGCCTAGTCAAGTGGTTGCATGAAGTGGTTGTTCAAGTTCCATGAAACAAACTATTCTATATTCTTATTGAGTTTTTTTTTTTATAAAATAAAAATTTTTTCTTCCTATCATTTTTTTTTTTTTTTTTTTTTGTTTTTTTTTTAAAGATTGTTTTTTTGATTGGGATTTTTTTATATAAAATTTTTTTTTTTTAAAAATTCTTTTTTTTATTCTATAATATTAATTTGAGTTGATATTGCTTTGAATTGAGATTAGGATTTGAGTATAGAACATATTGAGTCTCTAAAAATTCTCTTTATGCTTCTATGATATTGAGTTGAGATTTTGTTGAGTTGATTTGAGGCAAGTCTTTGAGAAGGCTTGTGGACTATTTTTGTGTAAGCTTTTATGAAATCTTGCTATGCTAATTTGAGCAAGTACTAGAGAGGACTTATTGAGCAGATTTGAGCAGGTTCTGAGTGAGCCTATTGAGAATATTTGAGCAGGTTCTGAGTGAGCCTATTGAGTAGATTTGAGCAGGTTCTGAGTGAGCCTATTGAGTATATTTGAGCAGGTTTTGAGTGAGCCTATTGAGTATATTTGAGCAGGTTCTGAGTGAGCCTATTGAGAAGATTTGAGGAGGTTATGAGTGAACCTATTGACAAATATTTGGAGGTGATAGAGTATAGAGGATAGAGTCTAAGTGGATAGAGATCCAACATCCAGGACAATTGAAGATAGATTTGAGTGAGGAGTCTTCAAGTGGAGAGAGATCCACTAGTCAGTGTTGTAGAGAGACAGAGTCCTCTAGAAGATCACTAGCTAGAGCAGAAGGGGAAAGAGTTCTCCTATGGAAGAGATCCACAAACTTGAGATTTAAGGGATCAACATCTCCTTTGGATAGAGGTTCATAAGCATTGTAATTGGGAAGGATTCCCAAGAAATTGATTGAGAAAGTTTTAGAAAAATATTTTCTCCATGGAGTAGCCCATATCGGGTGAACCATGTAAATTGTTGTGTCACTTTTGTGGATGGTGTTTTATGCATTGCTTTGATTACTACTATTTATATTGCTATCTATACACTGCATAATATTGAATTGAAAAGAAAATTAAAAAGTGGTCTTATATTGTTCACCCCCCCTCTTAGTATAAGCTTGTGTTCTCCAATTGGTATCAGAGTGGGTTCCTTCTGAAGAGTTTGACAACTTGAAGGAAAAGTGGTCTAAGAACACAATGGATAACAAGGATCAAAAGGATGGGTCCTTCAATAATGTAGTACCAGTCTTTGATGGAAGTGACTTCTTGTATTGGTGTATGCTGATGATATTTCACCTGATGGCACTTGGAAATGATGTTTGGGATGTAGTGGAACTTGGATATGATTCTACAGTCAATCCTCCTAGAGATAAGGAATGTAAGCTTCTAATACATACAAATTCAAGAGCTATGAATACAATTGTAAAAGGATTGGGTAGATCAGAATCTATGAATGTTATGGATTGTAAAACAACAAAAGATATGTGGGATCTACTGCATGACATATATGAGGGTGATAAAGGTGTCAGGAAAGCTAAGATAAGAAATATCAAAGGAGAATTTGAGAACTTAAGAATGAGATATGATGAAAATATTTGTGATTATCTCAGTAATATTGATGAACTTGTACATGATATGAGAGGTCTTGGAATGAAGGTTGATGAATCTGATGCTTGTGATAATATCTTGAGAACTCTTCCAAAAAGGTATAGTGAAAAGGTTTCTGCTATAGAAACATCAATTGATAGTGATTCTTTGACAAGGAATTCTTTTCTTGCATGCTTACTACTTTTGAGATAAGAACAAAAGATCCTATCCTTCAAAGTAAGTGCATTCAAATTGGAAAAAATAAAAAGGGTAAAAAAATAGAATCAAGCGTGAGTCATCTAGTGATGAAGAAGCTAACTATGATAGAAGAGATAAAGGTTCCAAAATATTCATAGATGTAAGATCTATTAAGTGCTTCAATTGTGGAAATTATGGACACTATGCGATAGAGTGCAAAGAGCCAAAGTACAACAATGATGAATAAAAATAGGACCACAAGTACAAAGAATCAGAAAGACACAGGTACAAGAAGAAAGGCAAGGATGGAGAAAATAGACAAGGAAAGAAGCTCTTTCAAAGGTAAAATAAAAGCTACTATGTGGATAATGCAAGTAAGTACTCAAATGATAGTGATGCTAGTTTTTCAGACAATGATATAGAGGAAGTCCTATTTATGGTTAGAGAGAAAAGAACTCTAGTTATTCTCAAGTGTTTTAGATGTGGTAAATTTGGACATCTTGAAGATAATTGCACTAGGGATGGCTATAGTTTTAGTGATGATGGTTTTGAAGATGCACTTGAAATACAAGATGAGAATATTCTAATGGCATTATAAGATGAAGTAAGTGATCCTATAGAAGACAAGCCAAAAGGAAGTAATGATAGGGACAAAGGCAAAAAAATAGAGGATTATTCAGTGGAGAATGAATATGATCTCAAGGGAGAACTTATCTATGCTCTTGACACAATAAAGAAGGTAAGAAAGCAACAATCTAAGCTTAAAAGTTAGTTTCAATAATGTGATTGAAGAAATATTATTGCTCATAGAGGACTTAGAAAAGTCAATGGCTAAGGCAAGTAAGTTGAAGGATAAGTTAGAAGCAAATATTTTGGAGTGTGAAAAGTTAACACAAGAAGTGGCACTACTAAAGGAAGATTTAGAGGATTCCAATTAAAAGTTGTACAAATATGTGAACAGTGCAAAGAGTGTAGACAAAATAATCAAGATACAAAGAGGAGCAACAAACACGATAGGTCTTGGTTCCAAATAGGCTCAAAAGAAATGGAAAGAAAAGTTTACTTCAAGTCTAGAATAAGAAAGAATTTCAGAAGAAGATACTTCAAAAAATAACAGTGTAAGTTGGAATGAGACATCAGAGGATGAGTTGGACAAGAAAGAGGTCAAATATAGAAACAATGCACAAAGAAGATACAGATGGAACAACAATCAGAATAGGAGACCAATGAGGTATATCCAAGGAAGCTTCAATGGAAGATGCTTCTCATGTCATAGGTTTGGGCACAAGGCTTCACAGTGCATGTCATACAAAATATAGGAATATAGGAAAGGATAGCTTTTCCATGGGTATTGCTACTCATGCAATGAGTTTGGTCACAAGGCAATTAATTGTAGGGTTCATGGTAGAAGAGGATATGGATTCACTAGGAGATATACTAAGATATTTGCACTTCCAAGGAATAATAACATTAAGTGTTATAAGCGCAATAATGGTGGTCACACAACAAGATGGTGTAGAGCAAATATTCCAAAATAAGGCATGAACAGGAATATGAACATGGATGAGAACAGGAACAAAAATAGGAACAAAAATAGGAAAATGGATGAGAACAATAATAAGAACAGGAATATAAGTGATGATAGGAACAAGGATGATGACTTGGTAAGAAATAGTGAGAGGATTCAAAAAACTCATAAAGGAAGAGAGAAAGGTAAATGTAAAGAGCAGTGCTTTCGGGGAGTAGAAATAATCCCACCCCAGAATTACCCCTTGGGGGGCTGCGGGGTCTCTTGCCGCCCCGGTGCCTTGCCTTGTGCGGGTTGTGTTGGGGGTTTGTGGGTGTTGTGGCGCGGGGTCTTGTTGGGTCATCTGGGTGTGGTTTGCCGTCTTTTTCCTGTGGCGTAAAAAAAAATTTAAATTTAAATTTTAAAATAAAAATTCTATCTGTCGATGTCATGAAGGAAGTTTCAAAAAGGCCGATGTTTCCAAGGCAAAGGGAAGGCATATAAATATGCCATTTAATTTTTTAATTCATTCATCCTTTCCCGTTGATATTTGCAATTGGTATTTGTGAAGAAAAAGAGCTTGTGTTTTTCGTTTAAGTGACGTAGCAAACATTAAAGGGAGACAACTCCCACTTTCCAAAATGCATTGGGCAACATGGCCTAGTGGCAGCTTGGATTGTGTAAAGGTGATGGTGACAAGGAGGTTGTGCATTCAATTCCCACAAGCATATTTTTTGGATTTGTTCTGTTGAGGCACCCAAGGCACATACTTTTCACTTTGCGGAAGAGGGTGAAGGATAAGAAGTGGGTGGTGCTTCTTTTTCACCAACTAGCCCGTAGCTTGTGCGATAGCTTGGCCGAGGCTAGGGCATTCACGTTGGGGCAAGACAAGGGTTCGATTCCCCTCGAGGTAGGTATTAAGGTTTTTATTAATCTTTTGTTTGGATTGCCTAAGGTGGAGTGATAAGGGGTAAAGGTGCTTCATTAGTTGATTTGTTGAGTAACCTTAGGAAATAAGGTCATGGAGGTTGTTTGAGTTGTGAATTATTTTTAATTATGATTTTTGAAATTGTTAAGAGTAATAAGGGTTTTTGATAAAGTTATTTTTAGTGAAATTTATTTTGAGTAAGGGTTTTATTTTAAAAATAACTTTGGTGGATGTTAAAATAAAGTAGGATTAATAAGGTGTTATTTGGATATTATTGTTGTATTATTACTCAAGATCTCTAACCCTTGTTAAGAGTTGAAAAATAAAGTGTGTTGAGTGTGACAGATTTAGTGGACAACTCATAAGGCATAAAAAAGGTATGAGTAATACTCTCCATTGATTTTATTTGGGTGGTTGATTTTTGAAATATCATTGGAGTGAAAAGGATTGATTGTGGTTTCCTTTTTGAAAGTGGTTGAGTTAATGCTTCAAGGTTTTCTGGATTGTGAGTTGTTATTAAACCTTGTTTGATAAGCATTGTTGTTTAGACCATTGGTTGAGTGAAGTACTTTGAGTTTATGCTTCAAGGTTTTTTGAATTGAGAGTTGTGATTAAAACCTTGTCTTATTAGCATTGTTGTTGAAACCAATAGGTGATGCAAAGAACTTGAAATTGAGTTAGAAAAGAACATGATTATCATTGTTATGTAAAATTTATTGTTGAGCATTGTTGGAAACATTTTGAGTTAGTTGATTCATGCTTGGACTAGGGTTTGTGAGAAAGAGTTGTTTCTAGAAGTGATTGGTTGAGTAGAGTTGATTGAGCCTAGTCAAGTGGTTGCATGAAGTGGTTGTTCAAGTTCCATCAAATAAACTATTATATATTCTTATTGAGTTGAGATTGAGGAGGAGAGAGTATAATATGTGTCTCCTAACACTCTCTTCTTTCTTTTTTTATGTGGGGGGGAGGGAGAGTGGGGGGGGGGGGGGGGGTTGTGGTTTTGGACTAATTGGTTTTCTAAATATTCTCTTTATGTTTTTTTATTTTTTATTTGAGTTGAGATTGCTTTGAATTGAGATTGGGATTTGAGTATAGAACATATTGAGTCTCTAACAATTCTCTTTATGCTTCTATGAGATTGAGTTGAGATTTTGTTGAGTTGATTTGAGGCAAGTCTTTGAGAAGGCTTGTGGACTGTTTTTGTGTAGCTTTTATGAAATCTTGCTATGCATATTTGAACAAGTCCTAGAGAGGACTTATTGAGTAGATTTGAGCAGGTTTTGAGTGAGCTTATTGAGCAAATTTGAGCAGGTTCTGAGTGAGCCTATTGAGTAGATTTGAGCAAGTTCTGAGTGAGCCTATTGAGCATATTTGAGTAGGTTCTGAGTGAGCCTATTGAATAGATTTGAGCAGGTTCTTAGTGAGCCTATTGAGAAGATTTGAGAAGGTTATGAGTGAATCTATTAACAAATATTTGGAGGTGACAGAGTAAATAGGATAGAGTCTAAGTGGATAGAGATCCAACATCCAGGATAATTGAAGACAAATCTGAGTGATGAGTCTTCAAGTGGAGATTGATCCACTAGTCAGTGCTATAGAGACACAGGGTTCTCTAGAAGATAACTAGCTAGAGCAGAAGGGGAAATAGTTCTCCTATTGAAGAGATCCACAAATTTGAGATTTAAGAGATCAACATATCCTTTGGAAAGAGGTTCATAAGCATTGTAATTGGGAAGGATTCCCAAGAAATTGATTGAGAAATTTTTAGAAAAATATTTTCTCCATGGAGTAGCCCGTATTGGGTGAACCACATAAATTGTTGTGTCACTTTTGTGGATGGTGTTTTATGCATTGATTTGATTACTACTATTGATATTGCTATCTATACAATGCATAATATTGAGTTGAAAAGAAAATTAAAAAGTGGTCTTATATTGTTCACCCCCCCCTCTCAGTATAAGCTTGTGTTCTTCAATTGGTATCAGAGTGGGTTCCTTCTGAAGAGTTTGATAGCTTGAAGGAAAAGTGGTCTAAGAACATAATGGATCACAAGGATCAAAAGGATGGGTCCTTCAATAATGTAGTACCAGTATTTGATGGAAGTGACTTCTTGTATTGGTGTATGCTGATGATATTTCACCTGATGGTACTTGGAAATGAAGTTTGGGATGTAGTGGAACTTGGATATGATTCTACAGTAAATCCTCTTAGAGATAAGGAATGTAAGCTTCTAATGCATACAAATTCAAGAGCTATGAATACAATTGTAAAATGATTGGGTAGATCAGAATCTATGAAGGTTATGGATTGTAAAACAACAAAAGATATGTGGGATCTACTACAAGACATATATGAGGGTGATAAAGGTGTCAAGAAAGCTAGATAAGAAATCTCAAAGGAGAATTTGAGAACTTAAGAATGAGAGATGATGAAAATATTTGTGATTATCTCAGTAATATTGATGAACTTGTACATGATATGAGAGGTCTTGGAATGAAGGTTGATGAATCTGATGCTTGTGATAAGATCTTGAGAACTCTTCCAAAAAGGTATAGTGAAAAGGTTTCTGCTATAGAAACATAAATTGATAGTGATTCTTTGACAAGGAATTATTTGCGTGGCATGTTTACTAATTTTGAGATAAGAACAAAATATCCTATCCTCCGAAATAAGTTGCATTCAAAGTGGACAAAAAGAGAAAGGGTAAAAAGACAGAATCAAGCAGTGAGTCATCTAGTGATGAAGAAGCTAACTATGATAGAAGAGATAAAGGTTCCAAAAGGTTCATATATGTAAGATCTATTAAGTGCTTCAATTGTGGAAAGTAAGGACACTATGCGACAGAGTGCAAAGAGCCAAAGTACAACAATGATGAAGAAAAATAGGACCACAAGTACAAAGGATCAAAAAGACACAGGTACAAGAAGAAAGACAAGGATGGAGAAAACAGACAAGGAAAGAAGCTCTTTCAAAGGTAAAATAAAAGCTACTATGTGGATAATGCAAGTAAGTACTCAAATGATAGTGATGCTAGTTTTTTAGACAATCATAGAGATGAAGTCCTATTTATGGTTAGAGAGAAAAGTACTCTAGTTATTCTCAAGTGTTTTAGATGTGGTAAATTTAGACATCTTGAAGATAATTGCACTAGGGATGGTTATAGTTTCAGTGATGATGGTTTTGAAGATGCACTTGAAAGACTATATGAGAATATTCTAATGACATTAGAAGATGAAGTAAGTGATCCTATAGAATACAAGCCAAAAGGAAGTAATTATAGGGAAAAAAGGTAAAAAAATAGAGAATCATTTAGTGGAGAATGGATATGATCTCAAGGTAGAACTTATCTATGCTCTTGACATAGTAAAGAAGGTAAGAAATCAACACTCTAATCTTGAAAGTCAGTTTCAAGAATGTGATGAAGAAAGATTATTGCTCATAGAGGACTTAGAAAATTCAAAGGCTAAGGCAAGTAAGTTCAAGGATAATTTAGAAGCAAAGATTTTGGAGTGTGAAAAGTTAACACAAGAAGTGGTACTGCTAAAAGAATATTTAGAGGATTCCAAGAAAAAGTTGTAAAAATATGTGAACAGTGCAAAGAGTGTAGACAAAATAATAAATATACACATAGGAGCAACAAACAAGATAGGTCTTGGTTCCAAACAGGATCAAAATAAATGAGTATAAAATTCTACTTCAAGTCTAGAAGAAGGAGTTTCAGAATAAGATACTTCAGAAGATAACAGTGTTAATTGGAATGAGACATCAGAGGATGAGTTTGACAACAAAGAGGTCAAATATAGAAACAATGCACAAAGAAGATACATATGGAACAACAATCAAAATAGGAGACCAATGAGGTTTAGGTAAGGAAGCTTTAATGGAAGATGGTTTTCATGTCACGGGTTTGGACACATGGCTTCATAGTTTAGGACTCATGAAAGACGGGTGGAAAAGAACAAATTTTTCATGGGTATTGTTACTCATGCAATGAGTTTGGTCACAAGGCAATGAATTACAGGGTTCATGTTAGAAGAGGATATGACTTCACTAGGAGATATCCTAAGACATTTGCACTTCCAAGGAATAATAGCATTAAGTGTTATAAGTGAAAGAATGATGGTCACACAACAAGATGATGTAGAGCAAATATTCCAGAAGAAGGAATGAACGAAAACATGAACATGGATGAGAACACGAACAGAAACAAAAAAAGGATCATGGATGAGAACAAGAATAGGAATAGGACAGAAGTGATGAAAAGAACAAGGATGATGACTTGATAAGAAACAGTGAGAAGATTTAAAAAACTCAGAAAGGAAGAGAGAAAGGTAAAGGTAAAGAACAGTGCTTTAGGGAGTAGAAATACTCCCACCCCAGAATTAACCACCTCATGTGGAGGTGGGGGAGGGGCTAAGCTAAGGGGTTCATTCTTAGACCTGAGCCCCAAAGGTGACCCTTTGCCATTGATGACAAACGGGCAGATATTTGTGTATATTGAGGAGAGTTTTTGATATAGGGAGAGATTTGATATTTCAGAAAGCTTTGAGCCAGGGGGAACAAAGTCCTAGGGGGATCAAAAAAGAAGGTCAAATTTTAGTAAAATGATATGGGTTGTCATCAATGACAAAGGGGGAGATTGTTGGATATTTTGAGTCCCTAAGCTAAGAGTTGTCATTGATGTCAAAAGTATCTATGTAAGTAAGCACTATGTTTGTGTTTCTCAAAGAGCTTCAAGAGAAGCAAAGGTTTTTTATAAAAGGTTCAAGAAGGGATGCATGGCATTTGGTTCCCAAAGGAGCTTCAAGGGAAGCTTTGCAAAAGTTTTTAATATAAAACCATGGATGGAAGATTTGAAATGGGTTTTTCTTAAAACCCAAGTTGGCTTTTCATTTCATCGAAAAAGGTGCCTTGGTGATGGATACAT
The DNA here is from genome assembly GCA_028583015.1 of Wollemia nobilis. Classification (NCBI taxonomy): domain Eukaryota; kingdom Viridiplantae; phylum Streptophyta; class Pinopsida; order Araucariales; family Araucariaceae; genus Wollemia; species Wollemia nobilis. The sequence goes on along the minus strand of JAQPPZ010017209.1, from coordinate 8,498,164 downwards.
TTAATTTTAAAGGTTTTATTTAAAACCATGGATGGCAGATTTAAAATGGGATTTTCTTAAAACCCAAGTTGGCTTTTCATTTCATCGAAAAAGGTGCCCCGGTGATAGAGATATTTAATTTTAAATATTTAGTTTAAATTTTAATTTATTTAAAATTTAAATTTAAATTTTAAAATTAAAATTAAAAGTTTATCCGTCGACGTCATGAAGGAAGTTTCAAAAAGGTCGATGTTTCCAAAGAAAAGGGAAGGCATATAAATATGCCATTGAATTTTTTAATTCATTCATCCTTGCTCGTTGATATTTGCACTTGGTATTTGCGAATAAAAAGAGCTTGCATTTTTCGTTTAAGTGACGTAATTAACATTAAAGGGAGATAGCGACCACTTCCCAAAATGCATTGTGCAGCATGGCCTAGTGGTGGCTTGGATTGTGCAAAGGTGTTGGTGACAAGGAGGTTGTGCGTTCGATTCCCGCAAGCATAGTTTTTGTATTTTTTCTGTTGAGGCACCCAAGGTGCATACTTTTTGCTTTATGGAAGATGGTGAAGGATAAGAAGAGGGTGGTGCTTCTTTCTCACCAATGAGCTCGTAGCTCGTGTGGCAGCTTGGTCACGACTAGGGCATTTATGTTGGGACAAGATGATGGTTGGATTCCCCTCGAGGCAGGTATTAATATTTTTATTAATCTTTTGTTTGGATTGCCTAAGATGGATTGATAAGGGTTAAAGGTGCTTAATTAGTTGATTTGTTTATTAAGCTTAGGGAATAAGCTCATGGTGAGTTTTTGAGTTGTAAATTATTTTTAATTGTAATTTTTTAAATTTTTAGGAGTAATAAGGGTTTTTGATAAAGTTCTTTTTAGTGAAAATTATTTTTAGTTAAGGTTTTTATTTTAAAAAGAACTTTGGTGGATGTTAAAACAAAGTAGGAGTAATAAGGTGTTATTTGGATATTATTGTTGTGTTATTACTCAAGATATCTAACCCTTTTTAACAATTGAAAAAGAAAGTGTATTGAGTGTAACAAATTTAGTGGACAACTAATAAAACATCAAAAAGGTATGAGTAATGCCCTCCATTGATTTTATTTGGGTGGTTGATTTTTGAAATACCATTGGAGTGAAAAGCATTGATTGTGGTTTCCTTTTCAAAAGTGGTTGAGTTAATGCTTCAAGGTTTTCAGGATTGTGAGTTGTGATTAAACCTTAGTTGACTAAGCATTGTTGTTTAGACCATTGGTTGAGTGAAGTACTCTGAGTTTATGCTTCAAGGTTTTTTGAATTGAGAGTTGTGATTAAAACCTTGTATTATTAGCATTGTTGTTGAAGCCAATGGGTTATGCAAATAACTTGAACTTGAATTAGAAAAGAACATGAGTATCATTTTTATGTAAGATTTATTGTTGAGCATTGTTGGAAATATTTTGAGTTAGTTGATTCATGCTTACACTAGGGTTTGTGAGAAAGAGTTGTTTCTTTAAGTGATTTATTGAGTAGCGTTGATTGAGCTTAGTCAAGTGGTTGCATGAAGTGGTTGTTCAAGTTCCATGAAATAAACTATTCTATATTCAGATTGATTTAAGATTGAGATTTGGATTTGAGTATAGAACATATTGAGCCTTTAACAATTCTCTTTATGCTTCTATGATATTGAATTGAGATTTTGTTGGAGTGATTTGAGGTAAGTATTTAAGAATGCTTGTGGACTATTTTTATGTAATATTTTGTGAAATCTTGCTATGCATATTCGAGCAAGTCCTAGAGAGGACTTATTGAGTGGATTTTAGCAGGTTTTGAGTGAGCTTATTGAGCAAATTTGAGTAGGTTCTGAGTGAGCCTATTGAGTAGATTTGAGCAAGTTCTGAGTCAGCCTATTAAGTAGATGTGATCAGTTTATGAGTGATCCTATTGAATATATTTTAGCAGGTTCTGAGTGAGCCTATTGAGTATATTTGAGGAGGTTCTGAGTGAACCTAGTGATAGAGCTTTGGAGGTGATAGAGTATAGAGGATAGAGTCTCAGTGGATAGAGATCCTATAGCCAGGACAATTGAAGACAGATCTAAATGAGGAGACTTCAAGTGGAGAGATATCCAGTAGTCAATTTAGCAAAGAGATAGAGTCTTCTAGAAGATCATTAGTCATAGTAGAATGGGAAAGAGTTATCCTATGGAAGAGATCCACGAACTTGATATTTAGGGGATCAACATCTCCTTTGGATAGAGGTTGATAAACATTGTAATTGGGAAGGATTCCCATGAGATTTATAGAGAAAGTTTTAGCAAAATATTTTCTTCATGGAGTACCCCGCATTGGGTGAACCACGTAAATTGTTGTGCCACTTTTTTGGATGGTGTTTTTTGTATTGCTTTGATTACTGCTATTGATACTGCTATCTATACACTGCATAATATTGAATTGAAAAGAAAAGTAAAAAGTGGTCTTATATTATTCACGTCCCCTCTTAGTATAATCTTGTATTCTTCAATTGGTGTTAGAGGAGGTTCCTTCTAAAGAGTTTTATAGCTTGAAGGAAAAGCGGTCTAAGAACACAATGGATCACAAGCATTAAAAGGATGGATCCTTCAATAAATCAATACCAGTATTTAATGGAAGTGAATTCTTGTATTGGTGTATGCTAATGATATTTCACCTGATGGCACTTGGAAATGAAGTTTGGGATGCAGTGGAACTTGGATATGATTCTACAATCAATCCTCCTACAGATAAGGAAGGTAAGATTCTAATGCATGCAAATTCAAGAGCTATGAATGCAATTATAAAAGGATTGGGTAGATCATAATCTATGAAGGTTATGGATTGTAAAATAGTAAAATATATGTGGGATCTACTGCATGACATATATAAGGGTGATAAAGGTGTCAGGAAAGCTAAGATTATAAATCTCAAAGGATAATTTGAGAACTTTAGAATGAGATATGATGAAAATATTTGTGATTATCTCAGTAATATTGATGAACTTGTACATGATATGAGAGGTATTGGAATGAAGGTTGATGAATCTGATGTTTGTGATAAGATGTTGAGAACTCTTCCAAAAAGGTATAGTGAAAAGGTTTATGCTATAGAAAAATCAATTGATAGTGATTCTTTGACAAGGAATTCTTTTCTTTGCATGCTTACTACTTTTGAGATAAGAACAAAAGATCCTATTTCTTCAAAAGAAGTTGCATTCAAAGTGGACAAAAATAAAAAGGGTAAAAATATAGAATCAAGAAGTGATTCATCTAGTGATGAAGAAGCTAACTATGGTGGAAGAGATAAAGTTTACAAAATATTCATAGATGTAATATCTATTAAGTTCTTCAATTGTGGAAAGTATGGACACTATGCGACAGAGTGCAAAGAGCCAAAGTACAATAGTGACGAAGAAAAATAGGATCACAAGTACAAACAACCAAAAAGACACAGGTACAAGAAGAAAGGCAAGGATGGACAAAACAAACAAGGAAAGAATTTATTTCAAAGGCAAAAGAAAAGCTACTATGCAGATAATGCAAGTAAGTACTCAAATGATAGTGATGCTAGTTTTTCAGACAATCATAGAGATGAAGTCCTATTTATGGTTAGAGAGAAAAGTACTCTAGTTATTCTCAAGTGTTTTAGATGTGGTAAATTTAGACAATCTTGAAGATAATTGCACTAGGGATGGTTATAGTTTCAGTGATGATGGTTTTGAAGATGCACTTGAAAGACCATATGAGAATATTCTAATGACATTAGAAGATGAAGTAAGTGATCCTATAGAAGACAAGCCAAAAGGAAGTAATTATAGGGAAAAAAGGTAAAAAAATAGAGGATCATTCAGTGGAGAATGGATATGATCTCAAGGGAGAACTTATCTATGCTCTTGACACAGTAAAGAAGGTAAGAAATCAACACTCTAAGCTTGAAATTCAGTTTCAAGAATGTGATGAAGAAATATTATTGCTCACAAAGGACTTAGAAAAGTCAAAGGCTAAGGCAAGTAAGTTCAAGGATAATTTAGAAGCAAAGATTTTGGAGTGTGAAAAGTTAACACAAGAAGTGGTACTGCTAAAAGAATATTTAGAGGATTCCAAGAAAAAGTTGTAAAAATATGTGAACAGTGCAAAGAGTGTAGACAAAATAATAAATATACACATAGGAGCAACAAACAAGATAGGTCTTGGTTCCAAACAGGATCAAAATAAATGAGTATAAAAGTCTACTTCAAGTCTAGAAGAAGGAGTTTCGGAATAATATACTTCAGAAGATAACAGTGTTAATTGGAATGAGACATCAGAGGATGAGTTTGACAACAAAGAGTTTAAAGATAGAAACAATGCACAAAGAAGATACATATGGAACAACAATCAAAATAGGAGACCAATGAGGTTTAGGTAAGGAAGCTTTAATGGAAGATGGTTTTCATGTCACGGGTTTGGATGCATGGCTTCATAGTTTAGGACTCACGAAAGACGGGTGGAAAAGAACAAATTTTCCATGGGTATTGCTACTCATGCAATGAGTTTGGTCACAAGGCAATGAATTGTAGGGTTCATGTTAGAAGAGGATATGACTTCACTAGGAGATATCCTAAGACATTTGCACTTCCAAGGAATAATAGCATTAAGTGTTATAAGTGAAATAATGATGGTCACACAAAAAGATGATGTAGAGCAAATATTCCAAAAGTAGGCATGAACAGAAACATGAACATGGATGAGAACATGAATAGAAAAAAAAAAGGATCATGGATGAGAACAAGAATAGGAATATGACAGAAGTGATGACAAGAACAAGGATGATGACTTGATAAGAAACAGTGAGAAGATTCAAAAAACTCAGAAAGGAAGAGAGAAAGGTAAAGGTAAAGAACAGTGCTTTCGAGGATTAGAAATACTCCCACCCCAGAATTAACCTCCTCATGTGGAGGTGGGGGAGGGGCTAAGCTAAGGGGTTTATTCTTAGACCTGAGCCCCAAAGGTGACCCTTTGCCATTGATGACAAATGGGGAGAGATTTGTGTATATTGAGGAGAGTTTTTGATATAGGGAGAGATTTGATATTTCAGAAAGCTTTGAGCCAGGGGGAACAAAGTCCTAGGGGGATCAAAAAAGAAGGTCAGATTTTAGTAAAAGGATATGGGTTGTCATCAATGACAAAGGGGGAGATTGTTGGATATTTTGAGTCCCTAAGCTAAGATTTGTCATTGATGTCAAAAGTATCTATGTAAGTAAGCACTATGTTTGTGTTTCTCAAAGAGCTTCAAGAGAAGCAAAGGTTTTTTATAAAAGGTTCAAGAAGGGATGCATGGCATTTGGTTCCCAAAGGAGCTTCAAGGGAAGCTTTGCAAAAGTTTTTTATATAAAACCATGGATGGAAGATTTGAAATGGGTTTTTCTTAAAACCCAAGTTGGCTTTTCATTTCATCAAAAAAGGTGCCTTGGTGATGGATACATTTAATTTTAAAGGTTTTATTTAAAACCATGGATGGCAGATTTAAAATGGGTTTTTCTTAAAACCCAAGTTGGCTTTTCATTTCCTCGAAAAAGGTGCCCCGGTCATAAAGATATTTAATTTTAAATATTTAGTTTAAATTTTAATTTATTTAAAATTTAAATTTAAATTTTAAAATTAAAATTAAAAGTTGATCCGCCGACGTCATGAAGGAAGTTTCAAAAAGGTCGATGTTTCCAAAGCAAATGGAAGGCATATAAATATGCCATTGAATTTTTTAATTCATTCATCCTTGTTCGTTGATATTTGCACTTGGTATTTGCGAAGAAAAAGAGCTTGCATTTTTCGTTTAAGTGACGCAATGAACATTAAAGGGAGATAGCGACCACTTCCCAAAATGCATTGTGCAGCATGGCCTAGTGGTAGCTTGGATTATGCAAAGGTGTTGGTGACAAGGAGGTTGTGCGTTCGATTCCTGCAAACATAGTTTTTGTATTTGTTCTGTTGAGGCACCCAAGGTGCATACTTTTTGCTTTATGGAAGATGGTGAAGGATAAGAAGAGGGTGGTGCTTCTTTCTCACCAATGAGCTCATAGCTCCTGTGGCAGCTTGGTCGCGGCTAGGGCATTTATGTTGGGACAAGATGATGGTTGGATTCCCCTCGAGGCAGGTATTAATATTTTTATTAATCTTTTGTTTGGATTTCCTAAGATGGATTGATAAGGGTTAAAGGTGCTTAATTAGTTGATTTGTTTATTAAGCTTAGGTAATAAGCTCATGCTGAGTTTTTGAGTTGTGAATTATTTTTAATTGTAATTTTTTAAATTGTTAGGAGTAATAAGGGTTTTTGATAAAGTTCTTTTTAGTGAAAATTATTTTGAGTTAAGGTTTTTATTTTAAAAAGAACTTTGGTGGATGTTAAAATAAAGTAGGAGTAATAAGGTGTTATTTGGATATTATTGTTGTGTTATTACTCAAGATATCTAACCCTTTTTAACAATTGAAAAAGAAAGTGTATTGAGTGTAACAAATTTAGTGGACAACTAATAAGACATCAAAAAGGTATGAGTAATGCTCTCCATTGATTTTATTTGGGTGGTTGATTTTTGAAATACCATTGGAGTGAAAAGGATTTATTGTGGTTTCCTTTTCAAAAGTGGTTGAGTTAATGCTTCAAGGTTTTCAGGATTGTGAGTTGTGATTAAACCTTATTTGACTAAGCATTGTTGTTTAGACCATTGGTTGAGTGAAGTACTTTGAGTTTATGCTTCAAGGTTTTTTGAATTGAGAGTTGTGATTAAAACCTTGTATTATTAGCATTGTTGTTGAATCCAATGGGTTATGCAAAGAACTTGAAATTGAATTAGAAAAGAACATGAGTATCATTTTTATGTAAGATTTGTTGTTGAGCATTGTTGGAAATATTTTGAGTTAGTTGATTCATGCTTAGACTAGGGTTTGTGAGAAAGAGTTGTTTCTTTAAGTGATTGATTGAGTAGCGTTGATTGAGCTTAGTCAAGTGGTTGCATGAAGTGGTTGTTCAAGTTCCATGAAATAAACTATTCTATATTCAGATTGATTTAAGATTGAGATTTGGATTTGAGTATAGAACATATTGAGCCTTTAACAATTCTCTTTATGCTTCTATGATATTGAATTGAGATTTTGTTGGAGTGATTTGAGGTAAGTCTTTAAGAAGGCTTGTGGACTATTTTTATGTAAGATTTTGTGAAATCTTGCTATGCATATTCGAGCAAGTCCTAGAGAGGACTTATTGAGTGGATTTTAGCAGGTTTTGAGTGAGCTTATTGAGCAAATGTGAGTAGGTTCTGAGTGAGCCTATTGAGTAGATTTGAGCAAGTTCTGAGTGAGCCTATTAAGTATATGTGATCAATTTATGAGTGATCCTATTGAATATATTTCAGCAGGTTCTAAGTGAGCCTATTGAGTATATTTGAGGAGGTTCTGAGTGAACCTAGTGATAGAGCTTTGGAGGTGATAGAGTATAGAGGATAGAGTCTCAGTGGATAGAGATCCTATAGCCAGGACAATTGAAGACAGATCTGAATGAGGAGACTTCAAGTGGAGAGATATCCAGTAGTCAATGTAGCAGAGAGATAGAGTCTTCTAGAAGATCATTAGTCATAGTAGAAGGGGAAAGAGTTATCCTATGTAAGAGATCCACGAACTTGATATTTAGGGGATCAACATCTCCTTTGGATAGAGGTTGATAAATATTGTAATTGGGAAGGATTCCCAATAGATTAATAGAGAAAGTCTTAGAAAAATATTTTCTTCATGGAGTAGCCCCCATTGGGTGAACCACGTAAATTGTTGTGCCATTTTTTTGGATGGTGTTTTTTGTATTACTTTGATTACTGCTATTGATACTGCTATCTATACACTACATAATATTGAATTGAAAAGAAAAGTAAAAAGTGGTCTTATACTGTTCATGTCCCCTCTTAGTATAATCTTGTATTCTTCAATTGGTATCAGAGCAGGTTCCTTCTGAAGAGTTTTACAGCTTGAAGGAAAATCAGTCTAAGAACACAATGGATCACAAGGATCAAAAGGATGGGTCCTTCAATAATGCAATACCAGTATTTAATGGAAGTGAATTCTTGTATTGGTGTATGCTAATGATATTTCACCTGATGGCACTTGGAAATGAAGTTTGGGATGCAGTGGAACTTGGATATGATTCTACAATCAATCCTCCTACAGATAAGGAATGTAAGATTCTAATGCATGCAAATTCAAGAGCTATGAATGCAATTATAAAAGGATTGGGTAGATCATAATCTATGAAGGTTATGGATTGTAAAACAGTAAAGTATATGTGGGATCTACTGCATGACATATATGAGGGTGATAAAGGTGTCAGGAAAGCTAAGATTAGAAATATCAAAGGATAATTTGAGAACTTCAGAATGATATATGATGAAAATATTTGTGATTATCTCAGTAATATTGATGAACTTGTACATGATATGAGAGGTATTGGAATGAAGGTTGATGAATCTGATGTTTGTGATAAGATGTTGAGAACTCTTCCAAAAAGGTATAGTGAAAAGGTTTATGCTATAGAAAAATCAATTGATAGTGATTCTTTGACAAGGAATTCTTTTCTTTGCATGCTTACTACTTTTGAGATAAGAACAAAAGATCCTATTTCTTCGAAAGAAATTGCATTCAAATTGGACAAAAATAAAAACGGTAAAAATATAGAATCAAGAAGTGAGTCATCTAGTGATGAAGAAGCTAACTATGGTGGAAGAGATAAAGTTTAAAAAATATTCATAGATGTAATATCTATTAAGTTCTTCAATTGTGGAAAGTATGGACACTATGCGATAGAGTGCAAAGAGCCAAAGTACAATAGTGACGAAGAAAAATAGGATCACAAGTACAAACAATCAGAAAGACACAAGTACAAGAAGAAAGGCAAGGATGGACAAAACAAACAAGGAAAGAATTTCTTTCAAAGGCAAAAGAAAAGCTACTATGTGGATAATGCAAGTAAGTACTCAAATGATGGTGATGCTAGTTTTTTAGACAATCATAGAGATGAAGTCCTATTTATGGTTAGAGAGAAAAGTACTCTAGTTATTCTCAAGTGATTTAGATGTGGTAAATTTAGACATCTTGATGATAATTGCACTAGGGATGGTTATAGTTTCAGTGATGATGGTTTTGAAGATGCACTTGAAAGACCATATGAGCATATTCTAATGACATTAGAAGATGAAGTAAGTGATCCTATAGAATACAAGCCAAAAGGAAGTAATTATAGGGAAAAAAGGTAAAAAAATAGAGGATCATTCAGCGGAGAATGGATATGATCTCAAGGGCGAACTTATCTATGCTCTTGACACAGTAAAGAAGGTAAGAAATCAACACTCTAAGCTTGAAAGTCAGTTTCAAGAATGTGATGAAGAAATATTATTGCTCATAGAGGACTTAGAAAATTCAAAGGCTAAGGCAAGTAAGTTCAAGGATAATTTAGAAGCAAAGATTTTGGAGTGTGAAAAGTTAACACAAGAAGTGGTACTACTAAAAGAATATTTAGAGGATTCCAAGAAAAAGTTGTAAAAATATGTGAACAGTGCAAAGAGTGTAGACAAAATAATAAATATACACATAGGAGCAACAAACAAGATAGGTCTTGGTTCCAAACAGGATCAAAATAAATGAGTATAAAAGTCTACTTCAAGTCTAGAAGAAGAAGAAGTTTCAGAATAAGATACTTCAGAAGATAACAGTGTTAATTGGAATGAGACATCATAGAATGAGTTTGACAACAAAGAGGTCAAAGATAGAAACAATGCACAAAGAAGATACATATGGAACAACAATAAAAAAAGGATACCAATGAGGTTTAGGTAAGGAAGCTTTAATGGAATATGGTTTTCATGTCACGGGTTTGGACACATGGCTTCATAGTTTAGGACTCACGAAATACGGGTGGAAAAGAACAAATTTTCCATGGGTATTGCTACTCATGCAATGAGTTTGGTCACAAGGCAATGAATTACAGGGATCATGGATGAGAACAAGAATAGGAATAGGACAGAAGTGATGACAAGAACAAGGATGATGACTTGATAAGAAACAGTGAGAAGATTCAGAAAACTCAGAAAGGAAGAGAGAAAGGTAAAGGTAAAGAACAGTGCTTTCGGGGAGTAGAAATACTCCCACCCTAGAATTAACCACCTCATGTGGAGGTGGGGGAGGGTCTAAGCTAAGGGGTTCATTCTTAGACCTGAGCCCCAAAGGTGACCCTTTGCCATTGATGACAAACGGGGAGAGATTTGTGTATATTGAGGAGATTTTTTGATATAGGGAGAGATTTGATATTTCAGAAAGCTTTGAGCCAGGGGGAACAAATTCCTAGGGGGATCAGAAAAGAAGGTCAGATTTTAGTAAAAGGATATGGGTTGTCATCAATGACAAATGGGGATATTTTTGGATATTTTGAGTCCCTAAGCTAAGAGTTGTCATTGATGTCAAAAGTATCTATGTAAGTAAGCACTATGTTTGTGTTTCTCAAAGAGCTTCAAGAGAAGCAAAGGTTTTTTATAAAAGGTTCAAGAAGGGATGCATGGCATTTGGTTCCCAAAGGAGCTTGAATGGAAGCTTTGCAAAAGTTTTTTATATAAAACCATGGATGGAAGATTTGAAATGGGTTTTTCTTAAAACCCAAGTTGGCTTTTCATTTCATCGAAAAAGGTGCCTTGGTGATGGATACATTTAATTTTAAAGGTTTTATTTAAAACCATGGATGGCAGATTTAAAATGGGTTTTTCTTAAAACCCAAGTTGGCTTTTCATTTCATCGAAAAAGGTGCCTCGGTGATAGAGATATTTAATTTTAAATATTTAGTTAAAATTTAAATTTATTTAAAATTTAAATTTTAATTTTAAAATTAAAATTAAAAGTTGATCCGCCGACGCCATGAAGGAAGTTTCAAAAAGGTCGATGTTTCCAAAGCAAATGGAAGGCATATAAATATGCCATTGAATTTTGTAATTCATTCATCCTTGCTCGTTGATATTTGCACTTGGTATTTGCGAAGAAAAAGAGCTTGCATTTTTCGTTTAAGTGACGCAATGAACATTAAAGGGAGATAGCGACCACTTCCCAAAATGCATTGTGCAACATGGCCTAGTGGTAGCTTGGATTGTGCAAAGGTGTTGGTGACAAGGAGGTTGTGTGTTCGATTCCCGCAAGCATAGTTTTTGTATTTGTTCTGTTGAGGCACCCAAGGTGCATACTTTTTGCTTTATGGAAGATTGTGAAGGATAAGAAGAGGGTGGTGCTTCTTTCTCACCAATGAGCTCGTAGCTCGTGTGGCAGCTTGGTCACGGCTAGGGAATTTATGTTGGGACAAGATGATGGTTGGATTCCTCTCGAGGCAGGTATTAATATTTTTATTAATCTTTTGTTTGGATTGCCTAAGATGGATTGATAACGGTTAAAGGTGCTTAATTAGTTGATTTGTTTATTAAGCTTAGGGAATAAGCTCATGGTGAGTTTTTGAGTTGTGAATTATTTTTAATTGTAATTTTTTAAATTGTTAGGAGTAATAAGGGTTTTTGATAAAGTTCTTTTTAGTGAAAATTATTTTGAGTTAAGGTTTTTATTTTAAAAAGAACTTTGGTGGATGTTAAAATAAAGTAGGAGTAATAAGGTGTTATTTGGATATTATTGTTGTGTTATTACTCAAGATATCTAACCCTTTTTAACAATTGAAAAAGAAAGTGTATTGAGTGTAACAAATTTAGTGGACAACTAATAAGACATCAAAAAGGTATGAGTAATGCTCTCCATTGATTTTATTTGGGTGGTTGATTTTGTAAATACCATTGGAGTGAAAAGCATTGATTGTGGTTTCCTTTTCAAAAGTGGTTGAGTTAATGCTTCAAGGTTTTCAGGATTGTGAGTTGTGATTAAACCTTATTTGACTAAGCATTGTTGTTTAGACCATTGGTTGAGTGAAGTACTTTGAGTTTATGCTTCAAGGTTTTTTGAATTGAGAGTTGTGATTAAAACCTTGTATTATTAGCATTGTTGTTGAAGCCAATGGGTTATGCAAAGAACTTGAACTTGAATTAGAAAATAACATGAGTATCATTTTTATGTAAGATTTGTTGTTGAGCATTGTTGGAAATATTTTGAGTTAGTTGATTCATGCTTACACTAGGGTTTGTGAGAAAGAGTTGTTTCTTTAAGTGATTTATTGAGTAGCGTTGATTGAGCTTAGTCAAGTGGTTGCATGAAGTGGTTGTTCAAGTTCCATGAAATAAACTATTCTATATTCAGATTGATTTAAGATTGAGATTTGGATTTGAGTATAGAACATATTGAGTCTTTAACAATTCTCTTTATGCTTCTATGATATTAAATTGAGATTTTGTTGGAGTGATTTGAGGTAAGTCTTTAAGAAGGCTTGTGGACTATTTTTATGTAAGATTTTGTGAAATATTTCTATGCATATTCGAGCAAGTCCTAGAGAGGACTTATTGAGTGGATTTTAGAAGGTTTTGAGTGAGCTTATTGAGCAAATTTGAGTAGGTTCTGAGTGAGCCTATTGAGTAGATTTGAGCAAGTTCTGAGTGAGCCTATTAATTAGATGTGATCAGTTTATGAGTGATCCTATCAAATATATTTAAGAAGGTTCTGAGTGAGCCTATTGAGTATATTTGAGGAAGTTCTGAGTGAACCTAGTGATAGAGATTTGGAGGTGATAGAGTATAGAGGATAGAGTCTCAGTGGATAGATATCCTATAGCCAGGACAATTGAAGACAGATCTGAATGAGGAGACTTCAAGTGGAGAGATATCCAGTAGTCAATGTAGCAGAGAGATAGAATCTTCTAGAAGATCATTAGTCATAGTAGAAGGGGAAAGAGTTATCCTATGGAAGAGATCCATGAACTTGATATTTAGGGGATCAACATCTCCTTTGGATAGAGGTTCATAAATATTGTAATTGGGAAGGATTCCCAAGATATTGATAGAGAAAGTCTTAGCAAAATATTTTCTTCATGGAGTAGCCCCCATTGGGTGAACCATGTAAATTGTTGTGCCACATTTTTGGATGGTGTTTTTTGTATTGCTTTGATTACTGCTATTGATACTGCTATCTATACACTGCATAATATTGAATTGAAAAGAAAAGTAAAAAGTGGTCTTATACTGTTCACGTCCCCTCTTAGTATAATCTTGTATTCTTCAATTGGTATTAGAGCAGGTTCCTTCTGAAGAGTTTTACAGCTTGAAGGAAAAGCGGTCTAAGAACACAATGGATCACAAGGATCAAAAGGATGGGTCCTTCAATAATGCAATACCAGTATTTAATGGAAGTGAATTCTTGTATTGGTGTATGCTAATGATATTTCACTTGATGGCACTTGGAAATGAAGTTTGGGATGCAGTGGAACTTGGATATGATTCTACAATCAATCCTCCTACAGATAAGGAATGTAAGATTCTAATGCATGCAAATTCAAGAGCTATGAATGCAATTATAAAAATATTGGGTAGATCATAATCTATGAAGGTTATGGATTGTAAAATAGTAAAGTATATGTGGGATCTACTGCATGACATATATGAGGGTGATAAAGGTGTCAGGAAAGCTAAGATTAGAAATATCAAAGGATAATTTGAGAACCTCAGAATGAGATATGATGAAAATATTTGTGATTATCTCAGTAATATTGATGAACTTGTACATGATATGAGAGGTATTGGAATGAAGGTTGATGATTCTGATGTTTGTGATAAGATCTTGAGAACTCTTCCAAAAAGGTATAGTGAAAAGGTTTATGCTATAGAAAAATCAATTGATAGTGATTCTTTGACAAGGAATTCTTTTCTTTGCATGCTTACTACTTTTGAGATAAGAACAAAAGATCCTATTTCTTCGAAAGAAGTTGCATTCAAAGTGGACAAAAATAAAAACGGTAAAAATATAGAATCAAGAAGTGAGTCATCTAGTGATGAAGAAGCTAACTATGGTGGAAGAGATAAAGTTTAAAAAATATTCATAGATGTAATATCTATTAAGTTCTTCAATTGTGGAAAGTATGGACACTATGCAACAGAGTGCAAAGATCCAAAGTACAATAGTGACAAAGAAAAATAGGATCACAAGTACAAACAATCAAAAAGACACAAGTACAAGAAGAAAGGCAAGGATGGACAAAACAAACAAGGAAAGAATTTCTTTCCAAGGCAAAAGAAAAGCTACTATGCGGATAATGCAAGTAAGTACTCAAATGATAGTGATGCTAGTTTTTCATACAATCATAGATATGAAGTCCTATTTATGGTTAGAGATAAAAGTACTCTAGTTATTCTCAAGTGTTTTAGATGTGGTAAATTCTTGAAGATAATTGCACTAGGGATGGTTATAGTTTTAGTGATGATGGTTTTGAAGATGCACTTGAAAGACTATATGAGAATATTCTAATGAAATTAGAAGATGAAGTAAGTGATCCTATAGAATACAAGCCAAAAGGAAGTAATTATAGGGAAAAAGGGTAAAATAATAGAGGATCATTCAATGGATAATGGATATGATCTCAAGGGAGAACTTATCTATGCTCTTGACACAGTAAAGAAGGTAATAAATCAACACTCTAAGCTTGAAAGTCAGTTTCAAGAATGTGATGAAGAAAGATTATTGCTCATAGAGGACTTAGAAAAGTCAAAGGCTAAGGCAAGTAAGTTCAAGGATAATTTAGAAGCAAATATTTTGGAGTGTGAAAAGTTAACACAAGAAGTGGTACTGCTAAAATAATATTTAGAGGATTCTAAGAAAAAGTTGTAAAAATATGTGAACAGTGCAAAGAGTGTAGAAAAAATAATAAATATACACATAGGAGCAACAAACAAGATAGGTCTTGGTTCCAAATGGGATCAAAATAAATGAGTATAAAAGTCTACTTCAAGTCTAGAAGAAGAAGGAGTTTCAGAATAAGATACTTCAGAGGATAACAGAGTTAATTGGAATGAGACATCAGAGGATGAGTTTGACAACAAAGAGGTCAAAGATAGAAACAATGCACAAAGAAGATACATATGGAACAACAATCAAAATAGGAGACCAATGAGGTTTAGGTAAGGAAGCTTTAATGGAAGATGGTTTTCATGTCACGGGTTTGGACACATGGCTTCATAGTTTAGGACTCACGAAAGACGGGTGGAAAAGAACAAATTTTCCATGGGTATTGCTACTCATGCAATGAGTTTGGTCACAAGGCAATGAATTGCAGGGTTCATGTTAGAAGAGGATATGCCTTCACTAGGAGATATCCTAAGACATTTGCACTTCCAAGGAATAATAGCATTAAGTGTTATAAGTGAAATAATGATGGTCACACAACAAGATGATGTAGAGAAAATATTCCAAAAGTAGGCATGAACAGAAACATGAACATGGATGAGAAAACGAACAAAAAAAAAAAAAGGATCATCGATGAGAACAAGAATAGGAATAGGACAGAAGTGATGACAAGAACAAGGATGATGACTTGATAAGAAACAGTGAGAAGATTCAGAAAACTCAGAAAGGAAGAGAGAAAGGTAAAGGTAAAGAACAGTGCTTACGGGGAGTAGAAATACTCCCACACCAGAATTAACCACCTCATGTGGAGGTGGGGGAGGGACTAAGCTAAGGGTTCATTCTTAGACCTGAGCCCCAAAGGTGACCCTTTGCCATTGATGACAAACGGGGAGAGATTTGTGTATATTGAGGAGAGTTTTTGATATAGGGAGAGATTTGATATTTCAGAAAGCTTTGAGCCAGGGGTAACAAAGTCCTAGGGGGATCAGAAAAGAAGGTCAAATTTTAGTAAAAGGATATGGGTTGTCATCAATGACAAAGGGGGAGATTATTGGATATTTTGAGTCCCTAAGCTAAGAGTTGTCATTGATGTCAAAAGTATCTATGTAAGTAAGCACTATGTTTGTGTTTCTCAAAGAGCTTCAAGAGAAGCAAAGGTTTTTTATAAAAGGTTCAAGAAGGGATGCATGGCATTTGGTTCCCAAAGGAGCTTCAAGGGAAGCTTTGAAAAAAAAATTATATAAAACCATGGATGGAAAATTTGAAATGGGTTTTTCTTAAAACCCAAGTTGGCTTTTCATTTCATCGAAAAAGGTGCCTTGGTGATGGATACATTTAATTTTAAATGTTTTGTTTAAAACCATGGATGGTAGATTTAAAATGGGTTTTTCTTAAAGCCCAAGTTGGCTTTTCATTTCATCGAAAAAGGTGCCCCGATAATAGAGATATTTAATTTTAAATATTTAGTTTAAATTTAAATTTATTTAAAATTTAAATTTAAATTTATTTAAAATTTAAATTTAAATTTATTTAAAATTTAAATTTAAATTTTAAAATTAAAATTAAAAGTTTATCCGCCGACGTCATGAAGGAAGTTTCAAAAAGGTCGATGTTTCCAAAGCAAAGGGAAGGCATATAAATATGCCATTGAATTTTTTAATTCATTCATCCTTGCTCGTTGATATTTGCACTTGGTATTTGCGAAGAAAAAGAGCTTGCATTTTTCGTTTAAGTGACGCAATGAACATTAAAGGGAGATAGCGACCACTTCCCAAAATGCATTGTGCAGCATGGCCTAGTGGTAGCTTGGATTATGCAAAGATGTTGGTGACAGGGAGGTTGTGTGTTCGATTCCCGCAAGCATAGTTTTTGTATTTGTTCTGTTGAGGCACCCAAGGTGCATACTTTTTACTTTATGGAAGATGGTGAAGGATAAGAAGATGGTGGTGCTTCTTTCTCACCAATGAGCTCGTAGCTCATGTGGCAGCTTGGTCGTGGCTAGGGCATTTATGTTGGGGCAAGATGATTGTTGGATTCCCCTCGACGCAGGTATTAATATTTTTATTAATATTTTGTTTGGATTGCCTAAGATGGATTGATAAGGGTTAAATGTGCTTAATTAGTTGATTTGTTTATTAAGCTTAGGGAATAAGCTCATGGTGAGTTTTTGAGTTGTGAATTATTTTTAATTGTAATTTTTTAAATTGTTAGGAGTAATAAGGGTTTTTGGTAAAGTTCTTTTTAGTGAAAATTATTTTGAGTTAAGGTTTTTATTTTAAAAAGAACTTTGGTGGATGTTAAAATAAAGTAGGATTAATAAGGTGTTATTTGGATATTATTGTTGTGTTATTACTCAAGATATCTAACCCTTTTTAACAATTGAAAAATAAAGTGTATTGAGTGTAACAAATTTAGTGGACAACTAATAAGACATCAAAAAGGTATGAGTAATGCTCTCCATTGATTTTATTTGGGTGGTTGATTTTTGAAATACCATTGGAGTGAAAAGCATTGATTGTGGTTTCCTTTTCAAAAGTGGTTGAGTTAATGCTTCAAGGTTTTCAGGATTGTGAGTTGTGATTAAACCTTATTTGACTAAGCATTGTTGTTTAGACCATTGGTTGAGTGAAGTACTTTGAGTTTATGCTTCAAGGTTTTTTGAATTGAGAGTTGTGATTAAAACCTTTTATTATTAGCATTGTTGTTGAAGCCAATGGGTTATGCAAAGAACTTGAACTTGAATTAGAAAAGAACATGAGTATCATTTTTATGTAAGATTTGTTGTTGAGCATTGTTGGAAATATTTTGAGTTAGTTGATTCATGCTTAGACTAGGGTTTGTGAGAAAGAGTTGTTTCTTTAAGTGATTGATTGAGTAGCATTGATTGAGCTTAGTCAAGTGGTTGCATGAAATGGTTGTTCAAGTTCCATGAAATAAACTATTCTATATTCATATTGATTTAAGATTGAGATTTGGATTTGAGTATAGAACATATTGAGTCTCTAAAAATTCTCTTTATGCTTCTATGATATTGAATTGAGATTTTGTTGGAGTGATTTGAGGTAAGTCTTTAAGAAGGCTTGTGGACTATTTTTATGTAATATTTTGTGAAATCTTGCTATGCATATTCGAGCAAGTCCTAGAGAGGACTTATTGAGTGGATTTTAGTAGGTTTTGAGTGAGCTTATTGAGCAAATTTGAGTAGGTTCTAAGTGAGCCTATTGAGTATATTTGAGCATGTTCTGAGTGAGCCTATTAAGTAGATGTGATCAGTTTATGAGTGATCCTATCAAATATATTTGAATAGGTTCTGAGTGAGCCTATTGAGTATATTTGAGGAGGTTCTAAGTGAACCTAGTGATAGAGCTTTGGAGGTGATAGAGTATAGAGGATAGAGTCTCAGTGGATAGAGATCCTATAGCCAGGACAATTGAAGACAGATCTGAATGAGGAGACTTCAAGTGGAGAGATATCCAGTAGTCAATGTAGCAGAGAGATAGAGTCTTCTAGAATATCATTAGTCATAGTAGAATGGGAAAGAGTTATCCTATGGAAGAGATCCACGAACTTGATATTTAGGGGATCAACATCTCCTTTGGATAGAGGTTCATAAATATTGTAATTGGGAAGGATTCCCAAGAGATTGATAGAGAAAGTTTTAGCAAAATATTTTCTTCATGGAGTAGCCTGCATTGGGTGAACCACGTAAATTATTGTGCCACTTTTTTGGATGGTGTTTTTTGTATTGCTTTGATTACTGCTATTGATACTGCTATCTATACACTACATAATATTGAATTGAAAAGAAAAGTAAAAAGTGGTCTTATACTGTTCACGTCCCCTCTTAGTATAATCTTGTATTCTTCAATTGGTATCAGAGCAGGTTCCTTCTGAAGAGTTTTACAGCTTGAAGGAAAAGCGGTCTAAGAACACAATGGATCACAAGGATCAAAAGGATGGGTCCTTCAATAATGCAATACCAGTATTTAATGGAAGTGAATTCTTGTATTGGTGTATGCTAATGATATTTCACCTGATGGCACTTGGAAATGAAGTTTGGGATGCAGTGGAACTTCGATATGATTCTACAATAAATCCTCCTACATATAAGGAAGGTAAGATTCTAATGCATGAAAATTCAAGATCTATGAATGCAATTATAAAAGGATTGGGTAGATCATAATCTATGAAGGTTATGGATTCTAAAATAGTAAAATATATGTGGGATCTACTGCATGACATATATGAGGGTGATAAATGTGTCAGGAAAGCTAAGATTTGAAATCTCAAAGGATAATTTGTGAAATTTAGAATGAGATATGATGAAAATATTTGTGATTATCTCAATAATATTGATTAACTTGTACATGATATGAGAGGTATTGGAATGAAGGTTGATGAATCTGATGTTTGTGATAAGATCTTGAAAAATCTTCCAAAAAGGTATAGTGAAAAGGTTTATGCTATAGAAAAATCAATTGATAGTGATTCTTTGAAAAGGAATTCTTTTCTTTGCATGCTTACGACTTTTGAGATAAGAACAAAAGATCCTATTTCTTCGAAATAAATTGCATTCAAAGTGGACAAAAATAAAAAGGGTAAAAATATAGAATCAAGAAGTGAGTCATCTAGTGATGAAGAAGCTAACTATGGTGGAAGAGATAAAGTTTACAAAATATTCATAGATGTAATATCTATTAAGTTCTTCAATTGTGGAAAGTATGGACACTATGCGACAGAGTGCAAAGAGCCAAAGTACAATAGTGACGAAGAAAAATAGGATCACAAATACAAACAATCAAAAAGACACAGGTACAAGAAGAAAGGCAAGGATGGACAAAACAAACAAGGAAAAAATTTCTTTCAAAGGCAAAAGAAAAGCTACTATGCGGATAATGCAAGTAAGTACTCAAATGATAGTGATGCTAGTTTTTCAGACAATCATAGAGATGAAGTCCTATTTATGGTTAGAGAGAAAAGTGCTCTAGTTATTCTCAAGTGTTTTAGATGTGGTAAATTTAGACATCTTGAAGATAGTTGCACTAGGGATGGTTATAGTTTTAGTGATGATGGTTTTGAAGATGCACTTGAAAGACCATATGATAATATTCTAATGAAATTAGAAGATGAAGTAAATGATCCTATAGAAGACAATCCAAAAGGAAGTAATTATAGTGAAAAAAGGTAAAAAAATAGAGGATCATTCAGTGGAGAATGGATATGATCTCAAAGGAGAACTTATCTATGCTCTTGACATAGTAAAGAAGGTAATAAATCAACACTCTAAGCTTGAAATTCAGTTTCAAGAATGTGATGAAAAAGATTATTGATCATAGAGGACTTAGAAAAGTCGAAGGCTAAGGCATGTAAGTTCAAGGATAAATTAGAAGCTAAGATTTTGGAGTGTAAAAAGTTAACACAAGAAGTGACACTACTAAAGGGAGATTTAGAGGATTCCAAGAAAAAGTTGTACAAATATGTGAACAATGCAAAGAGTGTACACAAAATAATCAAGATACAAAGAGGAACAACAAACAATACAAGTCTTGGTTCCAAATAGGCTCAAAAGAAATGAAAATAAAACTCTACTTCAAGTCTATAAGAAGAAGGAATTTTAGAATAAGATACTTCAAAAAATAACAGTGTTAGTTGGAATGAGACATCAGAGGATGAGTTGGAAAACAAAGAGGTCAAAGATAGAAACAATACACAAAGAAGATATAGATGGAGCAACAATCAAAATAGGAGACCAATGAGGTCTAGGAAAGGAAGCTTCAATGGAATATGCTTTTCATGTCACAGGTTTGGACACATGGCTTCATAGTGCAAGACTCATGAAAGATAGGTATATGGAAAAGAACAACTTTTCCATGGGTATTGCTACCCATGAAATGAGTTTGGTCACAAGGAAATGAATTGTAGGGTTCATGGTAGAAGAGGATATGACATCACTAGGAGATATCCTAAGACATTTGTACTTCCAAGTAATAATAACATTAAGTGTTATAAGTGAAATAATTATGGTCACACAACAAGATGGTGTAGGGAAAATATTCCATAAGTATGCATGAACAAGAACATGAACATGGATAAGAACAAGAACATGAACATAAAAAGGATCATGGATGAGAAAAAGAATAGGAATATGACAAAAGTGATGATAGGAACAAGTATGATGACTTGGTAAGAAACAGTGAGAGGATTCATAAAACTTAGAAAGGAAGAGATAAAGGTAAAGGTAAATAGCAGTGCTTTCGAGGAGTAGAAATACTCCCACCCAAAAATTAACCACCTCATGTGGAGGTGGGGGAAGGTCTAAGGTAAGAGGCTCATTCTTAGCCCCAAGCCCCAAAGGTGACCCTTTGCCATTGATGACAAAGGGGGAGATATTTGTGTATATTTAGGAGAGTTTTTTATATGGGGAGAGATTTGTTATTTGAGAAAGCTTTGAGCCAGGGGGAAAAAAGTCCTAGGGGGATCAGAAAAGAAGGTCAGATTTTAGTAAAAGGATATGGGTTGTCATCAATGACAAAGGGGGAGATTGTTGGATATTTTGAGTCCCTAAGCTAAGAGTTTTCGTTGATGTCAAAAGTATCTATGTAAGTAAGCACTATGTTTGTGTTTCTCAAAGAGCTTCAAGAGAAGCAAAGGTTTTTTATAAAAAGGTTCAAGAAGGGATGCATGGCATTTGGTTCCCAAAGGAGCTTCAAGGGAAGCTTTGCAAAAGATTTTTATTTAAAACCATGGATAGAATATTTGAAATGGGTTTTTCTTAAAAAAGATTTTGGCTTTTCGTTTCATTGAAAAAGGTGCCCTGGTGATGGAGAAATTTAATTTTAAATATTTTATTTAAAACCATGGATGGTAAATTTAAAATGGGTTTTTCTTAAAACCAATGTTGGCTTTTCGTTTAATTAAAAAATGTGCCCCGGTGATGGAGATATTTAATTTTAAATATTTAGTTTAAATTTTAATTTATTTAAAATTAAAATTTAAATTTTAAAATTAAAATTAAAATTTTATCCACCGACGTCATGAAGGAAGTTTCAAAAAGGTTGATGTTTCCAAAGCAAAGGGAAGACATATAAATATGCTATTGAATTTTTTAATTCATTCATTCTTGCTCGTTGATATTTGCCCTTGGTATTTACGAAGAAAAAGAGCTTGTGTTTTTCATTTAAGTGATGCATCGAACATTAAAGGGAGACAACGACCACTTCCAAAATTGCATTGGGCAGCGTGGCCTAGTGGTAGCTTGGATTGTGCAAAGGTGTTGGTGACAATGAGGTTGTGCGTTCGATTCCTGCAAGCATCATTTTTGGCTTTGTTCTATTTAGGTGCCCAAGGTGCATACTTTTTGCTTTATGGAAGAGGGTGAAGGATAAGAACCGGGTGTCTCTTCTTTTTCACCAATGAGCCCTTAGCTCATGCGACAACTTTGTCATGGCTAGGGTATTTGCATTGAGGCAAGAAAATAGTTTGATTCCCCTTGAGACAGGTATTAAGATTTTTATTAATATTTTGTATGGATTACCTAAGATGGAGTGATAAGGGGTAAAGGTGCTTCGTTAGTTTATTTTTTGATTAAACTTAGGGAATAAGGTCATGGTGGCTATTTGAGTTGTGAATTATTTTTAATTGTAATTTTTGAAATTGTTACAAGTAATAAGGGTTTTTGATAAAGTTCTTTTTAGTGAATGTGTAGGCACCAAAACCGCACCAATTTGATTATGTGACTATAAGCACTGACCGAATTGACATACATAGCCCCTACGGTAGACCCCAGAGGTTAAACAATGGTCCTAACCACTCTCACAACAATTTTGGAAGGTCAGAGGTCAATTTGGCACCTTTCAAGAACTCTGCTCCCTATTCGTTCCACCTTAGGATGATTACAAACTGGTATTCGTCCCACCTCAGGATGATTAGCAGCATTCGCTCCAAGGTGGGGTGAATAGCAGGTTTGACAGGCAAAAGGTGAAAACTTGAAAAATGGCAGCTCAGATCCACCACTCAACTCCACCTTCGATGCATGGGAGTGTGAGTGAGTATTTTTGAACTCAAAGAGGCAGTCATAGAGGCATTCATGGAGCCCTTGATCAAGGAAGAATCTTCACTCCCCTGACAAGGCATGATGGCCAAGTGGCGCCTTTGCATGCTCATTCACAAGAGACCCTCAGGTCTATAAAATGGTGAGTCTTATCATCCCAAAAAAATAATAGATCAGGAGCATTTGGAGCAATGGAGTGATGTCGAATTACATCCTCACCCCTCACTTGTGCTTCTTACATCCTTGATCTTTCTTTTGGAAGGGAGGTTATTGGGTGAACTTTGGAAGCGCAATCCAAACCCAAAACCCAAATATTTGGCCACAATTCACCACCCAATTTTTTGAAACAACCCCCTATGAGGTTT
The DNA here is from genome assembly GCA_028583015.1 of Wollemia nobilis. Classification (NCBI taxonomy): domain Eukaryota; kingdom Viridiplantae; phylum Streptophyta; class Pinopsida; order Araucariales; family Araucariaceae; genus Wollemia; species Wollemia nobilis. The sequence goes on along the minus strand of JAQPPZ010017209.1, from coordinate 8,474,955 downwards.
TGGACCCGTCCCAAGTGGATTGGTGCTGAAACCAAGCCCCAAACGGTGGGTGTCCTGCCCCCGGGCGCCCCCCGCACTGCTGCAGTCCTAATCGCCCCACCCTAGAGAGATTAGAAATATATAGTAGATTTCCTTATTGTTTCTTTTGAATTTTATTTTATGTATTTCATATATTCTGCCATTCAAATTTCATGCCATTCTGATGAGTTTTAACTATGTTTTCATTGCTTTTCGCTTTCACTAACATACAAGGAGCATTTTCATATATAGGGTGATCAGGGCTGAATCTGCAAAATCCAACCTTCTGGGTCATCTCAAAATGCCCCATTTTGCCTAACCCCAACTTTTTATGTGTTTTGGAGGCCTCTAGATGGGACATTTAGGAGGTTGCATTTTGAAATTTTATGATAGTCCTAATCGTCCCACCTTGGAGTGATTAGAAATCTACAGTAGATTTCTTGACTATTCCTTTTTTAGGGTGTTCATGATGGTGTTTACATGCTTATTTCCAAATTTCATCTTATTCTAACATGTTTTTATTACCATTTTAATTATTTCATGCATGCATTAACCAGAGGTCGTGGGGATTGCACGTTTCCCTCCATCCGTAGGTGCTACTAATCATTTGATGTTTCTCTAAACATAGGATCTCAACACCGAATGGGAATAAAGGAACTACAGATGCATTCATACAAGCGGTGGTGATGTTTGGCCCGCCCATTTCAAATTTGGGCACGCGGAAGATCCCGAAGGGAAGCATACCATCCGTGGTGCAACAAAGCTATATCTAACGCTCCTAGTACCTAAAAATGAAGGAGACGTAAAGAAAAATCAATAAAATAAAGGGCTGCACTTTACATTTGCTCTATATATTGTTTTAGTTTGTTTGTTTTCCCTTTTTTTATGCACTTTAGTCCTTTGTTCATTTGTAGGACTTAGCATTTTGCATGCTTTTGTTTGCATTGCACCCAGTACACCTATGGGCTTCTGTATCCTTGTGCTTTCAGTGGTGATCATGGTGGGACACTGTCCCTTGATTTTAGGATCAGATTTATGATCAAAATTATGTGTTTTTGCTTTCAGGTGTTAATATTTCAAACGCTATACTGCTGCTCGTGCCACCCTATGATGAATACAGACTGGAATTTGTGCCACCTTGGGATGAATAAGACATTCATCCCAACATTTGACAAATATAGATCTACTATTCATCCCACCCCAGGACGATTAACTCTCTGTGCAATTTTTGAGCAGAAACTCAGGGGCATCTGGTGTGGGTAGAGAAGAGGTAGGTTGTCTAAACACTCTCTGTAATTTTCTGTCTCTATTTCTATGATTTTTCTATTCTTTTGCTTGCATAGGAAATTTTACTACATGATTTATTTATTTTCACAAGTAAAAAGAACCCCACACACCATGATATAATATAAACATCAAGGCATTGTTCGTAAAATCCCAACACTTGATCATGACCAACGATGGATTTCATCACCACCTTGGATTGAATTTTGCATACATAACCCTGATCGCTACTATTGCTAGACATAAATCCTGATGAAATCTGACCAAGTGTAGCTGGGGTGATTCCTAGCACATGAGGATAAGTCTTCTATGGTAGGTGTCAAAAATAGAGCGATTCCCCTTTCGTACCGCCTATGTTCCACGTACTATTATGCTCTCGCGTACCAATAGTTTCCCTCACGTAAGGGCGGGTTTATTGAGAGGTTCTGTATAATTTCCTGGTAGTGGTATATTGAAGGGGCGACCATTTTTGGAGACATAAGAGCCCTCATATTGCATATACAACAAATTTTTCTTTACAAAGCTTTCAAACCTAAAATAAAAACACACTAAACCAGATCTAGGGCACACCTCTAATCTATAAATGAGATAATCACTTCTTTGTTTGTGTGGCTCCTTTTTGTTTAGTGTAGCATAAAAAATCATAAAAAAATAAAAATGTACACATATTTTAGAGAAACACCACCATGGTGTACACCCGTAGCCAAGCCCAATCACGGGCAAAAGCTACGAAAAGTGTACAAGGGGGCATAAGTCACCTCCGCTATAGCCCCAAGGACTTGGTCATACCACCTTGGCGGCCTGACCAACAAAATAGTCCACATCATACCATGACGGAATGGGACTATAGAGGCACCCCTTCGAGGGGCACTCCCATTCAACATAAACCCTTTCAAGAGGAGTCCATACACGTGGTACTCAACATAGACAGGAGGGCTCCCTTAGACACTCGTTATGAGTGACCACCATGCAATGAAGTGCTAGAATAGCATAGGGTCCATAAGGAAGGGCCACATGATTACATCATCCCTCCTCTACCCCTTATTACTGTCATAAACAATAGGCCAAATCCAGAGCACAAGGCTCTTTAGATAGGGCAAGCCAACTCTGCCCGACCCTTTCACATATACAAAAGGGAGCACAAGGAATACCACTACATTCCTCAAGAGCAATACATAGTGCAGGAACAACACGCTTCTACACTTGCTATTTATCAGGATCACCCACTGATTCCAGAGCCTCAGGTGAATGTTACTGACCTCTATAGAGGAAAGTGACCTATACAGATCTTGGATCACCATGACTAAGATAGATGTATAGGGGAGGCATCTAGGCCTCCTAGACTCAAGACAGTGGAACAAATAAACTTGGCATTTTCCAAACATGCCACCTATCGAGCCTAAATCATGTAGCTTGAGCAAGACCAACAATAGTTAGAGCACCTGTATCACCTTAGCAAAGAGCGCATTCAATGTCAGACAAATGAGTTGCTCCAGAACACTGTAACTGAGAGGGCCCCAACCCATCGCATGCATAGGATAGATTTGTATGAGAGGCACAACCCCTTGGTGCGAGATAGGTCTCCATGACCTTATCAAATGCTGACTCCAAGACCTCCTAGACCTGAGTGGGAGACCACCCCTAGAGCCAATTATGGGCACCCTCTGTGGGTACCCACCCATGTTTATAGTTCACGTCCAAGAACTCCTCAAGAAGCCTATGAGGAATTTTAGCAAGAAGAAGAGCGGGCTGAAACACCCTACCAAGGCAGGGGGGTGCTACCCGACTACCCCTCCATAGGCCTCAAGTTCCCCATAATTTGCAATGGGAAAAAACCAAGGAGGAAGAGATCAAATCTTTTGATGCATACAAAGTGCTACTAGAGAGCTTAGAGTCTATGGAGACCAAGACTTATGGGCCCCAAAAGCCCACTTTATGCCAGCTCCATAGTCACCCTATGCATCCTTTAGTGCCTACACCCCCATACCCTAAACACTTTAAAATTCCTCAATAGGCAATATTTAGAGGGGATGAGGATTCCCAAGAGCACGTGACAAGATTCCTGAGCCAATGCTTTGGCATTTAGGACAACGATGCTTTGCTTCTATGAACATTTATAACCACGTTCGTAGGCCCTACCTTAGATTGGTTTACCCAGTTTTCAAAGCATAGCATCAGCAACCTGGACCAGGTAGTGGACACGTTCCTCAAATGTTTCACCTTCAATACCAAGAATAAGGAATCATTAAGTGACCTAGATAGCCTCAGGCAGTATGAGGAGGAGACCATGGCGGCCTATGGAAATTAGTGGAGAAAATTGCTTTCAAAGCTTCCTTACCTCCCTCCCATGGCCGATCTGACCCAAATGTTCTCAAAAATTTGCCTAAGATCGATCTTCATGCTATTGTAGCTGCAACAATATGCCACTCTTGAGGAAGCCGTGGCGCAAGCTAGAATCATAGAGGAGATCAAGATACAGGATGGTGAGATTTCCAAGAGATGCAAGAAAGAGTGGTCCAAAAATGCCAAAATTGGGTCAACGCAACAAAAACTTGTCGCGGTCAATTAGGTTGCTATAAAAATACCTAAGCCTACACAAGCAACACAACCACCAAAGTCTAATTACTAAGAAGTTCCTCTTGACACCTATGAAAAGGAAAATCATAGGCAAGAGAAAAATCAACAGTGTCACCCTAGGCCACAATTCACACCCTTCACAGAGTCTAAAGACTCCTTGTTTGACCGCTTGTTCATGGTAAACCTGATAAACCTACCAAAAATTTGACCCGTAGACCCCAACGCACCAAAAACCAAGGGCTATAGGGAAGACTTGTACTGTAGATTTCATCGGCATAAAGGACATGACCTTTACGTGTGTTGGAAGTTCAAAATCTTAGTGCAAGACCTAATAGACAACAAGACGCTAGCGGTGGATAATCCCGTAGCACCAAACAACCAACAGATGGAGGTCTTCAAAGACCCCCTGCTTTCCCATGATGCATAGTTAAAGACCCTTCAAGTCAATGAGGTGACATAGAACTACCCCATGTAGGGGTATGTAGGGATGATAAGCATAGTGACTAGGAACAAGAGGTACCCAAGCGTAGCTGCCCCCACGGTAGCTACAAGAGAGGTTCCATCAATGTCACAACCTCAACAACACCCTACACAACCTCCCTCGCCTAGACCAGTGGCCATGATTTAGACTAAACTTACCCAAATTTTAAGGACCACGTCGGCTAGGCTCTCCATCTATGAGCTCATCCAACAATCACCGCCCCATCGGGAGGCTCTAATGGAGATATTAAAAGCCATCGAGCTGTAGCCCCATGAAGCAAACTCTTTCAACAACTTTGTGGGACATGTAAAATGATGTACAGAACCAGTCATCACCTTTAGAGAAGACGAACTAAAATTGGTGATTGGTGATATGGCGGATCCACCCCTGCATGTCATTGCATGGGTCAACGGGATTCCATTTAAGAGGGTGTTAGTGGACACTGGCTCGTCCAGTAATATAATCACAACAACAGCATTGAAACACCTCAAGTTGCCAGCATCTCACATTGTGGCCTCCACCTATACCCTTTGAGCATTCAATGACGCGATATGCTCGATGGTTGGCACAATTTTCCTGCCCATCCAAGTGGGACAAAAGACTATTCCTACATTGTGCCACATCCTGGAAGGTGAGATGGCCTACAATATTTTATTGGGCCAGCCTTGGATCAGGGACATGAAGTGTGTCCCTTCGATAGCCCATCAATGCCTAAAGTACACATACGAAGGGCAATTGCATGTGGTCCTAATAGACTTAGAGCCCTTCAAGTATTGCAATGTGATGCAACTGATGCCACAATCGACCCTTCCATTGACACATTTGGAATTTTAGTTGAATCCATCCAAACAGGGTCTAATTCTACATACATCCCCATTGTTAAGTACCTCAAATCCCCAGTCGGGTCCATCTTCATCATCTGGTCCTTCACCAACGATGCCACCTATGGTGGCCACATCGAAGGACAATGGGAAGAAACCCCTAGAAGAGGCACCACCATCAGTCTCAACCATCTCTATCAAAGAGGTGCCTAGCCGAATGGAAGTCGAGGCGCCTAGTTCACCCAACATGGAGTGGACTCAGGAAGAACTCCCATTCCCTCCCCCTCAACCACCAACGATCACCGTTGAGATGGCCAATATGGGCCTAGGGGAGTATCTAGTGTGGAACATTGTAGCAACACCCACGCTTGAGTCCATGCAGGACATGGGGAGACCTCGCCTCCCCATCGACACTATTTTCCCTTTGGGCTACCCACCAAACCAAAAAAATTTTGTATATGGGGGCCTCAAAAATGACATTGAACCTTACCTACAAGAGGAAGAGGACGAAGAGCCCTTTTCCGAGAATGTCAACTATCTATCCAACCTAAAATTCGCTTTGAAATATCTTGGCCAATGTAATTGGCATGGATATGGGTTAGGCAGATATGAACAAGGGGTGCGCGTTCTTTGTCAACCAAGATATCAGATGTCGTACGACAAATTAGGAGTAGGGTTCAACCACCCTTTTCCCCTTGACATCTTGGTAGAGAACATGCAAGGCCTAGGGATAGGCAACAAGGATGGGTTGGCACAAGACCCATATGCCAATCCTAACACAACGTACACATTGGGGGATTATCTCCCATTGTTAACAACCAACCTTGTTGACCTCAACAACCCTTTCCCTTCGATCGAGAAAGGAGAAAGTTCGAGGACTCACCTACAAGAGGGATATAGACAAGGTCAAGAAGGATCTTCAGAAGATGAGTCAGAGTATGAGGTAGCACCTTGGGACCCTTTCGAGTCCGATAGCAATCACTCGCAAGTGACACCCATAGATGATTATCAGGAGGACTTCATGGTGATGTTCCCCTTGAATGCTCCAATCGAGCAAATGCCACCTCAAGAGAATCAGGTCCTCCCATAGAGAGCGAAACAACCTCGATGGGACCAAATTAACTTGCTCGAGCAGAATGAGCCTCACATGCCGCAAACAGCTGTCGAAGCCAATGAAGGCCTATGGATATCTGATAGCGATTATGAAGATGAGACTGAGATGGCATATCTCAATCATATGCGGTAGTAGCAATACCCCATGGACATTGATGACATGTTTGAACAGACTAAACATGGGGCCAAGGCATAGGTGGCACCTGAACCAAGCATAGTTGGACCAACTATTGCACCCGCCACTTTAGGCATACAGAGAGCACCCTCCACCCAGAGACCTTATAGAGCCATCAGTGCCAAGGGCAGACCCTATCCTTTTATCCGCACATAGGGCCGATCCATTTGTGCCAATACCCACAGAGCCAGATCCGGAGCACAAAGATCACCAAGGATGTTTGAGTCACCACCCACATGGTAATGGAGACCAAATTCACTTCATCAACATGATCTCCATTGACTTAATCGCCCCCATCCACAATCCAGCCTGATCCAGCATGACCATTGTATCTAAACCTAGATGCCATAGACTGGGATCGTGCTAACTCGCCACCATCCCCATCAGAATACTGGCCTTGCGGTGAGATGCTTCATTTCACCCCAAGACCAACTCAGGATATCTTCCATGCTGAAGAGGAACCCGACGTTCCAAACATAGATCTAAATTCAGCAACTGATATCCACCTGATCCCAACTCCACACCAGTTGGAGGACGGGTCCCACATGTCAGTCGAAGAGATGACTGACGTAGACATCGGCTCTGATCCAATGAATCTACAAATCATCAAGCTGGGGGTAAGTCTATCCCCCGAAGAGCAAGCCGATTACATTACCCTTCTCAAATAGAAGAAGGAGGTTTTTGCATGGTCCTACAAAGACATGTCGGGGCTAGACCCATAGCTAGTCACGCATAATCTAACGCTTGATCCGACAGTCAAGCTAGTCAAGCAAAAACTACGTAAGATGCACCCAACAGTAGCCTTAATGGTCAAATATGAGCTACAAAAGTTGTTGGATGCACAGTTTGTCATCTGCGTGGATTACCCACCATGGCTGTCCAACATGGTACCCGTCAAGAAGCTCGACGGGAGGATTCGCATATGCACCGATTTTTGAGATCTAAACAAAGCGAGTCCCAAGGATGATTTCCCCTTGCCTAGCATCGACGCATTGGTAGATGCTACAACAGGCCATGAAATGCTTTCCCTCATGGATGGTTTCTTGGGATACAATCAGATTCATATCAATCCCGATGATCAACTCAAAATGGCGTTCACAATGCCTTGGGGGACATTTTGTTATAAGGTCATGCCCTTTGGCCTTAAAAATGTTGGCACCACCTACCAACGTGCTATGACATACATCTTCCATGATCACATGCATAAAACTTTGGAAGATTATATGGATGATTTGTTGGCCAAATCTCTTTTGCGCCAGGATCATCTCGATGACTTAAGCAAGATCCTCGATCGCCTCATCGAACACAAAGTCAGACTAAACCCCAAGAAGTGCGTATTTGGCGTCACATCTAGAAAACTCTTGGGTTTCATAGTCTCAAAATGAGGAATCGAGGTAGATCCAAACAAAGTCAAGGCAATCCTTGAGATGCTTCCCCCAACCACCATCAAGCAGCTCAGAAGCTTGCAGGGAAAGGTCACGTCAATCAAGCGCTTCATAGCACAATTATCTGACAAGTGCCGACCCATGAATAAATTATTACACAAGGGGGTAGCATTTCACTAGGATGATGAGTGCCAGTCAACCTTCGATGACATTAAACAATACTTGGCTTCACCACTAGTATTGGCACCACCTAGACCAGGAGTGTCATTCTACTTGTACATCTCAGCTACTAAGGTGGCATTGGGTGCCATGCTAGCCCAAAAAAATGAACTACACAAAGAGCAGGCTACTTACTATCTTAGCCACACCCTGGTCAGTTATGAACTTAACTATGCATACGTTGAGAAGCTATGCTTAGCAGTGGTATTTGCTACCAAAAAGCTATGCCACTACATGCTGAGCAATACGACGTATGTTGTGTCTAAGGAGAATCCATTGCGGTACATGATGAGTCGTACTTATCATAGTAGCCGCACGGCGAAATGGATCATGTTGTTGATGGAGTTTGACATCGAATTCATTGGACAAAAGTCCATCAAAGGTCAAGTCATCGCCGATCAACTAGCAGAGGCTCCTCTCGAAGATGATCAGCCTCTGACCGTAGAGCTACCCGATGATGGGGTCTTCCATGTCTCGGAATCTCCAGATTCTGATGAGCCTGAGTCACAGGCCGACATAACCCTATTCTTTGATGGTTCTAAATGTGAGCAAGGGGGTGGCATGGGAATTGTATTCTTCACACCACAAGGGGCTCCAATGCCTCTATCATTTAAACTTGATTTCCCATGCACCAATAACAATGCCGAATACGAAGCCTTGCTCATAGGTCTTCAGACAACAATCACCATGAACATCAAACACTTGAACATCTTTGGTGATTCGCTGTTAATTGTCAACCAAGTAAAAGGGGTATTCCAATGCAAATGCCCAGTTCTGTAGGCCTACAAAGCCCTTGTGGACAAATTCTTGGCAAATCTTGAATGGTACGACATCGAGGCACTCCCTCGATCATCGAATCATTTTGTGGACACTATGGCCTCCTTGGGGTCACTAATCCCGCAAGACCCTTCCGGTGAGATGACAACCATTCAAGTCAAAACATTATCGCAATCCATGATGGAGCGTGCAAGCTCTGACCTAACGCTAGGAATCCACCTGATCCAGATTGAACCATCTCAGGATAAGTTCTCTCGAATCCGTGATAGTCTGAATCATGCCAACTGGGGGTCCTTGTTCTCCCCAACCCCTCTCAATAGCAACACAATGCTATTTTTACAAATTCGTTCCCGCTCAGCTTTTGCTAGGGATGAACTTCAAGAGGGATTGGCAGTTCATACCATCGAGGTTTCTGATCAGCAGGATTGGTACACACCCATAAGAGACTACCTCAAGCTAGGTAACCTCCCACTTGGATTGACGCACGCCACGAAAAGATCATTCAAATAGAAAGCGACAAAACATGTCTTGCTAGGAGACATTTTGTACCGTCGGAGCTACGAAGGAATCCTCCTCCATTGCTTGGACCAGTAGGAGTCCGCTTGGGCGATCACCCAAGCGCACGATGGTACATGCGGTGGCCACTTCAGCGGTATGGCCATCGCAAAGCGCATTCTTTGCATGGGCTATTATTGGCCATCTTTAGAGCGAGATTGTTGCACGTATGTAAGGAAGTGCGTGAAATGTCAACACCATGCTAATTTGACACACGTACCTTCTCAGGCCTTGCAGCCGATCCAATCGGCTTGGCCATTTTTGTAGTGGGGCTTAGATCTAATCGAAAAGATCTCCCCTGCATCGTCAGGCCATCACACGTTTATCATAACGGCCATAGAGTACTTCACCAAGTGGGTGGAAGCAATTTCGCTTACCTCTACGACTGGACCCCGCATTGCGGAGTTTATTTTACATAACATCATATGTCATTTTGGTATTCCATCCAAGATCATCTCGGATAATGGGACGTCATTTAAAAACAAAGATGTGCGTGCTTTGACAACAAAGTACAAAATTCAGCACAGTTTTTCAACACCCTATTATCCGCAGGAAAATGGGCAAGCAGAGGCATCAAACAAAATGCTAGTTGCCATCCTTAAAAATATGGTCATAGATAGTCATAAGGATTGGCACATTCAAATCCCACTTGCTCTTTGGGCTTATCGCACTAGCATTCGAACGCCCATTGGGGCAACTCCATTTTTGCTGGTGTATGGCTCCGAGGCAGTCATGCCTCTCGAGTTGGAAATACCTTCCCTACGCATATCAATGCAAGAGTTCATCGATGATGACACTGCATGGCAGGCCTAATTAGACCAGCTTACGTTGCTCGACGAACGATGCATCAATGCTCTCGAGCATTTACGTATCTATCAAGAGCGACTTAAGAAAGCATACAACATGAAAGTTCACCTGAGGGACTTTCAGGTTGGTGACTTGGTCTTAAAAGAGAACCAACAAAATTCTAACTTGCCGCCCCATCTAAGGGATAAGTTCACGGAAAATTGGTTAGGTCCTTATGTCATCGACAGTAAAATAGGACCTGGAACATACCGGCTCGCCTCTCTTGAAGGAATCAAGGAACTAGAACCCTTGAACATCAGTCATTTGAGGCCATTCCACATTTAGAGAGCCATAGCCCACCCCAAAAGCTCCAAGGATTCCCACAATCGCTTGGTCAACCTAAAAATACCCCAAAGGTATCAATAATCCCTTTGGTCAAACAAAAAGCTCCAAGGATTCCCACAATCGCTTGGTCAACCTAAAATGCCCCAAAGGTATCAATAATCCCTTTGGTCAAACCAAAAAGCTCCAAGGATTCCCACAATCGCTTGGTCAACCTAAAATACCCCAAAGGTGCACATAATCCCTTTGGTCAAACCAAAAGCTCCAAGGATTCCCACAATCGCTTGGTCAACCTAAAATGCCCCAAAGGTATCCATAAAATCTTTGGTCAAACCAAAAGCTCCAAGGTTTCCCACAATCGCTTGGTCAAAAACAAATATTCAAAAACAAACAAAAACAAAAGATAATAAAAAATAACAAAAAAATTGCATCTCACTTCCATGCATACTCTTAAAAATCAAAACACAAAAATATAATAAACTACATTAGGCATCGCATCCATACATGGCATATTTGCTGGTCATACACGTCATAAGCACCATAGACTGTAATTGCTAGGCAATTCCATCATTTTCCACATTCAGTCCATTTTGTAAACACATCCATCCAGAATAACGCCATCCACATTTTTTATCATAGTCAGTTGTCTGCTAATGTCTTTAGGGTTTTTCGTCATTCAGTTGTCTTTAGATTTCTGGTCAAATGTTGTACGAAGTCAGACAGATTTTACAAAGGTAGAGTTTTACTTGGATCACACCTCGTTACGTAGCATCCCCACACAAGTTAAAACACATAAAAATTCCCAAGTTGTGTGAACGCAAGAGAAACCTACAAAGCAGTCTAGGGTACCATAGGTGAAAGGTTAGCCTGCTCATCCCCCTATGCGAATGGTTCGAGAATGCTGAGAATTGACAAAAGGACAAGCTCTTCCCCATCCAATTCCCCATAATAAATAGTGGTTTTCACCACTAACAAAAATCCCAAAACACCTTTGATCCCCAAAGTCGTAAGGATTCGTACTACACGCCCCTAACAAGGATGGGTAGTCATCCCCAAGGCCTAAAAGATCAATGCCATTACATAATCATATCCCCAATCACCTTTGGTCCCCAAAGTCATAAGGATTCATACTACATGCCCTTGACAAGGATGGGTAGTCATCCCCAAGGCCTAAAAGATCAATGCCATTACATAATAAGATCCCAAATCACCTTTGGTCCCCAAAGTCGTAAGGATTCATACTACACGTCCCTAAACAGGATGGGTAGTCATCCCCAAAGCCAAAAGGGATCAATTCCATTCACAAGCCAAAAACCTACGAGCTCAACTTTGAAACCTAAAATGCAAAATCAAAATAATAACAGTGGTTATCACCACTATTCAAACCCCTTGCTCAAAAAGAAAAACAAAAGAGAAAAATAAATAGTGATTTTCATCACTATGTATGAGAGCAAGTATCCCAACAAGTTGAGCAACCGAAAGACGCCTGAGCTTGAATCCCTAGAATTCTCAGCATTCGAAAAACCATCTAGGTGATCCTCATTACGGGTTTGGTGGACAGCCTACCTGGCAATGGCGGTATCCTAAATGCATGACGATATGTCTATCACATTAGCTTTGCATGTGAGCAGACCAATGTTTGCATGTGGATGAGCTAGCTTATGGTACCTTAGATTGTCCTATGGATTAATCTTACTAAATACAACAAAGGAGTTAGTGGAGCTAATTAGGTGATCCTCAGTACAGGTTTGGTGGACAGCCTACTCGGCACTGGTGGTATCCTGACAAATACCACATAAACAAATTCAATCGCACACACAGGGATGTGAAATAACTTGGTCAAACTCAAGTCTGATTCGTACCTTGTTCAAAAGTCTTGTAAGATAAATGTACAGTCTTGGCTAGTTAGTTAAAGCGTCCGAGTCTCAGAAAAACCTTAACTACATTCTAAAACAAATGTTGTACATGTCCATTCTTGCATCACCATCGAAAAATACAAAACAAAATAATATATATACACATGCAAAGTCATTCCACAAAGTCATCACATAGTACAGAAAGCCAGTAAATCTTGTACAGTCTATGGTGCCACCGACAAGTTATCAACAAATCATTCCATCCATTCCATATGCATACATCATATAATTAGAAACATCGCATTCATAATAACACATGCATACATCAACTAACTAAAATGTGCATAAAATAAACAATAAATCATGACAAGTGTATAACCAAAAAGAAATTCATGTATATATATCACCAAAATGCCCGTAGGCTACAATAAGTCGGTCCTCTGACCTCACAAAAACATCAAAAACTCAAAAACCCCAAGCCTAGGGAGTCGGCCACCATGATCACGCAGGATCGATGCGACTGGAACTACCCCCAGTGGTGTGGGTCCTATGGGACCTCTCAGGGCGGCTACTGCCAGCCCCCACATCACGCCCACTAGCACTGCCCTCACCCACCCACCTATGATGAGAGGAAGTAGACTACTCAGTCTCACTGTCTCTCGTTCGACGCAAAGATCCACCTCCAGTGAGCTCAGGTAACTGCCCATCGAGGCGGATAATCTCTGCCTCCAAATCCAACCGATGCCAGACCCAATCCACCTCCCATCGATGGTACGTAGCCAATGCATCATCACGCTATGCCAACTGAGTCCATAGGAGATCCCTCTCCCATGAAGCATCTGTGTCCCCATCCTGCCGGCGGTACATAGCCAATGCATTCTCCCTCTCTGCCAACTGAGTCCGTAGGAGATCCCTCTCCTACAGAACCTCCCCATGCTCCTCATCTCGTCTCCATAGTAGATCCTCCAATCATGCTATCTCAGCGTGATACCTAGCCCCCATGTCCCTTGGGACTGCCTAAGGCATGGGCATCTTCGAGATGGTGGGCTGCTCCGGCACCCACTACTCTGAACGTCCTATATATCCGACTACTCGAAACCCCTAGGTCATCCCCATTCAAGTCGTCAACCTCCACCATATCCGCATCATCGAGCGGAGCTCCCCAACCCTCCCCTGATGCCTCCACATCCTCACCACCTACTATTGCTGCATCTGCACCTCCTAGAGGCCCCTCACCCCGCCATCACCGCATCGTCCACCACTGGTCATACTCTGTAGTCACCCCGACATTGTCCACGTTAGGGACATCAATCACTACATCCGACTCCTCACCTAGTGGCTCAATGATCAGCCAGGCTAGAGTCCTCTCATCACCTCGATGTCGATAGATCAAAGGCTCACCAGGAAATCCTTGGTGCACCCCAAACTGTCGAGTCACTCGAATGTACGGGAAGTACTCCTGCTCGGTCCCATGCCACCCGATCAGCCACCTCCCCCTACGTGCCCACCGAAGCCACTCCCTAGCCTCAAGCCAGGCTGGACAGTCCTGGTATGGATGCCAGAACACCTCCCCTGGAGCAAGATGTGAGAAGGCATCGACATAGTGCCCTACGACACCTGCCCACCATCGACTCTACCCTTGCTCCTCTGACCTCCACCATAGAGTAGCATAACCAATCTCCCTATCCACCATCTCTGCTCGAGTGGTCCAAGGCAATCCCTATGGCCGCTCCACAACTATGTGCTGCCACCCCCAACACTGCAATAGGTAGCTGCATCCAATCCCCTTTCACCTCTAGCAGCGGACCTCATACAACTCATCATAAAGTTATGCCAGTAAGGTCTGACCCCACCTCATAATCAGTGGCATTGAGGTCGGACACTCCACAAGTCTAAACACCACCTCAAGCAGGTTCCAAGGGAACCTCGCACCTGAGGAGTCGGGAAGCAGCATGTTGGAGATGAGAGTCATGAGCAGTGCATGCCTCACCCCCAACACGCCCTTCTCCAGCCACCACCGCACCAAAATCCCACCAATCAGGCAGTCCCCCTCTGCCCTCTCCACCGCCTCATCCACCCCCATCTTCGCCGCATGCCCAAAGCACCGTGTCAGCACCGTCGTCCACTGATCATGAGGAGTAGTCCGAATGGGCAGCCCATCTATCAAAATCCATAGAATCCGATAAACGTCCTCCAGAGTCACTGTCATCTCCCCTGTTGGGAGATGAAAGGTGTTGGTGCGGGGATCCCACAAATTGATCAGGGCAATCAGATATGCCCGATCCCCCACCACAGGCTCTAACCGAGTCACCTGCTTGAGCCCAAGGGCATCAAGCCACTCCCAGTCCGCCATAGTCAGCGCCTCCCGTGCTTCAGAAAACACCGTCGGCTGACGGTACCGACTCTTCACCACCTGCAAAACAAAAAACACAAAAACATTAAAACATGACAACAAAAATAAACTGTACAAGCAACATTAACAAAATGTACAACAAAAACATTCTAAAATTCAAATAAAACTATACAGAACTAAAAAAAATATACAACAATGTATACAAACTGTACAACAAAAACATTAACAAAATGCACAATACAAACATTCAAAAAAATCAATAAACAATGCAAAATAAAACAAAAATTTTAACCTAGGGTTTTTAACTCTAGTTTAAACAAAAAAAAAACAAAATTTAAACCTAGGGTTTTTAACTCTAGTTTAAACAACAAAAAACAAAATTTTTAACCTAGGGTTTTTAACTCTAGTTTAAACAAAAAAAAAACAAAATTTAAACCTAGGGTTTTTAACTCTAGTTTAAACAAAAAAAACAAAATTTAAACCTAGGGTTTTAAACTCTAGTTTAAACAAAAAAAAAAACAAAATTTTAACCTAGGGTTTTTAACTCTAGTTTTAAACAAAAAAAAAAAAATTTAAATCTAGGGTTTTTAACTCTAGTCTAAACAAAAAACAAAATTTTAAACCTAGGGTTTTTAACTCTAGAAAAATTACAACAAAAATTTTAACCTAGGGTTTTTAACCTTAGTTTAAACTTAATACAAAAAAACAAAATAAAAACAATTTTTTAAACTAGGGTTTTGATCTTAGTTTAAACAATGCCACACAAAATACAAATACAAAACACTTAAACTAGGGTTTTAATCTTAGTTTAAACAGAAAAATGAAATACAAAATAAATAAATTACGGTTTTGAACTGTAAAATAAAAACAAACAAAATAAAGAGAAGGAGCACCTACCGGTCTTGCCTCGGCTCCGCCACTCGACGATCCGGTCCGTGAACTCATGGTATCCATGAAATCTCGACAGCGCTCCGCTACGCAGACTCGAACTCCTCCTCCTCACAACTCCAAATCGCCAGAAAAACAAAGTGCAAATGAGCCCAAAACCTAGTTTTGGCCCTTATATAGGCTTTTAGGCCTGTAATCATTCCACCCTGGGATGAGCACTCTAGTTAGTACTCGTCCCACCCTGGGACGATTACAAAACTGGTATTCGTCCCACCCTGGGATGATTACAGAGCAAGAAAATCAAAAACAACAAAAACTGCATCCAAAATGCACCAAAAACAACAATAAAATTGCCGAACAAAGGGACCTTTGCGATTGTGCTTAAAATCCTCATAAAACTGATGTTGGGGTCACAAATCCTCACTATCCTACTCCCTAAGAAGGCTACCATAGCTGGACCGCTCCATGGGAGGATGGATTTTCGAGAATTTCATCCCCAAAAGGCGTCACAAAAAGGGTCCAAACCCACCCAAAAATAGCAATAAAATTGCCGAACAAAGGTGCCTTTGTGCCTGACATTCTTGGCATACAAAATAGACGTCAGGGCCACAAATTATCAATATTCTACTCCCTAAGAAGGCTACCATAGCCGGACCGCTCCACGGGAGGATGAATTTTTGACAATTTTAGCCCCAAAATGCGTCACAAAAAGGGTTAAAACCCACCAAAAATAGGTCATATTGTTGGGAAACTGCATAAGCATTCAATAGAAAACAACTGAAGGCACCCTTACAAAAGTCATCTTGGGTCAAGCGACTCATCGCTTTTCTCATTTCGGTCATTCCCTCATCGATTCGTCGCTTGAGGGGGTAGTCACACTTAGTCACCAACCAACAAATACACACCCAATCAAGGAAATGGCATGCATTCAAAGAATCATTGACAAAGACAATCACGCTCCTGCTTGGGGCAGCAAACAAGCAATTATCACAAGCTGATCAAACACTTGGCATTCTAGAATCATGAACTCAAGGTTCCCATAGACAAAAGGTTGCGCCCTTTGCCTATTCATGATCGAACAATGTCCAAGATCAAGTAACACCTCACCGAAAAAGGTTAACACTTGAATTAAGCTCCTTAGCTCGTCAGAAGCAAGGATTCAAGAATGCATGCCCTTTCCATACTTGGGGCATCAAAATTTGGTTAGGTTACTAAGAAACCCTAATCATTAGTGCTTTGGTTATCTATTTTTGCTCAGCACTATGCCATGCACAGCGCATCCCAAAAAGGGGCATCTGTAGACACCAAAACAACACCAATCCGATTATGTGACGACAAGCACTGACCGAATTGACATACATAGCCCCTAGGGCAGCCCCCAAAGGTTAAAAAATGGTCCTAACCACTCCCACAGTAGTTTTGGAAGGTCAGAGGTCAATTTGGCACCTTTCAGGCACTCTGCTCCCTACTCGTTCCACCCTGGGACGATTACAAACTGGTATTCGTCCCACCCCGGGACGATTAGCAACATTCGCTCCAGGGTGGGGCGAATAGCAGGTTTGATGGGAAAAAGGTCAAACCTTGACAAATGGTAGCTCAGATCCGCCACTCAACTCCACCTTCAATGCATGGGAGTGCGAGTGAGCATTTTTGAGCTCAAAGAGGCAATCATAGAGGCAATCATGGAGCCCTTAATCAAGGAGGAATCTTCTCTCCCCTGACAAGGCATGATGGCCAAGTGGCGCCTCTGCATGCTCATTCACAAGAGACCCTCAGGTCTATAAAATGGTGAGTCTTCTCACCCCAAAAAAAGAATAGAGCAGGAGCATTTGGAGCAATGGAGTGCTGCCGAATTACATCCTCACCCCTCACTTGTGCTTCTTACATCCTTGATCTCTCTTTTGGAAGGGAGGTTATTGGGTGAACATTGGAAGCGCAATCCGGACCCAAAACCTGAATATTTGGCCACAATACCCCACCCAATTTTTTGACACAACCCCCTAGGAGGTTTTGGACCCATCCCAAGTGGATTGGTGCCGAAACCAAGCCCCAAACGATGGGCGTCCTGCCCCCGGGTGCCCCCCGCACTGCTACAGTCCTAATCGCCCCACCCCGGAGCGATTAGAAATTTGTAGTAGATTTCCTTACTATTTCTTTTGCATTTTATTTTATGTCTTTCATATATGCTGCCATTCAAATTTCATGCCATTCTGATGAGTTTTGACTGTGTTTTCATTGCTTTTCGCTTTCACTAACATACAGGGAGCATTTTTGGATACAGGGCGATCGAGGCCGAATCTACAAAATCCGACCTTCTGGGTCATCTCAAAATGCCCCATTTTGCCTAACCCCAACTTTGCAGGTGTTTTGGAGGCCTCTGGATGGGACATTTAGGAGGTTGCCTTTTGACATTTTATGACAGTCCTAATCGTCCCACCCCGGAGCGATTAGAAATCTACAATATATTTCTCGACTGTTCCTTTTGCAGTGTGTTCATGATGGTGTTTACATGCTTCTGTCCAAATTTCATCTTATTCTGACATGTTTTGATTACCATTTTAATTATTTCATGCATGCATTAACCGGAGGCCTTGGGGATTGCATATTTCCCTCCATCCGCAGGTGCTACTAATCGTTTGTTGTTTCTTTGAATGCAGGATCTCGACATCGGAGGGGAAGCAAGGAACTACAGATGCATTCATGCAAGCGGCGGTGACATTTGGCCCGCCCATTTCAAATGTGGGCACGCGGAAGATCCCGAAGGGAAGCGTACCATCCGTGGTGTAACAAAGCTATATCTAACGCTCCTAGCTCCTAAAAAGGAAGGAGACGTATTGTAACCTGGTCTCAAAGCAAAATTAATAAAAAGAAGGGCTGCACTTTACATTTGCTTTATATCTCATTTCAGTTCGTTTGTTTTCCCTTTTTTATGCACTTTAGTCCTTTGTTCATTTGTAGGACTTAGCGTTTCGCATGCTTTTGTTTGCATCGCACCCGGTACGCCTATGGGCTTCCGTATCCTCATGCTTTCATAAGGGTTTTCTTTTTTTTTTGACAATTTTGAAAAAAACTTGTATTAAGACATAGAACAATTACAATGTGGGAAGAGCCTCTTCCTAGCCGAAGTCCGAGAGGACACAGTCATACAATAGTAAAGGAAGAACTGCACCGGAGCCAATTTTCATGAACCAAAAACTAGCTTCCAAGGGGTCCCCCATCGTACTCTAATTTTTTGAATGTCATTAGCTCAAGGACCTTTCAATACCCTTTCTAATCATCTCATCCTCAATATCCATGTCACTGTGCAACTGAACTCCAACCTCCTTTTCCACACCCATCTTAGCCAGAAAGTTAGCCACTTTGTTCAAATCTCTACTCGCATAAACTGGGATCACGTCCTCCAATTCCTTCCATAATTCTTTAATTTGGGTAACAAGAGCCCTCAACCTCCAAGATTTCAGATCAAATTTCCTCATGTAGTCTAGAGCTCCAACCATTATTTGCGAGTCTGATTCAAGAATAATCCTGCAGTGGCCATGTTTCACTGCCCAAATAGAAGCAGAATTGATGGCAATGGCTTCAGATTCATTGTTAGTGGTTCTTCCTAAGCCTTGCAATTCCCAATAGAGCACAGTCCCAGCATGGTTTCGGCACACCACTCCAATTTTGGCTCTACCCGGATTGCCTTTTGCAGCTCCATCAGTATTGATTTTAATCCAACCTTTAGGGGGAGGTTTCCAAAAAATTTTGTCCTATCCCTCTTGCAGTTCAATGCGTTCTTCCATAGCTCCAATGTCAATTTGAGCTTCCTCCTCAGCATGAACAGCCATATTTTTGGTAACCTTGCTCCAAATGGTTTTCCAAACCCCGTCTAGAGCAGTAAAAGTTTCTCTAAAAATTTTGGCATTTCTTTCCAGCCATACTTGCCACCAGATAAAGCTTAAACTAAGCTCCTAGCCAATACGAAGAGCTTTAGATTTGAATCTACCTTTCTACCATTTTTCCTAGATATTCATCCGATTCAGGTCACCACTTACTTGAATTTTAAAGTATGCAAACCAACGTAGCCAAATCTGTGAGTGAAAGGGCAACCAAACAACAAATGGTCAGCAGTTTCCTCGCTCTTGTAGCAAAGTACACATTGAGAAGGGCCGATGATACCTTTTGATCTGAGATTATCAAAAGTGAGGATTCCATTGTGCATGCACTGCCAGGCAAAAAAGTTAACTTTTGGCCAACATTTAGAGTGCTAGATTTTCCTCCAGTCCTCAACCTAAAAAGTATGAGGGGGGGCTCTGGGAGAATGTTGTCATATCCATCCTTTACTGTATAGATGCCAAGACTCCCAAAGCCCCAAGCTAATTCATCCTCCATGTCTCCCCCTGTAAGAAATATTTCTATCAGAATTTTAGTCATGATGGGGGTCAAATCCGTAGGGATTGAAATGGGCCACTCATCCAACTTCTTGAACTGCTTAAACTTACACTCCCCCAGCTGAGTAGTTGTGAAATAACTTTCAATACGGATCCATCCCTTGGCTTCAATGGCTACTTTTATTGGCTATAATTATGGAAATTTAGCAATGATGGGTGGGAACTGATCCCAAGAATCTATCCAAAAACGAGCCTTCTCCCCTCTTCCCACTTTCCAAAATAAGCGATCTTTAACAACCTGAGACCCTAACTTGAGAGCCTACCAAACTAGGGACCCAGTACCATCCAAGGGGATGCGAGCTACATCATTTGGGTTGGCCTATCCCAGGTATTTTCTAGTTATTATTCTACTAAAAAGGGAGGTGGGTTGGGAGATCCATCTCCAGTATAGCTTTCCAGCCAAAGCTTTATTATTCAGCTTAGATTTTCTCAAACCCAGACCTCCTTTAACCTTGGGCTGGGTAACTTTGTCCCAGCCCACTAAGGCCCACTTTCTCTCTCCCTTTGCTCCTTCCCATAAAAACTTTCTAGCCATCCTGTCCAAATCTTGCCATATTGTAATCGGGGCAGCCAGGATAGAGAATTTGTAAATTGGCATGGCTTGAATGACTAACTGTAAGAACGTTAATCTGCCACCATAACTTAACCACTTGTGAGACCAGTGATTAATTTTTTCCTTGATACACTCCAGAAGATTCCTCCATGTGTCTAATTTCAGCTTCTTAAAATGCAAGGGGACCCCCAAGTAAACCACTGGGAGAGAAGTCCTTGTGAATCCCAATATTTCTAAAATTCTATTCTGAAGCCTTTGCTCTAGATTTAAAAAAACCACTTCGGATTTCTTGTCATTAATGACCTATTGAGTAGCCCTGAGATAGACATTAAGAGTATCCCTAATCATTCTAGCTTCCCTGAAGCTAGCCACTCCCACCAAACTAGTGTCATCAATAAACTGTAGGTGTGTTAAAACTTCGTCACCCACCCTGATACCCAATAATCTACCTTGTTGTCTTCTCCTCAAGAAAAGTCTGCCAAGACCTTCAGCCAAAATGAGAAAAATATAAGGAGAACATGGATCCCCCTGGCGCAGTCCCCGAGTAGCTCCAAATGGTTGTGAAGGAAGGCCCTTGATTAGCACAGAGTAAGTCGGGGTAGAGACACAGCTCATGACCCACTCTATCCAGTCTTGAGAGAAACCAAAGGCTGCCATCATTTTAGCCAGGAAACTCCATTCAACCCTGTCATAAGCCTTTGACATGTCCAGTTTTATGAAAATCCCTTTATTACTATAAGTGTGCATTGAATGGATTGCTTCCTGGGCCACAACCACCCCATCTAGAATCTATCATCCCTCAAAAAAACCCCCTTGCTCAGAGGAGACAATGTTGTGAAGAAGAGGTTTTAGGCACTCAGCCATTACCTTTGTGATTATTTTGTACAACACATTACATAAGGCAATAGGCCTATAATCTAAAATATGAACCCCCTCCTCCCCTTTTGGAATTAAGGTAATGAAAGTGTGGTTTATAGCTTTAAGCATTCTCTTATTTTCTCTGGACTCTTCTACAACAACCATTACATCTTCCTCTAAGTAGTCCCAGAAAGCCTAAAAAAACTCAATTGGGAAGCCGTCTGGACTTGGAGTTTTACCAGTGCTCATTCCAAAGACCATAGTTTTCAATTCATCTCTATCAATGGGTTTGAGGAGGGCCTGATTTTCATCCTCAGAAATAACAGTAGGTATGACAAAAAAAACTTCATTTTGGGCGTCTACATCTTGTACCACACTTTCCTTAAAAAGCTTAGAAAAATAATCCATAGCATGGGAATGCATACCTAGAAGTGTATCAAAGGAATGACCATTATCATCTTGAAGGGCCTCCATCTTGTTCATTTGTCTTCGAGCACAAGTAGTCCGATGAAAGAATTTTGTATTTCTATCCCCTTCTAATAACCAGGTGGTCCTTGCTCTCTGCTTCCAATAGGTCTCCTCCTGGTTGTCAATGTCCTCAACCACTATACGTAGGGCATCATCCTCAGCTTTGATCTGGTCTATAATTACTCCTTCTCTAAACTATTTTTGGACCTCATCCCATCTGGCCACCAATGGAGCTCTTTGGGCCTGGAAGTCTGTTTTATTAGCACGCCTCCAATACTTCAACTGAGTTTTGACATATTGTAGTTGTTTGTGGATTATGAACATTGCTCTCCCATAAGCTGGGCGGCCTTCTTCCCACCATTGTGGAATTTTCTCCCGAAGTTCTTTCTGAAGCCAAAAATTATCAAATCTGAAAGGTTTGTGATGCTGTCCCATCCTAGTCTTGCCTTCCAACAGAATGGGACAGTGATCTAAAATTGGGCCTTCTAAAATCTTAAAATTTATATTCCATTTTACAAACGCCTCCTCCGAAACCAGAAAATGATCTAGCTTAACCTTCCTGCTATGTGGCTCCCACCTTTTATTAGTCCAAGTGTAGTTAATGCCAGGACATTTAATGTCCACTAAGTGCAAAGCCTAGACTTGGGCAATCATGAAATGGTCCCTTAGGTCTAGAAATGGTGTTCCCCCTTCCTGATCTCTAGAATATAATTTAGCGTTAAAGTCCCCCGCTATAATCCAATCTAGATCTTCCCTTGAGGTTCACATGTTATGCACAACCTTCCACTGTCGCCTCTGACCATCTAGGTTTTGAGACCCATAAAATTTTGTGATTATAACATGTTCCGCAATGATATTATTCCTAAAAAGAGAAGTGAGAACACCCATCTAGGCAAGATGTTCTATTGCATACCATTCAAGAGATTTCCACAGAGTAACAATCCCCCTTGAGGCACCTTGGGCAGCCACATCCATATGACTAGCACCCCTCCAAATTCTGTTGATTGTTTTGGACATAACATCTAATGACATCTTAGTCTCCTGTAAAAGTAAAAAATCAGTATTACTATTCTCTAAAAGTCTTCGAACAACAGATTGATGGGTTCTACTATTTAAACCACTCACATTCCATGATTGTATAATCATTGGTTACCCTGGGAGCAATATGAGTCTATTGGCCTCACCGATCCTCCCATGATCAGTTTGTCTCCTTGGATTTCTAGCAACTCCTTATTGGATCTTCTACCTACTCTCTGAGAATTGCTATTTTTTGATCTTTTTTCTACCTGGGTAATCTCCAAAGTTGACCTTTCCTTGTTCTTCTCTGCTATTCCCATGCTGAAATCCTGAGATACTGTCTGCTCCTGGTTATGCACTACTAAAGCCCCTGAACACACTGGCTGTGATACCTCACAGAGTTCAACTACCTGCTATATTACGGGAGGAGATGAGAGGGGGAGTTGCATGGGAATATTAGAATTTTCCTTATTACCCTCCATGCCCTCCATAAATTGTTCCTCTTCGTCAAAAAGTGACTTAAATATCTCATACCTATTGGCAGGTCTGATATGGGATTGCTCCTTTCCCTCTTTTTTCTTTGTCCCTCTTTTTCTTCTGGGCTGTTCAAAACCCTCTCTCTGAGCTTCTTGGCCCTGAACGGTGCTATTAGGATCTTTAATAAGTATTACCTTATCCTCTTTAGGCAGGTTTGGCATTTCTAAAGGGGCCTCCATTTTAGCATTCATATTATTAGGGCAAAAATGGGCCAAATGTCCATGTTTGTGACAAACCCTACATCTAAAGGGTAGGGCCTCATAGTCCAGTTGTTGAATCCAAGAGAGTCCTGCCAATTCAATTTCCATATCTACTGACAAAGGCTGGCTGAGATCCATCTCCACACATATTCTTGCATACACCACCATGCTCCCTTAAATTGTGTCTCTGGAAACACCCAGATGTCTTCCAATAGAATTGCCAATCCCTGCCAACACCTGCTCACTCTAGAATTACATTGGAAGAGCATATAGTTGGATCCATACTGGGATAGCAATAGGTTCAACTCGGGGATCGAATCCCACTCTCCATGGTTGAACAAATAGCCCTGTCGAGCCATGATTTTTCTTCTTTGACTCAAAAGCCCTATTTCTATCGGCCAAAGATGAAAAGCTAACAATAAAATATCCATTGCTAATAAACCACAATGAATACTCACCGTGAGGCTCCTAGTTTTGGCGGATCCAAGAGTGCAAAAAATTTAGGGAAGGACATATACCCATGAACTTGCAGATTAAATCGTGATTAGCTCTGTAAATGATTGATTCTTCAACCATACTTGGCTCGATGACAATTTTTGGCCTAGTTTTGACCTGCGGCAAATATCCATTCACATGATGTGTTGTCGACCTATTCCCAGCAGCCATGAAGAGCATTTTATATGCCATTTTTTGAGATTTGTCGATATTTGGAGGATATTTTCCTCTAAACAAATCTGTGTATGAGCTGCTACTCCCTAGAAAAGGAGCCAAAGTCCCCATTGGACCCTCTTGGGGCACCAATCTAGCCTTCAGATCCACCGTACCCCGAAAGCACTTCTGCAATCCAGATGATGCCCTAGATTTTTCCTGATCACAATTTTTTTTTTTTTTTTTTTTTTTTTTTTTTTTCTTGCATTGATTATGTTCAGAAGGGTTTTCTTTTAAAAAGAAATTTGGTGGATGTTAAAATAAAGTAGGAGTAATAAGGTGTTATTTGGATATTATTGTTGTGTTATTACTCAAGATATCTAACCCTTGTTAAGAATTTAAAAATAAAGTGTATTGAGTGTGACAAATTTAGTGGACAACTCATAAGGCATCAAAAATTTATGAGTAATACTCTCCATTGATTTTATTTGGGTGGTTGATTTTTGAAATACCATTGGAGTGAAAAGGATTGATTGTGGTTTCCTTTTTGAAAGTGGTTGAGTTAATGCTTCAAGGTTTTATGTATTTTGAGTTGTGATTAAACCTTGTTTGATAAGCATTGTTGTTTAGACCATTGGTTGAGTGAAGTACTTTAAGTTTATGCTTCAAGGTTTTCTAAATTGTGAGTTGTGATTAAAACCTTGTCTTATTAGCATTGTTGTTGAAGCCAATGGGTGATGCAAAGAACTTGAACTTGAGTTAGAAAAGAACATGAGTATCATTTTTATGTAAGATTTGTTGTTGAGCGTTATTGGAAACATTTTGAGTTAGTTGATTCATGCTTGGACTAGGGTTTGTGAGAAAGAGTTGTTTCTTGAAGTGATTGGTTGAGTAGAGTTGATTGAGCTTAGTCAAGTGGTTGCATGAAGTGGTTTTTCAAATTCCACGAAAAAAAATATTCTATATTCATATTGATTTAAGATTGAAATTGGGATTTGAGTATAGAACATATTGAGTCTCTAACAATTCTCTTTATGCTTCTATGAGATTGAGTTGAGATTTTGTTGAGTTGATTTGAGGTAAGCCTTTGAGAAGGATTGTGGACTGTTTTTGTGTAAGATTTTGTGAAAGCTTGGTATGCACATTTGAGCAAGTCCTAGAGAGGACTTATTGAGTAGATTTGAGCAAGTCCTGAGTGAGCCTATTGAGCAGATTTGAGTAGGTCCTAGAGAGGACTTATTGAGCAGATTTGAGTAGGTTCTGAGTGAGCCTATTGAGCAGATTTGAGTAGGTTTTGAGTGAGCCTATTGAGCAGATTTGAGCAGGTTCTATGTGAGCCTATTAAGTAGATTTGAGGAGGTTCTGAGTGAACCTAGTGATAGAGCTTTGGAGGTGACAGAGTACAGAGGGCAGAGTCTCAGTGGATAGGGATCCTATAGCCAAGACAATTGAAGATAGATCTAAGTGAGGAGACTTCAAGTGGAGAGATATTCACTATTCAGTGTAGCAGAGAGAGAGTCTTTTAGAATATCACTAGCCATAGCAGAATGGGAAAAAATTCTAATGTGGAAGAGATCCACGAACTTGAGATTTAGGGGATCAACATCTCCTTTGGATAGAGGTCCATAAACATTGTAATTGGGAAGGATTCCCAAGAGATTGATTGAAAAAGTTTTAGCAAAATATTTTCTTCGTGGAGTATCCCGCATTGGGTGAACAACATAAATTGTTGTGCCACTTTTGTGGATGGTGTTTTTTGTATTTCTTTTATTACTTCTATTGATACTACTATATATACACTGCATAATATTAAATTGAAAAGAAAAAGTAAAAAGTGGTCTTATATTGTTCACCCCCCCTCTCAGTATAAGCTTGTGTTCTTCAATTGGTATTAGAGGGGGTTCCTTATGAATAGTTTGATAGCTTTAAGGAAAAGCGGTCTAAGAACACAATGGATCACAAGGATCAAAATGATGGGTCCTTCAATAATGCAGTACCAGTATTTGATGGAAGTGACTTCTTGTATTGGTGTATGTTGATGAGATTTCACCTTATGGCACTTGGAAATGAAGTTTGGGATGCAGTGGAACTTGGATATGATTCTATAGTCAATCCTCCTACAGATAAGGAAGGTAAGCTTCTAATGCATGCAAATTCAAGAGCTATAAATACAATTATAAAAGGATTTGGTAGATCAGAATCTATGAAGGTTATGGATTGTAAAACAACAAAAGATATATGGGATCTACTACATGATATATATGAGGGTGATAAAGGTGTCAGGAAAGATAAGATCAAAAATCTCAAAGGAGAATTTGAGAACTTAAGAATGAGATATGGTGAAAATATTCGTGATTATCTTAGTAATATTGATGGACTTGTACATGAGATGAGAGGTCTTGGAATGAAGGTTGATGAATCTGATGCTTGTGATAAGATCTTGAGAACTCTTCCAAAATTGTATAGTGAAAATGTTTCTGCTATAGAAAAATCAAATGATAGTGATTTTTTGACAAGGAATTCTTTTCTTGGCATGCTTACTACTTTTGAGATAAGAACAAAAGATCCTATTCCTCCGAAAGAAGCTACATTCAAAGTGGACAAAAATAAAAAATGGTAAAAACATAGAATCAAGCAGTGAGTCATCTAGTCATGAAGAAGCTAAATATGGTGGAAGATATAAAGGTTCTAAATATTCATAGACGTAAGATCTATTAAGTGCTTCAATTGTGGAAAGTATGGATATGTGAAAGAGTGCAAAGAGCCAAAGTACAACAGTGATAAAGAAAAATAGGATCATAAGTACAAAGAATCAAAAAGACACATGTACAAGAATAAAGGCAAGTATGGATAAAATAGACAAGGAAATAAGTTTTTCAAAGGAAAAAGAAAAGCTACTATGTGGATAATGCAAGTAAGTACTCAAATGATAGTGATGCTAGTTTTTCAAACAATGATAGAGATGAAGTCCTATTTATGGTTAGAGAGAAAAGGACTCTAGTTATTCTCAAGTGTTTTAGATGTGGTAAATTTGGACATCTTGAAAATAATTACACTAGGGATGGCTATAGTTTCATTGATGATGGTTTTGAAGATGCACTTGAAAGACCAGATGAGAATATTCTAATGGCATTAGAAGATGAAGTAAGTGATCCTATAGAAGACAAGCCAAAAGTGAAGTAATTATAAGGACAAAGGTAAACAAATAGAGGATTATTCAGTGGAGAATGGATATGATCTCAAGGAAGAACTTATCTATGCTCTTGAAATAGTAAATAAGGTAAGAAAACAACACTCTAAGCTTGAAATTCAGTTTCAATAATGTGATGAAGAAATATTATTGCTCATAGAGGACTTAGAAAAGTCAAAGGCTAAGGCAAGTAAGTTCAAGGATAAGTTAGAAGCAAATATTTTGGAGTGTGAAAAGTTAACACAAGAAGTGGCACTACTAAAGGAAGATTTAGAGGATTTCAAGAAAAAAGATGTACAAATATGTGAACAGTGCAAAGAGTGTAGACAAAATAATCAAGATACATAGAGGAGCAACAAACAAGACAGGTCTTGGTTCCAAACATGCTCAAAAGAAATGAGAAGAAAATTCTACTTCAAGTCTAGAAGAAGAAGGAATTTCAAAATAAGATACTTCAGAAAATAACAATGTTAGTTGGAATGAGACATCTGAGGATGAGTTGGACAACAAAGAGGAAAAAGATAAAAATAATGCATAAAGAAGATACAGATGGAACAACAATTAAAATAGGAGACCAATGAGGTCTAGGCAAGGAAGGTTCAATGGGAGATGCTTCTCATGTCATAGGTTTGGACACATGGCTTCACAGTGCATGACTCATGAAAGACAGTTATATGGAAAAGGACAACTTTTCCATGGGTATTGCTACTCATGTAATGATTTTGGTCACAAGGCAATGAATTGCAGGGTTCATGGTAGAAGAGGATATGACTTCACTAGGAGATATCCTAAGACATTTGCACTTCCAAGGAATAATAACATTAAGTGTTATAAGTGAAATAATGATGGTTACACAACAAGATGGTGTAGAGCAAATATTCCAGAAGTAGGCATGAACAGGAATAGGAACATGGATGAGAACAAGAATATGAACAGAAAAATGATCATGGATGAAAACAAGAATAGGAACAGGACAAAAGTGATGATAGGAAGGAGTATTATGACTTGGTAAGAAACAGTGAGAGGATTCAGAAAACTCAAAAAGTAAGAGACAAAGGTAAAGGTAAAGAGCAGTGCTTTCAGGGAGTAGAAATACTCCCACCCAAAAATTAACCACCTCATGTGGAGGTGGGGGAGGGGCTAAGCTAAGAGGCTCATTCTTATCCCCAAGCCCCAAAGGTGACCCTTTTCCATTTATGACAAAGGGGGAGAGATTTGTGTATATTGAGGAGATTTTTTTATATGGGGAGAGATCTGTTATTTGAGAAAGCTTTGAGCCAGGGGGAACAAAGTCCTAGGGGGATCAGAAAAGAAGGTCAGATTTTAGTAAAAGGATATGGTTTGCCATAAATGACAAATGGGGATATTGTTGGATATTTTGAGTCCCTAAGCTAAGATTTTTCATTGATGTCAAAAGGATCTATGTAAGTAAGCACTATGTTTTTGTTTCTCAAAGAGCTTCATGAGAAGCAAAGGTTTTTTATAAAAGGTTCAAGAAGGGATGAATGGCATTTGGTTCCAAAAGGAGCTTCAAGGGAAGATTTGCAAAAGGTTTTTATTTAAAACCATGGATGGAAGATTTGAAATGGGTTTTTCTTAAAACCCAAATTGGCTTTTTGTTTCATCGAAAAAGGTGCCCCGGTGATGGAGAAATTTAATTTTAAAGGTTTTATTTAAAACCATGGATGGAAGATTTGAAATGGGTTTTTCTTAAAACCCATGTTGGCTTATTGTTTCATCGAAAAAGGTTCCCCGGTGATGGAGATATTTAATTTTAAAGATTTAGTTTAAATTTTAATTTATTTAAAATTAAAATTTAAATTTTAAAATTTAAATTTAAATTTTATCCGCCGATGTCATGAAGGAAGTTTCAAAAATGTCAATGTTTCCAAAGCAAAAGGAAGGCATATAAATATGCCATTGAATTTTTTAATTCATTCATCCTTGCTCGTTGATAGTTGCGCTTGGTATTTACAAAGAAAAAGAGCTCATGTTTTTCATGTAAGTAACGCAATGAACATTAAAGAGAGATAGCAACCACTTACCAAAATGCATTGGGTAGCATGGCCTAGTGGAAGCTTGGTTTGTGCAAAGGTGTTGGTGACAAGGAGGTTGTGCGTTCGATTCCATCAAGCATCATTTTTTACTTTGTTCTGTTGAGCCACCCAAGGCGCATACTTTTTTCTTTACGGAAGATGGTGAAGGATAAGAAGCGGGTGGCACTTATTTTTCACAAATGAGCCCGTAGCTTGTGTGCCAGCTTGGCCGTGGCTAGGGCATTTGCATTGGGCCAAGACGATGGTTCGATTCCCCTCGAAGTAGGTATTAAGGTTTTTATTAATATTTTGTATGGATTGCCTAAGATGGAGTGATAAGGGGTAAAGGTGCTTTTTTAGTTGATTTTTTGATTAAGGTCATGGTGGGGTTTGAGTTGTGAATTATTTTTAATTGTAATTTTTGAAATTGTTACGAGTAATAAAGATTTTTGATAAAGTTCTTTTTAGTGAAAGTTATTTTGAGTAAGGGTTTTATTTTAAAAATAACTTTTGTGGATGTTAAAATAAAGTAGGTATAATAAGGTGTTATTTGGATATTATTGTTGTGTTATTACTCAAGATATATAACCCTTGTTAATAATTGAAAAATAAAGTGTATTGAGTGTGACAGATTTAGTGGACAACTCATAAGGCATCAAAAAGGTATGAGTAATATCCTCCATTGATTTTATTTGGGTGGTTGATTTTTGAAATACCATTGGAGTGAAAATGATTGATTGTGGTTTCCTTTTCAAAAGTGGTTGAGTTAATGCTTCAAGGTTTTCTGGATTGTGAGTTGTGATTAAACCTTATTTGATAAGCTTTTTTGTTTAGACCATTGGTTGAGTGAAGTCCTTTGAGTTTATGCTTCAAGGTTTTTTGAATTGAGAGTTGTGATTAAAACCTTGTCTTATTAGCATTGTTGTTGAAGCCAATGGGTGATGCAAAGAACTTGAACTTGAATTAGAAAAGAACATAAGTATCATTTTTTATGTAAGATTTGTTGTTGAGCATTGTTGGAAACATTTTGAGATAGTTGATTCATGCTTGGACTAGGGTTTGTGAGAAAGAGTTGTTTCTTTAAGTGATTGGTTGAGTAGATTTGATTGAGCTTAGTCAAGTGGTTGCATGAAGTGGTTGTTCAAGTTCCATGAAAAAAACTATTGTATATTCAGATTGATTTAATATTGAGATTGTGATTTGAGTATAGAACATATTGAATCTCTAAAAATTCTCTTTATGATTCTATGAGATTGAGTTGAGATTTTGTTGAGTTGATTTAAGGCAAGTGTTTGAGAAGGATTGTGGACCATTTTTGTGTAATATTTTATGAAAGCTTGCTATGCATATTTGAGCAGGTCCTAGAGAGGACTTATTGAGAAAATTTGAGTAGGTTCTGAGTGAGCCTATTGAGAAGATTTGAGTAGGTTTTGAGTGAGCCTATTGAGCAGATTTGAGTAGGTTATGAGTGAGCTTATTGAGCAGATTTGAGCAGGTTATGAGTGATCCTATTGAGCATATTTTAGTAGGTTCTGAGTGAGCCTATTGAGAAGATTTGAGGAGGTTCTAAGTGAACCTAGTGATAGAGCTTTGGAGGTGATAGAGTATAGAGGATAGAGTCTCAGTGGATAGAGATCCTACAACTAGGACAATTGAAGATAGATATGAATGAGGAGACTTCAAGTGGAGATATATCCACTAGTCAGTGTAGCAGAGAGATAGATTCTTCTACAAGATCACTAGATATAGCATAAGGGGAAAGAGTTATCCTATGGAATAGATCCATGAAATTGAGATTTAGGGGATCAACATCTCCTTTGGACAGAGGTTCATAATGTTGGCAATTTTGGGTACCTTGAGTACATTGCCTAGTTGTTGTCATTGATGTCAAGGAGCTATTGGTAGATGTTGTTTTTGATGTCGAGGAACTTTTGGAGCAACTTGTTTTTATGTCCAAGGATGTGTTTTTTTTGAAGGTTTCAGTTGGTCAGTAAGTCTCCAAGAATATCAGAGTAGCCCAGTTGCCAAAAATCTAGAAAAATATAAAGTAGAATAAGTTTACAGGATGCTAGAAAAATTGTCATGATTTTGCAACATGTTTGAGGAGAGAGAAAGTCACGATTTCGTGACATGCAAGAAGGCGAAGGCAAAGCGGGAAAAAGTGTCACGATTTCATGACATGTTTGAGGAGAGAGAAAGTTTGGCCAAAACTGTCACGATTTCGTGACATATAGGAGGGCAAAGGCAAAGTGGGCAAAAGTGTCACGATTTTGCGACATGCAGGAAGGTAGAAGCACGGCGGGAAAAAAGTTTCACGATTTCGTGAAAAGTTTCCAAGAAGTTGTATGGATGCAGAAAGTGTCGCGATTTTGCGACATGTTCTTGTTTCACGAGTAGTTGGCAAGAAATAGCCTAAGGCAGTGAAAGTGTTGTGATTTCGTGACATGTTTCATTTTCGCTAGTGCAAACCAAGAAAATGATGAAGAAGCAAGAGGTGTGGCGATTTTGCAACAGAATGGCTAATGACATCAGCAAAAGGCAAAGGTGTCATGATTTCATGACAGTTGTAGAGAAGAAGGCAGTGAAGTCCAGAGCATCGCGATTTCGTGACCAAAATCATGATGACATTAGCAAGAGGCAAAGGTGTCACGATTTCATGACAGTTGAAGAGAAGAAGGCAGTGAAGTCTAGAGCATCGTGATTTCACGACAAGATTCATGATGACGTCAGCAAAAGCTGTAGCATCACGATTTTATGACTGCAACAGAGAAGAAGGCAGTGAAGTCTAGAGCATCGTGACTTTGTGACAAGATTTACGATGATGTCAGAAAAATGCTGTAGTGTAGTGATTTCACGACAACAAACCTAAGAAGGTGTTTTGCAGACCAAGGCGTAGCGATATCACGACAAGATCTATGATGACGTCAACAAAGGCTGTAGTGTAGCAATTTTGTGACAACAAACCCAAGAAGTTGTTCGATAGACCAAGGCGTAGCGATATCGTGACAAGATCTATGATGACGTCAGCAAAGGTTGTAGTGTAGCGATTTCACAACAACAAACCAAAGAAGGTGTATGGTAGACCAAGGCATAGCGATATCATGACATGTTTGAGTTTCGCATGAGAAAAGCTACAGAACAGCAGAGGCAATTGAAGCCGACAAAGTTAACCTTGGCCGAAAAAGTATAAGGTTTTACAGCCGACGCGTTAGAAGATTGATCAGTCGACTAAAGAACAAGATTTCATCTTGAGATTGTGAGTATTAAAGGACTATTTGAGAATTTTTGTGCATCGATCGAAGTGTGCATTCGAAGTGTGGTGTTCGCAGAGTTAATGCGGCAAGCAAGGTTCGATCATCGAAAAAGTAGAGAGCAAAGTCTGACTGCAGCATCAAAGTGCATTTTCATTGAATCTTCTAAGTGTAGAAGTCTGTGCTATTGTATACATGAAGAATGTGTTGTTGCTTATGAGAAGACTGTGCAGAGAAGAT
Organism: Wollemia nobilis; assembly: GCA_028583015.1. Classification (NCBI taxonomy): domain Eukaryota; kingdom Viridiplantae; phylum Streptophyta; class Pinopsida; order Araucariales; family Araucariaceae; genus Wollemia; species Wollemia nobilis. Next base: position 8,441,894 of record JAQPPZ010017209.1, on the reverse strand, counting down.
TCTATTGTGATTGTGACTGTATCCACACATATTGGGTAATAGAAAGAAAAGTGCGTGCAGTAGATACTGCTACATTTGTGAACGGTTGTAAAGAACAAACAATGATCAAGTGCTACTATAAGTTGAGAAGAGAATGCTACCATAATTTAAGAAGACTGTGCTACTGTAGTGGTGCAAACAATGAAGAACTGTTTTCCAAACCAAGTGCCAAAAAGAACAAAGAAAGAGGACAGAATTGTGCCATACCGAAGGACTGTGTTTTTGGTGCAGAAAAGAGGACTAGCTTGCTATGACAGAGTTGAGGACAGAGATCTCTAGCCAGAGCAGGGAAGACAGGTGTCTTATGTGGAAAGAGTTCCACTTGCTAAGGGTAAAAGAGATAGAGGTCCTCTAGAGGATCAATATCAAAGTTGAATTAGGGGAAGGTGTTTCCTTTGAGCTGAGGCTCATAAACATTGTAATCGGGGAGAATTCCTAGAGGTTTTGATATAACTTTTAGAAGAAAAGCTTTTTATCCATGGATTAATTTGCTGTGTCTCATTATGGATTGCTTCTTGTGCACTGTTTTACTGCTGTCATTACTACTATCTTATTCTGCTTGTTAATGGTTTGAAAGTTGTAGTGATAGATCAAGTTAAAAAGGGTCTTATACTGTTCACCCCCCCCTCTCAGTATAAGCTTGTGTTCTTCAATTGGTATCAGAGCCAGTGCCTTCGAAAAGTTTAATAGCTTGAAGGAAAAGTTTACAAAGAACACAATGGACTACTCGAGTGGCAATGCAACACCTATTCTTGACGGATCAAATTTTGGTCTGTGGAGTGCAAGAATGAAAGTCTATCTAATGGCACTCGATAATGAGGTATGGGAAGTTGTTGAATATGGGTATACCATTCCTACAAATGGTCCTTACACTAAAGAAAATAGGCTCCTACATCATAGCAATTCAAAAGCCATGAATGCAATCCTGAAAGGTTTACAGAAGGCTGATCTTACCAAAGTTATTCATTGCAAAACAACTAGTGAAATGTGGAAACAATTGCAGGTTGTTCATACAGGTGATGCAAATGTCCGAAAGGCCAAATTGAGACATTTTAAAGGTATGTTTGAACAACTCAAGATGAATTATGATGAAAATATTAGTGACTACATGCTTCGGATGGATGAAATTGTGAACTCCATGAAAGACTTAGGTATTGAACTTGCTGAAAATGATGTGTGTGATAAGATTTTAAGATCTCTTCCAAATATATTTAGCGAAAATATTTTTTCTATTGAGGAATCCAAATATTTAGATAAATTAAAAAAGGATGAGCTCCATAGTATTCTTGCAGTATTTGAATTGAGGACACAAGTGAAAGTTGATGTAAAGAAAGAGGCAGCTTTCAAAGCTATCAAGAAATCAAAGGGCAAATAGATTCAAGAAAGTGATGAGTCTTCTAGTGAGGAAGAGGCATATTATAGCAGGAAAGGCAAGTTTTCCAGAAAGCACAAAAGCAAGAAAAATATAAGATGTTTCAACTGCAGGAAATTTGGTCATTATGCTACTGACTGTACTATTTCTAAAGATGAAAGTGATGAAGATATATAGGATGTTAAAAGCAAGGATTTTGAAAAGCATAGGTATTACAAAAACAGCAAAAATGAGTACAACAATCACCAGGAAAGCAAATATGAGTACAACAATCATGGAAAGAGGCATTCTCACAAGAATAAGAAAAGCTTCTACCTGGACAAAGCAAGTAAGTGTTCTAGCAGTGAAAGTGACAGTTCTTCTAGTGATGATGAAAATGAGATGTTGTTCATTTCAGAAAAAAAGGAAGAACCGAAACACAAATTCATTATCATGAAATGTTTTAGATGTGGAAATTTTGGGCACCTTGACGATGATTGCAGAAATGATGATTTGGCTGCTAGTATGTATGAGGATGTTTCAGAAAACCCCAATGAAGATGCAGGTATGGTTTTTGAAAAAGGTAGCACCTCTAGTGATAAGAAATCTGAAAAATGCTGTGATGATTCAAAGCGCCATCAAATAGAGGATCTTGAATGCGAACTCAATAATGCTCTTGGTGTTTTGAAAAAGGAAAGAAAGAAGAATGATAGACTCAAGATTAAGGTAGATGAATGTTGTATGGAGATAGATGAACTTGTAGAAAATCTTAAAGTATCTATGGCTAAGACACAAGAACTCAAGAATGAGTTAGAATCTAAAATTCTGGAGTATAGTGAGTTAGAACAGGAAATAGCTTCTTTGAAAGAAGAAAATAAAAAGTACAAGGATAAGCTCTACAGATTTCAGGATAGCTCCAAGAAGGTTAAATTTCTCATTGAAGGACAAATAAAACCAATAGATAAAATAGGTCTCGATTTTGTTGAGCTGCACAAGGAATAGGTTGGGGAATCTAGCAAAAGATTTCAAAAGAAAGACAGTCCTATTGAAGAAAGTACTTTAGATCATGAGTCCGTAAGTGATGAGTACACAGAAATAGAAAACGATATTCAAACTAAGAAAAAAAAGTTTTCGGGTCCCATGAAGTCAAACAAAAGAAAAATTCACGGCAGATGTTATGTGTGTCACAGATTTGGTCACATGGCTGTACAGTGCATGACTCAAATGCAGAGAGTAAATGAAAGTTTCAGGAGACGTAATTTCTTTCAAGGGTATTCCTACTCTTGTCAAAAATTTGGGCACAAGGCAATTTTTTGCAATACAAATAACATGAACTAGGTTAGTCAGAACAGGCGAATTCAAAGAACAGCCATGACTGATATTGTTACCTGCTATAAATGCAACAATGAAGGACACCTAGCTAGAAAATGTAGAGCTGATCTTCTGAGATACAGGAAAAAAAATAGCAGCATGAACAAGTTCAAGAATCAAGGTATGGATAAGAATAGAAAATATAAAAGAAATAGGAAAATTAGTATTAACAGGTCCGAGGATCTAAACAGTGACAGGAACAAAAATATAGAAAAAAAATTCAAGAGAAGGCCTGACAAAGAAATCTTGGACACTAATGATGATGAGTGCTTAATGGGAGTGTCACTCCCAACCCAATTTTAATCATCTCATCAGGATATGGGGGAGGGACCAAGCCAAGAGGCTCTTTCTTAGTCCCAAGCCCCAAAGGTGACCCTTTGCCATTGATGACAAAGGGGGAGAGATTTAAGTAAGGGGGGGAGCTTTCAAGAGAAGAGGGAGTGTTTTCAAGAGAAGAGGAAAGCTTCAAATTAGGGGGAGAAAAACTTGGAGAGATTGATTTCAGTTTTGGCTCTTGAAAGATGTATTTTAATTAAGGGTTGCCATCAATGACAAAGGGGGATATTGTTGGCAATTTTGGGTACCTTGAGTACATTGCTTAGTTGTTGTCATTGATGTCAAGGAGCTATTGGTAGATGTTGTTTTTGATGTCGAGGAACTTTTGGAGCAACTTGTTTTTATGTCCAAGGATGTGTTTTTGTTGAAGGTCTCAGTTGGTCAGTAAGTCTCTAAGAAGATCAGAGTAGCCCAGTTGCCAAAAATCCAAAAAAAGATAAAGTAGAATAAGTTTGCAGGTTGCTGGAAAAACTGTCGTGATTTCGTGACATGTTTTAGGAGAGAGAAAGTCAGGATTTTGTGACATGCAAGAAGGTGGAGGCAAAGCGGGCAAAAGTGTCACGATTTCATGACATGTTTGAAGAGAGAGAAAGTTCAGCCAAAACTGTCATGATTTCGCGACATGCAGGAGGGCAGAGGCAAAGCGGGCAAAAGTGTCACGATTTCACGACATGCAGGAAGGCAGAAGCACAGCGGGCAAAAAGTGTCACGATTTTGCGACAAGTTTTGAAGAAGTTGTACGGATGCAGAAAGTGTCGCGATTTCACGACATGTTCCTGTTTCATGAGTAGTTGGCAAGAAAGAGCCTAAGGCAGTGAAAGCATCGTGATTTTGTGACATGTTTCATTTTTTCTAGTGCAAACCAAGAAAAGTATGAAGAAACAAGAGGTGTCACGATTTCGCAATAGAATGGCTGATGACGTCAGCAAAAGGCAAAGGTGTCATGATTTCATGACAGTTGCAGAGAAGAAGGCAGTGAAGTCCAGAGCAACGTGATTTTGCAACCAAAATCATGATGACGTCAGCAAGAGGCAAAGGTGTCACGATTTCATGATAGCTGCGGAGAAGGCAGTTAAGTCTATTGTGTCACGATTTCATGACAAGATTCATGATGACATCAGCAAAAGCTGTAGCATCATGATTTCATGACTACAACGGAGAAGAAGGCAGTGAAGTCTAGAGCGTTGCGACAAGATTTATGATGACGTCAAGAAAAGGCTATAGTGTAGCGATTTTGCGACAACAAACCCAAGAAGGTGTTCGACAGACCAAGGCGTAGCGATATCACGACAAGATCTATGATGATGTCAGTAAAGGCTATAGTGTAGCGATTTCGTGACAACAAACCCAAGAAGGTGTTTGGCAGACCAAGGCATAGCGATATCGCGACAAGATCTACGATGACATCAGCAAAGGCTGTAGTGTAGCGATTTTGCAACAACAAACCAAAGAAGGTGTACGATAGACCAAGGCATAGCGATATCGTGACATGTTTGAGTTTCGCATGATAAAAGCTACAGAATAGTAGAAGTGGTTGAAGCTGACAAAGTTAACCTTGGCCAACGAAGTATAAGGTTTTACAGCCGACGCATTAGAAGATTGATCAGCTGACTAAAGAACAAGATTTCATCTTGAGATTGTGAGTATTAAAGGACTGTTTGAGAATTTTTGTGCATCGATCGAAGTGTGCATTCAAAGTGTGGCATTCGTAGAGTTAGTGCAGCAAGCAAGGTTCGATCATCGAAAAAGCAGAGAGCAAAGTCCGACTGCAGCATCAAAGTGTGTTTTTGCTGAATCTTCTAAGTGTAGAAGTCTGTGCTGTTGTATACATGAAGAATGTGTTGTTGCTTATGAGAATACTGTGTAGAGAAGATTCTATTGTGATTGCGACTGTATTCACACAAATTGGGTAATAGAAAGAAAAGTGCGTGCAGTAGATACTGCTACATTTGCAAACGGTTGTAAAGAACAAATAGTGATCAAGTGCTGCTGTAAGTTGAGAAGAGAATGCTACTGTAATTTAAGAAAACTATGCTACTATAGTGGTGCAAACAGTGAAGAACTGTTTTCCAAACCAAGTGCCAAAAAGAACAAAGAAAGAGGATAGAATTGTGCCATACCGAAGGACTGTGTTTTTGGTGCAAAAAATAGGACTAGATTTCTGTGACAGAGTTTAGGACAGAGATCTCCAGCCAGAGCAGGGAAGATAGGTGTCTTCTGTGGAAAGAGTTTCACTTGCTAAGGGTAAAAGAGATAGAGGTCCTCTAGAGGATCACTAGCAAATTTGAATTAGGGGAAGGTGTCTCCTTTGAGCTGAGGCTCATAAACATTGTAATCGAGGAGAATTCCCAGAGGTTTTGATATAACTTTTAGAAGAAAAGCTTTTTATCCATAGATTAATTTGTTGTGTCACATTGTGGATTGCTTCTTGTGCACTGTTTTACTGCTATCATTACTGCTATCTTATTCTGCTTGTTAATGGTTTGAAAGTTGTAGTGATAGATCAAGTTAAAAAGGGTCTTATACTATTCACCCCCCCTCTCAGTATAAGCTTGTGTTATTCACATAAATATTATAATTGGGAAGGATTCCCAAGATATTTATTGAGAAAGTTTTAGCAAAATATTTTCTTCATGGAGTAGCCCGCATTGGGTGAACCACGTAAATTGTTGTGCCACTTTTGTGGATGGTGTTTTTTGTATTGGTTTGATTACTTCTATTGATACTGCTATCTATACACTACATAATATTGAATTGAAAATAAAAATAAAAAGTGGTCTTATACTGTTCAGTCCCCCCTCTCAGTATAATCTTGTGTTCTTCAATTGTTATTAGAGGGTTAGTTCTGAAGAGTTTGATAGCTTGAAGGAAAAGTGGTCCAAGAACACAGTGGATCACAAGGATCAAAAGGATGGGTTCTTCAATAATGTAGTACCAGTATTTGATGGAAGTGACTTCTTGTATTGGTGTATGCTAATGATATTTCACCTGATGGCACTTGGAAATGAAGTTTGGTATGCAGTGGAACTTGGATATGATTCTATAGTCAATCCTCCTACAGATAGGGAAGGTAATCTTCTAATGCATGCAAATTCAAGAGATATAAATGCAATTATAAAAGTATTGGGTAGATCAAAATATATGAATATTATGGATTGTAAAACATCAAAAGATATATGGGATCTACTGCATGACATATATGAGGATGATAAAGGTGTCAGGAAAGCTAAGATCAAAAATATCAAATGATAATTTGAGAAATTAAGAATGAGATATGATGAAAATATTCATGATTATCTCAGTAAGATTGATGAACTTGTACATGATATGAGAGGTCTTGGAATGAAGGTTGATGAATCTGATGCTTGTGATAAGATCTTGAGAACTCTTCCAAAAAGGTATAGTGAAAAGGTTTTTGCTATAGAAAAATAAATTGATAGTGATTCTTTGACAAGGAATTCTTTTCTTTGCATGATTAGTACTTTTGATATAAGAACAAAAGATTCTATTCCTTCGAATGAAGCTACATTCAAAATGAAAAAAAGAAAAAGGGTAAAAATATAGAATCAAGCAGTAAGTCATCTAGTGATGAAGAAGTTAAATATGGTGGAAGAGATAAAGGTTCCAAAATATTCATAGATGTAAGATCTATTAAGTGCTTCAATTTTGGAAAGTATAGAAACTATGCGACAGAGTGCAAAGAGCCAAAGTACAACAGTGATGAAGAAAAATAGGATCACAAGTATAAAGAATAAAAAATACACAGGTATAAGAAGAAAGCCAATGATGGACAAAATAGACAAGGAAAGAAGTTATTTCAAAGGAAAAAGAAAAGCTACTATGCGGATAATGCAAGCAAGTACTCAAATGATAGTGATGCTAGTTTTTCAGACAATGATAGAGATGAAGTCCTATTTATAGTTAGAGAGAAAAGGACTCTAGTTATTCTCAATTGTTTTAGATGTGGTAAATTTAGACATCTTGAAGATAATTGCACTAGAGATGGTTATAGTTTTAGTGATGATGGTTTTGAAGATGCACTTGAAAGACCATATGAGAATATTCTAATGACATTAGAAGATGAAGTAAGTGATCCTATAGAAGACAAGCTAAAAGTAATTAATGATAGGAAAAAAGGTAATCAAATAAAGGATTATTCAGTGGATAACGAATATGATATCAAGGGAGAACTTATCTATGCTATTGACACAGTAAATAAGGTAATAAAACAACACTCTAAGCTTGAAAGTTAGTTTTAATAATGTGATGAAGAAATATTATTGATCATAAAGGACTTAGAAAATTCAAAGGCTAAGGAAAGTAAGTTCAAGGATAAGTTAGAAGCAAATATTTTGTAGAGTGAAAAGTTAACACAAGAAGTAACACTAGTAAAGGAAGATTTAGAGGATTCCAAGAAAAAGTTGTACAAATATGTGAACAGTACAAAGAGTGTAGACAAAATAATCAAGATACAAAGAGGAGCAACAAACAAGACAGGTCTTGGTTCCAAATAGGCTCCAAATAAATGAGAAGAGAAGTCTACTTCAAGTCTAGAAGAAGAAGTAATTTCAGAATAAGATAATTTAGAAAATAATAGTGTTAGTTGGAATGAGACATCAGAGGATGAGTTGGACAACAAAAAGGTAAAAGATAAAAACAATGTACAAAGAAGATACATATGGAACAAAAATAAAAATAGGAGACCAATGAGGTCTAAGCAAGGAAGCTTCAATGGAAGATGCTTTTCATGTCACATGTTTGGACACATGGCTTCACAGTGCAAGACTCATGAAAGACAGGTATATGGAAATGAACAAATTTTCCATGGGTATTGCTACTCATCCAAAGAGTTTGGTCACAAGGAAATGAATTGCAGGGTTCATGGTAGAAGAGGACATGACTTCACTACGAGATATCCTAAGACATTTGCACTTCCAAGGAATAATAACATTAAGTGTTATAAGTGAAATAATTATGGTCACACAACAACATGGTGTAGAGCAAATATTCCAGAAGTAGGAATGAATAGGAATAGGAACATGGATGAGAACAAGAACATGAACTAAAAAAGGATCATGGATGAGAACAAGAACAGGAACAGGATACAAGTGATGATAAGAACAAGAATGATGACTTGGTAAGAAATAGTGAGAGGATTCAAAAAACTCATAAAGGAAGAGAGAAAGGTAAAGGTAAAGAGCAGTGCTTTCGGGGAGTAGAAATACTCCCACCCAAAAATTAACCACCTCATGTGGATGTGGGGGAGGGGCTAAGCTAAGAGGCTCATTCTTAGCCCCAAGCCCCAAAGGTGACCCTTTGCCATTGATGACAAAGGGGGGGAGATTTGTGTATATTGAGGAGAGTTTTTTATATGGGGAGAGATTTGTTATTTGAGAAAGCTTTGAGCCAGGGGGTGCAAAGTCCTAGGGGGATCAAAAAAGAAGGTCAAATTTCAGCAAAAGGATATGGGTTGCCATCAATGACAAAGAGGGAGATTGTTGGATATTTTGAGTCCCTAAGCTAAGAGTTGTCATTGATGTCAAAAGGATCTATGTAAGTAAGCAGTATGTTTGTGTTTCTCAAGGAGCTTCATGAGAAGTAAAGGTTTTTTATAAAAGTTTCAAGAAGGGATGCATGGCATTTTTTCCCAAAAGGATCTTGAAGGGAAGCTTTGCAAAATGTTTTTATTTAAAACCATGGATGGAAGATTTGAAATGGGTTTTTCTTAAACCCAAGTTGGCTTTTGGTTTCATCGAAAAAGGTGCCCTGGTGATGGAGAAATTTAATTTTAAAGGTTTTATTTAAAACCATGGATGGAAAATTTGAAATGGGTTTTTCTTAAAACCCAATTTGGCTTTTCCTTTCATCGAAAAATGTGCCCCGGTTATGGAGATATTTAATTTTAAAAATTTAGCTTAAATTTTAATTTATTTAAAATTTTAATTTTAATTTTAAAATTAAAATTAAAAGTTTATCCACCGACGTCATGAAAGAAGTTTCAAAAAGGTCGACGTTTCCAAATCAAAGGGAAGGCATATAAATATGCAATTGAATTTTTTAATTCATTCATCCTTGCTCATTGATAATTGCGCTTGGTATTTGCGAAGAAAAAGAACTCGTGTTTTTTGTTTAAGTGATGCAACGAACATTAAATGGAGATAGCGACCACTTCCAAAAATGCATTGGGCAGCGTGGCCTAGTGGTAGCTTGGATTGTGCAAAGGTGTTGGTGACAATGAGGTTGTGCGTTCGATTCCATCAAGCATAATTTTTTACTTTGTTTTGTTGAGCCACCCAAGGTGCATACTTTTTGCTTTACGAAAGAGTTTACTTTGAGTTTATGCTTCAAGGTTTTTTTGAATTGAGAGTTGTGATTAAAAAAATTTCTTATTAGCATTGTTGTTGAAGCCAATGAGTGATGCAAATAACTTGAACTTGATTTAGAAAAGATCATGAGTATCATTTTTATGTAATATTTGTTGTTGAGCATTGTTTGAGACATTTTGAGTTAGTTGATTCATGCTTCGACTAGGGTTTGTGAGAAAGAGTTGTTTCTTGAAGGGATTGGTTGATTAGAGTTAATTGAGCTTAGTAAAGTGGTTGCATGAAGTGGTTGTTCAAATTCCATGAAATAAAATATTCTATATTCAGATTGATTTAAGATTGAGATTGGTATTTGAGTATAGAACATACTGAGTCTCTAAAAATTCTCTTTATGCTTCTATGAGGTTGAGTTGATTTGAGGTAAGTATTTGAGAAGGCTTGTGGACTATTTTTGTGTAAGATTTTGTGAAATCTTGCTATGCAGATTTGAGCAAGTCCTAGAGAGGACTTATTGAGCAGATTTGAGTAGTTTCTGAGTGAGCATATTGAGCAGATTTGAGCAGGTTTTGAGTGAGCTTATTGAGCATATTTAAGCAGGTTATGAGTGAGCCTATTGAGTAGGTTTGAGCAGGTTATGAGTGAGCCTATTGAGCAGATTTTAGCAGGTTTTGAGTGAGCCTATTTAGCATATTAGAGGAGGTTTTGAGTTAACCTATTGACAGAGCTTTGGAGGTGATAGAGTACAAAGGATAGAGTCTTAGTGGATATAGATCCAACATCCAGGACAATTTAATACATATATAAGTGAGAAGTCTTCAAGTGGGTAGATATCTACCAGTCAATGCAGCAGAGAGACAAAGTATTCTAGAATATCACTAGCCAAAGCAGAAGGGGAAAAAGTTCTCCTATGGAAGAGATCCACAAACTTGAGATTTAGGCAATCAACATCTCCTTTAGATAGAGATCCATAAAAATTGTAATTAGGAAGGATCCCCAAGAGATTGATTGAGAAAATTTTAGCAAAGTATTTTCTCCATAGAGTAGCTCGCATTGGGTGAACCATGTAAATTGTTGTGTAACTTTTGTGGATGGTGTTTTTTGCATTGCTTTGATTACTGCTATTGATACTACTATCTATACATTGCATAATATTGAATTGAAAAGAAAAGTAAAAAGTGGTCTTATACTGTTCACCCCCCCTCTCAGTATAAACTTGTGTTCTTATATTTTCTACTCGTTCAATTTGTTGAAAGTAAATTCATAATTCAAATTGATCAATTTTATAATCTTTCTCTTAAAAATCCTTATTTCCCCTAATTAGCAAGTTCTAACTATGCAATTGCACTTCCAAATTGGACCAATAATTGTACATTTTGGTGGTCTGGTTTTATGGTTTTACCAAACCCTTTCTAAATTCTTCATTCATAGATTTTCCAATTTTCACATCATTCTTCTGCAAGAAATATTTAGATTATCTTTCTAGTACAATTATCAACATAGTTTTATAACATGCAAACCCTAATTCATTGCCATTGAATTATTATCATTACCAATGTTTTTAGAAATTGCACAATAGTAGAATAACATCTTGATATAGTAATAATAATTCATAAAATTAATTCCATAGCATTCTTTAGGGTTAAGAGTTCATAATTAGTATAATTCCATTGTGATAACATCCATATTCCACACCATCTTGGCCATACTTGCACATAGCAAACAATCTGGACTTACCATTCACTTATACAATAGAATTTACACAAATCACAATCTATAATGTTATTTCTTATTAATATGGCTGAATGTATACACAATTATCCATGAATACTCACAATGAGCAACAACTCTTCCATCAGTATGAACGCATTCGATGATTATCATCTATAGTAAAATAACAACAACACTCATCCATGAAAAATAATTAAAATTGAATGGGAGGTCCTTATAATATTTTCCCCAATATGTTCCAAATTGGTTCCTAAGACAACCACTATTTAAAACGACCACCCCGTAATACAATCAAATTGAATTAAGGTTCTCCTAAGTCTAGTTTTATTATTATAAAATTAACCTTAAATGCACATTTCACTTAATTTTTCACTGTATGTTTTATAAAATTTTACAGTTACATCTAATTGTACATTTTATAACTCAACATTTGTAAATTTAATCCAAACCTTACATGTGTACATTTTGATAAACTATACATATAACAAAATTGGTAAAACTAATAAAATTATGCAAATCCAATTTTCACTTCTTCTTTTGGGATGTGGATTTGCTAGCTTCATAGACCTCATTGTCTTATAATCATTTTATTAGGTTAATGGAAGCCATGACTAACTTATATCCTACTCTTTTTTTGTCTTTATTCCTAATATATTTTTTGGTTGGTTGTGTTCACTAGCCATCGATGATATTTTTCATGTTCAATAATAACTTGTTGCAATAAAAAATTAGGGGTTATTTTTAATTATTTTGTGCATTACCTTCATACCTTATGGATTTATTTCTCTATATATTCAATTTATTTCTTATTTAATTTTATTGCAATTCCATTTTCTAGCTACCCACACCCTAGCCTCAACTTGTGTAGGTCACTGTATGTCAACGAGTTAAAATTTGATGAGGAGTTATCCTTGAATTAAACAATAAAGGTTTACTATAGGTAGGCCCTCCAATATTCCCTATTTTTTTATTCTATGTGAGGTATGATCACAACACCACCCACTAGATAGGGTGTTCTCAAAGATGACAATAATTTATTTGGCTCGCTTAGCGGTATAAACTTTGATGTTAACCCCACTAATATTAAAAAAAGTTTGATCATGAACTCAATGAAGGTCATAGTATTTTTTTTAAATATAAGCACCCAAATAATTCACCTGGTGACTATGCTTAATGACTCATATTAAAAATATAGACTTTGAAAAGTCATTTGATAAAATATAGACTAATATTCTAGTGGGGATATATATCTCATTAGATTTTTGAAATAAAATCAACCCACCAAGAGAATTTATTCTTAGAGGAAAAACCCAAATTTATATGAGTATAAGGCTTGTAGTTATAGCCTTTTCTAGAGCTAATCAACAAGAGTTGGTGCCACCTTTGAATCAAAGGAAAATAATGAGGAATCAATAACATAACAAGGTGGCCATGGCCCATCAACATCCCAAAAAAAATTGGTGTTGAATGATAGATATTTCTTGATTCCACAAGTTTCACCCAACACATGGGATTAAATTCTTATCTCTATGCTCAAATATCTATCATACTTATTGGTAGAATATGCTATCAATTTGATAAAATATTTACAATACCTAGTAAGCTTGTGCATCATAAATTTAATTGAAAATAAATATATAGCCTTTAGAATGGTACCTCAATATCATCCCACAATCATTCAAAAGTTGGGACCAATTGGCAAAGCTCCTGGTAAAGTGATTTGAGGAAAAGGTAGATGGATCATCCATCCTAGAATAATTCACAACCATCCAGAGGGTACCTATAGAGACAATGGATGGTTTCAATGTTTGATTTCACAAGACATGGCAAATGATCTAAGGATATTTAACCACCTTCGAGTATGATATTTATTTACTTCCTAAAATATTTTAATTCTAAAATTGTCATGATGATAAAGTCTAAGAGTGATAATTCACTACTAAAGGCCTATGGGATAGCCATCCAAGTTGATAAAGACCTAATCTAAATAGGAATGATAGGTCCTAGAGCACCTCTACCATTGTTTCCCTCTATTAAATGTCCCTACCATTACTCTTTGATAATATAACCTACACCAATCTGACTCATCCTCCCACATATGAAGAGCAAAACTAAGCCTTCTCTCCCTTAGAAGCTAAGATGGAAAAAATGTCCAAATATATGAAAATCCTCTCTAATTATTTCATAGCCCTCAAAAGGTAATCAAATACCTAAAGCATTCCTTACTAAAGTTATCCAAACATTTCCTTTAAATACGGAAACTTTTCCTTCCATTCACCCTCAACTAGATATCACAAGCCCCCATTCTCAACCAAGAAGAACCTTTGTCATACCTAGACCATAACTCAATAAATAACTCATATATTTGTCCCAAGTAACTAAATTCCTACAATATCAACTAGGGACCTAGTCACCACCTAGAAAAACTATGTTGAAGACCCTTGTGGCTAATACTATCCCACTCTTGACTATCCTCCTTCTGGGTATTTGATAAAAATAGAAACTCAAGACATCGTCACTTTTTATTTTGATCATAAAAATATTTATCCTTCATGGTCAAAGTTCTTGATAGTGAGTCAAGAAGCCATTACTCAATCTCCAACTATATCATTAGTTTCTAACTCATTAACTTTGGAGTAGGATTTTTTTATGTAGGATGAAGTGGAAGTATACACTAAGTCAAAAAAATAAGCCCTTCAAATAGGAGGCCAAAAATTTGATTAGAAATATAATAAAAGGGCCATGTAGGAGTAGGGAATGCCTAGTATGACTAAGTTTAAACCTTAGAGGGTAGAAGTAGATAATTGAAGGACCCCTCTACCATAAGTCTTACCATCAAATCAAGATCGAGTAGTATTTCAAGTAGTTATAGATGCCCCTAAACCACCAAGACAACCCATTTCAAATCTATCAAGACTACCTCCAATGGTAGAATGGACCAAGATCTCGATAATATCAATCATTCCAAGAGCTAATTTTACCAGAACCTTTAATGTGGTGGAGCACCTAAGGAAGTCTTCCATACTCATGCCTATCTAGGAGATCATCTCTATTCTTGAATAGATGAATAACCTAGAAGAGACCCTAAATATATAGAAAGAGATGATCACAAAAGGAATACCTTCCATACTATATATTTTAAAACCCAATAGGCCCAAGACCATGCCATTATACCTAGACCTAATTTATGGAGATCAATTGATACACAACTGCATAGTTGACTTAGGGTCCAACACTTCAATAATATTGAGAAATGTGGTTTAAGCACTCAACCTACCACTTATATATGCCAATAATAAGGTGGTGCAATTATATGGCACTCTAGTGCTAATTTTTGGGCTCATCTGAGGCCTTCCTTTGGAAATCCAAGCATACCATGACCTAATGGTTCATAAATAGAGTGGTTATTAATATCCTATATTCATTTGGAATATGCCTTTATAGAGAATTCACTACTAATATTGGAGGATACCTATCACTCGATTGGACCCACATGCTACTTTGAACTAGATACAAGACCAACTTAATTGTTTTTCAAAACCCCTCCACATGTACCATGAAAAGATAATCTCTTTTAGATTGGGTAGGAAGGTTTAGGTCTACTTAACAAAATAATAATGGTTAGACTTCAACTATATTTTTAACAATATGCACCCCTACATTCCTAATGACTACTTAGAATACTAAGCATCTAAGACATGGATATCAAGTCTTGGAAAAACACTTGAGCCATATGACATGGGGCTACCTAGAATACTGAGAGTCTAAGACATGGATATCAATTCTTGGAAAAACACTTGAGCCATATGACATGGGATGATTTTTCACCAAGAATTTTCCCATGTACATAACCAAAAAAAAGGAAGGGAAGTAGAGTATCTTCTTGGTAAGGTTCAAGGATTCCTATTTGTCATCCAATAACAATCATCCAAGGGTTGATGATGCATCACCCCAATATTAAAAATGGTATATAAACCCAACCACAATGGGTATTTCTCCAATACATACATTGATGCATATTTGAGCTATCGCTCAAGAGACAGTTGCTCAAAATCCATGATAATCAACACCTAAAAAGCATGTATCAAACCCAATGTTGCAGAAGAAGCCTCAACATGCCTAATAATTAGGATCACACTAGTTTAGATGTTATGGTTCCTAATAAAGGTACTATCCAAGGTGCATTTGGTGCATAAATATGTACCATAAATTTTTATGCCATTATAAAATATTCAACAATGGTAAATAAAACTGGTGATGCCAAGAGTTATCCAAAAATTGGTTGATCCAAGTGACAACATATAAAAAGGAGATATGAATCAAGGCAAGTATGTGAAGTAGGTACTAAAAGGTGTGTCAAATAATTCATAAGGAATAAAGCATCATCAAAATGACAATGTTGAATACATGTACTATTTTTGATTCAATAAAAGAAAAAGTCATCATACAAAATTATCTAGTAGGACTAAAATAGAAAATAATTATAAATTACCCAATTGGGCGGGTCTATATATAGGAAGAAAATCCCTCTCAAAATCTCACTAGTTCTTGGATAAGTGACCCTTCCAATAGTTTATTCCTTATTTATAGTTGCTCCTCCATACAACTAAAGGGAAAGCATTTTGGGAAATGATATGATGAGAAAACTATGAACTCTTTTTATTTTTCCAGTAGACAATACTGATAAGATGCCCAAAAACTAAGAGGGGAGCACTTTCAAAGGATAATCCTTAAGCTCCTTGCACCTTGAGGGTAAGCTAACTTGTTGTACCAAAAAATAGGAGGCTCATAGTATTTTTGATATTAGCTAAGCCTGATACCCTCAAAGAAAGAATCCCCTTAGCTAACATCGAGAAGGATCAAAGACTCATATATTTGAAAAGCCCCCTTCTCCAAAATTCACCCAAGACTTACCCATCATATTTATGGGTGGGTGCATAAAGTGAGCCTTATTCCATAGGTAGGTGGATGGATTCATATACATAATGTCATCAATTGTAAATACCCCAAGGCTATTGGCCAAGGAAAATCATTAGAAGTCCCAAGAGTGTAAAGCCTAGGAATAATGGAGGAATAATATATAAAAGAAAGAAGAGTATTTGGATATTTATATTCTACACATAATTATATAGGGTAAATTTCCAGAGGTCATTCATTAAGGGTATCCATAAGGAATTATAAATAAGAAAAGAGGTAAAATAATGATAGAAGCAAAAAATATGCTAGGAAGAA
Source organism: Wollemia nobilis (assembly GCA_028583015.1). Lineage (NCBI taxonomy): Eukaryota > Viridiplantae > Streptophyta > Pinopsida > Araucariales > Araucariaceae > Wollemia > Wollemia nobilis. The sequence goes on along the minus strand of JAQPPZ010017209.1, from coordinate 8,425,514 downwards.
AGACTATTTGGAAAAATGCAATTGCTCCTTTCACCTTTTAGGATCAATAAAGAAGCAGACCTTGATAAAAACCCCAATTTTGTAAAATATAAAAGTCCCACAGAGGGACAACTTATAGATTTTGACTTTATGCCTAATAAATAGGGCACCAAAAGTTTGGGGTTACTTATTTAGCAAGTTAAGGAGCCGAAAGAGCTACCAAAGCTATCTAAAACTTTTCCCTATATCCTTGTTTTAGTCCAGGCTAGACCATTCGAAAGTGAGATCAATATAGACATTATAGTTGGAAGGCACTTCCTACCTCCTATCAAAAGGCACTTCCCACCTTTATTTGGGAGAAAGGATCTTCAAGGAAGAATTAGTGAGATAGAAGGCCATGTGACTTGTTTTATCTTGCATATATGGCTAGTGATCCATGACTACTTATATTAAGCTAGCAAGGGAACCAAGGCTCATGGACCATTTATTTTTCATTCTAATGGCCTAAGTAGTCCTTTAAACCAAATAGGTGTCAATTAATGAGGAAAGGATATGACTAAATCCAAAGAGACACATAGCATATAATAAAAAACATATGAGAGAAAGGAATCAATGCCTAAGGAGAAGGCTTTCAATTGGTCAAATGAGGTTCCATTCCATATAGGGACACATGGAATTCATGTATGCAAATTAAGAATTAGGCAAGATACCATTAAATAAAACATCCACTAGTGGCTATAAAGCTTGAATTTTATGGCCAAGACTATCAAAACCAATCATATGCTAGCCATGGCCATCACCCACCATATGTGTGAGCCTACCCTTTTTACCTACACTTATCAGGGAGGCTATATCTATTATGTTAGCAGAGTGATGCATTCCAAAAGAATTGTTGTATAAGAGTTATGGAGAAATCATATTGACACAAAAATAGAGAGCCCATCCATCCACATTGATTATCTGAAGGCCTTGAATCTTTAAAAATTTATGGACGTAGATCTAGAGATCTTGAAGTTATTATTGTAGAAGGATTTTTAGTTGTAGAAATAGAGGATATCAACATATATTTTGCATAGATATTTTGAGGGAAGGCACCCTACTCTTGTCTTATAAATAGGCACACTTTTATCATAAGAGGCATCAGAATTTGTTTTATGATGCCAAACACATAGCATTGTGGGCTCTTCCTTCCACCATTATTTATTATTGTAACAAGGGTATCCCAAGCATTTTATCATTTCCATGGGACATCAAACCCTTTATGAATCATTATCTTGTATCATTTTAGCAAGTTAATGGAAGCCATGACTAATTTCTATCCTTCTCTTGATTTGTCTTGATTCTTGGTAGTGTATTTTGCTTGGTTGTGTTCACTAGCCATAGGTGAAATTTTTTGTGTTCAATTACCACTTGTTACAATAAAAAATTGGGGGTTATTTTTAATTATTTGGCACATTACCTTCATATATTAGATATTTACATTTGTATACATTCAATTTATTATTTATTTAATTTCATTAAAATTTCTTATTTTTGCTACCCACACCCTAGCCTTAGTTTGTGGAGGTCACTATGTTTTAAGGAGTTCAAATCCAATGAGAAATTGGAATCAATTAAAAACTCTAGATGTGTCACCATATGCAATCCCTCTCATCATCCCTATGATGTTTCCTATCATTTTGCTCTACATGAGGTGTAGGTACAACACCATCCTCCCCTTCCTAAATAAGGTGTTCTTAGAGATGATAATAATAGGGAACATGACACATGATATATTTAATTTGAAGTATGTGAAGTATCTTAAACACTTTGTTCCATATAATTTTCTATATTTTCATGACCAATTTTTAGTGAATGAAAGTGGTTTCCTCTCAAGGAGCAATGACATATGGGATCATCTTCTTAGATTAAAAGGTATGTAGCTCAAAAATAGTTGACTCTATGGCTAGGGTTTTGAAAATGAAGACTTTTATAATTAAAATTGAATAATATGGATGACATATAAATGAAAGGAAAGGATGAAAATATCAAATCCATATTATTGGGTGAAGGACCATGCTAATAAGCATACAATTAAAATTTAAATATTAGTGTGGGCATGTGGAACATGAACCCACACTTGAGATTATTGAGGTATAAGTGTGAATCCTACTAGTATATGTTGGACAAGTTGTTTTAAACACACACCTAGGGTTTAAAATCCTATTATGTACATAATGTAATATTTAATGTTGAATGCAATGCAAGTGGATACAATAATGCAAGAAGTCAAGTCATAGAGGTATGTACCATTTTGCTTTTTATGCTTATAGGAAATAAAGCTGTTTTACCATTTTTTTAGGGTAAGGTATCAAGAGATATACATATAAATAATTAAAATAGCCAAAATATAGCTACATGCAATTTTAATCTGTGTGTAAATACAAAACCTCAAATAAAATTTAATCCTTTAATACAACCTAAAAAAAATATTATATTCATCAAATTTTCTTTACAAAATAACATAAAATATTACAAAACATCAGTTTGAAAAGCTTTGCCTTGCAAATTTGATATTTATACCTTTAGTTTTAGGTGTATCATTTCAATTATACCCTATGCTTATTCTTATGCTAGTTTGGTAACCTGAAGATGCAATCTTTAAAACTTCTATAAAATATTTTCACAAAATTTGATTGAATAACTAGAAAGCAACATACAAAAGCTAAATCTACTAATTTGACCTGGAAAATAGAGTAGAAGGTAAATTTCTATACCATATTAGATAAATTTGTAGAATCATTGTATGTTGACAAAAGTGCCATAGTGTGAAAGCACTATGGATATATGGAATTGAAATAGCATGATGTAAGTGCCATAGGATAGAAGCATCATACAATGAAAAAATGTCATAAAATGGAAGGAAAAAATTCCTTAGTAAAGGGATAAAACCCCTATTCCTTTACAATAAATGGATTAAAATGGAAAAAATGACTTAAGTATTAAAAACATATAAAAAATAAATTTTGATCAAAGAATGCAAGAGAAAATACAAAAGGATGATGAATCAATTAATAATATTAATATGTTTTATTTCTCCTTTGATGCATGTACAAGATGCATTTCAAATTTACTAGATAATTCCCCTTAGTTCCTTTATTGTGCCTTGTTAAGGATCCAAAAAGTGTAAGTATGTGGTCTCAATATTTGTAGCAACATGTGAATGGATAGAAACCTTCTTCTTGTCATTATAGTAACATGTGATTACCTTAGAATATTTCTTATTTTGGTTTCCTCCAAGGGTAGTTTCATAGAAAACCCAAGCCCTTTGCATGATATATTGTAGGTGTATGCATGGAGGAATGAGATATCTAGTTTACAAGAAGAGGTTATAAATTCTAGATGACTTATCATTTAGCAATAGTTACATGGAGTTTCACTAGCTTTATTGGTAGTTACATACCTTGATTGAGTAGTTAACTACCTTTATTGGTAGTCATGTATCTTATTTAGTAGATCAATCATATGATAAATAATGTGATATATGATATCTATGAGAAATAAGTAGTGATAGATAGTTAAACTATCAAAATTTAGGTTCTGGTATTGTTGACATAAAAGTGTCATGAGGGTACAAATATTTATACATAATTCTATATGGCACTAACATAAGCACTATACAAAATTATATACAATGCTTTTGTATGCCTATGTTGCTATCAATTGGGAATTTTGTAGGTATCAATTTTTATCCAAACACAGACATGTTTATACTCATTGAAAATCTCCTTTTGAGCACTTTTCAATGGAACCATTTTTGTTAGGTTTTCAAAATATTTAATATTGTTTTGTAATAATCAAAGATGATACCACTCTTTTCCCTAGATTGATGTACAAAAGGATTGATTTTTCTCAATTTGTAAAAAAGAGTTGATTAATGATGTGATTGAGAATTTAGCTTATATGCAAAACTTGGTGTCTACATTTATCCCTTTCATGTATTTATTGTATAATAAACATACAAAAACTATCCTAAGTGCCTCAATTTTATGGAAAAAAGGTGTTAGATCTAAAACTTTGATTTATATTCGATTATGCCCTATCATGCCCCCTCAAGATTTAGATGGGAAAACAAAATTAGACTAGGGAAACTCAAAAGTGATGACAAAGTTTCAAGGGATACACAAAGTTTGAAAAAAATGTGTCTAAAGTTTAGGAGTGATTAAATTAAAATAAATAGTAAAAATGGAGTAAAAATTTACAAAGGGAGGGAAAATTTGATAGTGAAAAGTCAAAAAGAGATGGAATAGCTAAAAAAAGAGGGAAAAAAGAAAGTGGTTTTTGAGGGAAATTAAAAAGGGGGGATATAAAATGGGAGGAAATGTGAAAGAGGGTTCATTTGCACCATGCAAAGAGATAATTAGATATGAAGAGGTAGATAGAGCATTTAGAGGGAGACTTAGCATGTTACTAGAAATGATGGTTTAGTACAGGTAATAAAGGCACCATGCGGATGTGGTATGGGCACTACAACTAGGAGGTAACATAATCAACCTAGTAAGTAATCAAAATGTTCATATTGTATTATTATTATTTATCATTTTTTATGCTTGAAAGAGAAAGTTCATGTTTGTACGAAATTGTATAGTGCTTTCTTGTTTGTACAATTTTTATGTAGTTTTATGATATTTTTACATCCATATGATGCTTTACTATGACACTATATGATGGTTTTGTATTCGCACAATTATTCCATACAATTGTAGAATGGTTTTTATAGAGAAAATAATTGCTCACTTATGGTCAAATTTTGATTTATTTTTTATTTTTTTGTCAATGTAGGTTATGATTCATTCTTATCCTATTATATGAGGGTGATCATAGTGTATTACTAGTCATGGATAACCATTCAAATATGGAGCTTGATAAAACTTTATTGATGATATTAACACAGTGATGGTACTCCAAGATGAGTGTCTTTCATCCTCCCAAAGGGGAGATGATAGTGATATTAGAGGATGTGTGGAAGATCCTCTAATTACTGATCAAATATGTGTTAGTATTGAGTGGGTAAGATCAAATATGATGCTTAGTGATGTTGAAAGGGCATAGGATTTTCTAGTGGTATGATCTAACATTGACATCAATATCACTTTCATCAGAGGTCATTTGGACCAACAAAGTATCACCCTATGTGCATTGGCTTTGGGGGTTCCAGTTGTAGATGCAAGTAGGAGGGTGATAGCATGGGGTTGGGTGGTGTCATTGTGAATATATGAAATGATCAAGGGGTGTTTTAATAAGCTCCAATTGTATTTATATGGTTGTACCAAACCTTGCATTGAGTGATATATAGAGAGGTATAGAGTTTGGTATGGTGCACACTTTTGTATGTTTGGTCATGGGAGAATATCGTGATCATGCAACCACCATGGCTACTAGGGAGTGGGTGATTGGTAGGTGACCATGGAATTTAGGTGGTATAGACACTTTGAGATAGTGATGTAGGAGCATCCGATGACAGTAGGACAATCTGGCATCAACCAAATTTTCTAAGTAATTCATTCTGTTTCTTTTCTTTCCCAAGGAAAAAGTTGGGGGGAGTCACGAAATCGTGACTCCAAATGCTACGACAAGGTGAAGGTAGGTTTCGTCATGATATCATGACGTTGCGATATCGCGACATCGTGATATCACAACTTCAAAAGTTAAGGCGGAGGCAAAGGCAAGTTTCATCGTGATATCGTGATGTCACGATATCGCGACTTCAAAAGCGAAGGCAGAGTTGACGAAGGGCTCGAAAGGTGAAGGCAGAGAAGAACTAAGGCAAGGCGAAGGTTTTTGTCATGATATCATGATGTTGCGATATCATGACAGCAAAGGGAAAATCAAGGCACAGACGAAAATGGTCACGATATCACGACATGTCACGATATCACGACACAAATTGAGACAAGGGGTTGCAGGCAGAAATGGTCATGATATTGCAACATGTCACAATATCGAGACATGTCACGATATTCCGACACAAATCGAGACAAGGGGTTGCAGGCAAAAATGGTCGCGATATCATGACATGTCGCGATATCACGACACAAATTGAGACAAGGGGTTGCAGGTGGAAATGGTTGCGATATCGTGACATGTCACGATATTGTGACACAAACCAAGACAAGGGGCTCACAGGCAAAAATGGTCACGATATCATGACATGTTGCGATATCGTGACTGGTTTAAGGTGAATAAAAAATGGACACGTGGACGGTCCCGTGTGTGGGAAAAGAGGTAGCGAGTGAAGATAAATTTTTTGACAAGGTGACAGCAGTTCAGAGGAACAGTATGACCAACACGGTGGTTGCAGGGCAAGGGGAGTCTTTAATGTAAGCTTCCATAGTGGATCAGGGCAGTTGCCCATTGATGGAAGGAAATTTGAAAACATAGCAGAGGAAGCGAACTTCCATATTTTTATTTCATGAATTCGATCAGGTGGGGGCATTAATTGCATAGAGGGCCGAGACCTCGATAAAAACTTGAAATTTGTAATATTTGCGATGGTGGACTGGAGAACGGGGAGAGGCAGTGCAGTTAGAGAAAATCGGGCTAGACGCTGGTCTTTGTAAGCCTGCAGGCTATTTTGTATGCATTTTCAGCTAATTTAATGAATTTTTTTGGAATAGCCTGAGTGATTTGTTTCTGGTTCTTCGGTCCCTCGTCAGTTGTATCAGAGCCTGAAGTTCTTGAGTGTGTAACAGATTGCCGAACATGAGGCAGTTACACCAGGATCTGTGGAAAGGCTCATGGGAAAGTGAGTAGAATGCCTTCGAGAAAAAACCCTGTTGGTGGGGGAGGCATGATGGCAGTAGCATATTTCTGAGCTTTACAATGGCAAGTTCAGGCCCTGCAAGAAGAACTATGCAGGGGACATGAACCAAGAAGAGATGCAGACAGTGAAGACGAAGTAGATGAAGAAGAAAACCAGTCTGAAGAAGAAGAGGCTGTAGATTCGACACAAGCTAGATTGTACAAAGCCATATCCTAGATTGGGAAGAGGCCGAAGATGGAAGTTTCCACATATTCCGGGAACCTGGATCCGGAGGAATTGATCGACTGGATCAATGATCTGGAAGAATACTTCGAGTATGAAGAATTTGAAGATCCTAAGAGGGTCATATTCGCTAAGACCAAGCTAAAGGGTCATGCTAGCATATGGTGGAAGAGAGTGTAGTTGTAGTGGAATAGAAGAGTAAAATAATGGATAACAAGATGGGATAGAATGGTGGAAAAATTAAAAAGACAATTTATTTCGACAGATTATGAGTTGGATCTGCTAAGGAAAATGCAGATTTTGAGACAAATGAATAAAACTGTCCAAGAATACATGGAGGAGTTTTATAAAATCTCCATCAGAACTGGCCATTTAGAAGCAAGCAAGGAGAAGGTGGCCCGATATATCAATGGGTTGAGACCCAGTATCCAGGAAGAGTTGAGCTTAGTTCGGGTGAGCACCATTGAAGATGCTTACCAGTTTGCTCTGAAGGTTGAAGAAAAACTGAACAGAAGGTTTGAGAGCAAGCAAAGAGGAAGAGGGCATGGAGGAAAGACTGGTGGAAGAAAAGAGGAAGGAAAGGAGGAGAAGAAAGAAGAGGTTAGCAGCAGCCGGGATCAGAAGGAAGATGAGGAACCCAAACCCCAAGTTCAGAACAATGGCTACCCAAGGGGAAGAGGTAGATCTGGACATGGGTATGGAAGAGGAGTGTTTCGGGGAACATGTTTCCACTGTGGAGAAGAGGGACATCGGGCATATGAGTGTCCCCAGCACCCCAAGAGAGTGAATAAGAAACAAGTGGGTCCTACCAGAGCTACTGTGGCAGAGGAAGATGCTGAATCAGAACATTCTGAAGAAGCTGAGAAAGGAGAAGCAATGATCATAAGGAGAACCATGCTGATTGAGGAAGACAAACCAGAGCAGAGGAGAAGCCTATTTCGCACACAGTGTAAAAGTGCAAGCAAAGTCTATAATGTTATTATAGACAATGGGAGTACAAATAACTTAGTCTCCGAGGAGATGGTTGCTAAGTTACAGCTGGAGAGGAGGAGACACCCGCATCCATACTGGATTGCATGGTTGCGGAAGGACCACAGAGCATGGGTCCATGAATAGTGCTTAGTCATGTTCAATATTGGGAAGTACTAGGATGAGGTCCTGTGTGATGTTTTCCCCATGGATGCTTGCCATTTGCTGTTAGGAAGGCCATGGCAGTTTGATCGGAGTGTAGTGCATGATGGTCATGCAAATACGTACTCCTTGATGAAAGGTGGAGTGCGCCACAAATTAAAGCCATTATAGGCAGTGGATGAGAAGGTGTGCAGCAATGCCAGAATTTGTCTGGTAGAAGGTAGAAAATTTTTTTTCCAGGAGACGGGGTTGAAGCAGGTTGCAGGGACAGGTGCCCATTTGGAGATGTTACAAAAGACGTGGACCGAACAACATAGAAGTGAAGGTCACTTCTCCTTTTTACCTCGGGTGTCTGATGCAGGAGCATCCGATGACAGTAGGACAATTTGGCATCAACCAAATTTTCTAAGTAATTCATTCTATTTCTTTTCTTTCCCAAGGCAAAAGTTGGGGGGGGGGTCACAAAATCGTGACTCCAAAGGCTACGACAAGGCAAAGGCAGGTTTCGTCATGATATCGCGACTTCAAAAGTTAAGGCGAAGGCAAAGGCAAGTTTCATCATGATATCGCGACGTCGTGATATCGCGACTTCAAAAGCAAAGGTGGAGTTGACGAAGGGCTCAAAAGGTGAAGGCAGAGAAGAACTAAGGCAAGGCGGAGGTCTTTGTCATGATATCATGACGTTACGATATTGCGATGTTGTGATATCATGATAGTGGAGGGAAAACTGAGGCACAGGCAAAAATGGTCGTGATATCATGACATGTCATGATATCGCGACACAAATCGAGACAAGGGGTTGTAGGCAAAAATGGTCATGATATCACGACATGTCGTGATATCGTGACACAAATCAAGACAAGGGGTTGCAGGCATAAATGGTCGCGATATCGCGACATGTGATATCGCAACACAAATCGAGACAAGGGGCTCGTAGGCAAAAATGGTCACGATATCACGACATGTCACGATATCGTGACCGGTTGAAGGCGAATCAAAAATGGACACGTGGACGGTCCCACGCATGAGAAAAGAGGTAGCGGGTGCAGATAAATTTTTTGACAAGGCGACAGCGGTTCAGAGGAACAGTCTGACCAAAATGGCGGTTGCAGGGCAAGGGGAGTCTTTAATGTAAGCTTCCATAGCGGATCGGGGTAGTTGCCCATTGATGGAAGGAAATTTGAAAACGTAGCAGAGGAAGCAAACTTCCATATTTTTATTTCATGAATTCGATTAGGTGGGGGCATTAATTGCATAGAGGGTCGAGACCTCGATAAAAAATTGGAATTTGTAATAGTTGCAGTGGTGGACTGGAGAATGGGGAGAGGTAGTGCAATTAGATAAAATCGGGCCGGACATTGGTCTTTGTAATCCTGTGGGCTATTTTGTATGCATTTCCAGCTAATTTAATGAAATTTAATGAAATTTTATGGAATAGCCTGAGTGATTTGTTTTCGGTTCTTCGGTCCCCTATTAGATAGGGAAATATTTTTGTTAAGGTAGTAGAAAAATACAGGGAGGGTAGTGGATGATATTATGGTAGATTATATTATATGGCAAACATACTGACTAGATGCAAGGTGATAAAATATTAGATTACAACTAGACTAAGTATGGTGATTTAGATTGTTCATGGGGCTAAAGTATGATATAGAGCTATACCATTTTGATTAGGTTATGATATAATTTGGTGGGCTATAGTATATTCCTAAGGGACCAGTGTGGTTTATGAGGGCCTATTAGGAGATAATATTTAGTGGCTTCTTAGATCTTGAAATCTATGTAGATGAGGATGTAAATGATACCATTATTATAGATATAGGTCATAATTATCCTTGAATGGTAGTAGGTTATAGGCATTATCATGATTAGATTCATCCCTAATAATTTACCACACCATGGGAGTAAGTACCTAGATGATGAGGACAAGCCAATACCTACAAAGCCACATTCAATATTCTCTAAGGAGAAAGATAGAGACAAGAGCTGACCATGGTAGCACCCCATTACAAGTTACAACTATTAGAGTATGCTATAGACGATGTAGGTGGTAGAAATTCAATACCTATTAGGTTTGAGGTTAGGGATAATAGATCACCACATGTTGGTTTCAGAGAGAGAGTGTTTATTATGGTGGATAGTCAAGGTGAAGTCAAAGAGGGATGATCTAGTAGTGTAGTTGTTAAATAAGGATGTTATGCATAATTTAGAGGAGTAGGAGAAATATATATAGATATACAACCTATAATTAGAGAATTATCATATATGGATAGTACAAGATCAAATCCTAATGGAGGAGGATAGATAGGCAGTGGTGTTAAAATGATATGTGGAAAATTTTGAGAGGTAGCTATTAGAGCAATAAATATAGATATTATTTTTTCTTAGGAGAGTGATAAGTTGGTAGGGGAGACCACTATGATATGTCAAGATATCGAGATCCTATCTATTGAGTGAGATGTGGTTGTGGCATAGGATATTATAGAAGGAGTAGATTGAGGAGTATGTATGGTGCAAACATTATTTGAGTAATGATTATAGCTATACATACGACCAGGACAGGTATAGGGTGAGCTAGGATAATCACAAGGAGAGTTGATTTGGTCATAGGGATGTTAGGTCATATGGAGAGAGAGATGGTTAGGATGTAGCGAGTGTTAGATCAAGTATAGAGAGATATAATGATAAATCAAGAGGAGATACAAGTCATACAATGAAATATATAGGTAGGGATAGAGTAGGAAATACATTACAAGATATTGTACTACATAGCAATGCCTATAGATTAATGACTTATATCACCTACCAAGACATAGTACAAGATACACTTGATATTGATGACTCAATATTCTTAGCAATAAATGAATATGCCACCATATTTTAAGGGATAACCTAATATTAGGTATCAATTTAAAATGATTTGTAGATACCATTAATCAATTTTTATAATATACCATTTTTGCTATTATAATCAAATATTTGAATATTAATACTATATATTGTTATTTAATAATTTATGTGATGATGATTACTATGAATTCTTATTGCTTCATTAATTTTGACATTCGTAACATAATTTGCTTCATTTCCATTCCATATAAACCTTGTGTGTGTAGGAATTTAATGTTTTATTTATTTGCTTTACCCCTAAGTAGTGGTTTTTTAGCCTAATAAATGGACATGTGAGTAGTTAGCTTTTCAATATTTTTTAGACACCTTGTGTATATATGAATTTATTGCTTTGTTTAGTTTACTTAAACCCTAAGATATGGAATATTAACTTGATTAATGGATAAGCATTTAGGTGGCTTTAAATATTTCCTAGACATATTATGTCTACAGGACTTCATTACTTTGGAAGATTGCCTAGATACCTTATGTCTGGAGGATTCTAATGCCTTGTAAATTTGCTATTTTGAGTTTGAAACCCCCAAATCTAGATGGTATTTATTTTATGTTTATTTACCCTCAGGTATGAGGAGGAAGAGTATATGGAGTTATCAACACCACAAACTATCATAGAGATCATCACGTAGCCTATTGGTAAGACAAGAAGAAAGCAGATGGATTAGGTTATTAGGACCATGGAGGATCATGTTTTTCATCATCTAATCCATTTATGAAGTGGATGAAGAATATTGTAGCTCGGTTTAGATATTTTTTACTATGGAATTATAGACCATAAAGAGTTGAGGGTAATTTGTTCTATTGGTATATGGATCTATAAGTTATTGTGTATATTTGTAGTATCAGGGGCACATAACTCACCCCTTATAATGTTATATATGACATTAGTGATAGAAAATGTTATGATGTAAGGAAGGATATGATAATGATATTTTGGCATCACCATTTGAAAATTATATAGGGTTCATCATATGAAAATTTATGAAGGATCAAAATTAAGGGTTGATTATTCTTTACACCTTATAAACCCATAAAGAAATGGGATATATAGAACCATCATGTGGTGGATCTATAAGACCACAAAGAATAAAAATGTTATAATGATGTCAAATAAATGAAAGGATTACGTCATCCATACCTAAAAATTCTCATATTAAATATCATATAGAAATATGGTCATAATCCAATAGAATAAAAGAGAGTTTTTTATGGTTTCTTTATACACCATTGAGAAATATGGTGTGGACCAATGCAAACTACCCACATAGATATATCCTAGAAAAAATTTTCAAACTCAATTTTGTAAAATTTTTATTGCTAAAATGCAATGAAACCTTTTCAGGTTTGATAGCTCTTGCAAATGACTAGCCAAAAGCCTAAATTTATCAGGCCCAAAATATTTTTTAAGGAAAGGAACTCTAGCCATTTCTTCTTGGGTATCTTCATTAAAAAGGTTCAAAGTGGTCAAAAATTTTGAGCAATGATGTAAGCAAAGAAACCTAAAAGTAGTGGCCAATCAAGCATACAAAGCAAGAGTTTCTAGGAATATTTGAATCTAACATTAGCATAATAATTTAGAAGATACGACCAATCCATAATATAAAACAAGAGTGACTAGGAATTTTTATGATGATGCAACCATAGGTTTCCAAAAATCCTTGTTAGTTAAGTGTCTAAAGAAATTGTCATTAGGGTTTCTAAGAATATTATGTAAGCATAATTTTTTAAAGCACTCAAAAAATTCAAAGTAAAGAGTTAGGAGTGGCTAAATATTTACAACCATAAAATCACCCAAGGCTTTCAAAATTCCTCGCTAGTCATGAGTGGCTAGGATTTTTGAAATATGATATCGACAAAGCCTCCAAAAGGTCTTGGCTAGGTCTCTCAGGCCCTGATGACAAACATAAACCTTTAGTAGAAAGAGATAAAGGGTGAAATACCCCCACGTAAGTTTATTTTATTAGAGATCATGTATGTTAGAAGCCAAAACCAATTGGGCACTTCTTAGCCATTATAATTGAGGTATTTAGACTAAGTTTACAACCATTGATACAAAAAATGATAGTTAGTATTCAAAAATATACAAAGGGTAGTAGTTTCCACTTCTAATAATAAATAAAAGAGTTTGTAATTTTGATAGGTAGAAAGATAATAAGGCATGTTGGCTTAGTGATGAGAATTTGAGATTGTTAAAGATGCTAGGCATGCTAAAGGTGCGAGTTTGCCTAGAATATAAACGACTACTAGAATGACCTAGAGTAAGATAGTTAGACCACCAAACTGACAAATTTTAATTATAGGGAATGAAAGTGACATCCACTTCACCTAGGCATGTTGATTTCACATGACCCTAGAAGTGGGCCAAGCTATAACCACTCATGGTAGGCCTATGATAGGCCATCTATGTAATTATTAATCTAGGCTAGTATTATAGAAAACTATAATTAACCAAAGTTTTCTTAATAATATGGTTGGAACTTTTAGGGTTTGCCTAGTGTGAAATTTACATCTTGCTCTGCTATTAATAAAAATATATGTTATTTGACCTTTACTAGTGATGTATTGTCGTTTACAATGTGTATGTAAGTTTTGTATCACAAGATATTAATATTAAAGTTTTATGGGTGGTGTATTTTTTTAGGTAAATTTATTATTTGGATTATCACTACAATTTCTTAAAGTTTTAGAGAATCCATAACATAAATTCTTTGTAATTCTAGGTATTTATGCTAAATATATATGGATGGTGTATTTTTCTAGATAATTTTCTTGTTTGAATTATCTTCTATAGTTTATTCGAGTGTTAGAAATTTTAAAATTTGAGCTGATGGTAGAGTTTGTAATACCTTACATGATAGTTTATTTCCTAGGAATTACTTAAGTTAAGTTGCAAGGTGTTTGTATAGTGTATGATAATTTTTTGACCCAATTTTGGCCACCATTTGATCAATCTCTTTTATTTTTTTATTTCCCTCTAACCCTTAATTATCTATATTTAGTATTTTCACCATTTATTTTTATTTTAATAAGCAAGGAACTGAACTTATCTAGAGGTTGGCTCAAAAGTAATTCCAAGCCATCCAATCTTGGCCATGTTCTAGGCTACACATAACAAACTAGGAGGATCATAGACCAATAATTTTTGGTATGCCTAGTGGTACAAAAACCCACATCTCCAAAGGATCAATATTTTGGTGAATATCTTGGCCTCACAAGGAATATATATACATTCACCTAGTGAATCCACTAATTGAGAGAACCTAAGATTGGAAACTCTACTAAGAGAATGAGATCTATAATCACATGGTAACCAAATCAAAGGACAATAAGTTTAAATTATTCACTTGGTTGTCAAGAGCAAAAAACCTAGCCTATTCCTAAATCTTGGAATGAATAAAGCCTTTGACAGAATATCCTAGCAACTTTTGTTTGCTATTCTTGCCAAATTCTATTTTCACGAGGATTGGATTGCATTAGTTAAATAGTGCATCACTTCTACTTGTTTCTCAATAATCATAAATAGGTCCCCTGTTGAATACTTCAAAAGCTTCAAAGGTATCAGGCAAGGTGACCCTTTATCACCCTTTATTTTAATTATTATGGCTAAGAAACTTGGAAAATCCCTAACAAAAGCATGCTCAAAAGGCATGTTATCAGGCATCAAACCTTCCTCTATGTCAAGGGTTGTCACTCATCAACAATTTATGGATGACACCATTTTACCTTCTTCATCCTCCATTCCTGAAGCAAAAAGAATTAAAATAATTCTCAATTTATACGAAGATGCAGGGTAGAATTTTTTTAAAAAAGTAGAAAATATTTTCTAAACACTCCCATCCGAAGGTAAATAAAAATTGTGAAAATTTTGGGATGTACAATATCTAAGTTACCAACTATCTACCTAGGCCTGCCAATGGTCCATGGGGAAATCACTACAAAAATGTGGTCAAATATTTTTAAACACATCATCAAGAAGTTAGTAATGTGGAAGAATGCAATGTTAAGCCTGGCCACCAAGACCATGCTTGTGAAAGCTTACCTCCAGAGTATACCAATTTTTTTCTTATAAATATTCAATGCTTAAATATCAATATACCATAAAATTGAATAAATTCAAAGTAAAATCCTATGTGCAGGGAATGAGAACCATAATAGGTTTCCTCTGGTCGCTTGGTATAGGGTTTGCACCAAAAAACCATGGAGGCCTCAGTTTTATAAAGATATACAAGATGAATATTACCTTGATAGCCAAGCAAGCTATGAGGAATGTCCTCAATGAGAAAGAATCTTGGATTTATATAATCAAAGAGAAGTATTTACATCAATAACATTTCGTGGGATATCACCATATTCCAATTGGGTCATGCTTTTGGAATTCCATTACTCATATCAGATACATCATTCATAGAGGTCTTATATGGTGTCTAGTTGTGGCAAATTCATAAGATTTTAGGAAGACTCTTGGGTGAAAGACTAGCCTCTCATCAATAAACCAAATTTATCAATTCTCAAAACTCACAGATCAATTATTTCATGGTAAAGTGTCAAACTTCATAACCCAAGTTTCCAATAGACACTAGTGGAAGATAATTCCTTCAAAACATCCCAACATTCAGATCAACGATGCTTCCATGGCAATTCAAAATCTTATACAAGACTGTGTTATTACAAATAACCACACCAAAGACTCTCTCATATGAAAGTTGTTAGAAAAAGGTGTATTTACTATGAAATCAAATTATTAGATTCAAGATCCTCCCTTATCAAATGGGACCCAACCAACCTTATCCGGGTTAAAAATTTGATCCCTAAAGTCTCCTTTATTTTTTGGTTGGCCTCACAAGAAAAAATTCTAACTATAGATAACCTTATGTCTAGGGGAATTTATATCCCTAACTTGGTGTATTCTATGCAAGTCAAGTTAGGAATCTACTTCCCATATATTTCTAGAATGTTCCTTATCATTGTTTGTGTTGAATATTCTATTTGAAACTACCAATATTGCCTGGGCTCAACTAATAACTGTCATCCAATTTTTCCAATAATGTCCAAGGTCTTTCCAAAACTCATAACTCATTTTCCTATGGATATCTTGCCTTCATCACTACCTATGGTAAATTTGGATCGAATGCAACAACAAAATTTTCAAAACCTCTATAAGTGAGACCCAAAAGGTTTTCCTCATAATTTCCTCCTTTGTTGCTAAAAATACCTCTTTTATATCCTCTATTGAAGCTCATAGAACCAGTCTAAAATCTCATCTATCTTCCCAATTTAAGCTTACTAATATTTCAAATAATATTTATTCTAATTTCAATAGGTCTAGCATCAGGTGGACTTCTCCTTCTATAGGCTGGCACAAGTTCAAATTTGATGGGACTATGAAAGGGAACCCAGGTGGAGGTGGTGGGGTAGGTATTCTCAAAGATGATCAAGGGAGAATGGTTCTTTCCTTCATGGAAAATATTTGTATCTATTCAAACAACATGGCCAAAGCCAGAGCTCTATACTAAGGCTTGCTTCATCTTAACAAGCTTAATATTGATAGTTTAATAATTGAAGGAGATTATGTACATATTATCAATTGCCTAAAAGGAAACCATTCCCTTTCATGGGCCTTGAGCAACATATTGTATGAGTGCAAAAGTCTCATCAACAAATACCGCAATATTGATATTCAACATGTGTACAAATAAGGTAATAAATCTACTGATTGGCTTACCAATAGGGGTGTTAGGGAAGTATCCCTCCACATTTGGCATGTTGATTTATCATAGGAGATTAAAAAAAGTAATTCCAGAGATGATATTTACCTCTTTTAAAAGTTCTATGTTGGAGTCCAAAAACCTTTACATGTCCTTAATTATTGTCTTCTCTACCAATCCTATTCAACAACCTTTGTCCACTAACAAGCTTTACCTCCAACTTGAAGTGATGACTTGGACCTCAGGTAATCAAATGGATAAATTTATTTCCAAGAAGGACACCCAACTAACTTTGTTTCCATTCATCATTAAGATTCACAAAACTAAGGATCCAAGATATGGCAAGGGAAGGGTTCTTGGTATCCAAGTTAGCAAACATCTGGTCTAGAGTAATGACAATATCCTAAATCCAAAGAAGTTTTTATTTGGAAGCAATTGCAACTCCTAGTCTCAAGGCATTGACACCATATTTCAACTACACTCTCATGCACCCATGGTTATCCTGAATAAAAAAAGAAGAGGGGCTTTACCAATGTCCCATAATTTTTAGGAAGTAGAGCTAGGTAATGTTGTTTTCATGGAAAGTCTTCATAATTACAGGTCCACTCTTCAAAGCCATGATCCTAACAGATCTCCAAGTCTTTATTGCATCACTTGGCAAGGCAAAAAATTTTGCTTCCCAAGAACAATTGATTCTTAGAACCTCATTGTTCATGGTGTTCTTTCTTACAAAAGTATTTGGAAGGATCCATAATGGATTTGTCTTAGCAAAAAATTTCTCTATGCCAACCATGGGCAAACCAATCCCCATTTACCTTGGTTTAATATTTGGGATAAAACAGGATGTGTGCTTGTGCCTCATTCTAAAATCCTCACTAATGAGACCAAATCAAGTCATGAAGTCCAAAATTGGTTGATCATGAGGTAAACAAACCATCTTGTTTTTCTCACAGCTACCCCAAGCTCTAGTTTCAATTTGTGGTGTAATTTGTGTCATGGTGGTAGGACCTTTAACATTTGTGTTAGCCTCTATTTTCTTAAGAAATCCCTAATGTGCCATAATATGTAAGTTTTTCATAAATCTCTTTGTTTCATTTCTCCAAGTGGTCCCTTCTCTTTTCACCAACATAATTGCCCTGGTTGAACTTGACACCCTTAGATTAGATTCTGATATTAAAATAATTTTCAAGAACTATGGCTTCATGGCTTTACTTGGAAATTTTGGAGGTATTGATGATGAAGTTACTAATGATTTCATCAATTTTTGGGTCGATGGGCAAGTGGTCATCAAATATCTAAAATTTAAGGTTACTATGACATTGCTAGCAGAGATAAAAGAGCTCCCTGATGATGCTTTCAAACTTCATCAGGACAACCACACAATCCAGGAATAATTAAAGCATTTCACTAATAGGGGACAAAAATTGGTCAGATATCAAAGAGGAATTATCAAAAAATAATTACCAGATCCATGGAATAGAGTGTTAATCCTTGTTATGTCATACTGCACAGTGGATAAAATATATGAGGCTTTAAGAAATTTTTACCTGGTGTTCCTAAATCATATTAGGAATTTCAAAGAAGTTAACATTCCTGAGTATTGTAGAAGATTTATTGATGTCTCCATTGAGAGTGTCAGGAAGAAGTCCACTACTCACATCAAGAATCAAACATTGTTCTTGATTATTTTTAACCAAATGCTTCAAAAAGTGGCATCCAGTGTGTCCCACAATGACACTGTCATTATATTCAATAAGGAGAAGTTGTTTGAGGATAAGTAGTTGAATAGTTGTAGTTCTAGAAACCATTATTGTTCTTCTAGGTCCACAAACTCTAAGAGGAAATACCTTGACAATATGTTGGAACCTGGTGACAATGTATCTATGATGACTGAGAGCATCGTCCCTGATTTTGACTAGCCTATAAAGGATGCTAATATCATTGCCAGAGCCAAGCATGATCCCTCTAAAATATTGACTAAAATGTTAGAAAATATTTATCAATATCACTACAAGATCAATTCAAGCCTGTAACATGTAATTTATATTTTCAAAGTGATTACTACCAACCACAATGACACTTTCAAAGCTATAATCCATGAATAATATGGTGAGAATAAAATGGTAGATTAACCTTTCGACTAGTTTGGTGGGTTTCAATTTTAGTTTTTATCTTGTCTCTATCTTTGGTTTACTTCCTGTCTTGTTTCTTTTTATTGTTTGTTGTTCTTTAGCTACTCTTGGTGGTGAAAAATTTTGGTTTCTCCTCTATTTTTCTTTGTAAAAGGTTTAGAGACCCTTTCAAAATAGTTTCCACTAATAAAACAAAACTCATGCAATTTTTTGAATGACTATCTCATTGAGCTTGTATAAGAACAAATAAATCTCACTCTCTAGTATGGTTTATCTCTATTCAGAGTCTTGTCCCCTTGCAATCCTTTTCTAGAGAGTTTCCTAATAGTCCTTGTTCAAAAAATGTATGGATAAATTTATTTGGGATGGAATAGCACTGGACCACTTGAATTGGTATATTTACATAAAATTTTGTAGGTAGTCCTTAAAGCTATTCCAACCTATGATATGTCAAAAAAATTTCCAATGGGTGTTGTTAATATTTGTCTACCTTAGGGACTATTCATAGCATCCGACATGAAGATGTCATGTCAAGATTTTTAGCACTATCTTTTAGAGGAAAATTGTCTACCTGGTATAGAGATATTGATGAGAATAGTATTATTTCATGGGCTTAGCTAGTTGAACCATTCACATTATAGTTTAATGAGGTAGGATACCCCTTTCACTCTTCACTCAATTCACTTCCATTTAGAGACATATACAAGAAAATATCATAGACATTAATATCAAATTCAGGAAGACATGGAAGCAAATATTGCAAGATATAAGGCCCTTTTAGCCTTAGGATTACATTCATTATATCTAAGCCTTTCTCCTAGACATAGGTTTGCAAATATAGCTATCCAATGAAATGATATTCCCAAAGGTTTTTCAAGTTGCAATTGCCATAAAAAATATATTGATTTTTCTTAGCAAATTACCTCTTAAATTTATTATACCCTACTTTCTAAATTTATCCCAACAAGCTCAGTAAATAGTATTATTGGTAATCTCATTACCTCAAATTACTCTTTTTCCTATACCTAAAGTTTTGCATCAAACATCAACACCAACATTTCCCTTGAAACCAACTTTGGAACCCAAAAAGAACATAGAGATACTAGAGTTAAGAGCAATGGTAAAAAAATATTGTAAATAAGATCATCATCAAGGATAGACAAAATGTGAAGAAAATGTATGAAGGCTATCAACCTAGAAGGTTGCCCTCTATCACAAAATACCAAGGGGTTTATAGGAACAATGTGACTAGAAAAGCAAACAAGGGGTTATTACTTCCTCCTTTCAGGATAATTATTGATGCTTGACATGTAATAACCCCCACAATATAGATATCTACATGATCTATTAGCACCAATTGTAATTAGTGGAAACACAAACAAAAAAAAATATGTAAGAGTGGTAAACATTTTGATGAACCCAAACTAGGTCATTATAGTTGAAAATCCTATAGGTAGTGAGTGCATTAAAGTGTTAAATACGTCCAAATTTTAGCATCTACAAGTGGAACCTCAAATGATAGAGCCTATGATGGTGCTTGCTTAACCAAAAAAAGAGTAAGTAAAGTAGAAACCAATGATAGATCAAGCCAAGGTGAGTCACAAGGACTCTATGGAGCAAGACCTAGAAATACTAAGGTATCTATCTATGACAAAGTGATAGAGGCTAGAAAAAAACAATAAATAAAAAGGTTCAAGGAGCCTAATTGGAAGGATAAAGACCCATCAAAAGTGTCCAAATATAATGTATTTGAAGGATTGAAGAAAAATACTTATTGGGAAAGCATGTATGATGAATTGTTAATCCCTAAATATATTGACTTACTTAATGCTACATTATAAGGTGTCTCTTCAGATAGACTAAAACTCCTAGACATAAACCTAGCTCAGGCTTAGCAAAGTCTTGGAATATGTAAGAACATACCACCACCTTTCTATGTATTTGTGTATGGAAGGATGGTTAGTGCATAATTTCATGGTGGATTATAGATTTTCTACCACTGTCATACAAAGGGCAATATGAGAATTAATTGGAGTGGATTACACCTATTCAATTACCAAAGTGTTACAACTATATGACATCACATTCTAAATAGTTTAGGTATTCAAGTATATATTAATGGTACTACATAAGGTGTTAGAGGTTATAGTCATCCAAGAGGTGGTTATGGTTTACCTACAACCATAATATAGCCTATTTCTTTCAATATAATTCATTTCTAAGTGGGTAAATATCCTTTGATTACACACATATGATCATCCCTCATAGAGGAAGGAAGGTTAAAATCTATGTGGAAAAGCTATTTTCATTTCACATTGAGAATATTTACGAAGAAAATATTAACTGGAATGAAGATGATATAGACTATCTACAATGGGTGACTAAGAAATTTTATATGGAGGATAAATTTTTTATCTAAGATTTTAATGTAGTTCTAGAAACTAGGCTAGGGACTTATCATATTACAAGATTATACAATCATAAGATTCTGGTCATCTTTGTTCAAGAGCTTTGAAAATCAAATTTATGGAATCTTTACTTTGATGGAGCTAAGTGAAAAATGGAGCTAGAGTTGGAGTAGTATTAATTTCCCATTTAGAAGGAGTGAATTTGGTTTTTATATTGGTTTACCTAGAGTGGCACAAACAATACCCTTAAATATGAAGCTCTATGCTTAGGCCTATTAAAAGCATAAAAGTATGGGAATTAAGATGCTATCCATTTTTGATGAATTAGAAGTACTAGTGAATTAGGTGATATAGAAGTGCAACAACAAGCATAACTATCTCAAGGCCTACTATAATAGTGTCGAAGACCTTCTAGAAATTTTTAAGGCAATTAATATCAAAGCAATACAAAGTAGTGAGAATATGCTAGTGATACATAGCCTCACATGTGAAAAAAATTAACCCTAATTTTAATAATTGAAAAAATCAAAAAGGGTTAAACTAGATTTTAGACCATTGATCCTAGATAAATATAGCTTCTAGCAAGTGTTTTATACTAATGAGTATATTGTTAACTTCTTAACTGAAGAAGATTTAAATGCCACTCAGCTAGTGGAAATGCTTTACTACATTTCTTAAAAGGATGTGATACAATTGAAAAAAATCATATTCCCAAAGGGTTTATTATGCTAGAAAGACTCTTTAATAATAGTGATCAAATTACTAGCCAAAAAATGAAGGTTTATGAGTAGGAATTCAAGGCATTTTGAATTGAGCCCAATAAAATCTTAAAAGTTGGAGTTAGGTGCATAGAAGAGGATATAAATGATCTTATTGCATTATAAAAATATTATGGAGATGTAATAGCATAAATTCATGACAATATCAAGGTTTACAATGGGGAATTAGTCCACCATATAATAGAATTGCTTCCTAATGTCAATTCATTTAAGCAAAAGTAAAGGCTAGTAAATCCAAATATTGAAGCCTTGATGAAATAAAAGCTACTAATGTAGCTTGAAATAAATATTATTTATTCAATCAAACATTCCACATGGATATTCAACTTGGTCTCAGTCTAGGAGAAAAATAGAGACATCTAGCTATGTGTGGAATTTTTGAAATCTAAATAAGGCTTCTTTGAAAAAATACTACCCACTACCACAAATAATACAAACTATGGCTAGAGAAGAGAGAATATATCTTTTTGATGGGTTCTTTGGCTTCAATAAAATTTTATTAAGGTATGAGGATCAATATAAGACTACATTCACCACTAAGTTGGGTACATTTGACTACTATAAGATGTCATTTTTCCTATCCAATTGGGGAGAAATATCTTACAAATACATGAATATTAACTTTGGGAAAATGGTGATAAAAGTGATCCTTATATATCTAGATGATATGATAATATTATCACATGATAAGGGTCAACATATTTCTTATATAAGAATGGTATTTCAAATATGCCAGGAGTATGAGATTTCCTTAAATTCCAAGAATTCAATTCCTGTAGTGCATGAAGGTATGTTATCGAGGCATATCGCTTCAAAGCAAGGTGTAGTCAATGATCTAGATAGGGTTAAAAAAAATCCTAGCATTGTTGATCCCTAAGAATAGGAAATATTTGTAATCCTTATTTTGACAAATAAATTTTATCCAAAAATTCAAGCCAATGATTGAGCTCTTGAAGGGAGTTCCATTCATATAGATGCTAGAAAGAGACCAAGCATTCAAGAAGATCAAGCAAGCAATAGCCCAACCACCTATCCTAGTAAATTTGAGCTATAAGAAAATTTCATACTATATGTTTATGGGGTTAGATAAACCTTTGATATTATTTTGGCCCAAGTATGAAAATCAAGAACATTTGACTATCTTCATTAGTCAGATCCTTTGACTATAATAAGAACTATAATTTTATAGAAAGGTAGGTGTTCACTCTAATGAAGTCACTCAAAAGGCTCAGGCACTACATCTCATAAATAAATACTCTCATCTATGTGGTACATTCAAATATATAAAAAATGTTTCACAAGGAGAATTGGAATATGATATGGATATTGTGTAAGCAACTAGAATGTTCAACTGATGTAGAGTAAAACTTATTCCTTAAAAACTTCCGTAAGACAACTTGAATGCTTCAAAAATAAGAATATATAGGTTAAAGTTCCTAAACTATGTCTTACTATAAGAAATATTTTACTATAAGAACTTTGATGGTGTTCTTCGTTACATCCAACTATAAGAGGTAGAAAAATTACCATAGGAATTACATTAAGGGTTTTTTAGGGGTCACTATTTCATTTATATAACTACAGAAAATATACTAATTGCTAGATATTATTGGTCTACCTTATTTACAAATGCATTTAAAGTTTACAAAACCTATAAAGTCTATAAAAAGTGTGTAATAAAGATAAGGAATACAACATTCCCCTTGTATAGAATGGTGGTAGAGGAACCATTTCAGCAATGGAAAATGGATTTCATTGGGTTGATCAACACAAATTTATTTTTCATAAGTTAATTCATCTTGATAGAAACTAATTACATTACCAGATGGTTTGACGTAATGACAACTAAAAATATAGAGTAGGAGATAGTGGTCAAATGTTTAGAGAGGCTAATTATGATATTTGATATCTTGGCCACTATTATCACTAACAATGGGCCCACATTCATAGGTTCCAAAGTCTTAAAATTTACAGGTAAGTATGACATCTATTTAAATATCTTGTCCAACTACTATTCATGAGGTAATGATGTTGTAGATTCCATGAACAAGAATTTTTTAAAAATCATCAAGAGGATAATAGGGGATAACCATAGGAGTTGTCACTCGATGCTAGATCAAGCTCTATGGGGTGATCAAATTACAATAAAAAAACAAAAAAAAACCCGCCATATGCTCTAGTCTATGATAAGGAAGTTGTGTTGTCATTACACCCAAATGTACCTGCAATGAAGATATTGAGCAAATGGAACTTCCTAGATGTAGATATTATGGAAGTGAGTATGGTTGGGTTGCCATTATTAGAGGAGTAGAGATACAAATCATACAGTAGTTTCTGATAACATCAAGAGGCTATAAAGTCCTAGTTTGACAAGAAGGCATCCCCATAGGAATTTTAGATTGGTAACCTCATGCTAAAATAGGATAAGGAAAGGGACAACCTAGGTAAGCATACAAAAATCTATTCCCTATGGTTTGGTCCTTATCAAATTATTGGTAAGCATGAATGTAATGAATTTGAATTAGCTATTACTAATGGTAAAATTTTATTGATACTAGTAAATGCCCAATATTTGAAATATTATGCATAGGAAACAAGTGCTAATTTATATTATAGTGTAAATAAAAAAATATGCATAAATAAAAATAGGGTTATAATAGGTACTTGAGGTAATTTTGCAATGTAGATATCCTATTGGTTGTAAAGGTAGTATAATTTATGACTATAAAAGCACATCATGTCACTCACACATGCCAATAATTTTATAAGCAATTTTGGTAATAAAGTAGAACAAATCCTAGGAAATGAATAAAAAAAGACCCAATGAAAAAAATAGGAAAGAAAATGTAAAGCAAAATCATTGGTTTTTAGGGTACTTTATCCTACTAGGTGTGTAAAAGCTAGAGGATTGATTTTTAGGAAAAAATGACATGTGATACATGAATTATTTAGTGCAAAAAGCATACCTCAATACTATAATTATAAGGCAAGCACAAGACATTCTAAATACCAAATGAATAGAATGACACCCAGGATTGTATTTTAAAAATATCTTTGACTCTATAAAAATAGGGCATGTGATCAAACCACTCACACAATCAATTTTTTAGAAAAAAACATTATCTCTAAAAAGGTACCTATGATCATCATAAATTCTAGTTGTAGTTTCTTATTTTTCTTTGCCACCTCTTATTATTTTACTCCTCTCTTTGTCATAGGGGATCCTATATTTTTTAACCAATGGGATGTAGTCAAATGTAGACACCAAAATAGTACCAATCTGATTATGTGACGACAAGCTCTGATCGCATTGACACACACAACCCCTAGGGCAGCCCCCAGAGGTTAAACAGTGGTCCTAACCACTCCCAAAAGTAGTTTGGAGGTCAGAGGTCAATTTGGCACCTTTTTGGCACCTTTCTCTCTGCTCATCCAACCCAAGGACGAATACAAACTGGCATTCATCCCACCCAGGGATGAATATCAGCATTCACCCCAGGGTGAGGCGAATAGCATGTTTGACTGGAAAAAAGTCAAACCTCGACAAATCTACCAGTTAACTGAAGTTGTAGGACATGCAATTGCGAGGAACGACTTCAAATCAAGAAGAGAGACTTCAGTCATGCATGTCTTTATTTTAGAGACCTCATGCAAGGAGATTCTAAATCAGGGAATTATCTTTTCTCTCAAAATAGGACAAACAACTCAAGTGGCGCCCTCGCATGCGCATTCAAACAAAGATACCCTGGGTCTATAAATTGGTGAGTCTTATCACCCAAAAGATACGAAGAGAAAAGGAGCATTTGAGCAATGAAGTGCTACCAATTTACATACCTACTTGTGATTTGTGCCTTTCACATCCTTAATCTCTCATTTAAAAGGGAGGTTATTGGGTGATTATTGGAAGAACGAATCCACACCCAAAACCCAATTTTTGGCCAAAATATTACATAAAATTTGTTGAAAATATCCCATAAGAGGTTTTGGACCCATACCAAGTGGATTGGTGCTGAAACAGAGTCCCAAACGATGGGCGTCCTGCCCCTAGGCGCTCCCCAAGCTATCACAGTTCTAAACGCCCCACCCTAGAGCGAATAGAAATTTGTGGCAAATTTTATTTATTTTCTTTTTGCATCTTATTCTAGGTTATTTAAATAGGCTGTAGTTTAAATTTCATTTCATTCTGAGCAATTTTGACCAGGTTTTTATCATTTCTCGCCTTCACTAACCTGCAGATGGCATCATCAAAATATGGGTGATCGAGGCCAAATTGGAGAAATATGACCAGCTGGGTCATCCCAAAACACCCCCAATTAGCTAACCTCAACTTTTTAGGTCATTTGGAGCTTCCAGGATAGGACATTGAATAGGGTGCTTTCTGATAATTTATTACAGGTTAATTCGTCTCGCCCCAGAGCGAATACAAATTTGTGAGGAATTTCATGATTGTTCCTTTTGTAGTGTATTTTTGGTAATGTAGCACCCTAAAATTGGCGCAGTTAAACCTTAATAATTACAATTACTCTAGTAAATATTCAAATTCAAATTTCAACCTCCAAAACCGCTCCCAAACCGTCGTTTAACCCATTTCCTCCTTTCTCGCACCATTTTTAGAGTTTGTTTTGTCCGTTTGACGATATCGTCTCCGATAAGACGATATCGCCTCAGATCGGACGATTTCGTCTGGCGTAGGACGTCCAGACGATCTCGTCCCAAACTGATTTGTGCATAGTTGGACTCTGTTCCAACGACGTCTCTAATCTGGGCAGAAGCGTGTCTGCACCGTTAGAGACCTCCCCCATTGGAGATCTCCCAAATTGGGATGATCTCCAACCTCCCAACCTCTATCCTAAGCCTATTTAATCCTAGGCCCTCCCCTTAGCATCCCCCTGGCTGAAATTCCCTGTAACTCGAATCCTACACGCACTAGACCATCTTAAATCACTGTTTGCATTCGCATTTTTCCAAGTTTGTTTGCAGGAACTTCATTGTTTTTCAGCCGGAGCAAGCTCAGTTCGTCTCAGACGATCTCGTACAATCTCGGACGATCTCGACCCAATTCGAGATGATTTCGACTGTAGTTCACATTGGGGGCAATCAGTGCCCAGAGTTTGCATTTCTTCATCCTTTTTCCGTTGCATTATTCTGCATTTAGTTAATTCTATGGTTATTCTTTATTATTCTCGCATCTTGGAGTTCACCCATGTAGCTTTAATGCATAATAAAAGCATAAATTGTCATTAGATCATTATAATGCATTCATGTTTTTGCTTATTATCATCATTTTAATATTGTTATTGTCATTCTGCATCATTGCCCTCTGTTGTCATAGTTGCATTCTCTCGTATTTTGCATCTATTTTTCTGTTTGCAGGTCTCTGACGAATTTTTCAGATGAATTCGTCAGATCTCAGACGATCTTGTTAGATAGGAGACGATCCTGTCGAATTCTAGATGATCCTGACTGCTTCAAAAATCAGAACCTCCATCAGATATCCGGATCAGGTATGGTTCTTTAATCCAGCTTATTTTTCCTATTTTTCTGTTCTAATCTGTTTCTGCATTCATTTAGTCTGCATTTTCATAATAGAACAACTTATATTCATTTGGCCAAACCTAGGACTTGGATGATTAAGGCTAAAACTGAACACATTAAACACATTCCCAACCTAGGCATGGAAACTGCCATTAAACGTTTCCTGGTGAACCCACCATCCATCAAAAAATCACCATAATACACCTCCCCGAGAGGCGGGACCTTCGCAAGGCCTCTCAGTCCGAGGTACCACGCCATCCTTTTCACATCCCCCTTTCGGGCACGGATCCTATAGCCTGAAGGTAAGGGTGTGAAAAATTTGGAGCGATACATTTTGGTGAACCCGACGTGAATGCATTTAAAACCTTTTGAAAACAAGAAAAAAAAAAAAAAAACCAAAAACATAGATGCATTTAAAATCATTAGAAAATACTAAGTTGCATATCATGTCTAGATGGTAGCTCCTAAGAAAATATTAGCAGTTACTATAAATGTTGAAAACCAATTAGCAGCCATAGAAGTTAATTCTGTGCTTAGTGTGCCTGAAACAGATAGAAACCAACTTCTGTGGAAAGAACTTGATAGAAGGCTAGGTGTCATTTCATCTAGATCAACCGAACTTAGACAAATCAAGAGGCTTGTCCTAGATAGAATCCTGGATCCTCATCAACTCGTCTTTTATCATGAACTTCAGAGAGCCTGCCATAGATGGTTAGCTTATAGGAGAGCTCTTGTGTCTTCAGAATTGTTCACCTTCGAGGAATACCTCGAGAACGCAGCCATTATACACCAGTTCCTAGGTCGTGTAGAAGACCAAGAGGTTGTTCTTACGGATAGGGAAATATGGAATAGAGTTCCTCGAGCTGTGTTATATCGAGAGTATTGCCACGAGCTTTACTTCTATCAACCGGAATCTGAGACAGATAATATCACTATAGCTCTTTTCATTAAATTTTTGAAAGAAAATTTTCAATTTGAAGAAGAACACTTCATGACTCCTGAAGAACTCGAGCCCATTAATGATATTTATAAATTGTTTATAGAAAACTAGATCATTACTTTCAGTATTAGTTCTTGCATTTATTGTGTTGTTTGTTATCTTTACAATATTATTACAAAAACAAGAAAAACTAAAAAACATAACAAAAACCAAAACATTTCATTTTAAATATTGTAGTAGGTATATAATTAATATATACCTCTTAAGCTATATATATATATATATATATATATATATATATATATATATATATATATTTGCTGAAATCTAAATTAAAGCACAATGCCTAAACTTAGGAATGGTAAACAAACTGAAGGAGAAGAAGAAGATTGGTTAGAAGATAAAACTAGAAACCCAAATGTCCTTCCTGAAGATCCAATTCCGGAAGGAGAAACTCTAGATCAACCAGAAGATGACCTAGGTGAAGACAATGAACAAGAAGAAAATGTTAAAGAGGATGGATCCTCATCCCCTAGAGTAGCTCCAGATGGAACTATTGCTTTTGACAACTTAGATCATTTCTGGAAATTTTTCAATAATAACATTGGCGCTCTTAATATGGCAGTTCGTATTGATAAAGGGCAAATTAGTGACACTCAAGCAGCCATGGAACATATGTTTGATGTGCACACTAATCCCTTGTCTTTCATTGATCAAGAAAGTGATAAGGCTGGACCATCCAATAGAGATATGGTCACTATGATTCAGAACATGCCAAAACAACAGGTTACCCAACCTCTTAAGGAACCTGTTATTGAGCCTAAAATCATTCCCACACAAAAGAAGACTTCCTTCACTGCTTTACTTCGCCAAACTATTGATCAATATGCTTCAAGTAAACAAAAACCTAAAATGAAGCCAAACACCAATTTTCAACAATCTGGAATACAACATAATACAACTTCAAAATTTCTTCATAACACCTTTCCTACCAACAATTTACACAATAGCAATATAGCATCTAATCTCCATGTCCCTCCATCATATGCTCACAAATCCCATATCAATGCCCTACCGAACCAATATGGTGGGCAAACTAGTAATCTGGAAGCCATGGTGAAACAGTTAGCTTCGCGTATGGACCAGATAGATCCTTACCATCCCTCGTACAATTATCGAGAGATATGTAGTCAACCTTTGGATCCCATAGTTGTAGCACAACCGTACCCTAAGCATTTTCCCATGCCCATCCTGCCTATATATAAAGGAACCGAAGATCCCATAGAGCATCTTCGCATGTTTAGGATAGCATGTCATGATATATCACATGATGACTTGCTATTACTAAAAATGTTCCCAAAAAGTTTAGGTGGAATGGCATTAGAGTGGTACTATCAATTGCCCACTCATTCTTTGAGAAACTTTGAAGAAACAAACTGAATCTTTTGTCCATCAATTTAGTGCCTACATCGAGAGGCATGTAACCATTAAAGATTTATACAACTTAAAACAAGACAAGGATGAATGTTTTGCCGATTTCTTAGCTAGATGGAGGTAGTTGATAGGAAAACCGCACTTTGTGCTACCTTATAGGGAAATGTTGGACATTTTTATTAATAATTTACAAGAACAAATATCTTATGAGCTATCAATCGCTACTTTAACTACCTTCGATCAAGCTATAGATTTAGCTCGAAGAGTAGAAGATGCCCTCATTAGGAGAGGCCAACTTAGGAAGAAGGATGATGAGAAAACCTCCAAAAATCAATATAAAAACAAACAAGTCGTAGGTGACGGAGTCATTGACGTAAGAAATGTTGCTAATATCAATACAACGAAAACAACAAAAAAATTTATATTGAAACCGCCTGATAAGCCTCCTCGAGAATTTACTAGATTGAATCAACCATTATCAACTATTTTACCTCAATTACTCGAAAGAGGTTTGATCCAATTACCAGCTATCCGGGAACCTGATCCAACTATACCCGGATACAGAGTTGACTTACACTGTGATTTCCATAGAGGGCCTGGACACTCTACCAACGCTTGTAAAAGGTTGAAACATAAAATACAGGATCTGATTGATAATAATGAAATGGAGGTGCAAGCCTTCCAACCTAAACAAAATGCTCCTAATAATCCTCAAAAGAACATTCCCCAAAATCAAAATCAAAATGCTAATCAATCATTAGACATATTTCAACACCCTTTACCAAGACATGGTAAAGAGGTGGCCAATCAAATCGAACATCATAATGTTCCTCCTCCTACCCGATATGTAGGAACTATTAGCGGACATTTACCTAATCATGATTTACAAAAATTTGACACAACTTTATCCATGGTCACAACCAGGCCCCTACATAATATTCAAACTCCAGATCCTAGTGATATAGAATCAGATACTGAAAGTGAAATAGACATCACTTCAAACCAATCGAATAGTTCTGAAAATGAATCAGATCCTATTCAACCCATCACAGATGCTATGGTTCCAGAAGAACCATTTCCTAGAAGAGTTACTACTCGACCCTCTTCTAATCAATTCCTCCCAAATGAACAAGCCATAAACGCTCAACCGAGACCGGTTCAGCATCTTCAATATAACATTGTAGGTACCATTGGAGTCGTTACCCGACAACAAGGCTCAAAATTCTCAACAAGAACCAAACCAGAATGATGGATCAGCTCCATTTGTTTTGAAAAATCCCAATAAAGGGAATCATGCTTCCAATGTTCAACTTAAACCCCCTTACAATATTAATGAGCAATTATCTAATACTACAGCCATAATTTCCCTTTTGGATTTATTAAGATCTTCTCCTACCCATAGGGATGAGTTGATGCTTACATTAAGCCAAATGATGGTACCTCAAAATATTCAACCTGAAGCCATGTCCAATACTATCATCACTCGAGAGATCGATTGTATTGATTTTTGGGATAAAGACATCCCACAACATAGTTTACATAAGGATAACCCCCTATACATTACGGCCCTAATTGGAGATGTAGCTGTTAAACGAGTCCTGATTGATAACGGTTCATCTCTAAACATTTGCACTTTTGACTTTTACCAACGATTTGGCTTTAGAAGTGATGAAATGAAGAAAACTGACATGATTATCAAAGCTTTCAATGACGAAACACAAGAAACGTGTGGAGTTATTACCATCCCATTGCAAGTTGGTCCTCGAACTCTAGATACCACCATGTTTATTGTACATTGCCCCGCATCATACAATATACTCTTGGGTCGTCCTTGGATCAATGCAATGCGGGCTGTCCCATCAACTTTACACCAATGTGTTAAATTCGAATTTAAAAATCAGTTGGTCACTATCCACGGTGATCCTAGACCCTTTGATATGTGTGCTTTGGCAGAACCTGTTGGAGTGCAATTTTGCCCTCGCTCTGTCATCCACACATCCTAATTCTTATTTTTCATCTAAAACTGTGAAACACACACCCATAGCTTCACCTATTTCCCCTCCATTAATTTCATCCTCATATATAGATCAACAATCTTCTAAACAAACCACTCTAGAACCTCAAAAAGATCTTCAATCCACGACCTATCCTTCATGTTCCATCCCTATAATTTCAAAACCTATAGACCCATCTATTAACACTTCCACATTATCAACATCTATCATACCTTCCACATCTAAAGATATAGGGAATGATCCTTCTACATCTTATGCTCTTTCTGATGAACTTTTACCGGATTTATCCACAATCTTAATATCAGAAAAAACAAATGCTTTCATGCAAGATTCAATTCTTTTAAATAACTTGCCGCCATCTCCTCGTACTTTGGGCCTCCCACAACCTATGGGAAGTACTTACCAAGTCGGGAGTTGTGCCTTCATTTATAAAGGATATGACTGGGGAAGAATCCCTCGGAATATCAAAACTCATCATGAGGGATATGCTCGATGTTATTTTACTAATGAGTATATTAAAGCCAAACCCATAATGCTTAAAATGGGATATAAAGGGAAAGGCTTGGGACCTTTCCAAAATGGCATGAAAGAACCTTTCGAGGTAGAACCGTGGCCTGCCCGCTGTGGTGTGGGCCTATTTCCTAGTAAGGGTCAACCCTTTCCTTTTGAAGATGATGATCAACTCATATGTTATCAAGATTATTTGGATAGGCGTGATGATTTGCCTCTAAAAAATCAGCCATTTACATGTAACATGCTATCCATAGCTTACCCTGAAATGATTGCTGACTCCGATGAGGAGTTGGAAGGAGATATCTTCCACGATGTCTCCGTTGAAGAAATTTTACACAATGGATTTTATTTTGATGGTTCTATACCAACTATAGCCCAACTTGAGACCACTAATCCTCAAGATGAATTATCCAACTTAACCTTAAAAGAATTACAAGAATTGGGCGTTTCACCCGCCCCACCTAATTTTGAAAGAGATCTACACATGGAGGTAGAAAACGTCATTAAAATTAATATTGGAACTGAGGATAGTCCTCACATAATCAATATTGGATCAGAATTAAGTCAAGAAAAACAAGAACAATACATTGCATTCCTTAAAGAGTATGAAGATGTCTTCGCTTGGACATATGAAGATATGCCAGGTTTAGACCCTTCTGTAGTCATGCATCATCTAGTAGTCCATCCGGATGCTAAACCTGTTAAACAAAAACTTAGAAAAATGCATCCCAAAGTGGCTTTGCTAGTCAAAGGGGAGTTAGAAAAACTCTTGAATGTTGTTTTTATACAAGCTATTGATTATGCTTGAATGGATCTCAAATGTAGTTCCAGTCACCAAGAAAGAAGCTACCAAAGTTAGGGTTTGCACAGACTTTAGAGATATTAACGCTGCATGCCCTAAAGATGATTTTCCTCTTCCCAACATGGATCAAATCATTGACTTTACTGTCGAAAGCGGGATGATGTCCTTAATGGATGGATTTTTTGGCTATAATCAGATCAGGATAGCTCCTGAAGATCAGGCTAAAACAACCTTTATCACCCCTTGGGGTACCTTTTGTTGGAAAGTGATGCCATTTGGCTTAAAGAATGCAGGTGCAACATATCAACGAGCCATGACTTATATCTTTCATGATATGATGCATGATATCCTACATGATTATGTAGATGATATTATAGCTCGCTCTATTAATGAAGATGATCATTTAGATGATTTGAGAAAAGTATTTAATCGGTTAAGAGAATATCTTATTCGATTAAATCCAGCCAAATGCATATTCGGAGTTAAGTCCGGTAAACTATTAGGGGTTTTAGTTTCTTTACGTGGTATCGAAATCGACCCTCTCAAGATTGCGGCTATCACTGATATGCCCGCACCTACTAATATATCTGAGTTACGAAGTTTACAAGGTAAGCTTCAAGCCATCCGTCGCTTCATCGATAAGTTGGCGGACAAAACCGGTCCCTTTCTTAAACTTCTTAAGAAGGATGTCCCTTTTAATTGGGATGACGAATGTAAAGAAGCTTTTGAGCTTCTCAAACAATACCTCCTTAACCCACCTGTGCTTTCACCGCCTAGACCTGATCGCCCATTTCTCCTGTATATTTTAGCTTCAATTTCGCCTTTAGGAGCTATGTTAGCTCAGCTTGATGATGAAAAGAGAGAACGTGCTAATTATTATATTAGCCGAACCTTCATCAGTTATGAAACCCGCTACACAACATTGGAAAAACTATGTCTAGCAGTCATTTTTGCTACGCAAAAATTATGCCATTATATGCTTAATCAAAAAACTTATGTCATTGCTAAATATGATCCCTTGAGGTATCTCATGAGTCGACCTTATTTATCGGGTCGCACAACCAAGTGGGTTCTTGCTCTAAGCGAGTTTGACCTCACGTTCATAGGACAAAAGTCTGTTAAGGGTCAAATCATAGCAGATCAATTAGTTGCTGCACCCTTAGAGTCTACCCATCCCCTCATCATTGAGTTTCCTGATGAATGCCTTCAATTAGAGGCGGACCATATTGAACAATGGTCCTTATACTTTGATGGAGCCCGATGCATGAGTGGGGCTGGTGCGGGTATTATTTTAATATCCCCGCAAAAACATCTTATTCCTCTGTCCTTTAAATTAACATTTGCTTGCACCAACAATATCGCTGAATATGAAGCTCTAATCCTTGGATTACGAGCTGCCTTGGCGCTAAAAATTAAACATCTATTAGTTTTTGGTGATTCTCAACTTGTTATAAACCAAATTAATGAAGTTTATCAGACCAGAGATGATAAACTGCGCCCATATAAAGCCTATGTTTTACAATTAATGTCTCTATTTGATCAAGTTTCCTTGGAAGCTATTCCTCGAACTAGCAACCGTGCGACTGACGCTATGGCCGCAGCTGCATCTCTTCTGCCCTTGGAGTTAGATGACGAATATGCCACCATCATTATTCGTCGACTCCAGGAACCCGCTTCAAATAAGTCATGCTTAGAACCTTTGGATGTGTTTCTAATCAATGAAACTACTCCTGAACCTTGGTATACGGATATATTTGATTTTCTCCAAAATGGGACTTTCCCTGCCAATTCTAATAGAAGCCAACGTCGGTTATTACGTAGACGAGCAAGTCGATTTGTAATAATTGGCAATACTTTATATAGGAGATCTTTTGAAGGTATCCTATTAAGATGTTTGAATTTAGAAGAATCCCAATCAGCCTTGAGTGAAGCCCACGATGGATCTTGTGGAGGACACTTCAGTGGTAGTGTCATTGCTAAAAAGCTCCTTAGGATAGGATACTTTTGGCCTACCATGGAGAAGGATGCACATGATTATGTGCGCCATTGCGACAAGTGCCAGAAACATGCTGACCTTGTCCATGCGCCTGCACAAGAACTGCAGGCTATTTCATCTCCTTGGCCCTTTTCAAAATGGGGTTTAGATATTATTGGCAAAATCAATCCTGTGTCATCTGATGGACACAAATTCATCATAACCGCCACTGAGTATTTCACGAAGTGGGTTGAAGCTATGCCTTTAGCTTCCCGCACCGGCACACAAGTCTCTAAATTTATTTTTAATCAAATCATTTGTAGGTTCGAAATTCCTGCAAATCTCATCTCTGATAATGGAACTTGTTTCAAAAATAAAGATGTTAAAAAATTATGCCAAAAATATAAGATTCAACATCGCTGGTCCACTCCCTATTATCCTCAGGGTAATGGTCAAGCAGAAGCATCTAACAAAACCTTAATCAAAATTCTCAAAATATTGGTAAATAAATCTGGCCGCGACTGGCACATTCAGTTATATCCAGCCTTGTGGGCCTATCGAACTAGTGTTCGAACCCCCACTGGAACTTCACCTTTTGTTTTGGTTTATGGCGCTGAAGCCATTTTTCCCTTTGAATTAGAAGTTCCTTCTTTGGCTCTACTACTTCAAGATACCGAAGTAGGAGATGAATATCGCACTGGCAGACTCAGTCAGCTGGAACTCCTAGATGAAAAGCGCATTAATGCTTTGGAGCATCTCCGTGCCTACCAAAACAAGCTTAAAAGATCATATGCTAAAAAAGTTCGTCATCGATCCTTTGAGATCGGCGACCTTGTTTTAAAAGAAAATCAAAAAAATACTAATGCAACTAAGGACCTTAAAGGTAAATTTGAGCCCAACTGGCTTGGACCATACATTATCACTGCTAAATTTGAATCAGGAGCATACAAATTATCTACCTTAGATGGTAAAGAACTTAAAAGAACCCATGAACATTTTGCATCTTAAACGTTACTAT
The DNA here is from genome assembly GCA_028583015.1 of Wollemia nobilis. Classification (NCBI taxonomy): domain Eukaryota; kingdom Viridiplantae; phylum Streptophyta; class Pinopsida; order Araucariales; family Araucariaceae; genus Wollemia; species Wollemia nobilis. The sequence goes on along the minus strand of JAQPPZ010017209.1, from coordinate 8,389,217 downwards.
GTATAAAATTTGGTCATTTCATCCTTCTTTGTTTACATATTTTGCACTGTTGTATCATATTTAAAAATCACTATATATATATAACTATTCAATACACCAAAAACATTTATTTTGTTGTTTTTTTTTGGCCTTGTTAATTCTTTCAAAAACAAACAAATAATAAATAAAAACTAAAAACAACAATATTCTTGACTCTTTCGAAACCAAAACAACATAAAGAAGAAAGAGAGAGTCAACATCCTCAAAACTTCTCAAAAAGTATTTCTATATATTTTCTTCTTACAAATGTTGCAGTTATATATTTCAAATTATTTTGGATAAATTAGCATTTATTTGGAATCCCTCACTTTCACAAACACAAAAATAAATATCTTGATTTTTATCTGACATGATTACTAATCTCTCTTATATCAAAGTCCACAAAATTCAATTAAATAAAGTTTGAGCACAGAGAATTGATCTTGTTATTTACTTAAACCAAGCACATCCTTTCACAATAAAATGATTATATTTGTAATGTCCATGCTATGCTACATAGTAGAAGTGGTTTCTTGAGCGAAAAGTTTCCCCTGCTATCCTATCATGCACATGGTCTAGAATCTTTGAGAATTGGCAAAAGGACAAGCTCACCCCTACCCAGAATAAAAATCCCTTGCTCTACAGACTAATCCGAGCAAGTATCCCTAGCATAGAAGAAAAAAAAAAAAAAGAAGCAAAGTTCCAGAAAAAAAGAGAAAAAGAAAAATATTATTTTATATCATTACAACATTATCAAGCAAAAATACAAAAAGAAAGCAAAAGAAAGCAAAAGCAAAAGCAATAAAATCCCTTTCCCTACCCTTTGAAAAGAAAAGAAGGGTTGATGAGCTTGAATCCCTGGAATTCTCAATTATTCGAAAACTGTGAGGTAAGCCCCATAACAGGTGGTTTGTGCCCAACCCGCTTGGCCTTGGGTAACTCCTAGCGTGGCGATATGTCTGTCACATTAGCGACCTTCTTTTGTACAGACCTATGTCTCGCTTATGGATTAGCTAGCTCTTGATAATCCGACTTACATAGTAGTCTAGTATGGTTATATGCATCTACATCATGGTTAATGAACACTTATTTGGTTCATTCAAATCACTTGTATCATATTATCTTGCTCAAAACTGGTAAATGAACATAGCAATTGCACACACATTTTGTATTTGAGAGATTTTGTGTATCATTATGATAAATCAAGATTGGAAATGAACTCACATATGCACATGGGATTCCTTATAAATCTAACTTTTGTCTTTAAGATACTTTGAAATATTTTTTGCAAATTGTCTGGAATAATTCATTTTCTTCTTTAAAGTACAGTTGTTTAGTATAAAGACAACTACATACATAATAGAAAAAATCAAAATTTCTTTCAAAACCATACAATCAAAACATACATATATATATATTGTCGACTTTCGCGACGATGGTATAGTTCTAAAACCAAAATTGGAATTTTATGCCTAGCGCAAGTCCTCATCTTCATATTTTCTATTTATTAAAAATCAACCATGCAATAAAACTATCTCTTTTTTTTTTTGGATTTCGCGATGATGGTATAAGTCTATACCTACATATTCTATGCCTAGCGCAAACCATTGTACCAATTTTTATTCCCCATTTATTTGAAAATCATGAAAACCATATGACTTAAATCATTCTGTTATACAATTATGTTTTTTTAACAAAAAGCATGCACATTATCACTATTTCATGTCATTATGTCAACCTTCAATTTTGCAATGATGGTATAATTCCTAGGGAATTATCCAAAAAATTTATCACACTTAGGAATTTATGCCTAGCAAAAGTCATTTTAAAATATTTTCATGGAAATCTAAAAACAAATCATCATCATCATCATCATTTGCATCATCGCACCAAAGTCTTAAGACAGTCTCTTAAGCACTCTTTTACTTTTTAACAATATTTCTATACTGGGATTAGCTTGACGACCGAGTGAGCGGCGACTCCATGAAATGGTCTATAATAGCGACAATGTCCTTTGAAATTATTGTTAAAAGTCCCTTTTATTTTTTTATCAAATCATCACATCACAAACAACCAATTTGTTCTATCGATTATTTCATTTAAATTTTTCAAGCATGACATTTCAACCATAATATTTCCAACGACGTAATTACATGAATCATCAAATCAATCAATCAAAACATTAAAAGCATCATAAAAATACATAAGACACAAGTCATATGATCAAAAATATCTCATCTATATCTGTATCAACCATAATATACATCATATCAAACCCGAATCGGTATGCCACAATCTGTACCTCGGCATACTCAATCCTCTATCAAAAATAATAAATACTATATATCAATCTGTGCAGTGCAATCTATAGTAGCTAGCCTCGAGAACCCCTCGAGCTCTCAGCCTCATCTCCTCCCCCGCCCTGAGGTGGACGAGGTGGCCCCATCGTAGTATGTGTGGTACTGCGAGTCCTAGTCATGGATCGGGATGAAGTCCTTGATGACCCAATCCTGATCGGATCCACGATGGTAGCCGACAGTGGTAATCTCTCCTCCTCTGGCACCATCTGGTGGTATAGTGTCTGATAAAATGTGATCTGGGCAATAGCCCATGCTAGCTCCCGAGTGCTCGCCCCTCCGCTCCATGCTCTGAGGCGTGCAATCTCATCTCTGAGCTGTGTAACCTCATCTCGGTGGCGTGCAGCCTCATCCTGCAATGTCTGCACCTGTGCCTGGAGATGGACTATCTTCGCTCGGAGAGTCATTGTCTCGCTGCTCTCCCCAGTGTCAACACCCTTGCCCTTATCGGGCGATGGTGGCCTCTCTCTCTATGGAGAAGGGGGTCTCTCCTCCCTCCTCTCCCACTGTCGTGGCCTCTGCTGTGCCTGTGGTCTCCTCTGCTCTCTCCCGCCATGACCCTGGGCCGCCTCAATGGCCGCCTGGTGCCGCCTCCCCATCCGATGCACAACTACATGAATCGGACCCTAAGCCCTCGTCATCCGAGGAGGGCGGATGCCTGTGTACCAGGCATCGTAGCCGTCAGCTACCCCAATGTCGTCCCCATCCACTGGCTGAATGGGGGCATCATCTGTGTCCTGACTCCAGAATCACTGCATATCTAGAGCCCCGCTAACTGTAGTGTTATCCCGGACAGTCCAGGAAAACTCGTAATCCCTGAGAGATGGAATCCCCTGCTGTAGACTGAACTGCCTCAAAACTCGGTCATACCGATGGAGCTCCACCTCTCCCCTCTCCATCCTCAGCCAGCAGACTCGCCTAATGCGAGCCAGCCTCCTGTCCATCCTCGGCCCACCCTGGATGATCTCTCCAAGGCCTCCGGGTGATCTGGTCGGAGACAAGGTCATCAAGTAGTCTCCGGGACATCGGCAGATCTATCCGCCATTGTGACCCTCTTCGGAGCCACCAGTAGAAAGCTCGGGGCCTCTCCCCGTCAATCCCTATCAGTGGGAGCCCTATCGGCCTTCGCACCGCAATGTGCTCCCAGCACCAAACTTGTAGTAGCGATGTCATAACCAGACATCGGCCGCCCTTGTACACGACCCCATGCAGGATCCTGTACAATCGGCATAGAACAAAGCTCCCCCAAGCAAACCTGTAGCCGTGGTCTCTCATGTCACAGACCACATCTGCCAGTACCCATGGTACCCTGCATCCGCTCTGGTGGCACAACAAAAGTCCACCTACCACTCCGGCCAAAACCCGTGTGAGTCTCGATGCCCCAGGCATCTGACACAATGACTCGATGTTCACTCCGCCCTTCTCCAGGGCGAAGCTCGGATCGCCACACAGTCGCATCATCGCGTGGCCCTGATTGGCCGTAGGAGTGATCAATCATCCTTGTATGGGGATCCTCAAAATCCTCCATACATCCTCTAGTGTGGGAGTCATCTCCCCTATCGGTAACCAAAAATAGGAAGAACCCGGATACCACCTCTCTGCTAGGGCTGTCAATAGCCCCATATCTGTAGAAACTTGTGGCATCTCTGCCACATGCTGCAAGCCGACCTGTGCCAGCTGATCTCGCTCTGCCTGAGACAGGGCGGCCAAGTCATCCCTCAACCCGCCATATTTCCATTCTCTGCTCTTTAGTAATCCTCTCTGCAACATAAACAACAATCAACAATAAAAATCATTACTAAATCATTAATTAAAAATGCAAGTTAAAATAAGTTCAATTTTATAACTGATGATATCGTCCACAATTGGACGATATCGTCCCCAATTTGAGCAAATTCGTCTCCGATTTTGCCAGCCGAAATCGTCCCCCTTTTGACGAAATCGTCCCCATTTCATCGATTTTGCCTCTGGACGAAATCGGCGTTATCGAGACGATTTCGTCGAAATCGAGACGATTTCGTCTCGACGACGTCGACGGCCTAGAAATGGCCACGATGCTCAAAAATCAAGCAAATCTAATCTAAAAAGCATTAAATTCTATAGTAAAGAATTCTAAATTAAGTTTAGATTCTTACCCGTAGCCCGCGTCGGACCTCTATCGATCTGTGCGCTGTCTCGACCATTTTGCTTGCAGAGCTCTAAAAACTAGAAAAATGAACAGTAACAATGAATTAGGGTTTTACCCTATTTTTCTTAATTTTATTCAAAACACAATTAAAAACATTTTAAAATTTTTGCTTTTTCGCGTTTTTACCTCAAACGTTCGATTTGGGTAAAAACACGGAGGGGGCACCATAGTAAGTCGTCGTACGATTCGACCAAGAATCGTCGCCTAAAAATGGGAATAATTTTTGCTTTCTCGTAGATCGAGAAGAACTCATATTTAACGCATTTTCTTCAAAAAATTCGCTAAAGAGGGGGCAAAATGTAGCACCCTAAAATTGGCGCAGTTAAACCTTAATAATTACAATTACTCTAGTAAATATTCAAATTCAAATTTCAACCTCCAAAACCGCTCCCAAACCGTCGTTTAACCCATTTCCTCCTTTCCTGCACCATTTTTAGAGTTTGTTTTGTCCGTTTGACGATATCGTCTCCGATAAGACGATATCGCCTCAGATCGGACGATTTCGTCTAGCGTAGGACGTCCAGACGATCTCGTCCCAAACTGATTTGTGCATAGTTGGACTCTGTTCCAACGGCGTCTCTAATCCGGGCAGAAGCGTGTCTGCGCCGTTAGAGACCTCCCCCATTGGAGATCTCCCAAATTGGGATGATCTCCAACCTCCCAACCTCTATCCTAAGCCTATTTAATCCTAGGCCCTCCCCTTAGCATCCCCCTGGCTGAAATTCCCTGTAACTCGAATCCTACACGCACTAGACCATCTTAAATCACTGTTTGCATTCGCATTTTTTCAAGTTTGTTTGCAGGAACTTCATTGTTTTTCAGCCGGAGCAAGCTCAGTTCGTCTCAGACGATCTCGTACAATCTCGGACGATCTCGACCCAATTCGAGACGATTTCGACTGCAGTTCACATTGGGGGCAATCAGTGCCCAGAGTTTGCATTTCTTCATCCTTTTTCCACTGCATTATTCTGCATTTAGTTAATTCTATGGTTATTCTTTATTATTCTGCATCTTGGAGTTCACCCATGTAGCTTTAATGCATAATAAAAGCATAAATTGTCATTAGATCATTATAATGCATTCGTGTTTTTGCTTATTATCATCATTTTAATATTGTTATTGTCATTCTGCATCATTGCCCTCTGTTGTCATAGTTGCATTCTCTGTATTTTGCATCTATTTTTCTGTTTGTAGGTCTCTGACGAATTCGTCAGATCTCAGACGATCTTGTTAGATAGGAGACGATCCTGTCGAATCGTAGGCGATCCCGACTGCTTCAAAAATCAGAACCTCCATCAGATATCCGGATCAGGTATGGTTCTTTAATCCAGCTTTATTTTCCTTTTTTTGTTCTAATCTATTTTTGCATTCATTTAGTCTGCATTTTCATAATAGAACAACTTATATTCATCTGGCCAAACCTAGGACTTGGATGATTAAGGCTAAAACTGAACACATTAAACACATTCCCAACCTAGGCGTGGAAACTGCCATTAAACGTTTCCTGGTGAACCCACCATCCGTCAAAAAATCACCATAATACACCTCCCCCGAGAGGCGGGACCTTCGCAAGGCCTCTCAGTCCGAGGTACCATGCCATCCTTTTCACATCCCCCTTTCGGGCACGGATCCTATAGCCTGAAGGTAAGGGTGTGAAAAATTTGGAGCGATACAGGTAACATATTCATGCTTATATCAAATTTTTAGGTCGTTATGATATTATTTGGTTATCGGTTTAATATTTTCATGCATACACTAACAGTAGGCCTTGGGAAATACATGTTCTATTCTATCTGCAGGTGCTACTAATCTTTTCTATTTCCTTGAACATAGGTCTTCAACATCAGAGGAGCAGGAAGGAGTCAAAAATCATATACACAAGTGGCGGTGACGTTTTGGTCCGCCCATATTACATGTGGGCATGCGGAAGAAGGATTGCTATCCATGGATGTGACAAGAAACATATTTGATGCTCCTATCCCCTAAAAAGGAAGGAGATGTATTGTAACATGACTTTAAAAGCATATCAATAAAGAGGGCCGTATTCCATATTGCTTTTATCTTGTGTCGATTCGTCTATGTCCTTTCTTTTTATGCATTTTTCAATACATAGGCTTTTAGCGTTAAGTTTGGTTTTAAAAGCATCGCACTTGGCAAATTCCTTTTTTGTTTCCGTATCCTCATGCTTTCAGTGGTGATCATGGTGGGACCTCTATCCCTTGATTTTAAGATTAATTTTCTGATTAAAGTTGCTTGTTTTTGCTTACAGGTACCAAGCTTTCAAACGTTGGACTACTGTTCGTTTCAGTCTATGGTGAATACATAGCTGGAATTCGTCTTACCCAGGGACGAATAGGACTTCGTCCTACCCTAGAATGAATATTGTTCTGTTATTCGTCTCACCCCAGGACGAATAGCTCTCTGTACAATTTTAGGGCAGAAATTCAGAGACATCCGATTTGGGAAAAGAAGAGGTAGGGGTCGTAAACACCTTCTGTCAAATTTTTGCTTTATGTTTTATGTTCTCTGGTTATTTTCTTGCATAGGAGAGTTTGAATGCTTGTTTCCTTCATTTATGCAACTTAAAAAGAACCCCACACACCACGTGGTAATTAAAAAAACAAGGAGTTGGTCGTAAAACCCCAACCCTTGAGCAAGACCAATGGTGGATTTCATCACCACCTTGGCTTGAGATATTGCATACATAACCCCGATCGCGACTGTTGCTAGACATAAATCCTGATGAAAGCTGACCAAGTGTAGTGGGGGTGATTCCTAGCACATGAGGATAAGTCTTCTATGGTAGGTGTCATAAACAGAGTGATTCCCCTTTCGTACCGCCTATGTTCCACGTACCATCTGCTCTCACATACCAATAGTTTCCCTCACGTAAGGGCGGGTATATAGAGAGGTTGGTATATCGGTCTGGCAAAGGTATATCGAAGGGGCGACCATTTTTGGGAGTCACAAGAGCCATCATATTGCATTTAAATGTTCCTCACAAAAATATTTCAAAACAACAAAAAAATCAAAACACACTAAACCAGATTTTAGGGCACACTTTTAATCTTTAAACGAGATAACCATTGCGTTGATTGTGTGTTTCCTTTCTGTTTAAGTGTAGCATAAAAAAAATCCTAAAAGAAGATAAAAACGTACACATCTTTAGGTAAACATCACCATGGTGTACACCCATAGCCGAGCCCAATCACGGGCAAGCACTACAGAAAGTGTGCAAAGGGGGACAAGTCACCTCCGATATAGTCCTAAGGACTTAGTCATCCCGCCTTGGTGGCATGGCACCCAAGATAGTCCACATCATGCCATAATAGAATAGGACTATAGGGGCACCTCTTTGAGGGGCACCCCCACTCAGCATAGATCCTTTCAAGAGGAGAACCTACATGTGGCACTCAACATAGACATGAGACCTCCCTTAGACACTCGTTATGAGTGGCCTAGTGATGAAGTGTTAGAGCAATAGAGGGTCCAGAAGGAGGGGCCACATGATTTCGTCATCCCTCCTTTACCCCGTATTACTATTAGAAACACTAGACAATATCCAGAGTATCAGGCTCTCCAGACAGGGCAAGACAATTCTGCCCGCACCTTTTATGCATATGAAAGAGAGTATGAGGAAGACCACTACATTCCTCAAGAGTAGTACATAGTAAATTCCATAGGGGTCTCGGATCACCACGACCGAGATAGACATGTAGGAGAGGCATCTAGGCTTCCTAAACATGAGACGGCGGAACAAAGTGACTTGGAATTTTCCAAACATGCCACCCACCAAGCGCAGATTACGTAGCTCAGGCAAGATCAACAATAGTTAGAACATCTGTGTCACCTTAACAAAGAGCGCATTCAGCATCAAACAGCCGAATTGCTCCTAAACAAGGTGCCTAAGAAGGTCCCAACTCCTCGTGCACATAAAGTAGAAGTGCAGGAGAGGCATAACCCCTTGGTGCGAGACAGGTCTCCATGACCTCGTCAAGTACTACCTCCAAGACCTCCTAGACCTAAGTGGGAGGCCACTCCTAGAAACAACGATGGGCACCCTCCATGGGCACCCACCTATGCTTATAGGTCTCGGCCAGGCACTCCTCAAGAAGCCTATGAGGAGTATGAACAAGAAGAAGAGTGGGCTGAAACGCCCTACCAAGGCAGAGGGGGTGCTACCCAGCTACCCCTCCATAGGCCTCCAGCTCCCCGCAACCCACGATGGGAGCAAACCAAGGAGGAAGAGATCAAATCCTCTGATGCATATAAAGCACTGCTAGAGCACTTAGAATCTATGGAGATCAAGACTTTTGGGCCCCAAAATCCCACTTTATGCCAACTCCGTAGTCATCCTATGCATCCGTCAGTGTCGGCACCTCCATACCCTGAACACTTTAAACTGCCCCAATTGGCACTCTTTAGAGGGGAGGAGGATGCCCAAGAGCATGTGACTAGATTCCTGAGCCAATGCTTTGGCATTCAGGACAATGATGCTTTGTTACTAAGAACATTTATAACCACATTCGTAGGCCCTGCCTCGGATTGGTTCACTCAGTTACCAAAACATAGCATCAGTAACTTGGATCAGCTAGTGGACGTGTTCCTCGAATGCTTTGCCTTCAACACCAAGAAAAAGGTGTCATTGAGTGACCTAGCTAGCCTCAAGCAATATGAGGAAGAGACCATGGTGGCATATGGGAACCGATGGAGGACGTTGCTTTCAAAGATGCCCTACCTCCCTCCCATGTCCGACCTGACCTAGATGTTCTCAAAGAGCTATTTGAGATCGATCTCCATGCTATTGTAGCTACAGCAATATGCCACTCTAGAGGAAGCTCTGGCGCAAGCCAGAATCATTGAGGAGATCAAGATACAGGATGGCAATATTGCCAAACCTAAGAAGAAAGAATGGACCAAGAACACCAAAACAGGGACCACGCAACAGAAACCCGTTGTGGTCAATCAGGTTGCTATCAACATCCCTAAGCTTGCACAAGCAACACAACCTCAAAAGGCTAACTATCAGATGGTGCCTCCTAACAATTATGATAGAGAAAACAAAAGGCAGGAACAAAATCAGTAGCGTCGCCCTAGGTGATATTTCACACCTTACATAGAGTCCAGGGACTCCTTTTTTGATCGCTTGTCAGTGGCGAACTTGATCAACCTTCCAGAGATTCAAACCATAGACCCCAATGCGCCAATGACTAAGGGGCATCGGGAGGACTTGTACTGTAGGTTCCATAGATGGAAGGGACATGACCTTAATGCATGTTGGAAGTTCAAAGGTTTGGTACAAGACCTAATCGACAATAAGACATTGGTGGTGGACAACCCCGTAGTGCCAAACAACCAACATATGGGAGTCTTCAGAGATCCCCTCCCTGCCCATGATGCATAGGCAAAACCCCTTCAAGTCAATGAGGTGCAACAGAATTGCCCCATGCAAGGGTATGTAGGGATGATAAGCATAGTGACTAGGAACAAGAGGTACCTAGGAGCTGCCCCCGCGGTAGCCACAAGAGAGGTTCCATCAACGTCACAACCTCAACAACACCCTACGCAACTTCCCCCGCCTAGACCAGTGGCCATGATTCGGACTAGACTTACCCAAAGTCTAAGGACCACGTTGGCTAGGCTCTCCATATACGAGCTCATTCAACAATCAGTGCCCCATCGGGAGGCTCTAATGGAGATATTAAAAGCCATCGAGTTGCAACCCCATGAAGCAAACTCTTTCAACAACTTCGTGGGACATGTAAAACAATGTACAGAACCAGTCATCACCTTTAGAGAAGATGAATTGAAAATAGTGACTGGTGATGTCATGGATCCACCCCTGCATGTCATTGCACGGGTCAATGGGATTCCGTATAAGAGGGTGTTGGTGGACACTGGCTCATCCAGTAACATCATCACAATAGTAGCATTGAAACATCTGAAGTTGTCGGCATCTCACATCGTGGCCTCCACCTATACACTGCAAGCATTTAATGATGCAATATGCTCGACAGTTGGCACAATTGTCCTACCCATCCAAGTGGGACAAAAGACTATTCATACATTGTGCCACATCTTGGAAGGTGAGATGGCCTATAATATCTTGTTGGGCCGGCCTTGGATCAGGGATATGAAGTGTGTCCCTTCAATAGCTCATCAGTGCCTAAAGTATACATTTGAAGGACAGGTGCATGTAGTCCCGGTAGACTTAGAGCCCTTCAAGTACTGCAATACAGTGCAATTCATGCCGCAATCGACCCTACCATCAAAACATTTGGATTTTTAGTTGAATCCATCTAACCAGGGTCCGATTTCGTAGGCATCCCCATTGTCGAGTCCATCGAATCCCCAACAGGGTCCATCTTCCTCATCTGGTCCTTCAAAAATGATGCCACCTACGATGGCCACACCAAAGGACAAGGGAAAGAAACCCCTAGAAGAGGAACCACCCCTCGTCTCAACCATATCTACTGAAGAGATGCCTAGCCGAATGGAAGTCGAGACGCCTAGTTCGCCCCACATGGAGTGGACTCAGGAAGGACTCCCATTCGCTCCCCCTCAATCGCCAACGATCACCGTTGAGATGGCCAACATGGGCTTGGGGGAGTATCTAGTGAGGAACATTATAGCAACACCCACACTTGAGTCCATGCAGGACATGGGGAGACCTCGAATCCCCATCGGCTCTGTGGTTCCTCTAGGCTACCCACCCAATCAGACAAACTTTGTTTATGGGGGCCTGGATAATGGCATTGAGACTTGTATGCAAGAAGACAAAGATGAAGAGCCCTTTGCTGAGGATGTCAACTATCTGTCCAACCCTAATTTTGCTTTAAGATATCTTGGCCAATGTAATTGGCATGGATATGGGTTAGGCCGGTATGAGCAAGGAGTGCGTGTTCTTTGCCAACCAAGATATCAAATGCCTTATGACAAGTCAGGAGTAGGGTTCAACCATCCCCTACCCCTAGACATCTTGGTCGAGAACATGCAAGGCCTAGGGATAAGCAACAAGGATGGGTTGGCATTAGATCCATATGCCAATCCTAACACAACATATACATTGGGGGATTATCTCCCATTACGAACAAACAACCTTGTTGACCTTAACAACCCTTTCCCTTCGGCCAAAAAGGGAGAAAATTTGAGGACTCACTTACAAGAAGGATATGGACAAGACCAAGAAGGGTCTTCAGAAGATGAGTCGAAATACGAGGTAGCACCTTGGGATCCTTTCGAGTCTGATAGCAATCATTCACAAGTGCATCCCATGGATGATGATCAGGAGAGCTTCCTGACAATGTTCCCTTTGGATGTTCCGATTGAGCATATGCTACCTCAAGAGAATCAGGTCCCCCCACAAAGAGCAGAACAACCCCGATGGGACCACATTAATCTGCTCGAGCAAGATGAGCCTCATATGTCACAAATAATTGTTGGAGCCAACGAAGGCCTTTGGATCTCTGATAGTGATTATGAAGATGAAACTGAGATGGCTTATCTCAATCATATGCGACAACAACAATATCCCTTGGACATAGATGACATGTTTGAACAATTACACATAGGGCCATGACATAGGTGGCACCTCAACCCGATGCAGTTATAGCAATTACTACACCTGCCACTCTAGGTATACAGAGAGCATCTTCCACCTGGAGACCCTATCAAACCATCAGTGCCTAGGGTAGACCCTATCCTTTTATCCGCACATAGGGCCGATCCATTTGTGCCAGTACCTCCAGAGCCAGATCCGAAGCACAAATATTATCTAGGATGTCCGAGCAGTCATACCCATGGTAATGGAGACCACAATCATTTCATTAACATGATCTCCATTGATTTAACCGCCCCCATTCATGATCCAGCCGACCCAACATGGTCATTGCATCTAGACCTAGATGCTATTGATTGGGATCACACTGACACACCGCCATCCCCATCAGAGTACTGGCCTTGCGGTGGGATGTTCCATTTCACCCCAGGACAGACTCAGGATGTCTTCCATGCTGAAGAGGAACCCAATGTTCCTAACGATGATCTAAATTCAGCAAACGATATCCACTTGATCCCAACTCCACACCAGTTGGAGGATGGGTCCCACATGTCGGTCGAGGAGATGACTGACGTAGACATCGGCTCAGATCCAATGAATTTGCAAATCATCAAGCTGGGGGTGAGTCTATCCCCCAAAGAGCAAGCCGACTACATTGCCCTTCTCAAAGAGAAGAAGGAGGTTTTTGCATGGTCATACAAAGACATGTCGGGGCTAGACCCGCAGCTAGTCACGCATAATCTAACGCTTGATCCGACAGTCAAGCCAGTAAAGCAAAAACTACGTAAGATGCATCCAACAGTGGCCTTAATGGTCAAAGATGAGCTACAAAAGCTGTTGGATGCACAGTTTGTCATCTGCGTGGATTACCCACCATGGTTGTCTAACATGGTGCCCATCAAAAAGCCCGACGGGAGGATTCGCATATGCATCAATTTTTGAGATCTAAACAAAGTGAGTCCTAAGGATGATTTCCCCTTGCCTAGCATCGATGCATTGGTAGACGCTACAGCGGGCCATGAAATGCTTTCCCTTATGGATGGTTTCTCGGGATACAATCAAATTCGTATTAATCTCGAAGACCAACTAAAAATGGCGTTCACAATGCCTTGGGGGACATTTTGCTATAAGGTCATGCCTTTTGGCCTTAAAAATGTTGGCACCACCTACCAACGTGCCATGACGTACATCTTCCATGATTACATGCACAAAACTTTGGAAGATTACATGGATGATTTGTTGGCTAAATCTCTTTTGCGCCCAGATCATCTCGATGACTTAAGCAGGATCCTCGATCACCTCATGGAACATAAAGTCAGACTAAACCCCAAGAAGTGCGTATTTGGCATCACATCTAGAAAGCTCTTGGGTTACATAGTCTCCAAATGAGGAATTGAGGTAGACCCACACAAAGTCAAGGCAATCCTTGAAATGCTTCCCCCAACTACCATCAAGCAGCTCAGAAGTCTGTAGGGAAAGGTCACGTCAATAAAGTGCTTCATAGCATAGCTATCTGACAAGTGCCGACCCATGAATAAATTATTGCACAAGGGGGTAGTATTTCACTAGGATGACGAGTGCCAGACAGCCTTTGATGACATTAAACAATACTTGGCTTCGCCACCAGTATTGGCACCACCTAGACCAGGAGTGCCATTCTATTTATACATCTCAGCTACTGAGGTGGCACTGGGTGCCATGCTATCCCAGAAAAATGAACTACACAAAGAATAGGCTACTTACTATCTTAGCCGCACCCTGGTCAGTTATGAACTTAACTATGCATACGTTGAGAAGCTCTGCTTGGTAGTGGTGTTTGCTACCAAAAAGCTATGCCACTACATGCTCAACAATATGACGTATGTTGTGTCTAAGGAGAATCCATTACGATACATGATGAGTCGTACTTATCATAGTAGCCACACGGCGAAATGGATCATGTTGTTGATGGAGTTTGACATAGAATTCATTGGACAAAAATCCATAAAAGTTCAAGTCATCGCCGATCAACTGGTAGAGGCTCCTCTTGAAGATGATCAGCCTCTGACCGTAGAACTACCAGATGATGGGGTTTTTCATGTTTCAGAATCGCCAGATTCTGATGAGCCTGAGTCACAGGATGACATGACCCTATTCTTCGATGGTTCTAAATGTGAGCAAGGAGGTGGCACGAGAATTGTATTCTTCACTCCACAAGGGGCTCCAATGCCTCTGTCATTTAAATTAGACTTCCCGTGCACCAACAACAATGCAGAATATGAAGCCTTGCTCATAGGTCTTCAGACAGCAGTCACCATGAACATTAAACGTTTAAACATCTTTGGTGATTCATTGTTAATTGTCAATCAAGTAAAGGGGGTATTCCAATGTAAATGCCCAGTTCTGCAGGCCTACAAAGCCCTTGTGGACAAATTCCTGGCACAACTTGAATGGTATGACATCGAGGCACTCCCTCGATCATCGAATCATTTTGCGGATACTATGGCCTCCTTGGGGTCACTAATCCCGCAAGACCCTTCCGGTGAAATGACGACCATTCAGGTCAAAACATTATCGCAATCTATGATGGAGCGTGCAAGCTCTGACCTAACGCCAGGAATCCACCTGATCCAGATTGAACCATCTTAGGATAGGTTCTCTCGAATCCACGATTGTCTGACTCAAGCCAAATGGGGGTCCTTGTTCTCCCCAACCCCTCTTAATAGCAACACAACGCTATTTTTACAAGTTCTTTCCCGCTCAGCTTTTGCTAGGGATGAACTTCAAGAGGGATTGGTTGTTCATACCATCGAGGTTTTTGATCAGCAGGATTGGTACACACCCATTAGGGATTACCTCAAGTTAGGTAACCTCCCACTTGGATTGACACAAGCCACGAAAAGATCATTTAAACAGAAAGTGGCAAAACATGTCTTGTTAGGAGACATTTTGTATTGTCGGAGCTATGAAGGAATCCTCCTCCGTTGCTTGGACCAGCAAGAGTCCGCTTGGGCGATCACCCAAGCACATGATGGTACATGTGGTGGCCACTTCAGCGGTATGGCCATCGCAAAGCGCATTCTTTGCATGGGCTATTATTGGCCATCTTTAGAGCGAGATTGTTGCGCATATGTAAAGAAGTGCATGAAGTGTCAACACCATGCTAATTTGACACACGTACCTTCTCAGGCCTTGCAACCGATCCAATCGACTTGGCATTTTTTATAGTGGGGCTTTGATCTAATTGGAAAGATCTCCCCTGCGTCGTCGGGTCATCACACATTCATCATAACGGCCATAGAGTACTTCACCAAGTGGGTGGAAGCAATTCTGCTAACCTCTATGACTGGAACCCGCATTGCGGAGTTTATTTTGCATAACATCATATGTCATTTTGGTATTCCATCCAAGATCCTTTCGGATAATGGGATGCCCTTCAAGAATAAATATGTGCGTGCGTTGACCACAAAGTACAAAATTCAGCACAATTTTTCAACACCCTATTATCCGTAGGCAAATGGGCAAGCAGAGGCGTCAAACAAAATGCTAGTTGCCATCCTCAAAAAGACAGTCGTAGATAGTCATAAGGATTGGCACATTCAAATCCCACTTGCCCTATGGGCTTATCGCACTAGCATTCGGATGCCCACTGGGGCAACTCCATTTTCGTTGGTGTATGGCTCCGAGGCAGTCATGCCTCTTGAGTTGGAAATCCCTTCCCTGCGCATTTCAATGCAAGAGTTCATCGATGATGACACTGCATGGTAGGCCCGATTAGACCAACTGACGTTGCTCGATGAATGACGCATCAATGCTCTCGAGCATTTGCGTATCTATCAAGAGCGACTTAAGAAAGCATACAACATGAAGGTCCACCTAAGGGAATTTTAGGTTGGTGACTTGGTCTTAAAAGAGAACCAGCAAAATTCTAATTTGTCGTCCCATCTAAGGGACAAGTTCATGGCAAACTGGTTAGGTCCTTATGTGATTGACAGTAGAATAGGACCTGGAACATACCGGCTCGCCTCTCTTGAAGGAATCAAGGAGCTCGAACCCTTGAACATCAGTCATTTGAGGCCATTCCACATTTAGAGAGCCATAGTCCAACCAAAAGCTCCAAGGATTCCCACAATCGCTTGGTCAACCCCAAAAAAATGCTCCAAAGGTATCCATAAACCCTTTGGTCAAACCAAAAGCTCCAAGGGTTACCATAATCGCTTGGTCAAAATAAATATTCAAAAACAAACAAAAACAATAAAATCATCAAAAATAACAAAAAAATTGCATTTCAATTCCATGCATACTCATAAAAATCAAAATACAAAAATATAGGTTGCATTAGGCATCTCATCCATACATTGCATATTTGCTGATCATACATGTCACAAGCACCATAGATTGTAATTGCTTGGCAATTCCTTTATTTTCCACATTCCATCCATTTTATAAACACATACATCAGAATAACACAATCCCCATTTTTAGCAAAGTCAGTTGTCTCCTAATGTATATAGGGTTTTTGTCATTCAGTTGTCTTTAAATTTCTAGCCAAAAATTGTACATAGTTAAATGGATTTTACATGGGAAAGTTTTACTTGGGTCAAGCCTCGTTACGTAACATCCCTACACAAGTTAAAACACATAAAATAATTCCTAAGTTGTGTGAATGCAAGAGAAACCTACAAAGTAGTCTAGGGTACCATAGGTGAAAGATTAGCCTGTTCATCCCCCTATGCGAATGGTTCAAGAGTGCTGAGAATTGACAAAAGGACGAGCTCTTCCCCATCAATTCCCCTAAATAAATAGTGGCTTTCACCACTACCACAAATCCCACTCACCATTGGTCCCTAAGGTTGTAAGGATTCATACTACACGTCCCTGCCAAGGATGGGTAGTCATCCCCAAAGCCTCAAAGGATCGATGCCATTCAAAAAAAAATTCCCACAAGCCATCATCACAATCACCTTTGGTCTCCAAAGTTGTAAGGATTCGTACTACATGTCCCTGAACAGGATGGGTAGTCATCCCCAAGGCCTAAAATATCAATGCCCTTACTTCATAATCTCCATCATCCCCTTTGGTTCCCAAAGTCGTAAGGATTCGTACTACACGTCCCTAACAAGGATGGGTAGTCATCCCCAAGGCCAAAAGGATCAAGGCCATTCATATGCCAAAAACATACAAGCTCAACCTTACAAAGCTCAAAAGCCAAAATCAAATAACAATGGTTCTCACCACTATTCAACATCCTTGCTCAAAAAGAAAAACAAAGAGAAAAATAAACAGTGATTTTCATCACTATGTATACGAGCAAGTATCCTAAACCATTGAGCAAACAAAAAGCTTGAACTTGAATCCCTAGAATTCTCAGCATTCGAAAACCATCTAGGTGATCCTCATTACGGGTTTGGTGGATAACCTACCTGGCAATGGCGGTATCCTAACCGCATGACGATATGTCTATCACATTAGCTTTGCATGTGAGCAGACCAATGTTTGCATGTGGATGAGCTAGCTTATGGTACCTTAGATTGTCCCATGGATTAATCTTACTAAATACAACAACGGAGTTAGTGGAGCTAATTAGGTGATCCTCAGTACAGGTTTGGTTGATAGCCTATCTGGCACTAGCGGTATCCTAACAAATACCACATAAATGAACTCAATTGCACACACAGGGATGTGAAATAACTTGGTCAAACTCAAGTCGGATTTATACCTTGTTCAAAAGTCTTGCGAGATAAATGTACAGTTTTGGCTAGTTAGTTAAAATATCTGAATCTCAGAAAAGCTTAACTACATTTTTAAACAACTAGTACATTTCATTACATACATCACCATCAAAAAATATGCAAAATACAAAAACAAAGTTTTCACATGCAAAGTCATTCCACAAAGTCATCCCATAAGTACAACAAGCCAGTCAATCTTGCACAGTCTATGGTGCCATCGACAAGTTATCAACAACTCATTTCATTCATTCCATATGCATACATCATATAAATTAGAAACATCACATTCATAATACCACATGCATACATCATCATAAATAACTGTGCATAAATAGAAAACAAACCATGAAAAGTGCATAAACACAAAAAGAGTCATCTATATATATATCATCAAAAATGCCCGTAGGCTACAATGAACCGGTCCTCTGACCTCGCAACAAAATCCAAAAGCTCAAAAACCCCCAAGCCTAGGGCGTCGACCACCATGATCACATAGGATCGGTGCGACGGGAACTACCCCCATGGTGTGGGTCCTATGGGACCCCTCAGGGCAGCTACGCTAGCCCCTACATCACGCCCACTAGTGTCCCCCTCATCCAATCGCCTATGATGAGATGATGCTGACTGCTCAGTATCATTGCCCCTCGTTCGATGCGAAGAGCCACCTCTAGAGGGCTTAGGTAACCGCCCCTCGAGGCGGATAATATCTCCCTCTAGCTCCATTCGATGATAGCACCACTCTGCCTCCCACCGATGATACATCGCTACTACATCATCATGCTGCTCCAACTACATCCGTAGGAGATCCCTCTCCCATGCCGCATTGGTATCCCCATCCTGCGGATGGGACGCAACCCATGCATTCTCCTACTCAGCTAGCTGAGTCCGCAAGATATCCCTCTCATGCAGAGCCTCCTCTAGCTCCTCATCTCACCTCCGAAGTAGTCCCACCAATCACACATTCTCAGCATGCACTCCTGCCTCCGTGTCCTTCAAAACTGCCTGAGGCATCGGTGAATCCAGGATAGCAGCCTACTACGGCTCCCACTACTCTGGGACATCCTGCATCTCCGGCTGATCCGGAACCCCAAACTCCCCTCCAACATCCTCAACCTCCACCATGTCTGCATCATCCAGTGGAACCCCCCAGCCCTCTCCTGGTGCCTCTGCACCCTCATCACCTGCTGCTACTGCCTCTACACCCCCTAGAGGCCCCTCGCCTTGCCACCATTACAAAGTCCACCACTGCTCATACTCGGCGGTAACCCCGATGTCATCCACGTCTGGGGCATCAATCATTGTATCTGGATCCTCACCCAACGGCACAATGACTGGCCGAGCTAGAGTCCTCTCGTCCCCCCGATGTCGATAGACCACGGGCTCCCCAGGAAACCCTTGGTGCACCCCAAACTATCATGTAACCTGACCATATGGGAAGAACTCCTGCTCGGTCCCATGTCGCCCAATCAGCCATCGCCCTCTACGAACCCATCGGAGCCACTCTCCAGCCTCAGGCCAGGATGGACAGTCTTGGTAGGGGCGCCAGAACACCTCCCCTAGAGCAAGCCGAGCGAAGGCATCGGCATAGTGCCCTACGGCACCTGCCCATCGCCGACTCTGTCCCTGCTCCTCCGACCACCGCCATAGTGCCCCATAACCAATCTCTCGGTCTACCATCTCCCCCGAGTCGTCCAAGGCAGCCCCACCGGTCTCTCCACTGCTATGTGCTGCCATGCCTAGCACTGCAACAAGTAGCTACAACTGATCCCCTTCTACCTCCGATAGTGGACCTCGTACAACTCATCATAGAGCTGTGCCAGCAGAGTCTGTCCCCATCTCATGATCATAGGTGCATCCGTAGGACACTCCACCAACCGAAACACCACCTCTAGCAGGTTCCACGGGAACCTCATGCCCGAAGAGTTGGGTAGCAGCATGTTGGAAATGAGGCCCATCAGTAATGCGTGCCTCACTCCCAACACACCCCTCTCTAGCCACCATCGAACCAGTATGCCACCAATATGGCAGTCACCCTCTGCCCTCTCCATTGGGCTATCCACCCCCATCTCCTCTCCATGTCCAAAGCAGCATGTCAACACTACTGTCCGTTGATCCCATGGCATCGTCTGGATCGGTAGTCCATCTATCGAAATCCGAAGAATCCGATAGACATCCTCCAAGGTCACCGTCATCTCCCCTATTGGGAGATGGAAGGTGTTGGTCCGAGGATCCCACAAGTTGATCAAGGCCATCAGATAGGCCCGATCCTCGACCACTGGCTCCAGTCGAGTCACCTGCTTGAGCCCAAGGGCATCAAGCCAATCCCAATCAGCCAAAGTCAGCGCCTCTCATGCTTCAATGAAAATCGTGGGCACACGGTACCGACTCTTCACAACCTACAAAAGAAAACAACACAAAAACATTAAAACAATGAAAAACTATACAACAAGGCATAAAAATGTACAACCAAAAACATAACAAAATTCAAAAAATAATTTGTCAGTTCTAGGGTTTTAACTCTCAACTGATAAATTAAACAAAAACATAACAAAACAATTCAAAAAAATCATTTGTCAGTTCTAGGGTTTTTCACTCTCAACTGATAAATTAAACAAAAACATAACAAAATTCAAAATTAATTTGTCAGTTCTAGGGTTTTAACTCTCAACTGATAAATTAAACAAAAACATAACAAAATTCAAAAACTAATTTGTCAGTTCTAGGGTTTTAACTCTAACTGATAAATTAAACAAAAACAAACAACACAAATTCAAAAAAATAATTTGTCAGTTCTAGGGTTTTAACTCTAACTAATAAATTAAAAAAAAACATAACAAAAATTCAAAAATTAATTTGTCAGTTCTAAGGTTTTAACTCTAACTGATAAATTAAAAAAACATAAAAAATTCAAAAAATAATTTGTCAGTTCTAGGGTTTTAACTCTAACTGATAAATTGAAAAACAAACAACAAAAATTCAAAAAATTAATTTGTCAGTTCTAGGGTTTTAACTCTAACTGATAAATTGAAAAACAAACAACAAAAATTCAAAAAATTAATTTGTCAGTTCTAGGGTTTTAACTCTAACTGATAAATTAAAAACAAAAAAATTAAAAAATAATTGTTTGTCAGTCCTAGGGTTTTAAACTCTAAAAACAAATCGACTGATCACTTACAAACACAAAAACACAAACCACAACCAATAACTAAGGGTTGAGCTACGTTTTTACGCTCAGTTTTACCCTACGTTTCTAACCTAAGTTTTGATCTTTGTTAAATTCGGGTTAAGCGAAGTTTTCAAGTTATGTTCTAAACTAAGTTTTTTTTTTTTAAGCTCAATTTTAAACTAAACTTTTGATCTTTGTTTAACTAGGGTTCAACTAAGTTTTAAACTAAGTGTTAATTTTGGTAGACTAGGGTTTCATTTTTAAATTTGAAAAACAAAAGAAAAACAAACAAAACAAACAAAAGGACAAAAAACAAATAACTTGCGGTTTTACAACTGTAAAGCAAACAAACAATAAAGAGGAAGAGCACTCACTGGTCTCGCTTCGGCTCTATCGCTCGATCCAGTTCGTGCACTCATGGTGGCGGGAACAATTTGGCAGTGCTTCACTTCGCAGAATTGACCTCCTCCTCCTCAGAGCTCCGAATCGCCAGGAAAAACAAATGCAAATGAGCCCAAAACCCAGTTTTGGCCCTTAAATAGGCTTTTTGAGCCTGTAATCATTCCCCCCTGGGATGAGCACTCTGGTTAGCACTCGTCCCACCCTGGGACGAATACTAAACTGGAATTCATCCCACCCAGGGATGAATACAGAGCAAAAATTTCAAAAACATCAAAAAATGCACAAAATGCACCAAAAAAAAGCAATAAAACTGTCCAATGAGAGTGCTTTTGCACTTGACATTCCGGGCATGCAAAACAGATGTCGGGGTCACAAATCCTCACTATCCTACTCCCTAAGAAGGCTACCATAGCCGGACCGCTCCACGGGAGGACGGATTTTTGAGAATTTCATCCCCAAACGGCGTCGCAAAAAGGGTCAAAACCCAACCAAAAATAGCAATAACATTGTCGAACGAAGGTGCCTTTGCGCCTGATATTCTTGGCATCCAAAATAGATGTTGGGGTTACAAATTGTCACTATCCTACTCCCTAAGAAGGCTACCATAGCCGGACCGCTCCATGGGAGGACAAATTTTTGACAATTTTAGCTCCAAAATGCGTCACAAAATGGGTTCAAACCCACCAAAAATAGGTCAGAATGTTCGAAAACTGCTTAAGCATTCAACGGTAAACAACTGAAGGCACCCTTACCTAAGTCATCTTGGGTCAAGTGACTCATCGCTTTTCTCATGTCGGTCATTCCCTCATCGATTCGTCGCTTGAGGGGGTAGTCACACTTAGTCACCAATCAACAAATACACACCCAATCAAGGAAATGACATGCATTCAAAGGATCATTGACAAAGACAATCACGCTCCTACTTGGGGCAGCAAACAAGCAATAATCACAAGCTGATCAAACACTTGGCATTCGTGAATCATGAACTCAAGGTTCCCATAGACAAAAGGTTGTGCCCTTTGCCTATTCATGACTGATCAATGTCCAAGCTCAAGTAACACCTCACTGAACAAGGTTAACACTTGAATTAAGTTCCTTAGCTTGTCAAAAGCAAGGATTCAAGAATGCGTGCCCTTTCCATACTTGGGGCATCAAGAGTTGGTTAGGTTACTGAGAAACCCTAATCATTAGTGCTTTGGTTATCTATTTTTGCTCGACGTTGCACCTTGCACAATGCATCCCAAAAAGGGGCATCTGTAGACACCAAAATAGCACCAATCCGATTATGTGACGACAAGCACTGATCGCATTGACACACACAGCCCCTAGGGCAGCCCCCAGAGGTTAAACAGTGGTCCTAACCACTCCCAAAAGCAGTTTGGAGGTCAAAGGTCAATTTGGCACCTTTTTGGCACCTTGCTCTCTGCTCGTCCCACCCGGGGATGAATACAAACTAGCATTCGTCCCACCCAGGGACGAATATCAGCATTCGCCCCAGGGTGAGGCGAATAGCAAGTTTGACTGGAAAAAATTCAAACCTCGACAAGTCTGCCAGTTAACTAAAGCTGCAGGCCATGCAATTGCGAGGAATGACTTCAAATCAAGAAGAGAGACTTCAGTCATGCATGTCTTTATTTTAGAGACCTCATGCAAGGAGATTCTAAATCAGGGAATTATCTTTTCTCTCAAAATAGGACAAACAACTCAAGTGGCGCCCTCGCATGCGCAATTCAAACAAAGAGACCCTAGGTCTATAAATTGGTGAGTTTTCTCACCCAAAATATACAGAGAGAAGGAGCATTTGAGCAACGAAGTGCTGCCAATTTACATACCTACTTGCGATTTGTGCCTTTCACATCCTTAATCTCTCATTCAAAAGGGAGGTTATTGGGTGATTATTGGAAGCACGAATCCAGACCCAAAACCCGATTTTTGGCCACAATATCCCACAAAATTTGCCGACAATACCCCATAAGAGGTTTTGGACCCATCCCAAGTGGATTGGTGCCGAAACAGAGTCCCAAACGGTGGGCGTCCTGCCCTCGGGCGCTCCCAAAGCTGTTAGTTCTAAACACCCCACCCCAGAGCGAATAGAAATCTATGGTAGATTTTATTTCTTTTCTTTTTGCATATTATTCTAGGTTATTTAAATAGGCTGTAGTTTAAATTTCATTTCATTCTGAGCAATTTTGACCAGGTTTTTATCATTTCTCGCCTTCACTAACCTGCAGATGGCATCATCAAAATCTGGGTGATAGAGGCCAAATTGGAGAAATATGACCATCTGGGTCTTCCCAAAACACCCCCAATTAGCTAACCCCAACTTTGCAGGTCATTTGGATCTTCCGAGATAGGACATTGAAGAGGGTGCTTTCTGACAATTTATTGCAGGTTAATTCGTCCCACCCCGGAGCGAATACAAATATGTGAGGAATTTCTTGACTGTTCCTTTTGCAGTGGCTTCTTGGTAACATATTCATGCTTCTATCAAATTTCTAGGTCGTTCTGATATTATTTGGTTATCGGTTTAATATTTTCATGCATACACTAACAGTAGGCCTTGGGAAATACATGTTCTATTCTATCTGCAGGTGCTACTAATATTTTCTATTTCCTTGAACGTAGGTCTTCGACATCAGAGGAGCAAGAAGGAGTCAACAATCATATACACAAGCGACGATGACGTTTTGGTCCGCCCATCTTACATGTGGGCACGCGGAAGAAGGATTGCTATCCATGGATGTGACAAGAAACATATTTGACGCTCCTATCCCCTAAAAAGGAAGGAGACGTATTGTAACATGACTTTAAAAGCATATCAATAAAGAGGGCAGCATATTCCATATTGCTTTTATCTTGTGTCGATTCGTCTATGTCCTTTCTTTTTATGCATTTTTCAATACATAGGCTTTTAGCGTTAAGTTTGGTTTTAAAAGCATCGTACTTGGCAAATTCATTTTTTTGTTTTCGTATCCTCATGCTTTCATCAAATAAGAGGTATATTCTAATGGATTTTATAAAGCCCTTATTATGGTCAAATAATCCTAGAATCCCATTAGGTCAAAGGATTTACTCTTTTTATCTTCTAAATCCATTCAAAACCCTAAACACATCACTCCTGTAGTATATACTCTTATTTTTATTCATTTTTCACCCCATTTACTGATGGATAAAGCTATTTGAATTATTAATTTTGTGATAAAAATCCCCTAGAGGTGCCAAAGTGTGGGCCAATGCAAACTGGACACATAGATAGGTCATAGAAATTTTTTTGGACTATCAATTTTGTAAAATCAATGTTTCTAAAATGCAAGGAAACCTCACTAGGCTTGATATCTTGTGTAGATGACTAGCCAAAATCCTAAATTTATCTTAATGAGCTCAAAATTTTGTAAAGGAATGGAAGTTCAACCACTTCTTCTTGGGTCTCTTCATAAACAAGGCTCAAGATGGCTAGAATTTTTTAACAATGACGTATGCAAAGTACCATAAAATCCCTAGCTAGTCAAGAATTAAAAGTAAGAGTGTTTGGGAATTTTTAAAGCCAACATCAACATAATTCTATAGAAGATCTAGATGGTCCAAAATATAGAATAAGAGTGACCAAATATTTTTTATGATGATGTAATATTAGGTATCTAGAACTCTTGTCCAATTGAGATTCCATAGAAATAGTGATGGGGGTTTCTCAAAGGATGATATAAACATAATTTTTCAAATAATTCAACATTTCTAGAGTTCAGATCAAGGAGTGGTTAGATATTTTAAAGCATGACATAACCCAATATTTTAAAAGGTCTTGGATAATCATGAGTGATCAAATGGTATGAGTGGATAGGATTTTTTAATGATGATATCAACAAAGCCTTCAAAAATTCCAAACTATATCTTTGAGGCCTCAAAAAAAGGTAGAAATATTCAATAGATAGTGACAAAGGATAAAAGTATCATGGGTATGTCTCTTTCAGTAGATACCATGTATGTCAGAATTTAGGACCACCCAGGTACTTCTCATAGATTATAATGAATGTAGTTAAACTAAGTTGACACCTAATGATACCAAAAAATGATATCCAATCTTTGAGAACTTGCAAAGTGTAGTAGCCACCACTACTAATCATAAATAGAATTACCTACAATTTGCATGGCTATCAAGATCATTAGACATGGTGGCTTATTGGTGAGAAGTTAAGTGTGCTAAATATTCTCACACCTACTAAAGGCATGAGGCTACCTAGAATGTGAGTTTCTACAATAATGATCTACAACAATATTAAAAACTAGCAATGACTAGGCGATATGGTGACATCCACTTCTACAATAATGTTGATTGTGCCTAATGAGTATCGTTAATGCTTACACTTTAATATTATCAATCTAGGGCAATGTATTAAGGTTTTAGAGATCTAATATTTGCATTTTGGATACTAGGTTACTTGTTGGCATTTTTGCCACATTGTTTTTTGTTGTTGTTGTTCATGCAAAATAACCAAGTTTGTGCAAAAGTGAAACTGTCGCGATATCATGACATGTCACGATATCGCGACCTATCGCAGTTTCACGGTGCCAAATGCAGAAAAGAGCTAAGTCAAGAAAGTGTCGCGATATCGTGACATGTCGCATTTTCGTGACCTATCGCGTTTTCATGGTCAAAATAGTCAACGGAAGCAAGAAATCCAAACTGTCACAATATCGTGACATGTTGGAGTTTCACAACTTGTTGAGATGAGGGAGAACTAAAATGAAAACTATCACGATATCACGACATGTCACGCTTTTGTGACTTGCGGTGGCCACAGAGCGGAACAATAGAAAATGTCACAATATCGCGACATAAAGTAGTAGAGGGCAATGTCCATGAAAAACGTTGTGATATCGCAAAAGAAAAATGAGGAAGGCACAAACTGTATGGACTGTCGCGATATCGCGACATGTCGCATTATCACAGAAAGGACTAAAAGAAAAACACAAGGCATGAAAGACATCACGATATCACGACATTTTTAGAAATGAAGCTAAGTAAGAGAAAACATCGCGACATATTGGACAGGAAGGGCAAAGTGTGGAGAATTGTCACAATTTCGTGACATGTTGAATTTTTGCGGCCTAAAAACATCAAAGTGCAAGAAGACAGAAAATGTCACGATTTCATGACATGTTGAAGATGAAAGAGCCCAATGGAAAAAATGTTGCGATATCGCAACATGTCACGTTTTCGCAACCTGTCACATTTTCGTGGGTAAGAAGGTGGAAAAGACAATGCAAGGAGAAAGATGTCGCGATTTCATGACATGTCTTGTTTTCACGATGTGAAAGCGTGGAAAGAACAAAATGGTACGGAATGTCATGATTTCGTGACATGTTCCATTTTTGCTACTTGCAAGAGGATGAAGGCCAAGGAAGAGAAAACTATTGCGATTTCATGACATGTTGCAGTTTCACAAGTATATAGAAGAAAAGAACACAAAAGGAAGATGTCATGATTTCATGACATGGTGAAGTTTTCATGACTTGGAGTAGCGAAGAAGCCCAAATGAAGGAAAATGTCACGATTTCGTGACATGTTGAGGAAAGAAGCCCAAATGAAGGAAAATGTCGCGATATCGCGACATGTCATGGCGATGAAGCTGAATGAGTAGAAGATGTCGTGATTTCACGACATGTCGCATTTTCACGATTGGTGGCAGAGAGAGAAGACAACAAGGTAAAAGTGTCATGATTTTGTGACATGTCACATTTTTGTGACCTATCACATTTTCATGACCAAGGCAACAACAAAGGCCCGATACAGTTTAGTTTGCATTTTTCTTCAGGATTGCATAGGAGAACGTGTGGAAGAGATAAGGATCAATTAAAGGCTCTCTAGATGATTTTTAGATCATGGTCGAAGAGGCTTCAAGATTAAATGTTGCTGGTTATCAATGTGCGCAAGATGGAAGAACCTGAGGCAGTTTTCGATGCCGCCAGAATTAAATATGCCTCAATATTTAAAGCTCATGTTCATGATCTCTTAAAAAATTTTAGCTTCCCTTGATAACGGTCATTTAACGAAGAAGTATGGGCCCTTGTTCCTGTTTCATTTTTGGTTGTAATCCATTTAAAAAATAGGGACTGTCATTTCTCCGAGGCAGATTAAGGGGATTGTTTCTTCGAAATTTGTTTCATTTATTAAATGTTGTAATATGAGAGGAAGAGGATGGACCTCTATAAATACCAATGTAAAACTCAAGCAAAGGGAGGAGGATCTTGTTGCAAAAATTGAAATAGTTTTCCTAGATGCATTTGCTTCTATTATTAGTGTCTTCTGGAGTTGGTGATCTAAATGGTTGTGCATGTTTAGATTTCTTTATGAGTTACTTCTGTTAGTCCAGTGTTAGCATAAGTTAAATTATGCTATTTTGAATTTGGCTATATTGGCACTTGAATGTTTGAAGTTTATTTGGAAGCGGACTCATGGCTAATGCATGATCTGATTTCTATATATGTAATCTAAGAGTTCGTTGCTGCTTAGCTTTAGGATCTAGTTGAGATTATTGCAGTTCGAGGTTGTTGTCCCCATAAACGATCGAATTTAGTAATATTTACATCCCTTTCTATTGTTTCCCATTTCTTTTCGTATTTTCCCATTTCTTTCTGCATTTTCCCCATTTCTTTCCTACATCCTTATCTTCAAAACTAGTTTATATTAGTTTGGGAGCAAGCCCTCTCTAGATATTGGCCCAGGAGAAATCTCTTTATCTCAGCATTTCAATTTTGGCCAAGTATACGACGCATATACATATAAAATCCTTTCCTGTGGTAGATTTGTGACCAATAGTTTTGGCATGCCCAATGGGACGAACTGTTTCTATCTCCAACAGATCCACAATCGGTGGGACAAGTGTTATTCCAAATTGACAAACCCACCTGTGCCAAAATTTTTTGCACGCTCGATGGGATAGACTATTTCTGTCTCCAATGGATCCATAATCGATGGGATAAGCATTATTCTCACAAGTTCCATATTTTGACACCCGAAGGAATCAAGATTTTGATGAACTGTCTTGACCTCAAAGTGGTGATTGTAAGTTCATCTGGTGACTCTGCTAAAGATGACTGTGTAGTACCCAAAAGTTTCTAATTGTGAAGCTGGTGAAAATATTTGGTTCATGATCATGAGATCAAGTGCCAAAGATTTGGAAGATCCAGTCAAATTCTTCAAGATTGATGTTTAGAACTGGAGGGAGCGCTCAATATTGGTAAGTCCTGTGAACCCATCATTTATTATCTCATCGTAGGTTGCAGGTCAGTTTGTGCCATACCCAACTCCTACCAGTACTGCTACGAGCTTGCTGCATCTAGATCCAATAGTTCAAATGGCCCAGCATCCCCCACCAAGGAAGTTCTCAGCATGGAATGGTTTAGGAGCCTTGAATTTACCAACACAAAATCTAGTTCCTCAAGCTGCTTTGAAAGCTTTGCCGACCTATGATGGTATTGGTAAGACTTCTTATGAGAATATTAATGATGTAGCCTCTTTGGCAGCCATTCATGACATAACGGACGAAGATGTAATGATAAAATTGTTGGTGTTGTCATTAAGAGGGAAATTGTTATATTGGTACTGATCATTGTAACCAGGCACTATTACATCATGGGATGAATTAGGAGAACTATTAGTTAAAAATTTTCATGAAAAATCTGATCCATACTCCTTGTTGCACCAATTTCAAGCAATTCAAAGGCACCCGCAGGAGGAGATAGGCGACTTCAATGTCAGATTTACTAGAAGTTGGCAGAGAATTCCTGATGGTCTTCAGCCCACTCATGAGCTAGCTGCATTTTATTATCTTAGAGATTTTAACACAGACATCGGCTTGGCTATCCGATAGTCCAACATAACTACGTTTCCAAAGCTATTTGAACAAACACAAAAGGCAGAAGCTGACTTGATTGCCATAGGTAGGCTTCCTCCAAAGGTAACAATGCCTATCTTACCTGATCTTCATAAACATTTGTATTCTGGTTCATTTTCATAACCTATGCCTCCCATGTATCCTATTCCATCATGGAGCTCAAGTGCACCTCAGACCGCACCCATTTTGGTTCCCCAGCTCCCTGCTCCAACTATTCCACAATTGCCTGCACCAAACATTATGCAATTACCAGCTCCCACTTCATTCCCAGCATTACCTGCACCGCTAGCACCTCTACCTCTATCGGCACCTCCTGCGCCATCAAATACTGATCCCTTCACAATATTGTTACAAGAGGTACAATTTTATAATTCATCCATAAGAGCGATGGGAAATAAGATTACAATCATTGAAAGAAAGCAGGCCGAGAGAGATTTCCAACCCAGGAGATTTCAACCTCTACTGATCACTAAAGAACAAGTGGCTTCAATAAGCAAGGTGCCCAAAAATAACCTGACTGTGTTGATGAATGAGGAAGCTGGCCTTGCAGAAAGAACATATTGGTGCTCTACATGTAATGATCCACATGGTGAAGAGACTTGTATGGTTCATTTGAACTATCTACAAACATTGGCTATAAGATCTTTCAGAGGACAAGTTAATATGATTACTGAGGTGATTCATAATTTTATGGTTCCATCTAAAGAACAAGTCTCAGTTATCACGAGAACTGGGAAGAAGCCAATCACTATAGATCCAACAGAAATGGAACCATTAAGAGTACCAACTAATCGGAAGATGCAGAATTAAAGAAAACAAGTACAAGTGAAAGCTCCTATTTTAGTATCGAAGCTAGATCCACATGTTCTATTAAAAGACCTTTTGCCACCATGAGCAAAGGAAAAGTTGCAAGAAAAAGCAGCAACTTCATAGGCAAGAGCTGAAATAGAGGAACGAGCCAAAGAAAAGCTCAAGTACCCATATTTGACTAAGAGACTGAGGGTAGAAGCTACCCAGCAATATCAGAGCAAATATGAGGACACTAGTGAAAAGAGGGAGTCTGGTGCATCTGCATACAACATTGTTGAAGAATTGAAGAATGTTCCGGCCAAGGTTAGTCTCTATGATGCATTATAATTACCTGGGCAAGTTGATCTGTTACAAGAATAATTGAAGTCTGTGAAAGATAATGAGAAGAATCCTACCTAGATGATTTTTGCTCAAATGTTAACTTCTTCAGCCACTGGGAAAAATAGACCACCCCCATTTTATTTGTCACTCAGAATGGTGGGTTGGATTGTGCACAACTGCATGATTGATTCAGGTGCTGTGACAATTGTCATGCCAAAGGTAGTTTGTGAAGCCATGGGTATGGAGTATACAAGAAGTAGCCATGGTGTCTTGCAGTTGGATGGGACCCCCATAAAAATAGTGGGTGTAATTAAGGATGTTCCTATTGCTCTGCATAGTATGCCTCAGATTATAGGAATTCAGGATATAGTTGTGGTCAATTTGGAGCCGTATTTTAGTATGTGTTCATCAAGAGAATTCACTGCTAAGCTGGGAGGCTACCTTTCTCTGGATTATTCTCACTTGGAGATTCCTTTCAAAGGAAGAAGAATCTGCATCTACAATCAAAAGCCTTCTACTTTTCATATAGAGAATATGGAAGATGAAGAAATATCTAAACATTCTGTTAATTTGATAACTGAGGAATTGCAAGATCCTGATTTGGTAGGTGAAGTCCTGGATGAGCTTTGCTTGGAAGATGAGTTTTCAATGCTCAATTTTAACGCCATGATAGAAACCGACTTGAGGTGTTATTCTATTCTCAAGACTGAAAAGGCTCAAGAACAGGATGATGGAAGTCAAGATCCGCTTTTGTTTGATGAAGCACAATGTAGAAATGGCACTGGCACTAGGGCTATTCTAGTATTACCTTTCTGTATTTTGACCTGGAGTTGCACAGATAATACAGCAGAGGATGAGGCTTTATGCTTAGGTTTCAAGACGGCTGGGACACTTGGAGCGCAATAGTTTCAAATCTTTGATGACTCCGAGCTGATTATCAATCAGGAGACTAATGAGTGTCTGTCCAAGGTCTGGGATCCAGGAGATAGAGCCATGTTTGGGTTCATGTCTCTCCCGAGAGTTCATAGCTAATTCGGGAGTTACCTTGTACATAAAAAAAAAGAAAAAATATATATATATTCGTGAACTTTGGATCTTTTTGCATGCGAGCCTGCAGGTATGTTTATTTCTTTGTATTTTTCTTTCCCTTCCCAAAAGATAGTGGATTTCTTCTACTTTTTTTCTTCCACTTCCTTACTTCATTCCCTTCTTCTCCTACTCCTTCTTCTACAAATATTCAAGCCACTACTATTTTTTCTACTCCCCTCTCTGATGTTCCCTTTTCTTCACTTCCCCTTTCTTCTAATTTTTGTCTTTTAAGCATTTCTCCATAGTTCATACCACCTTCTCCATTTCATCCACTTCTATTTCATTCTCTGTTTTCATAGAATCCCCATAGCTGGTAGAACAGTAGCACCCCGTTGCTGTATCTACCGCTTCCATTCCTCCATATTTCTCCATTCACCATTCCCGTTCCACGACCTGCGCATCCACGGGTCATCCCTCCATTCATTTACATTTTTGTAACTCAGGTGCTTTTCACTACTGCCATGGAGATCCTTTCATAGCACCTGGTGATTACCCAGCTCATCTGAGCTAGGCAATTCTAAAGAAATAAAGGAAGCTTGTTTTTCAGAGCCTTGCAATAGCCTACAGAGATGTCCAACATCAACCAGCACCCGTTATTTCTACTCCTCTTGACTCTGTTGCCCAATGGATAAAGGCCTGAGGTTCGTGCATATAGCAGAACTGTATACCTTGTGAGCCACCAAGAATGTTGGCATTTTTGCCACATTGTTTTTTGTTGTTGCTGTTCATGCAAAATGACCAAGTTTGTGCAAAAGTGAAACTGTCGCGATATCGCGACATGTCACGATATCACAACCTGTCACATTTTTGTGGCTCCAAATGTAGAAAAGAGCTAAGTCAAGAAAGTGTCACGATAACGTGACATGTCACATTTTCATGACCTATCGTGTTTTTGTGGTCAAAATAGTCAACGAAAGCAAGGAAGCCAAACTGTCGCGATATCGCGACATGTTGGAGTTTTGTGACTTGTTGCGATGAGGGAGCACTAAAATGAAAATTGTCATGATATCGTGACATGTCGCGCTTTCATGAATTACGATGGACATAGAGCAGAACAATAGAAAATTTCACGATATTGTGACATAAAGTAGCAGAGGGCAATGTCCATGAAAAACGTCGTGATATCATGACAGAAAAACAAGGAAGGCACAAACGGTACAGACTATTGTGATATTGTGACATGTCACGTTATCAAGAAAAGGAATGAAAGAAAAACACAAGGCATGAAAGATGTCGCGATATCACAATATTTTTAGAAATGAAGCTAAGTAAGAGAAAACATTGTGACATATTGGACAGGAAGGGAAAAGTGCGAAGAATTGTCACGATTTTGTGACATGTCGAATTTTCACGGTCTAAAAACATCAAAGTGCAAGAAGACAGAAAATGTCGCGATTTCATGACATGTTGAAGATGAAAGAGCCCAATGGAAAAAACGTCATGATATCGCAACATGTCACATTTTTGCGACCTATCGCATTTTCGTGGGTAAGAAGGCAGAAAAGACAGCGCAAGGAGAAAGATGTCGCGATTTTGCGACACGTCTTGTTTTCACGATGTGAAAGCACGTAAAGAAAAAAATGGTACGGAATGTCACAATTTCGTGACATGTTCCATTTTCGCTACTTGCAAGAGGATGAAGGCTAGGGAAGAGAAAACTGTCACGATTTCGCGACATGTTGCAGTTTCGTGAGTATACAAAAGAAAATGACACAGAAGGAATAAGATGTCGTGATTTTGCAACATGGTGAAGTTTTCATGACTTGGAGTAGCGAAGAGCTTTCCATCAACTCCAGCAACAGTTTCCTCATTTTCAGCTTTGAGGACAAAGCTTCTTCAAGGAGAAGGGCATGTTAGGATCTCATCCTAACCCTTAATGTAATAACTTCCTTGATGTAATAATTCCTAGTGAACGTGGGTAGTACCCATGATTAATATTTTGTAATGTTCTAAGTTTTAGCTTAGGTAGTGCCTATGAAAAATGGCACCCTTTTCTATGTAACACATGGTAGATAGGTTAGGTAAGGTGGCATTGTGCATGTAATTCGTGTGGCATTATGCATGTAATTCGAGTGGCATTGTGCATGTAATTCAAAGTGGCACTATGCATGTAATTCGGGTGGCATTATGCATGTAATCCAGGTGGCATTTTGCATGTAAGCCAACCTTGGAAGGAAACTCTTTAAATACCCGAAAAGGCACCAATGTAATCATCTTTTTGCAAATTAATGAAGTGTTGAAGGAGGTTGCCCCCTCGAAGAGGCCTGCTATTCTATCTATTGTGAGATTGTTCCTTTTAAGTAGTTTTTGTTATCATATGCATTTAATTATGAATACTATTATAATTTTTCTGTGAGTTTATTTCCAAATGAAGGAAAATATCACGATTTCATGACATGTTGAGGAAAGAAGCCCAAATGAAGGAAAATGTCGCAATATCGCGACTTGTCATGGCGATGAAGCTGAACGAGTAGAAGGTGTCATGATTTCACATGTTGCATTTTTGCGACTAGTGGCGGAGAGAGAAGATAGCAAGGTAAAAGTGTCACGATTTTGTGACATGTCGCATTTTTGTGACCTGTCACATTTTTGCCACCAAGGCAACAACAAAGGCCCGATACAGTTCAGTTTGCATTTTTCTTTAGGATTGCATAGGAGAATGTGCGAAAGAGATAAGGATCAATTAAAGGCTCTCTAGCTAATTTTTAGATCATGGTCGAAGAGGCTTCAAGATTAAATGTTGCTAGTTACCGATGTGCACAAGATGGAAGAACCTGAGGCAGTTTTCGATGCCGCCAGAATTAAAGATGCCTCCAATATTCAAAGCTCCTATTCGTGATCTCTTAACAACTTTTAGCTTCCCTTGATAACGGTCATTTAATGAAGAAGTATGGGCCCTTGTTCCTGTTTCATTTTTGGTTGTAATCCATTTAAAAAATAGGGACTGTCATTTCTTCGAGGTAGATTAAGGGGATTGTTTCTTCGAAATCTGTTTCATTTATTAAATTTTGTAATATGAGAGGAAGAGGACGGACCTCTATAAATACCAATGTAAAACTCAAGCAGTGGGAGGAGGATCTTGTTGCAGAAATTGAAATAGTTTTCCTAGATGAATTTGCTTCTATTCTTAGTGTCTTCTGGAGTTGGTGATCTAAATGGTTGTGCATTTTTAGCTTTCTATCTGAGTTACTTTTGTTAGTCCAGTGTTAGCATAAGTTAAATTCTACTATTTTGAATTTGGCTGTATTGGCACTTGAATGCTTGAAGTTTATTTGGAAGTGGACTCATGGCTAATGCATGATATAAGAGTTCGTTGCTGCTTAGATTTAGGATCTAGTTGAGATTATTGCAGTTCGAGGTTGTTCTCCCCATCAATGATCGGCTTCAGCCATATTTACATCCCTTTTTGTTGTTTCCCATTTCTTTTCGTATTTTCCCATTTCTTTCTGCATTTTCCCATTTCTTTCCTGCATCCTTATCTTCAAAACCAGTTTAGATTAGTTTGGGAGCCAGCCCTCTCTAGAGATTGTCCTGGGAGACATCTCTTTCTCTCGGCCTTTCAATGTTGGCCAAGTCTAGGGCGCATATACATATAAAATCCTTTCCTGTGGCAGATTTGTGACCAACAGTTACCTAGAGTAATTAATGGAAACATGGAATTAATTTTTTTTTACAACACTTTTTAAATAAATCACACTAAATTCCACACTTTGCTAATTAAGGGAATCCTAGAATTAGTTATAATCTATGTGATGAAATAAATTAAACAACAATCCTTACTAAACTAAATGGAACTAAGCAACATTAAACTAAAATAGAACAAAAATTAGTATTGAAATAGAATAGAACTTAACATAAGCCATAATTTAGTAAAACCAACTAAAATAAAAACACACACTTGTAGGAAAATAGAGCTAAACTCAAACGAATCACAAAGTTGAATAAACATGAAGTTTAACTAAAATAGAAATTGAAATGGGAACACGATTAACCATTATACTATACCTAACATAGATAAATTCTATTTTATTTATTGTAATAAATAATAGAAAGAAATTAGTGAGAAATCCTATAAAAATATTAAATTCCTTCCATTATACAAAGAGTGGGCCTTTTTTTTGAGGTTTTGTAGGAGGTAGAAGATTTCAATAACAGAACTAGACTATGTATCCAAGGTCATATGTAAAATAATATAGAATGTTTCTAATTTAAAATAGAGTCTAAAATTAAATTCTCATTTCACTATTTTTCAATTGACCATTCCCCTTTAGGTATACATCATTATTTATAACAATTTTCCTAACTAAGCTTAATAGCATGCTTCTATTTATTGATGATTTTGACAAAGTTTTATCTTAAGATAATCTTGTGTCTCATCCATACAATGAAATTATAATTTTGATTGGATAATATTTCCAAGTGTCTATACAAAATAGTAAATCATTATTTTTTGTGTTCGCTTTGGTGATTGGTTACAACAACTTAGAAATTATCAACAATTTTTCTTGCATTTGGGTTGTGCATATATTGCTCCTCGATGTGTGTGTGGTTGATCTTATTCCAATGCTATACAAAATAAAAAAATATAGTAATTTCAATGATCAATACCTTCAACATTATGCATAGTCATTAAATTCATTATTGATGCTAAAAATATTTAGCATCAAGATAAATCATTATGTTAGTGACTTAGGTGTTATGCTCCTAAAGCAAGCTGATTATTGCTTTATTGTTATATCCTATAGCTATTATAGAGAAAACTCAACATCCCATTATTCTAGCACACAAGTCATTCTAGTGCCTAGATGGTGCTCAAAGTATTTTGACGCACAATTGGCATCCAAATTACTCTCATATTTTTGTCATTCTAACATAGCATATCGACACAAAAGGATTCAAGCATAGCAATTCATAAGGTATTTTAACACCAATGGTTCAATCATAGAATCCTATATAATTACTAATAGACTAATATATTATTCAATTAAAAATAAAACTTGTAATTAGTCCTTTAAGAATGCATGAAAAAATTTCAAAACATATAAATAAAACATTCTCTTTTTTTACTGTATTCATTGTTAATATCACATAAATTATAGATTAATCCATTGGCATATAATTATAGTAAAAAACAAAAAAATAGATAAAAATATATTTGTTTGCTAAACATGAAGTAATTTTACAACCCCATAACTCCTCCCCTCTTATTTTAGTGCATGTCCTCATGCAATCATCTCAATCAAAGTTGCATTCATGTATGTTAACTGTCCAAATAGATTAACTCACATAAAGCTTTATCTAGAATTAAGTATAAATTATATATGTCCTTAATGAAAATGATAATGAATCTCAATATAGCAATAATTTCTCATAAATATAACTCAAATATACACAATATCAAAAGATTACAAGAATGATTTAGATTTATTTCATTGCATGGAGAGATGTCTCCAATATTTAATTTTACATTGCTCTCTTCAAATATCTGGGATATGCATCCTTTAATATTCCTCTTATAAAGACAAAAATCTCATCTTACCACATATCATGTGACTCTTCATTCTCTCTCTTGACACCTTACGCTTTCTCTTATATTGACACATACATTATCCACTATCAAAAAAATATTTACAAGGGGTCTAAATAATGTAATACTTCCAACACCCATATTACATTTTATAATAAGAAAGATTTTTTACTTCAATATCTGATTCTTCTTTCTCTTTATTATTAAACTCTGACTTTGGCATGGTAGGATAAATGCAACATGCATTAGGTTTTCCTTTATAAATTATCTATATTTTACTTTGGATCAGTATATTTGAGTTTCCTCTACCTATGGGACACTGCCATTGGATCTACCTCTAGATAATTGTATTTGGGTCTCTACCTTTGGATCACTACCTCTATATCACTCCCATTAGATCACTACCTCTAGGTTACTACCTCTTGATCACTTCTAGATTTTCATTATCTCTAGGTCATCCCCTAGAACATTTATAAGACTATCATATATGTAGGATCATCACTATAGGTGCTTTCACTATAGGTTGTCTTCCAAGATATGTTTGCATCATAATAATTTATTTCATATTTATTCATGATAAGACCAATATCATTCTTTAAATTCAATAAAATTTTATTTTTCATCACACTTGGTTTTCTTTTGTAGAAACCATACAACATTCTTTTCATCTTATTTCATTCATTCATACTTATCCATCCACAATCAATTTTTAATTTTTAATTTTCCTTTTCTTTATGTAGATAAGATTTTTGATAATGATTATATCCTCCATAAATTTCACAACAATGGAGATTCCAACATTTTTCTATCTTATGGCCATATCTACCACAATAATTCCATATATTCTCTATTACATATTTTTTTTTATTACTGATACTATTAGTCTTTGTCACTATTTTCTATCATGAATTTAGTTCTTGATTTAATATTAATAATTTGTCCTATATAATCAAGACCTTCATATTTTTATTTTATTATTGGTACTATTCACTATTTTATTCTTTGTTCATGTTCTTCCAAACTTGTGTCTTTATATCCAATTTTATTTAATTATTTTGAACCAATTCTTTTAGTATACCTTTCAAAATATCCAAAAAGATCATCAAACTGATCCCTATCAACATCAACATAACTCTGAGCATCATTATCCCTATCATCATTTGAATCTATGTCATCATCAATTTTGATAGCATAATATTTTTCTGACCAATCACAAACTAAACTCAAATTGTCTAAGATACACCCTATATATTTTGTTTTTGTGTGACAACATGCATTTAACATCATAGGTTCCAAGTCCTTATTGGATTCCTTATTAATTGATATTAGATATATGTGATTTTCCTTAAGATTTCTATGCATAGATTCTGATTGTCCAACATACCCTAGCTGATTACTATTATACTTACAAGATTTTATGTTATTTCCTTCTCACAAATATGACAATACTTCTTTTGTTTTTTAATTTAATATGAAGTGCAAGATCCTTTTTCTACTACAAAATCCTTATTGGATGACTCATTTCCCAATTGATATTCAAGTTTATATTGCCAAAGAATATTTATTAACTCCTCAAATTATACCTTTTTGTTTGATACTAGAAGAGATGTGACCAACAGTTTAAATAATTCAAGAAGTTATCTAACTGTAATTGAAACTAGGAGTTTATCTTCAACCTTTTCTCCAAAGGTATACAATTATGATTGTATATGTAAAATGCTTTCCTTATTATTTCCTTCGAATATCATACATATTTTTTTCCATGTAGTCTTTGAAGTTTTTGCTTTGCTAATGTGCACTTGAAGTTCATCAGATATACCAAATAGATTTAACATAAGAGCTTTAGAATAATCATCTTTAAATTTTTGAATTCATGTTTTATCTTTTGAAATGTTTCTTTGTCCATCCACTACATCCTAGAGTTTTTCAATAATAAGTATTGACCTCATCTTATTTTTCCATAGGGTAAAATTAGGCCCCTTTAATAATTGAGATTCAGAAAAAAATATTCTTGTATTTTCCATTTCCTTGAATTTGACAATCTTATAGCTCCAAAACTAAAAAATAATATTCATTTTAATTTTCTATACCTTTGAAGTAATAGCCCTTTTATCTCCCTAGGATTAAATAATGCAAAGTTTCAAAATTTCTAAATTTAAATTATATGAAATAGAAAACATTGTCTCACTATTTTTAGAAACTAAGAACGAATTTTGCAAATTTTATTTTCTAAATTTTAAAGTAGAACTCCTTTTGAATCCCAAATTAAATTAGTTTGCAAATATTCTAAAAACTTTAAATTTCAAGAAACTATGAAAATAAATTTAAATTAAAAATTATACCTCCAAAAAGAACAAATTCAATCTACTAATAAACTAATCTACTTATCACTCCTTTATTATTTCTAATAACAAGGCTTTAATAAATAACTTCCTACCTTATTTATCCTTTTAATAAAACCTTATAAAAAACTTTATAAAATATTTATATCTTTAAATTTAATTAAAACTTATATAAAATCTTGTGAAATGAAAATACCTCCATTAACTTCTCTAAGTGCTTCCAAGATTCATTTGACTATGAAGACAAGTGTTTTTATTGCACCCCAAAACTGTATGTCCTTATTTAACCTACCCTATTTGGATGTTGTAAATGAGCATTAGGGTTTCTATCAATTTTTACATTACATTTGGTGTGGATACTACTCTTGCTAATAAGATGTCTTCCTAGACATTACTTTGCATTGTATCATTGAATGTAGTTATGATTCTTCAATAGTTGTATTTGCACTTAGTGAATTACTATTATGCTTGACCTCAACTATTTGACTTCTTTCTTTGAGTTTCTTGGGTTCAGTAGAACTTTTTATTTGTACCTTGGCTCTTGGATATGGAATTCCATTTATGCTTGGAGATAACTTACCCTTTGAATATTGATGATTGGAGTGAGAGTGCCTATTATTCTTCACCTACCTACTACGATCCTCAAATATTTCATAATTCCACTATGCTTGAAGATGGTATGATTATATACTTGATGCTATTGTAAATGTTGTTTCCCATAAGTGTGAACAGGACTACCATTATGAAGGCACCACAAATATCCTATATGAGTTCCAAAACCCTAACATTTTGAAACACATATACAAGAATTTGAACATGAGTCTGTTTGATCTTGATGCACAATATGCCAAGGTTTTTGAAGGTATTACTATGCCACACAAAAAAATATAGATTGCTTATAAAAATTCCTTCATGCCATGATGTTGTAAACATCACTACAAAATTAGTTGTATTTTTATATCACAAGCTCAATTCCTTTTCATGATAGGGCCATATTTAGAGGGTGATCACTTATGTTATAGTTGGGCATCAAAGGATTTGTCTAATTGAAAGACATGGTGTATCAGGGTGCTATCTGCATGGAGTCATGCAACTGTCAAGAAGGATACACAAACCTTATAATTATTAAATAATATGATTTTTGGATGGCCTTCTTCTATAGCATTCAATGCCCTTGCACTAAATTTTCTAATTATACAACATTTATATAATACAAAACTGATTTTTAAGAAAAGTAGAGTAACATAGATTAGACAAGGTAAATAGAGGAGCATATGGTTTTTGGTATATCACTTCAACTAAAGGGTAGCAATTAAAAGGAGAAGTTAGATATATACTAATAGGTAGATTGTGTACAAATAGGACAGGGCTTTTTTGGAAGGCCAAAGTAAAAAAAGTAAAACTACTTAGAGATAATCATTGACCAAGTAGACTAATCTAACAAATTAGATCAAGAGAAACAAACTCAATGATTTCATAATAAAACTAGCAAAGATTTCTCATCCCCTATGTAAAGCAAATTGGACTGAGAAGAGAGAAAACTTTCTTCAAGCTAGAGTAACCTACTTTGATACCATTGATAGCTTTCTAGATAGATTAACTCATAGAAATATTTATCTAGTATTAAGTATAAATAAAATGTATGTCATAAATCAAACTAATAATTAATATCAATATAACAACAATATCTCACAAATATAACTCAAATATACATAATATCAGAAGATTACAAGAATTATTTAGATTGATTTCATTGCATGGAGATATGTCTCCAATAAATAATTTTACATTGCTCTTGTCAACCATTTGAGAGATGCATTCTTTCATATTCCTCTCATAAAGATAAAATTTTCATCTTTCCATATATCATTTGACACTTCATTCTCTCTCTTGACACCTTACACTTTATATCATATTGACACATACATTATCCACTATCAAACTAATATTTACAAGGGGACCAAATAATGTAATTCTTTGAAAAATATCTAACTCCTTATCTATATCATCCTAAAATTTTCTTCTCCAAATTTACCCTTTATATCACCTAATTTGTAGTAGCAAAATGCCTTAATTGAGTCTCACTTTGTGGCCTAGTTTCCTCATAGGATGGAATAGGAGATAAAATGGTGGGTTTCCTAAATATAATGCCTATCGATTCATGCTTAAATACCAAAATCACCTCAATAACTACAATTAACCATTTTTGGTATCACATTAAACTTATTTATGTAATTGGTTCCCTATTTTTCAAACTAATGGGTATTTTATCCTAGCGTTGTCTACATTGACTTAGACCCTGTAAACATTTTCCCTAATTTTTTTTTGAAATCTATAAAACATGTATTTATATGATGAATATACTAATTTTTAACAATTGCATTTCCAATTAAATAATAATGAGCACTAATGAGGCTTTTTTTGACTAGGTTGATCATTTCACAGCAAGAGGTCAACTCCCACTTCACTAGTTCTATACTATCATAATATGATTATAAAGGGTGGAAGTAAGTGTTCTCGATTGACCATACCCAATGTAGATATGGGATAAAAATTTAAATCATTAGGGATCACAAACTTATGAAAATATATTTCACATAATAAATCCTTTTTCTCTATAAAACTATGCAAAAATCTTTAACAAAAAATTTAGAAAAATTTAAATCATAGGAGAGGTCAAAAGTAATTCTCATTACCTACCACATAAAACACTAATCATTTAGGAACAAACTATAAATCCTAGTAGGTGATATATATTCAACTAATATTTTAGCAATGTGGCATAAATTTCTTAGTTTAGCTTTAAAGATTAGTGATTTCCTCAACCTACTTCCTATTCTATTCTTTCAAAGTTTTGAATGTTCGAATCCTTTGCTCTAGATAATGACATATTCTCATATAATGAGAGATAACTACATCATGGTTATCAAGAGTAGCCATTACTTGTGGAGTAATAAAAACTAGTCTTGGGATTTCCAGTGGTTTAGTTTGTATTCCCTACTCCACTACTATTTTATCCACTATCTCCATAATGACCTATTTGACAAACATTGTTGGCTCTATTTTAGGTGAATCCAATGCATTATACCATTTCATAACTTCTATCAATGTAGTTATTTGTTATGGAAACCATTCTAGCATATCTTGGTTTGGAGCATATTTTGGCATACCTTAATCTAGCGCTTGTTCTAGAACACATCATTCTTATGCCTATTTTGGTGCACTACAATTATTATGGGGAATTATATAAAGCTTGCTAGAACTTAGAGGTAAATCTTGAGTCTCTATCCGATATAGTCACTTCTGGAAAACCATGAACCCAAAATATCTCTTTGGAAAATCTATTAGCCACTACCACAACATCATCCTTAGTATTTATAGGTATAAAATGTGCAAATTTTTTAGTCTATTGACCACTACTAGGATTGCACATGTTTAAATATATTTTTAGGTAGCCCTACTACAAAGTCCAAAGAAATTACTAGCCACTTTTGCTCATGTAAAACATGAGGATTTAATAGTCTTATTGGATGTCTATGTTCAACATTGAATTTTTGATATTCAAGATATTAAGAGATATATTCATTTATGTCCCTCTTAATCTTATACTAGTAGAAAGTTTTCATCGTGTTTTCCCTCATATTTGCTCCACTAGGGTGAGCAGAGTATGGAATATTTGGGCTTCACTCATAATATTTTCTTCAAATTTCAAACTTTGGGTTTTACCACTATATCGTTAAAGTAGAAGAATCCGTCCTTGAAGCTAAAATATTTGTATATATTTGGTTTCTCCTAAATTTTATTCCAAATTTACTTACAATAAGTGTCTTGTTTCTGATTCTCTTTGATGTGTTCCATCAAGTCAAAATGGAAAGGGGGTAAAACAACA
This sequence comes from Wollemia nobilis, assembly GCA_028583015.1. Taxonomy (NCBI): domain Eukaryota; kingdom Viridiplantae; phylum Streptophyta; class Pinopsida; order Araucariales; family Araucariaceae; genus Wollemia; species Wollemia nobilis. The sequence goes on along the minus strand of JAQPPZ010017209.1, from coordinate 8,345,944 downwards.
ATATGTTTCCTTCTACTTAAAGTGTCTGCTACCTTATTCTCTTTCCCTTTTATATACTCAATAATAAAATTATATTCTATAAGAACTTCCATCCATCTCCTCTACCTATATTTGAGTAAGAATTGAGTAAAGATATATTACAAACTCTGGTGGTCAATTATTAGCTCAAAAGATATACCTACTAGATAGTGATACCAAATTTTAAGAGCACACACTACAAATTCCAGTTCTAAATCATGGGTTGCATAATTAATCTCATGTCTTTCCAAATTCATGGACCCATAGGCAACCGCTACTCCATCCTGAGAGATCATTCCTTCCAAACCATGCATTGATGCATTTGTGCATACTGAAAAACTTTCTTGAGGATCGGGTATCTTTAATATATGAGGTGTAGTGAAATTTTGTTTAAGCTGATCAAAAACTCTTTTACAATTATCAAACCATTTGAAATCCTTTCCTTTCATTTGCAAGTTAATTATAGGTGTAGTAATTTTGGTATAATCCTTCACATATCACCTGTAACATCCAATTAAACCCATAAAAATTTAGACTTATGTTACATTAGTTGGTGGTGGCCAATTCATAATAACCTTAATTTTCTTAGGATCTATTATGATCCTATATTCTAACACGATATGATCCAAATACTGCACTCTTCTCACATAGAAATCACATTAGGTCAAGTTCCCACACAACTAATTTTTTCTTAACAGCTTCAACACAGTCATGTTCTACTTTATTTTAGGAATATATCAATATGCCATCCAAGAACACCAAAAAAAACTTGTCCAATTGCTTTCTAAATATGTTATTCATCAAATTCATGAATATTTCTAATGCATTCGTTAAACCAAATAAATTTGTAGTGCTCATACTAGGTCTTAAAAGTTATCTTGTGAGTATCCACATCTCGGATCCTCAGTTGATGGTATCTATATTTCAAATCAATATTTGAAAATATTGTGGTATACTTGAGTTGATCAAAGGGATCTTCAGTTTTGGGTAAAGGATATCTATTTTTGATAGTTGCTTTATTCAACATATGGTAATAAATGCATAGTCTTAAATAACCATCCTTATTTTTAATAAATAGAAGTGGTGCACCCCGAGATAACATACTTGGTCTTATTAGTCCTTTCTCCATAAATCCTTGAAGTTGAACATTCAATTCTTGCATTTCAATAGGATTCATTCTATAGGAAACCCTATGAATAGGCTTAGGTCTAGGTTGAAGTTCTATAGAGAAGTAAAATTCTCTTTTAGAAGGTAATCTAGGTAAATATTTTAGAAAAACATATTTAAACTCCTAAATAATAGGGTGTCTTCCAAACACTTCTTTATTTTCTTCCTTTAACTCATTTATCTTAACTATCAAATAAGATTCTAACACTGCTATTTGACTTAGGGTTAAAAGTACACCAAACTTGTATCATATATATTGAAACGATAGACCTCATAAATGCTATAAAGTGGCCCAACCACAAAGCTATAGAAACAAATGTTAATAAAAAAATTGAAAACTACCTTTACATAGTCTAGAATATAGTGCCATTAGAAAAATAACTACTGGATATTTGAATGCACCACTTTTTGACCTTCAGGTATACAACTTGACTACTACATTGTTCACGATAATGAGACACTTAAACATTGAGATGTTAAAACAAGCATTAACCAATCAAGACTAAAGATATCACTTTAGCACATTAGTGCAGTGAGAAACGATACCAAATGAAAGATATTGAATTTAAAAATAATAATTTCAAGAATTTAAAATTTAAAATGAAGAAACTTTGACTAATTGTACTTTAACCATTGGTGATAAATTCTTTTATTTATTGATGACTGGAGTTGCTATAGATTTGGCTTTGATACCATGTTTGAATTTGTAATATTTTCAAGAAACCTTCTAAAATATGCATTGAATATAATTGTATGTTGAAAAGAAGAAAAGATAACTAACCGATAACTATAATCATAAATGATGGAAGATAAATGAAAAGAGATGACAAGAAGTAGAAGGTGGGTTTCTATGGGCACCCTAATATATCACATTTTATTTACACTTATGATACAAGCAAATTCTCATTCATAGGTAATTATAGTGAAACCAAAACCTCAATGAGAGGTTAACCGCAGACCAAAATTAACTTAACCATGAGATTAATTTTACAATAAACAATAAATTACCCTTTAAATAAGGTTATCCAAAAATATGAATTAACCATCCACATGTTGTTGGTGAGTTGTAGAGGATAGGTCAATCCTCCAAGGGAGGTCCCTAGTTCGAATCTCCACCTTAGCAAATGCACATTGGGTATCCAAAATCTAGTTGGTCAGGGCCAGGTGCGACTCCCGGGTGATTGTGATGGTGTAGAACCCCTTGGTCATGGTTTCTCAGACCAAGGTGGCACCACAAGAGGATTTTCACTAATAAAAAAATTGAATTAACCAAAGCATTAAGGATGAAATATGAAAGAGGTTTGTAGGCTTACATAAATGAAGAATACCCATAGATTTACATAATCACATAATTATAAACTAGATGAATGACACTCATAAAAACCTCATTATATATTTGGCCTTGGCCTAAAGAAGATTATATTACACATATTTCAACAAAATCAATATAATACTTTCAAAAACTAACAAAAAAAAATCAACAACATTAGGAAAATTTTATTATCACATTTTTCTCATTCTTTAAAGATATAAATTATAATCCAACTTCATCAAAATTTTATAAGTTTAATGTTTTAATTTTATCTCTGTTGAAGTGAGCTCAATGTCAAAGATTGGGGTAATTTAGATACATGATCAATGATCCAAATTCAAAAGGAATAGAATTTGTATCTCCTATAAGTAGATACTCCAACACAAATATCTTCTCCCATATATAATACATTTATAATATTATAAAATAGTATATTGTCCCATATATAATACATTTATAATATTATAAAATAGTATATTGTGCAAAATAATACATTTATCTTTAAAATTTATTTATTTTTCTTTTTGTTTTTATAATTGTATATTAAATTTAAAAATTATTAATTTTAAACTAATAATAATAATAAACAAACATAAAATATTATATTTTTAAAATAAAAACTTTATTTTTTTGGTAACATAGATGAATGGGTTACAATCACAATTTTTAGTAACTATAAGCGCAAGTGGTAGGGTTCAAACTATCAGCGAAGACTTCCAACACACCCACCATCTCATTAATGGTAACCAGATGTGAGACGGGGACTGCCGGACGCATAGGGTTCGCATTGTCTTTGTCAGTCTTGTTCAATACATGGCATGAAGGGGGACCATAGGAAACAAATCGCCATCATCAGTCAGGTGCAACACGCAAAGGAGTCAGATCAAGCTACTGGCTATGCATAGGCACGCCCGTGGAATTGGAGTAGGGTGCAACACGCAAAGGAGTCAGATCGGGCTACTGGCTATGCATGGGCACGCCCGTGGGATTGGAACCTTGGTCTCCTCTCTAGGCGCCCCAACATACCAATCCACCTAGACTAATGGACATTAAAATAAAAACTTAGGCATGATCCTTTTTTCCCTCTTCACTATAATAGTTTGTCCCACGTGATACCAACTATATTTACATTTCAAAAACACCACTCTTTCTAAAACATTTTTTTCCCGTAACTTTGACACTTGGAGAAATCACTGGCTGCACAAATTATACATAGATAAAAAATAAAATAAAGATAAAATGAAAACAGACGAACAGGAAAAAGGAAAGAATCAATCCGTGTGGACGTGTTTGAAAAAATAGATAATATCAAGAGGTTTTCGGTTGGTGAGTCCGCAAGTTTTTGGAATGACGAGTAGAAATGGCTCACTCTCAAAAGGATCAAAATTCGAACACCTTTAATATGATTGTAAAATAAAAGATAAAAATAAAAGCCATTTAATGGTGACGACGAGAAAATATGACGCTTCTCATCGTTGTCGCATTTTCTCGATGGTTTATGGTTGTCGTAATTATTACCGTCATGATTTGTCGCATTTCCTCGATTGCTTGCGGTTGTCTTAATTATTGCCGTCATGACTTGTCAGATGGCCTATGGTTGTCTTAATTATTGTCGTCTATAGTTTGAGATAGTTTGAGGCGAAGAAACCAGAGCGACTTCCTCTACTTTAAAACATGACCTTGAAGTATGCCCATTCTATGCCATGCATACTTGTATCAGAAGGCACAAACACTTTTTTTTCAGAATGGCACATGCGGCCATAAGCACTGTACTATTTTCTATGATGCTCTTTTTCGAGCTTCTTTTAAATAGTTGTGAGTTCGCAGGTGCATCTCAAATTTCAGATCGAAAGGTATATCACTCTTCTGCCTCTATTGAATTTCATATTCATAAAGCTACTTTTGAAAGGCGTTTATTTATTAAATGAATTATCTGGTTTTCTACTAGCTCCATATCGTATACTTGGGTGATATTCCATTTCACGTTGAAGGAGATTTCCAAAGTACAGCTGCTGCATACCACCATGATATGCTTGAATCTGTTATTGGAAGGTGATAACGTGCTTTCCATATCCAGCAAATAAACAACTTTAAAGATCAATTTAGGAATATTTCGCTTTAATTAAGTTGTGCACTCATTAATATTTTAATGTTACGTTCAGCCATGAAGAGGCCCATAAACATCTGCAGTATAGTTATGGCAAGAGTTTCAATGGATTTGCAGCGTGGCTCTCCCCTGCCGAAGTACAACACATCTCAAGTGAGAACTAAATACTCTCCTTATATTCTCTAAATCGAGCCATGACTATTGATATGAATCATTGTGTGCATTCGATGCAATATGATTTTAGCTTATACAATGATAGACCTTTAATTTTATTTTATCTATGTTTGCCTATAAATTGCTGGGTGGAAACGTTATCTGCATGTTCTTGGCTGTTTTGGAGTAATCAAAAAATGCTGCAATGAAATATTGTTTTGGCTTCTCTCGAGTATATTCTGATCATTTCAGTACCGCTTATGAAGAAACAATGCTTATTGGATGTAGATATGCATGGCGTCTTATCTGTGTTTGAAAGCAGAACGAAAAAACCATTGACCACTAGATCCTGGGATTTTATGGGTTTTCCCCAAACCGTCAAGAGGAATTTGCCTTATGAAAGTGATGTTATAATTGGACTTATGGACACTGGTATGACTCAAGTTTACGTTCTTGGTGTTCTAATTTATTTTATTTTTTTATTTTGTATTTTGTATTTATGATGATCATACTAATTGTTAGGATCTTAGGATCTTATGTCTTGAAAATTAATTTTTTCTTATATCAAAGGCTGTGAAAGTATACAAACTATGTTTTTGTAATTTAATATTTTTCAAATATATTACATAGATTGGCTATTTGAATCTATTTTATAAATTTTAATTTAATAATGGTTAATACACATGTTGGATGATCCATTAGCAGATCTAATTATGGATAATATACATGTTGGATAATTCACCCAAGTTATAAATAATTTGTTCAATACATAAATATATAAACTCATTACAATGTTTTCTTTTTAACTTACAAATCATTTTTTTTTTTTTAATGTTTAGATTTATCTTTTTATCCTTGAAATCACTTTTTTTATTTTGTAATTTGTCTTTCGATGTCACAATTACTTTTTTATTATTTCAACTTATTTTCTTCCTCTTTATTAAAAGCATTTGTATGTGCTTTTTCATTTTAAGCATTATGTTTTCCAATATTTTCTCCTTAATTTTTAGTGCAAAACTATTGATTTATTTCAACTAAATGTTGCACATATACCTTCATTTTTTTATTGTATAGATGAAGGAGTTTTGAAAGGATCTCCAAACCTTGTATAAAAGAGACTAAGCCCCACCCAAAAATAGGGAGCCAAAATTACTTACATCCAGTAATAATCAAGGAATGACCAATCAGAAGAGTTGCCCCTTCCAAAGCCAAACCAATACATAGGTAGGATCATACATAATTTAAAACTTAAAAAAAATTGAAATCAAATCAAGATGTCAGAGATAACCACTGAACACATATCAGTAGCAGGACCTAAACCATGAATCGAGCCATGCACTAGTCCCATTCTTCCCCATGAGGTCGTTTCTTTCCTGGGCATGCCAACTCATCAAGACAAGAATTTCTTCTACATTGCAGATTATGGCTTACAGTGAGGAAACAATAGCTTGCAAATATGAAATTTTGTGCAAAAACCCAAAATAAATAAGCACCCCCAAGTTTTGTAGCCAAGTCATCAACAACTCACCCAGAGTAACTAATTGTATATGAGGTCATTATCAATAGAAGCAATATCCACTAGTAAATTATTCTACCACACCACTAAACCATTATGAATAACTCATTTGTTAGCCAATAGATCAGATGCTTGATTACCTTCCTTATATATTCTTAAACTGAGCCTCTTCCAGATTTTAGATGTATCTCTAAACATCCAAAAGAAGGTTTGAAATAGTCCAGGTAGGATATTGAGTCTCTCTTGCCATATTTATAATATTAAGGGAGTCCCCCTCAATGGTTAGTTTCCTACAACTTACAAAATACAATAGAGAAACTCCTTGGAATAGAACCCTAGTTTTGGTGAAGTGATTGGTTTTATGGCCTAGATTATTAGCAAAGGTTAAAATTATCAAGCCATCATGGTTTCTTACAATCCCTCCAATAAATGTAGGACCCAAATTCCCTTTAGATGCACCATCAAAATTTAACTATAGCCAACCAATTAGAGGTGGCTCCCACTTAACCCTAGCTCTATCCAGAGGTACAACAGGTTTGACTAGTTGAGGATTGGTATTGAATCCAAGATATATCTCCACTGATCATTCATGCTCTACAATCACAACATTCAAATTTAGGGTTTTAATGTTCTCCATGGAAAAAGAAATTATCTGCAAAACCATAGCTTTAGTTGAATAAGTAGCATACTTAAACGTCCTTGAGTTTCTTTCCTTCCAAATCTGCCACCATATATGAGAAAGTCTAAATTTTAAAAACTAAATAATATGAAGAGATAGGAAGGGATAAACCCATTGGGTCAACCCATCCTATAGGTTGTTCAAAAACACCCATTGGATGTTCAAATATTTGAAAAAGTAGCTAAAAACCTCCTGCAAGAAAGGACAACTAAAAATAATATGGAATGGGGATTCCTTTGTATTTCTATACAAGAAATAAGTATTAGGTAAAATCATACCTATTTTTTATATTATCTAAAGTTAGAAATTTTTCTTGTACAGTTAGCAAGAAGAAAATGTTGATTTTTGGAGTCAGTCCTTTCAGCCAAATTTTATCTTCTAGAAACCAAGGATCAGAAAGACCATTTGCTGCTAAATAAGTTGATTTGATAGAGAATTTCCCATCCTTCTCTAATCCCCAAATGAATCTATCCATAATTTCTCTTCCAGGAATTATAATACATTTAATAATATTAAAAATTTCATGAAATGCCCTCCTTTCCTCCACAAAAAGTCCTAGGAAGTCAAATGGTTTCCATCAGGGGTGATCTTCAATCATTTCAATGAAATCACAAACCTTATTCCCCTAGAAATAATCTATAATTGGTTTGACTAAAGCTAGATCTGATCTTGAATCCAACAAAACCTTAATCACCCAAACATCACTCCAAAATTTGATAGACCTACCATATTCTAAACACCACCTACCCCCTCTACGGATATATGATCTACAACCAAATTAGGATAGACCAAAAATCTAAACCCTAGAGAGGTAATGGATCTCTAAAAAAATTGCTTCTAATAATTTAAAAATTTGGCTTTGACAATATCAACCCATCCCATTTTTTCCTCTTGAACCAGTCTTCAATCCTTCTTGGGAACAAGAGCTTTGTTCATGGATTTCAATCTTCTAAGGCCTAAAATTCCCTCTTCCTTCTTGCTGCATTCTTGGTCCCATGCCACTAGATGAAATTTCTTTTTCTTACTTGCTCTTAACCAAAAAAATGAGCATTAGATCTACTATTCTTTCAAGAATCTTGCCCAAGATTTGAAATAGAGAAAGGAAATATATCAGGATGCTTTGGAGGGTGGCCTTAACTAACATCACTTTTATTCTTGGCTTAGGAGATCCCCTTTCCAACTTGCAAGCTTTCTCTAGACATGCTCCACAAATGATTCCCATAGGAATGATCTTGAAGCCCAAAAAATATTAGCATCCCCAGGTAGGCTGAAGGGAAAGACCTAATATTACATCCTAGAATATTTGTAATCCTCAACTACCTTGTTGGAGGAGTATTGACAAAAAAATATCACTTTTCCTAAAATTAACCTTCTAACCCACCACCTGTTCATAATCTTCCAGAATACTTTTGATTAATTTTACTTACAAAATTGAAGCTTGAAAGGACATAAGAGTATCATCAGTAAATTGATAATGTGATATTGGATTGATGGGTGTAGCCAGCTTAAGGCCTATAATGGAATAATTAACTTTGATGACCTATCCTAGATATTATACCAACAAAATTTAAAGGTATGAGGACAACAAATCTCCTTGATGAATTCCCTTGTAGCTCTTGAAACATTCTACCAAAGAGCCATTCACCAGAATCGAGCACTTGGCTGAAGAGACACATGATTTGATCAAACTTATCCACTCCTAACTAAAGCTAAATTTATTTAATACTTTTAATAGAAACTCCCAATCAACCCTATCATAATATTTATTCATATCTAGCTTGAGCAAGGTCCTAAAATTACCACTTTTAGTTGCAAAATGGATGATTTCATGGATTGCCATGATTCCATCCATAATTTACCTCCCAACCACAAAACAACTCTATGGGATATCAATGATGTAATGATTCCATCTAGAATTTAAGATTGAACATCCTTGATGGCATCATAGATCTTAGGCTTCAAAATATGAAAAAAATTCTAAAAAATATTGGAGAAAACCCATCATGTCCAAGCGCTTTGAGCCCGCCCATTACAAAAATTGCTTTATTGATTTTATCATCTAAAAATAGAGTATCCAAAATATTATTCATAACTGCAGAGACTAAAGGTGGTATGGTATTCATAAATTGATCTTCAACCTGTTTATTTTTTACTAATCTGGAACAGAGGAGGTCCTTAAAAAAATTTACTACCATAGATCTTATCTCTTCAATGTCTTTAGAGAGTTCTCCATTTTCTTTCACAATTGCCCTAATCCTATGGTTATCCCTATGCCTCCTCAATGTAGTGGAGTAAAAAAAAATGTGTTTTCATCACCCTTCTCAAGCTACAAGGCCCTAGCTTTCTGCCTCCACATAATTTCTTTCCATACCAGAACATTATGGAGCTCTATGAGAATAGATAGTTCTTGTCTCTTTAATTTTGTAGAGTAACCTTGAGTTTCAGCTATCTGCTCAACCTCCTGCAACTAGTTGTGAATTTCCATATTTGTAGTGATAATATTTTCCAAAACCTTCTTATTCTAATCCTTTAGCTTTGACTTTATAAATCTCAACTTGGAGGTTATTTTTACCATTCGAGAACCTAAAAACTTGTGACTCCACCATTCCTCAATGTTGGATTCTAGAGTAGGGTGTTGAAGCCATGTTGCTTTGAATATAAATGGTGGGGGAAAGAAAGTCAAATCCTGTATCTTCTCAAGTAAAATTAGATTGTGATTCGAGGCTAGCTTAGGGAGAGAGCATAAAGACGCATTACCAAAAAATGGGATACCTTCTTTATACACCATCATTCTATCCAACCTAAATTGAATGTTTTGACTCCTAATTCACCTATTACTCCATTTAAATATAGACCTTTTCAGACCCAAATCCATTAGCTACTAGGAGTAAATAAAAGAGGTAAATTCATTCATGCTACTAAGCATCGATGTTTCTCATTTTTTATCATATGGATATAAGGGTGTATTGAAATCATCCTCCAAAATCTAGACCTCTACTTTAAAATGTTCTCTCATAGAACCAAGAAAATCCCAAAGTATGGTTCTAGAGGATCCTAAATTTTAGGTGTAAATATTCAAGATTATACATTTAAATCTTGACTTATTAGAACCAAACAATATGCTAATCACTCGGTTAGATATGAACACAGTCGATCCATCAATGGTTTTAGGGTCCCACATGCACAAGAGACACCCCGAGGTGTTGTTAGCTGAGTTGACTAAAAACTCAACCTCCTTCCAAATGTTCTTCTTAATTATTTTAGCACTACTACTATCCATTTTTTTTTATCACAGTAAAATTATATCTAGTTAAAATATTTTCTGATGGATTCCAATGCACAATGTTTAGATAGCCCATTAATGCTCTTAATGTTCCACTATAAAATTTTCATTTACAATTATTGGAAATAAAACCACCATCCTTAAATTGGAGGGAATGATAGAATGAGTCTAGCTTTAGTTGCTTGGGGCTGCACCTAAAGATTCGATAGGTGGAGCCCCAAGGACCACTGATTTAGGAGAAATCACAACCACTCCAGCCACCTCATTAGACTACACCTCCCAATTTGGGACTTCAAAACCTTCTACCACTTGGCCTTGAATCCCACTCCTAGGGATCTCCACTTGATTTCCAACCTTCAAAATACTAGGTACAAAATCCTGTAGAACACTCACCTCCCCACCCATGGCCACTCTCTCCAAACTCTGCACCTTCCCACCATTGCCCATTTCAAATTCCTTGACTCTCATCCTCTCTCCAAAATGTATAGTATAATTTCCAAATTATATTTTGAAATAAAAATATTTTACTTCATTGCCCTAGCACTACTGCACTTGCCTTCGCTAACCTAGCACTGCTGCACTCACCTTCACTACCATAGAACTATTGCACTCACCTTCGCTGCCCTAGCACTACTGCGTCATTGTTAAAATATTTTTCTTTACTGTACTAGCACTAATGCACTTACCTTCGCTGCCCTAGCATTGTTGCAGCATTGTCAAAATTTCTTCGTTACCCTAGCACTACTGCACTCACCTTCACTGCCCTAGCACTATTGTAGCACTTATAAAATATTTTTCTTTGTTGCTCTCATAATACTGTGGTATTGATAAAATATTTTTCTTCACTATCCTAGCACTGTTACGACACTTATAAAATATTTTTCTTCGCCACCCTAGCACTGTTGCGATACTATTAAAATATTTTCATCACTACCCTAGGATTGCTGCACTCACCTTCGTTGCCCTAGCACTGTTGTGGCACTAATAAATTTGTTATGCACATATACTTCATTGCTACCCATATACATCCATATATATTTAAATGTTGTTGCCTATACATATTCACATATCTTTGAACTTTCTATGTGATTATCCATCCAACTTCTTTTTCTAAATAACTTATTTGATTAATCATCCAAATGTTAATTTCCATTTCCCCAATGTTGGTGTGATCCCATGACTCAACCAAAAGTGTCCTTATGTTAACCTTCTCATCCTACTAAATTGCATGGATAATAAGTCACGACAACTGCTAGGTGTAATAGACTAGATCATTTATTATAATATTTATTCTATTGGTTTTACAACAAATCTTTATCTTTCTTATCTCATGTGTGGGACTTGGATTCTACCATATAACCTTCATTTAATGCTTCTCATCACTCCCCCATTTTTTTGGAAGATACTTCTTTTATTTATTGTTCTCTTTCTTTTAGGGATTTTCTTATTCCTACTACATTCTATAATTGTATTACTTTAGCTCTTACACCTTGTTAAAGGTATGGAATAGCTAGGACTTGAATATATGACCTCCATGCATTGAGGTTACTCTACAAATGAGTTTCTAGAATTTCATTAAACCAACCTATGATTCAAATGTAGGATTGCTTCTACTCATTGCTCCAACATCCTCCTAAGCCACTTTATGAGTGCTCAATATCCTAGTAGTAATACTACTCTCAGCTTCAATTATGACTCTTAGCTTACATTGATTTTTGGCTTCAATGCTTGCATTGGGATTACTATACAATTTAATTTTTTATCTTATTCTTCCTTTTAGCTGCAATCACTACTTCAACACTCCCCCTTAAGTTGTACTACTAGTTCTTAGATATCTTAGCTTCAACTTTGGTCTAAATATTGGATCTTCACTTCGAATTTGAATTCTACCATCAACACCAACTCTGATACCAACTCTAAAGATCAAAGACTAATAATTAAATTCCTCTTATATGAAATATTGTGGAAGCATAGAAATTATCTGATAATTAAGAAAGCATTAGCATTTATATTCATTCATATACAACATATAAGATATATCACAATACAATTCATATGCTTAATTTATGTGTAATTACACCTCTCAACTATTCTATTAAATTAATAACTATTGTGGTAAATTTGCTCCCATCTGATTTCATATAATATTCTTTATTACATCATATAGACTATGTTGTCATATCATTCTATTTCATACAATCTAACTCAATTGTAGATAATACATATGTTAGATAATCTATGGAGAAGAATGTTAGAAAAAGTAATGCTTAATGCCAAAAAGCATATTAAAATACTTCAAAAAAAAGTTGTAAAAATAAAAAAAAAATTATAACATAAAAGACAAATGATAAAATAAAAAGGATAAACGCAAAGATAAAAGGATAAATCCAAGAATAGGAAAAAAAACATTTTTTTAGTTAAGAAAAGTCATATATAATGTGTCTATGTTCATGTATTTAATATAAATTGACCTATCAATGTATTGTCTATAGGTAGATTAGATTGTACAAAGGGAAAAAGATGACACAAAGTTTTGATGTAGGCAAGAAAACTGAATGATATATTTAATATAAATTAATATATCAACCTATGTATAGTTAAATTAGATTATATGAAATAGAAAGAGGAAACAAAACTTAATATAACTAAGAATGTTGATATAATTGAAAGGTGTGATTTCGCCCCAACTGAACATATAATTTAATATTGTGCAATTATTATGTGTATAGTTTAGCTTACAAGAATGAAATGCGAATGAATCTGCATAATTTGTATGTTTCTGCGGCATTTTGATATAAAAGCAATTTGATCATCGAAGTATTTGATGGTAAGAGTATTTTCTCCAAATGCCTTCGATATTATATTAATCCATTAAAACTCATAATCGTAGGAATATGGCCAGAATCCAAAAGTTTTAGTGACACAGGATTAGGTCCAATTCCCTCCAAATGGAAGGGGCAATGCCAAACAACATCAGATTTCAAGGCCTGCAACAGGTCGGACTTGTTCCTGTTATAACGTTGTGATAATCTAAATTAATTAGGAAAACCTTAGTTGTGACATGCTCGCTCATTTCATTAAGATACTTATCTCTGGCAGGAAACTAATTGGAGCAAGTTTCTATGACACAACGAAGGGAGTTGATCCATCTGTTGAGTTTCTATCTCCAAGGGATTGGTTCGGTCACGGATCACATACGTCATCTACAGCAGCTGGAAATGTTGTAAAAAATGCAAGTTACCATGGAGTAGCCCAAGGAGATGCTCGGGGTGGTGTCCCTGCTGCAAGGATTTCCATGTACAAGGTTTGTTGGCAATCTACTGGATGCCTTGATGCAGATATCCTTGCTGCATTTGACGACGCCATCCATGATGGTGTAGATATCCTTTCTCTTTCGATTGGAAGTCACACAGCTTTCGATCGGACCCTAGACTACTTTGAGGAAGCGATTGCCATTGGAGCATTTCATGCCATGAAAAAGGGGATTTTGGTTTCAAATTCTGCTGGAAACTCTGCAAACGAAGCTATATTTAATTATTCCCCATGGTCTCTCACAGTAGCAGCAAGCACAATCGACCGCCAATTTATAACCCCACTTCTTCTAGGAAACAACATCTCCTTCAAGGTAAATTCTGTCTTTCGTTGTCCATTTTCTACCGAGTTATTTCAATATCTGAATAAATTACAAACCCCGATTGCCAAATTGAAATTTGTGTTTTCTTGCTTTGTGATAAAACGTCTCACTGTGATGATTTGCAGGGAATTTCTCTGAATACATTTTCAATGGAACAGCCATGGTATCCATTGATATATGCAGGCGACGCCACCAATGTCTCTGGGGGCTACTCCTGGAATGCCTCACGGTGATACGCTTACCATAATCAGTGTTTCAAATAATTCTTAATTCAAATATAACGTTCTCAACCAAATATTTCGATTTTTTCCCCACTTTATTGGTCAGAAATTGCGTGGGAGATTCTCTGGATCGCTCCAAAGTTGAGGGAAAGATTGTGCTTTGCGACGATACCAATTATGAAGCCGTCGTGTTTGCCGGAGGTGAAGGTGCAATCACCACGTCCGACTCTACCAGTGCCGGCCATCCAGATGAGGCCTTTATTCCCCAAACCGCACTATCAACAGCTGACGCTAACCACGTCAAATTATACATCAATTCCTCTAGGTAGGTGCATCAGTACATTAGGTTTACCATCAGTGTCATTATTGTTGTATCAAATTTGCGTTGAAATTTGTATTCTCCTTTGCAGTTCTCCTCTCGCAATAATATTAAAATCCATTACTCCGAATAATGATTATGCTCCAATTCTAGCTGAATTCTCTTCCAGAGGTCCAAATCCAATAACACCAGGCATTCTGAAGGTAAGGTCTCTAACCTTTACCATCATTACTTTATTTATTTATTTTTTAAATTAAATCTCCGCAGGCAAGGAAAGTAGTACAGAATCATGTTATGGCTATGTGAAATAGACACTTTTTTTTTTTCCTTTTTGTGCTGGATAAGCCCGATATCACCGCGCCAGGAGTGTATATCCTTGCTGCTTGGGCCCAGAATACTTCAACGGATCCCGACTACAATATAATATCGGGAACGTCCATGTCATGTCCTCACGTCGCAGGAGCTGCCGGATACGTTAAGTCGATCCATCCAGACTGGTCGCCAGCTGCTATCAAATCCGCTCTTATGACCACAGGTACACTGCCACATTTGTTCAACTATGGATTTACCAAAAGAATAGTAAATTTCTGTTAAAAGGGCAATTGACAAGTATCATGAAAGAGAAGAACAATTCCTTTGACATTGAACGAGTATTAAGAGTTCATTTAAGGCACACCTGTTGTTGTAGATTCTGAATAGAATAAATATTTTTGGTGTATTACAGCCTATCCATTGGATACAACTTTAGATGGCAATAAGGACGCGGAATTTGGATACGGCGCCGGCCACATTGATCCCGTCAAGGCCAGCGATCCGGGGCTTGTTTATGACGCTGATGTGATTTCTTATATAAATTTTCTGTGCAGCCAAGGTTACAACTCTACCGTTTTGCGTCTACTGGCAGGATCGGGCGTCATTTGCCTAAGTTATGGGCCTAAACACGTAGGTAGAGGAGCTAGGCGACTCAATTATCCTTCCATGACAGTTGTTGCTCGAGAGGATAACCCTTTTTCTGTAAAGTTTCCGAGAACAGTGACAAATGTAGGACCTCCACAATCGAACTATAAGGCCATTGTGAATATGTCCTCTGGAGTGAAGGTGACGGTGGAGCCAGATACACTGTCCTTTACCTCTTTCCTGCAAGAGTTATCATATATCGTTAAGGTTGAGGGTGGATCTCTGCCTGAGGGGACTATGATAGGAGGTTCGTTAACTTGGAAATATGGCGACTACAATGTTAGAAGTCCAATTGTTGTGTATCGTCCTTACCATAAAAGTTACTAAGTAACGCAAGAGATTTTCAGAGGGCTACCATTGGATTGCTTCTACATTGTAGGTAACATCTTTCTTATTTTAATCGATAGTTCCTGGGCGATGAACAACGTTTTGTTTGTCGAAGGCTGATGCCTAAAATAAAACATCCATGTTTCTTTCAATATTTTATTGTTGGGTGGTAGTTTATAACTCTGTACATATTCTTTCATGTGGAAATGCGACACATTACTCTCGGATTTCTCAGACCAATTATATAAAAGAGTCCAAAACATTGATTTTGTTAGTGGCATCAAGATATTAAAGACATTAATGAAAGCAATGGGTTACGCTCATAGCTTACAATAATCATATTTATAAATAAATATTAAAGGAAAAGACAAGGGTGTTATATTACTTCAAACACAAAAAAAAAAACAGCATTGCATTATGCTTGATCATAGGATCCTAAATATAAGGATGCGTCAAATAAAATCAAGGAAAACCTATTGAAGATGCAAAGCAATCATGTTCATCTCTATGTAGTTACTGAGTCCTTATGTCATTTCTATAGGTAGGTGGCTATCTATGAGAATCTCTTTCTTATTGTCCACTGTGTTGGTCGTGTTCAGTTCATGAGTCTATATGTGGATTTCTTTTGGATTCTTCGAGAATTTACAAATGATCAAAATTTATATTATTATGTATTTTGTAAGTGAGAAAAATTAATTATTGTAAATTTAAAAGTGTATTAATGCTTTATTTTGATTTTAAATTTCTTATTATAAAATAAAATAAAATGTAGTTTGTATAATTATGTTATATTTGTAAACTAACGCAACAACATTCATTCTCCTTGAATGCATAAGACTAATAATTTTCAGGACTAATTTTAATGAAAATATTTTTGTTTTATCTATTTTATTATAAAAACTCTAACTTTTTGGTCAATATGAAACAAAAATTTACATTTTATACTTTTTTATTCAATTTTGAATAGAATGTTGTATATATTATAAATAGTTTATTCAAATCTAGAATAAATTCTCCTTATCACTTCTACATCAAATTTTAATGATTAACAATCTTTTATATTTAGCTTCTAAAAAGGTAGAAGCATCAATTTGTTACATTTCAAATCAATTGTTAGATTTGATGTTTTAGACAAGCATTATGTATATCGTACCTTAAAGACATGTATTTGACCAAAATTGAGTGGATTATTTACATTTAAGAAATTGAGTGGATTATGCATTGAAAATTATATTAATTTAGTATTTAAGAAATTTTAAGAAAAATAGACATTGCCTCATTGCAATCAAGAATTTAATGAGGTTGTAGCAATAAAAACCAATTAAAAAGGTTTGTTCTTCCTAATTTTCCCTATTTTATTTAAGACTCATGTCTACTCATATGGTTCTAGATGTATGTTTTTATTTTTATAATTAAATGGGCGAAGAGCAATAATATTGAGTTGGAAGGAAGAAAGTGGAAATGACTCCTAGCAAGGAAGAAGGGATGAAATTATAGGCTATTTTTTGCTACACTATAATATTGTCATCCTAACCATTATCATATAATATTTCAACTATATTAAGAAAACTTTTTCTATATTTGAATATAGAAGAATAATGTTTTTAGATTATTTTATTTAAAAAAAAAAGTAGACTTTGAGTCAAAATAGATTTTGTGGATAAATTAGTGACATATACTAGAAAATTGGATCAAAATGCCATTGAACAAAGTTAATGAAGAAACTAAGAAAAACAAAATCTTCCTACAAGAGTATAACTTTAATTTTCCTTTGGGGAAAAATATAAACTTTAATTTCTTACATGTATTGTATTTAGTATAGTTCTCACTTGACCAAAAGGGCATCATGATAGGCATAAACTTATCCACTATACTTGAGTGAATGCTTGACATAAAATAACATTTAAGAATTGTACTACATCCTCAAGGATACCCAAGGCTCTCTCCAATTGGTGCTAAAAGGAAGTGTATTTTTTGAAGTGTTGAAATACATTTTTTATACACTCGATTAAGTATTCTGATGTGGGCATCAAATTGTTGTGTTTAATTATGATAAGAAATTAAAATATCAATGATTATCTATCGGACTATCGATGATAGTCAGGATAACTATTTAGTTGGTATTTCAAGAGAATAGGTAAGAGAAGGATGAGGGGTGGGTATGATAAGAAGAGAGAGACTAGAAAAATGTAGATGAGGGTAAAATGAAAGGAGAGGATCTAAAAATAAACAAAGGAAAAAATTTAAAAAGAGTATAGGATGAGAGGATAGTGAATACATCTGATTATGGTATTTGTAGTATGGATTTGGTAGAGAATCTTGAAGAACAAAAGCATTAATATTTACATTTTTTATTGTCTTTCAAAACTTTAAAAATAATATACTTTATTTTAACCATTAAATATAAATTTGCATGAATATTGTTTGGTGTATGATGTCACAATTATTTATTTCAAACTAAAGTGTATGTTATAGGTAAGGATTAATCATTATTCTAGAAAAACTTGAGATAGTTGTTATTCACATTGTCAAGGTTATTTGAGAATCATTTGAGAAGTTATCCATTGAGTAAATACAAGTATTGGTCAAGGTGAATGTGTGGTTATCATTCCTAATTACTTGAAGATATCATTCATAATTGTAGTTAAATACTATAAAAAAAAACCTAAGCATCATCAATGAGGGATGGAAGCATCATTCCATTAGAGGAATATTATCATACAATCACTACATTATTGTCTTAAAGCATGAGATACTACCTTATCATAACACTACCATTCAATTGATCATTGCAATACCATAGTGAGAAATTTTAAACAAATTTTCGTACAATAACACACTACCATACAATTGGGTCACCATATGATTGAACAATATCATACAATTGGTTTATTGTACAATAGAATATCACCATACAAAAATTATATTGCATTACCATACAAGGTATCTTTACCATTATCTCGAGTTGTTAACAATGGTTGTCCAAAGATATTTCTATACATTTTATATCATCATCTCATGTTATCTACATTATTTTTAGTATCAAAGTGGGTTTGTGATACATATTGGAGAAATATTATGCAATGAGAAATATGAAGACCATGTGGTCTAGGGCCCCAACTAGAATATATACCAAATATATTGAGAGGAATAACTGCTAGGTTAGATGTGATTGATACTATCCAAAGGATATGCATTTATCTTGAAGATATTACTGACAGTGAAGAAGAGAAAAATGGTCATGCAAAATATCAAGATGAATTAGAGTAGTGGTTGATTCGATCAATCTCAAACATGGCATATAAGCCAAATATGAATACTTCCAATTTTAATAGAAATTTATATCCAAAATAATGATTAGACTAGATAATGGACATGGAAAAATGAAATTGAATTCTTATAGAATCAATATGAAACAAATGCAAAATTTAAAATCAAATAATTATTTACCACTTTAGTAGGGCTAAGTACTTGTGATTATGCAAATAATATTCAAATTAAAAATATGATTCATTTTAAATCAACCTACAACTAATAATAATAATAAATAAATCAATCAATCACAATTATATATATAGCTGATTTGGCTATATTAGTGTTGTAACATGGCTCCCCTCCTCAGAAAGCTTTATCCTCAAAGCTAGAAATGACTCAAAAATACTTTCTATTTTCTATGTAGCTGTAGACACCAAAACAACACCAATCCGATTAAGTGACTACAAACACTGATCGCATTGACATACATAGCTTTCAGGGTAGCCCTTAGAGGTCAAACAATGGTCCTAGCCACTTACACAGAAGTTTAGAAGGTTGGAAAATAAACGAGATAAAGCTGGTCATTTTAACAAACTTAAGCAAGAGTAAACTTTAAATCAAGAGCAAACTTTAGTCAAGAGCAAACTTTAATTAAAAGCAAACCTTGGCCAAGGGCGTCACGAAATCACGATGTCGCGATTTCGTGACATCACAAAATTGTGACACCTAAGGCCCAAAGGCAAACCTTGGCTGAGGGCGTCGTGAAATCGTGACATCACGATTTTACGAAGGGGAGCTTCAGCCGAGGGTGTCACGATTTCACGATGTCGCGAAATCGTGACACCTAAGGCCCAAAGGGGAGCTTCGGCCGAGGGTGTCACGATTTCACGATGTCATGAAATCGTGACACCTAAGGCCCAAAATGGAGCTTCGATCGAGGGTGTCGCGATTTCACGATGTCGCGAAATCGTGACACCTAAGGCCCAAAAGGGAGCTTTGGCCGAGGGTGTCGTGATTTTATGACGTCGCAAAATCGTGACACCTAAGGCCAAGAATGTAGCTTTGGACGAGGGTGTCACGATTTCGTGACGTCACGAAATCGCAACACCTAAGGCCCAAAGGGGAGCATCACCCAAAGTTTCGCGATATCGCGACGTCGCGATATCGTGATGTACTTCGCATTTGTAAAGCGGACGTTAAAATACTCAAAGGCGTCATTAAAAAATTCAAAGGTAGACATCAAGGCAGACATCAAGGCATTCAGAGGCAACATTAAAATGACTTAAAGCAGACGTGAGACAAGTGGCAGCCGAAGACAGTCAGTGATTGTCGCCTGCTGTGCATGCGCGCGTAGGTGGGCAGATTGGCAGTTAGCGGACTGTCACAAGGGTAGTCAAGTAAGCCCTAGTCAAGGCAAAGTCTCCTCCCTGTTGAGAAGGCATGGCCGCCATGTGGCATCCCTGCATGCCCCTTTCAAAGAGACCCCGTGGGTCTATAAAATGGTGGATTTTCCCACCCAAAAGGAGACAGGTTGACAAGCATTTTGAACGCAATGAAGTGCTACAAAACCAGAGACCCATTTGCATTCCTTTCGAATTCATTCTTTTGCACCTGTAATCTCTTTCGCATGGGAGGTTATTGGTGGTTGTTTGAAGGTGAATCCGAACCTTCAGATCAGACATTTGACCATAGTAAACCATCGATTTGATGACAACTCTTTCTTTGAGATTTTGGGCCCATCCCTAGTGGATCGGTGCCAAAGTCGAGTTTTAACGGGGGCGGCCCACTTGGGCACCCCACACACATTCTTAGTTTCAGTTTAATTTATGTTGTTTAAATAGTTTACGCTTTCTGTTGGAATATATCCTGCACTACGTTGTATGTTTGAATGTATCTTGCATTACGTTTATCGAATATTATCATGCTCTCGTAGTTTCTATTATCCTACTAACTTGCAGGTAGCGACATCTAGTTCGACAGCAGATTGGCCGACGGTTTTAATGATAGTGGCCATCTGGTGATGTTTTCTGATTTTTGTCATAGTTGCGTAGAATTGTTTTGTTACCCGATCTAATCAGTATTTTGCACGCATCTTTCATTAATTTCAAAAGAACAAACTTTCTCTACGTGCAGCAGGTGCTACTAACGCTTTCTTTTATTTCTTTGAACGCAGGGAGAATAGCAGGGAGCAAGGATTCATCAGGCACAAGCGACGGTAACACTTTGGCCTGCCCGTTTCAAATGTGGGAATGCAAAAGAAGATCACTGTGCACTTTTTTGTAATAGAAATTATGTAAAGTCTCCTGGCCCTTAAAACGGGAGGAGATGTGTTGTAACCAAGTCGGCATCATATTAATAAAAAGGGTTGTGCTCTTGCTATTGATTTGATTATATTTGTGTTATTTCATGCATCAAACTAGTTCTATTTTTATTGCATCTCAGTATTTCTTTCTTTCGAAATCTCATGCTTTTAGTGGCAAGAGCCGAGTATCCGAGTATAGTAGAGAAGCACCATAATGGTGTACACCCATAGCCAAGCCCAATCAAGGGTGGATGCTATGGAAGGTGCACAAAGAGAGGGCACTAGTCGCCTTCGCTTTAGCCTTGAGGACTTGGCCATACCGCCTTGGCGGTCTGGCCTACAAGAGAGTCCACATCAGGCCACATCAAGAAGAAATTATTGGGAACCCCCTCTGTGGGGTATGCCCATTCAACACAGCCCCTTTCGGGAAGAATCTTTACATGTAGATCTCAATGTAAAT
Organism: Wollemia nobilis; assembly: GCA_028583015.1. Classification (NCBI taxonomy): domain Eukaryota; kingdom Viridiplantae; phylum Streptophyta; class Pinopsida; order Araucariales; family Araucariaceae; genus Wollemia; species Wollemia nobilis. The sequence goes on along the minus strand of JAQPPZ010017209.1, from coordinate 8,324,234 downwards.
AGACAACCGCCTCTTGAGGCTAGATCTGAGTGGCCGCAGCATGATGAAGTGCTAGAGAGGCACAGTGTTCATTTGGAGAGACAACGTGGATATGGCATCTCTCTTTTGCCTCTCATCAAAAATGAAAGACAAAACCCAGAGCGTAGGGCTCTTCACATAGGGTGATCTAACTTCACCCGCCCCTTTCAAACCCATGAAAGGGAGTACGAGGAATGCCATCGCATTCCTCAAGGACAACAAACAGCATGGGAACCTTGTGTTTTTGCACCTGCTAGATATCATGATCACACATCAAGGCCAGAGCCTCAAGTAAATGTCGCCTATCTCGACAGAGGGAAGCGACCCATTGAAATTTTAGATCATCAATATCGAGGCAAACACATAGGAGAAACATTCAAGACTCTTGAGCAAAAGAGGGTAGACCAAATTGACCCGACAGTCACCAGACATGCCGCCTTCCAAGCCCGAATCACGCAGCTTGAGCAAGGTCATCAGGAGTTATAGTACTTATACCACCTAAATAAAGAGCGCATGCAGCGCGAAGCAGATGAGTTGCGCTATAAACTCCCTAAGAGGGTGCCAACCCCTCGCACCCAAAGAGCAGAACAATATGAGAGGCACAACCCTTTGGTGCAGGACAGGTCTTCGTGACCTTGTCAAGCTTTACCTCCGAGACCGTATAGACCTGAGATGGAGGCCACTCCTTGAAACAATGATGGGTACCCTCAGCAGGGACTCAATCAGGGTCATAGGTCTCACCCAGAGACTCCTCAAGAAGAGGAGTATGAACCAGAAATAGAACGGGCCGAAACGCCCCATCAATGTGGGAGGGCTGCCCGGCCACCCCCCCATAGGCCTCCAGTATCCCATAACTCACAACGGAAACAAACAAAAGAGGAAGAAATAAAATCTTCCGATGCATACAAAGCGCTATTAGAGCGTTTAGAGTTTGTGGAGACAAAATCTTCTGGGCATCAAAAACCCACATTACGTCAACTCCGTAGTCATCCAATGCATCCCTCAGTGCCCACACCTCTTTACCCCGAACATTTCAAGTTGCCTCAATTGGCAATATTTAAAGGTGAAGAGGATGCACAAGAACATGTCACAAGATTCCTAAGTCAATGCTTCGGCATCCAATATAATGACGCATTGTTGCTTAGGACATTCATAACCACATTCGTAACCACATTCACGAGCCCTGCCTCGGATTGGTTCACACAATTACCAAAACACAACATAAACAACCTAGATCAATTAGTAGATGCGTTTCTTGAACGCTTTGCCTTCAACACAAAGAAGAAGGCATCACTGAGTGATCTGGCCAGCCTCAGGCAATATGAGGAAGAAACAATGGCAGCATATGGGAATCGATGGAGGGCTTTTCTTTCTAAGCTACCCTATCATCCCCCTATGTCTGATCTCACACAGATGTTTGCATGGAGTTGCTTAAAATCAATCTCTGGGCTATTACTACTATAGCAATACGACAGTTTAGAAGAAGCTTTGGCACAATCCAGAGTTATAGAAGAGATCAAAATAGGCGAAGGCGCAATCGCCAAGCCTAAAAAGAAAGAGTGGAATAAAACCACTAAGATTGGGACAACGCAATCACAACCCACTGTGGTTAACCAAGTTGCAATAAATGTTCCCAATCCTGTGCAAGAAATACAACCTCAAAAGGCTAATTACCAGGCAGTGCCTCCTAGTTATGAAAGAGATAATAAGAAACAGGAGTAGAATCAGCAATGTCACCCTAGGTGAAAATTCACCCCTTATACGGAGTCTAGGGACTCCTTATTTGACCGCTTGTCAACGACAAATTTAGTCACCCTTCCAGAGATCCAAACTGTAGACCCTAACGCTCCCAAGCCTAAGGGATACAGAGAGGAATTATATTGTAGATTCCATAGGCGAAGGGGACATGACTTGAATGGATGCTGGAAATTCAAAGGATTAATCCAAGATTTGATCGACAATAAAACATTGGCCATGGACAACCCCATAGCACCAAATAATCAACAAATGGGGGTATTCAAGGACCCTTTGCCTACCCACGAGGCACAGGAAAAACCTCTCCAGATTAATGAGGTGCAACAGAATCTTCCCATGCAAGGATTTGTGGGAATGATCAGCATAGTGACCAGGAACAAAAAGTACCCAGCAGTTGCCCCCGAGGTAGCTACAAGGGAAGTTCCAACAATTTCGCAGCCTCAACAACGCCCTGTGTAGTTGCCTTCGCCTAGACCCGAGGTCACGATAAGGACTAAACTCACGTAGAGTTTGCGGACCACATCGGCTAGGCTTTCCATCTACGAGCTTATTCAACAGTCAACACCTCATAGGGAAGCTCTTATGGAAATTTTAAAAGCCATCGAATTATAGCCTCACGAAGCAAATTCTTTCAACAACTTCATGGGACATGTGAAATGATGTACGAAGCCAGTCATTACCTTCAGAGAGGATGAATTCAAAGCAATATCGAATGACACGACAGATCCACCCCTGCACGTTATCGTGCAGGTCAACGGGATCCCATACAAAAGAGTGTTGGTAGATACCGGCTCATCTAGTAACATCATTACCACTGTAGCCTTAAAACATTTGAAGCTGCCAACCTCTAATATCATAGCCTCCACATACACACTGCAAGCTTTCAATGATGCAATATGCTCAACAATCGGCATAGTTGTTCTACCTTTCCAGGTAGGACAAAATACAATACCTACAGTGTGCCATGTGTTGGAAGGCGAGATGGCTTACAACATACTGCTAGGGTGGCCTTGGATCAGGGACATGAAGTGTGTCCCTTCGATCGCTCACTAGTGCTTAAAGTATGCATTTGAAGGAGAAATACATGTAGTCCCGATGGACTTAGAACCCTTCAAGTATTTCAATGTGATGCAATTAATGCCTCAATCGACCCTCCCTTCAATGCATTTGGATTTCCAGTTAAATCCATCTAAACAAGGTCCAATACCATAGGCACCACTGGTGACCAAAATAGCAAATCCCCAGCCAGGTGAGTCTTCATCATTGGCTCCTTCAATATCAATGCCACCTTTCATGGCTAAATAGAAGGACAAGGGAAAAAATATCATGGAAGAGGCTCAGCCCCTAGAAGAGGGGTTGCCAACAATTTCAACGGTATCAATAGAGGAAATACCTAGCACAACGAAAGTTGAGACTCCTAAAACACCAAACATGGAATGGACTTAGGAAGGACTCTCGTTCCCTCCCTCCCAAGCATCAACAATCACTGTTGAAATGGCCAGTACATGCCTGGGGGACTATTTAGTGTAGAATGTTGTGGCAACAACCACATTAGAATCAGTACAGGACATGGGGAGACCTTGCCTTCCCATAGGAACAGTTGTTCCTCTAGGTTACCCACCAAACCAGACAAATTTTGTGTATGGGGGCCTTGATCATGGTATTGAACCATGCAAGCAAAAGGAAGCAGACGAAGAGCCTTTTGTTGAAAATATCAACTATCTGTCAAACCCGAACTTCGCTCTAAGATATCTTGGCCAATGCAATTGGCATGGATACAGGCTAGGCAGATATGAGCAAGGGATGCATGTCCTTTTCCAACCAAGATATCAGATGCCATATGATAAGTCAGGAGTAGGGTTCAACCACCCCTTGCCCTTAGACATCTTGGTAGAAAATATGCAAGGCCTAGAAATAGGCAACAAGGGGGGATTGGCACCAGATCTTTATGCCAACCCAAATACAGAACATACATTGGGAGATTACCTCCCATGGTCAACAAACACCCTTGGAAACAGTAGTAATCCCTCTCCTTTGCTAGAGAGAGGTGAAAGTTTGGACATTAATCCCCAAAGAGAACATAGACGGTGTCCAAACATCTTTTTGAAGTTGTTCCCCTTAGAGGTTCCAGTTGAGTCAATACAGTGTCAAGAGAATCAGGTCCCCCCACCAAGAGTGGAACAACCGCAATGGGACCATATTAACTTGCTGGAACAAGGAGAACCCTCAATGTCGTAAGTAACAGTTGCTAAAGAGAATGAACATTTTTGGATCTCCAAAAGTGATTCAGAAGATGAGACTGAGATGATCTATCTCAATCATGCGTGATGGAATAATCGCCCTTTAACTCATGAAGATCTAATGGGACAGATGGGCATAATGTTAGGGCATGAATGGTGGGTAGACCCAGCAGGGTGGGACCAAGTGTTGGATCCATGGCTCCAAATTCACGATGAGCACCATCCACCCTAAGATCCTATCATGACAACAGTGCTAAGGGAAGACCCTGTTCTCTTATTCACACATAGGGCCGATCCATTCGTGCCCGTTCCCCTAGAGCCAGATCCAGAGTATAGGGAGCATCCATAAGATTCAAGTTATCACACCCACAGTAATGGAGACCAAATTCATTCCATCCACATGATCTCCATTGATTTGATCGCACCCATCCGCAATCCGGCCAATCTAGCATGGTCATTGCATCTAGACATAGATGCCATCGATTGGGATCGCATCAATTCACCTTTATCACCATCAGAGTGTTGGCATTTCGGTGAAATGCCTCATTTTACCCCAAGGACAACTCAAGATATTTTTTAGGCTGAAGAGGAACCCGAGGTTCCAAACGTAGATCTAAACTCAGCTAATGATATCCATTTGATCCTGACTCCACATCAGTTGGAGGACGGATCCCACATGTCAGTCGAGGAGACGACTGACGTAGATATCGACATCGATCCAATGAATCCATAGATTCTCAAGATGGGGGTAAGTCTTTCCCCCGAGGAGCAAGCCGACTACATTGCCCTTCTCAAAGAGAAGAAGGAGGTTTTTGCATGGTCATACAAGGATATGCCAGGACTAGACCCGTAGCTAGTCATGCATAATTTAATGCTTGATCCAAAAATCAAGCCCGTAAAGCAAAAACTATGTAAGATGCACCCAACAATGGCCTTGATGGTCAAAGAGGAATTGCAAAAGTTGTTGGATGCACAGTTTGTCATCTACGTGGATTATCCGCCATGGCTGTCCAACATGGTTCCCGTAAAGAAGCCCGATGGGAGGATTCGCATATGCATCGATTTTTGAGATCTAAACAAAGCGAGTCCTAAGGATGATTTCCCATTGTCGAGCATCGACGCATTGGTAGACGCTACAACAGGTCACAAAATGCTCTCCCTCATGGATGGTTTCTCAGGATACAATCAGATTCATATCAATCCTAAAGACCAACTAAAAATGGTGTTCAAAACGCCTTGGGGGACATTTTGTTATAAGGTCATGCCTTTTGGCCTTAAAAATGCTGGTGCCACCTACCAACATGCCATGACGTACATCTTCCATGATTACATGCACAAAACCTTGGAAGATTACATGGATGATTTGTTAGCCAAGTCTCTTTTGCGCTCAAATCATATCGATGACTTAAGCAAAATCCTCGATCGCCTCATGGAGCATAAAGTTAGACTAAACCCCAAGAAGTGCGTATTTGGCGTCACATCTGGAAAACTCTTGGGTTTCATAGTCTCAAAGCGAGGAATCAAGGTGGACCCAAAGAAATTCAAGGCAATCCTTGAAATGGTTCCCCCAACTACAATCAAGCAGCTCAAAAGTCTACAGGGAAAGGTCGCGTCGATTAAATGCTTCATAGCGCAATTATCTGACAAGTGCCGACCCATGAAAAAATTATTGCACAAGGGGGTTACATTTCACTGGGATGACGAGTGCCAGTCAGCCTTTGACGAGATCAAACAATACCTGGTTTCGTCGCCGTATTGGCACCACCTAGACCAGGAGTGTCATTCTACTTATACATCTCAGCCATCGAGGTGGCACTGGGTGCCATGTTAGCCTAGAAGAATGAACTTCACAAGGAACAGAGCTACTTACTATCTTAGCCGCACCCTGGTCAGTTATGAACTTAACTATGCATACGTTGAGAAAATCTGCTTGGCAGTGGTGTTTGCTACCAAAAAGCTATGCCACTACATGCTGAGCAACACTACGTATGTTGTGTCTAAAGAGAATCCATTGCGATACATGATGAGTCGTACTTATCATAGTAGTCGCACGGCGAAATGGATCATGTTGTTGACGGAATTTGACATAGAGTTTATTGGACAAAAATCTATCAAAGGAAATCGATCAACTAGCAGAGGCTCCTCTTGAAGATGATCAGCCTCTGGTCATAGAACTACCCTATGATGGGGTCTTCCATGTCTCAGAATCACCAGATTTTGATGAGCCTGAGTCACAGGCCGACATAACCCTATTCTTTGATGGTTCTAAATGTGAGCAAGGTGGTGGCACGAGAATTGTATTCTTCACACCGCAGGGCGCTCCAATGCCCTTGTCATTTAAATTAAACTTCCCGTGCACCAACAATAATGCAGAGTATGAAGCCTTGCTCCTAGGTCTTCAGACAACAATCACCATGAACATCAAATGATTGAATATCTTTGGTGATTCGTTGTTAATAGTCAATCAAGTCAAAGGGGTATATCAATGCAAATGCCCAGTCCTGCAGGCTTATAAAGCCCTCGTGGACAAATTCCTGGAAAAACTTGAGTGGTATGACATCGAGGCACTCCCTCGATCATCGAATCATTTTGCGAACACAATGGCCTCTTTGGGGTCACTAATCCTGCAAGACCTTTTCGGTGATATGACAACCATTCAAGTCAAAACCTTATCGCAATCCGTGATGGGGTGTGCAAGCTCAGACTTGACGCCAGGAATCCACATGATCCAGATTGAACCATCCTTAGATAAGTTCTCTCAAATATGAGATCATCTAAAACGTGCCAACTGGGGGTCCTTGTTCTCCCCTACTCCCATTAATAGCAACACAACGCTATTCTTACAGGTTCTATCCCATTCAACGTTTGCTAGGGATGAACTTCAAGAGGGATTGGCTGTTCATACTATCGAGGTTTCTAATCAACAAGATTGGTATTTACCCATTAGAGACTACCTCAAGTTAGGTAATCTCCCGCTTGGATTGACTCATGCCAAAAAATGAGCACTCAAGCAAAAAGTGGCTAAGTATGTCTTGATAGGAGACATTTTGTATCGTCACAGCTATGAAGGAATCCTCCTTCGTTGCTTGGACCAACAAGAGTCCACTTGGGCAATCACCCAAGCGCACGATGGTACATGTGGTGGCCACTTTAGTGGTATGGCCATTGCAAAGCGCATTCTTCGCATGGGCTATTATTGGCCATCTTTAGAGCGAGATTGTTGCGCATATGTCAAGAAGTGCGTGAAGTGTCAACATCATGCCAATTTGATGCACGTACCTTCTCAGGCCTTGCAGACAGTCCAATCTGCTTGGTCGTTCTCGTAGTGGGGCTTTGATCTAATTGGAAAGATCTCCCCTGTGTCGTCAGGCCGTCACACGTTTATCATAATGGCCACAGAGTATTTTACCAAGTGGGTGGAAGCGATTCCGCTTACCTCTACGATAGGACCCCGCATTATGGAGTTCATTTTGCATAACATCATATGTCATTTTGGTATTCCATCCAAAATAGTCTTGGATAATGGGACGCCTTTCAAGAACAAAGACGTGCGTGCTTTGACCACAAAGTACAAGATTCAGCACAACTTTTCGACACCCTATTATCCATAGGCGAATGGGCAAGCATAAGCGTCAAACAAAATGCTAGTTGCCATCCTTAAAAATACCGTCGCAAACAGTCATAAGGATTGGCACATTCAAATCCCACTTGCCCTATGGGCCTATCGCACTAGCATTCAGACACCCATAGGGGCCACTCTATTTTTGCTTGTGTATGGCTCCGAGGCAGTCATGCCTCTAGAGTTGGAGATTCCTTCCCTGCGCATATCAATGCAGGAGTTCATCGATGATGACTCTGCGTGGCAAGCCCGGTTAGACCAGCTTACGTTGCTTGATGAACGACGCGTTAATGCTCTTGAGCATTTACGTATTTATCAAGAGCGACTTAAGAAAGCTTACAACATGAAAGTTCACCTCAGAGACTTTCGGGTTGGTGATTTGGTTTTGAAGGAAAACCAACAGAATTCTAGTTTGCCATCCCACCTAAGGGACAAGTTTGCGGCAAATTGGTTAGGTCCATATGTCATTGATAGCAAAATAGGACCCGGGACATACCGGCTAGCTTCTCTTGACGGTATCAAGGAAACAGAACCCTTGAATATCAGTCATTTGCGACCATTTCATATCTAAGAGAGCCATATCCCAAAAATGCTCCAAGGATTATCGCAATCGCTTGGTCAATCCCAAAAATGCTCCAAGGATTCTCACAATCGCTTGGTCAATCCCAAAAGGCTCCAAGGATTCTCGCAATCGCTTGGTCAATCCCAAAAGGCTCCAAGGATTCTTGCAATCGCTTGGTCAATCCCAAAATGCTCCAAGGATTCCCAAAATCGCTTGGTCAATCCCAAAATGCTCCAAGGATCCATAAAATCGCTTGGTCAATCCCAAAAGGCTCCAAGGATTCTTGCAATCGCTTGGTCAATCCCAAAATGCTCCAAGGATTTCCACAATCGCTTGGTCAAAAATCAAGAAAATTCAAAAACAACAAAAATCATCAAAAACAACAAAAAATTGCATCTCATTTCTAGGCATACTCAAATTCATCAATAGAGAGCTCTTCTCGCACTTCATCTTCATATTCACAAAAATCAATCCATCAAAAATACAAAAATACATAGCTGCATCAAAGCATTGCATCCATACATTGCATATTTGTGGTCATACGGGTCAAAGGCACCATAGGCTGTAATTGCTCTGCTAGTCCATCTTGTTCCACACTGTTCCATTTTACAAAAACAACAAAAACACCATGCATTGCTTTACCACACTAGAGTCAGTGGTCTTTTAATGTATCAAGAGTTTTCATGATTCAGTCATCATTTTGCTCTTTAGCCATGTAATGTATCAAGTCAAACAGATTTTATGAAGGTAGAGTTACACTTGAAATACACCTTGTTACGTAACATCCCAACACAAATTAAAACACATAAAAAAATTCCCAAGTTGTGTGAACGAAAGATGAAACCGGTAGGGTAATCCAGGTCACCATAAGCGAAATGATTATCTTGCTCATCCCCCCGTGCGAATGATTCTAGAATGCTGAGAATTGATAAAAGAACAAGCTCTTTCCTATCCATTCACCTCCATATATAGTGGTTTTCACCACTACCAAATCCCAATCATAGTTGGTTCCCAAAGTTGTAAGGATTTGTACTACACGTCCCTGCCAAGGATGGGTAGTCATCCCCAAGACCTAAAGGGATCAACACCATTCACAAAAAAAAATTCCAACAAATCATCATCCTAACACTTTCCATTCACCTTTGGTCTCCAAGTTGTAAGGATTCGTACTATCCGCCCCTAACCAGGATGGGTAGTCATCCCCAAGGCCTAAAAGATCAATGCCCTTGCTCCATAATCTCCATCACCCCCTTGGTTCCCAACGTCGTAAGGATTCGTACTACACACCCCTAACCAGGATGCGTAGTCATCCCCAAGGCCACAAGGATCAAGGCCACTCACCAGCCCAAACTCACAATACTCAAAACACAAAATCAAATAACAGTTGTTATCACTACTATTCAAAATCCTTGCTCAAAAAGAATTAATAGAAAATAAACAGTGATTTTCATCACTATATAGACGAGCAACTTTCTAAATCATTCAGCCAACAAATATCCTGAACTTGAATCCCTAGAATTCTCAGCATTCGAAAACCATCTAGGTGATCCTCATTACAGTTTTGGTTGATAGCCTATCTGGCAATGGTGGTATCCTACCCGCATGACGATATGTCTGTCACATTCGCTTTGCATGCGTGCAGACCAATGTTTGCATAAGGATGAGCTAGCTTATGGTATCCTGGATAACACCACAGATTAATCTAACTAAATACAACAAAGGAGTTAGTGGAGCTAATTAGGTGATCCTCAGTACAGGTTCGGTTGAAAGCCCATCTGGCACTGGCGGTATCCTAAAAAATACCACATAAATGAACTCAATTGCACACACAAGGATGTGAAATAGCTTGGTCAAAAACAAGTCCGATTCATACCTTGTTCAAAAGTCTTGTAAGATAAAGTACAGTCATGGCTAGTAAGTTAAAACCGTCTGAGTCTCAGAAAACCTTAGCTACATTTCTAAACCAACTGCGCTACTTTTCATCCTTACAATACCATCAAAAAATACAAAAAAATAAAAACTACATGTATACATACAAAGTCATGTATCACAGCAATCGCCTAAAGACAAAATAACAAAGTCAAAAACAGTCTATGGTGCCATAACCAAACATCACAAATTCTATCCATCCATTTCATTTCTGCATATCACAAATAAATCAACATACAACAATCGCATTTATCATACCATATGCATCCATCAATATAAAGTAGCATGCACCCATCAACATCAATCATTGTGCATAACATAAAATCATGACATATACACAAAGAAAGAAAATCAAAACAAAAAAAACATCCCAAAAATGTAACACAAAAACATAAGCAATAAGCATTGCCGGACACAAGTGCTCTTGCACTTAACCTCTTGGCATAAAAAAAATTGATGTCGGGGCTCAAATTGTCACTCTCCTACTTCCCCAAGAAGGCTACCATAGCCGGACCGCTCCACGGGAAGACGGGTTTTTGATGATTTCACCCCATTATGGCATCACCAAAAGGGTTAACACCCACCAAAAATAGGTCCAAATGTCGGGAAATTGCACGTGCTTAAACGGTAAAACATCTAAAGGCACCCTTGCACAAGTCATCTTGGGTCAAGTGACTCGTCGCTTTTCTCATGAAGGTCATTCCCTCATCGATTCGTCGCTTGAGGGGGTAGTCACACTTAGTCACCAATCAACAAGCACACACCCAATCAAAGCAATGACATGCATTTAGAGAATCATTGACAAAGACAATTATGCTCCTGCTTAGGGGCAATAAACAAGCAGCAATCGAATTGATCAAACACTTGGCATTCCCGAAGCATGAACACAAGGTTCCCCCTGTGGACAAAAGGTTACGCCCTTTGCCTAATCATGACTGATCAATGTCCAAGCTCAAGTCACACCTCACCAAAATAGGTTAACACTTGAAATCAAATTCCTTAGCTCGTCAGAAGCAAGGATTCAAGAATGCATGCCCTTACCATACTTGGGGCATCAAAAGTTGGTTAGGTTACCAAGAAACCCTAATCATTAGTGCTTTGGTTATCTATTTTTGCTCAGCACTGCATCACCCGTAGTGCTTCCCAAAAAGGGGCATCTATAGACACCAAAACAACACCAATCCGATTAAGTGACTACAAACACTGATCGGATTGACATACACAGCTTTCAGGGCAGCCCTCAGAGGTCAAACAGTGGTCCTAGCCACTTACACAGCAGTTTAGAAGGTCGAAAAATAAATGAGATAAAGCTGGTCATTTTAACAAACCTTAAGCAAGAGAAAAATTTAAATCAAGAGCAAACTTTAGTCAAGAGCAAACTTTAATTAAAAGCAAACCTTGGCCAAGGGCGTCGCGAAATTACGACGTCGTGATTTCACGATGTCACGAAATCACGACACCTAAGGCCCAAAGGCAAACCTTGGCCGAGGGCATCGTGAAATCGTGACATCACGATTTCGTGACATCACGAAATCGTGACACCTAAGGCCCAAAGGGGAGCCTTGGCCGAGGGTGTTGCGATTTCGTGAGGGTGAAATCGCACACCAAGGCCCGGGGCTTGAGGGTGTCACGATTTCGTGACATCATGAAATCGCGACACCTAAGGCCCAAAGGGGAGCTTTAGCCGAGGGTGTCACGATTTTGCGACGTCGCGAAATCGCGACACCTAAGGCCCAAAGGGGAGCTTTGGCCGAGGGTGTCACGATTTCGTGACGTGTGTCACGATTTCGCGACGTCATGAAATCGTGACACCTAAGGCCCAAAAGGGAGCTTCGGCCGAGGGTGTCACGATTTCGCGACGTCACGAAATCGCGACACCTAAGGCCCAAAGGGGAGCTTCGGCCGAGGGTGTCACGATTTTACGACGTCGCGAAATCGTGACACCTAAGGCCCAAAGGGGAGCTTCAGCCGAGGGTGTCGCGATTTCACGACGTCGCGAAATCGCGACACCTAAGGCCCAAAGGGGAGCTTTGGCCGAGGGTGTCACGATTTCACGACGTCGCAAAATCGCGACACCTAAGGCCCAAAGGGGAGCTTCAGCCGAGGGTGTCGCGATTTCGTGACGTCACGAAATCGTGACACCTAAGGCCCAAAAGGGAGCTTCGGTCGAGGGTGTCGCGATTTTGCATGTCACGAAATCGCGACACCTAAGGCCCAAAGGGGAGCTTTGGCCGAGGGTGTCACGATTTCGGGACATCCCAAAATCGTGACACCTAAGGCCCAGAAGGTAGCTTTGGCCGAGGGTGTCGCGATTTCGCGATGTCACAAAATCGTGACACCTAAGGCCCAAAGGGGAGCCTCACCCGAAGTGTTGCGATATCGCGACGTCGCGATATCGCGACGGACTTCGCATTTGCAAAGCGGACGTTAAAATACTCAAAGGCGCCATTAAAACATTCAAAGGCAGACATCAAGGCATTCAGAGGCAACATTAAAACGACTTAAAGTAGACGTGAGACAAGTGGCAGCCGAAGATAGTCAGTTATTGCCGCCTGCTGTGCATGCGCGCGTAGGTGGGCAGATTGGCAGTTAGCGGGGCAATCAAGTAAGCCCTAGTCAAGGCGGAGTCTCCTCCCTGTTGAGAAGGCATGGCCGCCACGTGGCATCCCTGCGTGCCCCTTTCAAAGAGACCCCGTGGGTCTATAAAACGGTGGATTTTCCCACCCAAAAGGAGACAGGTTGACAAGCATTTTGAATGCAACGAAGTGCTGCAAAACCAGAGACCCATTTGCATTCCTTTCGAATTCATTCTTCTGCACCTATAATCTCTTTTGCAAGGGAGGTTATTGGTGGCTGTTTGAAGGTGAATCCGAACCTTCAGATCATACATTCGACCACAGTAAACCATCAATTTGACGACAACTCTTTCTTCAATATTTTGGGCCCATCCCTAGTGGATTGGTGCCGAAGTCGAGTTTTAACATGGGCGGCCCACTTGGGCACCCCACACACGTTCTTAGTTTCAGTTTAATTTATGCTATTTAAATAGTTTACGCTTTCTGTTGGAATATATCCTGCACTATGCTGTATGTTTGAATGTATCTTGCATTACGTTTATCGAATATTATCATGCTCTCGTAGTTTCTATTATCCTACTAACTTGCAGGTAGCGACATCTAGTTCGACAGCAGATTGGCCGACGGTTTTAATGACAGTGGCCATCTGGTGATGTTTTCTGATTTTTGTCATAGTTGCGTAGAATTGTTTTGTTACCCGATCTAATCAGTCTTTTGCACGCATCTTTCATTAATTTCAAAAGAACAAACTTTCTCTACATGCAGCAGGTGCTACTAACGCTTTCTTTTATTTCTTTGAACGCAGGGAGAATAGCAAGGAGCAAGGATTCATCAGGCACAAGCGACGGCAACACTTTGGCCCGCCCGTTTCAAATGTGGGCATGCGGAAGAAGATCACTGTGCACTTTTGTAATAGAAATTATGCTAAGTCTCCTGGCCCTTAAAAAGGGAGGAGATGTGTTGTAACCGAGTCGACATCATATTAATAAAAAGGGCTGTGCTCCTGCTGTTGATTTGATTATATCCGTGTTATTTCATGCATCAAACTAGTTCTATTTTTATTGCATCTCAGTATTTCTTTCTTTCGAAATCTCATGCTTTCAGTAGCATCATCGACTGGTAGATCCTATCATTTGATTAGAAATTCTTTTATGTGGTGAGATCGAAGATGTCATGATTTACTCTGCAATATTGCTTTAGGTTGAAGATAGATACATCCTTCTTCATCAAGTACTAGAAGCTCTGAATGAGAGTGTACTCTTTTCCCAATCACCTTTTTGAAATACAAGACATGAAAGACTGTATGTATATAGGATGAGGAAGGCATATCGAGCTGATATGCCACTTTCCCTATGTGACACACTATCTTGTAAGGAGCATAAAGTCTTAGAGCTAAATTTTTACTGGTCTTGATCTTCAACGACAGTTGTTTATAAGGTTGCAAACGTAATACAACCATATCACCTATATTGAATTATCATTCTAAATGGTGTGAGTCTTGTTTATTCTTCATATGATTTTGTGCTTGGATCAAATTGTCTTTGACAATGTTAAGCATTTTTCATCAATGCTAGAACTAATTATCTACTTGAGCTACTTTGGAAGATCCTGGAACATAATATGCTATTTTTGGTGGTTTTACCCTATACAAAGCTTCAAATGGGGATATTTTGATGGAGTAATGGTATGAAGTATTATACCACCATTCTGCTAATAAAATATACTGACTCCATTGATACTACTTATCTTGAATAAAGCATCATAGATAGGTACCCAAATATTTGTTAAAAGTTTTCGTTTGGACATAAATTTGAGGATGGCATGCAGAAGACATATTTAATTTGGTACTAAGACATAATAATTCTTACCAAAAATTGCTTGTAAATATGGGATCATGATCACTTACAATATTTTTGGGTATTCCATGTAACTTGAAAATGGAGTCCATAAATACCTTAGCCACTTTGCTTTTTGAATATGGATATTGTAGACCATTGAAGCGAGCATATTTGGAGATACGATCCACTACCACAAAAATTATTATTTTACCTTCTGATTTGGGAAGACCTTGATGAAATATATTTATATGTGTTCCCACTAGCTGTCAAGAATTGGTAATGGTTAAAGAAGTCCTGGAGATTTAACTGTTTCACCCTTATTACGTTGGCATACTTCACATTCAACAACAAATATTTTGACATCAGATTTTAATCCTTTCCAACAAAATAATTTTTTTACCTGCATATATGTCTTCAGAAATCCTAAGTACCCTACTGATGGAGAAGCATGTGATTCATCAAGGACCAAGGATTTAATACTAGAACTTTGTGGAATGTAAATGTGATCTTTATTTGTTAATATCTTGTCCTTATATGAAAAATGTGGATACTTGGATGATCCTAGAATCAAATATTGAATAATTTGAGTAGTTTCAGTTTTCACGACCATTCTTCTTAGATCTGAGAAACCCAATGAGAACAAGGATCTAAAATGGCATTGATGGAAACTTTATTTTCATATTTACATGATAATACATCTACTACCACATTTTCATTGTCTTTCTTACACTCGATAAATAAATCATATCCCAATAGCTTTTTCAGCCACTTGTTTTGCTATGGATAGGAAAAGCACTATTCTAGAAAGTGTTGAGACTACTATGATCTATTTTTATAATGAAATAAATACTGATTAAGTAGTGTCTCCATTTCTTGACTGCATGTAAAATAGCCAATATTTCCTTTTCATATGTGGACCTTCCCAAATGTTTACCTAAAAGTTTCTTTCTTTATAATGCCAAGGGATGATCATCTTCCATTAATACTACCCCAATACCTATTCTCGAGGTATCGCATTCAATAAAAAATGGTTTATGAAAATTTGGAGTTGTCAAAACTAGAGTCGTGCACATAGCTTGTTTGAGTGTCATAAATGCTTGAGTAGCCACCTTCAACCAATTAAATATATCCTTTTTTGTAAGGGTGGTGAGAGGAGCTATAATTTTACCATAGTTATGAATAAAATTGTGATAGTAACCTATAAGGCCCAAAAACCCATGAATTTTCCTAATGGTTTTAGGTAAGGGCCAGTACTGAATGGATTTAATTTTATTAGGATCCACTTTAAAACCTTCATGAGAAACAATATGACCCAAACATTCAACTTCTTGAACACCAAATGAACCCTTGGAGTATTTGAAAAAAAATTTCTCCTTGTGTAAAACATGAAGAACTTTCCCCACATGTATCAAATAATCCTTCCATGATTTACTATAAATTAAAATATCATCGAAGAAGACTAAGACACATTTATGAAGAAATGGATGAAATACATGTTTCATGAGACTCTGGAAGGTGGAGGGGGTATTGGTGAGACAAAAAGGCATGACTAAGAACTCATGATGACCTTCATGAATACAAAAATTAGTTTTAAAAATATCCTCATCTCTTACTTTTATTTGATGAAAACCTAAACATAGATCCAATTTTATGAAAAAATTAGCACCATGCAATTCATCTAATAGATCATCGATGACAGGGATAGAGAACTTGTATTTAATGATTATTTTATTAAAGGGCCAAAATTTAGGACACATACACCAAAAATTATCTTTACCATGGGCAAACACTACTAGTGATGAATAAAGACTAGTGCTATGACAAATGACTCCATGTTCTAATAGTTTTTGGACAATATTTTTAATTTCTATTTTTTGAGGTTGAGGGAATCATTAAGGGTGTACATTAAGTGGAGGATTTCTAGGAACAATATGTATGGTATGGTCATAAGATCACTTGGCAGGGATCCCTTTTGGTTTCTTGAAAACTTCATCATAGTTAGCCACAATATCTTGAAGATCCTTTGAGGGAATTTTCTTTGTATCTTGTGCTTGTACTTCCATGTTGTTGATTTGAGCTATAAATTTATAACCTCCTTTCCTTAGTATTTTTTCCATGATCTTAGAACTCACTACTTATGATGGTGGAGTTTGAATTTCTTGGAGTCGAATAGTATTTCCATTTTATTTTCATTCCACAAATAATTTTCAAAAATTGAAACTAAGAGTGTCGAGTTGTTCTAGTCATTCAACTACTAAAATAGCATCTAAAATTTCCAAACTCATAACGAATAGAGGTCCTCGCCATGTGTAACTTCCCATTTGTATTGAGACTGAAGAGGTTATACCAATACATCGAGCATTTTATCCATTTGCAACTAAAACTTGAAACATATCTTGGTTGGAAGAATTAATGTGCAAATTCAATGCTTTAGCAATCTTGCTGCCGATAAAGTTATGTCTACTATCTGAATCAATCAGCATATTTAATTTTTTTTACCTAGTAAATCCTGGTACCTTAATTGTATGGTGATATATTAATCCCATGAGAGCATACACTTTGATAGCCATAGTATCATCTTCTGTATTGTACCATTATAATCTATTTGTTCTTCATCTATGGGTAATTCTTGATGATTGGCATATTCTACTTCATATTCGTCATACTTATTATAATATTCTATTTGAAATATTTGTCTTGGTACACATGCTTGATCTCTTGGATGATGATTACAATATTTATAAAAAAAATATCATGATCATTGTTCATTTTTACGGATGAATTATTGTGATATTGAGGACGTGTGTTAGAGTCTCATATAAAATATGTCCAGTTTTAAAACTTATTTTTAACAAGTTTAGAAATCCTTACAGTTTCATTAAAAGTGTATGGATCATGTAAGTCCACTTTGAGTTGAATATTTTATTTTAAACTATGTTGAAAGGCCTAAACCACCACTTAAGTGGTAACCACTTCTATTTAAGTAGAAATACTTGTGAACTCTGAAATATAATCTTGGACAGATCCAATTTGTTTGAGACCCAATAGATGAACAATGTATGAAGAAAAACTACCTTCATCAAATCTCTTGAGAAAAAGATCTCTAAATTCAGGCCATAAGATGGAATGACTATGTTGATGTTGTTGCCAAGAGAACCATTGGTAAGCTTCTATACCCAATTTGAAAGAGGCATAAGAAACTTTATTTTCTTTTGAAATACAATATAAGTGTAGGATACACTTCCTTTTGGCTAACCAACCATGAGGATTCCCACCATCAAAGGTGGGCATATAATTACATGAAACATTAACACCTATAGGCCATCTTGGATATTGATAAAATTCCTCTGTATTTTGATCCAAATTATCATTTTGTCTATGGTAGTTATTTGTGGAAGGAGAAGCTTCTTGATTTTGTTTATTTACTATTAATCCAAGCATTATTGACATGTTTTTCATAGTAGTCATTATTTGAGTTAAACATGCTTGTAATTATTGGTTGTTTGTATTAGGTATTTATATTTCCTTATGTGTGAGATTTTTGTGGGATGAGTTGGATGATCTGGAAATAGCCATAGGGTTAATAGCAGGATGGTTGGGTTAAAACTGTTAATACATAAACGAGAATAATGTTGCATACCTTTATTTTATAAAGGTCTTCTTTGTGGGTTATTGGTCCTTCATTTGGAATAAAATAGGTTATTGGTCCTTGGATATGTAGTCTTTCGTTTGATCCACGATTCCACCTGTCACTCATGTAATTATTTTATAAAATGTAGCACAAATTTTGGACCAATTGCTTTATGAAATTTAGCAAAAAAATTAGACCACTTTGGTCAAATTTCTCGCCCACTATGAGTTTGAAATCTTTCTAAAGCTCCAACCCATTTTGAAATTCTTCCAACAACTAATTATTTCTTTGATTGTACCAATGGTTATTTTCTTCCATGACTGTACAGTGACATGAATCGAAGATATAAACGAGTTAATTTATGATAAATTATGCGAACAACTTTGGTCCTAGCTCTCTAGACGACACAATATGGAGGCCAAAACCATTTTCTTCCATGACTGTACAGTGACATGAATCGAAGATATAAACATGAGTTAATTTATGATAAATTATACGAACAACTTTGGTCCTAGCTCTCTAGACGACACAATATGGAGGCCAAAATGGATGAGCACTAGACGTTAATAATAAGGAAACCAACTAATAAACAAGTAGTGACAGTGATGATTGATAGGAATAACTTTATGTGAAGGGATAGGTGGAACATAGAGTGGTTACACATGAAACAAGTAGTGACACTGATGATTGATAGGAATAACTTTATGTGAAGGGCTAGGTGGAACATAGAGTGGTGGAACATAGAGTGGTTACACGTGATCGTATGATTTTATGAGAGAGTGAGCGATGATAGGACAAAACTTGTGTGATGAACACTTAGTGAAATATACTGACAGTTGGCAATCATGGTAAGCTAACATAAGGAGGATGTGGAGACAGATCACCGGGTGGTGGTCAATGAGTTAAACGAGTCTTGGTACTAATAAACCTACTAATTAATTCCTCCCTATTGAATGTGGGATTTTAATCCCTGAAATTTGTTTATTATAAATATTAAGGCACTAATGCAGTGTGTAATTCTTGATAAAAATATTTTTATTGCTAACCTTATAAATGCGCTAAAACTGCCCGTGTGACTAATTTACGTTGGTGGGTTGAATGTAATTATTTCTAGTGAATAGCATTTAGAAGATTCTTGGATTTGATAAGAATTACCACTAGAAATAAATGTAGTTTTAGACTGATTGCACGAACGTCTTTTGGTAGACTTTTCTTCACCGAACAATCAAAAATAAGAGACAGAAACTACGAGGATGATTTCAACCTTCTAGATTTGAACTTGTAGAACGTCCTACATTTCAACTTGAAAGAAAATTTTGTGACTTGATTGGTTGAGCACCCTTAGGACAAATAGTTTTAATTAATTTTATGTTCCTCTACAAATTACTAACATGTGCCTGTTTTAACCCAATGTTTGTTTGAGATTTATCAAAAATTGGGCGTTCTATTCTCTTCTCAGACTATGAACTAAATATTATTCTTCAATTCCATGAAATATATATACAAAATTTAGAATGCTTCTATTTTCATCTTATATGATGGTGAAACCATGTGGTGGTTTAATTTGTAAGGTGTTTTGATTAATTTATCCTACCTTTGTCACCAATAATTTATGCACTATACTTGTATAACACTGAGCATAGAAGGATGTCATCAAAAATCCTAAATCATCTATTCACTTCCCCAAAGCCTATCGAGTGGAGCATATTTATTGGCAGTTTTTTTAGGGTTTAAGAAATATTTATCGGGTGATTCACGCTACTTCTAAAATTTAACTTTGTGATAATAATTTTTTTTTAGCTATTAGTGACTGTGTTACCATATTTTAATTTCCTTTTTGTTGGAGTAGTCTTTGTTAAATGACGTTGAATTAATTATTGGGTTCACAAGCAATAATTATTAGTGTCGGGATGCTATTCAAAAAATAATTTGTGCTTGTTGTATAATTGAAAGGCTTCTACTTTTTTTAGAAGAAAACATCATCATCTAGGTTCTCCTTATCAATCGGTTGTTGATTTCTTTATATTTCCTAGACGTATTTCTAGAACAAAAAATTCTACTTAAATCTTGTTGTGAACTGCCTGTGAATTCTACAACCTGTGTGTGCTCAAAAAGAATCCTACAACTCTTTCGAATGTCGAAGATAGAAAAAAATATATTGTTTTTGTTTATCAATCTGATGGACCGCTATATCTTTCCATCTTGCATAGGTTCATGGCTCTGATACCACTAAAGCCAATTCTTATAAAATTAATACGAAATGAATGCAAAATATAAAATCAAACAATTATTTTCCACATTAGGAGGGCTAAGTCCTTTTCCACTAAGGAGTTCTAAGTCCTTGCGATTACACAAATAATATTCAAATTGAAAATATTATTCATTGTAAATCAACCTACAACTATTAATAATAGTAAATCAATAAATCAATGACAATTGGAAATATAGCCAACTTGGCTATATTGGTGTTGTAACATGATTAAATCCAAAAGAATGATTAGACTAGATAATGGACATGGAAAATTTCTTTGACTATGAATAAATAAAAGATCCAAAGTAGGTCAAATTTACATGCACTTAGTTGAAGGGATATGCTCCAATTTGGTGGGATGATGTCCAAACAAAAAGGAAATGAAAGGTAAATAATATAATCTAAACATGGGATAATTTTGTATCCTAATTGAAGTCAAAAATTTTACTTTTCGATTATCATATTGGATTGTTTAGAAGAATCCAAAATATCAAGAAAAAAGAGTTAGGAGTAAAAGAATATATGGAGGAGTTTTATAAATTGACCATCATAGTAGGGCATTTCAAATATGATGAGGATAAGGTGGTAAGATACATAAATAGACTAATATTATCAATATAATATGAGATTGGTATGATTTAAATTCAAACCATTAAAGAGGTATACTAGTATGCACTTAAGGTAGACGAAAATT
Organism: Wollemia nobilis; assembly: GCA_028583015.1. Classification (NCBI taxonomy): domain Eukaryota; kingdom Viridiplantae; phylum Streptophyta; class Pinopsida; order Araucariales; family Araucariaceae; genus Wollemia; species Wollemia nobilis. The sequence goes on along the minus strand of JAQPPZ010017209.1, from coordinate 8,303,121 downwards.
TGTTGCATAGGTAATAAAATAATACAAGTGGAAGAGGATGGTCCTCTTGAGGAAGAGAATAAAGCAATAGTGGAAGAGGACAATAAAAATAGGAGGGAGAAGATCCATTTCTTAGAATAACAAAACAAATAGATATTTCTTAAGAGGAATAAGAGGTTATTTTAGAGGAAAGTGTAGAGGATTCCCAAAATTTGTTATAGATGTGGAGAAGCTAGCTATTGGGTATGTGAAGGCCCTAAAATACATAAACTAGAAGGTATGGAAATAAAACCATAGCCATATAATACAATAAATAAAATAAAACTATAGCCTTAACAAAGCACATGGAGGAACCAAAAAAAGAAGAATCCCTTATGATGGAAAGTATATTGCTGAAACCATCAAAGGAGCAACATGTTCAAGATGATTTACAAATTAGGAGGTAAGTATTGTAAGGTAATTATGGATAGTGGAAGCAAAAAAAACTTAGTATATATAGAGATGGTAGAGAAACTTGGTTTGAAGAGAATGGATAATTTGAATCCTTACAAAGTATCATGGTTATGAAATTGATATCAAATTTTGTTAACTAAGCAATGTACGGTAAATTTCTAGACTAGTTGTTATAAGGATACAATCCTATGTGATGTCATGTTGATTGATGCTTGTCATATTTTTTTGGGAAGATCGTGTAAATTTGACCAAATATAAATACATGATAGAATATTAAACATTTATCCAATTGTCAAGGATGGAAAACCTTATGCGTTAATTCCATTAAAGGATAAAATATAAGAAGTGGGCAACAATTATAAAGTTTACCTAATCTCTAGAAAATAATATTTTAGGGAGATGAATAAATAATAAGCATGTTTTGATTTCATTATTAAACCTATAGAATATGGGGTAGCAAATAAGATGGATAATATTCCACCTAAAGTGAATGAGTTATGGAAGAATATGCTAAAAAATTATAATAATTAACTGATGGATTACCACCTATGATGATCATTAATCATCAAATGTACTTCATACCTAGTTTAAATTTACCAAAAAATTTAGCTTATAGGATGACACCCATGTAGAATGATGAGATGAAGAAACAAGCCCAATAGCTATTAGACAAGGGGCTGATGAGGGAGACTTTAAATCCATGTCAAATACCAGTTGTACTAGCACTCAAGAAAGGAGGAGAATTCCATATGTGCATAGACTCCAAAGAAATAAATAATATTACAATAAAATATAGGTTTCCATTACCTTGATTGGATGACTTGATGAATTTTTTAAGTGGAGTAGAGTACTTCATAAAGAAGTATGGTTACCATAAAATTTGAGTTAGATAAGGATATAAATGGAAGAATACATTTAAGACCAGAGAGGGATTGTATAAATGGCTAGTTATGCCATTTGGGTTGACAAATGCACCTAGTACTTTTATGAGGTTGATGAATGAAGTTTTGAATTATTTTCTTGGTAAGTTTGTGCTTACATGGATAATATTTTTATGTTTAGAAAGATGAAGGAATAACACCTGATATATTTGATGTTAGTTTTGTAAAAGTTGAATGAGGAACAATTGTTGATAAATTTGAAGAAATGTAGTTTGATGATGATGATGATGATGATATATATATATATATATATATATATATATATATAACCCTTTAATCAAGGTTAACCATAGATGTGGTTTAACCAAATATCACTAAGGGTTAATACATCAAAATTGCCAATAGGCTTACATAAAGATGTTTATAGGATTACAAAAAATAATACCTATTGACTTACATAGGAAGATACCCATAGGATTACATATAGAATGTCTCAAGACTACATCTAGTGAATCTACATGTGCTTCATCATTCCCATCCTTGGTCCAATAAAGCTAGATTTTCAAATATTTTAGTAGTTTTGTTACAATAGGAAAGTCCATGGGATGATTGAAAATAACTTATATAGTGATTATACCATTAAGTTTTTTTTTACCATTGATAAAACCACTTTGTTAATCTAAGATAATCTAGAATTATTTTCAATCTATTTTTCATATTTTTTGAAATTATCTTATAAATCATATTACACAATACCTTTGGATGAAAACTTTAAAAATAACTTATTTTTCCTTTAAGAACCAATACAGAAAATTTACAATGATCTCACTTATTATAGCTTTATATTCCTAACGTCTTTAGTTGTAGCCAACATATCATGGTCTAACAAGTCCCAAAAATTTTAAAATAAAATTATAGAAAATTCATTAGGGCTATGTGCCTTATCAAGGTGGAAAGAGGAAATTACCTCCTCTAGCTCATCATAAATATTTCATTTTCTTTATATGATAATTGATGGAATATTTTGGAAGACTTTACTTTGAGCCTCATTGGATTTCCAAACTTCTAATAAAATATCTCTCAAATAATTCATTGTGTCCTTTCTAATATATTGTTCTTCCTCAATACTTCTTCCATATTGAGTTGAAATATTTTTTGTTTGATAAAAACATAAATTAGTTTTGGAAACAACTTAATTTTTTCAATTTCTATCCCTTTTTTAACAATATATTTTCCCACATTTTTTACATAATATGAATCTTCCTTTTGTAATATATTACAATAGTAAAAGTAATTTTTTTTTCATACACATAAGTATCTTTGTTCATTTCATCAATTTCTATAGTGTCTTATAAATTTTTGAGCTTGAATTTAAATTCCTCCTCTATTTTGAATATGTTACCAAATATTTAGCATTCCAAAAATCCATTTGCGTCTTTAGATATTTTATATTTTGAACAAACATGTGGATATATGGTCCTTTAAATCTTGCTTTATTCCACTACCACTTACTATCTAGAATAAATTAGGTCTTTTATGCATATAGAATGAAACCAAAATGGCTTTAGGTGACCATTATTGAGTAGGTGGAATATCAAGAGAATGTATTTATGATCAACTCTTGCTCACAATAAAATGTCTAAAGAAGTTATATCCTTTAATTCTAAACAAATATTAGATAATATAAAACTTTCTAATATTACTACAATATGAGTTTGTCAAATATACCTATTACCCATGTATATTAAAATCTTAAATAAGAGAGAGAGGGAGAGAGAGAGAGAATATAAGGTCACCACTATATTTAAATCATCCATAAGTTCCTTCCAACATCTATCCCAAAGAATAATTGTAGCTAGAGCATGTACATTATGATTCCAACTTTGATATTGTTTTTCTCCTTAAAAAATATGAATAATCAGATTACTAATTTTATTTTTAGTAATTGTCCATCATATTTGCAACTATCCAATATTATTGTAATACCTCGTAAATATTCCATAATAAAAACTACTAAATAAATATTTATATGCAAAATATTTTTGAATGCATCCTTACATTTATTGCTATTTATTTTTGTTTCTTGCTATAACAACCTATTAATTCCTTAATAAATCTCTTTTAACGACCTTATCAATATCCATAATATTCTAAGATACCATCTTCATCAACATTATCTATTATTATATATGGGCTTAGCCCTACCTATTATTAATACATAATATTTATTTTTTATTTCCTAAATTAATACACTTCTAAATTTTATTTTCTTTTTATTAATGCTTTGAGTGTCTTGCTCTCCTTTTTCCATTCCCACTAGTGCTTTTATCCTCATTAATATATTCTAATTTTCTAAATTTATTGTAAAGTGACTTATGATATAAAGGTTTATGTTTCCCTGGATAACTTTAAGTAAAATGAATAACCTTGAAAATAATTTCTTCTTTATGCTACTCTATAAAATCTAAAGTAAAATAAATATACTCCCTAGTGCTTACTTTCTTATACTTCCCTATAACCCCTAAATTGCAATGAATATCCTCCATACAGCTTTCTTTATTATAGTACCAATGAAACCCTAGAGTGCATGGGATAAAATCTATGTCACTTTCATTTCATTTTCAAGGAGTGATTCTCTACTACTTGATGAAAATGGAGACAATTTGTCTAGGTCAAACTTGTCCCCTTCCATATTCTTTATTTTAATATTTGCCTTCATATATTCTATTGAAATTTTTTTCCTTCTAAAATTCAACTTTCCCATTGTGATTCCTTATCGCTAGCTTCATGCATAGTGTCTTCATTTGTTTGCTCATAATTAACCATGAAGGCCTTTTTTTTCTACAATTTTGGGAGTGGAAAATTCTTGATCTATGTGAGATTCTATTACAATATAATTTGCTGGCTTTATATTTAAATTTGTCTCATGACTAAAAATTTCAATCTCTCTATCAATCATTTTCAATTTCAAATATCTTGTTATATGTCCCATTCAAATACATTTACTCAATCAGAATGTAATGTTTTCATAATCCACTTGTTGGTCCCATTCTCTTGATTCAAATTTAATCTTAAATTTTTTGACAAAGGTTTTAAAATATTCATGGTGATAAGGTATACAAAACATTCCTATGCTACTTTATAGTTGGTCCCTCCTAGAAAAACTCACCTAAAGTATTACTAATATTCTTCAATACCTCCTTGATAATATGATATGGAAGTCCATAGACCTTAATATATATTCGAAGCATTTTGATAGTTTCTATCTCCACATAAAATTTATCATTGAATGGTCTTAAATAGAAACATTTTCTTCCCCTAAATGATTGTCCATTACCCATTATTTTATCCTTGAAACTATAGAATATGACATATAAAAATCCTTTGGAAGGAAAGTTGTTGGATAATTTCAACTCACTACCTTCTTCCATTTAATTTTTTTTTGAATATGTACAAAGTCTATTCAGTATGTGTTGAACTTACATGTTAATCCTTGTACTTTTAAGAAACATTATCTCATGCTTAATCATTTTATCCTTGATAATAGCTTATAGTGTATCTTTGTGATAGGGTGTGTTAATTTATTATTATTATTATTATCTCAAATTAATGCATTGTTACTTCTAACTAGAATGTCCTTACTTCCACTTAAAACATTTATAAATGATTTTTCTTCCTTGATATGTAAATTTTTCATAAAAATATTCCACTTTTTAAATATGTTCAAAAATATGAAAGAAAAAATATATAAAGATAAAGGCTCTTCCTACTTTCACATCCTCATTATTCATCTTAAGTGTATTTTTTATTAAATATTAAAATTATAATGAAAAAAAATTATTATGTATTTTTTCTTTATTCTTTATGCAATATTTCTTTTAAAAAGAAGTAGGCCGGGATCTTTCACTTCCCCATTATTCATCTTATCTGTATTTTTTATTAAATATTAAAATTATAATAAAAAAATTTTATTATGTATTTTTAAATATTTATTTTACAAAGAAGTAGGCCCAAATATTTTAAATATATAAATTTAGTTATTAAATTTGTTGAATTTTTGAGATAAATTTTAAAAATCGTTAAATTTAAAACCTGGTGCATAAATTCGATGAACAAATAGTAGAGAAAAATTTGACAGAAAACAGGTGAAAAAATGGCTGCAAGGAGGGAAAAATGTATGCAATATTTTTTTTTTGATAATGTCGCTATGAAACATGAAGATTAAAAAATTCCAACACTATGAGCGGGTAGACAATGCTCCAAAGCCCTTCTGTAATTGATGGAAACACAGAGAACCTTACATTCATTGGCCACAATATTATGATAGCTCTGACAAAGCGACGACGTGACAGTTTTGATGCAAAAGCCCCCTTCGTGGATGTAGACGACTAGCAGGACCTTGGAGCCCTGCGTTCCCTTCTTGACGTAGAGGGGCATAAACTGATGGATAAAAAGTCTTGTGTTTGCATTCAACGTCACATCCTTGCACATGACATGATCATTCGCGGAGGGCCTCTAGGGGGCTGTGACCGTCCCGAAGAGTTGTTCTACGAATTCATCTTTATAAATTCCCAGGCGTTCTGAAAGAAATAAAATCAACGAAAATGGTGAATGCACACGAAAAAATAGAGTGCAGGGGTAGAAAACAAACATGACATAAAATTTAATTGAAACAAGAGTAAATGGATGCGGCTCTATCGAGCCAACAATACAATGAAGTCCAAATGCTCTGTTGAGAAATACAATAGACCACAGAGGCCATATGCAGAATACACCGCCAGAATTACAGCATACGCTGCCAAAAGCGAACTTGGAGCTGCTACCCAAATTACCTAAAATAGAGGCATACATACATTTTATAGATGGTTTAGGCCCCCCAAACCCTAAACCAGATCACAAAACCATGGGTCAAACTAGCGGTGTTCTGCCTTCAAGTAGGTTCAGTGCACTTGCATGCCTTCGACCAAGTTCAGTGTATTTGCATGCCTTCGACCAAGTTCAGTGTATGGCGACAGGATTAATTTTCAACACACCCCCTTAATCATAACTATGCATACACAGGGTTTCTCCTCATCAATGCCAGCGGCACCTTGTCCTTACTAGCCCACTCTACAACCACGATCATGAACCACCTGTTCTCACCTCGCCAGATCCTTCGAAACCCTCGACTTTGATACCATGAAAGAAATAAAACCAACAAAAATGGTGAATGCAAATGAAAAATTAGAGTGCAGGGGCAGAAAAAAAACACGAGATAAAATTTAATTGAAATAGGGGTAAACGGATGCGGCTCTACTGAGCCTACAAGACCACAAAGGCCAAATTATCTGCTGAGCAATACAATAGACCACGGAGGCCATATGCGAAATACACCGTTAGAATTGTAGCAAACACTACCAAAAGTGAACCTGGAGCTATTGTCCAGATTATCTAAAATATAGGCATACATATATTTTATAGATGCTTCAGGTCCCCCAAACCCTAAACCAGATCATAAAACTATGGGCCAAACTAGCGGTATTCTGCCTTCGACCATGTTCAATGCACTTGCATGCCTTCAACCAAGTTTAGTGTATTTGCATGCCTTTGACCACGTTCAATGTATGATGATAGTTGGGATTAATTTCCAACACACCCCCTTAATCACAACTACGTATACATATGGCTTCTCCTCATCAATATCGGTGGCATCTTGTCCTTGCCAGCCCACTCTGCAACCATGAGCATGAACCACCCGTTCCCACCTCACCAAATCCTTCGAAACCCTCGGCTCTGATACCATGAAAGAAATAAAACTAGCAAAAATGGTGAATGCACACAAAAATAAATAAATCGCAATGTGAGCTTCACAACTTTACAAGCGAGAAGAGAGCTTCGGGAATAAAGACGCGTTAAAAAAAAAAACACTTCTCGCGTTAGTTAAAAAATGCTTCGCACAGTTTCAAGGCTAGGAGGGAGCTTCGGAGGTTTTGATAGTGAAGTGGCTGCTTCGCTAGATTTCACAGTGAGGAGAGTGCTTCGCTGCACTATCTTTCGAAGTGGAAGCTTCAGAGTGTTTAATCGCGAAGTGGCAAAAATGTTTCAATGTGCTACTTCGGGCGAAGTGCCCTCAAACTGCCACTTCGGGGCAGTAAAATGTCGAAGTGCTGCTTCAGCCAGGATAGCACCAAAATGCCACTTTAGGACAACAAAAACAGACCTGCACTTAGGACGGATGGAGCCGATTTACCGCTTCGGGGCAAATCCTCCCTGAAGTTCATCTACGGATGAACAATACTTAGAGGCTGAGAACAGAAAACAAGGGAACGCAAAGTAGCAAGACAAATATATTATATATTGAAATATAACCGGATTTACAAGGCTTCTTTCAATGAAGCGGTTACAGACATCTGCAAGATAAATTGCAGGATAAACAGAAAAATACTTTTTTTGGAGGCTGCTGCTCCCTTCTCCGGCTGTATGTTGCTCTATTGTTGCTTTCTCTCTTCTGCTGCTCTGCGCTCGAAACCCTAACTGTTGCGGCTTTCTCTCAACTCCTCCAACACTACAAAATGACAACAGGTCCGGTATTTATAGATGAAGAATGAGGACAAGAGACAGGAAAACTTCACCAACCGATTGACAAAAAATAAATGCCAAAGAGGGTTTTTGTCCAATCGTCGAGCAACCCCAACTACCCGCATGTGTGATGTCAAACCCTCGATTTCCATGCCTAGTTACTGCTTCGCCAATTTGATGAGAGAGCAACCAGATTTAAGTTACTTTGCAGCGAAGCATCTTCAGGGGGCATGTTTATGTTACTTCGGAGTGAAGCACTTGTGGGAGGGCATGAGATATGGTTTAATATTTCCAACACCCTCCTTTAAACCAAATTTCACAAAATCTTTGACGCCCAACATTTCCCGCAGCCTGGCGAAGTCCTCCTCCTTCAAAGGTTTTGTGAAGATGTCAACTACCTGCTCCTTGGACCTACAAAACTGCAACTATACTTCATCCAATTTCACCAGCTCTCTGATGAAATGATACCGGATATCTATGTGCTTTGTCCGGCCATGGAATACAAGGTCCTTCGAGAGGGCGATGGCAAAATTATTGTCACAAAATATTGTTGTTGTTGCTTCCTAAGGATGATGTAGTTCACTCATAACTCTTCTCAGCTAGACTATTGGGCAGGTGGCTGAGGTGGCAGCAACATACTTTGCCTCTGTTGTAGATAAAGCAACAATTTGTTGCTTCTTCGAGGACCAAGAGACAACTCCGGATCCAAAATGGAAGGCATATCCAAAAGTGCTCTTCCGATCATCTATGCTACCAGCCCAATCGCTATCAGTGTAGCCAATCAGTTCAAGTTGGTCTTGTCTGGCATAGTGGAGTCCATGGTTTCTTGTGCCATTGACATACCATAGAATTCTCTTGCCTGCTTGCCAGTGAGTGTCTTTGGGTGACTCCATAAACCTACTGATTAAACTCATGATAAACATTAAATCTAGCCTGGTTGCAGTCAAGTACATCAGGCTTCCAACTAACCTTTTATAGAGAGTTGGATCAACGCTTCTACTATTGTCAGTCTTGCTCAACTTCAAGCCAGTGGCAACTAGGGTGATGGCATGTTTGTTGTCCTCCATCTTGAAACGCTTCAGGACATCCTTAGCATACTTGCCCTGAGAGATGAAGATGCCATCTGCTGATTGGTCAACTTCAATACCAAGAAAAAATTTCATCAGCCCCATGTCTATCATTTCAAACTCTTTCTTCATGGCTATTCTAAACTCCTCAAATAGGTTGCTGCTATTGCCAGTATATATCAGATCGTCTACGTACAAGAAAATGATTATCATCTCCCCTACTTCATTTGTTTTCAGGTATAGGGTGTGCTCATATGGGCATTTAATGAACCCATTATCCTAAAAGTAGCTATCAATCCGATTGTACCATGCCCGGGGTGCTTGCTTCAACCCATATAGGGCCTTCTTCAACTTCAAGACCTTGTCTTCTTGCCCTTGCAATTCATATCCGGATGGCTGGTCTATGTAGACCTCTTCTTCCAACACTCCATTCAGGAAAGCAGACTTGACATCCATATGGTACACTCTCCAGCCTTTTTAAGCTGCCAATGCCAGAATCATTCTAACTGTGTCAAGTCTGGCTACAAGTGCGTACACCTCATGATAGTCAATGTCAGACTTCTACTTGTAGCCTTTTGCCACCAATCTGGCCTTATGTCTATCAACTTCTCCTTGGGCATTAAACTTCATTTTATACACCCATTTGACCCCAATGGTCTTCTTCCCTGTTGGAAGATCAACCAATTGCCATGTCTCATTCTTCTCAATGGTTGCTATCTCCTCATCCATCGCATTCACCCATTTGTGATTCTGACTTGCTTCTTCAAATGAAACTGGATCACACTCAGTAAATAAAGCAAAGTCAGAATATTCCTCATCTATCAGATTTTGGGTTACCTCGTATATGTCTTGCAAGCTTCGAGTCTTCGCAGGTGTCCTCAAGTTTGGAATTTTGCTTGCAAGTGGAGGTGACCGGGATGAGGAGGTTGTGCTACTACTGGCACCACTATTGCTGCTTGGAGGTACAGGTGGCTGCACACTATCTTCCTCCAAGTTCACAGGTTCAATAATGGTTGGTTCAGGCTGACCAGTCTTTGACTTCCAGTTCCAGGCTTCATCCTCCAAGAACTTCACATCTCAACTGATGACAAGTTTCTTTGTCATCGGATTGTACAGCCTGTATGCCTTCGCTTGTTCGTTGTACCCTATGAAAATGCATTTTTTAGCTTTGTCATCCAGCTTCTACCTTTTCTCATCTGGAACATGTGCATATGCAATGCACCTAAAAACTCGCAAATGAGCCACACTTGGCTTCAGATTGCTCCAAGCTTCCTCCGAAATTTTATCCTTCACACTCTTGGTGGGACATCGGTTCAACAAATAAACTACACATGACACAGCTTCTTCCCAGAACTCATGTGGTAAAATTTTTGCCTTCAACATGCTCCATGCCATCTCCATGATAGTTATGTTCTTCCTCTCAGCTACACCGTTCTGTTGCGGTGTGTATCTGGTAGTCAACTACTTGCAAATTCCATGTTGCTTGCAAAAATTGTGGAATTCGTTGGAGATGTATTCACCTCCTCCATCTGTCCTGAGAGTTTTCACAGAATACCCACTCTGTTTCTCAACCAGAGCCTTGAACTCCTTGAACTTTGCAAATGCTTCTAACTTCAGCTTGATGGGATAAATCCAGGTCTTCCGGCTGAAGTCATCAATGAAAGTCAAGAAATATTTGTTGTCGGCATATGAGTTGGTTTGCATGGGACCGCAAATATCTGAGTGCACCAACTCCAATGGTTGTGATGCTCTCCAAGACTGTCCTATAGGGAATGCATCCTTATGCTACTTATCGACCAGGTAACCTTCACAAACTTGGTTTGGTTGCTCAATAAGGGGTAAACCCTTCACCATCTGCTTCTTGTGCAGCAAGTTTAGGCCATTGAAGCTCAAGTGACCGAATCTAAGATGCCACAACCAGGTAGCATCCTTCACAACTACACTTAGAGACATTAATGATTCATTCTGAATCTGTAGCGAAAACATTTTGTTTTTCGTCATGGACACAGTTGCGATTTGCCCATGCACTTTGTCTCTGATGGTACAGACATCATCTTTGAACTGCATAGTGTGTCCCTTCTGCACAAGTTGTCCAACACTCAACAAGTTGTGCTTCAAACCAGGCACATAATACACGTCACAAATTTGTTTTCTTTCATCGTGTTGGGTGCGAATGAGGATCTTTCCTTTCCCCATCACGGGAACCTTGCTGTTGTTCCCCATATTGACTTCAGACTGGACTGTTTCATCCAGTTGTGAGAACATCTCCTTGTTCCCAGTCATGTGGTTGTTGCACCCACTGTCAAGATACCAAATATTTTTTTGCTCTCCTCCTCAATACTGCAAGTCAGCAACACATTTCCTCCTACCGTATTTTTGGCTTCATCCGTATAATGGGCCTGCTGTTGATTCTCATTGGCCATCCTCTTTCTGCACTGTGAGATGTAATGGCCAAACTTTTTGTAGTAATAGCATTGGACCTTAGATTTGTCCTTTTTCTGATAAGATCCACCTTGCTGATTTTTACCAGTGCCTCTTCCTCCTTGCTAATGGAAGTTGCAATTGGTCTCTCCCTCACTAGGGTTTGACCTCCCTCCTTGCTTGTTTCCTCTCCCACGCCTACCTCTACCTCTTCCACCTTGAGAACTAGAGGCGCCATGGTGGGAGTCTTGTCTGTCGTTGTCTCGAAATGAGACTTACGCCTTGAAGGCTTGCTCCAAAGAAGACTGAGTTGAACGGCTCAGCCTCTGCTCATGTGTCTATAGGGAACCCATGAGCTCATCCATTGAGAGGGTTGTCAAATCCCTCAATTCCTCTATTGCAATTACAATAGAGTCAAATTTTACTGCAGACTCCGTAGAATTTTCTCCATAATCCTTTGATTCTGCACAATCTCACCATTCAATCACATCTGGTTGATGACATCTGTCGTCCGAGTGAAAAAATCGCTCATGGTTTCTGACTCACTCATCTGCAGGTTCTCAAACTCCCTCCTGAGCATCTACAGTTTCACCAACTTCACCTTGTTGGTGCCCTGATAGGAACTGGCCAAAATCTCCCAGGCCTGCTTTGCCTTGGTGGTTGATGCAATCCGTGGGAAGATGGTCTCTTCGATCGCTTGCATGATGTAGAAGAGGGCCTTTTGGTCCTTCTTCATGTTCTCTTTCAACAAATCCTTGTCAGCTTGGGAGAGGGCGGCCAATGCTGTTGCATCTGCCGATTTTGGGTACCCGTTCTCAACCAAGTCCCACAACTCCTGAGACCCGAAGAGGATCTTCATCTGGATGCTCCAGTAATCGTAGTTCTTACCGTTAAATCATGGGATCTACAACTACAGGGAATTGTTTCCAGAAGCCATGCTTCAATCTCTCGCATCATGACACAATAGCTCTGATACCATGAAAGAAATAAAACCAGCAGAAATGACGAATGCACACAAAAAAATAGAGTGCAGGGGCAAAAAAAAAACACGAGATAAAATTTAATTGAAACAAGGGTAAATGGATGTGGCTCTGCCGAGCCTACAAGACCACGAAGGCCAAATGCTCTATTGAGCAATACAATAGACCACGAAGGCCATATGCGGAATACACCACTAGAATTGCAGCATATGCTGCCAAAAGCGAACCTGGAGCTGCTACCCAGATTACCTAAAACAAAGGCATATATACATTTTATAGATGGTTCAGGCCCCCCAAACCCTAAACCAGATCACAAAACCGTGGGCCAAACTAGAGGTATTATGCCTTCGACCAGGTTCAGTGCACTTGCATGCCTTCGACCAAGTTCAGTGTATTTGCATGCCTTCGACCAAGTTCAGTGTATTTGCATGCTTTCGACCAGGTTTAGTGTATGGTGACAGTTAGAATTAATTTCCATCACGTTCTACGGATCGTCATTGTAAATTTTGATTAAGGAGAATCGTCCACAACTATCTTAGGCGAGGGCTCCGACATCATCTCCATCCACCCCAACTGAAAATTTGAAAGTTTTCTATATTTTCAAATAGATAACATTGAAAAAGAATATGTACATTTATAATACATCAAATTTATGTCTTTGCAACTTTAAAAATGTCAAACAGTAACACAAACTAAGCATATAAACATGAACCATGCCTATCAAGCATATAAAAATGAACCATATCTATGTCCTCGCTAGGTGATAAATAGGAGTGTTATTATAAAAAAAACTAAAATTTAAATATTTAAAAAAAATAATTCTGATATAATAATAGTTATAATCCCAAAGCCTTAAAAATACATTTTCAAATTAGAAAGCGTCTACTGAGAGGTCTAATTCCAGGCTCACTTCCTACCCATAGCTTTCCAATGAAAATAACAATTTTTTTTTTTTATTGTAAAAAAAATGCGGGATCGTTTTGGTTTGAAAAATTATGACTGGGATTTTACACTGTCAAAATTACTTGGAAGTCGTGTCCGACCCCGATCGTACCAGTATTATCAACTGGATTTTGAGTACTCCATATACATTTAATAAGATAAAAATTCGAATCAAAACCTTTCTTAAAAGATTACTACATCTCAATTTAATCCTTGCGTCACATTTTGTTCATGAAAAGTGGCCCATATTAATGTCAACAAACATGGACCCGACTCTGACATCCACACGCACACTTTCTATGAGGATATGCTACTGTATGCGCTCTTACTAAATCTCCTCCATGCGTATAGCTACTATACAACTGGACAACATTAAATGCCATACCATTTTCGCATAATTTTAGGCAACAACTCAAGCAGTTGCTAATTATTAATTCTACGTTAGAGCATATTGTACTTAAATTCGCCTCACAAAAATGTAAGTCGATTGGTATTGTACAGATCCCGTTGTGAAAAGAAGACTCGTAAATTCGAGTGCATTGAAGGAAAACGTGGTTAATCATAAATCTCATTTATGGTTCCACGGACCTAGTTATAAATGGATCTCGTCCGCCTACAGATTTTGATGCAGAGCTTGGACACCATCGTTTGAATTCTCAACAGATATTTCCCATTGATGAAGGCATCATGTCATTAATGCGAGATACAGAAATCGCAGCCGACTGGCACAAGTTCCCGAGGAAATTTGGTGGCACAAATTAGAGCCCATGTGAGCGTCTGTGAAGGGTTGACGATGGAATCTCAGCTAGTAAATTTCACCGTTCATCTTGTCTCTCCACTTTAAACGACTTCGACGCATAGACTACAATGTCCAACACATTTCTCTGAGCAGTGTTGTGCGTATATACACTTGACCTGTCTCAAGGTTCCCTCAAATTTTGGATAATAGTTTATTTAATTAGTTAAAATGTGTGTATATAATTATTTGGTCGAAAGTACCACATAACATATTAAAATTATAAAAAAAATTCACTTTCACCCTCGCTAAATTTTCAGACCAAGAGCAAACTAGGGTATTGGTTTGGTAGACAAAATTCTTTTTGGATGTTGTAGGATTAAAGATAAGGTTGTTGACCTAGGAAGGTCTAGTGGGGACACCTCCAGATTCTTTTTTAGAGAGGCAGAGTTCTTTTGTAGATTTGTTGAAGGAAAAATCTTCAAGAGAGATTGAAGAAGCAAAAAAAATTGTATTAAAAATATTTTTTACAATTGCTGGAAAAATATTAATATCTCAAAGAGTTAATGGATACTTGTCACAGAAAAAATCAAGGCCAAAGATTGTCATTGAGCAAAATATGGTAGAATACACAGTCTTGTATAGAACTAATCACAATCTGATCTATAAATTCATAGGTATTTGCTCTACCCTGAATTTTTTAATTTCTTGGGTTTGGCAAAATTGAGAGCCTCTTGGTGAGTATTCTTTGTGGTTTATTAGTAATGGATATTTTATTGTTATTTTTTCCTCACTTACCGATAGAAATAGGGATTTCATGTCAAAAAAGAGGAATCATGGTTCGGTAAGATTATTTGTTCAACCTTAGAGAGTGGGATTTGATCCCCGAATTGAACCTACTGTTGCCCCAATTTGGATCCATTTGTATGCACTTCCAATGGAGTTATAGAGTGAGCAAGTATTAGAAATCATCGGTAATTCCCTTGGAAGATATTTGGGTGTTTCTAGAGACACAATGGAAGGAAACATAGTAGTTTATGCTAGATTATGTATGGAAATGGATCTCAACCACCTTTTTTGGTAGAGGTTGAACTTGAACTTGCAGGTATATCTTGGATTCAATAACTAGATTATGAGGCATTGCCCTTCAGGTGTAGAGTTCACCACAAATATGGAAATTTGGCTTGGTCTTGCATAAACAATAAGAACACAAAAATGGAGGCTCCTCTAGGAATGTCAAAGATTCCTAAGTCAACAATCAACAAAGAAACAACCAACATTTCTTAGGGTGGAGAAGCATAAGTAGATGGTTTTGAACAACCCAAAAGAAAGAGAAGACAAAAGAAAAAAGTTGGTAAAGAGCAAACCCAACTCAAGACCACAAATAGGTATGAGATATTTAAGACACTAGTGGACCAAGAAGAAGAACAATTCATGGAAGGAGTGGATGGAAATAATGAAAACAATAACAGCCATGTTCAAGCCCCTCTTTCACTTCCTCTGATCCTAGAGCAATTAACAAAGTGCACTAAGTTACCATAATTAGAGATTGCATGGGTATTTATAGTGCGTAACTAAGAGCATATGATAATTAAGGATGTCATCATGGGTATAACAAAATATAATAGAGAAAATCCAACTCTAGGGATAACTCAAGTGGAAAAGAGATCAAACAATATCAGCTCTCAAGGAGTGGATAAAAAATCAAATAAGGAATTGATAGCAATTCAAGCAGATAAACTGATCACTGGGGATTGGTGAGGATAATAGACTCTTACTGGTCTCATGGTAACCAATGATTATACAATCATGGAATATCAGGGATTTAAATAGTAGAACCCATCAAACCGCTCTTTCAAGATTATCAGGGAATATCAGGGATTTAATCATGGAATTAAAATAGATTTTTTTCATATCCAAGAGACAAAAATATTGTTGGATATTATGTGTAAAATAGTAAATAGACTTTCGAGGGGTGTTGGTCATATGGAGGTGGCTTCCCAAGGAGTATTAGGGAGGATAGTTACCTTTTTGAACTATCTTGAATGGACAAAAATATAACATATATCTTGGAGGGGTGTCCTCACATCATAATTTAGAAACAATGTGATAGCTGAGCAGGTTTTAGTCACAAATTTTTATGGGGTTGAAACCCTAGATGGTCAGATTCATCAATGGAAAGCAATACATAATATGAGAGTCTCGAGGGAGGAGTTATATTGGATTGTTGCTAGGTATTTTAATGTTAAATTATCATCTAGATACCAAGAAGGGGGAACCCCAATTTTGGATCTAGGGGATCAAATTATGATTGTCCAAGTCCATGCATTACAATTGGTAGATATTAAAAGTCCTGGAACTGACTATACTTGGACTAATAAGAGGAGGGAGCCACATAGAAGGAAGGTGAAGTCAGATTATTTATTGGTTTCAAAGGAGACATTTGTGAAATGGAATTTAAAATTTTAGATTTTGGAGGGTCTAGTTTCATATCATTTCCTCATTCTATTGGAAGAGGATATCAAGACAGGGCAACATCACAAACCATTCAGATTTGAAAATTGTTGGTTACAAAAAGAGGAACTTTGAAATAAAATTCCACAATGCTAGTAAGAGGGACACCCATTATATGTGACAATAATTTTTATATTCCATAAATAGCTTCATTATTTTAAGGATCAACTGAAACAATGGAGGCGAGCTAACAAGACAAACTTCTAGGTCCAAAGAGCTCCATTGGTGGCCAGATTGGACAAGGTTCAAAAACACTTAAGGGAAGGAACAATTACAAAGCAACTCAAAGAAGAGGATGATGTATTGCATAAAGGAGTTAAGGACATTGATAACCAAGAGGAGATATACTAGAAATAAAGAGCAAGAACCACTTATTTATTAGAAGGTGACAAAAACATCAATTTTTTCCATCGCATTGCTTGTGGTATGAGACAGACAAACAAGACGAAAGCTCTTCAAGATGAGAACGAGCACTCCTTTGATACAATCCTAGGTATGCATTTCCATTCAATGGATTATTTTACTAAATTTTTTAAGGAAAGTAAGGTGCAAGATGAACATGCTCAAAAAGAAGTTCTTACTATCACATCCTCTATTATCTATAAAGAAGAAAATCGGGCCCTACTTAAAGCCATTTATAGAGAGGAACTGAAGAAAGTAGTATTTGGAATGAGTACTGAAAAAACACTAGGTCTAGATGGATTTCCAATTGATTTTTTCAGACCTTCTAGGACAACTTGGAGGAGGATGTAATGGTTGTTATAGAGGTGTCCAAAGGTAGTAAAAATGGATAAAGCATTAAATCATACATTCATTGCCTTAATTTTGAAAGGGAAGGAGGGACCACATATTTCATATTATAAACATATTGCCTTACGCAATATCATATATAAAAAAATCACAAAGATAATGGCTGAGTGATTAAAAATTCTCGTACATAACATTATTTCCTCGGAGCAAGCGGTTTTTATAGAGGGCAAGTAGATCTTGGATGATGTAATTTTAGTTCAGGAGGTAATCCACTCAATGCAAAAATCTTGTAATAGGGGAATGTTCATAAATTTGGATATGTCAAATCCTTATGTTAGGGTGGAGTGGAGATTCTTATCAAGGATGATGGCAGCCTTTGATTTCTCTCAGGATTGGATAGAATGAGTCATGATTTGTATTTCTACTCTAACATACTCAATGTTAATAAAAGACCTTCCATCACAACTGTTTAGATCTACTCAAGGAATTATTCAAGGGTATCCCTATTTCCCTTATCTTTTTCTCATATTGGCTAAAGGCTTGGATAGACTCATGTTGAGGAGAAGACAACAAGGTTTGGTAACATATATTAAGGTGGGTGAGGAAGTTTTGACTCATATTTTATGGATGATATTGGATTGATGGGAGTGGTCAACATCATGGAAGTAAGAATGATTATAGATGCTCTAAATGTTTACCTTAGATCCAAAAACCAATTCATAAATGATAAAAAATCCAAACTAATATTTTTCAATATTGATCAAAGGATTTAGGACAAAATTTTAGAGATCTTGGGATTCATGAGGACTTCTCTCCCACCGGTATTTTTGCGGGCCTATTTGCATTTTAAAAATTTGAAAATAGATATCTGAAGGTATATTTTGGATTATATCAAAGAAACAAATAATCATTGGTCTCACAAATGGTTAAGCAATGGAGGTAGACTAATGTTTTTGTACTCAGTCATTCAAGACATGCCAATTTATAAATTTTCTATTCTTACTACCCACATACTATATGGAAAGAATTAGACAAGATGTCCAAAAAAAATTATGGAAAGGAGTAAAAGGAGAGAGGAAATAGGTCTTAGTAGGTTGGGATAAAGTAAGTCAACCCAAGCTAAAGGGAGTTTTGGGAATAAGTATATTCGAATTAAATAATAAATTTTTGAGACTCTAATGTTAGGATCTCATGTAGTGAAATATGGATTATTCTAGAAAGTGAGGAGAGAGGAGAAGGCATGATTTTGGATAGATTTATGGGATCAATACTCAGCTATCATTGTTAAATTTTAAGAATTACAACCAGTAAAAATAACCATGGAAAGCAGGGTTTTGATATAGATTGAAAGTTATTTCAACACTAGCCAACTAGGGTATTATAAGTTAGAGAATTTTAAAAATTTGGATGAGTGGCCAATTCCAATCCCTTTGAAATTGATACCCATCATGACTAAAATCTTGGCAAAAAGATTTCTCACACATAGATATGAGGAATATGAATTAGCTTGGGTCTATGGTAGCCTTGGATTCTACACAGTGAAGGATGGATATGATAAATTACTTCCAAAACCTCCTCCTCATGCATATCAGGTTGAGGATTGGAGAAAGATTTAGCAATTCAAGGGTTGATCAAAAGTAAACTTATTTGCCTAGCAGTTCATGCACAATGGAATTCTTACTTTTGATAAACTAATATGTAGGGGAATTTTTGGTCCATATCAATGTTTTTTATGCTATAAGAGTGAGGAAACATCTGACCACTTGATGTTTGAGTGCCCTTTTACACGCCACATATGGGAGTGATGTTTTTTATCTTATAAAATTTGAGTCAATGGTGATTTGAATTGGATTAATATTTGGAAAATATGGAAGAAGGGTAGATTTAAATCTAAATATCTTTGTATTTGTTACAATCTTGGATTAAACTTCATTTGGTGGTAAGTGTGGTTAAAGAGAAATGATAAAATTTTTAGAGAAACCTTTTCATCCTTAGATGGCATTTGGCAAGCCATTTGGAGCAAATTCATAGAAACAGTGGTAATGTATACTAAAGAGAAAACTCGGGCTAATATAAGGATGATGGAGAAGGAATCTAAAGTGCAAGAGGGGTAGGATAGAACTATATGGAAACTATCCCTAGAAGGTGATGGAGCTACAAAAGTGAAAGCATGAGATTTCGAAAATAAAAGGAAAACTATAGCTATGCAATATAAGACAAAATATAACGCTTTAATCCTATGCACGAAACAAAGAAAAGAGATAAATTGGAAATGAAAGAAAGATGTATGAAAGCACAACCCTCTTTATTCAATTTTCTTATCCTCGGTTACAGAGATGTCTCCTCCCTTTTTAGGGGCTAGGAGCGTTTAAATGGATCTTTGTTACAATTGTGACTTAGTCTTCCTCCTTCCGCATGCCCACATGCAAAATGGGCAGGCCAAAGTGTTGCCGCCGCTGATGTTGATGAATCCTCGCTTCTTGCTGTTCTTCCTGCGTTCAAAGAAACAACAAACCGTTTAGTAGCACCTGTGTTAAAATGAAACATTCGGGAGAGTGAAATGACATAAAACATGCATGTTGGTATTTTGCAAAACAAAAGAAACAGATTAAAATAAGTTAAACTGAAACATAAATAAACAAGAGCATAAACCCAAAACACGTTAAATCGGCTGTTTATTTCACGTGTTTTCACATCGATAAATCGGCTGTGAAATAAATCGATTTAAATTTATGTTTTTCTGTTTATTTAACAGTGAAATAAACGCATGCTAACAGAATGAATTAAATTGAAAATTAAGAGTGTGGGGGCGCCCGAGCGGGCCGCCCACCATTGAAAACTTAACTTCGATGCCAATCCACTAGGGATGGGCCCAAAATCTAAGATACTGTAGTGTCGACAAATTGGTGGATTACTGTGTCCAATGTCGGGTCTGAAGGTTCGAATTCACCTTCTAACAGCCACCAATAACCTCCCTTGCGAAAGATATTACAGGTGTAGAAGAATGAATCAGAAAGGAATGCAATCGGGTCTCTGGTTTAGCAGCACTTCGTTGCGTTAAAAAATGTTTGTCAACCTGTCCTTTCTGGGCGGGAAAGTCTGTCATTTTATAGACCCATGGGGTCTCTTTGGAGGGGCACGCAGGGATTCCACGTGGCGGCCATGCCTTCCCAAGAGGGAGGAGACTCCTCCTTGAATTGGTCTTACATGACTGCCCTTGTGACAGTCCGCTAACTGCCAATCTGCCCACCTACGCACGCATGCACAGTAGACGGCAATAACTGACTGTCCTCGGTTGCCACCTATTTAACGGTCGCTTTGATGGTTTTAATGTTGCCTCTGAATGCTTTAATGTCTGCCTTTGATTGGTTGACTGTCTGCATTTGGTTGGTTGAATCCACCTTTAATGCTTTAATGCCGCCTAGGCGCAAATGCCGAAGTGTCGCGATATCGCGACACTTCAGCCAAGGACTTGCTTTGGACGTCGAAGTGTCGCGATATCGCGACGTCGCGATATCACGACACTTCGTCCAAGGCTTTGCCTTGGGCGTCGAAGTGTCACAATATCGCTACGTTGCGATATCATGACACTTTGGCCAAGGCTTTGCCTTGGGCACCGAAGTGTCGCGATATCGCGACACTTCGGTCGGGGCTCTGTTTTGGGCCCGAAGTGTCGTGATATCGCGACACTTCGGTCGGGGCTCTGTTTTGGGCCCGAAGTGTCGCGATATCGCGACACTTTGACCGGGTCTTGGTTTTGGGCCCGAAGTGTCGCGATATCACGACACTTCGGTCGGGTCTTGGTTTTGGGCCCGAAGTGTCGCGATATCGCGACACTTCAACCGGGGCTTGTTTTAGGGCTGAAGTGTCGTGATATCGCGACACTTCGATCGGGTCTTGGTTTTGGGCCCGAAGTGTCGCGATATCGCGACACTTCGGTCGGGGCTTGGTTTTGGGCCGAAGTGTCGCGATATCGTGACACTTCGGTCGAGGCTCTGTTATGGGCGAAGTGTCGCGATATCACGACACTTCGGCCAGGGCTTGTTTTTGGGCCGAAGTGTCACGATATCGTGACACTTCGACCGAGGCTTGTTTTTGGGCCGAAGTGTCACGATATTGCGACACTTCGACCGAGGCTTGTTTTTGGGGCCGAAGTGTTGGGATATCGCGACACTTCGACCGAGGCTTGTTTTGGGGCCGAAGTGTCGCGATATCGTGACACTTCGGCCGGGCTTGTTTTGGGGCCGAAATGTCACGATATCGCGACACTTCGGCCGAGTCTTGTTTTTGATAAAGTCTTACTTTGGATTTAAGGCTTGTTCTTGCTTAAGGCTTTAAAACGACCGAATTTGCTTTGTTCACTTTTTGACCTTCTAACCTGCTGTGTAAGTGGCTAGGACCACTGTTTGACCTCTGAGGGCTGCCCTAAAAGCTATGTGTGTCAATGCAATCAGTGTTTGTAGTCACATAATCGGATTGATGCTATTTTGGTGTCTACAGATGCCCCTTTTTGGGAAGCATTGTGGGTGACGCAGTGCTGAGCAAAAATAGATAACCAAAGCACTAATGATTAGGGTTTCTTGGTAACCTAACCAACTTTTGATGCCTCAAGTATGGGAAGGGCATGCATTCTTGAATCCTTGCTTCTAACGAGCTAAGGAATTTGATTTCAAGTGTTAACCTATTTTGGTGAGGTGTGACTTGAGATTGGACATTAATCAGTCATGATTAGGCAAAGGGCGTAACCTTTTGTCCACATGGGGAACCTTGTGTTCATGCTTCGAGAATGCCAAGTGTTTGATCAATTTGATTGCTTCTTATTTACTACCCCAAGCAGGAGCGTGATTGTCTTTGTCAATGATTTTTTGAATGCATGCCATTGCCTTGATTGGGTGTGTGCTTGTTGATTGGTGACTAAGTGTGACGACCCCCTCAAGCGATGAATCGATGAGGGAATGACCTTCATGAGAAAAGCAAAAAGTCGCTTGACCCAAAATGACTTGTGCAAGGGTGCCTTTAGATGTTTTACCGTTAAGCATGTGCAATTTCTTGACATTTGGACCTATTTTTGGTGGGTGTTAACCCTTTTGGTGATGCCATAATGGGGTGAAATCATCAAAAACCCGTCTTCCCGTGGAGCGGTCCAGCTATGGTAGCCTTCTTGGGGAAGTAGGAGAGTGACAATTTGAGCTCTGACATCGATTTTTTATGCCAAGAGATTAAGTGCAAGAGCACTTGTGTCCGACAATGCTTATTGCTTATGTTTTTGTGGTGCATTTTTGTGATGTTTTTGTTGTTTTGTTTTTCTTGCTTTGTGTATATGTCATGATTTTATGTTATGCATAATGATTGATGTTGATGGATGCATGTTACTTTATATTGATGGATGCATATGTTGTGATGAATGCAAATGTTTTTGATTTATATGTGATATGCATAAATGAAATGGATGGATAGAATTTGTGATGTTTGGCTATGGCACCATAGACTGTTTAGGACTTTGTTATTTTGTCTTTTAGGCAATTGCTGTGATGCATGACTTTGTATATATACATGTGGTTTTTATTTTTTTTGTATTTTTTGATTGTATTGTAAGGATGAAAAGTAGCGCAGTTGGTTTAGAAATGTAGCTAAGGTTTTTTGAGACTTAGACGATTTTAACTTACTAGCCATGACTGTACTTTATCTTACAAGACTTTTGAACAAGGTATGAATCGAACTTGTTTTTGACCAAGCTATTTCACATCCATGTGTGTGCAATTGAGTTCATTAATGTGGTATTTTTCAGGATACCGCCGATGCCGGATGGGCTTTCAATCGAACTCTGTCCTGAGGATCACCTAATTAGCTCCACTAACTCCTTTGTTGTATTTAGTTAGATTAATCTGCGGTGTTATCCAGGATACCATAAGCTAGCTCATACTTATGCAAACATTGGTCTACACATACGCAAAGCGAATGTGATAGACATATCGTCATGCGGGTAGGATACCACCATTGCCAGATAGGTTGTCAACCAAACCTGTAATGAGGATCACCTAGATGGTTTCCGAATGCTAAGAATTCCAAGGATTAAAGTTTGGGATATTTGTTGGCTGAATGATTTAGAAAGTTGCTCGTCTATATAGTGATGAAAATCACTGTTTATTTTTTATTAATTCTTTTTGAGCAAGGATTTTGAATAGTGGTGATAACCACTGTTATTTGATTTTTTGTTTTGAGTATTATGAGTTTGGGCTTGTGAGTGGCCTTGATCCTTGTGGCCTTGGGGACAACTACTCATCCTTTACAGGGACATGTAGTACGAATCCTTACAACGTTGGGAACCAAGGGGGTGATGGAGATTATGGAGCAAGGGCATTGATCTGTTAGGCCTTGGGGATGACTACCCATCTTGGTTAGGGGCAGATAGTACGAATCCTTACAACTTGGAGACCAAAGGTGAATGGAAAGTGTTAGGATGATGATTTGTTGGAATTTTGTTTGTAAATGGTATTGATCCCTTTAGGTCTTGGGGATGACTACCCATCCTTGGCAGGGACGTGTAGTACAAATCCTTACAACTTTGGGAACCAACTATGATTGGGATTTTGTAGTGGTGAAAACCACTGTATATGGAGGTGAATGGATAGGAAAGAGCTTGTCCTTTTGTCAATTCTCAGCATTCTAGAACCATTCGCACGGGGGGATGAGCAAGATAACTGTTTTGCTTATGGTGACCTGGATTACTGTGCAGGTTTCATCTTTCATTCACACAACTTGGGAATTTTTATGTGTTTTAATTTGTGTTGGGATGTTACGTAACAAGGCATATTTCAAGTGTAACTCTACCTTCGTAAAATCTGTCTAACTTGATACATTACATGGCTAAAGAGAAAAATGATGACTGAATCACGAAAACTCTTGATACATTAAAAGACCACTGACTCTAGTGTGGTAAAAAGCAATGCATGGTGTTTTTGTTGTTTTTGTAAAATGGAACAGTGTGGAACAAGATGGACTAGGAGAGCAATTACAGCCTATGGTGCCTTTGACCCGTACGACCACAAATATGCAATGTATGGATGTAATGCTTTGATGCAGCTATGAGTTTTTGTATTCTTGATGGATTGATTTTTGTGAATATGAAGATGAGGTGCGAGAAGAGCTCTCTATTGATGAATTTGAGTATGCCTAGAAATGAGATGCAAAAAAATTTGTTGTTTTTGATGATTTTGTGTTGTTTTTAAATTTTCTTGATTTTTGACCAAGCAATTGTGGAAATCCTTGGAGCATTTTGTGATTGACCAAGCGATTGCAAGAATCCTTGGAGTCTTTTTGGGATTGACCAAGCGATTTTGACAATCCTTGGAGCATTTTTGGGATTGACCAAGCGATTTTAAAGATCCTTGGAGCTTTTTTGGGTTTTGACCAAGGGATTTTGTGGATCCTTGGAGCATTTTTGGGTTTTGACCAAGGGATTTTGTGGATCCTTGGAGCATTTTTGGGATTGACCAAGCGATTATAGAATCCTTGGAGAATTTTTGGGATTTGACCAAGCGATTATAGAATCCTTGGAGCATTTTTGGGATTTGACCAAGCGATTGCGATAATCCTTGGAGCATTTTTGGGATTGACCAAGCGATTGCAAGAATCCTTGGAGCCTTTTTGGGATTGACCAAGCGATTTTATGGATCCTTGGAGCATTTTTGGGTTTTGACCAAGCGATTGTGATAATCCTTGGAGCATTTTTGGGATTGACCAAGCGATTATAGAATCCTTGGAGCATTTTTGGGATTGACCAAGCGATTATAGAATCCTTGGAGCACTTTTGGGATTTGACTCTCTTATATATGAAATGGTCACAAATGACTGATATTCAAGGGTTTTGTTTCCTTGATATCGTCAAGAGAAGCTAGTCGGTATGTCCCAGGTCCTATTTTGCTATCAATAACATATGGAACTAACCAATTTGCTGCAAATTTGTCCCTTAGGTGGGATGGCAAACTAGAATTCTGCTGGTTTTCCTTCAAAACCAAATCACCAACCCGAAAGTCCCTCAGGTGCACTTTCATGTTGTAAGCTTTCTTAAGTCGCTCTTGATAAATGCGTAAATGCTCGAGAGCATTAACGTGTCGTTCGTCAAGCAACGTAAGTTGGTCTAACCGGGCCTGCCACGCAGAGTCATCATCGATGAACTTATGCGCAGGGAAGGAATCTCCAACTCTAGAGGCATGACACCCACTAGGGAGTGGCCCCAGTGGGTGTCTGAATGCTAGTGCGATAGGCCCATAGGGCAAGTGGTATTTGAATGTGCCAATCCTTATGACTGTCTGCGATGGTCTTTTTAAGGATGGCAACTAGCGTTTTGTTTGACGCTTCTGCTTGCCCATTCGCCTGTGGATAATAGGGTGTCGAAAAGCTGTGTTGAATCTTGTACTTTGTGGTCAAAGCACGCACGTATTTGTTATTGAAAGGCGTCCCATTATCCAAGAATATTTTGGATGGAATACCAAAATGACATATGATGTTATGCAAAATGAACTCCACAATGCGGGGTCCTGTCGTAGAGGTAAGTGGAATCACTTCCACCCACTTGGTAAAATACTCTGTGGTCGTTATGATAAACGTGTGATGACCTGACGATGTAGGGGAGATCTTTCCAATTAGATCGAAGCCCCACTGCGAGAATGGCCAAGCAGACTGGACTGTCTGCAAGGCCTAAGAAGGTACATGCATCAGATTGGCATGATGTTGACACTTCACGCACTTCTTGACATATGTGCAACAATCTCGCTCTAAATATGGCCAATAATAGCCCATGCAAAGAATGCACTTTGCAATGGCCATACCACTAAAGTGGTCACCACATGTACCATCGTGCGCTTGGGCGATCGCCCAAGTGGACTCTTGCTGGTCCAAGCAATGAAGGAGGATTCCTTCATAGCTGCGACGATACAAAATGTCTCCTATCAAGACATACTTAGCCGCTTTTTTCTTGAGTGCTCGTTTGGTGGCATGAGTCAATCCAAGCGAGAGATTACCTAACTTGAGGTAGTCTCTAATGGGTAAATACCGATCCGTTGATCGAAACCTCGACGATATGAACAGCCAATCCCTCTTGAAGTTCATCCCTAGCAAACGCTGAATGGGATAGAACCTATAAGAATAGCATTGTGTTGCTATTAATGGGAGTAGAGGAGAACAAGGACCCCTAGTTGGCACATTTCAGACGATATTGGATTCGAGAGAACTTATCCGAGGACGGTTCAATCTGGATCATGTGGATTCCTAGCATCAAGTCTAAGATTGCACGCTCCATCACGAATTGTGATAAGGTTTTGACTTGAATGGTTGTCATGTCACTGAAAATGTCTTACGGGATTAGTGACACCAAGGAGGCCATTGTGTTCGCAAAACGATTCGATGAACGAGGGAGTGCCTCGATGTCATACCACTCAAGTTTTGCCAAGAATTTGTCCACAAGGGCTTTATAAGCCTGCAAAACTGGGCATTTGCATTGATATACCCCTTTGATTTGATTGACTATTAACAATGAATCACCAAAGATGTTCAGTCGTTTGATGTTCATGGCGATTGTTGTCTGAAGACCTAGGAGCAAGGCTTCATACTCTGCATTATTGTTGGTGCACGGGAAGTTTAATTTAAATGACAGGGGCATTGGAGCGCCCTACAGTGTGAAGAATACAATTCCCGTGCCACCACCTTGCTCACATTTAGAACCATCAAATAATAGGGTTATGTCGGCCTGTGACTCAGGCTCATCAGAATCTGGCGATTCTGAGACATGGAAGACCCCATCATTGGGTAGTTCTATGACCAAAGGCTGATCGTCTTCAAGAGGAGCCTCTGCTAGTTGATTGGCTATGACTTGTATTTTGATAGATTTTTGTCCAATAAACTCAATGTCAAATTTCGTCAACAACATGATCCATTTCACCGTGCAACTACTATGATAAGTACGACTCATCATGTATCGCAATGGATTCTCCTTAGACACAAAATACGTAGTGTTGCTCAGCATGTAGTGGCATAGCTTTTTGGTAGCAAACACCACTGCCAAGTAGAGTTTTTCAACGTATACATAGTTAAGTTCATAACTGACCAGGGTGCGGCTAAGATAGTAAGTAGCCCATTCCTTGTGAAGTTCATTCTTCTGGGCTAACATGGCGCCCAGTGCCACCTCAGTAGCTGAGATATATAAGTAGAATGGCACTCCTGGTCTAGGTGGTGCCAATACTGGTGGCGAAGCCAAGTATTGTTTGATTTCATCAAAGGCTGACTGGCACTCGTCATCCCAGTGAAATGTAACCCCCTTGTGCAATAATTTGTTCATGGGTCGGCACTTGTCAGATAATTGCGCTATAAAGCATTTAATCGATGTGACCTTTCCCAGCAGACTTTTGAGCTGCTTGATTATAGTTGGGGGAACCATTTCAAGGATTGCCTTGACTTTCTTTGGGTCCACCTCGATTCCTCGCTTTGAGACTATGAAACCCAAGAGTTTTCTAGATGTGACGCCAAATACGCACTTCTTGGGGTTTAGTCTAACTTTATGCTCCATGAGGCGATCGAGGATTTTTCTTAAGTCATCGATATGATTTGAGCACACAAGAGACTTGGCTAAAAAATCATCCATGTAATCTTCCAAATTTTTGTGCATGTAGTCATGGAAGATATATGTCATGGCATGTTGGTAGGTAGCGCCAGCATTTTTAAGGCCAAAAGGCATGACCTTATAACAAAATTTCCCCCAAGGCATTATGAACGCCATTTTTAGTTGGTCTTAAGGATTGATACGAATATGATTGTATCCTGAGAAACCATCCATGAGGCAGAGCATTTCGTGACCTGTTGTAGCGTCTACCAACGCGTCGATGCTCAGAAAGGGGAAATCATCCTTAGGACTCGCTTTGTTTAGATCTCAAAAATTAGTGCATATGCAAATCCTCCTGTCGGGCTTCTTGACAGGAACCATGTTGGACAACCATGGCAGATAATCCACGCAGATGACAAACTGTGCATCCAACAGCTTTTGCAATTCATATTTGACCATCAAGGCCATCGTTGGGTGCATCTTATGTAGTTTTTGCTTTACGAGGCTTGATTGTCGGATCAAGCGTTAAATTATGCATGACTAGCTACGGGTCTAGTCCTGGCATATCCTTGTACGACCATGCAAAAACATCCTTCTTCTCTTTGAGAAGGGCAATGTAGTCGGCTTGCTCTTCGGGGGAAAGACTTATCCCCAGCTTGAGAATCTGTGGATTCATTGGATCTGTGCCGATATCTACATCAGTCGTCTCCTCGACTGACATGTGGGATCCGTCCTCCAACTGATGTGGAGTCGGGATCAAATGGATATCATTAGCTAAATTTAGATCTGCGTTGGGAACCTCGAGTTCCTCTTCAACCTAAAAAATATCCTAAGTTGTCCCTAGGGTAAAATGAGGCATTTCACCGAAAGGCCAGTACTTTGATGGTGATAAAGGTTAATTGATGCGATCCCAGTCAATGGCATCTATGTCTAGATGCAATGACCATGATGGATCGGCCGGATTGCGGATGGGTGCGGTCAAATCAATGGAGATCATGTGGATGGAATGAATTTTGTCTCCATTACCATGGGTATGATAACTTGAATCTTCTGGATGCTCCCTATACTCTTGATCTGGCTCTAGGGGAAATAGCACGAAAGGATCGGCCCTATGTGCGAATAGGAGGACAGGGTCTTCCCTCGACACTGATGTCATGATAGGGTCTTGGGGTGGACGGTGCTCATCGTGAATTTGGAGCCACGGATCCAACACTTGGTCCCACCCCGCTGGGTCTACCCACCATTCATGCCCTAACCTTATGCCCGTCTGTCCCATCAGATCTTCATGAGTTAAAGGGTGATTATGCCATCGTGCATGATTGAGATAGTTCATCTCAGTCTCATCTTCTGAATCACTTTCAGAGATCCAAAAATGCTCATTCTCTTCAGTAACTGTTACTTATGACATTGAGGGTTCTCCTTGTTCCAGCCAATTAATCTGGTCCCATTGCGGTTGTTCCACTTTTGGTGGAGGGACCTGATTCTCTTGACACTGTATTGACTCAACTGGAACCTCTAAGGGGAACAGCTTCAAAAAGATGTCTAGACACCGTTTATGTTCTCTTTGGGGATTAGTATCCGAACTTTCACCTCTCTCTAGCAAAGGAGGGGGATTACTGATGTTGCCAAGGGTGTTTGTTGACCATGGGAGGTAATCTCCTAATGTATATTCTGTATTTGGGTTGGCATAAAGATCTGGTTCCAATCCCCCCTTGTTGCCTATTTCTAGGCCTTGCATATTTTCTACCAAGATGTCTAAGGGCAGGGGGTGGTTGAACCCTACTCCTGACTTATCATATGGCATCTGATATCTTGGTTGGTAAAGGACACGCATCCCTTGCTCATATCTACCTAGCCCGTATCCATGCCAATTGCATTGGCCGAGATATCTTAGAGCAAAGTCCAGGTTTGACAGATAGTTGATATTTTCAGCAAAAGGCTCTTCGTCTTCTTCCTTTTGCTTGCATGGTTCAAGACCATGATCAAGGCCCCCATACACAAAATTTGTCTAGTTTGGTGGGTAACCTAGAGGAACAACTATTCCTATGGGAAGGCGAGGTCTCCCCATGTCCTGTACTGATTCTAATGTGGGTGTTGCCACAACATTCTACACTAAATACTCCCCCAGGCCCGTACTGGCCATTTCAACAGTGATTGTTGATGCTTGGGAGGGAGGGAACGGGAGTCCTTCCTGAGTCCATTCCATGTTTATTATTTTAGGAGTCTCAGCTTTCGTTGTGCTAGGTATTTCCTCTGTTGATACCATTGAAATTGTTGGCAACCCCTCTTCTAGGGGCTGAGCCTCTTCCATGATCTGTTTTCCCTTGTCCTTCTGTTTAGCCATGACAGGTGGCATTGGTAGTGAAGGAACAGATGATGAAGACTCACCTGGCTAGGATTTTGATGATTTGGTCACCAGTGGTGCCTGCGATATTGGACCCTGCTTAGATGGATTTAACTAGAAATCCAAATGCGTTGAAGGGAGGGTCGATTGAGGCATTAATTACACCGCATTCCAATACTTGAAGGGTTCTAAGTCCATCGGGACTACATGTATTTCTCCTTCAAATGCATACTTTAAGCACTGGTGAGCGATCGAAGGGACACACTTCATGTCCCTGATCCAAGGCCGCCCTAGCAGTATGTTGTAAGCCATATCGCCTTCCAACACATGGCACAATGTAGGTATTGTCTTTTGTCCTACCTGGATAGGCAGAACAACTGTGCCGACTATCGAGCATATTGCATCGTTGAAAGCTCGTAGTGTGTATGTGGAGGCTATGATATGAGAGGCTGGCAGCTTCAAATGTTTTATTGCTACAGTGGTAATGATGTTACTAGACGAGCCAGTATCTACCAACACTCTCTTGTACGGGATCCCGTTGACCCGCGCGATAACGTGCAGGGGTGGATCTACCGTGTCATTCGATATTGTTTTGACTTCATCTTCTCTAAAGGTAATGACCGGCTTCGTACATCGTTTCACATGTCCCACAAAGTTGTTGAAAGAATTTGCTTTATGAGTCTGTAATTCGATGGCTTTTAAAATTTCCATAAGATCTTCCCTATGAGGTGTTGACTGTTGAATAAGCTCGTAAATGGAAAGCCTAGCCGATGTGGTCCGCAAACTCTGTGTGAGTTTGGTCCGTATCATGACCTCGGGTCTAGGCGAAGGCAACTGCATAGGGCGTTGTTGAGGCTGCGACATTGTTGGAACTTCCCTTGTAGCTACCTTGGGGGCAATTCCTGGGTACTTTTTGTTCCTGGTCACTATGCTGATCATTCCCACAAATCCTTGCATGGGAAGATTTTGTCGCACCTCATTAACCTGGAGAGGTTTTTCCTGTGCCTCGTGGGCAGGCAAGGGGTCCTTGAATACCCCCATTTGTTGATTATTTGGCGCTATGGGGTTGTCCATGGCCAATGTTTTATTGTCGATCAAATCTTGGATTAATCCTTTGAATTTCCAACATCCATTCAAGTCATGTCCCCTTCGCCTATGGAATATACAATATAATTCCTCTCTGTATCCCTTAGGATTGGGAGCATTAGGATCTACAGTTTGTATTTCTGGCAGGGTGACTAAATTTGCCACTGACAAGAGGTCAAATAGGGAGTCTCTGGACTCCGCATAAGGGGTGAATTGTCGCCTAGGGCGATGCTATTGATTCTGCTCCTATTTTTTATTATCTCTTTCATAACTAGGAGGCACTGCCTAGTAATTAGCCTTTTGGGGCTGCATTTCTTGCACAGGCTTGGGGACATTTATCGCAACTTGATTAACTGTAGCGGGTTGTGATTGCGTTGTCCCGGTCTTAGTGGTTTTATTCTATTCTTTCTTTTTAGGCTTGGCGATTGTGCCCTCGCCTATTTTAATCTCTTCTATAACTATGGCTTGCGCCAAAGCTTCTTCTAGGCTGGCGTATTGCTATAGAAGCAATAGCCCAGAGATTGATTTTAAGCAACTCCATGCAAACATCTGTGTGAGATCAGACATAGGGGGAAGGTAGTATGAAAGCATGATCGCCACTGAAAGCATGAGATTCTAAAAATAAAAGGAAAACTATAACTATGCAACATAAGACAAAATATAATGCTTTAATCCTATGCACAAAACAAAGAAAAGAGATAAATTGGAAATGAAAGAAAGATGTATGAAAGCACAACCCTCTTTATTCAATTTTCTTATCCTCGGTTACAGAGACGTCTCCTCCATTTTTAGGGGCTAGGAGCGTTTAAATGGATCTTTGTTACAATTGTGACTTAGTCTTCCTCCTTCCACATGCCCACATGCAAAATGGGTGGGCCAAAGTGTTGCAGCCGCTGATGTTGATGAATCCTCACTTCTTGCTGTTCTTCCTGTGTTCAAAGAAACAGCAAACCATTTAGTAGCACCTGTGTTAAAATGAAACATTCGGGAGAGTGAAATGACATAAAACATGCATGTTGGTATTTTGCAAAACAAAAGAAACAGATTAAAATAAGTTAAACTGAAACATAAATAAACCAGAGCATAAACCCGAAACACGTTAAATCGACTATTTATTTCATGTGTTTTCACATCGATAAATCGACTGTGAATTAAATCGATTTAAATTTATGTTTTCCTATTTATTTAACAGTGAAATAAATGCATGCTAATAGAATGAATTAAATTGAAAATTAAGAGCGTGCGGGGTGCCCGAGCGGGCCGCCCACCGTTGAAAACTTAGCTTCGATGCCAATCCACTAGGGATGGGCCCAAAATCTAAGATACTGTAGTTTCGACAAATTGGTGGATTACTGTGTCTAATGTCAAGTCTGAAGGTTCGAATTCACCTTCTAACAGCCACCAATAACCTCCCTTGCGAAAGAGATTACAGGTGTAGAAGAATGAATCAGAAAGGAATGCAGTCGGGTCTCTGGTTTAGCAGCACTTTGTTGCATTAAAAAATGCTTGTCAACCTATCCTTTCTGGGCGAGAAAGTCCACCATTTTATAGACCCACGGGGTCTCTTTGGAGGGGCACACAGGGATGCCATGTGGCAGCCATGCCTTCCCAAGAGGGAGGAGACTCCTTCTTGACTTGGGCTTACATGACTGCCCTTGTGACAGTCTGCTAACTGCCAATCTACCCACCTACGCGTGCATGCACAGCAGGCGGCAATAACTGACTGTCCTCGGCTACCACCTGTTTAACGATCGCTTTGATGGTTTTAATGTTGCCTCTGAATGCTTTAATGTATGCCTTTGATTGGTTGACTGTCTTCCTTTGGTTGGTTGAATCCACCTTTAATGCTTTAATGCTGCCCAGGCGCAAATGCCGAAGTGTCGCGATATCGTGACACTTCGGCCAAGGACTTGCTTTGGATGCCGAAGTGTCGCGATATCGTGACACTTCGGCCAAGGATTTGCCTTGGGCGCTGAAGTGTCGCGATATCGCGACACTTTGGCCAAGGCTTTGCTTTGGACATCGAAGTGTCGTGATATCGTGACACTTCGGTCGGGGCTCTATTTTGGGCCCGAACTATCGCGATATCATGACACTTCGGCCGAGGCTCTATTTTGGGCCCGAAGTGTCGTGATATCGTGACACTTCGGCCGGGGCTTGGTTTTGGGCCCGAAGTGTCGTGATATCGCGACACTTTGGCCAGGGCTTGGTTTTGGGCCCGAAGTGTCGCAATATCGCGACACTTCGACCGGGCTTGTTTTGGGGCCGAAGTGTCGCGATATCATGACACTTCGACCGGGTCTTGGTTTTGGGCTTGAAGTGTCGCGATATCGCGACACTTCGGCCAGGTCTTGGTTTTGGGCCCGAAGTGTCGCGATATCGTGACACTTCGGTTGGGGCTTGTTTTGGGGCCAACGTGTCGCGATATCACGACACTTCGACTGAAGCTTGTTTTTGGGCCGAAGTGTCATGATATCATGACACTTCGATCGAGGCTTGTTTTAGGGCCGAAGTGTCGTGATATCGTGACACTTAGATCGAGGCTTGTTTTTGGGGCCAAAGTGTCGTGATATCGCGACACTTTGGTTGAGGCTTGTTTTTGGGCCGAAGTGTCGCGATATCGCGACACTTCGACCGAGGCTTGTTTTGGGGCCGAAGTGTCGCGATATCGTGACACTTCGGTCGAGGCTTGTTTTTGGGGCCGAAGTGTCGTGATATCGCGACACTTCAGCCAAGGCTTGTTTTTGGGCCGAAGTGTCACGATATTGCGACACTTCGGTCGGGGCTTGTTTTGGGGCTGAAATGTCATGATATCGTGACACTTCGATCGAGGCTTGTTTTTGATAAAGGTTTACTTTGGATTTAAGGCTTGTTCTTGCTTAAGGCTTTAAAATGACCGACTTTTCTTTGTTAACTTTTTGACCTTCTAACCTACTGTGTAAGTGGCTAGGACCACTGTTTGACCTCTGAGGGCTACCCTGAAAGCTATGTGTGTCAATGCGATCAGTGTTTGTAGTCACATAATCGGATTGGTGTTGTTTTGGTGTCTACAAAAAGGCCATCAAGGTAGCACTAGAATTGGAGTTGTATGTAGGAATCATGTTGGGACAATGCTCTATTGGGAATTGTAAGGTCTAGGAAGGGCCATGAACAATGAAGTAGAAGCCTTATCTATCAAATATGCTTTTATCTAGGCAATAAGACAATGTTACAGGAGGATAATCCTAGAATCAGATTATCAAATATTGGTGGAAGATCTAGATTGTATGAGGAACTTTGCCTTGAAGACATGGAGGTTCAATATTCTTGTCACCCAAATTAAGGAATTATAGAGAAAATTATATGATGTTATTCCAGTCTATGTGAGTGGAGATATAAATAAAGTGGTAGACTTCTTGGCTAACATGGGTACTAAGAAGGAGGTAGGGGTTCAATGACATAGTGACATGGCTATTGAGGATGAGAGGATTAGGTAGGTTGGTGAGAAAATCTAGTGTTTAGCTAATTTAGACAACCATTGTAGAAATATGGTTTAAGAGATTTAGCTCCAATGTAGATCTTATTTTACTATTGTAAACATGTGTTATTATCGACTAAGACTAGGAGGAGTCTCATCCCAACTTGTAAATGATATTTGTTTTAATATAAAAATTTTAAATTCTTAAAAAAAAAAATCTCATTAAATTTTTCACCTTATGATATTGAACTTGACCCAGTTAAATTAGCTTTTGCTATATGGTTATGGATAGTACAAAAGAGATATTAAAATAGAACATGTAGTGACATGGGAACAACATCACATAAATCCGTTAGAAAGTAAGAGATTCAACTATCCTGCACACATGCTACAACTAGATGTTAATAGAAAATAAATAGTATGTATGGGAACAACATCACATAGACCATTAATAGAAAATAAACACTCGATGTTAATAAGAAATAAGTTGTATGTATGGAAATAATATCACATAAACCATTAACAGGGAATAATATCACATGTTATTAGGAAATAAGCACTCGATGTTAATAAGAAATAAACAGTTTGTATGGGAACAACATCACATAAACTACTAATATGAAATACACAACTTGTATAGGAACAACACATAAAATATTAATATGAAATAGGAAATAAATATCTTGTATGGGAACATCACATAAACTGATTATAAAGTAAAAGAGTCAACTATGCCCACACATAAACTAGTAAGAAAGTAAGCGGGCCAAATACCCCCACACATAAACCGGTTAGAAAGTAAGAGGACCAACTACCTCCACACACATGTCATGACTCAATGTTAATAGGGGTGAGGAGTCCCACATAAGTAGGACCAAGAGGGTCAACTACCCCCTCTATGTTAATAGGGGTGAGGAGTCTAATCAGGACCAAGAGGACCAACTACTCCATCATGAGATTTCACAATATAGTAAATCACATATTTATGTTCAAACAAAAACATATACAAATCTACTCTTCTCAGTAGTCTAGTTACACATCCATATATACATATACATCATCAATCCTTACAAAATATTTTATAATTTCTATGTCTACTCAAAAAATAAGAAAATTATTGCTACATATCTACCATATTCTCCCATGTGGAATTTATGTTTGAGTAGTGGTCTCATTGAACCTGACATTGTTCTATATTCCTCTCTCTCTAGTTCTTGGTCCTATAACAAAATATACGAATAGGCCTAACTTTAATTTTTAGTGGGTCAAACATTTGTAATTTATAAATATCCAAAAAATGAGTGGGGTTAGAAATATACTTCCTAAAGAGAGACACATGAATGACATTATGGATTTTAGACAAGCTTGGTGATAGAGCAAGTTTATATGCAACAGGGCTTATCTTACCCATAATTTGAAATGGATCCACATATCTAAGGTCAAGTTTGGAAGATTTTATAGAAATTTTAGTTTGTTTCAAACTTAAGAATACTCTATCTCTTGCAAAATATTATCTCGATGTTCTTTTGAGATTTGTATAACTCTTTTGATGATTTGCAGCCTCCTTTAGATTTTTTTGAATTCTTTTTAATTGATCTTCCATTTTTTTATTGTTTCTAATCCAATAAATACCTAATATTTTGGATTATCCCAAGATAATGGAGTTTTGCATCTTCTTCCATATAAAGCTTCAAAAGGTGCCATGCCTAGTGATGCATGATAACTATTGTTGTATGTAAACTCAACTAGGTATAAGTAACCTTCATATTTTGTATGTTGATCCATACAATACATTCTCAATATATCCTCTAAAATCTAATTCACCATCTTAGTCTTTCCATCTATATCAGAGTGGTATGTTGAACTGATATTTAGTTTAGTATCCAACGTTTTATGCAATGCCTACCAAAATTTTGAAGTGAAGAGGGAATCCCTATTTGAAATTATAATTTTAAGAAACCCATGAAGTCACATCATCTTGTATATTTCTAGGTATAAAATGTGTGACCTTGGTTATATTATCCACAACTATTAGGAATGTATCATGCCTAAATATTATTTTAGGTAGACCCACTATAATGTCCATTTAAATCACCTATCATTTTTGTGTAGGTATGGCATGTGGATATAATCGACCGATCAGGTGCAAATATTTTGCTTTCATTTTTTAGGATTCCAAGCACCTAGCCACATAATAATTGATATATTTTTTGTACCTAGCCAACAATATGACTTTCTCAAGTTCTCACACATCTTTTCCCCTCCAAGATGCATTGAATAAGGAGTATTATGTGACTCCTTAAGTATTATTTCCCTCAATCTATTTAAATTTGGAACAACTAATCTATTATTATAATAGAGTAAGTCATCCCTATTTACAAAGATTTTATCTTTTCTAGGGTCTTACTCAATTTGAGCACTACAATACTAAAAAAACTCATCCTTCTGTTGCATATATTTTATTCAATATATCAAATCATATTGATATTTTATCATTGCAACAATATACCCTCTTCTACTTAAAGTATCAACTACTTTGTTCTCCTGTCCCTTAATGTACTCAATGCCAAAATCATACTCAACTAGAAATTCCATCCAACATCATTGCCTAGAATTTAATAAGGTTTGAGTAAATATGTATCTTAAACTTTGGTGATCTATTTTAAGTTCAAATGGTTTCCCAAGCAAGTAGTGCCTCCAAAATTTAAGAATATGCACAACAACTACCAATTCTAAGTCATGGGTGGTATATGGTTCTTAAGTTTCATTGATTCAAAGGCAATAACTACATCATATTGAGTAAAAATCCCTCATAATACATCAATTAATGTATTAGTGCATACTATAAACTTATTTGGATCAAGTAGTTATAAAATTGATGTGGTACTCAACCTTTCTTTCAAAGTTTGGAAGGCTACTTCGTATTGCTCTATCCATTCAAAAACCTTTTCTTTCATTTGAAGATTGGTAATTTGTTGTAATTAACTCTAACCAACAAGTAACCAACTCCCCTAACCATATGCGTGCTATTATCCCCAGGGAATATTTACTCTAACACTCCATTTTATTCCATTATTTGGGATAAAATATATGACCCCCCCTTAATGTGTAGGAGAGTATAATGAAAGATGCATTTATGCTAGTTCTATATTTGGATATTGCTCTAGCTCATGGATCTAGATATGGCTCTAAGGTTAATGCTGGAATAGGACTTATAGGTAGCTCTGGCTCTAAGGTTATTATTGGAATAGGACCTTTGGGTCTATCTCTAGATCTACCTATGGATCTACCTATGGATCATTACCTCTGGATATGCTTGTACGTCTACCTTTGGATCATTGCCACTGGATCTACCTTTAGGTCTATCAATAGGTCATTGCATCTAGGAATACCACTCGACCTGTCATTGGATCCACCTCGGGGTCTACCATAGGTTTTATATTTTTTGTAGAATCCAAACAAAATTTCTTTCATTTTGATCCATTATGTAAGATTTTTCCATACACAATCAATATGAACCTTTCTGGCCATTTTCACTTTGTACCAACAATGTGAAGAGGAGTGATTTATACATCCGCATGAGTCACAATGATGTAGTTTCCAAAACCTAGCTACTATTGTAGACACCAAAATGACACCAATCCGATTATGTGACTACAAACACTGATCGCTTTGACAAACACAGCCCCCAGGGCAGCCCTCAGAGGTCAAACAGTGGTCTTAACCACTTTCATAGCAATTTTGTGAGGTCAAGAAGCAATTTGGCACACTTAGACACTTTGCCTAGTAATCGTCTCACCCAGGGATGATTCCTGAATTGAAATCGTCTCACCCAGGGACGATTTCTGAAATCATCCCTGGGTGGGACGATTTCCAAGTTTAACGGGCAGAAAGGCAAATGAGGCCAAGTGGCAGCCCAGAACGATCGGTTAAGGACTCCCGCCTTGCACGCATGTGTAAGTGGACGGAGGGGTCGTTAGGAGACTGTTACAAAAAGCATTTATCAAAGCTCAAGTCAATGGAGGACTCCCCTCCCTCATGGGAAGACAAGACTGCCACATGGCGCCTATGGCCAACACATGGCATTTGTGCTTCCCTCCCAAAAGAGACCCCTTGGGTCTATAAAAGGTGGGACTTTTCTCACCCAAAATATACAGGTTGAAGGAGTGTTCAAGCAACGAAGTGCTGCCGAATTGAAGACTCACTTGCATCCCTCTTGGTTCACCTTCCCACATCCACCAATCTCTTTTGCAAGGGAGGTTGTTGGGTGGCCTTTGGAAGCTCGAAACTTACCCAAATCCAACGCATGGACACATGGAAATCCAACCATCTGGGTCATCCCAAAATGGCCCCAATTACATAACCCCCCTGTTTGCAGGTGTTTTGCAGGTCTCGGGATCCGACATTGGAGCGTGTCAGTTCGGCTTCCCCAACATAGAAGAAATCGTCCCACCCAGGGACGATTTACAGTCAAAAATCGTCCCACCCAGGGACGATTTCCAATGGAAAGTAGATTGGCCGATTGTCTCAGTGGCAGTGGCCTTCTGGTAACTTTTCTTACCTTCTGTCAAGTTTTGAAGCAATTTGGATTCATTGTATTCACTGTTTCAGGCAAATATTTACATGCATATTTTGTTAGTTTTAGAGAGCAAACGCTTTTCATGTGCAGTAGGTGCTACTGACGTCTTGGTCATTTCTTTGTTCACGGGGAGAAGCGACGAGAGGCGAAGAACTCATCGACATCAGCGATGGCATCATCTTGGCCTGCCCATTGCAATCATGGGCACGTGAAAAGAGGAATCATTCAGTGATTGTAATCAAACCCTATTTGCGCTCCTAGCCCCTGAAAAGGGAGGAGACGTCATTGTAACAGAGATCAAGGGAAATTAATGAAAGGGCTGTGTTTTCTCTATTTGATTGTGTCTCTTCCAATGTGTCTCTTTTCCATTTCATGCAATTTACATTTCTAGGACTTAAGCGTACTTAATTTTGAATGCAATCGCACTTGGTGTTTCCTTTGCCCGGAATCTCGTGCTTTCAGTGGCGATCACGGTGGGACCTGTTCCCTATTTTTAATATCACAGAAAAACTAATTGGGTTTTTGTGTTTTGTGTTTTACAGGTACATTTTTCTTGCAGACTGTTAATCGTCTCTGCAAGGGATGATTTCTGTTCTGGAAATCGTCTCACCCTGAGACGATTTTAAAATCGTCTCTACCAGGGATGATTTCTGTTCTGTTAATCGTATCACCAAGGGACGATTTTCTGTCTACAAATTTTCAGAGCAGAAATTCAGAGGCAACTGGAGCAGGCAGAGAAGAGGTAGGGATTTTATCATCTCTGTTGAAATTTTCTGTTTCTGTTTCTGTTTCTTTGACTGTTTTCATTTTAGCTTGCATTGCTTAGGAAAAGTCATTCATGCATGTTTCATTTTCGTTGGATAAAATGAACCCCACACACATCATGAAACAATATTAAACCAAGGAGCTGGTCGTAAGACCCCAGCCCTTGATCAAGACCATTGGTGGATTTAATCACCACCTTGGCTTGATTTGCATCCATTTCCTGATTGTCAACTATTGTTAGGCGTAAATCCTGATGAAGACAGATCGAGCGTAGCTGGGGTGATTCCCATGCACGCGAGGATAAGTTTTCTATGGTAGGTGCCATTAACAGGACAATCCCCATTTTGTACCGCCTACGTACCACGTACCTTCTACTCCCATGTACCTATAGTCTCCCTCTCGTAAGGGCGGGTATATAGAGAGGTTGGTATATCGGCCTGGCTGGTATATTGAAGGGGTGACCTTTTTGGAGTTATAAGAGCCTACATGATGCATTTAAAAGGTCTACAAAACCTACAAAAACAAAACAAAACAAAACATCAAAATGCACTAAACCAGTTTAGGACACACCAAGAATCCTTAAAAGAGATAATTACGATTTTGTGAATGTGTGTGCTTAATTCTGCTTAGTGTAGACAAAAAAAAAAAAAAAATCATAAAATGAGATAAAAACTTATTTAGATAGCATAGAAGCACCACAATGGTGTACACCCGCAGTCAAGCCCAATCAAGGGCAGAAGCTCTGGAAGGTACATAAAAAGCAGGCGCAAGTCGCCTTCACTTCGATCCCGAGGATTTGGTCATACCGCCTTATAGGTCAAACCTACAAAAGAATCCAATTCAGAATCCTCGGTGGGGTATGCCTATTCAAAGCAGCCCCTTTCGGGAAGATGCCTTACATGTAGACCTTGACATAAATAGAGAATCACCTCTTGAAGCTAGGCATGAGTGGCCACCGTGCAATGAAGCGCTAGACAGGCACACCGTCCATTTAGAAGGGCAACGTGGATATGGCATCCCTTCTTTACCTCTCATCAGAACAGAGAGACCAAATCCGGAGCGTAGGGTTCCTCACACAGGGTGACCTAACTCCGCCTGCCCCTTACGCACCTATGAGAGAGAATATGAGGAAGATCATCACATTCCTCAAGGAAAAAAACATACAACTCGGGAACCTTATGCTTCTGCACCAGCCGAATATCATGATCATCCCTTGAGGCCAGAACCTCGAGCACATACCGCCTACCTCGACAGAGGGAAGCGACCCCTTGAGATTTTAGAGCATAAAAATTGAGGTAAACCCATAGGAGGAACATTTGAACCTTCTGAACAAAATAGGGTAGATCAAATTGACCCGGATGTCGCCAGATATACCACCCATCAAGCCCAAATCATGCGGCTTAAACAAAGTCAGCAAGAGATAGAGTATCAATACCACTTGGATAAAGAATGCATGCAACGCGAAGCGGATGAGTTACGCTATGAAATACCTGAGAGGGGGCCAACCCCTCGCATCCAAAGAGCTGAACAGTATGAGAGGCGTAATCCGCTGGTGCAGGACAGGTCTCCATGACCTCGTCAAGGTCTGCCCCCAAGACCTCATAGATTCGAGAGGGAGGCAACTCCCCGAAACAATGATGGGTACCTTCAGCAAGAGCTTGATCAAGGTCATAGGTTTCACCCTGAGACTCCTCAAGAATTTTATGAGGAGTATGAACCAAAAGAGGAATATATTGAAACTCCCCATCAAGGTAGGAAGGATGCCATTCGGCCACCCCTCCATAGGCCTCCAGTTTATCGTAACTTGCAACAAGAGCGAACAAGAGAGGAAGAAATAAAATCTTCCGATGCATACCAAGCGCTATTGGAGCGTTTGGAGTCTGTGGAGACAAAAGCTGTTGGGCATCAAAAACCCACATTATGTCTACTCCGCAATAATCCGATGCATCCCTCAGTGCCTACACCTCTTTACCCCGAACACTTCAAGTTGCCTCAATTGGCAGTTTTTAAAGGTGAAGAGGACGCACAGGAATATGTTACACGATTTCTAAGCCAATGCTTCGGCATTCAAGATAATGATGCATTATTGATTAGAACATTCATAACCACATTCACAGGCCCTACCTTGAATTGGTTCACACAGCTACCCAAACACAGCATAAGCAGCTTAGATCAGCTAGTAGATGCGTTTCTTGAACGTTTCGCCTTCAACACAAGGAAGAAGGCATCACTTAGTGATCTTGCTAGCCTTAAACAATTTGAGGAGGAAATAATGGCAGTGTACGGGAACCGATGGAGAGCTTTGCTTTCTAAGTTACCCTACCGTCCTCCCATGTCGGACCTCACGCAAATGTTCATGAAATTTTGTTTAAAATCAATCTCTGGTCTATTGTTGCTACGACAATACGACAGCTTAGAAGAAGCTTTGGTGCAAGCCAGAGTCATAGAAGAGATTAAGATAGGCGAAGGCGCAATTGCCAAGCCTAAGAAGAAAGAGTGGAATAAAACCACTAAAACTGGGACAACGCAACCACAACATGCTGCGATCAACCAAGTTGCGATAAATGTCCCCGTGCCTGTGCAAGAAACGCAGCCTCAAAAGGCTAACTACCAGGCAGTGCCTCCTACTTACGAAAGAGATAACAGGAGACAGGAACAGTATCAGCAGCGTCACCCTAGGCGATAATTCACCCCGTATGTGGAG
This sequence comes from Wollemia nobilis, assembly GCA_028583015.1. Taxonomy (NCBI): domain Eukaryota; kingdom Viridiplantae; phylum Streptophyta; class Pinopsida; order Araucariales; family Araucariaceae; genus Wollemia; species Wollemia nobilis. The sequence goes on along the minus strand of JAQPPZ010017209.1, from coordinate 8,260,308 downwards.
TCTAGGGACTCCTTATTTGATCGCTTGTCAGCGGCAAATTTAGTTACTCTGCCAGAAATCCAAAATTTTGACCCTAACGTTCCCAAGCTTAGGGGGTATAGGGAAGAATTGTATTGCAGATTTCATAGACGTAGAGGACATGACCTAAATGGGTGCTGGAAATTCAAAGAACTAGTCCAGGATTTGATCGACAACCGAACATTGGTCGTGGACAACCCCATCACACCTAAAAACCAACAAATGGGGGTATTCAAGGACCCCTTGCCTGCCCACGAGGTGCAGACACAATCGCTCCAAATTAACGAGGTGTGACAAGATCTTCCCGCGCAAGGATTTGTGGGAATGATTAGCATTGTAACAAGGAACAAAAAATACCCAGCAGTTGCCCCTGAGGTACCTGCGAGGGAAGTTTCGTTGACATCACAGCCTCAACAACGCCCAATGCAGTTACCTCCGCCTAGACCTGAGGTCATAATATGAACCAAACTCACGCAGAGTTTGCGGACCACGTCGGATAGGCTATCCATCTACGAGCTTATTCAACAATCATCTCCCCATAAAGAAGCTCTTATGGACATTTTAAAAGCCATTGAAGTACAACCCCATGAAGAAAATTCTTTCAACGCCTTCGTGGGACATGTGAAACAATGTATGGAGCCTGTCATCACATTCAAAGAAAACGAGGTCAAAACAATATCAAATGACATGCCGGATCCACCCCTGCACGTTATCACACGGGTCAACGGGATCCCGTACAAGAGAGTGCTGATAGATACTGGCTCATCCAGTAACATCATAACCACTGCAGCGTTAAAGCATTTAAAACTGCCAGCCTCTCACATCATCGCTTCCACGTACACACTGCAAGCTTTTAACGATGCAATTTGCTCGACAGTTGGCACGGTTGTTCTACCTATACAGGTAGGACAAAAGTCAATACCCACACTGTGCCATGTGCTGGAAGACGAAATGGCTTATAACATACTGTTAGGGCGGCCTTAGATCAGGGACATGAAGTGTGTCCCCTCGATCACACACCAGTGCTTGAAGTATGCCTATGAAGGGCAAATACATGTAGTCCCAATGGACTTAGAGCCCTTCAAGTATTGCAATGCGATACAATTCATACCTCAATCGACCCTCCCATCAACGCATTTGGATTTTCAATTGAATCCATCTAAACAGGGTCCGATACCGCGAGCACCACCGGTGGCCAATAAGGCAAAATCCCAGCCAGGTGAGACGTCATCATTGGCTCCTTCATCATCAACGCCACCTATCATGGCCCAACATAAGGACAAGGGAAAGCAAATCATGGAGGAGGTTAAGCCTCTAGAAGAGGGGTTGCCCATGATCTCAGCAATATCAACAGAGGAAGCGCCCAACGCAACGGAAACCAAGATTCCTGAACAACCAAACATGGAATGGACTCAGGAAGGACTATCGTTTCCTCCTACCCAATCATCAACAATCACTGTTGAGATGGCCAGTACAGGCCTGGGAGAGTACATAGTGCAAAATGTTGTGGCAACCCCCACACTGGAGTCAGTACAAGACATGGGAAGACCTCGCATTCCCATTGGAACAATCGTCCCTCTAGGCTACCCACCGAACCAAACAAATTTTGTGTATGGGGGCCTTGATCATGGTTTTGAACCATGCGAACAAAAGGAAACAGATGAAGAGCCTTTTTTCGAAAACATCACTTATCTGTCGAACCCATAATTTGCCCTAAAATATCTCGAACAATGCAATTGGCATGGGTATGGGCTAGGAAAATATGAGCAAGGGATGCGGATCCTTTGCCAACCAAGATATCAGATGCCATATGACAAGTCAGGGGTAGGGTTCAACCATCCCCTGCCATTAGACATCTTGGTTGAAAATATGCAAGGCCTAGAAATAGGCAACAGGGGGGGATTGGCACAAGACCCGTACACCAATCCAAACATAGAATACACATTAGGAGATTATCTCCCATGGTATACAAAAACCCCTGGAAATAACAATAATCCATCTCCTTTGCTAGAGAGAGGTGAAATTTCAGAGAGCAATCCTCAAAGAGAACAACAACGGCTGCCAGACATTTTTCTGAAACTGTTCCCCTTAGAGGTTCCAGACGAAATAACACAGTCTCAAAAGAATCAGGTCCCTCTACTAAGAGTGGAACAACCGCAATGGGACCAGATTAATTCACTGGAACAGGAAGAGTCCTCAATGTCACAAGCAACAAATGCTAAATAGGATGAACAATTTTGGATCTATGAAAGCGATTCAGAAGATGAAACTGAAATGGACTATCTCAGACATGTGCGACAACATCACCATGCTCTAACTCATGAAGATATAATGGGACAAATGGGTATATGGTTAGGACATGAATGGCATGTAGACCTAGCGAGGTGGGACCAAGTATTAGGCCTATGGCTCCAAATTCAAGATGAGCATCGTCCACCTCGAGATCCCATCAGGAAAGCAGTACCGAGGGAAGACCCCGCCTTCCTATTCACACATAGAGATGAATTTGCACCTAGAGAGGATCCATTCGTGCCTGTTACCGTAGAGCCAGATCCAGATCATAGGGAATAGCTAAAAGAATCAAGTCGTCACACCCGTGGTTCTGGAGACCAAATTCATTCCATCCACATGGTCTCCATTGATTTGACCACACCCATCCGCAATCCGACCGATCCATCATGGTCATTGCATCTAGACATGGATGCCATTGACTGGGATCGCATCAATTCACCATTGTCACCATCAGAGTACTGGTCTTTCGGTGAAATGCTTCATTTTACTCCAAGGACAACTCAGGATATTTTTCAAGCTGAAGAGGGACCCGAGGTCCCAAACGCAGATCTTAACTCAACTAATGATATCCATTTAATCCCAACTCAACATCAGTTGGAGGACGGATCTCACATGTCAGTCGAAGAGACTACTGACGTAGACATTGTCATAGATCCAATGAATCCAAGGATTCTCAAGCTGGGGGTAAGCCTTTTCCCCGAAGAGCAAGCTGATTACATTGCCATTCTTAAAGAAAAGAAGGAGGTTTTTGCATGGTCATACAAAGATATGCCAGGACTAGACCCGCAGCTAGTCATGCACAATTTAACGATTGATCCGAAAATCAAGCCAGTAAAGCAAAAACTAAGAAAAATGCACCCAACAGTGGCCTTGATGGTCAAAGACGAATTACAAAAGCTGTTGGATGCACAATTTTTCATCTGCGTGGATTATCCGCCATGGTTGTCCAACATGGTTCTCGTCAAGAATCCCGACGGGAGGATTCGCATATGCACCGACTTTCAAGACCTAAACAAAGCGAGTCCTAAGGATGATTTCCCCTTGCCAAGCATCTATGCATTGGTAGACGCTACAGCAGGTCACGAAATGCTCTCCCTAATGGACGGTTTCTTAGGATACAATCAAATTCGTATCAATCCTGAAGACCAACTCAAAACGGCATTCACAACGCCTTGGGGGACATTTTGTTATAAGGTCATGCCTTTTGGCCTTAAAAACACTGGCGCTACATACCAACGTGCTATGAATTATATCTTCCATGATTACATGCACAAAACTTTGGAAGATTACATGGATGATTTGTTAGCCAAGTCTAAATTGCGCTCAGAACATCTCGGTGACTTAAGCAAGATTCTCGATCGCCTCATAGAGCATAAGGTCATACTGAATCCCAAGAAGTGCGTATTCGGCGTCACATCTGGAAAAATCTTGGGTTTTATAGTCTCCAAGAGAGGCATCGAAGTGGACCCAAACAAAGTCAAGGCAATCCTTGAAATGGCTCCCCCAACCACTATTAAGCAGCTCAGAAGTCTACAAGGAAAGGTCGCATCGATTAAACGCTTCATAGCACAATTATCTGACAAATTCCGACCAATGAACAAACTATTGCACAAGGGGGTCACATTTCATTGGGATGACGAGTGCCAGTCAGCCTTTGACGAAATCAAACAATACTTGGCTTCGTCGCCAGTATTGGCACCGCCTAGACCAGGTGTGCCGTTCTACTTATACATCTCAGCTACTGAGGTGGCACTGGGTGCAATGCTAGCCTAGAAGAATGAACTTCACAAAGAATAGGCTACTTACTATCTTAGCCGCACCCTGGTAAGTTACGAACTTAACTATGCATACGTTGAAAAACTCTGCTTGGCAGTGGTGTTTGCTACCAAGAGGCTACGCCATTACATGCTGAGCAACACGACGTATGTTGTGTCTAAAGAGAATCCATTGTGATACATGATGAGTCGTACTTATCCTAGTAGCCGCACTGTGAAATGGATTATGTTGTTGATGGAATTTGACATTGAGTTTATTGGGCAAAAATCTATAAAAGGACAACTCATAGCCGATCAACTAGCAGAGGCTCCTCTTGAAGACGATCAGCCTCTGGTCATAGAACTACCCGATGATGAGGTCTTCCATGTCTCGGAATCACCGGATTCCGAAGAGCTCGAGTCTCGGGCCGACATAACATTATTTTTTGATGGTTCTAAATGCGAGCAAGGTGGTGGCGCAGGAATTGTATTCTTCACAACGCGAGGCGTTCCAATGCCCCTGTCATTTAAATTAAACTTCCAGTGCACCAACAACAATGCCAAATATGAAGCCTTGCTCCTAGGTCTTCAGACAACAATCGCCATGAACATCAAAAGACTGAACATCTTTGGCGATTCACTGTTAATCGTCAATCAAGTCAAGGGAATATATCAATGCAAATGCCCAGTTCTGAAGGCCTATAAAGCCCTCGTGGATAAATTCCTGGAAAAACTTGAGTGGTATGACATCGAGGCACTCCCTCGATCATCGAACCATTTTGCGGACACAATGGCCTCCTTGGGGTCACTAATCTCGCAAGACCTTTCCGGTGATATAACAACCATTCAGGTCAAAACCTTATCGCAACCCACGATGGAGCGCGCAAGCTCAGACTTGACGCCAGGAATCCACATGATCCAGATCGAAACATCTTCGGATAAGTTCTTTCGAATCCAAGACTATATGATACATGCCAACTGGGGGTCTTTATTCTCCCCCACTCCCATTAATAGCAACACAACGCTATTCTTACAAGTTCTATCCCAATCAGCATTTGTTAGGGAAGAACTCCAAAAGGGATTGGCTGTTCAAACTGTCGAGGTATCCGATCAACAGGACTAGTATTTACCCATAAGAGACTACCTCAAGTTAGGTAATCTACCATTTGGATTGATGCAAGCCGCAAAACAAACATTCAAACAGAAAGCGGCAAAATATGTCTTGATAGGAGACATTTTGTATCGTCGCAGCTACGACGGGATTCTTCTTCGTTGCTTGGACCAGCAAGAGTCCACTTGGGTAGTCACCCAAGCGCATGACGGTACATGTGGCGACCACTTCAGTGGTATGGCCATTGCAAAGCGCATTCTTCGCATGGGCTACTATTGGCCATCTTTAGAGCGAGATTGCTGCGCGTATGTCAAGAGGTGCGTAAAATGTCAACATCATGCCAGTTTAATGCATGCAACTTCCCAGGTCCTACAGACAGTCCAGTCTGTTTGGCCATTTTCGTAGTGGGGCCTCGATCTAATCGAAAAGATCTCCCCTGCATCGTCAGGCCATCACATGTTTATCATAATGGCCACAGAATATTTTACCAAATGGGTGGAAGCAATTCCGTTAACCTCTATGACAGGACCCCGCATTGCGGAGTTCATTTTGCATTACATCATATGTCGTTTTGGTATTCCATCCAAAATAATCTCGGATAATGGGCCATCATTCAAGAACAAAGACGTGCGTGCTTTAACCACAAAGTACAAAATTCAGCACAGCTTTTCAACACCTTATTATCCACAAGCAAATGGGCAAGTAGAGGCGTCAAACAAAATACTAGTAGCCATCCTTAAAAAGACCGTCACAGATAGTCATAAGGATTGGCACATACAAATCCCACTTGCCCTTTGGGCTTATCGCACTAGCATTCGGACGCCCACTGGGGCAACTCCGTTTTCACTAGTGTATGGCTTAGAGGCAGTAATGCCTATCGAGTTGGAAATTCCTTCCCTCCGCATATCAATGCAGGAATTCATCGATGATGACACTGCACGGCAGGCCCGGTTAGACCAACTTACGTTGCTTGACGAAAGACGTGTTAATGCTCTCGAGCACTTACGTATCTATCAAGAGCGGCTTAAGAGAGCTTACAACATGAAAGTTCACCTAAGAGACTTTCGGGTTGGTGATTTGGTTCTGAAGGAAAACCAACAAAACTCTAATTTTTCGTCCCATATGAGAGACAAATTTGTGGCAAATTGGCTAGGTCCTTATGTCATTGATAGCAAAATAGGACCAGGAACGTACAGGCTAGCTTCTCTTGACGGTATCAAGGAAACAGAACCCTTGAACATCAATCATTTGCAACCATTTCATATCTAAGAAATCCAAAAAAAAAAATTCAACAAAAACAAACAAACAAAAAGCTCCAAGGATTATCGCAATCTATTGGTCAACCCAAAAAGCTCCAAGGATTATCGCAATCTCTTGGTCAATCCAAAAAGCTCCAAGGATTATCGCAATCTCTTGGTCAACCCAAAAAGCTCCAAGGGTTATCACAATCTCTTGGTCAACCCAAAAAGCTCCAAGGATTATTGCAATCTCTTGGTCAACCCAAAAAGTTCCAAGGATTATCGCAATCTCTTGGTGAAAATAAAAAGCTCCAAGGATTATCGCAATCTCTTGGTCAACCCAAAAAGCTCCAAGGATTATTGCAATCTCTTGGTCAACCCAAAAAGCTCCAAGGATTATCGCAATCTCTTGGTCAACCCAAAAAGCTCCAAGGATTATCGCAATCTCTTGGTCAACCCAAAAAGCTCCAAGGATTATCGCAATCTCTTGGTCAACCCAAAAAGCTCCAAGTATTATCGCAATCTCTTGGTCACCAAAAAGCTCCAAGGATTATCGCAATCTCTTGGTCACCCAAAAAGTTCCAAGGATTATCGCAATCTCTTGGTCAACACAAAAAGTTCCAAGGATTATCACAATCTCTTGGTCAACCCAAAAAGTTCCAAGGATTATCGCAATCTCTTGGTCAACACAAAAACTCCAAGGATTATCACAATCTCTTGGTCAACCCAAAAATCTCCAAGGATTATCACAATATCTTGGTCAAACAAATCAATAAATTCAACAAAAACAAAACAACAAAAATCATCAAAAACAACAAAGATTTGCATCTCAATTCAAGGCATACTCGAATTCATCAGAATCAACAAAAACACCATGCTACAGTCAGTGGTCTGGGAATGTACCAAGAGTTTCGGTGATTCAGTCATCATTTTCCTCTATAGCCATGTAGTGTACCAAGTCGAACAGATTTTACGAAGGTAGAGTCATACTTGAAATACACCTTGTTACGTAACATCCCAACACAAATCAAAACACTAAAATTCCCAAAATTGTGTGAACAAAAGATGAAACCTGCAAAATAATCTAGGTCACCATGAGCGAAACGGTTATATTGCTCATCCCCCTATGTGAATGACCCCTAGAATGCTGAGAGTTGGCAAAAGGACAAGCTTCCTCCCTACCCAATTCCCTAAGAATCCCTAAAGTTCTCAACAGTTGCAAAACACAAAAATTTGCAAAATGTCAAAACTCCAAATTTGACAAATATAGTGCACACATAAAAAGGCACAAACAACAGTGATTTTCATCACTCCATATCCCCAATCCCTTGCTCAAAAGAAAAACAAATCAAAATAAACAGTGATCTTATCACTATAAAAGAGCAAGTATCCCAATACAATTGAAAAAAATAAGGGAGTTGACCTTGAATCCCTGGAACTCTCAGCATTCTGTAGGTCATAAGGCAAGCTTTTGTACCAATTTGGTTGATAGCCTATCGATAACAGAAGTAAGCCTCCCGCATGATGATATATCTGTCACATTAACTTGCGTACAGATCAATGTTTGCATGTGGATGAGCTAGCTTATGACATCCTAGATTACATCGCAGATTAATCTTAGTACATATAACAAAGGAATTCGTGGAGCTAATTAGGTGATCCTCAGTACAGGTTCGGTTGAAAGCCCATCTGGAACTGGCGGTATCCTAACAAATACCACTAAATGAACTCAATTGCACACACAGGGATGTTAAATAACTTGGTCAAAAACAGGTCCGATTCATACCTTGTTCAAAAGTCTTGTAAGATAAAGTACAGTCATGGATAATGAGATAAAACTGTCTGAATCTCAGAAAACCTTACATTCATTTCAAAACCATCTGCGCTACTTATCATCCTTATGATACCATCAGAAAATACAAAAACAAAAAAAATCATGTAAATAAAGAGCTTCTTAAACAGCCTACAGTGCAATCAACACAAATATCATTCATCCATTTCAATTTGCATATCACATAGACATCTAAAACATTTGAATTCATCATAACATCTGCATTCATCAAAATGAATAAACATGCATAACAAAAATCACATCATCAAATGTACAAAACCAAAAATAAAACCGATATATATATATATATATATATATATATATATATATATATATATATATATATATATATCGTCAAAAAAAAGATGCCCGCAGGCTACAAAAACGGTCCTCAGACCCCGCAAGCATATCCAAAAACCCAACCTAAGGCGTCGACCACCATGATCATGTAGGATCGGTGCGACGGGAACTACCCCCCGTGGTGTGGGTCCGACGGGACCCTACAGGGCGGCTATTGCTAGCCCCCGCATCATGCCTACTACCACCCCCATCATCTAACCGCTCTGTGGCGAGATGATCTTGATCGCTCGGTCGGACTATCCCTCGTCCGTCGAGAAGATCTGCTGATCGAAGGCTCAGGGATCCGCTCGCCAAGGTGGATGACCTCCCTCTCCAAGTCTATCCGATACAGACACCACTCTGCCTCCCGCCGATGATAGATAGACAATGCATCATTGCGCTGCGCCAAAACTCTATCCCGCTCTGCCAGCTGAGCCCGCAGAAGATCCCTCTCCAGATCCCGCATCCGCAGTAACTCTGTAAGTCACGCAACCTCATCGCCTACATCCGACCCCACCTCCTTTGTAACTGCCGGACGCATAGGACTCGCAAGGACAGTAGCCTGCTCAGGCTCCAAATGCTCCTCCACATCCTGCATGTCCGGCTGCTCCGGAACACCCAAGTCCACATCCTCATCTCCCACATCCACCATGTCCGCATCATCCAACGAACCTCCCTAATCAACCCCTACTACCTCCACATCCTCCACTGCTGCCTCCGTGCCTCCCAGTGGCCCCTCTCCTCTCCAACGCTGTAATACCCACCACGAATCATACTCAGAGGTAGTCCCGATGTCATCCACATCTGGAACCTCAATCACTGCATCAGAATCCTCGTCCAATGGCACGGTGACCGATGGCTCCAGATCCCTCTCATCCCCCCGCCACCGATAGACCACGGGCTCACCAGGCAACCCCTGACGCACCCCAAACTGTCGTGTAACCCGACGATACGGAGAGAACTCATGCTTCGTCCCGTGTCGCCCAGTCAACCACCGCTCCCTCCGTACCCGTCGAAGCCACTCTCCAGCCTCAACCCAGCCTGGACAGTCTCGATAAGGACACAAAAACACCTCCCCTGGAGTGAGTCGATAAAAGGCATCAGTGTAGTGCTCAACGGCACCTGCCCATCGCCGACTCTGCCCCTGCTTCGTAGACCGCCGCCACAAAGCTGCTTAGCCAATCTCATCGTCATCCATCACCGCCCGCATCGTACACGGTAACCCGGTCGGCCTCTCCACTGCTATGTGCTGCCAACCCCAGCACTGAATAAGATAACTGCAACTCACCCCCTTCCGCTGCTGACAGCAAACACCGTACAACTCCCCATAGAGCTATGCCAACAATGTCTGTCCCCATCCATAAATTAGCGGTGCCTCTATCGGGCACTCTACCAATTGCCATACCAACTCCAGCAGGTTCCACGGGAACCTCCCGCCTGACGAATCAGGTAGAAGCATGTTAGAAATGAGGCCCATCAAGAATGCGTGCCTCACTCCTAACACCCCCTCTCCCTGCCACCAGCTAACAAAAATCCCGCTAGCCTGACAATCCACCTCGGTTGTCTCCACTGGGTTCGTTACACCCAGCCGCTCCGCATGCCCAAAACATCTCGTCAGTACAGCAGTCCGCTGATCATGCGGTGATGTCCTAATAGGCAGTCCATCTATAGGAATTCGAAGCAGCCGATAAACGTCCTCCAGTGTCACAATCATCTCCCCTGTCAGAAGATGGAAAGTGTTGGTCCGCGGATCCCAAACTTTGATCAGGGCCGTCAGATAGGCCTGATCCGAGACCACAGGCTCCAGTCGAGCCACCTGCTTGAGCCCAAGGGCATCAAGCCACTACTAGTCAAAATCAGTCAGCGCCGATCGCACCTCAGCAAATGCGGCAGGTACACAGTACCGACTCCTAACCTGCAAACAATAACACCAAAAAAAAAAAAAATTCAAAAACTAATTTTTCAGATTTAGGGTTCCTAACCTAAACTGAATAATTACAAAAAAACAACACAAAAATTCAAAAATAAATCTTTCAGAGCTAGGGTTTCTAACCTTAATTGATTGAATACAAAGAAATAACTAAGTGTCAAGATCTAAATTTTATTTCAAACAAAGAAATAAACAAAAAAAAAAAAATTCAAATCAAAACATCAATTACAAGAATAAACTCTAGGGAGCACTTACGGATTTCGCCTCCGCTCCGCCGCTCGAACCAGTTTACGCACTCATGATGACAAAGAGAATTACGGCAGCGCTTCGCTTCACAAAATTACCTTCTCCTCCCAAAGCTACCAAATCGCAAAAAAAAAAAATGACACAAATGAGCCAAAATCCAAGTTTTGGGCCTTAAATAGGCCTACCAACTGGAAATCGTCCTTGGGTGGGACAAGTGCTCTGGTCAGCGCTCGTCCCACCCAGGGACGATTTTTGAAATTGGAAATCGTCCCACCCAGGGACGATTTCCAGCCAGAAAAGTCAAAACAACAAAAAATAAAAAAAAAATGAACTAAAAACAAAAAATAAATTTGCCTAATAAGAGTGCTGTGCACTTGACATTCCGGCATACAAAATACGCATTGGCGTTACAAAATGTCAATATCCTACCCCCAAGAAGGCTAACGTAGCCGGACCGCTCCACGGGCAGACGGATTGCAGACAATTTAATCCCCAAATGGTGTCACAAAAAACAACAAAAATAGTACAAAATTCAACAAAAACACAAAAAAAACATCGCCAGACATAAGTGCTCATGCACTTAACCTCTAGGCAAAGAAAATGAATGTCGAGGTCCAAATTATCGCTCTCCTACTTCCCTAAGAAGGATACAATATCCGGACCGCTCCACGGAAAGTTAGATTTTCGATGATTTCACGTCATTTTGGCATCACCAAAAGGGTTAACACCCACCAAAAACAGGTCCAAATGTTGGAAAAATTGCACACGCTTAACGGTAAACCCTCTAAATGCACCCTTGCACAAGTCATCTTGGGTCAAGCGACTCATCGCTTCTCTCACAAAGGTCATTCCCTCATCGATTCGTCGCTTGAGGGGGTAGTCACACTTAGTCACCAACCAACAATCACACACCCAATTAAGGAAAAAGACATGCATTCAAAGAATCATTGACAAAGACAATCACGCTCCTGCTTGGGGCAGTAAACAAGCAACAATCAAATCAATCAAACACTTGGCATTTCATGAATCATGAACACAAGGTTCCCCATGAGGATAAAAATGCCCTTCACTTGTTCATGACTGATCAATGTCTAAGTTCAAGTCACACCTCACCAAAATAGGTTAATACTTGAAATCAAATTCCTTAGCTCGTCAAAAGCAAGGATTCAAGAATGCATGCCCTTTCCATACTTGGGGCATCAAAAGTTGGTTAGGATACCAAGAAACCCTAATCAGTAGTGCTTTGGTTATCTATTTTTGCTCAGCACTGCGTCACCCGCAGCGCTTCCCAAAAAGGGGCATCTGTAGACACCAAAACGGCACCAATCCGATTATGTGACTGCAAACACTGATCTCTTTGACAAACACAGCCCCCAGGGCAGCCCTCAGAGGTCAAACATTGGTCTTAACCACTTTCATAGCAATTTTGTGAGGTCAAGAAGCAATTTGGCACACTTAGACACTTTGCCTAGTAATCGTCTCACCCAGGGACGATTCCTGAATTGAAATCGTCTCACCCAGGGACGATTTTTGAAATCGTCCTTGGGTGGGACGATTTCCAAGTTTAACGGGCAAAAAGGCAAATGAGGCCAAGTGGCAGCCCAGAACAGTCAGTTAAGGACTCCTGCATTGCATGCGTGTGTAAGTGGACAGAGGGGCCGTTAGGAGACTGTTACAAAAAGCATTTATCAAAGCTCAAGTCAATGGAGGACTCCCCTCCCTCATGGGAAGACAAGATCGCCACATGGCGCCTATGGCCAACACATGGCATTTGTGCTTCCCTCCCAAAAGAGACCCCTTGGGTCTATAAAAGGTGGGACTTTTCTCACCCAAAATATATAGGTTGAAGGAGTGTTCAAGCAACGAAGTGCTGCCAAATTGAAGACTCACTTGCATCCCTCTTGGTTCACCTTCCCACATCCACCAATCTCTTTTGCAAGGGAGGTTGTTGGGTGGCCTTTGGAAGCTCGAACCTTACCCAAATCCAACGCATGGACACCTGAACCTACCAATTCACCGACCCCCCAATCCTAAAAGGTTTTGGACCCATCCCTGGTGGATTGGCTCCAAAGTCGAGGGCCAACGGTGGGAGGCCCACTTGGGCACCCCCACACCTCCCAAGTCCTAATTTTAGTTTTTGAGCACTTTAGATTAACTTTTAGATTGCATTCTGTGTTACTAGGTCTGATTAGTCCATAATTGCAATTTTGTAACTTTTGGTCAGATTTTGGGATGTTTTGTATTGCTTTGTCGTTTCGCTAACTTGTAGGTGTCAAGGTCAAATTCTCGAGGGTGGAGGCCAAATTCGGAAAATCCGACCATCTGGGTCATCCCAAAATGGCCCCAATTACATAACCCCCCTGTTTGCAGGCGTTTTGTAGGTCTCGGGATCTAACATTGGAGCATGTCAGTTTGGCTTCCCCAACACAGAAGAAATCCCCAGGGACGATTTACAGTCAGAAATCGTCCCACCCAGGGACAATTTCCAGTGGAAAGCATATTGGCCGACTGTCTCAGTGGCAGTGGCCTTCTGGTAACTTTTCTTACCTTCTGTCAAGTTTTGAAGCAATTTGGATTCACTGTATTCATCTGTTTCAGGCAAATATTTACATGTATATTTCGTTAGTTTTAGAGAGCAAATGCTTTTCATGTGCAGCAGGTGCTACTGACGTCTTGGTCATTTCTTTGTTCGTAGGAGAAGCAGCAGAGGCGAAGAACTCATCGACATCAGCGGTGGCATCATCTTGGCCCGCCCATTGCAATCGTGGGCACGTGAAAAGAGGAATCATTCAGTGATTGTAATCAAACCCTATTTGTGCTCCTAGCCCCTGAAAAGGGAGGAGACATCATTGTAACAGAGATCAAGGGAAATTAATGAAAGGGTTGTGTTTTCTCTATTTGATTGTGTCTCTTCCAATGTGTCTCTTTTCCATTTCATGCAATTTACATTTCTAGGACTTAAGCGTACTTAATTTTGAATGCAATCGCACTTGGTGTTTCCTTTGCCCGGAATCTCGTGCTTTCAACTATATGTCCTATTCATCCATAATGATTGCAATAATACTTTGTAGAAGTTGAAGGAGATTTAGGTTTTCCAAATATGGTTTTACTATTACTTGCTTATCTAGAATAGCCAAGGGCTTAATTATTTGATCTGAAATTTAGCATTATAGGAGTTTTAATACCTTTTCCATGTTTACCGAATGTTTCACCATTGAATCCCAATTTCTTCATTAGTTTATATCCAATGCCTTTGGTGTGTTTTTTAAAACACCCGATTTATTCATCTTCGTTAATATTTTTTCTAGTAATAATATTTTATTTATCACAATTGATGATATTATGGAGCTCATTTTTAGGAGGTTCAATTTTTAAGTCACTAGTATCGCAAGTAAAATCTACTTATATGATGATATCATCTATGCTAAAATTTATATCTATCATTGTGGGTAACAGGTCACTTGTATCACAACAACCATTGGCCATCATGGGCTCAAGTTCATTTGTGTCACAAAAATAAATTGCCACCATGGGTTGAATATCACTTGTGTCACATCAAGCATCAACCATTAGTAACATTACCTCTGATTCCTCATTGACATTCCTTTTCTTTTGATGCTAGGTAATGTTAAGTGAAATCAATATCATGTGAACTACCCTTACAATTCCTATAGGGATTTGAACACAATTTTCCTGAAGGTCTTCAAAAACTTGAGAATATCTTAGAATGGATTTTACAACACTGCATAGTGTGAGATATTTTTCATCCTCAAAAAAAATTATTCCTTCCCACCCTGCTGGAAAGTAAGGATATTTAACTGATTTTGCACATATAGTTGGTTTTGGGACATTCTTGTTCTTTTATTTACCCATTTTCTTAAGGTGTCGAACTCTGTCAAAAATACAAATTTTACAATGAGATTTTACAAAAAAATGGATAATGTTTCGATCGTTGCCAAAAATACACCTTTACAATGTATCGCCCTCCCTTTTTTTGCAAAATATGGTGTGAGGGTAAAAGTATCCCCTTGTTCCTAACACTATTTTTTACAAGGTATGTCCCCCCTTTCTACAAAAATAGATTAAGGAATAGATAAATAGCCCCTTAGCATTTCAACAATAAATTGCTACCTTGAAGCCTGATAAAAACTGTTACAATATTTGCCTCTTAGGCAATTTTCAAAATTCGCTCAATTTGAGTGATGGAGAAAATTTGTAAAAAATATTGCACAATAATTGACAATTTTTACAACAAAAAAAATTTCAAGCAAGTGTGAGCAAAAGTTGTCAATAATTTTGTCAAAAAAGTGTCAACAACTTTGCAACTGGTAGAAAAAATATTTGGTGGCACCAATGAGAATTGAAAATGCTACCTTATGGGTGCTAGTGTATTAACACCAAACATACAACCAGCTATTCTATGATTATCCTTGATAATAATAGAATAAATTCTTTTAATTAAAGCATCCTTTCACTGTGCATGTGAATCAATAATTCCTTTGTAAAAAAGGATTACTGTTGAGACTTGAATTGATGATCTATGGGTAAAAATACCTTATTAGATACAATCATACTGAAGGAGACAAGTAGCTCATTGGATATTAAAAAATTTGATACAATATTTGAATATATCTTATCCCTGCCTCACTAAATGAGATGAATCTCTATGTGGCACTTACAAAGGTGGAGGGCTCATACGATTGTTATTGGTCGCTTATAAAACCTTTAAAAAATATTTTAATTTTTTTCTCTTCTTGTCAAATATTTTCTGACCAGTGTGATCTCAACATCAAATATATTTCCAACCAACATGATCTTGACCATTGACGATTTAATCTACCTTAGAGGGTACGTGGGCTTTGGCTGCAATGCCTTGTCTTACGTGTCATCCATCCTATTGGTCGTCCACATTCATGGGATACCTCTCAATATTATGAGATCTTCGTTCAACAACATGGCAAAATAGTTTATGTCATATGCATGATTTAAACCCTACAAATATTTTTAAAAACAAAAAATAATCATTTTTTTCTTTTATTTCTTGTTCTCCTCTGATGCTTGTATGATATTTCTTTTCGATTTTCATGGTGCACACTACAACTAGGGTTGATCTACAATTGGCTAGATATAATTCAGGAAGATTTCCCTTCGGAATCTACAAAATAAATAAAGCACATCAATGCAGAACTAAACCCTATAAAAAATTATATCCTGCATCTCCATCTGTAGTGAACATCTATCGTCAGATTTAGCTACTATTAGGGTTGGATCCAATTAGGATTTATTAAATCTTTGCAAGTTGTCGAAGCCATCAAATATTATAGGATCCTAAATTGGGATCATAGTTTTTATTAAAAAATTACCAAATGATAATTCAATTGAATTGATGAATTTCTCTCAATTTCATCAGAGTGAGGCCAATATGCCTGCTCTAGTACCATATAAGAAAAATAAATGCAATAAATGTATTCAATATAAAGTGCCAATATATAGTATAGTGAGGAGGTAGTTGGAATAACCAACAAGTAACCAACTCCCCTAACCATATGTGCGCTATTATCCCAAGTTAGGGAATATTTACTCTAACATAATACTCAACTAATGATAATTTGATCTTAGGTTAATATTCAAGAAGATGGTTGCTCCTTTTAGATGATCAAAAAAATCATCTATTCTAGTAATGAGTACCTATTTTTTATAGTAATATTATTCAACATATGATAATCTATGAACATCCTTAAGATTTTATATTTATTTATAATAAACAAAATAGGAGCTCAACATGGTGACACATTGGGTTTTACTAGCCCTTTCTCTAACAAATATTATAGTTGTATCTTGAGCTCTTGTAGCTCAATAGGTTTCATTCTATATGGTGCCCTAGTAATAGGCATACCTCTAGGAAATAATTCTATAGAAAAATCAAATTCTGTTTGAGGAGGTATTCTTGGAAGGTCCTCTAGGAGCATATCTTTGAATTCTCCAAAAATAGGATGTTTTTGGAAAAGATCAATTTCTATTTTAGACTCTTCTTTCTTATTTATATTAACTATAAAAATCATTCCCTTCTTCCTAAAGACTTTAAATATATGCATTACATATAATAGATGCGGGTTAATTGCATTACAATCACAAAGAATCCTAGTCCTTTAATTAGATTCACCTACAAACTCCATCCATCTATCCTCAAAGTTCAAAAGAGGTTTATGAGATTTAACCAATCAACACCAATAATGATATCACAGGCATATTAAGGTGCCCCATACAAATGCCAATTGGTTTCCTTTGATTTGATATCCTTTGATAATTCCATCTAGGATATCATTTGCTATCTTTCTTGAACTTATTCCCTTGGGAATTATTCTTCTTATTACCTCCTTGCCTATTTTGATCTTCAAATTTTGGTTTCTTATTCTTATATTTTTTCCACTTCATAAAACCATCGCTTTTCCACTTCCAAAGTTCATCTTTTTCTTTTTTGGATAAATTTTGATAATTAAAGTATGTCTTTCTGGTCTCTTGTTTTACTTCTTCTTTTTGTGCCAAATCAAAAGTAGTAGGAAGATCTACTGGATTATGGATATTCACTACCATCCCAATTTTAGGATGTAGTCCCAAAATAAATTTTTGAACTTTCATTTCTTCATTACTCTCATATTGGATGTCATATTTTAGGAGTTGAATATAATTTTTATAAGTCATGTACTAACATAACCTCTTTCTACATATTAGTAAATTATTTAAATTTTTCCACATAATATTACTTAGTCCAAAATCTATTCCTAAATTCCTTAATAAAATCTTCCCATTTGAGATCCGTAGCTTCAATACCCTGCCCTCACTCAAATTTTTTCCACCAGTATAGAGCTACTTCAACTATATTCATAACAAACAAGGTAGTTTTATATTATTGTGATAAAATCACCAAGAAGAAGTATGACTCGAGTTCATTCAGTCAAATCTTCATTGTATCACCACCTCCTTTTTCGTTAAACTTAGATATTACCACTTTTCTTAGATTTCTAGCCAATTCCACACTTAATTTGGTCGTACTAGTAACAAATATTATAGTTTAACTAGGTATTTCCTCTATCCTCTCTACTTTCTCCATACCCCTGGCAAAGTCTTCTATGATTTTATGTTGTTGAACTATCATTACCTATTATTGGAACATGTGGGTTTTTCTTTGGGCCATTTATTCTCTTTTTATTTCCATATGAGTTTGTAATAGTTATACTATTCATGCAAAATTTTCTTCTTCCCTAACATATTTCTTACTAGACTCATATAGAGGAGTTTCATTAATATATTTCATATTTATTTCCCTTTAAGTCCCTTCTTTCCTTAACCCAATTCTCAATCCTCTTGGTGATATTATGATGGTTTCTTCCTCCTTAGCTCCCCCTAGGTTTCTTGAAGATCAACCTTACATTTTTTGCACCATCAGACCTATAGGGAAATGTATCAAGTTAATCTATAATTTAATATTTTCCAAAATAAATATCTATTCACAGTCCTACAACTCAAGGATCCCTTCTAATTTTATACCACATGTAACAACCCAAGTCTAAATCATCTAGTTGTACTACAAATAATTAATCCAAACAATAATACATGGAACTTTAAAAAAAATAAATATTTAACCATAATAATACTATCTTGTTTACTACTATTTTGTTTTACCCAATGAATCATTATCATATAGATAAATTAGTACCAACATACAAAACTAATTTTGAGTTCTAAAGCTAGTGCAAGCAACTACCCAAGTGGATGAGAATGGTAAAATCTTATGATATTTACCTTTTTGTGGAATCGACTTGCCTCATTTATCATATTCTTGATTTAGCATGATGTTCAAACTACAACATAGGTTGTCCTTTAGGGCCTATAACACCTAAAGGGTGGATACATACACTCATTATCCCTTAATATATTGAACCTTGACCCAACTGATCAACTTGTTCTAGTTAAGTATGCAAGAGTCTAGCATACATATTCCAACTATCCTTTTGAATGTCCAACTACTTGGAGTCAAAAATATCTATACCATTAGCCTAACACTAGTCTTAGTCACAGTGCCACTTGATTCACATCCATTTATCTCATACTAAATAGTGTGGCATATCTAGCTCCTGATTACATGTTAGTCTCTATAACTATAGTGATACATCGACCTATCATTGTACCCCTAAATAGTGACCTAGAGAAGACATCCCATTCTATCTCTCATTATAAGTATTGGCTAGATCTCATGTTCTAACCTGTTCCACAAAACTACAATCACTCTCAAGATATGTTGTATGCATATCTGCATCTCAACATCATTGAGTTTATAAATATTATTTCATAAACTCTACACAAAGGAGTAAATAGCTTTTATGAACACGATCAATTTTCTAAGTATCGACCTAAATGATACAAAGGTTGCTAAGTTTGATCCCTTAGATAATATTGAATAACTAATGGTTTTGTTGTCTAACATGTACTATAAGTCCCTTATAGTAAGCCCAAGGTTATAGTATAACATAGACTTGGTCACTTAATTTTATTATACACCAACATAAAAAAATTAAATACAAAGCTCACATTTTTAAAGACAATATTCCTTAAAATCCTTATTTTCTATCAAAATCAACCTTTATAAAAATAAACATCTACTCTAATTTATTTTAATTATAAAGTACACTACCATTTATATTCCACTCCAACATATATGTACATATTTATAACTCCACATAACAACTATACAAATCGGTAAAACTTTATTAAAATTACATTTACCATTAAATAAAGAAGTTACATTCCTAATCCCAATTGATTCCATTGTTGATATTAATATTAAGTTTGAAACCTTCGAAGAACTCATATTTTACTATGGATGGCTCTTATTTTAACACAAATACCACAATAAAGATATTACAAGTAGCAAAATGAATATTTAATAATTCGATTTTACATTCCAGCCAAGAGTTACTTATATAAATAAATATTTTTATCAACAATGATTACTGAAGCCAAACACAATAAAAGTGTGCTATTAAACCCCACTATAGCTCAGGTTAACTATTCCTTTCTCAAAAAAATGCACCGATAGTTAAGTATTAACTGTATAGTTTTAATGATATCAAGTTAGTATCTTTAACTCTACCAAATAAAATATATAAAACTACATCTCACAATAATACTATTATGCTTATTTTAAGATATATCTACTTGATATCTGGCACCTGGTTTCTTCAAAACCCTTTCCTAATAAAATTTATGTTTAGATTTAAAGTCTAACAAGGTTTACTTCAACACCAAACTAAACAAGCGCATAACAGGATAGTCTTATTTTCAAATAAAATAATCGGATTACATTGCAATCATAATTTGAATATTACAAATATAATAAAGTCTTGTGTTGAGAAAATACATTAATAGATCATTTACAATATAACAATGGTAACTATATAAGTGACTCCTCTCATTCCTTTAAATTGTTTACCCAAATGGATAATATTGTAATAGGAGTTCCATTTATCTTACACATAACTGAAGGAAATGTATAATATTGAATTACTCCCAAAAATCTACATAGTATGCTAATTATATAGCAATGTCAATATATGGAAAAAAGACTAAGTTTCACTAATTAGGGAACATAATTCTATAAAATAAATATAACTATCCCTTAATATTTTTAGTTCTCCAAAATCTATCATACAAAGATAACACATACGTATTACAATATTTTCTTCTAGAAAAACTAGTGGCTAGCTATCATCTAAAATATCATAAGCCAATCTAAAATGATAAATAACTCAATCAAGTTCCTTTTTGGGAAATTTAAAAACTATCAAAACATTATATAATATTTTTCAAAATTTCATTATTTCTCTTGTAAGTGATGGTTCATAAGTTCTCTCCAGAAATTACGTGATAACATATAGGAAAGTCATAGAATAATTTCAACTCAATACCGATTCCATTTAATTTGCTTTTAGATATCTACAAAACCTTATTAGTATATATTGAACTTGCATGTTAATCCGCTAATTCTAAAACTTCTAAGAAACATTATATCATGCTTGATCATCTTATCTTTAATAATTGCTTTTAGTGTTTCTTTGCCATAAAAAGTGTTGATTTATTACTGTTTTTATCTCCAACTAGAATATCCTTGCTTTTAAAACATCCATAAATAATTTTTCCTTAATATGCAGATTTTTTTTATTAAAATATTCTATTTTTTTATTTATAAAATATTTTAATTTATTAGAAGATCCAAAAGAAAAACTATAAAAATATGCTTACTTTCTACTTTACTTGCTCTTTATTCAACTTAAATGCATTTTTTTAATATTAAATATTAAAATTATGATATAAAATTCGTAATATATATTTGCACCTTTATACAATATTTCTTGTACAGAGAAGTAATTTGATATCTTTAAAACATATAAACATGATTCATGTCTTCGTCTTGGCTAGGTGATAAATAGGAGTGTTTTATAAAAAGTTTGAGAATTTATATATTTTTAATATTTAAAAATACATTTTCAAACTAGAAAACATCCAGTGAGAGGTCTAACTCCGACCAGGATCACTTCCTACCCATTACTTTCAAATCGGACGAAAACAAACAACTTATAATAAAGGTGCATCTCAATTTAATCCTTGCGTTACATTTTGTTCATGAAGAGTGACCCATATTCATGTCAACAAACGTGGACCCAACTCCGACGTCAACACGCACACTTTCTACGAGGGATATGCTACTGAACGTGCTCCTGCTGAAATCTTGTGTATATCTATTATACAACTGGACGATATTAAAAACTGTTCCACTTTCGCACAATTTAAAGCAACAACTGATGCACTTTGCTAATATTTAAATCTACTTTATAGTACATGGTACTTAAATTTACCTTAGAAAAATGTAAGTCAATTGGTACTGTACAGATCCCGTTGCGAAAAGGAGATGCGTAAATTCGAGTACATTGAAGCAAAACGTGCTCAATCATAAATCTCATTCATGGTTCCACAAATCTAGTGATAAATGCATCTCCTCCGCCTACAGCGTGCGGTGGCAGAGGTTGACCGCCATCGTTTGAATTCTCAACAGATATTTCTGACTGATGAAAGCATCGTGTCATTATTGCGAGACACAAATCGCAGCCGACTGCCACAAGTTACCGGGGAAATTCTATCCAAACTTGGTGGCACAACTTACAGCGCATGTGATCGTGTGTGAGGGGTTGATGATGGCTTCAAAGCTAGTCAATGTCATCGTTCATCTTGTCCCCACTTTAAACAACTGCGACGCGTCGACTACAATGTCCCACATTATCCTCTGAGCAGTGTTGTGCGTAATACGGTTGACCCGTCTCAAGGATCCGTCAAATTTGGAATAATTGTTTATTTATTTAATTAACACATGCTCATATATATTTGAGCCAAAGTTTTGCATACATATTAAAATTTTCATTTGCTTATCAAAAAAAGACACCATGTTTAAATTTTGTAGGCAGTTTGTTTACAAAGGTAATTGTCTGAGTGTAGGTTAAACAAAGGTATAAATTCTGAATTATTGGTGGTCCCTTTCATACCAATCAACAATAACAAAACAGAATAAGTTAAATAAAAACTCAGAGGTACTCTTAGTGGAAATGATTACGTGAATAATTATTATCTCACTCCTGTTTCATTGAGAGCACTGCAATTTAACTTGCAGGGTTACACTCAGTTCATAATTTCCGAATATGATAAATATCTCAGGGTAAATTTGTAATTTCTAGACATTGATCGCTATGCTCCATCTGCATCTCTGTTAAAAAAAAAAAAAAGACGATGTAAAATGTATATAGTCGATTTTTTCTTGGGAAGTTTTTCTCTCAAGATAATGATATAATTTATTGGTGCACAGACTCCATGCGTTAGGAGCTCGGAATGTGCTGGTGACGCTAACGTCTACACGTTTGCCGACTCGGCTTCAATGCAGACGGGGTTATTTAACAACCCTGAAGCATACGGTAACAGATTAGCTTAACTTTAATTGTCTTATGATCAATTCGAATGCTCGTAGTTCTAAATCTAAGGGCATTTGCGATGTTTGGTTTTTCAGGTTTCCAGAAGCATGCTGTGGACAGGGAATATGTAATGGGATAGGGCTGTGCACTCAGATGTCAAACTTGTGTCCAAACAGGGATACTTGTACCTGTATTGGGACAACTTCCATCCGAGCGAGAAGGCGAATAAAATAATCGTGGACGAATTTTTTTGAAGGGTCGTCCTCTTTCATGAGCCCTGTGAACCTCATGCAGATGATGAAACTGCAGAACTGAAAAAGTTGCGGTCTTGGACTTAGATTTCGTCCCCTTAACATGGTTCGCTGCTACACGTATATTCTACTCCAATCAAGTCCAACATCTAGTTTCCATCTAGGGGTCGGATGCATCATACCTTGTCATCGATAGAATTCAAATATAGACTCCGAAAGAACAATTAAATTGAATGGAAGCTTAACTCGCATGTTGATTTATTCATCTGCTATTTGGTTGTTTTTATTGAACACGTGATCTTAAATTGAATAACTATAGAATTCATTCCAAATACAGTAACAATTTGTTGCAAATTTTTAACCCTTAAACAAATTGTTTACAATATCATTCTTCATTATTTAAAAACTAATATAAATTAAATAATATTTAAATAAAAATAAATAAATTCTGTAGATTTTTTATAGTATTATAAATAATAAATTAAAATAAACAACAGTTTTTTCTAAGTATAAGTAAGAAGCAAGTTATCAAAGAGTAAACACCATAATGTTTTTGGTATGTTTCCAATTTTTAGAAACATACAGGAAAAGGAATATTTTTTATTTAAACAAAGAGTTTGGTGGTAAGAAAGGAAATACATATAGGGAAACCTTAACCAAAGTAAGAATGAAACCTTAGTTAGATATAAGAGGAAGAGTAAATCTATGGTAATCTTTATTTATTAAGGTAACAAATTTTTAATGAGAAATGAATATCAAGTATCATATGATAAAACATGATATAATGGTTCTTCAAAGTTATGGCTAATATATAAGTTCCACGTATATCGGTAGATTTTCAATGATCTAAAAATGAATTTGATGCAATTGAGGATTGAGTTAATTATTCCATCACTTTATTTTTTAAAGTATTTTCCCTAGTTATCTTCTCCAATTTGGAAATCATAAATAAAATACTCGTTGTGGCCATGGTTTAAAGGAGAGATGGCTTGTATTTAAGACAAATTAGTGAGAATTTTTCTATGAAGACAAAGCCTATTAAAAGTGTCAATGAAAGCCCTTTATCTCATCAAACGACAAAGGACTTCATAGTTCACTCATAGTAAACATTAGATGAAGGATGCAAGGGATGATGATAAGAATGTGCAAGTTTAAATTCAAAAGGAATTAAAGGTATTAAAGAAGATATGGAGGCAAATATTAAAGAAAAAAAAGATGGAATAGTTCAATTTTAATCCATTCAAATCATATCTATTTTTCTCAAATAGTAGAAAAGCTTTTTTTGTTTTAAATAAAAACAAAAGTAGTATAAAGTTTATCCCTTGTACTTTAGAACTTCAAAAGCAACATAATAATGAAATTGAGGAGGATTAAGGGTTTTTAGAGGAACATAAGAAAGTAAGTATTGTGGAGGATGGCCTTTGAACTTTAGTGTTTCCAAGGTAACATAAACAAGAAATTGTTTTTGAGGTTATTTCTTGCACTTTAAGTTCTCTAAAGTACTATAAGCCTATGGATAATAAGTCATATTATGAATAGTCTAGAAAAATATAATGATGAGGATGAAATTATTGGTGAAAAAGGAAAGGAATAACAAAGAAAAAGAAACTTAGAGGGATATTGAATTGGAAAATGAGAAATAAAATATTGCAAGTGACAACAAGAAATGAGTCTAATCTCACAAATAAAAAAATAAATGTGGTGATAAATATAATACTTTAGAATATTAATGGTATGAATTTGAACCTTCAAATAGAGATATCAATGAATTAATATACTGATATAATCTTAAGTTTATTTTAATATAATAAAAAAAAATAAGTGGTGGGCAATGTAAGGATACATTCAAAAATATTTTGAGCATGTGGTAACGTTTTGTAATTTTTACTAATAGAAGCTTTAAGCGGTCCTGTAAAAATATAGGACATGTAATTGGGATGGATAAATGCTAAAAGCAATTAGTAATTGGGTTGCTAGTATTTTCGTGGGAAAGAGAAAAATATCAAAGTTAGAGTAGAAATTTATAGGGATCGAACTATACTTAATATTTATGTTAGATGTTGGAAAGGTCTTAGTTTTTTTATAACAAATTCAATGATGGTCCATTATTGTGATATATGGATTCTTGGGGGGTTACAACATAATTTTATCTCCTTTATACAAGAAGGGTGGTACTCCTATATGGTCCAAACCAATTGGGGATTTCTTTCCTTTGTCAATTCAAATGACCTTTTAGATGTGATTCCTTTGAGCTTTCAATGTACATGGGATAATAGACCAATTGAGAAAACTTATATAGAAAAAATATTAAATAGGTTTTTGTTGTATAATACATGATTTAAACTAGAGTAAATAATCTCTTGAAATTTTTTATTGTGAGTAGGATCATATCATAAACCTATTCTCTTCAGATGTCATCTATTAGATAATGATCATCCATAACCATTTCTATTTCAATTTATGGGCTCCAAGACCTTTATTTCTTCTAAATGGTTATGTTATGGCAGGATGAAGCAAAGTCTAAAGGATCATATATGTATAGGTTCATTTAAGATATGAAATACCTAAAGGGACAAATGAAGATTTAGAATGTCAAATATTTTGGCAATAGACTTAAAATTAAAAATAAAATCAAATCTAAAGATAGTAATTTATAAAAGATAGTATAAATAAATGGAATGGCCAAAGATACTTGTGTGCAAGATAAATAATTATTTTTGATATCATATTGTATTATAAAGGAGGAATAATATTACATCTAACAATCTAGGTAGAGATAAGTTTAGTAAAGGAATACAAAAAAAAAAGTATGTTATTGTGAAAACAAATTTATCTTTGGGTATGAGTTTTCCAAATGTTTTACCAATTACCACACAAAGATAGAATCAAAGATTGACAAAGAATATTTGCATGGAGGAGATAAAATAAGTAGTTTTCATTTTCCATCTTGATAAGGTACATAGCCTCAATTTTTACAAAAGTCTTAGGATTTGTTGAAGAGTGTTATGTTGGATGTGGTTGAAGAGGCTAGAAAAAATAAGGTTGTAATGAATGAGATCGATGCAACTTCTATTTCGTTGGTATCTAAAAAATGCAAGTTAAAATATTTTGATATTTTTTTCCAATAAACCATTATAATATAATTTTTAAGGTAATTGTAAAAATTATCACAAATGGGTTAAAAAGTCATTCTATATTATATTATATTGAAGGAACAACATGGTGTTTTTTTTATTGTAAACAACTTCTTGATGTTATATTCATTGTACAAGAGTGCATACATTTATCATCCCATTAAAAAAATAGGTACACTTATAGAATTATATATGAACTGAGCATATGATAGGGTTTATTAGAGTTTTCTACATAATACTCTCAAAATGATTTTAGTCAAGGTTGGTGTGAATGGATTAGATGTTATCATAACACTCCAAATTAGTCTATTTTGATCAATGGATTATCTACTATGTTTGAATAATCCTATTGACTCCAAGGATGAAAAACTATATCCTTATCTCTATATTATTCTTGTTGAGGCACTATAAGAGATTTATGAAACAATATCTTCGAATCTCATTTTTTATTTATTAATGATAGTTTTATTTTGGACCATCCCTCAAGTAATGACATGTTAGAATATCAATATTATCAAGCCATAAAAAGGTTGTTGGATGGTTAATACTATAATATCAAAGATATTATTTTATTAACACTATCATAAATTTATAACAAATTAATATGAAGATTTTAGGGTTTTTCAAATTTGATATTTTTTATCAATTTATCTAGGTATTTATTTGTTTGATAAAGTAAAATGAAGGAGCTTTGCAATAATTTTGAAAAGAGTGAAATCTTGTTTGGAAGGGTAATTATTTAACCATCTCTACAAGGATACAACTAAAAGAGTCTACATTACTATATATATATATATATAGATATCATGTATATCATCCAAAAAATCAAATGTATTTTCTTTTGAAAGTATATGAGGAAATATTTAGGTTTTCTCTTTGTAAGTGGTACATGGTTTACAAAAGAAAGAATGTTGGAGGGGCATGCTTACAAATTTAAAAACTTGTGAGTTTGGTATTAGAGGTAAAATTAGTTGAAGATTATTGAAAGATCAATGAGAGATTTGGGTAAAAATATTGCTTGAAAAATATATAATATTAATGCAATAAACTTTTTAGGAAAAGAGACCATACCTGGTGGTTTTCAAACATAGAATGTCATATCAAATAGTCCACAATTGATTAGGGTCCATAGTAGTGGTCAATAAATGAGTGAGATTTATAAATTCTTGGTTTGATATTTGGTTAAGTCCTTTCCTCATTCTAATCTAATATAACAACTTGCTCATTCATGTTTTGTTTGTAAATATTTAAAGGTTATAAATTATATTGATGTGATTAATAATTCTAGATTATTTATTTTTATTTACATCCTAGTTGATGGAGAGAGCATCAACCAAATAGTAAATGAGATTCAAATTCATATCAAGAGTTGTATTTGTCCATTTTTCTACAAAAGGATTAGCTGATTTGGATCTATAAAATTGTACTAGATACTCAATTCAGTTAGGAATACACTTTTTACATCCATTTTATGAAGGTTCCACCCTTTATGTGTAGCTAGCACATAGACTATTTGGATAGTAGACATTCAAATTATTGGTGTGAATGTTTCTTCATAATAAATTCCCTCTATTTATGTATATCCTTTTGCTACTAGTCAAGCTTTGTATTTTTTAAGTGTTCCATATTATTTGTATTTGATTTTTTAAACCCACTTGCATCCCACTACTTTCTTTCCTAGAGGTAGATTTAATATATTCTATATCTTATTATTTTGAGTGATGCATATTCAGATTCCATAGCTACTTTCCAATATGAGTCTTTCGGTGCTTGAGAAGTTGATGTTGGTTCCACCAAGTTACTTAGCATTCCTATATTTATTTTGGTTATGCTACAAGTTTGAGGTCCTATAGAAGTAATATCTAGAATTCTTTCTAGATTTGATTCTCTATGAGTGTCTCTAAGCCATATTGGTTCTTTTCTGGGTTGTATTGTTGGTGCTTTTGTATCTTGTTCTTGAGCTTTTTATTATAACTCTATACTCATTGTGTCTTATTTAGACAAAATTTTGAGAACTTTTGTTTCACCACTACATTTATCTGTGTTGATCTTGGTTTTTTTATCAAAGACCACATCTCTACTAATGTAGAATTTCTTTGTATATGGATTTATTATTATGTATCTTGTAGATTCATTATCATAGCGAAAAAATATCCATGTCATAGTTTTGTCATCTAGTTTAGTTCTCTTTTATTTTGGAACATGCATGTATGCTTTGCATCTGAAGACCTTTAGCTTTTCTATGTTGGGATTTTGTCCTAACCATGCTTCTTCTAGTGTAACATGTTTGAGTATCATTGTTGGAAGTCTATTATGTATGTAGGCTATTGTTTGTACTACTTCAAACCAATATTTATGATCAAGGTGTGCTTCCTTTAACATACATATTACTATTTCCATTTTGATATATTTCTTCTTTCTATAATTCTATTATGCTAAGGTGAATATGTTGTAGTAAGTTATCTCCTGATTATATTTTCTTCAAGAAATGAGTCAAATTCTTTGGAAATAAATTCTCCTCCTCTATCTGAGCAAAGTGCTTTCATGGTCTTCCCTGATTCTTTTTCCACTTGAAGTTTGAATTATTTAAAGTTATTGAATGCTTC
The DNA here is from genome assembly GCA_028583015.1 of Wollemia nobilis. Classification (NCBI taxonomy): domain Eukaryota; kingdom Viridiplantae; phylum Streptophyta; class Pinopsida; order Araucariales; family Araucariaceae; genus Wollemia; species Wollemia nobilis. The sequence continues at coordinate 8,231,544 of JAQPPZ010017209.1, read as the reverse complement.
TAACTTGTACTTCAATAAAAATACCCACATTTGTTTGGTGTGATAATCAACAAAGAATTGAAAGTATTCATGTCCTCCAACACTATTAACTTTTATTGATCCATAAAAATCTGCATATATTATTTCTAGAGGTTGTTGAGCTTTATGTTGACAAAATTTGAAAGGGATTCTATGTTTTTTCTTGCTAGATATTCTAGATGTATAATAGTTTCTAGTGATAAGTTTTGTAGACATTATACCATTTGATATCTAAATAATTTACTCCTTTATGTTTCATTGATATATCCTAGTCTTTTGTACCATAATTATGAAGTATTGGCAAAAATATATGAGTGAATAGTAGTATCTAGAATAAATAGATTATTTTTATATGATCCTGATGCTATCATTTTTCCTTGTCTAGAAATGTGACATTGTTTTCTACCAATGAGAATATTGAACTCAACAATTAAGTCTTGATCCCTAATGTAAGAGATGAAAATAAGATTAGTAGTTAATCCTAGAACATACAATACATTTTTTATCATACCTCTTCCATCATTAAGATTTATTGGAATATCTCCAATTCATTTTACTTTATATGTTTTACTATCTGCTACGATAACTAGTTTTTTGTTTATCTTCTTTAGAAGTTTGAACCAATGTATGTTTCCTATCATATGCTTACTTGCACTTGAATCTATGTATCAATAACCCATTATACTATTTTTATCGAGATTTGTGAAATACATTATGTCTCCCAAGTATATTTTGGATAAAATATAGTGCTTTTATAAATTATAGTTCAATATCTGATTAATTTTGTAAAGTTTTTGTAAGTGCCAAAATTAACTTCTATTATCCCTTCTTTTTCCTATTGAACTAAACATTTTTCCCAAATTTTAAAGAGGTTATAATGTTGACTATTTTATCTCCTTTTGAGAAGTTTGAGACAAATAATTTTTTAAATATCCAACCTTTGAAAAACTATGATAAACCTCTCTTTTAAATAACCCTTTCATAATTAAATTAACTATATATAATTTCCAATAAATTAATTTGATGTAGTATCCCTTATGACTCCCTAATTTTTGGAAAAATTAGACCACAATAATATTTTATAATATTGAAGATTTATTCTAGTAGAAACCCTTATTAATCGTATGTATTACAAATCTTATATTTATTTTATTAAATATTCCCTTTGATGTATAGCTTTCAATATAGTCAAATTACTTTAATTTTAACCTTATAACTCCAAAGGAAATAAAGCACATAGGAAGGGGAATGAAATTTACCTTTTACCAAGTAATATTTGGAACTATTTTTAGATGAGCTAGAGCTTAAATATTAACATAGATTCTTTGAATTATTTGCCTGTACCCTCTAATGGAATCGCTTGGATATTATACTTGTATCAAGTGTTCCAAATATGGTTTCGTTTAGACTCTTACTTTGACCTTGATTGACTTGAGCATTGAAGGATCTATCACCTTCTTGACAAGCTACAACTTGATCCTTTGTGTGCATATGGCATAGTGATAAATGTGAAGACAAATATTACTTATTGTCCTTGATCATTGACATCCTTAAAATGAAGAAGATTCTTGTCTAAAGTGCCAAGTGGCATGTTTGTTTCCATTCAAGCACTTGAGGAGAATTAGATGCCAAATAAACACTTGTCTTCCTTCAAGTAATGTATGAATGTTATGTTCTTTAGCAAAAAATTTGGTCTCCCAATGAACAAGTGTATCCCATACACTCAATGCACCAACCTATTCGTGTAACTCCTCTCTTAAATATGAGTACTCACTTGAATTGAGTGTTAGGGTTTACCTTAAGTGATAAGTTTCACCTTATTCTATGCATGGATGTCATCTCTATCTCTGGTTTATACAAGCCCTTTGAATATCCTTTTAACTTTGAAAGTCCCCAACTCTTCTTTCATTCACCTATAGTATTTTTAGCTAGAATATGGAGCAAAAACTTGGATATTTTAAGCATAAATTTTAGCTAGTGGATGTGGAGTAAGAAACACTTCAATGATGATTTGATTTTTTCTTCTTTTATTACTTGTTTACATCCTCCTTTCATAGATGATGTTGCTCTCGAATAAATTTGTTTCTACCTTTGCTTTTGCACCTTGTTTTTTGTAGGTTTAGCCATCTAGATATGAGGAGAATGAGTCCTTTGAGTGGCTCCTTGAGCTATGGTTGAATTGATGCTAGCATACGACTTATTTCAGCTATTTTTTTAGCGTGTGTAGTGCCTTTGAGGCACCTTTAAATATACCTTCTCTCCATATATAAACTATATTATAATAGTGCAACACAATGCAAAGTATTTTTATATAAAATGTGCTTGTTTGCACCTTCTTTTGCACTCCTATAAAATCTGATTTTTTGGTTTTTTAGGTAGAATTTTAAGCATAATATAAAGATTTTGAGGTTGTCTCTTTGATTAGACACCTTCCCCTAAAGGTAATCATGGAATATTCGGAGCTAGCGATGTTATTTGAGATAGTAAGGGAGAGTTGGTTGGTAGTGGTGTACGCAAAAAAATTACTATCCCAAAACTCTCAGTTTATGGAAGCTAGAGTTGCATTCCAAGGTGTGTTATTATTAATGGACCTAGGGATCCCAAACATGATTATTGAAGGTGATTCAATAAACATGATTAATATACTCAATGGTTATGTTCAACCTAGCTAGAAGGTGGTAAATATGATGGAAAAATTAAAATTATGTATTCAGCATATAAGTCATGTCTCTGTAACTCATGTGTTGAGGGAGGGCAATTCTATTGCTGACTTTAAGGTAAATAATTGTACATATCATCCAAGATTTTTGGTCTAGAAAATAAATTTCCTAGAGGACCTTTTACATCATAGCAATGAAGAGAAAACTGTATGATTGTCAAAAGGTTGGTCAGTTTTTGAAAGTGAGGCTCCTGAGAAACATCCTTTTTGAACGTGCAAAGTTCATTGAATTTTGGAGATTTTTTATTTCGAATGTTACTTGCTTTTCAGACTACATCAGGTTATGGGGGTTCAGTCTACCTTTAATGCCACAAATTCAACTTCTCTTTATTTCTTGTGGAGATTATATGGGAGATTTTTTGCACCTCATAATTATCAATATCTTATTATACAGTACCCATGTGGTTAGCTGAGTTGACCTTTCATACAAAAAATTAGTTTATGATACATGGTGGGTCTTTATCCTCTCTATATTGGAAGATACATTAAACAAATTCTAGTTTATTTGTTGTATTAACAAACTAAGGGAAATATGGGATTGCAATGTTTCTTTTTCAATGAGGGCAACCTGCTTAATGCAGTTGGTATGGGTGTTCCTCATTTTTTGATTTTTTACTTTCACGAGATGGGCTAGTGAGTGGATGAGAAGAAAGGTCTTCTATTGCTATCCCTTTTACGTTTATATGGTTAATATGAGGAATCAAATGCTATTCAATGTCTAACTTGTGGTGATTTTTGGGCTGCTTCGATTTTAATTGTTGTTTGCTCCCAATTTTGGGGCTTCATAAAAATTGATGTCGACTACTCAAAGGAGATATCTAGGATGGTGGGAGATGTTATCCAAGATGTGGAATTGTTGGTTAATAACTAGCTTGGTTATATTCTCTCGATGTTTTCTAGTGTTCTCTCCCTTTATTTTCATTTCATTCCATGTTAGTAGTTGTAGTCTATCTTGGTCTCTCCTGTTATTTTAGGTGGTTTCCTATTTTTTATGTTGTTTTTCTAGTTGGATCTCTAGTTGTTTTAGAGTTGATGTAAAAGGTTAAAATATTCCTTTCAAAACCCTCTTTTATTAATAGTATAAAAAATTTAATAATATTTTTGAATAGTTAAATTAATAAATTAAAAAATAGTTTTAATCTAGTTTTGGAGATATATAGAGAGATAGAGAGATTATATATAATGATTTGGATCAATATTCATGATATATTACAAGAGTCATAATATTTAGTTTCAAGTTAACTTTTTTTAGGTAATATTAAGAGAAGAGGGTTTTGAAAGGGGCCCCAAAACCTTTTACAATAGATAGAAAACAACAAACCAAAATAGTGCACTTTAGCACTTAAACAAAAGAGTACAAAAACTACACTACAACACTAACCAAAACAATCAGAAATTGCATAAACCTACACTACAAACCAGAGGAACAAAGGGTCGGGAAGTCCGAGAAGACCTGTGAGAGAATCGAGGTAGTTCTACAACACAACATCAACCTCCGAGATAATCCCACCGGACATTTGAGTTGCCTCCTCCACGTAGTCCAATGCCATATTAATGGACCAACGGTCCCTAGTCGATAACCACTTCCCAAGGTAAGCATATGAACCAAGGTAGAAACATAATGGTAATACGAGAGTAAATGGGGCCCACCTCATAACAAAGCTCCCTAAGCTCACAAAAATGATGCTTTCAATAAAAAAACATTCACGAACATTCCTTTGCCAACTTCTACACCTACCCATGTACAAAATAAATCCTACACCAAAGAACATAATAAAAAATAAACATAACCATATTTTCTATTAAAAAAATAAAATTTAATAAAATTAAAAACTCAAAACTAATTTATGATAAAACTTATGATGGTTTTAGTTGGGTGATGCCTGAGGAAATTATTTATTTGTGGATCCAATGGAGACATCTTGATAAGGAGAGAACATATATTTAAAACATTTTAATCCCAACCTTTTTATGGTGCATATAGATTGAAAGAAATAAGAGAATATTTAAAGATAAATTCATGAATACAATTATTATCTTTAATCATATCATAGTGAGGATAGAGGAGCCTCTCAAGATTAGGGAATTCATCCACTCCTCCTTTAAACACCCTCAAGTAGTATAATATTTTATTCCCAATAGATTCTAACTCTATTTTAGCTTTTCTTAGAGCTATTCAATAGTAGATCCACCAACGTGTGTCTTGTCACTATGTATTAGGTAATATAGGTCTCGTGTGCTTAGCTAGAATATCAAGACCCAACTATCAATGAGAAATATATAGATCCCATTTTTAATTGATAATAATCCCTAATGAGATTAGCTATGGTAAAATTTTAGAGGTAAGACCTCTTGGTCGATAAAGGATATCCTGAAGCATTTTAATATGGAGGACAACAAGCATTCCATCACCCCAGTAGCCACTGGTTTGAATTTGAGCAAGACTGACAATAGTAGAAGCGTAGATCCAACTCTCTATAAAAGGTTAGTTGGAAGCCTGATGTACTTGATTGCATCCAGGCCAGATTTGATGTTTGCTATAAGTTTAATCAATCGGTTTATGGAGTCACCCAAAGACACTCACTAGCAAGCAGGCAAGAGAATTTTGCGGTATGTCAATGGCATGAGAAATCACGGACTCCACTATGCCAGACAAGACCAGGTTAAGTTGATTGGCTACACTGACAGTGATTGGGCCGATAGCGTAGATGACCTAAAAAGCACTTTGGGATATTCCTTCCATTTTGGATCTGGAGTTGTCTCTTGATCCTCGAAGAAGTAATTAGTTGCTTTATCTACAATAAAGGCAGAGTATGTTGCTGCCACCTCAGTTGCTTTCTAGGCAGTCTGGCTGAGAAGAGTTCTAAGTGAACTACATCATCCATCAAAAGTAACAACAACAATATTTTGTGATAATAACTCTACCATCGTGCTCTCGAAGGACCCAGTATTCCATGGCCAGACAAAGCACATATATATCTGGTTTCATTTCATCAGAGAGCTGGTGAAACTCAATGAAGTACAGTTGCAATTTTGCAGGTCGAAGGAGCAAGTTGCTGACATCTTCACAAAACCCTTGAAGGAGGAGGACTTCGCCAGACTACGAGATATGTTGGGCGTCAGAGAATCTATGATTTTTGGTTTAAAGGAGGGTGTTGGAAATATAGTTAAACCAAAACTCACACCCGTAAGTGCTTCAACGTGAAGCATTTATATTTGGCCTTTGGGAATTGCTTTGGAAGGACAAGTTTTTAGCTAGGAAATGAGAGCCAAAGGTTTAATGCATAGCTAGTTTTATTTTTTACAATCTCAAGATTTTATTATAAAAGGGTGAATGTTCCTCTCAAAGCCTTTTTTTTAATTATAAAAAAAAATGTATAATGTCATAAATTTTTTAAGAGTATTATTGAAACTATTTTAAGCCTTTATAATTTTGAATATGTATATGTGTATTGTGTTGGATTTTGGAGCACATAATTATATATTGAATTTATTTTTCTCCATCAAAATTGACAAATTTATAACTTCACCCCAAAATTTCAATGAATATTATGACATAGATCATGAGTATAAGATATATATGTGATGGACTACATAGTAAAAATACTTTTCAAAAATATATTGCATATTAGTAGGATTTTCTAATATATTATTTAAATTCAAAAAAAAAATCTTTTTGATATTCTAGAAAGCATGTGTAATCCCTATTACTAATGTGTAATAAGAAGTTGTATTCACACAATTTTAAAACAAGTTTAAAATCAATATTCAAGAATTAGTTAATTAAATTTTATCTTTTTTAAGGTGGTGAGTATGTTTCTTACTCTTAATTGTTTCCCTTTTAGGAAATAATTATATTTTGTAATGACTTTGGCCTCCCCTAGATAAATTAATTTGTTACTCTCTCCTACATGATTTGTTGATGTTGATTAATCTATTTGATATTTTTATAAATAATGTAAATATTTTCAATCAAACATTATTTTTAATATCCATTTGTAAGATTTTCCACATGAAAATAAAATGAGATAAGCCCCATTATAAACATTTGATCAACTTTATTTTTCTTTATTTTTAATTTTTTTTATTATGCCATCTAATAAAAAAAATGTTCTTCAATATTTTCACAATGTTGTTAACCAAACACTCAAGATTCTAACAATATTGGTGTGGAATAATCATCAATATTATGATAATGTTAGAAACATTTTAACAATCATATCGTTGCTCATGGTATAATATTTTCCTTTCATTAATTAAACCATGTTAATGGGTATTTAAATTTTAAAAATATTTGGATAATTTATAACTATAAATAAACAATTAAACTAAAATAATTTATGAGGTGATATATCTTCCTCAATGTATTTCTCTCGTGTTATTTTAAAATCCTTTAAAATTATTTCCTTGAACACACCTTCATGGAATGAATGGTGGTGAGATGAAGTCTATAATTATACAATTTTTTTTAATGAATTTTTCAATTTTTTTAGATTGTGTGAGGTTTAAACCTTAAACTTATTAAAAAGGACCAAAGATCTTACCATTATAGTAAGCTTATAAGTCTATAATTACATGTTTTTATTGATTTATTGTATTTTTCTTGTAACTTTGCTTTCTTGAAATTAAGATAAGGAAACACTTTCAAGAACTTTTGGTTTTTAAACACCATTAAAAATTGTATCTTGAAAAATAGATCAGTTCAGTGTTTTGATTTTTTAAGATTTTAAAATATTTTAATAGCCAAAATAAAAAGACAAAATGAGGGTCGCTCACCCCAGGCGAACTATTTTGGATTTTCATTAAGTATGTGTGTGATAATGTAATTGCTTTCATGTATTTAGCATAGTTGTATTTTGAAAATAAAATTATTAAAATAATTGCTTATGCTGCCTAGATGATATTTTATCCTTCTTTTGTCAGCATGTTGTGGTAAGGATAATTGTGACATTTGAATTCATTTTCTATCTCATTATGTTTTAGTGGTAGTTACCATGCAGTGCAGGTGAACAATGTCCACTCGACGCCTTAATGATAATGTTACTAACACCTTGAAATTCGAACAATGATGGAATTGGTTAATAACATTTGGTTGAATTTCCAGGAAACGAGTTGAACCAACTTTGTTAGCAGATTTCAAGAAAAAAAAAAATTATCATAAAAAATGCATGGACAGTACCCTTATTATTTTTATAACTGGGGGATAATCTAGGTTGGTGAGTTTTCTTCACCTTACTATTTATCTAAACCCTGCATTATTATATTGGTACATTTGAGGAGTCTAGTGAAAAGAGGACCAACCGAAGTGGAAGAAGTAGCTACCAATAGCACTTCGAGCATCAAGGAGTTTGATTAATTTCTGTTCCCTTGCTCATGATGACCCACCATTAAAGAAATTAGACGCATAGGTGTCTGGATAGAAGTGCAGGCTCTTTATGGCTTTCTAAATGAAGGAAACACGAGGACTGGTTTCTAATTAGGCAACTATTCAGGGATGAAGGAATTAAATGAACCCTTAACGGAGGACAAGGAGCAAATGACCAGTCCCCCAACGGGTACTCTTTTCTTGAAATATTAGGAATGGGCAGGCGGTGAACGTCAGAGACCAGTGGATGCTGACTAGAAGGAGGAACTCAAGAAGGAGGGTAAAAAAAAAAGAGTGAAAGGTGAGAATTAAGGCATAGGAGAGGAGAGGTAATGGAGTAATGGTATGAACAAGTAAACCTGAGCTTTTGTGTTTGAGCACCTTTTTTCATCTTATTTCTGTGAAAAAGCCCAGTACCTTCCCGTTATTTTCTTCTGTGCCTCCCCTGTTAACAGAAGGAGAGCCAGAGTATGTTCCCATTTTTGTTCGTGATAGCCGCATAAACCTGGGTAGTTTTAGTCGAACTCCCTTTCAGAGATACCACTCTGACTGCTGCTATCGAACCTTCTCCCAGATCATACCATCCTAGTAGTTTTCTCTTCAGCACCTTCGTGTTCAGGGTAGCACTTGTTCTAGGGCGTTAAGCGGCGTAGTTTTCTCTATTTGTCCATCCAAGACCTAGGACCTGGACCGTTCCGTATCACCTTAGTCATGATAGCTCCGTATAGGCAGTGGAAGGGAAGCTATGCAGGCCTGGCTCGGATGACACCTAATCCAAGCTTACACCGTGGCCATGCGGAGGTGTAGGTTCAGGACGACGATGACTTTCCATACCCAGAACGCAAGACTTAACAGTATCTTAGCAATGCCGTGGGTGGGTAAATGCTGAAACTAATCATAATATTGCCATGATTTCAAGCTGGTAGTACTGCTAGTGGTTGGGCGTAAGACGACACTTTATTAATGCTGTGACAATACCCCAGATGTTATAGTGTTGATAAGCGTTTTATTTCTTTGATAAATTACTTTATGGTGCTGTCATCAATGCTTTGGAAGATGCCTCGTGCTGTTTTAGTTATCTTGGGTAGACACCAATATATTGATACAGCGTTGATGTCTTTATTTTACTAATACGATGATAGACGTCCTTATGATGTATGATGTTTTAATAATGCTTGAAATTATTCAGCGGAATGCTGTTATTTCCTTTAAGTAAAGTCCTGGCAGGTAACGTGGAAGACATATTGTGGGCGGCAGGTAATGTTGATATTTCATCTAATGTTTTGGTAAATGCCTTATGATACTGTTACAAATACTTTAGAAGACTAGTATGTTGTTTTAGTTATGTGGTAGATGCTCATATATTGATGCAGTGATGATGTTTTCTTTTATTAACATGACTGTTGCATCTTTATATTGCTTTAATAGTGCTTGAAATTAGTGCTTGAAATTACTGAATGAAATACTGTTGGTTTCCGTTAAATAATGTCTTGGCCACTAACCTGGAAGGCATATTGTTATGTTAGGTATTGTTGATATTTTATCTGACGTTTCGGTAGATGTCTTATTATATAGATACGGTAGATGTCTTATTATATAGATATTGATATTGGTATTGTTTGGGCATTTTGTTGATATTGTTGATGTTTAGGTATTGTTGAAATTTTTGCCCATATATTGATACAACGTTGATGCTGTTATGTTACTAATACGTGAAGAAAATTAAAGTCTCTCCATTCCCTGAATCGCTGTCGCACGACAGCGACGGAGAGAAAAACTCAAACTTGCGAGCGACACAGAAAAAGAAAAAGTCCACTTGACTCCGGATCGCTGTCGCTTTGAGCGACGGCCAGAAAAAAGGTAACTTGCGAGCGACGGAGAGAACGGGAATAAATACCGTAGAAAAATATTCTACGTCTTTTAATTCTCCAAATCGCTAAATCAAGACGGAAATGGGCTTCTAGCGATTTAGGTTTAGCGACGGCGAGTTAGTGAATAAGACAAAGAAGTAATAGTACAAAACACTTATGCCCTAAATCGTTTGACTCAAAAAAATGACTCAAATCGCTAATAAGACAAAGAAGTAACAGGACAAAACACTTATGCCATAAATCGCTTGACTCAAAAAAAAAAATGACGCAAATCGCTCCAATCTTGTGCGTTAAGCAGAAATTTTATGAATAGCGAGCGATAGAGGGAAATAGAATAAGATGAGTGCATAAAAGACAAACCACTAAAGACAAAAAGATAATGGGACGAAATAGGATGCTTTTGAGTGGTAAAGTTAAAAATTACTAAGGTTGCTCAAATCATGAGTGACAAAGGGAAAAAACGAAGCCAAACAAGCGATATGGAGAAAAGGTCGAAATTTGTTCTCAATGTTTTGAAAAACCGAGGATCGCTTGTCTGAGGAAGAGAAGCTCGAAAACCCTTCGGGTTGAGCAATAGACAACAAGTCTTAAACGAAACCACTTCTGTAGTCTATTCAAATGCACTCAGAATGTTTGTTTGGTGAAAACTAAAATAGGTTAAATTGAGGGTTCTTGAAAATGCAGGACATACGAATAAAACCAAATTTTATTTATAATAGTAGAGAAATTACATTCAAACCTCCATAGAGGGAATACTGACATCTGCGTTAAAGCAGGATAGACAAAATAGAGGAGCACTCCTAAACTGTTGTTCGGGACTACAAACTGCTCTGCTCTCTTTCTACTGCTAATCTACATCTAGTATTTTGCACCCTTTCTCTCACACATGAAGTGACAAAAATATATGTATTTATACAAGGAGACATATGAAAAAGAGTGGGAAAATTCCAACTACTCACACGCGGGAATTAACAAAATATGGGACAAGGGGTGAAATCACTCCGTACTTGGCGGTGTCGAGTGATTCCCTGGATCACCATTTCAAATGTGTTTTTCATGGCTTTGGTTCTTGTTTTGAGCGATAGAGAGATGGGGTCAGGTTTAATAATTTTAACACCCTACTTTAAACCTAATATCACAAGCCCTTTGACTCCCAACTATAGTTGCAATCTACTGAAGTCCTCCTCCTTCAAAGGATTGGTAAAAATATCAGCTACCTGCTCCTTGGATCTGTAGAACTACAACTGAACCTCACCTTATTTCACCAGCTATCGGATGAAGTGATATTGAATGTCGATATGCTTCCTCCACCCATGGAACATTGGATCCTTCGACAATGCAATGGCAGAATTGTTGTCACAGAACAATATTGTCATGCCTAGAACCCATCGCAGCCAGACTACCTGGCATGCAGCTGATGTAGCAGGGACATACTCTGCTTCAGCAATGGACAATGCAACAATTGGTTGCTTCTTGGACACCCATGACACTACTCCCAAACCAAGATGAAATACATAACCAGAAGTGCTTTTCTGATCATCAATGCTACCAACCAAATCAATGTCTATGTAGCCCACCATTTCCAACTGGTCTTGCCAGGCATAGAAAATGCCATGGTTTCACGTCCCGTTGACATAGCGCAAGATGCGATTGCTTGATTTCCAATGCGAATCCTTTGGAGTCTCCATAAACAGGCTAATCAGACTAACTCCAAACATCAAATATGACCTAGTTGTAGTCAAGTACATCAGACTACCAACTAGCTACTTGAACAAAATTAAATCAATGTTCATCCATGGATCCAATTTCCTCAGCTTCAAGCCTATGGCAACAGGTGTGACGGTAGGTTTTTTGTCCTCCATCTTGAACTACTTCAGGACATCCTTCGCATACTTACCCTGTAAAATGAAGATGCCATCTACTGATTGGTCAACTTTCATATCGAGGAAATACTTCATCAGCCCTAAGTCCGTCATCTCGAACTCCTTCTTCATGGTTGTTCTGAACTAGTCGAATAGGACATTGTTGTTGCCAGTGTAAATAAAATCATCCACATAAAGGCAGACGATTATGAGATCCCCTGCTTCATTTACCTTCAGGTAGAGGGTATGCTCATATGGGCATTTTACAAACCTATTTTCTTGAAAATAGTCATCAATTCAGCTGTACCATGCCTTGAGCACCTGTTTCAATCCATACAGGGCCTTCTTCAGTTTCAGGACCTTCCCCTCTTGTCCTTGAATTTCGTAACTGAGTGGCTGGTCTATGCATATCTCTTCTTCCAAAACACCATTGAGGAAGGTTGACTTGACGTTCATCTGGAACACATTCCAACCCTGCTAGGCTGCTAATGCTAGGATCATCCTGACTGCGTCAAGTCGGGATACAAGCGCATACACTTCATGGTAGTTGATGCATGACTTCTGCTTGTAGCCCTTCGCCACTAGTCTAGCCTTATGCCGATCAACTTCACCTTGGGCATTGAACTTCATCTTATACACCCATTTGACCCCAATGGTCTTCTTTCCTGCTAAAAGATCTGCTAATTGCCATGTATTATTCTTCTTAATGGCTTCAATATCCTCATCCATCACCTTTACCCACTTATGATTTTGACTTACCTTTTCAAACTCAACTGGATCACACAGTAAATAAGGTGAAGTCATAATATTCCTCATCTTCATGATGATGGGTTGCCTCGTAGATGTCTTGTAAGCTTCTTGTCTTCACTGGAGTCCTCAAGTTCGGGATACTACTTGCAAGTGGAGGCGATCGGGATGCTGAGGTTGTGTTGTTGCTGGTACTGCTACTGTTACTTGAGGCTATAGGTGGTAATGCACTACTCTCATCCAAGTCAACAAACTCGACAACTGCTAGCTCATGTTGGCCAGTCTTGGACTTCCAGTTCTAAGCTTCATCCTCCAAGAATTTTACATCGCGACTGATGATGAGTTGTGACAGGGTTATACAATCGATACACCTTCGCCTGTTCACTATACCCTATGAAAATGCATTTCTTTGCAGTATCATCCAGCTTATGCCACTTCTCTTCTGGAACATGTGCATATGCGATGCACCCAAAAACATGCAAATGAGCCACACATGGCTTTTGACCACTCTAGGCCTGCTGAGGAATCTTGTCCTTCACACTTTTGGTGGGACACCTATTCAGTAGATAGACTGCACAGGTTACAGCCTCTACCTAAAATTCGTGCGGTAATCCCTTCACCTTCATCATGCTATGTGCCATCTCCATGATGGTTCTCTTCTTCCTCTCAGCTACACTGTTCTGCTGTGGTGTGTATCGGGCAGTGAGTTGCCTCTGAATTTTGTTCGCCTTAAAAAAATTTAGAATTCATTAGAGATGTATTCACGTCCACCATCAGTTCTGAGGGTTTTGACTTGGTAGCCGCTCTATTTCTCCACCAAAGCCTTGAACTCCTTGAACTTGCCAAAATCCTCTGACTTTTGCTTGATGTCATAGACCTAGGTCTTTCAGTTGAAGTCATCAATGAATATCAGGAAGTACTTATTATCGGTAAATGTGTTGGTCTACATTGGAATGCAAATATCTGAGTGCACCAGCTCCAATGGTTGTGATGCTCTCCAAGACTGATCAAAAGGGAACAAATCCCTATATTTCTTGCCGACTAAGCAACCTTCATAGATTTGATTTGGATTCTCAATAAGGGGTAAATCCTTCACCATCTGCTTCTTGTGTAGCAGGTTCAGGCCACTGAAACTCAAGTGACTGAACCTGAGATGCCACAGCTAGGTAGCATCCTTCATGATTGCACTCAGGGACATCAGCGACTCATTCTGAACCTATAGTGAAAACATCTTGTTCTTTGTCATTGACACCGTTGCAATATGCCCATGTGCTTTATCTCTAATGGTGCAGGTTATGTATTTGAACTGAACAGTGTGTCCCTTCTGCATGAGCTCTCCCACACTTAGTAGGTTGTGCTTCAACCTAGGCACATAGTACACATCATAGATTTCCTTCCTTTTGACATGCATGGTGTGGATGAGGATCTTGCCTTTCTCCATCATAGGAACGTTACTATTGTTCCCCATCTTGACCTCGAACTGGACTATTTCATCCAGTTGGAAGAACATCTCCTTATTCCCTGTCATGTGATTGTTGCACCCACTGTCAAGATACCAGATGTTCTTTTGGATCTCCTCCTCAATACTGCAAGTTAGCAACTCGTTCCCACTTGCCACATTTATGGCTTCATCAGTGTAGTGGGCCTACTACTGGTTCTCCTTGGCCATCCTCTTTCTACACTTAGAAATATAATTGTCGAATTTATTGCAATAGTAGCATTAGACCTTGGATTTGTCCTTTTTCTAGCCGGATCCTCCTTGTTGATTCTTCGCATCACCTCTTCTACCTTGTTGATAGAAATTACAATTGGTCTCTCCCTTGCTAGGATTTGACCATCTTCCTTGCTTGTGGCCTTTCGCACGCTTGCCTCTACCTCTTCCTCCTTGAGAACTAGAGGTGCCATGGTGGGAATCTTGCTTGCCACTGTCTCGAAATGAGACTTACGCCTTGAATTCTTGGTCCAGAGAGGGTTGAGATGAGCAGCTCAACCTTTGATCATGTGTCTACAAGGAACCCATGAGCTCATCCATCGAGAGGATTTTTAGATCCTCGACTCCTTGATTGCCATCATTACAAAGTCAAATTTAACAGGTAGGATTCTAAGAATCTTCTCCATAATTCTCTAGCTCTGCATGATTTCTCCATTCAACTGCATCTATTTTATGATGTCTATCATCCAAGTGAAGAAGTCACCCATGGACTCCATCTCGTTCATCTATAGCTTCTCAAACTCCCTCCTTAGCATCTATAGTTTCACGAGCTTAACTTTGTTGGTACCCTGATATGAGCTGGCCAAAATATCCCAGGCTTGATTTACCTTGGTGGCCAATGCAATCCGCAGGAAGATGTTCTATTCAACTACTTGCATGATGTAAAATAAGGCTTATGGTCCTTCTTGGTGTTCTCCTTCAATAGGTCCTTATATGCCTGGGAGAGGGCGGCCAGTGCTACTGCGTCTGTTGGTTCTCAACCAGGTCCCATGGCTTCTGAGGTTCGAATAGGATTTTCATCTAGATGCTACAGTAGTCATAGTTCTTGCCATTGAAATGCAGGATCTGTAGCTACAAATTGTTATTGTCAAAAGCCATGCTTCGATCTCCGCATCAAGGCACTAATCAACTCTGATACCAATTTGAAAAAAATTAAAGTCTCTATTCTTTGAATCATTGTTGCACAAATGTGATGGAGATAAAAACCCAAACTTGTGAGGCACAGAGAGAAAATGAAAAATTCCTCTTGAATCTGGATCGTTGTCACTTTGAACGATGGCGAGAAAAAAGATAACTTGCGAGCGATGGAGAGAACGTGAATAAATACTGCCCAAAAATATTCTAAGTCTTTTAATTCTCCAAATCACTAAATCAAGAAGGAAATGGGCTTCAAATGATTTAGGTTTAGTGATGGGGGGAGTTAGTGAATAAGAAAAAGAAGTAATAGGACAAAACACTAATGCCCTAAATTGCTTGACTAAAAAAAAATGATGCAAATCGCTCCAATCTTGTGCGCTAAGAAGAAATTTTATGAATAGCAAGCGATGGAGGGGAATAGAATAAGATGAGTGCATAAAAGACAAAACACTAAATATAAAGGGATAATAGGATGAAATAGGATGCCTTTTGAGTGTTAAATTTAAAAATTACTAAGGTCACTCAAATCATGAGTGACAAAGGGGAAAAATGAAGCCAAACGAGCAATATGGAGAAAAGATTGAAATTTCCTCTCAATGTTTTGAAGAATCGAGGATCTCTCATTTGAAGAAGAGAAGCTCGAAAACCCTCGTTGGGTTGAGAAATAGACAACAAGCCTTAAACAAAATTACTTTTATAGTCGATTCAAATGCACTCAGAATGCTTGTTTGGTGAGAACTAAAATAGAGCAAATCGAGGGTTCTTGAAAATGCAGGACATGCGAATAAAACCAGATTCTATTTATAATAGCAGAAAAATTACATTCAAACCTCCATAGAGGGAATATTGACATCTAAATTAAAGCAGGATAGACAAAATATAAGGAGCACTCCTAAAATTTTGTTTGGGATTACAAACTACTCTCCTCTCTTTCTGCTGCTAATATGCACCTATTATTCTGCACTCGTTCTCTCACACACGAAGCGACAAAAACATTTGTATTTATATCAGGAGATAGATGACAAAGAGCAAGAAACTTCCAACTACTCACACACAGGAATTAACAGGATATGGGACAAGGCGTCAAATCACTTCGTACTTGGCGGTGTTGAGTGATTGCTTGGATCGCCATCGTTTTGAGCAATAGCAAGATGGAGGTCAAGTTTAATAATTTTAACAATACGATGGTATACGCCCTTATAATGCTTTATTAATACCTAAAATTATTCAATGAGTTGCTACCATTTTCCTTGAAGTATTAAATTATTCGATGTCGGTTTATAGTTTTAATAATGCTCATATAATGTGCGATAATGAAGATAATATTAAAATTTTGAATGTTGCAAGATTAATGCCTTCTATAATTCTCAGGTGGGATTTAAAAAAATAAAAAGGGAATCCTTTTTTTTTAAATGATTTGTTAGTTTTTGGGGTAATGTCTTAGTGATGCTTGACTACTCCAAAAATCTTGTTGTAACTTATGCTCTGTCACACGCTGAAAAATAAAAAATGTTTAGCTACTGCTTTGATTTGATGTGAAATTGATGTCTCTAGATAATGCTTGGGTGGGAGTAGAATGATGATTTATGGGATACATTAGATTGATGCTAAAATGATAATTTTATCAATGTCTGGCTAGATGTTGCTTTGACCTCTAAAATAAGCCTGAACACTGAGAGAGATCGGTCATGACTCTTCTCTCTCTTTGGTGCTGTGAAACCCCCATATGTTCATACCTTGTATTGTTCAAGATAACTGAAACCACATTTTTTTAAATATTAGCTATTGTTATAAAATATAAACCATGTCGGTTGCTCAAGTGATGAGTGACTCCAGAAATTGCCCGCTTGCTTCGATGATCTTGGGAGTCGCTCAGGAAAGGATCAACTCTAGGAGTCGCTCGCCTAGCGGAGCAATAATGGGTAGTATAATCAGAGTTTGCTCCCACCTAATTTTTGACATGATTTGATGCCGCATGTGTCTCCTATCCCATCACATTTATTTATTGCATGTGGGTTGGTATGATTTTTCTCACTTTTTGTGTTTCAAGTTCAACTATATATACTAGTTCAGTTGGCATTTTAACATGATGCAAAATAGCAGAAGGAGAACATAGATAGAGCAGTTGCAGAATTCCAACTAAACCAAACATCAGATTTGGGTTCTCAATTTAGTTTTGTGTTTAACCTACATCTGTGCAGATGATTGTAAGCTCCCTGTAGAGGAGCACTGTAATCTGTTCATTTTGATAAATTAGAACATCTACTGGTTTTCGTATTGGAGAACTTTTCTAATTCCTCTATGTTTTAATTCCCTCTGTTCATCTGTATTTAAGTTTTTTCTTAGAAGTTGTATTAATTTAGTTCTTTCTTTATCAAGTTTTTAAAGTCAGTGTAAGACAACGATTTTTGTATTTGCTTGGCAAATCCACGAGTCGCTCTACAAACAAATGACTTCGGTCATTGCTCAAGCCTAGGAGCAACTCCGATCATCGCTCAATAAGTGAACGACTCCCATTGTCACTCTTGCGAACGAGTGACACATAGAAATCACTCAGTAAGTGAGCGACTTTAACAGTCACCTTAATTAAACAACAATTTTTGTTCTCAAAAATTTAAAATAATCTAACCTCCTTTGTAAATTTATCTTCCACTATTGCTCATAGCACGTATGACTCCCACCCTCACTAGTTGAAGACGGTGATTATGGGCATCACTTGTCTTTTGAGCGATTTTTGTCTTGTTTATAGTTTCCTAGTATTGCTCATCTTATGAGCAACCACCGACTATCACTCCTCTTTTGAGCAATTCCCAATGTTTTTGCTTGAAGACAGTGACTCCAATGATCGCTACGATTCAGAATGATACCTGACGTTAATATTTAAACCTTTAAATTGGTATTAGAGCCTCAATGCTATGATGTAGAAGATTGAAGCATGGCTTCTGGTAGTAACCATTCCTTGTAGTTGCAGATCTCATGGTTTAACAACAAGAACTATGACTACTAGAGCATCCATATGAAGATCCTTTTCAGGTCATAGGAGCTTTGGGACTTGGTTGAGAACGACTATCCAGAACTGTAAGATGCAGTAGCACTGACTGCACTCTCCTAAGCAGACAAGGACCTGTTGAAGGAGAACACAAAGAATGACGAGAAGACCCTATTATACATCATGCAGGTGGTCAAGGAGATGATTTTCCTATGGATTGTTGCAGTAACAAAGGTAAATAAATCCTAGAAAATCTTGGCCAGCTCGTATCAGGGCACCAACAAGGTGAATTTGGTGAAGCTACAGATGCTAAGGAGGGAGTTCAAGAACCTGTAGATGAACGAGTTAGAGTTCATGGGCGATTTATTCACACGAATAACAGACATCATCAATCAGATGTGATTGAATGAATAAATCATGCCGAGCTAGAGAATTGTGGAGAAGATTATCAAAATTCTATCTACTAATTTTGACTCAATTGTGATAGGAATCAAAGAATCAAGGGATCTGACAACCCTCTCGATAGACGAGCTCATGGGTTCCTTGCAGATGCATGATCAGAGGTTGAACCATTTATCTCAGTCCTCTCTAGACTAGGCATTCAAGGTACAGGTCTCATTCTAAGATAGTGGCAGACAAGATTCCTACCATACACACTCTAGTTCGCAAGGAGGAAGAGGTAGAGATAGATGTGGGAAAGCCAACAAGCAAGGAGGAAGGTCAAACCCTAATGATGGGAAGATCAACTATAACTTCCATTAGGCAGGTGGAAGAGGTAGTGTGAGAAACTAACAAGGTGGATCTGGTTAGAAGAAGGACAAATCAAAGGTCCAATGTTACTACTACAAGAAGTTTAGCCATTACATCTTTGAGTGTAGAAAAAGTATGACCAAGGAGAACCAACAACAAGCCCACTACACAGATGAAACCATAAATATGGGTACTAGAGATGCATGTCGAAACATGGTGTTGACATGCAATATTGAGGAGAGCTAGAAGAATATATGGTATCTCAACAGGAGGTGCAACAACCATATTAATGGAAACAAGGATATGTTCTCACAACTGGATAAAATAGTCTAGTCCGCGATCAATATGGGGAACAATAGTAAATTCCTGTGATGGGGAAAGGCAAAATCCTCATCTTTACTAGGCATGATGAGAGAAAATAGATAGGTAATGTCTACTATGTTCCTGGCCTAAAACACAACCTGCTGAGTGTTGGACAACTTGTGTAGAAGGGGCATTCTATTTAATTCAAGGGCAAAGTTTGCACCGTCAGAGATAGAGAGCATGGATAGATTGAAATAGTGTCCATGATGAAGAACAAGATATTTTCGCTACAAATTCAGAATGAGTCTCTGTTGTCTCTGAGTGTAGTTGTGAAGGATGCTACCTAGGTGTGACATCTCAGATTTGGTCACCTGAGTTTCAGTGGCCTGAATCTACTACACAAGAAGCATATGGTGAAGGGTTTACTCCTTATTGAGCAACCAAATCAGATTTATGAGGGTTGCTTAGTCAGAAAAAAACACAGGGATTCATTCCTTTGAATGTAGTCTTGGAAAGCATCAAAGCCATTAGAGCTGGTGCACTCAGACATTTATAGTTTTATGTATACCATCATGTTTACAGGTAACAAGTACTTCTTGACCTTCATTGATGACTTCAGCCAAAAGATATTGATTTATCCCATCAAGCTAAAGTTAAAATAATTTTCCAGATTCAAGGAGTTCAAGGCTATGATGGAGAAACAGAGTGGCTACCAGGTAAAAATCCTCAGGATAGATGGTGGAGGTGAATACATATCCAACAAATTCAAAAACTTTTTTAAGGCAAATGGAATTCAAAACTAGCTTACTGCCAGATACACATCACAACATAACGGTATAGCTGAGAGGAAGAACAAAACCATTATGGAGATGGCACGAAGAATGTTGAAGGCAAAGGGTTTGCCACATGATTTCTGGGTAGAAGTTGTATTATGTGCAATCTACTTTATGAATAGATGCCCCACCAAGAGCGTGAAGGACAAAATTCTCAAGGAATATTGGAATAATCAGAAGCCAAGTGTAGCTCATTTATGAGTTTTTGGGTGTATAGCATATGGACATGTTCCAAAAGAGAAGATGCAAAATTTGGATGACAAGATGGATAAGTGCATCTTCATAAGGTACAATTAGCAAGAAAAGTCTTACTGACTGTATAATATTGTGATGAAGAAACTTTTCATCAGACATGATGTGAAGTTCCTAGAAGATGAAGCCTAGAAATAGAAATCGATTACTGGCCAACCTGAGCCAGCAATTATTGAATTTATGGACTTGGAGGAGAAAAATGTGCAACCACCTATAGCCTCAAGCAACAATAGTGGTGCCAGTAGCAGCATAGCCTCACCATCCCGGTCACCTCCACTTGCAAGCAAGATTCAAAATTTGAAGACACCCACGAAGACGAAGAGCTTGCAAGACATCTATGAGGAAACCCAAAATCATGAAGATGAGGTACATTCTAACTTTTTTTTCTTTACTAGGTGTGATCTAGTTGATTTTGAAGAGGTAAGTTAGAATCAGAAGTGGGTGAAGGCGATGTATGAGGAGATAAACACCATTGAGAAAATGAGATATGACAACTTGTAGATCTACCAGAAGGGAAGAATACCATTAGGGTCAATTTGGTGTATAAAACCAAGTTCAATGCCCAAGGAGAAGTTGATCGACATAAATTTAGATTGGTGGAGAAGGGCTACAAGTAGAAGTCAGACATTGACTATCAGAAAGTGTATGCACTTGTAGCCCTATTTGACATAGTCAGTATGATCTTGACACTGGCAACTCAGAAGGTCTGGAGTGTTTACCAAATGGATGTCAACTCTACCTTCCTCAATGGTGTTTTGGAGGAGGAGGTATACATAGACCAGCCACCATGTTATGATATTTAAGGATAATATGGAAAGGTCATGAAGCTGAAGAAGGCCCCATATGAATTAATGTAGGCACCCAAGGCATGGTACAACTAGATTGATGGCTACTTTTAGGAGAATGGTTTCATCAAAGGCCCATATGAGCACACCTTGTACCTCAATACTAATGAAGCAGGGGAGCTAATAATCATCTACCTATATGTAGATGATATGATTTACACTGGAAACAATGATGTACTATTTGACCAGTTCTAAATAGCCATGAAGAAGGAGTTTGAGATGACTGATTTAGGGCTGATGAAATATTTTATTGGCATAAAATTTGATAAATCAGTAGATGGCTTCTTTATTTCTTAGGGTAAGTATGTGAAGTATGTCCTGAAGCGGTTCAATATGGAGGACAACAGACTTATCATCATAATTGTTTTCAAAATACTGAAGCTAAGTAAGTTGGATTCCAACAAGAATGTTGATCCAACTCTAATTAAGTGGCTAGTTGACAGTCTCATGTATTTGACTACAACTCGACGAGATCTAATTTTCAGAGTTATCTTGATCAACAAATTTATGGAGACTCTGAAGGACACACATTGGCAAGCAAGAAAGGGGATCTTGTGCTATTTTAATGATATGTAGAACCATGGCATCTTCTATTACAGATGAGACCAGTTGGAACTGGTGGGCTACATAGATAGCGACTACACTGGCAGCACTGATGATCGAAAGAGTACTTCCAGGTATGCTTTCCATCTCAAATTGGTAGCAATGTCATGATCATCCAAGAAACAACCAATCATTGCATTATCCACTACTGAGGCCGAGTACATTACTGCCACGATAGCCGTATGCCAGGCAGTATGGCTATGAAGGGTTTTGGGTGAACTGAACCATCCATCGAAAGGTGCAACAATGATATTTTATGACAACAATTTCACCATAGCACTGTCGAAGGATCCAATGTTTCATGGGTGGACAAATCACATTGACATCAAGTATCACTTCATCAGAGAGCTGGTGAAGTTGGATGAAGTGCATCTACAGTTTTGGATATCCAAGGAGAAAGTAACTAATATTTTCACAAAACCTTTTAAGGAGGAAGACTTTAGTAGATTGCGTGAGTAGTTGGGCATCAAAGACCTTGTGAAATCAGGTTTAAAAGAGGGTGTTAGAAAATATAAACCATATTTCATATTTGTCATTGGTCACTTGGGTGACGAGCGATTCCAGAAATCACCTTATTGTTGTGGTGATCTTGGGAGTCACTCAGGAAAGGAGCAACTCTAGAAATCGCTCGCCTAGCAGAGCAATAATGGGTAGTATAATAGAATTTTGCTCCCACATACTTTTTGACATGATTTGACATCACACATGTCTCCTATCCCATCGTAGTTATTTCTCGCATGCGGGTTGGTGTGATTTTTTGTACCTTTTATGTTCCAAGTCTAGCTAAATATGCTAGTTCAGTTGGTATTTTAACATGATGTAGAATAGTAGAAAAAGGAGAATAGAGACAGAGTAGTTGCAAAATTCTGAGTGAACCAAACAACAAATTCAGGTTCTTAATTTAGTTTTGTGTTTAACTTGCATCTGTACAGATGATTGTAAACTCCCTATAGAGGAGAACTGTAATCTGTTCATTTTAAAAAATTAGAACATCTACTAGTTTTAGTATTGGAGAAGGGCTTATCTAATTCCTCTATGTTTTAATTCCCCCTATTCATCTGTGTTTAAGTTTTTTCTTAGGAGTTGTATTAATTTAGTTATTTCTTCATCCTGCTTGTTTGGCACATTAAAAAATTATAAGCATGGGAAATATATTGCACCTCACGATGTATGCTTAAGGATATAATGAGAGTCCAACAAATAAATGGGTTGTAATCTATGTTTTTACAAATAATATAACTAGATAAAAATAAGAAAGGGTAGAACAGACCCTTCAAATGACAAGTAGGAGTTAGATCAAGAAATACAAGAAATGTGTAATCTTAATTGTTAGACCTCATTTCTATAGAGATCATACTTACTACTTAAACATAAATTAGAAACACATTGGGTGGGACTAATATCTTAGGCTAGCTAATCATGGAGATGATGCAAATATCTAAGCTAGCTCGCATGGTAGTGAGATAGATAGATTGGCTAGCTCATATTGGAAAATGAGATAGATAGCTAAGCTATCTCACTACCTCAACAAGGTTTATGGTTTAGTCTAGCTCATTAGAGAGATGAGATAGATAGCTAAGCCAACTCATGGACTTGATGAGACAGATAGTTCACTAGCCCATCGGTGAGATAGGACATATAGTGAAGCTAGCTCATCACATAGATGTAGGAATAATTAGAATCATCAATTCTAGGTATAGTGGCTCAGGCTAAGGACTTTCTAAAAAGTAGTTTATGATCAATGCAGATCTCATGTGTATGTGTGTATATATATATATATATATATATATATATATATATATATATATAATTAGGAATAAAATTTTGGATCATGATATCTCGTATGAGAGCTCAAGGTCATAGGACTATGAGCTTTCGTAGGTAATATCTAGCCATAATTAGAGGATTCATGGAGGAATCAATACTCCACTAAGAATTACACCTTACCATGAGTAAGGATAGCTATGGTAGTTAGCCATGTAGGTAACTTCTTCATCTAATAGTTAATGTAAAATTTGAGAAAAAGGACTAATTATTAAAAAGGAGAATTTAAACCTTAAACTTATTAAAAAGGACTAAAGATCTTACCATTATAGTAAGCTTATAAGTCTATAATTACATGTTTTTATTGATTTATTGTATTTTTCTTGTAACTTTGCTTTCTTGAAATTAAGATAAGAAAACACTTTCAAGAACTTTTGGTTTTTAAACACCATTAAAAATTGTATCTTGAAAAATAGATTAGTTCAGTGTTTTGATTATTTAAGCTTTTAAAATATTTTAATAGCCAAAATAAAAAGACAAAATGAGGGTCGCTCACCCTAGGCGAACTATTTTGGATTTTCATAAAGTATGTGTGTGATAATGTAATTGCTTTCATGTATTTAGCGTAGTTGTATTGCTTATGCTGCTTAGATGATATTTTATCCTTCTTTTGTCAGCACGTTGTGGTAAGGATAATTGTGACATTTGAATTCATTTTCTATCTCATTATGTTTTAGTGGTAGTTACCATGTAGTGCAGGTGAACAATGTCCACTCGACGCCTTAATGATAATGTTACTAACACCTTGAAATTCGAACAATGATGGAATTGGTTAATAACATTTGGTTGAATTTCCAGGAAACGAGTTGAACCAACTTTGTTAGCAGATTTCAAGAAAAAAAAAAAATTATCATAAAAAATGCATGGACAGTACCCTTATTATTTTTATAACTGGGGGATAATCTAGGTTGGTGAGTTTTCTTCACCTTACTATTTATCTAAACCCTGCATTATTATATTGGTACATTTGAGGAGTCTAGTGAAAAGAGGACCAACCGAAGTGGAAGAAGTAGCTACCAATAGCACTTCGAGCATCAAGGAGTTTGATTAATGTCTGTTCCCTTGCTCATGATGACCCACCATTAAAGAAATTAGACGCATAGGTGTCTGGATAGAAGTGCAGGCTCTTTATGGCTTTCTAAATGAAGGAAACTCGAGGACTGGTTTCTAATTAGGCAACTATTCAGGGATGAAGGAATTAAATGAACCCTTAACGGAGGACAAGGAGCAAATGACCAGTCCCCCAACGGGTACTCTTTTCTTGAAATATTAGGAATGGGCAGGCGGTGAACGTCAGAGACCAGTGGATGTTGACTAGAAGGAGGAACTCAAGAAGGAGGGTAAAAAAAAAAGAGTGAAAGGTGAGAATGAAGGCATAGGAGAGGAGAGGTAATGGAGTAATGTTATGAACAAGTAAACCTGAGCTTTTGTGTTTGAGCACCTTTTTTCATCTTATTTCTGTGAAAAAGCCCAGTACCTTCCCGTTATTTTCTTCTGTGCCTCCCCTGTTAACAGAAGGAGAGCCAGGGTATGTTCCCATTTTTGTTCGTGATAGCCGCATAAACCTGGGTAGTTTTAGTCGAACTCCCTTTCAGAGATACCACTCTGACTGCTGCTATCGAACCTTCTCCCAGATCATACCATCCTAGTAGTTTTCTCTTCAGCACCTTCGTGTTCAGGGTAGCACTTGTTCTAGGGCGTTAAGCGGCGTAGTTTTCTCTATTTGTCCATCCAAGACCTAGGACCTGGACCGTTCCGTATCACCTTAGTCATGATAGCTCCGTATAGGCAGTGGAAGGGAAGCTATGCAGGCCTGGCTCGGATGACACCTAATCCAAGCTTACACCGTGGCCATGCGGAGGTGTAGGTTCAGGACGACGATGACTTTCCATACCCAGAACGCAAGACTTAACAGTATCTTAGCAATGCCGTGGGTGGGTAAATGCTGAAACTAATCATAATATTGCCATGATTTCAAGCTGGTAGTACCGCTAGTGGTTGGGCGTAAGACGACACTTTATTAATGCTGTGACAATACCCCAGATGTTATAGTGTTGATAAGCGTTTTATTTCTTTGATAAATTACTTTATGGTGCTGTCATCAATGCTTTGGAAGATGCCTCGTGCTGTTTTAGTTATCTTGGGTAGACACCAATATATTGATACAGCGTTGATGTCTTTATTTTACTAATACGATGATAGACGTCCTTATGATGTTTTAATAATGCTTGAAATTATTCAGCGGAATGCTGTTATTTCCTTTAAGTAAAGTCCTGGCAGGTAACGTGGAAGACATATTGTGGGCGGCAGGTAATGTTGATATTTCATCTAATGTTTTGGTAAATGCCTTATGATACTGTTACAAATACTTTAGAAGACTAGTATGTTGTTTTAGTTATGTGGTAGATGCTCATATATTGATGCAGTGATGATGTTTTCTTTTATTAACATGACTGTTGCATCTTTATATTGCTTTAATAGTGCTTGAAATTAGTGCTTGAAATTACTGAATGAAATACTGTTGGTTTCCGTTAAATAATGTCTTGGCCACTAACCTGGAAGGCATATTGTTATGTTAGGTATTGTTGATATTTTATCTGACGTTTCGGTAGATGTCTTATTATATAGATATTGATATTGGTATTGGTATTGTTTGGGCATTTTGTTGATATTGTTGATGTTTAGGTATTGTTGAAATTTTTGCCCATATATTGATACAACGTTGATGCTGCTATGTTACTAATACGTGAAGAAAATGAAAGTCTCTCCATTCCCTGAATCGCTGTCGCACGACAGCGATTCAGAGAAAAACCCAAACTTGCGAGCAACACAGAAAAAGAAAAAGTCCACTTGACTCCGGATCGCTGTCGCTTTGAGCGACGGCGAGAAAAAAGGTAACTTGCGAGCGACGGAGAGAACGGGAATAAATACCGTAGAAAAATATTCTAAGTCTTTTAATTCTCCAAATCGCTAAATCAAGACGGAAATGGGCTTCTAGCGATTTAGGTTTAGCGACGGGTAGTTAGTGAATAAGACAAAGAAGTAATAGTACAAACCACTTATGCCCTAAATCGTTTGACTAAAAAAAAATGACTCAAATCGCTAATAAGACAAAGAAGTAATAAGACAAAGAAGTAAAGGACAAAACACTTATGCCCTAAATCGCTTGACTCAAAAAAAATGACGCAAATCGCTCCAATCTTGTGCGTTAAGGAGAAATTTTATGAATAGCGAGCGATAGAGGGAAATAGAATAAGATGAGTGCATAAAAGACAAACCACTAAAGAAAAAAAAGATAATGGGACGAAATAGGATGCCTTTTGAGTGGTAACGTTAAAAATTACTAAGGTTGCTCAAATCATGAGCAGCAAAGGGAAAAAACGAAGTCAAACAAGCGATATGGAGAAAAGGTCGAAATTTGCTCTCAATGTTTTGAAAAACCGAGGATCGCTCGTTTGAGGAAGAGAAGCTCGGAAACCCTTGTCTGGTTGAGCAATAGACAACAAGTCTTAAACGAAACCACTTCTGTAGTCGATTCAAATGCACTCATAATGTTTGTTTGGTGAAAACTAAAATAGGTTAAATCGAGGGTTCTTGAAAATGCAGGACATACGAATAAAACCAGATTTTATTTATAATAGCAGAGAAATTACATTCAAATCTCCATAGAGGGAATACTGACATCTGCGTTAAGGCAGGATAGACAAAATAGAGGAGCACGCCTAAACTGTTGTTCGAGACTACAAACTGCTCTGCTCTCTTTCTACTACTTATCTACATCTAGTATTTTGCACCCTTTCTCTCACACACGAAGTGACAAAAATATATGTATTTATACTAGGAGACATATGAAAAAGAGTGGGAAAATTCCAACTACTCACATGTGGGAATTAACGAAATATGGGACAAGGAGTCAAATCACTTCGTACTTGGCGGTGTCGAGTGATTCCCTGGATCACCATTGCAAATGTGTTTTTCATGGCTTTGGTTCTTGTTTCAAGCGATAGAGAGATGGGGTAAGGTTTAATAATTTTAACACCCTACTTTAAACCTAATATCACAAGCCCTTTGACTCCCAACTATAGTCGCAATATACTGAAGTCCTCCTCCTTCAAAGGCTTGGTAAAAATATTAGCTACCTGCTCCTTGGATTTGTAGAACTACAACTGAACCTCACCCGATTTCACCAGCTATCTTATGAAGTGATACCGAATGTCGATATGCTTCCTCCACCCATGGAACAATGGATCCTTTGACAATGCAATGGTAGAATTGTTGTCACAGAACACTATTGTCGCTCCTAGAACCCGTCGCAGCTAGACTGCCTGGGATGCAGCTGATGTGGCAGGGACATACTCTACTTCAACAGTGGATAATGCAACAATTGGTTGCTTCTTGGACACCCATGACACTGCTCCCGAACTGAGATGAAATGCATAACCAAAAGTGTTTTTCTGATCATCAATGCTACCGACCAAATCAATATCTATGTAGCCCACTAGTTCCAACTGGTCTTGCCTGGCATAGAAAATGCCATGGTTTCACGTCCCGTTGACATAGCGCAAGATGCGGTTGCTTGCTTTCCAATGCGAATCCTTTGGAGTCTCCATAAACCGGATAATCATACCGACTCCAAACATCAAATCTGACCTAGTTGTAGTCAAGTACATCATACTGCCAACTAGCTACTTGAACAAACTTAAATCAATGTTCATCCCTGGATCTAATTTCCTCAGCTTCAAGCCTATGGAAACAGTTGTGACGGTAGGTTTTTTGTCCTCCATCTTGAACTGCTTCAGGACATCCTTCACATACTTACCCTGTGAAATGAAGATGCCATATACTGATTGGTCAACTTTCATACCGAGGAAATACTTCATCAGCCCTAAGTCCGTCATCTCGAACTTCTTTTTCATGGTTGTTTTTAACTGGTCGAATAGGACATTGTTGTTGCTAGTGTAAATAAAATCATCCACATACATGCAGATGATTATGAGATCCCCTGCTTCATTTACCTTCAGGTATAGGGTATGCTCATATGGGCATTTTACAAACCTATTTTCTTGAAAATAGTCATCAATTCGGCTATACCATACCTTGAGCACCTGTTTCAACCCATACAAGGCCTTCTTCAATTTCAAGACCTTCTCCTCTTGTCCTTGAATTTCGTAACCGAGTGGTTGGTCTATGCAGACCTCTTCCTCCAAAAAACCATTGAGGAAGGTTGACTTGACGTTCATCTGGAACACCTTCCAACCCTGCTAGGCTTCCAATGCTAGGATCATCCTGACTGTGTCAAGTCGGGATACAAGCGCATACACTTCATGGTAGTTGATGCATGACTTTTGCTTGTAGCCCTTCGCCACTAGTCTAGCCTTATGCCGATCAACTTCACCTTGGGTGTTGAACTTCATCTTATACACCCATTTGACCCCAATGGTCTTCTTCCCTGCTAGAAGATCTGCTAATTGCCATGTATTATTCTTCTCAATGGCTTCAATCTCCTCATCCATCGCCTTTATCCACTTATGATTTTGACTTACCTCTTCAAACTCAACTGGATCACACTCAGTAAATAAGGTGAAGTCAGAATATTCCTCATCTTCATGATGATGGGTTGCCTCGTAGATGTCTTGTAAGCTTCTTGTCTTCACTGGAGTCCTCAAGTTCGGGATACTACTTGTAAGTGGAGGCGATCGGGATGCTAAGGTTGTGCTGTTGTTGGTACTTCTACTGTTGCTTGAGGCTATAGGTGGCAATGCACTACTCTCATCCAAGTCAACATACTCGACAACTGCTAGCTCATGTTGTCCAGTCTTGGACATCTAGTTCCAAGCTTCATCCTCCAGGAACTTTACATCGCGACTGATGATGAGCTTCTTTGTGACAGGGTTATACAATCGATACACCTTCGCCTATTCACTGTACCCTATGAAAATTCATTTCTTCGCTCTATCATCCAGCTTATGCCACTTCTCTTCTGGAACATGTGCATATGCGATGCATCCAAAAATATGCAAATGAGCCACACATGGCTTTTGACCACTCCAGGCCTGCTGAGGAATATTGTCCTTCACACTTTTGGTGGGACACATGTTCAGCAGATAGACTACACAGGTTACAGCCTCTACCCAAAACTCGTGCGGTAATCCCTTCACCTTCATCATGCTATGTACCATCTCCATGATGGTTTTGTTCTTCCTCTCAACTACATCGTTTTGCTATGGTGTGTATCAGGTAGTGAGTTGCCTCCGAATTTTGTTTGCCTTGAAAAAAATTTAGAATTCATTAGAGATGTATTCACCTCCACCATCCATTCTGAGGGTTTTGACTTGGTAGCCACTCTATTTCTCCACCAAAGCCTTGAACTCCTTGAAATTGCCAAAATCCTCTAACTTTTGCTTGATGTCATAGACCTAGGTCTTTTGGCTGAAGTCGTCAATGAATATCAGGAAGTACTTATTGTTGATAAATGTGTTGGTCTGCATTGGACCACAAATATCTGAGTGCACCAGCTCCAATGGTTGTGATGCTCTCCAAGACTGATCAAAAGGGAACAAATCCCTATATTGCTTGCCGATTAAGCAACCTTCATACATTTTATTTGGCTGCTCAATAATGGGTAAATCCTTCACCATCTGCTTCTTTGTAGCAGGTTCAGGCCACTAAAACTCAAGTGACCGAACCTGAGATACCATATCTAGGTAGCATCCTTCACGACTGCACTCAGGGACATCAGAGACTCATTCTGAATCTGTAGTGGAAATATCTTGTTCTTTGTCATTGACACTGTTGCAATATGCCCACATGCTTTATCTTTAATGGTGCAGGCTTCGTATTTGAACTGGATAGTGTGTCCCTTCTACATGAGCTCTCCCACACTTAGTAGGTTGTGCTTCAACCTAGGCACATAGTACACATCGTAGATTACCTTCCTTTTGACATGCATGGTGTGGATGAGGATCTTGCATTTCTCCATCACATGAACCTTATTGTTGTTCCCCATCTTGACCTCGAACTGGACTATTTCATCCAGTTGGAAGAACATCTCCTTATTCCCTGTCATGTGATTGTTGCACCCGCTGTCAAGATACCAAATGTTCTTCTAGATCTCCTCCTCAATACTGCAAGTTAGAAACTCGTTCTCACCTATTGCATTTATGACTTCATCAGTGTAGTGGGCCTGCTACTGGTTCTCCTTGGCCATCCTCTTTCTATACTCAAAAATATAATGGCCGAATTTATTGCAATAGTAGCATTAGACCTTGGATTTGTCATTTTTCTGGCCGGATCCTCCTTGTTGGTTCTTCGCACCACCTCTTCTACCTTGCTGATAGAAATTGCAATTGGTATCTCCCTTACTAGGATTTGACCATCTTCCTTGCTTGTGGCCTTTCCCACGCTTGCCTCTGCCTCTTCCTCCTTGAGAACTAGAGGTGCCATGGTGGGAATCTTTCCTGCCACTATCTCGAAATGAAACTTGTGCCTTGAATTCTTGGTCCAGAGAGGGTTGATATGAGCAGCTCAACCTTTGATCATGTGTCTGCAAGGAACCCACGAGCTCATCCATTGAGAGGATTTTCAGATCCTCGACTCCTTGATTGCTATCATTACAAAGTCAAATTTAGCAGGCAGGCTTCTAAGAATATTCTCCATGATTCTCTAGCTCTACATGATTTCTCCATTCAACTGCATCTAGTTTATGATGTCTATCATCCGAGTGAAGAAGTCACCCATGGAATCCATCTCGTTCATTTGTAGGTTCTCAAAATCCCTCCTTAGCATCTATAGTTTCACGAGCTTAACTTTATTCGTATCCTGATACGAGCTGGCAAAAATATCCTAGGTTTGATTTACCTTGGTGTCCAATGCGATCCGTAGGAAGATGGTCTCTTCAACTACTTGCATGATGTAAAATAGGGCTTATGGTCCTTCTTGGTGTTCTCCTTCAACAGGTCCCTGTCTGCTTGGGAGAGGGCGGCCAGTGCTGCTGCGTCTATTGGTTCTCGACCAGGTCCCATAGCTTTTGAGATTCAAATAGGATCTTCATATAGATGCTATAGTAGTCATAGTTCTTGCCATTGAAATGTAGGATCTGTAGCTACAAATTGTTATTGTCAAAATCTAGGCTTCGATCTCCACATCAAGGCACTAATCAACTCTGATACCAATTTGAAGAAAATTAAAGTCTCTCCATTCTCTGAATCGTTGTTGCACAAATGTGATGGAGATAAAAACCCAAACTTGCGAGGGACTGAGAGAAAATGAAAAAGTCCTCTTGACTCCAGATCATTGTCACTTTGAGCGACGACGAGAAAAAAGGTAACTTGCAAGCGATGGAGAGAACGTGAATAAATACTGCCCAAAAATATTCTAAGTCTTTTAATTCTCCAAATCGCTAAATCAAGAAGGAAATGGGCTTCAAGTGATTTAGCTTTAGTGATGGGGGGAGTTAGTGAATAAGAAAAAGAAGTAATAGGACAAAACACTTATGCCCTAAATCGCTTGACTAAAAAAAATGATGCAAATCGCTCCAATATTGTGCGCTAAGAAGAAATTTTATGAATAGCAAGCGATGGAGGGAAATAGAATAAGATGAGTGCATAAAAGACAAAATAGTAAAGATAAAAGGATAATAGGATGAAATAGGATGCCTTTTGAGTGTTAAATTTAAAAATTACTAAGGTCGCTCAAATCGTGAGTGACAAAGGGGAAAAATGAAACCAAACGAGCAATATGGAGAAAAGATTGAAATTTGCTCTCAATGTTTTGAAGAATCAAGGATCTCTCATTTGAGGAAGAGAAGCTTAAAAACCCTCATTGGGTTGAGAAATAGACAACAAGCCGTAAAAAAAATTAATTTTATAGTCGATTCAAATGCACTCAGAATGCTTGTTTGGTGAGAACTGAAATAGGGCAAATCGAGGGTTCTTAAAAATGCAGGACATGCAAATAAAACCAGATTTTATTTATAATAGCAGAAAAATTACATTCAAACCTCCATAGAGGGAATATTGACATCTACATTAAAGCAGGATAGACAAAATAGAGGAGCACTCCTAAACTGTTGTTTGGGATTACAAACTGCTCTGCTCTCTTTCTACTGCTAATATGCACCTATTATTCTACACTCGTTCTCTCACACACGAAGTGACAAAAAAATTTGTATTTATATCGAGAGACATATGACAAAGAGCAGGAAACTTCCAACTACTCACACACAGGAATTAACATAATATGGGACAAGGCGTCAAATCACTTCGTACTTGGCGGTGTCGAGTGATTGCTTGGATCGCCATCGTTTCGAGCAATAGCAAGATGGAGGTCAAGTTCAATAATTTTAACAATACGATGGTATACGCCCTTATAATGCTTTATTAATACCTAAAATTATTCAATGAGTTGCTACCATTTTCCTTGAAGTATTAAATTATCCGATGTCGATTTATAGTTTTAATAATGCTCACATAATGTGCGATAATGAAGATAATATTAAAATTTTGAATGTTGCAAGATTAATGCCTTCTATAATGCTTAGGTGGGATTTAAAAAAATAAAAAGGGAATCCTTTTTTTTAAAATGCTTTGTTAGTTTCTGGGGTAATGTCTTAGTGATGCTTGACTACTCCAGAAATATTTTTGTAACTTATGTTCTGTCACATGCTGAAAAATAAAAAATGTTTAGCTACTGCTTCGATTTGATGTGAAATTGATGTCTCTAGATAATACTTGGGTGGGAGTAGAATGATGATTTATGGGATACATTAGATTGATGCTAAAATGATAATTTTATCAATGTGTGGCTAGATGTTGCCTTGACCTCTAAAATAAGCCTAAACCCTGAGAGAGATCGGTAATGACTCTTCTCTCTCTCTAGTGCTGTGAAACCCCCATATGTTCATACCTTGTATCGTTCAAGATAACTGACACCACATTTTTTTAAATATTAGCTATTTTTATAAAATATAAACCATGTCGGTTGCTCAAGTGATGAGTGACTCCAGAAATCGCCGGCTTGCTTTGGTGATCTTGGGAGTCACTTGCCTAGCAGAGCCATAATGGGTAGTATAATCGGAGTTTGCTCCCACATAATTTTTGACATGATTTGATGCTGCACGTGTCTCCTATCCCATCGCATTTATTTATCGCATGTGGGTTGGTATGATTTTTCTTGCTTTTTGTGTTTCAAGTCCAACTATATATACTAGTTCAGTTGGCATTTTAACATGATGCAAAATAGCAGAAGGAGAATAGATATAGAGCAGTTGCATAATTCCAACTGAACCAAAAATCAGATTTGGGTTCTCAATTTAGTTTTGTATTTAACCTGCATCTGTGCAGATGATTGTAAGCTCCCTGTAGAGGAGCACTGTAATCTATTCATTTTGATAAATTAGAACATCTACTGGTTTTCGTATTGGAGAACTTTTCTAATTCCTCTATGTTTTAATTTCCCCTATTCATCTGTATTTAAGTTTTTGCTTAGGAGTTGTATTAATTTAGTTCTTTCTTCATCATGTTTTTTAAGTCAGTGTAAGACAACAATCTTTGTATTTGCTTGGCAAATCCACGAGTCACTCTACAAACGAGCGACTTCGGTCGTCGCTCAAGCCTACGAGTGACTCCGATCATCGCTCAATAAGTGAGCGACTCCCATTGTCGCTCTTGCTAATGAGTGACACATAGAAATCACTCAGTAAGTGAGTGAATTTAATAGTCACCTTAATTAAACAGTGATTTTTGTTCTCAAAAATTTAAAATAATCTAACCTCCTTTGTAAATTTATCTTCCACTATCGCGCATAGCACGTATGACTCCCACCCTCACTAGTTGAAGAGGGTGATTATGGGCATCACTTGTCTTTTCAATGATTTTTGTCTTGTTTATAGTTTCCCAATATTGCTCATCTTATGAGCGACCATCGGCTATCACTCTTTTGAGCAATTCCCAATGTCGTTGCTCAAAGATAGTGACTCCCATGATTGCCAGGATTTAGAATGATGCCTAACGTTAATATTTAAACCTTTAAATTGGTATTAGAGCCTCTGTGCTATGATGTAGAAGATTGAAGCATGGCTTCCGATAGTAACCATTTCCTGTAGTTGTAGATCTCATGGTTTAACAACAAGAACTTTGACTACTAGAGCATCCAGATGAAGATCCTTTTTAGGTCGTAGGAGCTTTGGGACTTGGTTGAGAATGGCTATCTAGAACCATAATATGCAGTAGCATTGGTCGCACTCTCCCAAATAGACAAGGACCTATTGAAGGAGAACACAAAGAATGACGAGAAGGCCCTATTCTACATCATGCAGGTGGTCAAGGAGATGATTTTCCTATGGATTGCTGCAACAACAAAGGTAAAGAAATCCTAGAAAATCTTGGCCAGCTCATATCAGGGCACCAACAAGGTGAATTTGTTGAAGCTACAGATGCTAAGGAGGGAGTTCAAGAACCTGTAGATGAACGAGTTCGAGTTCATGGGTGATTTCTTCACTTGGATAACAGACATCATCGATCAGATGTGATTGAATGAATAAATCATGCTGAGCTAGAGAATTGTGGAGAAGATTATTAGAATTCTATCTACTAATTTTGACTCAGTTGTGATAGGAATCAAAGAATCAAGGGATCTGACAACCCTCTCGGTAGACGAGCTCATGGGTTCCTTGCAGATGCATGATCAAAGGTTGAACCATTTATCTCAGTCCTCTCTAGAGCAGGAATTCAAGGTATAGGTCTCGTGCTAAGACAGTGGCAAACAAGATTCCTACCATACATACTCTAGTTCGCAAGGAGGAAGAGGTAGAGATAGACGTGGGAAAGGCAACAAGCAAGGAGTAAGGTCAAACCCTAATGATGGGAAGATCAACTATAACTTCCATTAGGCAGGTGGAAGAGGCAGTGTGAAAAAATAACAAGGTGGATCTGGTTAGAATAAGGACAAATCAAAGATCCAATGTTACTACTACAAGAAGTTTAGCCATTACATCTTCGAGTGCAAAAAAAGTATGGCCAAGGAGAACCAACAACAAGCCCACTGCACAGATGAAACCATAAATACGGGTACTAGAGATGCATGTGGGAACATGTTGTTGACATGTAGTATTAAGGAGATCTAGAAGAATATATGGTATCTCGACAGTAGATGCAACAACCATATTAATGGAAATAAGGAGATATTCTCACAACTAGATAAAATAGTCTAGTCCACGATCAAGATGGGGAACAATAGTAAATTCCTATGATGGGGAAAGGCAAAATCCTCATCTTTACTAGGCATGATGAGAGAAAATAGATAGGTGATGTCTACTATGTTCCTAGCCTAAAAAAAAACCTTCTAAGTGTTGGACAACTTGTGTAGAAGGGGCATTCTATTTAATTCAAGGGCAAGGTCTGCACCATCAGATATAGAGAGCATGGATAGATTGAAATAGTGTCCATGACGAAGAACAAGATATTTTTGCTACAAATTCAGAATGAGTCTCTGTTGTCTCTGAGTGTAGTTGTGAAGGATGCTACCTAGGTGTGACATCTCATATTTGGTCACCTGAGTTTCAATGGCTTGAATCTGCTACACAAGAAGCATATGGTGAAGGGTTTACTCCTTATTGAGCAGCCAAATAAGATTTGTTAGGGTTGCTTAGTTAGAAAAAAACATAGGGATTAATTCCCTTCAATGTAGTCTTGTAAAGCATCAAAGCCATTAGAGCTGGTGCACTTAGACATTTACAGTTTTATGTAGACCATTGTGTTTACTAGTAAAAAGTACTTCTTGACCTTCATTGATGACTTCAGCCAAAAGATATTGATTTATCCCATCAAACTAAAGTTAAAATAATTTTCCAAATTCAAGGAGTTCAAGGCTATGATGGAGAAACAGAGTGGCTACCAGGTAAAAATCCTCAGGATAGATGGTGGAGGTGAATACATATCCAACAAATTCCAAAAATTTTGTAAGGCAAATGGAATTCAGAACTAGCTTATTGCCAGATACACATCACAACATAACAGTATAGCTAAGAGGAAGAACAAAACCATTATGGAGATGGCATGAAGTATGTTGAAGGCGAAGCGTTTGCCACATGAGTTTTGGGTAGAATTTGTTATATGTGCAATCTACTTTATGAATAGATGCCCCACCAAGAGCGTGAAGGACAAAATTCTCTAGGAAGCCTAGAATAATCAGAAGCCAAGTGTGGCTCATTTATGATTTTTTGGGTGTATAGCAGATGCACATGTTCCAGAAGAGAAGATGCAAAATCTGGATGACAAGATGGATAAGTGCATCTTCACAAGGTACAATGAGCAAGAAAAGGCTTATAGACTATATAATATTGTGATGAAGAAACTTGTCACCAGTCGTGATGTGAAGTTCCTGGAAGATGAAGCCTAGAAATAGAAATTGATTACTGGCCAACCTGAGCCATCAATTATCAAATTTATGGACTTGGAGGAGAACAATGTGCAACCACCTATAGCCTCAAGCAGTAGTAGTGGTGCCAGTAGCAGCATAGCCTCACCATCTCGGTCGCCTCCACTTGCAAGAAAGATTCAAAATTTGAAGACACCCACGAAGATGAGGAGCTTGCAAGACATCTATGACAAAACTCAAAATCATGAAGATAAGGAACATTCTAACTTTCTTTTCTTTACTGGGTGTGATCTAGTTGAGTTTGAAGAGGTAAGTCATAATCAGAAGTGGGTGAGGGAGATGTATGAGGAGATAAACACCATTGAGAAAAATGAGATATGACAACTTGTAGATCTACCAGAAGGGAAGAATACCATTAGGATCAATTTGATGTATAAAACCAAGTTCAATGCCCAAGGAGAAGTTGATCGACATAAATTCAGATTGGTGGTGAAGGGCTACAAGTAGAAGTCAGGCATTGACTATCATAAAGTGTATGTGCCTGTAGCCCTATTTGACACAGTCAGTATGATTCTGAAACTGGCAACTCAGAAGGTTTGGAGTGTTTATCAGATGGATGTCAAGTCAGCCTTCCTCAATGGTGTTTTGGATGAGGAAGTATACATAGACCAGCCAGTAGGTTATGAGATTTAAGGATAATATGGAAAGGTCCTG
Source organism: Wollemia nobilis (assembly GCA_028583015.1). Classification (NCBI taxonomy): domain Eukaryota; kingdom Viridiplantae; phylum Streptophyta; class Pinopsida; order Araucariales; family Araucariaceae; genus Wollemia; species Wollemia nobilis. Next base: position 8,193,846 of record JAQPPZ010017209.1, on the reverse strand, counting down.
AAGCTGAAGAAGGCCCCATATGGATTAATGTAGGCACCCAAGGCATGGTACAACTGGATTGATGGCTACTTTTAGGAGAATGGTTTCATCAAAGGCCCATATGAGCACACCTTGTACCTGAAGACTAATGAAGCAGGGGAACTAATAATCATCTACCTATATGTAGATGATATGATTTACACTAGCAACAAGGATGTACTATTTGACCAGTTCTAAATAGCCATGAAGAAGGAGTTTGAGATGACTGATTTAGGGCTGATGAAATATTTTATCGGCATAAAAGTTGACAAATCAGTAGATGGCATATTTATTTCTTAGGGTAAGTATGTGAAGGATATCCTGAAGCGGTTCAATATGGAGGACAACAAAATTATCATCATAATTGTTTCCAAAGGATTGAAGCTGAGTAAGTTGGATTCCAACAAGAATGTTGATCCAAATATATTTAAGCAGCTAGTTGGCAGTCTCATGTATTTGACTACAACTTGACGAGATCTAATTTTTAGAGTTATCTTTATCAACAAATTTATGGAGACTCTAAAGGACACGCATTGGCAAGCAAGAAAGTAGATCTTGTGCTATTTCAATGATATGTAGAACCATAGCATCTTCTATTCCAGATGAGACCAGTTGGAACTGGTGGGCTACACAGATAGCGACTGGACTGGCAACACTGATGATCGAAAGAGTACTTCCAGGTATGCTTTCCATCTCAAATCGGTAGCAATGTCATGGTCATCCAAGAAGCAACCAATCATTGGGTTATCCACTACTAAGGTCGAGTACGTTACTGCCACATCAGTCGTATGCCAGGAAGTATGGCTATGGAGGGTTTTGGGTGAATTGAACCATCCATCGAAATGTGCAACAATGATATTTTATGACAACAATTTCACCATAGCACTGTCGAAGGATCCAATGTTTCATGGGTGGACAAATCACATTGACATCAAGTATCACTTCATCAGAGATCTGGTGAAGTTGGATGAAGTGCATCTATAGTTTTGGATATCCAAGGAGCAAGTAACTAATATTTTCACAAAGCCTTTGAAGGAGGAGGACTTTAGTAGATTGTGTGAGTAGTTGGGCGTCAAAGACCTTGTGAAATCAGGTTTAAAAGAGGGTGTTAGAAAATATAAACCATATTTCACATTTGCCGTTGGTCGCTCAGGTGATGAGCGATTCCAGAAATCACCTTCTTGCTATGGTGATCTTGGGAGTCACTCAGGAAAGAAGCAACTCTAGAAATTGCTCGCCTAGCAGAGCCATAATGGGTAGTATAATAGAATTTTTCTCCCACATACTTTTTGACATGATTTGACATAACACATGTCTCCTATCCCATCGTAGTTATTTCTCGCATGCGGGTTGGTGTGATTTTTCCTACCTTTTGTGTTCCAAGTCTAGCTAAATATACTAGTTCAATTGTTATTTTAACATGATGTAGAATAGCAGAAAAAGGAGAATAGAGACAGAGCAGTTGCAAAATTTTGAGTGAACCAAACAACAAATTTGGGTTCTTAATTTAGTTTTGTGTTTAACTTACATCTATGCAGATGATTGTAAACTCCCTATACAAGAGCACTATAATCTGTTCATTTTAAAAAATTAGAACGTCTACTAGTTTTAGTATTGGAGAAGGGTTTATCTAATTCCTCTATGTTTTAATTCCCCCTGTTCATTTGTGTTTAAGTTTTTTCTTAGGAGTTGTATTAATTTAGTTATTTCTTCATCCTGCTTGTTTGGCACATTAAAAAATTATAAGCATGGGAAATATATTGCACCTCATGATGTATGCTTGAGAGTCCAACAAATAAATGGGCTGTAATCTATGTTTTTACAAATAATATAACTAGATAAAAATAGGAAAGGGTAGAAAAGACCCTTCAAATGACAAGTAGGAGTTAGATCAAGAAATACAAGAAATGTGTAATCTTAATTGTTATACCTAATTTCTATAGAGATCATACTTACTACTTAAACATAAATTAGAAACTCATTGGGTGGGACTAATATCTTAGGCTAGCTAATCATGGATATGATGCAAATATATAAGCTAGCTCACATGGTAGTGAGATAGATAGATTGGCTAGCTCATATTGGAAAATGAGACAGATAGATAAGATATCTCACTACCTCAACAAGGTTTATGGTTTAGGCTAGCTCATTAGAGAGATGAGATAGATAGCTAAGACAACTCATGGACTTGATGAGATAGATAGTTCACTAACCTGTCGATGAGATATGACATATAGTGAATCTAGCTCATCACATAGATGTAGGAATAGTTGGAATCATCAATTCTAGGTAAAGTGGCTCAGGCTAAGGACTTTCTAAGAAGTAGTTTATGATCAATATAGAGCTCATGTGTATGTGTGTGTGTATGTATATATATATATATATATATATATATAATTAGGAAGAAAATTTTGGATCATGATATCTCGTATTAGAGCTCAAGGTCATAGGACTATTCTGTAGGTAATATCTAGCCATAATTAGAGGGTTCATGGGGGAATCAATACTCCACTAATCATTACACCTTACTATGAGTAAGGATAGCTATGGTAGTTAGCCATGTAGGTAACTTATTAATCTAATAGTTAATGTAAAATTTGAGAAAGGAATTATGTCCTAACTTGATATGTTTTCATGTGTGGCCAAGAAAATTGCACCAAAGAAAAGGAGAGGTGGGAGAATTTCCCCATCAAATGGATAGACCAGATAGGATAACAATGAGGGCATAACCCTAGATGAATAATGAGGAAATTCTACTAGAGATAGCCTATTTACAATGGTTGTGCTACTTCAATAACAAATGGAATAGTAGAGACAATTATTAGAGGCTATAGCCAATCATGACTTACAGGCTAGGAACTTTGAGGTTAGGTGGACCAACACCCTTTCCATAGAGGTCTAAGAGGCTAGGTCTCGGTTGGAGGTAGAAATGGGTAAGAATTAGAATCATATGCACTCCACCAAGTTTAATGGAGAAGGAGGTGGGGATGCAGCTGAAGTTTGGTTAAGGGAATTGGAAATATGCTTTACCATCAATAATTTCTCCATGGCATCCAAACATATTATGCCACCATGCACATATTAGGTGTTGGATTTGATTTATGAGAGAATTTTAGTGAAAATAGAAAAATCAAAGTGGTTTATTTGAAATAGGAAGACTTCGTGGTTATTTTTAAAGAGAGGTTTCTCATAAAACATTTCTACTCTTAGAAACTTGAGGAGTTCATCAATCTTCGACAAGGAAATAAAATAGTGAAATGCTACTATCAAAATTTTATTAAGTTGCTAAAGTATGTACCTTCTTATGATAAAAAAATAATATTCATAAATTTATCCTAGGGATAGACCCTAGGATTGACCATGAAGTAGACATGTGTGAGCCAAGAACCTAGTAGAAGGCTTATGACCTAGCTAGGAATGTAGAAGTCCATATGAAACTCTAATTTGATTACCCTCGCACGTTTGAAGAAACCCACCAAGCCGTTAGGAGGAGAAATAGTGTAGGGTTCATGAAATAGGAATAAGAACATAACCAAGTAAACAAATATTCCTCCAAGTATGATAGGAGGAATGATGGGAGACAAGGAAAATTTATGAAATTTTTTGAGAAAAGAACAAGAACCCAAATCACAACAATAATAATAGGCCACCACCACCAAGGAATCCCAATCCTACACTAGCACAAAGTACTAATGAACAAATGTAAGAGGTGCACCCATGGCCTAAGGGTGGGTGTTACAATTGTAGATGTTCACATTTCACCAATCGTTACCCACTTGAAGCAGTATCAAGCAATAAGGTGAAGGAAGCAGCACACAAGATCTATGCAACAATAGGAAGTCAAAATCTAGAGGGACAAGCCACCCCTCTACTCCTAAAAGGTAATATATTTGGTTTAGATGTAAAAATTTTGATAGATAGTGGAGCCAATGGTATTTTTATTTCATCTATTTTAGTCAAGAAGATACTAGAAAGACCTAAAATGTTGGCAAGGGGATAGAATGTTGAGTATGATTTAGGGTAGACGTACTCTGTGGATCAATGCTACCCTATAACTAAAATTACCCTACCTAGTAACTTAACCTTAGGTGTCTCTATGTAGCGCCACTACATACCTTTGATGTGATATTAGGAATGGATTGGCTACAAAGTCATAGGATTGTGATCAATTTCTAGGATAGGTGGATTGAATATTCAGGAAGTGGGAGAGAAATGTTGAAAGTCCATAGATAATAGGGGACATGCTAACCCCTGATCATATCTGCAATACAATTAAAGAAAGTCATTAAGAAATTTAAAGTGATATTCATTGTGAAGCTTAATTAAATCAAGTAGGATAGGAAGAAATTACCCTAAGGGTCTAAAATCTTCATTATGGGTGATGTGGTAAGCTTCTGATTAAGAAATGTAAATGATGCCTCACACTTATCTATCCATTTGAATTCCTTTCCTTTTCTCTATAGGTTAATTATTGCATGGAATATCTTGGAATAATCCTTCACATAGTTTCTACAGTAACCGGTCATACCCATAAAGTTCTGCACCTTTGTTACATTGGTGGGTGCAAGCCAATTCAATATGGCCTTAAACTTCTTTGGGTCCACTACAATTCCCTTTTTAGATAGTATGTGCCCTAGAAACTGCACTTCAAACATAGATAACTGACTCTTGGATAGGTTACCATACAATTAATTTTTTCTTAGCAAATCTAGAATGATTGGAAGATGCCTATCATACTCCATCCTATTCCAAGAGTATATTAGGATATCATCCAAGAATATAAGGACAAATTGGTCCAAATACCTTTTGAATTTGATATTCATTAGGTTCATGAATGTTGTTGGAGCATTTGTCAGTCCAAAAGGTAGGACTATGAATTCATAATAAACATACATGGTTTTGAATATCATATTGAGAGTGTCCTCCATGAATTCCTAGTTGGTGATATCCAAATTTTAGATCAATCTAAGAGAAAATAGTAGCCCCCTTCAACTAGTCAAATAGGTCCTCTACCTTGGGTAAGTGATACTATTTTTGATGGTTACCTTATTGAGCATTCTATAATATATGTATAGTTGCAAGGACCCATCTTTCTTATTTACAAAAAATACCAGTGCACCCCATGGTGACACACTTGGCCTCATTAATCCCTTCTCAAAAAATCCTTGTAGCTGAACCTTAAACTTTTGCATCTCAATGGGGTTCATTCTATAGGTATCTTGATAAATGGGTTTTGTTCTAGGTTGCAACTCAATGATGAAATCAAATTCATATTTTTGGGGAAGTCTCGATAGATCCTCAGAAAACACATCCCTAAACTCCTATAGTATGGGATGTTTTCCAAATATTTCCTCTGTGTACAGATGCCTCCCTAGAAGGTTTGGGAGGTGTTCTTTTTGTAGACACCAAAATAGCACCAATCCGATTATGTGACTGCAAACACTGATCGCATTGACACGCACAGCCCCCAGGGCAGCCCCCAGAGGTTAAACAGTGGTCCTAACCACTCTCACAATAGTTTTTGGAGGTCAGAGGCCAATTTGGCACCCTCAGGTACTCTGCTCCATACTCGTTTCACCCAGGAATGATTACGGTATGGTATTCACCCCGCCCAGGGACGAATAGCAGTATTCGCTCCGGGGTGGGACGAATAGCGGGTTTGACGGGAAAAAAGTCAAACCTCGACAAATGGCAGCTCAGATTCGCCACTTAACGCTTCCTTCATTTCATGGGAGTGTGGGTGAGCATTTTCGAGCGTTAGAGGCAGTTACAGGGGCAGTCATGAAGCCCCTAATCAGGGAGGAATCTTCCCTCCCTTGGAAGGGCATGGCTGCCAAGTGGCGCCCCTGCATGCTCATTCAAAGAGACCTCCAGGTCTATAAATTGGTGAGTTTTCTCACCCCAAAATATACAGAGAAGGAGCATTTTTGAGCAACGAAGTGCTGCCGTTTTACTTCCCCATACGCCCTTGTTTGATTTGTGCCTTTCACATCCGTGATCTCTTTTAGAGAGGAGGTCATTGGGTGACCATTGGAAGGTCAAATATTGAGCCCAAAACCCGACATTTTGCCACAGCATACCACCCAATTTTTCGACAACACTTTACAAGAGATTTTGGACCCATCCCAAGTGGATTGGTGCCGAAATCAAGCCCCCAAACGGTGGGCGGCCTGCCCCGGGCGCCCCCCGCACTGCTGCAGATCTAATCGTCCCCTTTAGGAATGATTAGGAATCTATGGCAGATTTTCCTTCTGTCATTTTCTTTTGCATTTCATCTTATGTTGCTTAGATAGTTTGCAATTTCAATTTCATAACGTTTTGAGCAAATCTTATCATGTTTCATCATTTTTTCGTCTTTACTAACTTGCAGAGGGCATCATCAAAATTTGGGCGTTAGAGGCCAAATTGGGGAAATCTGACCATCTGGGTCATCCCAAAATACCCCCAATTAGCTAACCCCCACTTTTGCAGGAGATCTGGAGCTGTCCAGATGTGACATTTTGAGCGGTGCTATCTGGCATTTTGTTGTAGGTATATTCGTCCCGCCCCGAAACGAATACGAATCCATGGCGAGTTTGCAGACTTTTCTTTTTGCAATGCCTTCCCGGTGATGTTCCCATGCCTCTGTGAAGTTTTTAGCTGATTTGGATCTGTTTTAACTATCGCTTTACTTATTCTTTGCATGCATTAGCTTTGAGTTTTAGGATTGCGTGTTTCGTCTCCTCTACAGGTGCTATTAATTGTCTTTCTGTTTCCTTGAACGTAGGACCTAGACATTGGAGGAGCAGCAGGGAGTCAACATTCGTATATACAAGCGGCGGCGATGTTTTGGTCCACCCATCTTACATGTGGGCACGCGGAAGAAGGATGGCTATCCATGGATGTAACAAAGAAACAAATTTAACGCTCCTCGCCCCTAAAAAGGGAGGAGGCAAATTGTAACCGAATTTCAAAACATATCAATAAAAGAAAGGGCTGTTTTCCGCATTGGCTTTTCATTTGGGTTTCAATTCGTTTATGCTTTTCCTATTTCATGCATTTTCAATTCGTAGGACTTAGCGTTAAGTTTAGTTCCATTTTGCATCGTACTTGGAGCTTTTCCTTTTTTTGTTTCCGTATCCTCGTGCTTTCAGTGGCGATCACGGTGGGACTCTGTCCTCTATTTTTTTTAGATCAAAAATCTGATCAAAACTTGCTTTTTGCTTGCAGGTATCATTTTTTTTTGAACGCGGGACTGTTGTTCGTTCCAGTCTATGGCGAATACAGAGCTGGAATTCATCTTATCCAGGGACGAATGGGAATGCGCCCCACCCTATGACGAATTCAGTTCTGTTATTCATCCCATCCAGGGACGAATAGCTCTATGCATAGTTTCAGGGCAGAAACTCAGAGCCAACAATTTTGGGCAGAGAAGAGGTAGGGATTCTAAACTTTTCCTGTCATTTTTTGTTTTTAGTTTTTCTATTTTTGGGTTACTTGCTTGCTTAGGGAAAGTTTTCTTTTACTGCTTGCTTGTTTCCTTTTTGCAAAATAAAAAGAACCCCACACATCACGTGGCAAATTAAACACCAAGGAGCTGGTCGTAAAACCCCAGCCCTTGATCAAGACCAACGGTGGATTTCATCACCACCTTGGCTTGAATTTTTGCATCCATTACCCCGATCGCTACTATTGCTAGACGTAAATCCTGATGAAAGCTGACCGAGTGTAGCTGGGGTGATTCCCAGCACATGAGGATAAGTCTTCTATGGTAGGTGTCATAAACAGGGTGATTCCCCTTCCGTACCGCCTATGTTCCACGTACCATCTGCTCTCACGTACCTATAGTTTCCCTCACGTAAGGGCGGGTATATAGAGAGGTTGGTATATCGGCCTGGCAATGGTATATCGAAGGGGCGACCATTTTTGGGAGTCATAAGAGCCATCATATTGCATTTAAACGTTCTTTACAAAAACCTTCAAAAAAAAAAAAAAACAAAAACCAAAACACACTAAACCAGGTCTAGGACACACTTTTAATCTTTAAACGAGATAATCATTGCTTTGTGTGTGTGTGATATTTTCTGTTTAGTGTAGCAAAAAAAAAATCATAAAAAGAGATAAAAACCTACATAGCTTGTAGAAAAACACCACCATGGTGTACACCCGTAGCCAAGCCCAATCAAGGGCGAAAGCTATGGAGAGTGTACAAGGGGGCACAAGTCACCTCCGCTATAGCCCCAAGGACTTGGTCATACCGCCTTGGTGGCCTGACCCACAAGAGAGTCCACATCGTTCCATTTCAGAATGGGACTATAGAGGCACCCCTTTGAGGGACACACCCGTTCATCATAGCCCCTTTCAGGAGGAGTCCTTACACGTGGCGCTCAACATAGACAAGAAGGCTCCCTTAGAAGCTCGATATGAGTGGCCACCATGCGATGAAGTGCTAGAGTAGCATAGGGTCCATGAGGAGGGGCCACATGATTATGGCATCCCCCCTTTACCCCTTCTCACTGTTAGGAACAAAAGGCCAAATCCAGAGCACAAGGCTCTTCAAGCAGGGCGAGCCAACTCTGCCCGCCCCTTTCACACATACGAAAGGGAGCACGAGGAAGACCATTACATTCCTCAAGAGCAATATACAATATGGGAGCCATGCGCTTCCACACCCGCTATATACCATGATCACCTACTGAGGCCAGAGCCTCGGGTAAATGCCGCCAACCTCGATAGAGGGAAGTGACCTATTGAGATCTCGGATCATCACGACCGAGGTAAGTGCATAGGAGAGGCATCCAGGCCTCCTAGGCTCAATATGGTAGAACAAATCGACCTGGCAGTCACCAGACATGCCGCCCACCAAGCATAGATCACGCGGCTTGAGCAAGACCAACAACAGCTAGAGCATCTATATCACCTTAGCAAAGAGCGCATTCGGTGCCAAATAGATGAGCTGCTCCATAACCCGGTGCCTGAGAGGGTTCCAACCCCTCACACCCAAAGAGCGGAACCGTATGAGAGGCGCAACCCCTTGGTGCGAGATAGGTCTCCATGACCTTACCAAGTGCTACCTCCGAGACCTCCTAGACCTGAGCGGGAGGCCACTCCCTGGAACAATGATGGGTACCCTCCGTGGGGACCCACCCAGGGTCATAGGTCTCATCCAGAGACTCCTCAGGAAGCTTACGAGGAGTATGAGCAAGAAGAAGAGCGGGCCAAAATGCCCTACCAAGGTGGAGGGGTTGCTATCCGGCCACCCCTCTATAGGCCTCAAGTCTCCCACAACCCACAATGGGAGCAAACTAAAGAGGAAGAGATTAAATCTTCAGATGCATATAAAGCACTGCTAGAGCATCTGGAGTCTATGGAAACCAAAACTTTTGGGCCCCAAAAGCCCACTTTATGCCAGCTCCATAGTCATCCTGTGCATCCATCAGTGCCAGCACCCCCTTACCCTGAACACTTTAAGCTGCCTTAGTTGGCAACCTTTAGAGGTGAGGAAGATGCTCGAGGAGCATGTGACGAGATTCCTGAGCCAATGCTTCGGCATTCAGGACAATGATGCTTTGTTATTAAGAACATTTATAACCACATTCGTAGGCCCTACCTCGGATTGGTTTACTCAATTACCAAAGCACAACATTAACAACTTAGATCAGTTAGTGGATGCATTCCTCGAATGCTTCACCTTCAACACCAAGAAGAAGGCATCACTAAGTGACTTAGCCAGCCTCAGGTAGTATGAGGAAGAAACCATGGCGGCCTATGGGAATCGATGGAGGACTTTGCTTTCAAAGCTGCCCTACCTCCCTCCTATGTCTGACCTCACTCAAATGTTCTCAAAGAGCTGTTTGAGATCGATCTCTATGCTATTGTAGCTGCAACAATATGCCACCTTAGAAGAAGCTCTGGCGCAAGCCAGGATCATTGAAGAGATCAAGATACAGGATGGCGAGATAGCCAAACCTAAGAAAAAAGAGTGGACTAAGAACACTAAAATAGGGACCACGCAACAGAAACCCGTTGCGGTCAATCAAGTTGCTATCAATGTCCCTAAGCCTGCACAAGCAACACAGCCCCAAAAGGCTAACTATCAGGCGGTGCCTCCTAACAACTATGACAGAGAAAATTAGAGGCAAGAACAGAGTCAGCAGTGTCGCCCTAGGCGACAATACACACCCTACACAGAGTCCAGGGACTCCCTGTTTGATCGCTTGTTAGCGACAAATTTGATCAACCTGCCAGAGATTCAAACCATAGACCCCAATGCTCCCAAGCCTAAGGGGTATAGGGAGGACTTGTACTGTAGGTTCCACAGACGATAGGGACATGACCTAAATGCCTGCTGGAAGTTTAAGGGCTTGGTGCAAGACCTAATTGATAACAAGACACTAGCGGTGGATAATCCCGTGGCACCAAGCAATCAACAAATGGAGGTCTTTAAAGACCCCTTGCCTGCTCATGCTCCATAGGAAAAGACCCTACAAGTTAATGAGGTCACACAGAACTACCCCATGCAGGGGTATGTAGGGATGATCAGTATAGTGACTCGAAACAGGAGGTACCCGAGCACAAATGCTCCTACGGCAGCTACAGGAGAGGTGCCAACAATGTCACAACCGCAACAACACCTTGCACAACCTCCTCCGCCTAGACCAGTGGCCACACTTCGGACCAAACTCACTCAGAGTTTGAGGACCACCTCGGCTAGGCTCTCCATATACGAGCTCATACAACAATCAACGCCCCATCGAGAGGCTCTAATGGAGATATTGAAAGCCATCGAGTTGCAGCCCCATGAAACAAATTCTTTCAACAACTTCGTGGGACATGTCAAACGATGCACTAAGCCAGTCATCACATTTTGGGAAGATGAATTGAGATCAGTACCTGATGACATGGCGGATCCACCCCTGCACGTTATCGCGTGGGTCAACGGGATCCCATATAAGAGGGTGTTGATAGACACTGGCTCATCCAGTAATATCATCACAACCGTGGCCCTAAAACATCTGAAGTTGCCCGCATCTCACATCACAGCTTCCACCTACACTCTACGAGCATTCAATGATGCAATATGCTCGATAGTTGGCACAATAGTCCTACCCATCCAAGTGGGACAAAAGACTATACCTACATTGTGCCACATCTTGGAAGGTGAGATGGCCTACAACATCTTGCTTGGGTGGCCATGGATCGGGGACATGAAGTGTGTCCCTTCGATAGCTCACCAGTGCTTAAAGTATACATTTGAAGGGGAGGTGCATGTAGTCCCGATGGACTTAGAACCCTTCAAGTATTGTAATGCGGTGCAGCTGATGCCGCAATCGACCCTTCCATCAACGCATTTGGATTTCCAATTGAATCCATCTAAACAGGGTCCGATTTCATAGGCATCCCCATTAGCAAGTTCTTCAAAACCCCAACCGGGTCCATCTTCATCGTCTGGTCCTCCACCAACGATGCCACCTATGGGGGCCAAACAGAAGGACAAAGGGAAGAAACCTCTGGAAGAGGTGCAACCTCTGGAAGAGACACTGCCATCAGTATCAACTATCTCTACTGAGGAGATGCCTAGCCGAATGGAAGTTGAGACTCCTAGTTCACCCGACATGGAGTGGACTCAGGGAGAACTTCCATTCCCTCCCCCTCAACCGCCAACAATCATCGTTGAAATGGCCAATACGGGCTTGGGGGAGTATCTGGTGTGGAATATTGTAGCAACACCCACACTGGAGTCCATGCAGGACATGGGGAGACCTCGCCTCCCCATCGGCACTATTGTTCCCCTAGGCTACCCGTCGAACCAGACAAACTTTGTGTATGGGGGCCTTGATCATGGCATTGCACCATGCACGCAAGAGGATGAAGATGAAGAGCCTTTTGCTAAAAATGTCAACTATTTGTCTAACCCGAGACTTTGCTCTGAGATACCTTGGCCAATGCAATTGGCATGGATATGGGTTAGGCAGATATGAGCAAGGGGTACGTGTTCTTTGCCAACCAAGATACCAAATGCCATATGACAAGTCAGGAGTAGGGTTCAACCACCCCCTGCCCTTGGACATCTTGGTGGAGAACATGCAAGGCCTAGGGATAGGCAACAAGGGGGGATTGGCATCAGATCCATATGCCAACCCTAACACGACATATACATTGAGGGATTATCTCCCATTAATGGCAATCAACCTTGTTGACCCTCGCAATCCCTTCCCTTCGCTCGAGAGAGGAGAAAGCTCGAGAGCTCATTTTCAAGGAGGGTCTGGACAATGTCAAGAAGGGTCCTCAGAGGACGAGTCAGAGTATGACCCCTTCGAATCAAATAGCGATCACTCACAGGTGATCCCCATGGATGATTATCAAGAAAACCTCTTGACAATGTTCCCTTTAGATGCTCCAATCGAGCAAGCGCCACTCCAAGGAAATCAAGTCCCCCCGTAGAGAGCGGAACAACCCCGATGGGACCACATCAATTTGCTCGAGCAAGACGAGCCTTTAATGCCGCAAGCAGTTGTCGAAGCCAACGAAGGCCTTTGGATCTCCGATAGTGATTATGAAGATGAGACTGAGATGGCATATCTCAATCACATGCGGTAGATGCAGCAACAATATCCCTTGGATATTGATGATGTGCGTGAACAACTAAACATAAGGCCAGGGCATGAGTGGCACGTAAACCCAACGCAATGGGACCAAGTGTTGAATCTGCCACTTCAGATATATGGAGAGTACCTTCCACCCAGAGACCCTAGAATGATATCAGTGTCGAGGGTAGACCCTATCCTCCTATCCGCACATAGGGCCGATCCATTCGTGCCAATACCTCTAGAGCCAGATCCGGAGCACAGAGAACATCCAAAAAGTCTGAGTCATCACACCCATGGTAATGGAGACCAAAATCATTTCATCAACATGATCTCCATTGATTTAACCACCCCCATCCACAATCCGATCGGTCCAACATAGTCATTGTATCTAGACATAGATGCCATAGACTGGGATCGCGTCAATTCACCACCATCCCCATCCGAGTACTGGCCTTTCGGTGAAATGCTTCATTTTACCCCTAGGCCAACTCAGGATATCTTCCATGCTGAAGAGGGACCCGAGGTTCCTAACGATGATTTAAACTCAACAAATGATATCCACTTGATCCCAACTCCACACCAGTTGGAGGACGGATCCCACATGTCGATCGAGGAGACGACTGACGTAGACATCGGCTCAGACCCAATGAATCCATAGATCATCAAGCTAGGGGTAAGTCTATCCCCCGAAGAGCAAGCCGACTACATTGCCCTTCTCAAAGAGAAGAAGGAGGTTTTTGCATGGTCATACAAAGACATGCTGGGACTAGATCCATAGCTAGTCACGCATAATCTAACGCTTGATCCGACAGTCAAGCCAGTTAAGCAAAAACTATGCAAGATGCACCCAACAGTGGCCTTAATGGTCAAAGATGAATTGCAAAAGTTGTTGGATGCATAGTTTGTCATCTGCATGGATTATCCACCATGGTTGTCCAACATGGTGCCCATCAAGAAGCTTGATGGGAGGATTCGCATATGCACTAATTTTTGAGATCTAAACAAAGCGAGTCCTAAGGATGATTTCCCCTTGCCGAGCATCGACGCATTGGTAGATGCTACAGCGGGCCACGAAATGCTTTCCCTCATGGATGGTTTTTTGGGATACAATCAGATTTGTATCAATCCCGAGGACCAGCTAAAAATGGCGTTCACAATGCCTTGGGGGACATTTTGTTACAAGGTCATGCCCTTTGGCCTTAAAAATGCTGGTGCCACCTACCAACGTGCCATGACATACATCTTCCATGATTACATGCACAAGACTTTGGAAGATTACATGGATGATTTGTTGGCCAAATCTCTTTTGCGCCTGGATCATCTCGGTGACTTAAGCAAGATCCTCGATCGCCTCATGGAACATAAAGTCAGACTGAATCCCAAGAAGTGCGTATTTGGCATCACATCTGGAAAACTCTTGGGTTTCATAGTCTCAAAGTGAGGCATCGAGGTGGACCCAAACAAAGTCAAGGCAATCCTTGAAATGCTTCCCCCAACTACCATTAAGCAGCTCAGAAGCCTACAGGGAAAGGTCACGTCGATCAAGCGCTTCATAGCGCAACTATCTGACAAGTGCCGACCCATGAACAAATTATTGCACAAGGGGGTAGCATTTCACTGGGATGACGAGTGCCGGTCAGCCTTCGATGACATTAAACAATACTTGGCTTCACCGCCAGTATTGGCACCACCCAGACCAGGAGTGTCATTCTACTTATACATCTCAGCTACTGAGGTGGCACTGGGCGCCATGTTAGCCCAGAAGAATGAACTTCATAAAGAATAGGCTACTTACTACCTTAGCCGCACCCTGGTCAGCTATGAACTTAACTATGCATACGTTGAGAAACTCTGCTTGGCAGTGGTGTTTGCTACCAAAAAGCTATGCCATTACATGTTGAGCAACAAGACGTATGTTGTGTCTAAGGAGAATCCATTGCGGTACATGATGAGTCGTACTTATCATAGTAGTCGCACGGCGAAATGGATCATGTTGTTGATGGAATTTGACATAGAGTTTATTGGACAAAAATCCATAAAAGGTCAGGTCATAGCCGATCAACTAGCAGAGGCTCCTCTCGAAGACGATCAGCCTCCGACCATAGAACTACCCGATGATGGGGTCTTCCATGTCTCAGAATCGCCATATTCTGATGAGCCTGAGTCACAGGCCGACATAACCCTATTTTTTGATGGTTCTAAATGTGAGCAAGGTGGTGGCATGGGAATAGTATTCTTCACACCGCAAGGTGCTCCAATGCCTCTGTCATTTAAATTAAATTTCCCATGCACCAACAACAATGCAGAGTATGAAGCCTTGCTCATAGGTCTTCAGACAACAATCACCATGAACATTAAATGATTGAATATCTTTGGTGATTCGTTGTTAATCGTCAACCAAGTCAAAGGGGTATTCCAATGCAAATGCCCAGTTCTACAGGCCTACAAAGCCCTTGTGGACAAATTCCTGGCAAATCTTGAATGGTACGACATCGAGGCACTCCCTCGGTCATCGAATCATTTTGCGGACACTATGGCCTCTTTGGGGTCACTAATCCCACAAGACATTTCTGGTGATATGACCACCATTCAAGTCAAAACACTATCGCAATCCATGATGGAGCGTGCAAGCTCTGACTTAATGCGAGGAATCCACTTGATCCAGATTGAACCACCTCAGGATAGGTTCTCTCGAATCCATGATCATCTGAATCATGCCAATCGGGGGTCCTTATTCTCCCCTACTCCCCTTAATAGCAACACAACGCTATTCTTACAAGTTCTTTCCCACTCAGCTTTTGCTAGGGATGAACTTCAAGAGGGATTGGTCGTTCAGACTGTCGAGGTTTTTGATCAGCAGGATTGGTATACACCCATAAGGGACTACCTCAAGTTAGGTAACCTCCCACTTGGATTGACGCATGCCGCAAAATGAGCATTCAAGTAGAAAGCGGCAAAACATGTCTTGTTAGGAGACATTTTGTACCGTCGAAGCTACGAAGGGATCCTCCTCCGTTGCTTGGACCAGCAAGAGTCCGCTTGGGCAATCACCCAAGCGCACGATGGTACGTGCGGTGGCCACTTCAGCGGTATGGCCATCGCAAAGCGCATTCTTTGCATGGGCTATTATTGGCCATATTTAGAGCAAGATTGTTGCGCATATGTGAGGAAGTGCGTGAAGTGTCAACATCATGCCAATTTGACACACGTACCTTCTCAGGCCTTGCAGCCGATCCAGTCGGCTTGGCCATTTTTGTAGTGGGGCTTAGATCTAATCGAAAATATCTCCCCTGCATCGTCAGGCCATCACACGTTTATCATAATGGCCACAGAGTATTTCACCAAGTGGGTGGAAGCGGTTCCGCTAACCTCTACGACAGGACCCCGCATTGTGGAGTTCATTTTACATAACATCATATGTCATTTTGGTATTCCATCCAAGATAATCTCGGATAATGGGACGTCATTCAAGAACAAAGATGTGCGTGCTTTGACCACAAAGTACAAAATCTAGCATAGTTTTTTGACACCCTATTATCCGTAGGAAAATGGGCAAGTAGAGGCATCAAACAAAATGCTAGTCGCCATCCTCAAAAAGATAGTCACAGACAGTCATAAGGATTGGCACATTCAAATCCCCCTTGCCCTGTGGGCTTATCGCACTAGCATTCGGACACCCACTAGGGCAACTCCATTTTCGTTGGTGTATGGCTCCGAGGTAGTCATGCCTCTCGAGTTGGAAATTCCTTCCCTTCGCATATCAATGCAAGAGTTCATCGATGATGACACTTCACGGTAGGCCCGGTTAGACCAGCTTACGTTGCTTGACGAACGACGTGTTAATGCTCTCGAGCATTTACGTATCTATCAAGAGCGACTTAAGAAAGCATACAACATGAAAGTTCACCTGAGGGACTTTCAGGTTGGTGACTTGGTCTTGAAAGAGAACCAACAGAACTCTAACTTGCCGCCCCATCTAAGGGACAAGTTCATGGCAAACTGGTTAGGTCCTTATGTCATTGACAGTAAAATAGGACCTGGAACATACCGGCTAGCCTCTCTTGATGGAATCAAGGAACTAGAACCCTTGAACATCAGTCATTTGAGGCCATTCCATACTTAAAAGAGCCATAGCCCAACCCAAAAAGCTCCAAGGATTCCCATAATCGCTTGGTCAACCCAAAAAGCCCCAAGGATTCCCATAATCGCTTGGTCAACCCAAAAAGCCCCAAGGATTCCCATAATCACTTGGTCAACCCAAAAATCCCCAAGGATTCCCATAATCGCTTGGTCAAACCCAAAAATGCCCCAAAGGTGCCCATTACCCCTTTGGTCAAACCAAAAGCTCCAAGGGTTCCCACAATCGCTTGGTCAAAAATAAGAAAATTCAAAAACAATAAAATCATCAAAAATAACAAAAAATTTGCATCTCATTTCCATGCATACTCACAATCATCACAACAATAAAGAGCTCTTTTTGCATCTCATCTTCATATTCACAAAAATCAATCCATCAAAAACACAAAAATATATAGCTGCCTTAAGCATCACATCCATACATTACATATTTGTGGTCATAAAGGTCAACGCACCATAGATAGCCATTACTTGGCAAAACCATCATTTTTCACATTTTTCCACTTTATCAATAATTCATCGCAAATAACCGCCACTCATGTTATTTTCCCACATCATAGTCGGTTGTCTTCTAATGTATCAAGAGTTTTCATCCTTCGATCATCATTAGCTTTCTAGCCACGTACTGTACCAAGTCAGACAGATTTTACAAAGGTAGAGTTCTACTTGGATCACACCTTGGTACGTAGCATCCCAACACAAATTAAAACACATAAAAATTCCCAAGTTGTGTGAACGAAATATGAAACCTGCAAAGCAATCCAGGTCACCATAAGTGAAATGGTTATCTTGCTCATCCCCCTATGCGAATGACCCCAAGAATGCTGAGAGTTGGCAAAAGGACAAGCATCTTCCCTACCCAATTCCCCAAGAATCCCAAGTTCTCAAAAGGTTGCAAAACATCACAAAATTTGCAAAAGTCAAAACTCCAAAAATTTTGACATCACAACCAAAGTGCATACATCAAAAAGCACATACAATAGTGATTCCCATCACTCACTATTCAAAATCCCTTGCTCAAAAGAAACAAACAAAAAAAATAAACAGTGATTTTTATCACTACAAAAGAGCAAGTATCCCAATACAATTGAAGAAAAGAAGGGAGTCGAACTTGAATCCCTGGAACTCTCAACATTCCGACAGGTCATGAGGCAAACCTCAGTACTAGTTTGGTGGATAGCCTATCGGTCATTGGTGGTAAACCTCCCGCATGATGATATATCTATCACATTAACTTGTGTGTAGATCAATGTTTGCATGTGGATGAGCTAGCTTATGGTATCCTACGATAGCACCACAGATTAATCTGACTAAATACAACAAAGGAGTTAGTGGAGCTAATCAGGTGATCCTCAGTACAGAGTTTGGTTGACAGCCTATCTGGCACTGGCGGTATCTTGACAAACACCACATAAATGAACTCAATTGCACACACAGGGATGTGAAATAACTTGGTCAAAAACAAGTCCGATTCATACCTTGTTAAAAAGTCTCGTAAGATAAAAGTACAGTCTTGGCTAGATAGTTAAAACATCTGAGTCTCGAAAAACCCTACCTACATTCTAAACCAACTTGCTATCTTTCATTCTCACATTGCCATCAGAAAATACAAAAAAATAGCCCGTATACATAAAGAAAGTCAGGTCACACAGCAATCACCCAGCACAAAAAGCCATAAATTCTAAACAGTCTATGGTGCGACCACCAAAAATCACAAATTCAATTCATCCATTCCATTTGCATATCATATAAATTAAAAACATTTGCATTTCATCAAAACATATGCATCCATCAATATAAATTAACATGCATACATCCATATTCATCAATCATCGTGCATAACATCAAATCATGACATGTGCATAAATAAAATAAAGTCATCTATATATATCATCAAAAATGCCCATAGGCTACAATGAACCGGTCCTATGACCCCACAACAAAATCCAAAAGCTCAAAAATCCCCAAAGCCTAAGGCATCGACCACCATGATCATGCAGGATCGGTGCGATGGGAACTACCCCCCATGGTGTGGGTCCTATGGGACCCCTCAGGGTGGCTGCTGCTAGCCCCCGCATCACGCCTACTACCCCCTCCCTCATCCAATCACCTGCGATGAGATGATGCTGACTGCTCAGTATCACTGCCCCTCGTCCGATGCGAAGAGCCACCTCTAGAGGGCTCAGGTACCCACCCCCGAGGTGGATGATCTCTCCCTCCAAATCCATCCAGTGTCGACACCACTCCGCCTCCCATCGATGGTACATCACTACTACATCATGCTGTGCCAGCTACATCCGTAGGAGATCCCTCTCCCATGCAGCATCGGTATCCCCCTCCTATCGGCGATGTGCAACCCATGCATTCTCCCACTCTGCTAGCTGAGCCCGTAAGAGATCCCTCTCTTGCAGAGCCTCCCCTAGCTCCTCATCTCACCTCCATAGTAGCCTCACCAATCATGCATTCTCAGCATGCACCCCTACCTCCGTGTCCTCCGCCACTACCTGGTGCATAGGCGAATCTAGGACTGCAGCCTGCTCTGGCTCCCACTGCTCTAGGGCATCCTACATCTCCGGCTGATCTGGAACACCATAATCCGCACCCACATCATCTACCTCCACCATGTCCGCATCCTCTAGCGGAGCTCCCCAACCCTCACCTGGTGCCTCTGCACCCTCGTCACCTGTTGCTTGCCTCTGCGCCTCCCAGTGGTCCCTCTCCTCGCCATCATCGTAGAGTCCACCACTGATCATACTCCGTGGTAGTCCCGACGTCATCCACGTCTGGGACGTCAATCACCGTATCTGAATCCTCACCTAGTGGCGCAATGACTGGCTAGGCTAGAGTCTTCTCGGCCCCCCGATGTCGATAGATCATGGGCTCACCAGGCCCCCCCCCCCCCCCCCCCCCCCCCATCTATCCCTGCTCCTTAGACCGCCACCACAGAGCCCCATACCCTATATCCCTATCCACCATCTCCGCTCGGGTCATCCATGGTAACCCCACTGGCCTCTCCATCGCTATGTGCTGCCATGCCCAGCACTGCAACAAGAAGCTGCATCCAATACCCTTCCGCCTCTGAGATAGGACCTCGTACAACTCATCATAGAGCTATGCCAGCAATGTCTGTCCCCATCTCATGATCATTGGTGCCTCCGTCGGGCACTCCACCAACCGAAACACCACCTCCAATAGGTTCCATGGGAACCTCACGCCCGAAGAGTCGGGTAGCAGCATGTTGGAAATGAGGCCCATCAGCAATGCGTGCCTCACTCCCAACACCCCCTTCTCAAGCCACCATCGTACCAGAATACCACCAATCTGGCAGTCAACCTCTGCCCTCTCCACTGGACTATCCACACCCACCTCCGCCCCATGCCCGAAGCAGCATGTCAACACTGCTGTCCGTTGGTCCCGTGGCATCGTCCTGATCGGCAATCCATCTATCAAAATCCACAAAATCTGATAGACATCCTCTAATGTAACCATCATCTCCCCTGTTGGGAGATGGAAGGTATTAGTCCGAGGATCCCACAAGTTGATCAGGGCCATCAGGTAGGCCCGATCCTCGACTACCGGCTCCAGTCGAGTCACTTGCTTGAGCCCAAGGGCATCAAGCCACTCCCAGTCCGTCAAATTCAGCGCCTCCCATGCTTCAGTAAACACCGTAGGCACACGATACCGGCTCTTCACAACCTGCAAAAGAAAACACACAAAAACATTAAAAAAACTGTACAGCAAAAACATGGATATGCATAAATTAAACAAAAACAATCAAAAAAAAAATGGTTTGTCAGTTCTCGGTTTTTAACTGTTAACTGATAAATTAAATTACACAAAAAACAACAAAAAAAAAAATCAACAAAATGGTTTGTCAGTTCTAGGTTTTTAACTGTTAACTGATAAATTAAATTAAACAAAAACACCAAAAAAATCAACAAAATGGTTTGTCAATTCTAGGGTTTTTAACTCTAACCTGATAAACGATAAAACCAACACATAATCAAACAAATAATTTGGTAGACCCCAGGTTTTTAACCCTACAGGTCAGCTGATTAAATTGCAAACATGTAAACATAGCCACAAAAACAACCTAGGGTTTTAACTAAGTTTTTTGCTCTGCGACAATTTTGATCGTCTAGGGTTTCATTTTAATTTAAAAAACCAAACACAAAAGACAAAAGGCAAAAACAAAGCAAATTACGGTTTTTTACACTGTAACAAACAAACAATAACGAGGAGGATCACTTACTGGTCTCGCTTCGGCTCCGCCGCTCGATCCGGTCCGTGAACTCATGGTGGCAGGAAAAATTCGGCAGCGCTTCGCTTCGCAGAATTGACCTCCTCCTCCTCAGAGCTCCAAAATCACTAGAAAAATCAAATGATAATGACCCCAAATCCTAATTTTGGCCCTTAAATAGGATTTTCTTCCTGTAAACGTTCCACCCTGGGATGAGCGCTCTAGTTAGCGCTCGTCCCGCCCTAGGACGATTACCAGCCTGGTATTCGCCTCACCCAGGAACGATTACAAAGCAAGAAAAAAAAAAAAAAAAAAAAAAAAAAAAATGAAAACACAAAGCAATAAAATTGTCCAATAAGAGTGCTTTGGCACTTGATATTTCGGGCATGCAAAATAGACGTCGGGATTGCAAATCCTCGCTCTCCTACTCCCTAAGAAGGCTACCATAGCCGGACCGCTCCATGGGAGAATGGATTGCCGAGCATTTCATCCCTAAAACGGCGTCACCAAAAGGGTTAACACCCACCAAAAATAGGTCTAAATGTCGGGAAAACTGCACACACATTCAAAGATCAAACATCTGAAGGCACCCTTACCTAAGTCATCTTGGGTCAAGCGACTCGTCGCTTTTCTCATGCAGGTCATTCCCTCATCGATTCGTCGCTTGAGGGGGTAGTCACACTTAGTCACCAATCAACAAAAACACACCCAATCATGGAAACAACATGCATTCAAAGAATCATTGACAAAGACAACTACGCTCCTGCTTGGGGCAGCAAACAAGCAATAATCACAAGATGATCAAACACTTGGCATTCATGAATCATGAACTCAAGGTTCCCATAGACAAAAGGTTGCACCCTTTGCCTATTCATGACTGATCAATGTCCAAGCTCAAGTAACACCTCACCGAAAAAGGTTAACACTTGAATTGAGTTCCTTCGCTCGTCAGAAGCAAGGATTCAAGAATGCATGCCCTTTCCATACTTGGGGCATCCAAAGTTGGTTAGGTTACTGAGAAACCCTAATCATTAGTGCTTTGGTTATCTATTTTTGCTCAGCACTGTGCCATGCGCAGCACTTCCCAAAAAGGGGCATCTGTAGACACCAAAACAACACCAATCCGATTATGTGACTGCAAACACTGATCGCATTGACACGCATAGCCCCCAGGGCAGCCCCCAGAGGTTAAACAGTGGTCCTAACCACTCTCACAGTAGTTTTTGGAGGTCAGAGGCCAATTTGGCACCCTCAGGTACTCTGCTCCATACTCGTTTCACCCAGGAACGATTACGGTATGGTATTCACCCCGCCCAGGGATGAATAGCAGTATTCGCTCCGGGGTGGGACGAATAGCGGGTTTGATGGGAAAAAAGTCAAACCTCGACAAATGGCAGCTCAGATTCACCACTTAACGCTTCCTTCATTTCATGGGAGTGTGGGTGAGCGTTTTCGAGCGTTAGAGGCAGTTACAGGGGCAGTCATGAAGCCCCTAATCAGGGAGGAATCTTCCCTCCCCTGGAAGGGCATGGCTGCCAAGTGGCGCCCCTGCATGCTCATTCAAAGAGACCTCCAGGTCTATAAATTGGTGAGTTTTCTCACCCCAAAATATACAGAGAAGGAGCATTTTTGAGCAACGAAGTGCTGCCGTTTTACTTCCCCATACGCCCTTGTTTGATTTGTGCCTTTCACATCCGTGATCTCTTTTAGAGAGGAGGTCATTGGGTGACCATTGGAAGGTCAAATATTGAGCCCAAAACCCGACATTTTGCCACAACATACCACCCAATTTGCCGACAACACTTTACAAGAGATTTTGGACCCATCCCAAGTGGATTGGTGCCGAAATCAGGCCCCAAACGATGGGCGGCCTGCCCCGGGCGCCCCCCGCACTGCTGCAGATCTAATCGTCCCCTTTAGGAATGATTAGGAATCTATGGCAGATTTTCCTTCTATCATTTTCTTTTGCATTTCATCTTATGCTGCTTAGATAGTTTGCAATTTCAATTTCATAACGTTTTGAGCAAATCTTATCATGTTTCATCATTTTTTCGTCTTTACTAACTTGTAGAGGGCATCATCAAAATCCGGGCGTTAGAGGCCAAATTGGGGAAATATGACCATCTGGGTCATCCCAAAATACCCCCAATTAGCTAACCCCCACTTTTGCAGGAGATCTGGAGCTGTCCAGATGTGACATTTTGAGCGGTGCTATCTGGCATTTTGTTGCAGGTATATTCGTCCCGCCCCGGAACGAATACGAATCCATGGCGAGTTTGCAGACTGTTCTTTTTGCAATGCCTTCCCGGTGATGTTCCCACGCCTCTGTGAAGTTTTTAGCTGATTTGGATCTGTTTTAACTATCGTTTTACTTATTCTTTGCATGCATTAGCTTTGAGTTTTAGGATTGCATGTTTCGTCTCCTCTATAGGTGCTATTAATTGTCTTTCTATTTCCTTGAACGCAGGACCTAGACATTGGAGGAGCAGCAGGGAGTCAACATTCGTATATACAAGCGGCGGTGACATTTTGGTCCACCCATATTACATGTGGGCA
This sequence comes from Wollemia nobilis, assembly GCA_028583015.1. NCBI lineage: Eukaryota > Viridiplantae > Streptophyta > Pinopsida > Araucariales > Araucariaceae > Wollemia > Wollemia nobilis. The sequence goes on along the minus strand of JAQPPZ010017209.1, from coordinate 8,170,326 downwards.
CGCGGAAGAAGGATGGCTATCCATGGATGTAACAAAGAAACAAATTTAACGCTCCTCGCCCCTAAAAAGGGAGGAGGCGAATTGTAACCGAATTTCGAAACATATCAATAAAAGAAAGGGTTGTTTTCCGCATTGGCTTTTCATTTGGGTTTCAATTCGTTTATGCTTTTCCTATTTCATGCATTTTCAATTCGTAGGACTTAGCGTTAAGTTTAGTTCCGTTTTGCATCGTACTTGGAGCTTTTCCTTTTTTGTTTTCGTATCCTCGTGCTTTTACTTTCTCAAGAAGAGGCGGTCATAACATATGGATCAAGGAAACTTAAGAAGCATGAGGTCAATTATGCTGCACATGATCTAGATATAGTAGCAGTGGTGCATGCTCTTAATATTTAGAGACATTATCTAGTGAGGAGACCCTTCAAATTGAGGACATATCAACAAAGTCTAAAATATATATTCACTCAGCCTTTACTGAATGCAATATAGATAAGGTAGATGGAGTTCCTCATAGAGTATGACTTCAGGATTAAATACATGAACAAAAAATAAAATAAGGTTACTGATGCCTTAAGTAGGAGGAGACACATTACTACTTTAACTCATAATCATGTGGACTTGATAGATGTGGACTTGAGTTTTGGCAGACTCTACATCTTGCCTTAGGCACTAGATTTAACATTAGCTCCGCCTATCACTTGAAAACTGATGGGCAGACAAAAAGGGTGGACCAAGTTTTGGAGGACATGTTGTGCATGTATTGCATGGACTAGAAGTCTCGATGGGAAGACTATATGCATATAGTATAATTTACCTACAACAATGGTCACCATTCATCCTAGGGCATGGTCCCATTTGAAGTCTTTTATGGTAGGATGTGTAGGACACCTTTATATCAGGATAACCTAGAGGATCGGGTTTTTCTTGTGCCTAATATGGTTGGGAAAATGGAGGGCCAGTTGAAGGCGATCAAGTAGAGGCTTAAGGAAGTTAGGGATCATAAAAAAACTATGCTGATTTATGTAGACACCAAAACAACACCAATCCGATTATGTGACTGCAAACACTGATCGCATTGACACACACAACCCCAAGGGCAGCCCCTAGAGGTTAAACAGTGGTCCTAACCACTCTCACAGTAGTTTTGGAAGGTCAGGAGTCAATTTGGCACCTTCAGGCACTCTGCTCCATACTCGTTCCACCCAGGGATGATTACAAACTGGTATTCGCCCCACCCAGGGATGAATAGCAATATTCGCTCCAGGGTGGGGCGAATAGCAGGTTTGACGGGCAAAAAGTCAAATCTTGACAAATGGCAGCTCAGATCCGCCACTTAATTCTTCCTTCATCGCATGGGAGTGTGAGTGAGCATTTTTGAGCATTAGAGGCAGTTACAGGGGCAGTCATGAAGCCCCTAATCAGGGAGGAATCTTCCCTCCCCTGGAGAGGCATGATTGCCAAGTGGCACCTCTGCATGCTCATCCAAAGAGACCATCAGGTCTATAAAATGGTGAGTCTTCTCACCCCAAAAGATATAGAGAAGGAGCATTTTGGAGCAACGAAGTGCTATCATTTTACTTTCACACCCACACCCCTTTGAGTTGTGCCTTTCACATCCTTGATCTCTTTTGGAAAGGAGGTCATAGGGTGGTTATTGGAAGCACAAATCTGGAACCAAAACCCGACATTTGGCCACAATATCCCACCAAATTTTCCGAAAATACCCCACAAGAGGTTTTGGACCCATCCCAAGTGGATTGGTGCCAAAATCGGGCCCCAAACGGTGGGCGGCCTGCCCTCGGGCGCCCCCACACCGCTACAGTCCTAATCGCCCCGCCTCGGAGCGATTGGAAATCTATGGTAGATTTCTTTTTTGTTATTCTTGCATTTAATTCTATGCTGCTTAGATAGGTTGCCATTCAAATTTCACCTCGTTTTGAGCAATTTTGATCATGTTTCTATTATTTCTCGCTTTTGCTAACATGCAGGTAGCATCATCAAATTCCCATTGATGGAGGCCAAATTGGGAAAATATGACCATCTGGGTCTTCCCAAAATACCCCCAATTAGCTAACCCCCAACTTTGCAGGTGATTTGGGGCTTCCCGGATGTGACATTTGGGACAATACCTTTTTGGCATTTTGTTGCAGGTCTATTCGTCCCGCCCCGAGCGAATACAAATCTATGGTGAATTTTTTGACTGTTCCATTTGCTATGTTTTCTTTGTGATGTTTTGATGCCCCTATCAAATTTTTAGTTCATTTGGATCCATTTTAGTTATCGTTTTATTTATATCTTGCATGCACTAATCGAAGGCATGGGGATTGCATGTTTTATTTCATCCGCAGGTGCTACTGACTATTTCTTGTTTCTTTGAATGTAGGATCTGGACCTTAGAGGAGCAGCAAGGAGTCAAGACTCACCAACACAAGTGGCGATGACGTTTGGTCCGCCCATTTTACATGTGGGCACGCGGAAGAAGGAATGGCATCCATGGGTGTAACAAGAACGCATATTTAATGCTCCTAGCCCTTAGAAGGGGAGGAGGCGCATTGTAACCAAGTTCTGAAACATATCAATAAAAAGGGTTGTCTTCCTTATTGGCTTTTTGTTTCATTTTGATTCGTTCATGCTTTCCCTCTTTTCATGCACTTTCAATTCATAGGATTTAGCGTTAAGTTTAGTTCGGTTTGCATCGCACTTGGAGTTTCCTTTTTGCTTTCGTATCCTCATGCTTTCAGTGGCGATCACGGTGGGACCCTTGTCCTCTATTTTTAAGATCAGAAATCTGATCAAAACTTGGTTGTTTTTGCTTGTAGGTACCGAGTTTTCAAACGTTGGACTGTTGTTCGTTCCAGCCTATGGCGAATACAGAGCTGGAATTCGTCTTACCCAGGGACGAATGGGAATTTGCCCCACCCTGTGATGAATACAGTCCTGTAATTCATCCCTCCCTAGGATGAATAGCTATCTGTGCAGTTTCAGGATAGAAACTCAGAACCAACAGATTTGGGCAGAGAAGAGGTAAGGGTCTTGAACTCCTGTCATTTTCTGTTTTCTGTTTCCTATTTTTCTGGTTCTTTGCTTGCTTAGGAAAAGTTGTACTACATGTTTATTTCCTTTCATGCAAAGTAAAAAGAACCCCACACATCACGTGGCAACATAAACACCAAGGAGCTGGTCGTAAAACCCCAGCCCTTGATCAAGACCAACGGTGGATTTCATCACCACCTTGGCTTGAATTTTGCATTCATAAACCCCGATCGCTACTGTTGCTAGACGTAAATCCTGATGAAAGCTGACCGAGTGTAGCTGGGGTGATTCCCAGTGCATGAGGATAAGTCTTCTATGGTAGGTGTCAAAAATAGGGTGATTCCCCTTCCGTACCGCCTATGTTCCACGTACCATCTGCTCTCACGTACCAACAGTTTCCCTCACGTAAGGGCGGGTATATAGAGAGGTTGGTATATCGGCCTGGAAATGGTATATCGAAGGGGCGACCATTTTTGGGAGTCATAAGAGCCATCATATTGCATTTAAACGTCCTTTACAAAAGCTTTCAAAACAAAATCAAAACACACTAAACCAGGTTTAGGGCACACCTTTAATCTTTAAATGAGATAATCACTGCTTTGCGTGTGTGATCTTTTCTATTTAGTGTAGCATAAAAATCATAAAAAGAAATAAAAATCTATGCATCTGGTAGCAAAAATACCACCATGGTGTACACCCATAGCCAAGCCCAATCAAGGGTGGAAGCTACGGAGAGTGTACAAGGGGGCACAAGTCACCTCCGCTATAGCCCCAAGGACTTGGTCATACCACCTTGGTGGCCTGACCTACAAGAGAGTCCACATCGTGCCATTTCAGAATGGGACTATAGAGGCACCCCTCTGAGGGGCACTCCCATCCAGCATAGGCCCTTTCAGGAGGAGTCCTTACATGTGGCCCTCAATATAAATGGGAAGGCTCCCTTAGAAGCTCGGTATGAGTGGCCACCATGTGATGAAGTGCTAGAACAACATAGGGTCCATGAGGAGAGGCCGCATGATTATGTCATCCCTCCTTTACCCCCCATCATTATTAGGAATAATAAGCCAAATCCAGAGCACAAGGCTCTTCAAGCAGGGCGAGCCAACTCTGCCCGCCCCTTTCACATATATGAAAGGGAACATGAGGAAGACCATTACATTCCTCAAGAGCAACACACAGTGTGGGAGCAATGCGCCTCCGCACCTGCTGTCTACCAGAATCACCCACTGAGGCCAGAGCCTCGAGTGAATGCTGCCAACCTCGATAGAGGGAAGCAACCTATAGAGATCTCGGATCATCATGACTGAGATAAATGTGTAGGAGAGGCATCTAGGCCTCCTAGACTCAAGATGGTAGAACAAATTGACCTGGCAGTCACCAGACATGCCGCCCACCAAGCGTAGATCACGCAGCTTGAGCAAGACCAACAATAGCTAGAGCATCTATATCGCCTTAGCAAAGAGCGCATTCGGTGCCAAACAGATGAGCTGCTCCATAACACGGTGCCTGAGAGGGTTCCAACCCCTCGCACCCAAAGAGCAGAACCATATGAGAGGTGCAACCCCTTGGTACGAGATAGGTCCCCATGACCTTACCAAGTGCTACCTCCGAGACCTCCTAGACCTGAGCGGGAGGCCACTCCCAGGAACAATGATGGGCTCCCTCCATGGGGACCCACCCATGGTCATAGGTCTCAGCCAGAAACTCCTCAAGAAGCCTATGAGGAGTATGAACAAGAAGAAGAGCGGGCTGAAATGCCCTATCAAGGTAGAGGGGCTGCTCTCCGGCCACCCCTCCATAGGCCTCAAGTTTCCCACAACCCACAATGGGAGCAAACTAAAGAGGAAGAGATTAAATCTTTCGATGCATATAAAGCGTTGCTAGAGCATTTGGAGTCTATGGAAACCAAGACTTCTGGGCCCCAAAAGCCCATGTTACGCCAACTCCGCAGTCATCCTGTGCATCCATCAGTGCCTGCACCCCCTTACCCTGAACACTTTAAGCTACCTCAGTTGGCAATCTTTAGAGGTGAGGAGGATGCCCAAGAGCATGTGACTAGATTCCTGAGCCAATGCTTTGGCATTCAGGATAATGATGCTTTGCTATTGAGAACATTCATCACCACGTTCGTAGGCCCTGCCTCGGATTGGTTTACTCAATTGCCAAAGCACAACATTAGCAACTTAGATCAGCTAGTGGATGCGTTCCTCGAATGCTTCGCCTTCAACACCAAGAAGAAGGCATCACTAAGTGACTTAGCCAGCCTCAGGTAGTATGAGGAAGAAACCATGGTGGCCTATGGGAATCGGTGGAGGACTCTACTTTCTAAGCTACCCTACCTCCCTCCTATGTTCGACCTCACACAAATGTTCTCAAAGAGCTATTTGAGATCGATCTCTGTGCTATTGCAGCTACAGCAATATGCCACCTTAGAGGAAGCTCTGGCACAAGCTAGAATCATTGAAGAGATCAAGATTCAGGATGGCGAGATAGCCAAGCCAAAGAAGAAAGAATGGTCTAAGAACACCAAAATAGGGACCACGCAATAGAAACCCATTGCGGTCAATCAGGTTGCTATCAACGTCCCTAAGCCTGCACAAGCAACACAGCCCCAAAAGGCTAACTATCAGGTAGTGCCTCTTAACAGCTATGACCGAGAAAATTAGAGGCAAGAACAAAATCAGCAACGTCGCCCTAGGCGACAATTCACACCTTACACAGAGTCCAGAGACTCCTTGTTTGACCGCTTGTCAGTGGCAAACTTGATCAACTTGCCCGAGATTCAACCCATAGATCCCAATATGCCAAAACCTAAGGGCTATAGGGAAGATTTGTACTGTAGGTTCCATAGGTGGAAGGGACATGACCTTAATGCATGTTGGAAGTTTAAGGGCTTGGTGCAAGACCTAATTGATAACAAGACATTAGCGGTGGATAGTCCCGTGGCACCAAGCAACCAACAAATGGAGGTCTTTAAGGACCCCTTGCCTACCCATGATGCATAGGAAAAGACCCTACAAGTCAATGAGGTCACATAGAACTGCCCCATGCAAGGGTATGTAGGGATGATCAGTATAGTGACTCGAAACAGGAGGTATCCGAGTGTAGCTGCCCCCATGGTGACTACAGGTGAGGTGCCAACAATGTCACAACCACAACAACACCTTACACAACCTCCTCCACCTAGACCCATGGCCACAATTCGGACCAAACTCACTCAGAGCTTGAGGACCATGTCGGCTAGGCTCTCCATATATGAGCTCATACAACAATCAACGCCCCATCGGGAGGCTCTAATGGAGATATTGAAAGCCATCGAGTTGCAGCCCCATGAAGCAAATTCCTTCAACAACTTTGTGGGACATGTCAAATGATGCACTGAGCCAGTCATCACCTTTCGAGAAGACGAAGTGAAATCAGTGGTTGATGATATGGCGGATCCACCCCTGCATGTTATCGCATGGGTCAACGGGATTCCGTATAAGAGGGTGTTGGTAGACACTGGCTCGTCCAGTAATATCATCACAACAATGGCATTGAAACATCTGAAGTTGCCAGACATCTCACATCATGGCTTCCACATACACTCTGCGAGCATTCAATGATGCGATATGCTCGATAGTTGGCACAATTGTCCTACCCATCCAAGTGGGACAAAAGACTATACCTACATTGTGCCATATTTTGGAAGGTGAGATGGCCTATAACATCTTGCTGGGTCGGCCATGGATCAGGGACATGAAGTGTGTCCCTTCGATAGCTCATCAGTGTTTAAAGTATACATTTGAAGGGGAGGTACATGTAGTCCTAGTGGACTTAGAACCCTTCAAGTATTGCAATGCGGTGCAGTTGATGCCGCAATCGACCCTTCCATCAATGCATTTGGATTTTTAGTTGAATCCATCTAGACAGGGTCCGATTCCACAGGCATCCCCATTGACAAGTCCATCAAAACCATAGCTGGGTCCATCTTCATCGTCTGATCCTTCACCAATGATGCCACCTACGGTGGCCACACAGAAGGACAAAGGGAAGAAACCCCTGGAAGAGGCATCGCCATCAGTATCAACTATCTCTACTGAGGAGATGCCTAGCAGAATGGAAGTCGAGGCTCCTAGTCCACCCGACATGGAGTGGACTCTGGAAGAACTTTCGTTCCCTCCCCCTCAATCACCAACAATCACCGTTGAAATGGCCAATACGGGCCTGGGGGAGTATCTGGTGTGGAATATTGTAGCAACACCCACACTGGAGTCCATGCAGGACATGGGGAGACCTCGCCTCCCCATCGGTACTATTGTTCCTCTAGGCTACCCGCCGAACCAGACAAACTTTGTGTATGGGGGCCTTGATCATGGTACTGAGCCATGCATGCAAGAGGACGAAGATGAAGAGCCCTTTGTAGAAGATGTCAATTATTTGTCCAACCCAGATTTCGCTTTGAGATACCTTGGCCAATGCAATTGGCATGGATATGGGTTAGGCAGATATGAGCAAGGAGTGCATGTCCTCTGCCAACCAAGATACCAGATGCCATATGACAAGTCAGGGGTAGGGTTCAACCACCCCCTACCCTTGGACATCTTGGTAGAGAACATGCAAGGCCTAGGGATAGGCAACAAGGGGGGATTGGCATTAGATCCATATGCCAACCCTAACATGACATATACACTGGGAGATTATCTCCCATTGTTGACAACCAACCTTGTTGACCTCAACAACCCTTTCCCTTCGCTTGAAAGAGGAGAAAGTTCAAAAACACACCTACAAGAGAGGTGTAGACAAGAGCAGGAAGGATCTTCAGAAGACGAGTCAGAATATGAGGTAGCACCATGGGATCCCTTCGAATCAGATAGCAATCACTCACAAGTGGTCCCCATGGATGATTATCAAGAAAGCCTCTTGACCATGTTCCCTTTGGTGGCTCCCATCGAGCAAGTGCCACCACAAGACAATCAGGTCCCCCCACGGAGAGTGGAACAACCACAATGGGGCCAGATCAATTTGCTCGAGCAGGACGAGCCATTAATGCCTCAAATAGTTGTCGGAGCCAACGAAGGCTTTTGGATCTCTGACAGTGATTATGAAGATGAAACAGAAATGGCATATCTTAATCACATGCGATAGATGCAACAACAATACCCCTTGGAGATTAACGACATATTTGAACAACTAAACATAGTGCCAGGGCATGAGTGGTACGTAGACCCAGTGTGGTGGGAACAAGTGTTGAATCTGCCACTTTGGGCATATGGAGAATATCTTCCACCCAGAGACCCTATAGCGACATCAGTGCCGAGGGTAGACCCTATCTTCCTATCCGCACATAGGGCCGATCCATTCATGCCAATACCTCTAGAGCCAGACCCAGAGCACAGAGAACATCCAGAATGTTTGAGTCACCACACCCATGGTAATGGAGACCAAAATCATTTCATCAACATGATCTCCATTGACTTAACCACCCCCATCCATAACCCGACCGATCCAGCATAGTCATTGTATCTAGACATAGATGCCATAGACTGGGATCACGTCAATTCACCTCCATCCCCATCATAGTACTGGCCTTTCGGTAAAATGCTTCATTTTACCCCTGGGCCAACTCAGGATATCTTCCATGCTTGAAGAGGAACCCGAGGTTCCCAACATAGATTTAAACTCAGCAAATGATATCCATTTGATCCCAACTCCACACCAGTTGGAGGATGGATCCCACATGTCGATCGAGGAGACGACTGACGTAGACATCGGCTCTGATCCAATGAATCCATAGATTATCAAGTTGGGGGTAAGCTTATCCCCCAAAGAGCAAGCCGACTACATTACCCTTCTCAAAGAGAAGAAGGAGGTTTTTGCATGGTCCTACAAAGACATGCCGGGGCTAGATCCATAGCTAGTCATGCATAATCTAACGCTTGATCCGACAGTCAAGCCAGTTAAGAAAAAACTACGTAAGATGCACCCAATAGTGGCCTTGATGGTCAAAGATGAATTGCAAAAGCTGTTGGATGCATAGTTTGTCATCTACGTGGATTACCCACCATGGCTGTCCAACATGGTGCCCATCAAAAATCCCGATGGGAGGATTCGCATATGCACTAATTTTTGAGATCTAAACAAAGCGAGTCCTAAGGATGATTTTCCCTTGCCAAGCATCGACGCATTGGTAGACGCTACAGCAGGTCACGAAATGCTATCCCTCATGGATGGTTTCTCGGGATACAATCAGATTCGTATCAATCCCGAGGACCAACTAAAAATGGCGTTCACAATGCCTTGGGGGACATTTTGTTATAAGGTCATGCCTTTTGGCCTTAAAAATGCTGGCGCCACCTACCAACGTGCCATGACGTACATCTTCCATGATTACATGCATAAAACTTTGGAAGATTACATGGATGATTTGTTGGCCAAATCTCTTTTGCGCCCAGATCATCTCGATGACTTAAGCAAGATCCTCGATCGCCTCATGGAACATAAAGTTCGACTGAATCCCAAGAAGTGCGTATTTGGCGTCACATCTAGAAAACTCTTGGGTTTCATAGTCTCAAAGCGAGGCATCGAGGTGGACCCAAACAAAGTCAAGGCAATCCTTGAAATGCTTCCCCCAACTACCATCAAGCAGCTCAGAAGCCTACAGGGAAAGGTCACGTCAATCAAGCGCTTCATAGCGCAGCTATCTGACAAGTGCCGACCCATGAACAAATTATTGCATAAGGGGGTAGCATTTCACTGGGATGACGAGTGCCAGTCAACCTTTGATGACATTAAACAATACTTGGCTTCGCCACCAGTATTGGCACCACCTAGACCAGGAGTGCCATTCTACTTATACATCTCAGCTACTGAGGTGGCACTGGGCGCCATGCTAGCCCAAAAAAATGAACTTCACAAAGAATAGGCTACTTACTATCTTAGCCGCACCCTAGTCAGTTATGAACTTAACTATGCATACGTTGAGAAACTCTACTTGGCAGTGGTGTTTGCTACCAAAAAGCTATGCCACTACATGTTGAGCAACACTACGTATGTTGTGTCTAAGGAGAATCCATTGCGATACATGATGAGTCATACTTATCATAGTAGCCGCACGGCGAAATGGATCATGTTGTTGATGAAGTTTGACATAGAGTTTATTGGATAGAAATCCATCAAAGGACAAGTCATAGCCGATCAACTAGCAGAGGCTCCTCTCGAAGACGATCAGCCTCTGGTCATAGAACTACCCGATGATGGGGTCTTCCATGTCTCAGAATCGCTAGATTCTGATGAGCCTGAGTCCCAGGCCGACATAACCCTATTTTTTGATGGTTCTAAATGTGAGCAAGGGGGTGGCATGGGAATTGTATTCTTCACACCACAAGGGGCTCCAATGCCTCTGTCATTTAAATTAAACTTCCCGTGCACCAACAATAATGTCGAATATGAAGCCTTGCTCATAGGTCTTCAGACAACAATCACCATGAACATCAAATGATTGAACATCTTTGGTGATTCACTGTTAATTGTCAACCAAGTCAAAGGGGTATTCCAATGTAAATGCCTAGTTCTACAAGCCTACAAAGCCCTTGTGGACAAATTCTTGGCAAAGCTTGAATGGTACGACATCGAGGCACTCCCTCGATCATCGAATCATTTTGCGGACACTATGGCCTCCTTGGGGTCACTAATCCCGCAAGACATTTCTGGTGATATGACAACCATTCAAGTCAAAACACTATCGCAATCCGTGATGGAGCGTGCAAGCTCTGACTTAACGCCAGGAATCCACTTGATCCAGATTGAACCGTCCCCGGACAAGTTCTCTCGAATCCATGATCGTATGAATCATGCCAACTAGGGGTCCTTATTCTCCCCTACTCCCCTTAATAGCAACACAACGCTATTCTTGCAAGTTCTCTCCCACTCAACTTTTGCTAGGGATGAACTTCAAGAGGGATTGGTTGTTCATACCGTCGAGGCTTCCGATCAGCAGGATTGGTATTCACCCATAAGGGACTACCTCAAGTTAGGTAACCTCCCACTTGGATTGATGCATGCCGCAAAATGAGCATTCAAGCAGAAAGTGGCAAAGTATGTCTTGTTAGGAGACATTTTGTACCATCATAGCTATGAAGGAATCCTCCTTCGTTGCTTGGACCAACAAGAGTCCACTTGGGCGATCGCCCAAGCACACGATGGTACGTGCGGTGGCCACTTTAGTGGTATGGCCATCGCAAAGCGCATTCTCCGCATGGGCTATTATTGGCCATCTTTAGAGCGAGATTGTTGCGCATATGTAAGGAAGTGCATGAAATGTCAACACCATGCTAATTTGACACACGTACCTTCCTAGGCCTTGCAGCCGATCCAATCGGCTTGGCCATTTTCGTAGTGGGGCTTAGATCTAATCGAAAAGATCTCCCCTACGTCGTCAGGTCATCACACGTTTATCATAACGGCCATAGAGTACTTCACCAAATGGGTGGAAGCAATTTCGCTTACCTCTACGACTGGAACCCGCATTTCGGAGTTCATTTTACATAATATCATATGTCATTTTGGTATTCCATCCAAGATAATTTTGGATAATGGGACGTCATTCAAGAACAAAGACGTGCATGCTTTGACCACAAAGTACAAAATTCAGCACAGTTTTTTGACACCCTATTATCCGTAGGAAAATGGGCAAGCAGAGGCGTCAAACAAAATGCTAGTTGCCATCCTCAAAAATACAGTCACAGACAGTCATAAGGATTGGCACATTCAGATCCCACTTGCCCTGTGGGCTTATCGCACTAGCATTCGGACACCCACTAGGGCAACTCTATTTTCGCTCGTGTATGGCTCCGAGGCAGTCATGCCTCTCGAGTTGGAAATTCCTTCCCTGCGCATATCAATGCAAGAGTTCATCGATGATGACACTACATGGCAAGCCCGGTTAGACCAGCTTACGTTGCTCGATGAATGATGCGTTAATGCTCTCGAGCATTTACGTATCTATCAAGAGCGACTGAAGAAAGCATACAACATGAAAGTTCACCTGAGGGACTTTCAGGTTGGTGACTTGGTCTTAAAAGAGAACCAACAGAACTCTAGCTTGCCGCCCCATCTAAGGGACAAGTTCATGGCAAACTGGTTAGGTCCCTATGTAATTGATAGTAAAATAGGACCTGGAACATACCGACTAGCCTCTCTTGATGGAATCAAGGAACTAGAACCCTTGAACATCAGTCATTTGTGGCCATTCCATATCTAAAAGAGCCATAGCCCAACCAAAAAGCTCCAAGGATTCCCACAATCGCTTGGTCATCCCCAAAATGCCCCAAAGGTGCCCATTACCCCTTTGGTCAAACCAAAAAGCTCCAAGGATTCCCACAATCACTTGGTCATACCCAAAATGCCCCAAAGGTGCCCATTACCCCTTTTGTCAAACCAAAAAGCTCCAAGGATTCCCACAATCGCTTGGTCAAAAATAAGAAAATTCAAAATAGTAAAATCATCAAAAATAACAAAAATTTGCATCTCATTTCCATGCATGCTCAAAATCATCACAACAATAAAGAGCTCTTTTTGCATCTCATCTTCATACTCACAAAAATCAATCCATCAAAAATGCAAAAAAAAATAATAGTTGCATTAATCATAACATCCATACATTGCATATTTGTGGTCATATAGGTCAAGGCACCATAGACTGTAATTACTTCGCCAATCCATCTTGTTCCACATTTCTCCATCCTATAAATAGTCCATCAAAAATAAACGCCATTCACTTATTTTTACCATATCATAGTCAGTGGTCTTCTAATGTATCAAGAGTTTTCGTCATTCAGTCGTCATTAGCTTTCTAGCCAAATACTGTACAAAGTCAAACAGATTTTACAAAGGTAGAGTTCTACTTGGATCACACCTTGTTACGTAGCATCCCAACACAAATTAAAACACATAAAAATTCCCAAGTTGTGTGAACGAAAGATGAAACCTGCAAAGCAATCCAGGTCACCATAAGTGAAATGGTTATCTTGCTCATCCCCCCGTGCGAATGACCCCAAGAATGCTGAGAGTTGGCAAAAGGACAAGCATCTTCCCTACCCAATTCCCCAAGAATCCCAAGTTCTCAAAAAGTTGCAAACATCATAAAATTTTGCAAAAGTCAAAACTCCAAAAAATTTGACATCACCACCAAAGTGCATACATCAAAAGGCACATACAATAGTGATTCTCATCACTCGAAATTCAAATCCCTTGCTCAAAAGAAAAAATATATATAACAAAAATAAACAGTGATTTTTATCACTATATAAGAGCAAGTATCCCAATACAATTGAAGAAAAGAAGGGAGTCGAACTTGAATCCCTGGAACTCTCAACATTCAGAAGGTCATGAAGTAAACCTCAGTACCGGTTTGGTGGATAGCCTATCGGTCACTGGTGGTAAACCTCCCGCATGACGATATATCTATCACATTAACTCGTGTACAGATCAATGTTTGCATGTGGATGAGCTAGCTTATGGTATCCTAGATAGCACCGCAGATTAATCTGACTAAATACAACAAAGGGAGTTAGTGGAGCTAATTAGGTGATCCTCGATACAGGTTTGGTTGACAGCCTATCTGGCACTGGCGGTATCCTGACAAATACCACATAAACGAACTCAATTGCACACACAGGGATGTGAAATAACTTGGTCAAAGACAAGTCCGATTCATACCTTGTTCAAAAGTCTTGTAAGATAAAGTACAGTCATGGCTAGTTAGTTAAAACATCTGAGTCTCAAAAAACCTTAAAATACATTTTAAACCAACTAATATCTTTCATCCTTGCATCGCCATCAGAAAATACAAAAAATAACATGTATACATAAAAAGTCATTTACCACAACAATCGCCTAAGACAAAAAGCCATAAATTTCTAAACAGTCTATGGTGCCCTCACCAAACAACACAAATTTAATTCATCCATTACATTTGCATATCCTAAAAATTAGAAACATTTGCATTCATCATAACATATGCATCCATCAACATCAATTAACATACATACATACACATTCAACAATCATTGAGCATAACATCAAATGCCGACATGTGTATAAACAAAATAAAGTCATCTATATATATATAACAAAAAAATGCACCAAAACAAGCAATAAACTTGCCCGATGAGAGTGCTTTTGCACTTGACATTCTAGGCATGCAAAATAGACGTTGGGGTCACAAATCCTCACTATCCTATTCCCTAAGAAGGCTACCATAGCCGGACCGCTCCACGGGAGGACGAATTTTTGAGAATTTCATCCCCAAATGGCGCTCACAAAAAGGGTTAACACCCACCAAAAATAGGTCTAAATGTCAAAAAACTGCACACACATTCAACGATAAACATCTGAAGGCACCCTTACACAAGTCATCTTGGGTCAAGCGACTCGTCACTTTTCTCATGTAGGTCATTCCCTCATCGATTCGTCGCTTGAGGGGGTAGTCACACTTAGTCACCAATCAACAAATACACACCCAATCATGGAAATGGCATGCATTCAAAGAATCATTGATAAAGACAATCACGCCCCTGCTTGGGGCAGCAAACAAGCAATAATCACAAGCTGATCAAACACTTGGCATTTCATGAATCATGAACTCAAGGTTCCCATAGACAAAAGGTTGCGCCCTTTGCCTATTCATGACTGATCAATGTCCAAGATCAAGTAACACCTCACCGAAAAAGGTTAACACTTGAATTGAGTTACTTCGCTCATCAGAAGCAAGGATTCAAGAATGCATGCCCTTTCCACACTTGGGGCATCAAAATTTGGTTAGGTTACTGAGAAACCCTAATCATTAGTGCTTTGGTTATCTATTTTTTCTCAGCACTGCGCCACGCACAATGCTTCCCAAAAAGGGGCATCTATAGACACCAAAACAACACCAATCCGATTATGTGACTGCAAACACTGATCACATTGACACACATAGCCCCAAGGGCAGCCCCTAGAGGTTAAACAGTGGTCCTAACCACTCTCACAGAATTTTTGGAAGGTCAGGAGTCAATTTGGCACCTTCAGGCACTCTGCTCCATACTCGTTCCACCCAAGGATGATTACAAACTGGTATTCGCCCCACCCAGGGACGAATAGCAGTATTCGCTCTAGGGTGGGGCGAATAGCAGGTTTGATGGGAAAAAATTCAAATCTTGACAAATGGTAGCTCAGATCCGCCACTTAATTCTTCCTTCATCGCATGGGAGTGTGAGTGAGCATTTTTGAGCGTTAGAGGCAGTTACAGGGGCAGTCATGAAGCCCCTAATCAGGGAGGAATCTTCCCTCCCCCTGAGAGGCATGATTGCCAAGTGGCGCCTCTACATGCTCATCCAAAGAGACCATCAGGTCTATAAAATGGTGAGTCTTCTCACCCCAAAAGATAGAGAGAAGGAGCATTTTGGAGCAACGAAGTGCTGTCGTTTTACTTTCACACCCACACCCCTTTGAGTTGTGCCTTTCACATCCTTGATCTCTTTTGGAAAGGAGGTCATAGGGTGGTTATTGGAAGCACAAATCCGAAACCAAAACCCGACATTTGGCCACAATATCCCACCAAATTTTCTGAAAATACCCCACAAGAGGTTTTGGACCCATCCCAAGTGGATTGGTGCCGAAATCGGGCCCCAAACGGCGGGCGGCCTACCCCCGGGCGCCCCCCCACACTACTATAGTCCTAATCGCCCCACCTCGGAGTGATTGGAAATCTATGGTAGATTTATTTTTTGTTATTCTTGCATTTAATTCTATGCTGCTTAGATAGGTTGTCATTCAAATTTCATGTCGTTCTGAGCAATTTTGATCATGTTTCTATTATTTCTCGCTTTTGCTAACATGCAGGTAGCATCATCAAATTCCCATTGATGGAGGCCAAATTGGGAAAATATGACCATCTGGGTCTTCCCAAAATACCCCCAATTAGCTAACCCCCAACTTTGTAGGTGATTTGGGGCTTCCCGGATGTGACATTTGGGACAGTACCTCTTTGGCATTTTGTTGCAGGTCTATTCGTCCCGCCCCGGAGCGAATACAAATCTATGGTGAATTTTTTGACTGTTCCATTTGCTGTGTTTTCTTTGTGATGTTTTGATGCCCCTATCAAATTTTTAGTTCATTTGGATCCATTTTAGTTATCATTTTATTTATATCTTGCATGCACTAATCGAAGGCGTGGGGATTGCATGTTTTATTTCATCCATAGGTGCTACTGACTGTTTCTTGTTTCTTTGAACGTAGGATCTAGACCTTAGAGGAGCAGCAAGGAGTCAAGACTCACCAACGCAAGCGGCGATGACATTTGGTCCGCCCATTTTACATGTGGGCACGCGGAAGAAGGAATGGCATCCATGGGTGTAACAAGAACGCATATTTAACGCTCCTAGCCCTTAGAAGGGGAGGAGGCGCATTGTAACCGAGTTCTGAAACATATCAATAAAAAGGGCTGTCTTCCTTATTGGATTTTTGTTTCGATTCGATTCGTTCATGCTTTCCCTCTTTTCATGCACTTTCAATTCATAGGATTTAGCATTAAGTTTAGTTCAGTTTGCATCGCACTTGGAGTTTCCTTTTTGCTTTCGTATCCTCGTGCTTTCATATTTAAAAAGGACACCAAGGGAGTTCTCAGTAGGAGATACAGTGTTCTTGAGTGTTATACCCAAGAAGAGTTCCAGTAAGTCCACAAAGCTAGACCATCATTTTTTTGGACCGTTTGATATCATAGAGAATATTAGTCCTATGGCGTACAAACTTGCCTTGCCACCCAATCTATCTAAGATTCATGACACTTTCCATGTATCCTTGCTTAAGAAATACATTGTTAACCTTGGTCATGAGTGGGATTTTTCTAATTTACATATGAAAAATATCAAGGCCATTGAGGTGCGGTTGGTGAAGATTATAGAGTTTTGATTCAAAGCAATGAGGAAAGGGACCCTAGAGCAATGTAAAGTCCAATGGGACCGATATTCAGAAAGGAGTGCTACTTGGGAGAAAGTGCATGTTATGAGAAAACACTTTTCTTTTCTTTTTTATTATTAAAAAAATATGATACAGAGAAAACACAAAGGACTGTCTCTAGCCTTATGGGGAAGGATGTAGCGCCCACCCCAGCTAAACTATTTTGAATTTTCATTAAGTATATGTGTGTGATTATGTAATTGCTTTCATGTATCTAGCAATGTTGTATTTTGGACATACAATTGTTAAAACAATGCTTATGCTACCCAGATGATATTTTCTCCTTCTTTTGTGAGCATGTTGTAGTAAGGATAATTGTGACATTTGATTTCATCCACTACTATAATGTTTCTATGTCATTATGTTTTAGTGGTAGTTACCATGTAGTGCAGGTGAACAATATCCATTGAACGCCTTGATGATAATGGTACTAGAACCTTGAAATTCGATCAATGATGGAATTGATCAATAACGTTTAGTTGTATTTGCAGGGAACAAGTCGACCTAACTCTTGCTATTTCAAGCAAAAGAAAATATCATAAAAAATGCATAGACAGTGTCCTTATGATTTTTATAACTGGGGGATAATCTAGGTTGGTGAGTTTTCTTCACTAAACTATTTATCTAATACTAATTTATGAAGGAAACTTCTCAAATTTCTCTTCAGCCAAAGTTCGTCAGTTCGAACTACGCAGGACGCATGGCCAGCTCCAAGATTCGAGAGCAAAGTGCGGTCATCGCCGACAGTCACAACGCATTACGGACTATGCTCGTAAAGTGGGCAAAGTGCAAATGTCATAGCGAAGTGTGGACAACGCACTTTCTATGGGCAAAGTCTGTCAATAGGAGTGAACTGCGGACTTCGGACGACGCGCAGCGAAGTTCGAAAGGTGCCCGACTCAAGTTGCGCTTGCGCACTCGGGCTGCGCTCGGATCTCGGGCGCAGTCGAACTTCGACAGCGAAGTTGGAAAGGCTTCTCTGAGACTTGCCCAACTATGGCCTTCGACTTCTTTGTCTTGCGTGGCTGCCGCTGGGTTTTCCTGGCTTGGCAAGACCCATATGAGAGGAGAGAAATGCCGGAACAGAGAACAACAAAGTTTAGCACATAAACTACTACAAACCCTAAAGATGCCACAAACAACAGCAAACTTTATTCATATGAAACTAGGGTTACAAAATTCCTCAATTGAGGAAATAACATCTGTAGACTAAGCTACAGGATAAACTAAAATGGGAAATGTTGAGTCTGCTGCATGGACATTAATCAGCTGAGCTACACTGCTCATTGAATCCCTCGCCCTCCTTTCTCTGCTCTACTCTCTTTGCCTCCTCTTTCACGAACTTCTCTCTTTTTTGCCTCTTCTTTGTCTGAGGACCCGAACTACCTTTTATAGCCGCGGGGAGAGGAGAATAAGGGTTATCCTCTGACAGGTTCGGATAAGGGTTATCCTCTGATAGGCCCTCAACTAGGGTTTTTGACTAATCACCAACTTGGCATTAAATCCTATAGAGATCGAATCTGTTTGGTGTCAAATCTATCAGAATGTAGGTGCGACGTCATGTCACACTTTTTTTAGGATCTCGAACTGTGGGAGCGCCATTCGACTTCACCCATGTCTGGAGCGCAATTTAGTTTTGCCCAAGGTTCGGAGTGTAGTTGGGCATAGGTGTGAAATTTGGGTTAATTTTTCTAACACCCTCCTTTAAACCTGACTTCACGAGTGCTTTGACTCCAAGCTGCTCTCACAATCTGCTAAAGTCTTCCTCCTTCAAAGGCTTTGTGAAAATATCTGCCAATTGCTCCTTGGACCTGCAGAACTGCAGTTCTACTTCATCGAATTTCACTAGCTCTCTAATGAAATGATAACGAATATCAATGTGCTTTGTTTGGCCATGGAACACAGGATCCTTTGACAGTGCGATGGCCAAATTGTTATCATAGAAAATTATTGTCGCACCTTCTAGAGGATAGTGCAATTCTCTTAGAACTCTTTGCAGCCAAACTGCCTAGCATGCGGCTGTCGTGGTGGCAACATATTCTACTTCGACTATGGACAACACAATGATGGGTTGCTTCTTGGATGCCCATGATACTGCCCCTGATCCGAGATGGAAAGCATACCTGGAGGTGCTCTTCCAATCATCGGTACTGCTAGCCCAGTCACTGTCTATGAAGCCCACTAGCTCCAACTAGTCTTGTCTGGCATAAAATAGGCCATGGTTTTACATCCTGTTGACATAGCATAAGATCCTCTTGCCTGCTTGCTAGTGCGTGTCCTTCAGAGTCTCCATGAAATGACTGATCAAACTGACTTTGAACATCAGATCTGGCCGAGTTGTAGTCAAATACATTAGACTGCCAACTAGCCTCTTGAACAGCGTTGGATCTACATTCCTTCCTATATCCAACTTGCTCAGCTTCAAACCTGTCGCTATAGGTGTGATGGAAGGTTTGCTATCCTCCATATTGAACCATTTCAGGACATCCTTTGCATACTTGCCCTGAGAAATGAAGATGCCATATGTTGATTGGTCAACTTCAATGTTGAGAAAAAATTTCATCAGCCCCATTTCAGTCATTTCAAACTCAGACTTCATGGTTGTTCTGAACTACGAAAATAAGTTGTTGCTATTGCCAGTATATATCAGATCATCCATGTACAAGCATACGATAATGAGCTCTCCTACTTCATTCGTCTTCATGTATAGTGAGTGCTCATATGGGCATTTTTGAAACCCATTCTCATGAAAATAGCCATCAATATAGCTGTACGATGCCCGGGGTGCTTGCTTCAACCCATATAGGGCCTTGTTCAGCTTTAGGACTTTGCCTTCTTGCCCATGTATTTCATAACCGAGCGGCTGGTCTATGTAGACCTCTTCTTCCAACACTCCGTTGAGGAAGGTATACTTGACATCCATCTGGTACACGCTCCATCCTTTCTGAGCTGCCAGTGCCAAAATCATTCTGACTGTGTTAAGTCAGGATACAGGTGCATACACCTCAAGATAGTCAACTCCTAACTTCTTCTTGTAGCCTTTTGCCACTAATCTGGCCTTATGCCTATAAACTACTCCTTGGGTTTTGAACTTCGTCTTATACACCCACTTGACCCCAATGGTCTTCTTTCCTGCTGGAAGATCTATCAGCTTCCATGTTTCATTCTTCTCAATGGTTGCTATCTCCTCATCCATCGCTTTTACCCATGTGCGATTCTGAATTGCCTCTTCAAACTCCATTAGATCACACTCAGTAAAGAGGGCAAAATAAAAATATTCTTCATCTATCTTATTACGGGTTACCTCATAAATGTCTCTGAGTTTTCGTAGGAGTCCTCAGGTTTTGAATTCTACTTGCAAGTGGAGGTGAACGGGATGATGAGGTTGTGTTGCTGCTGTCACCACTATTGCTGCTTGAAGGTATAGGTGGCTGTGCACTGTCATCCTCCAAGTTTACAGGTTCAACAGTTGCTGGTTCAGGCTGACCAGTCTTTGAATTCCAGTTCCAGGCTTCATCCTCTAGGAACTTCACATCTTGACTGATGGCAAGTTTCTTTTTCACAAGGTTGTACAATCGATAGGCCTTTGTTGGTTCGCTGTACCTTATGAAGATGCACTTTTCATATTTGTCATCTAGCTTTTGCCTTTTCTCATCTAGAACATGTGCATATGCTATGCACCTAAAAAATCATAAATGAGCCACACTTGGCTTCAACTTGCTTTAGGATTCCTCTAGAATTTTGTCCCTCACACTCTTAGTGGGAAATCGGTTCAGCAGATAAACTGCACAACTTACAACTTCTGCCCAGAACTCATGTGGTAGACTTTTTTCCTTTAGCATGCTCTGTGCCATCTCCATGATTGTTCTGTTCTTCCTCTCAGCTACACCATTCTGTTGCGGTGTGTATCTGGCAGTAAACTGCATACAAATTCCATGCTGCTTGCAAAAGTTGTGGAATTCATTGGAGATGTACTCTCCACCTCCATCAGTTCTGAGAGTCTTCACATAATATCCACTCTATTTCTCAACTAGAGCCTTGAACTCCTTAAACTTTGCAAATGCCTCTGACTTCAACTTGATGGGATAAACCCAGGTCTTCCGGCTGAAGTCATCAATGAAGGTCAAGAAATACTTGTTGTCGGCATATGTGGTGGTCTACATGGGACCACAGATGTCTAAGTGCACTAGCTCCAATGGTCGTGATGCTCTCCAAGACTGTCCTATAGGGAATGCATCCCTGTGCTGCTTGCCAACCAGGAAACCTTCACAAACTTGATTTGGTTGCTCAATAGGGGGTAAAACCTTCACCATTTGCTTCTTGTGCAGTAGATTCATGCCACTAAAACTCATGTGATCGAATCTGAGATGCCACGACCAGGTAGCATCCTTCTCAACTACACTCAGAGACATCAAAGATTCATTCTGAATCTACAGCGAAAACATTTTGTTTTTCATCATGGACACTGTTGCGATTTGTCCATGCACTTTGTCTCTGATGGAACATACACCATATTTGAACAGTATAGTGTGCCCCTTCTGCACAAGTTGTCCAACACTTAGCAGATTGTGCTTCAACCCAGGCACATAAAAAACATCTTGAATTGTTTTTCTTTCACCATGCCAGGTTTGGATGAGGATCTTTCCTTTCCCCATCATAGGAACTTTGCAGTTGTTCCCCATATTGACTTTGAACTGGACTGTTTCATCCAGTTGTGAGAACATCTCCTTGTTCCCAGTCATATGGTTGCTGCAACCACTATCAAGATACCTGATGTTTTTCTTGCTCTCCTCTTCAATACTACAAGTTAGCAACACATTTCCTCTTGCCACATTTATGGGTTCCTCCGTATAATGGGCTTGCTGCTGATTCTCATTCGCCATCTTCTTCCTGCACTATGAGGCATAATGGTCGAACTTACTGCAGTAGTAGCATTGGACCTTTGACATGTCCTTCTACTGAGAGCTTCTTTGCTAATTTTTGTCAGTGCCTCTTCCTCCTTGCTAATAAAAGTTGCAACTTGGCTCAATGTCATGAGGGTTTGATCTCCCTCCTTGCTTATTACTTCTCCCATGCCTGCTTCTGCTTCTTCCTCCTTGAGAACTAGAAGCGCCATGATGGGAGTCTTGTCTATAGTTGTCTCAGGCTGAGATTTGCACTTTGAAGGCTTGCTCCAAAGTAGACTGAGTTGAGCGGCTCAGCCTCTGTTCATGGGTCTGTAGAGAACCCATGAGTTCTTCTGTCGAGAGGGTTGTTAAATCCCTTGACTCTTCGATTGCTATCACAACTGAGTTGAACTTGGTAGGTAGACTTCTGAGAATATTCTCCATGATTCTCTGGCTCTGCACATTTTCTTCGTTCAACCACATCTGGTTGATAATGTCCATCGTCCGGGTGAAGAAATCACTCATGGACTCAGACTCAGTCATCTGCATATTTTCAAACTCTCTCCTGAGCATCTGTAGTTTCACTAACTTCACTTTGTTGGTGCCCTGATACGAACTTGCCAGGGTTTCCCAGGCCTGCTTGGCCTTGGTTGCTGATGCAATCCACGGGAATATGGTCTCCTCAACTGCTTGCATGATGTATAAGAGGGCCTTCTGGCCCTTCTTCGTGTGCTCTTTCAACAAATCCTTATCTGCTTGGGAGAGTGTGGCCAGTGCTGCTGCATCTGTCAATTTTGGGTAGCCATTCTCGACTAACTCCCATAGCTCCTGAGATCCAAACATGATCTTCATCTGGATGCTCCAGTAATCGTAGTTCTTGCCATTAAATCATGGGATCTGCAACTACAGGGAATTCTTTCCAAAATCCATCTTCTATATCCGCATCACGACACAATCAGCTTTGATACCAATTTGAAGGAAACTTCTCAAATTTCTCTTCAACCGAAGTTTGTCAGTTCAAACTGCATAGGGCGCACGACCAACTCCAAGCTTTGAGAGCGAAGTGCGATCGTCATCGGTAGTCGTAGTGCAGTGTGGACTACACCCGTAAAGTGGGCAAAGTGCGAATGTTGTAGCGAAGTGTGGACAACACACTTTCTATGGGCGAAGTCCGTCAACAGGAGTGAACTACGGACTTTAGATGGCACGCAACAAAGTTTGAAAGGTGCCAGACTCAAGTTGTGCTTGCGCAATCAGGCTGCGCTCGGATCTCGAGCGTAGTTGAACTTCGACAGTGAAGTTGGAAAGGCTTATCTGAGACTTTACAACTATGGCCTTTGACTTCTTTGTCTTGCACGGCTGCTGATGGGTTTGCCTGGCTTGGCAAGACCTGTATGAGAGGAAAGAAACTCTGAAATAGAGAACAACAAAGTTTAGCATATAAACTACTGCAAACCCTAAAGATGCCACAAACAACAACAAACTTTATTCATATGAAACTAGGGTTACAGAATTCCTCAACCGAGGAAATAACAACATCTGCAGACTAAGCTACAGGATAAACTAAAAGGGGAAATGTCGAGTCTGCTGCTCGGACATTAATCAGCTGAGCCACACTGCTCACTGAATCGCTCGCCCTCCTTTCTCTGCTCTACTCTCTTCGCCTCCTCTTTCACGAACTTCTCTCTTTTTCGCCTCTTCTTTGTCTGAGGACCCAAACTACCTTTTATAGCCACGGGGAGAGGAGGATAAGGGTTATCCTCTGACAGGTTCGGATAAGGGTTATCCTCTGATAGGCCCTCAACTAGGGTTTCTGACTAATCGCCGACTTGGCATTAACTCCTGCGGGGATCGGATCCGTCAGGTGTCAAATCTGTCAAAAAGTAGGTGCGACGTCATGTCACACTTTTGCCGGGATCCCGAACTGTGGGAGCGCAGTCCGACTACGCCCATGTCTGGAGCGCAATCCAGTTTCGCCCAAAGTTCGGAGTGCAGTTGGGCACAGACGTAAAATCTGGGTTAATTTTTCTAACAATCTAAACCCTGCATTATTAAATTGGTACGTTTGAGGAGTCTGGGGAAAAACTATTTATCTATTACTAATGTAAACTCTGCATTACTAAATTGGTACGTTTGAGGAGTTTGCGGAAAAACTATTTATCTAATACTAATCTCAACCCTGCATTATTAAATTGGTACGTTTGAGGAGTCTCGGGAAAAGAGAGCCAACCAGAGCAGAAGGAGCTACCAATGGCACTTCAAGCATCAAGGAGTTTGATTAATATTTGTTCCCTTGCTCATGATGAACGGCCATTAAAAAGCAAACGCATAGGAGTTCGGATAGAAGTGCAGGCTGTTTATGGCTTTCTAAAAGAAGCAAACTCGGGGACTAGTTTCTAAAAAGGTAGCTATTCAGGGATGAAGGAATTAAATGAACCCTTAATGGAGGAAAGGAGAAAATGACCAGTCCCCCAATGGGTGCCCTTTTCTTGAAAAGATCAGAAGTCATTAGGAATGGGCAGGCAGAGAACGTCAGAGACCAGTGGATGTTGACTAGAAGGAGGAACTCGAGGAGGAGGGAAAAAAAAAACGGAGCGGAAGGCGAGAATGCAGGCATAGGAGAGGAGATTAGCTTTCAGGAAAGAAGGAGCTTAGACGGTCGGAGCTTGCAGGACAGTATGAATAACTAAACCCGAGCTTTTTTGTTTGAGCACCTTTTTTTGTCTTTACTTCTATGAAAATGCCCAGTACCTTCTCGTTTACTTCTATGAAAATGCCCAGTTCCTTCTCTTTACTTCTATGAAGGAGAGTCGGGGTATGTTCTCATTTTTTATCGTGATAGCTGCATAAACCTGGGTAGGTTTAGTCGGACTACCTTTCAGAGATACCACTTTGACTGCTGCTATCGAACCTTCTCCTAGATCATACCATCTTAGTAGTTTTCTCTTCAGCACCTTCGCGTTCAGGGTAGCGCTTGTTCTAGGGTGGTTAGCGGCATAGTTTTCTCCGTTTGTCCATCCAAGACCTAAGACCTGGAGCATTCCATATCACCTTAGTCATGGTAGATCCGTATAGGCAATGGAAGGTAAGCTATGCAGGCCTAGCCCGAATGACACCTAACCCAAGCTTACACCATGTTCAAGCGGAGGTGTAGGTTCAGGACGACGATGACTTTCCATACCTAAAACGCAAGACTTAACAGTGTAATAGCGATGCCGTGGGTGGGTAGATGCTGAAACTAATCCTAATATTGCCCTGGTTTCACACTGGTAGTATTGCTAGTCGTTGGACATAATATGACACTTTATTAATGTTGTGATAATACCCCGAATGTTATACTGTTGATAAGCCTTATATTTCTTTGATAAATGTCTTTATGATGTTGTCATCAATGCTTTCGAAGATGCCTCGTGCTATTTTAGTTATGTTGGATAGACACCAATATATTGATACAGCGTTGATGTCTTTCTTTTACTAATATGATGATAGACGTCGTTATGACGCTTTAATAATGCTTGAAATATATTCAGCAAAATGATGTTATTTCTTTTAAGTAAAGTCTTGGAAGGTAACCTGGAAAACATATTGTGAATGTCAGATAATGTTGACGTCCTTATAATGCTTTAATAGTGCTCGAAACTACTCAATGGAATACTATTGGTTTTCTTTAAGTAATGTCCGCTAACCTGGAAGGCATATTGTGATGTTAGGTATTTTTGATATTTTATCTGACATTTCGGTAGATGTCTTATGATATAGATATTGATATTGGTATTGTTTGGGCGTTTTCTTGATATTGTTGATGTTTAGGTATTGTTGAAATTACGGCCATATATTGATACAACGTTGATGCTGTTATGTTTCGAATACATGTCGTTATGTTACTAATACGATGGTAGACGCCATTGTAATTCTTTATTAATGCCTAAAATTATTCAATGAGGCACTGCCATTTTCCTTAAACTATTAACTTGTCCAACGCCGGTTTATGGTTTTAATAATACTCGGATAATGTGCGGTAATGAGATTAAAATAACATTGTGAATGTTGGAGGATTAATGCCTTCTATAATGCTCAGGTGGAATATAAAGAAAAAAGGGAAGCTCTTCTTTTAAAATGCTTTGTTAGCTGTTGGGGTAATGTCTTAGTGATGCTTCACTACGTCCAGAAATCTTGCTCTAACTACTGCTCTGTCACATGCTGAAAAAGATAAATGTTTACCTACTACTTCGATTTGACGTGAAATTGATGTCTCTAGATAATACTTGGGTGGGCGTAGAATGATGATTTCAGGAATAGATTAGATTGACGCCAAACTAATACTTTTATCAATGCGTGGCTAGATGTTGCCTTGACCTCAGAAATCAGCCGGAACCCCGAGCCAGACCAGTAATGACCCAGACCAGCAATGACTCTTCCCTCTCTCGTTAAGAGAATCTGCTGGCACTGTGAAACGCTCCCCCATTTGTTCATACCTTGTATCATTTGATATAATTGACGCCGCATTTTTTTTTAATATTAGCTATGAGTAACTATTTTGTTGGGTGAACGTTTAAACTCCTGGCATATCCTCCAAGCACAGTTGAAGATTTTTTATACTGTTTTTCTTTAAATGAAGTGATAGAGCGGATGAAACATGCAACGCGTGATGTAGCAAAATATTAATCCATCTGTAGTTTAGGATGAATATCATTGACATTATTGTTTCAAAATATTTTTGTAAGTCTGATATGTTTTTATATAACATCTGCATGTATTGTAAAGCCCCGCTCGAGATAGAACTCCCTTTGTCATATTGCAATGCTTAGCTTTACCATATGGAAATATTGGTAATTTTATTTAAGATAATGCATGTTGGTAAACCAGCCAGTAACCTTTTGAAAATTGTAGGGAAATGATTATAGAATAATAAAATCAATTTGAAGGCATGTCAATAGGTGTATGTATATATACATATGTTGAACTTAATTCAGGGTTTTGTTTCTGAAGGCAGTATTTAATAAAGACCAATTGGTTTATAAAATAAAAGGTAGGTTGGACACGTTCGCAACCATTTGCTTGGGACTTTCTAAAGGCAGTTGATGAAATTATTATACGCTTTCTAGAAGTTAATGTATTGAAATAATAATAGATGAGGTACATTTGATGAAACTACTCTTGTGCTTGCCAATTGTCAATGTATGGTAGACAACCTTAATTGTTAAATGTATTACAAATCTATTTAATGTTTCAATTAGGATATTATGTAATGAACGACTTCTAACTACAGAACAAGTAGTAGCTAGTAGCTGTACAAAAGTGTGATTACTTAAAATCTGGTTGTACGCTTTGGATGAATTTAGTCGTTAAATATTAGTAGGAGTATTTAGTTATCAACTTCCTCTAACTTGTGAAAACAAAATGTGATGAGTGAATCGAGTTTTGCTTCACCCATAGAGGTATAGGAGAGGAGTCCTTGCCTCACCGTTATGTAATCTCAAAGACCTTGAAGTGAGGGGATTATGGGGTCCCCTCCATAAGAGTTTGGATCCTTCCTTTGAGGTAATGTTAATGTCCTAACCTATAAAAGATGGTTGTTTCTTGGGGTTAGGGATTATGGGATCTTTACGTGTTTTTCAGATATAGTATTGTATTGGAAAAGGGAGAAGAGGGATTATAAGTAGTTCCTCAATGTATTGTATTTTGAAAGAAAATGCTTAATAAAATGAAAAATATTTTGAGGTTGAGTTTATTCCCCATGAGGGTTTCCAAGGTAAATATCTTGTGATGTGAACATATACCTTGAATGTTTAGTCTCTATCTTTGATTTATAGTCAATGTTGAAGTCACTATTGTTTGGCACATTGAAAAAGTATAAGCATGAGAATTCTATTGCACCTCATGATGTATGCTTAAGATCTAATGAGAGTCCAACAAATAAGTGGGTTGTAATCTATATTTTTACAAATAATATAACTAGATAAAATAAGAAAGAGTAGAAAAGACCCTTCAAATGATAAGTAGGATTTAGATCAAGCAACACAAGAAATGTGTAATCTTAATTGTCAGCCTCATTTCTATAGAGATCATACTTACTACTTAAACACAAATTAGAAACCCAATAGGTGATATTGATTGCTTAATCTAACTCTTGGAGAAGATGATATAGATATCTAAGCTAGCTCACAAATGCGATAAGACAAATAACTTATGCTAGCTCATCATTGAGATGAGATTGATATCCAAGAGAGATCATGAATGAAGTGAGACATATAGCTTAGGCTAGCTCATCGTGGAGATGAGACTAATAGCTAGGCTACCTCACCTTGTAGTGAGACAAAAATATTAGCTAGATCATCTTAGGAAATGAGATGGATAGCTATGCTAGCTTACTACCTCAACAAAGTTGATAATTTAGGCTAGCTCATTAGAGAGATAAGACAGATAGTGAAGCCAAATCATGGACTTGATGAGACAGATAGTTCACTAGCCTATCAATGAGATATGACAGCTAGTGAAGCTAGCTCATCACATAGATGTGGAAATAGTTGAAATCATCAATTTTGAGTATAGTGGCTTAGGTTAAGGACTTTATAAGAAGCAACTTAGGATCAATGTAGAGTTCATGTGTGTGTATATATATATATATATATATATATATATATTATCGTTAAAAAAAGTGTAACAGCATATCATTGTGTTATACCTGCAAAAAAAAGTAATTTTTTTTTTTTTTTAAATTCCATTAATTCTATGTGAACAATTTACATTAATAATATCGTTATATCAATCCATCATTTTTGCTTAAGATATAAATAAACAATATCTTCTTCTCTAGTATAGAAATAAATTTAAGGTTAAATATAAAATACGGAAGCTAATAACTATACCTCTTGATTTTTTATACTATATTTATGAGAAAATAGGAAAATTAATTTTAGAAAAAAACTAATCAATCAAGTAATTTCAGTATCCATGGTTGTGCTACTAACTTTTACATCCCCATGATTAAAAATAAAAGCAATATCACATAAAAGGTCACCAAAGTTATCTTATCATCCATAGGTCTATCCTCTACAATGTCTTCACACTAATAAATTTAGGGTAAATAAACTTTCAAAAAACTTTATAACTTTGTATCTTATCTTTTCACACTAGCTCAAATTAGTTATGGAGTCTCACTTTATGGATATAGAAGTATGAATACTAAAAACTAATTTAATCTCAAACTTTAACAATTTGATTTCATTGATCTCTCAGTATGTATGGATAGAAACCAAAATTATATTTATAGAGTATACATCCTAATACACATACAAAATAAAAATCCAATAAGTTAATTTTTCTCTTTTTAACATCCAAAAACTTGGAGATATTTTATTATAGAGTTTTCATAATTTTAATAGAACCTCATGCCCTTTATTATAAACTTTATTTTTACTAAATTATGATTACTATTTAAATGCTAGACATGATTTATACTTTTTGTTAGCATTCTAATGTAAGTTATATAAAATCCTCTCCCAATAATAGTAGTATGCAACATTTAATGCACCTCCATGTTATTAATTTAAACTATAAACTATATATTTTTACATAATTTTTATCTCTTTTGTATATTTTTTCTAATGTCCCTCAAATTTTATTGTATTCACCATATAATTTATTTTAAAAAGTTCAATCAAATATTAATACATACCATAATTTACATTTAAAGAATTAATATTGTATGTGAGTAGGTTTTGAAAATATATATATGTAGAAGATAAAACTAAACCTTACTCAAATGAAACCTTATAATATTTCTCACTCTTCATGATGGGACATGCATATTTTCTCAAAATATCAAACAAAAAATCCTATTACATGATAGATCCAAAAAAATCACAAACAAGTTTTATTGCCTGGAAAACTAAATTTGTTGATGGTTTTATTATTATTTTCAATAATTGTAATGCTAGATTTAGATATTACATTATCCACATAAATTATGAAGGATAGTGGCAAGTTGTTGATATCCTATTCAAAATATTTAGTCTATTTTTCAATTTGTT
Source organism: Wollemia nobilis (assembly GCA_028583015.1). NCBI lineage: Eukaryota > Viridiplantae > Streptophyta > Pinopsida > Araucariales > Araucariaceae > Wollemia > Wollemia nobilis. The sequence continues at coordinate 8,140,400 of JAQPPZ010017209.1, read as the reverse complement.
AACAAAATTATTTTACATACATTTAAGTATAATTATATTGAAAACTTTAGAAATAATATTTAAAAAAAAAAAAAATATGGATGAGACTATATTTTAAAAATCCTCTTTGAAAGATGTTTTTTTTTGTTCTTAATTCCATAAATTACATTGAGAAATTTCTCTTTAAATTATCCATGTAATTGGTTATTTTATTTTTTTATAGGTGATGTTTTCTCTTTACTAAGGTAATAAAGGATTTTATTTCAATTTATAACTAAAATTATCTATGATAAGGTTATAATTTATAAATTCATGCTTTGAAAATATTTCTAAATATTTTGAATTATATTAGCACCTAGATCATAATTCAAAGACACAAAGTTTTGTCAATCTCATTGATTGTATGAGTGAAATACTATGTTTTGAATTGATATTAAGGTTGTGGTATTTACAAATCCTTTGTTTTTATAAAAATAATAATCAAGATTATATTTTTCTTATTATTAATACTTCTTATACACATCTATCATGGGGTTGAACCTAAGTCTCATCACTAATAATGCAAGTAGCATCCTTTCCAGTAGAACAAACCACACTCGCGTAGATAATCAATATTATTTTTATGATAATATTATTATAATATATATACAAAAATATTTGTAAGATACAACTTGTTCAATGTCATCAAGTCAATTATGCCATACCTTGGTTGATAATTAATTACACCCACCCTCGTACCATCCTAGATATTTCCATATATTTAATAAATAACATAATCAATAGATTACTCAATAAAGAAAAATTATATCACACATAAGCATGAGTTAAATATTAAAGGTACCCTTAGATATCAATAAATCTCATTAACTAATAAATAATTACCTCCAATCACTAAGATAATGATTAAGCAACATGGGATATAAATAACCGATTTACTAGTTATTGAAGGTAATGTTAAAGAAATGATCTAATGTATAATAAACTAAAATTGTAATAAATCCACCTAAAAATATGCTCATAGGAGCATAAAGTTATATATAATTAATATAACTAGCTTAGATATATAAAATATATATCTATAAATGTCGAACATTTATTAATCTTGAGGTGGATAATTTTATTAATGTCGGTTTTTTACATAAAATATTAATATTGTTTAAGACGTGGCTGACCTTGCTGGCTACCATTGTAGGACGTATATCGATGTAATTATAAGTTCAGTCCATATTAAATGAATTATAACACTACTTATTTCAATAGTTTACTTCCCTAACATATAAAATTATGAAAATCTATCAATATTATTTTTTATTTTTATAAATATTCACTTCAAAATTATTTGTTATTAAGATATTAAACCCTAGATTGATTTGTATAAAATATATTCATAATATATTTTATCAAAATACACATGTTATTTGTATGTATAACATTTAATATATTTTTATAAAACTTTAAAAACTAATGCAACATATACTAAAATACATAATTTAATATATCTATTTAATTTTTAGATAAATCATATTACTATTCTAAACTTTACTCACAATTGTTTTTTAAATTGAAATAAATATTATATTAAGTTATATTGAATCAATGTATACTAGCTTAGATATATAAAATATATATCTATATACGCTGAGAGTTATCGAGGCGCCTATCTATCACACCCACAAGAAATGATATATGCACCTCGATATTGATAACTCTCGACGTTTATAGATATATATTTTATATATCTAAGCTAGTAGCATCCACGACCGTACAATTATTATATTAAAATATTTTTCGATGACATTTTTCAAAATATATTTATAAATGTATTGATAAATATAACATGCCAAAAGTATTTAAAATAGCTTTGAGTGAGATAAAAATGCTCAAGTGATAACAAATATGAATCCCAATAGGCGGTGTTGATAAACACCTTATTATTTCAAAGATTGATGTTGATAAACATCTTATTATTTCATAGATTGGCTAGAGCCAATCATTTAAGCTCCAAAAACTTTAGTTGTTTTTCTTATTCCTTTCTCTTAGCAACTCCTTTTCCCGACTTCAATTTTTCATATCGATCATATGAAAAGGGTGGTATTATTCTAAGTCCTTCCAATGCCTTAAATCTTGAGATGACAATAAAAGTTAAACCTTGTATTTCTGTTTGTCCTATGTCAATTGTTGCTTTATTCAGTGTCAAACCTTGTGACTTATGAATTTTCAATCCCCAAGCCAATTTTAATGGAAGTTGTCTTATCTTTCCCTTCTCTACTGGTGTAATTGGAACAATTCAAGGAGATGTATCATCAAATACCATCCCTGTGTAGTTATCGAACTCCACAAAAACATATGTTGGTTGATTTGGTGGAGACCTTCAAGGTTTATAGACTATATTTTGAATATAGCCTAATGCACCGTTAACAAGTCCAGCTTCAGTCCATAAGTTGGGTGTTAACATAACTCTTGCATTTTTTGCAATTAGTAACTCAACTTCAAGTTCCTTATTATCACCTCCTCCTGGATTAGTTCTTCCCCATTTTGTTACATTATTTTCAACAATCATAATAATATAGGGAAGGCCATATCCACTAACACTTCTATAACATACTCATTTATAGGAGATGCTCCAATTCCAAGCCAATCAATAAGTGTTTCAAGATCTGCATTAGGGTTGTTTACCCATGCACGAATGAGTTCTATCTCCCTCAGAGCATTAGGCAGTTTGGAGGCCATTGATGTGGTGTGATCAATTATATTTCCTTCATTAGTATCTAGAATTGGACCCATAAATATATATTCATTCATATTAGAATCAAACTCCATATGGACAGAATTAATTTTATGAAAGACATTTGTAGTGGTGTATGTTGGGAGTTCACTCAAAATATTTTCATCAATTTGTACATTCTTATAAAACTTATCATGCTCAACCTTATACTTAAGAGCTTTGTATAGTCTCTCTTTATTCACTATAAAATTATAATTTATGCCACGTTGATATTTTCTCCTAATAATAACGATTGGCAAATCACTTATTGAATGACGCAATTCCTTAGCAATTTCTTTCACCTCTTGAGGAAAACTTATCATGTGTCCTTTATACTTGTATTAGCCTCCCATAGCATGTGTTACCTATAATATGGGATTAACATGAGCTATCAACATTTCTTCAATTTGTGTCAAATTTGCAATTTCAGGTGGTTGTAGTCCAGGATCCATATTATTCTCTATAGAAAATCGATTAGGACCTTTTTCTTGTCGACACCTATTACATACTGGACCTTTCACTATCAAATGCATGTTTATTCCAGGATATAATTCATCACAAATATAACACATGGATGGTGATGCAAGACTATCTAATTGATGTCGAAATATAGTCTGTGATTCATTGAAATCCACACCATATGTTGGAATTTTTTATATATTTATTGCTATACCTTCAATATTTCCTTCTCTTCGAGGCTGCAATGTCCTTACTTGATGCATCTCCATGTTAATCTCATTGCATCTATTTTGTGTCTATTGAACGACAACTATATTTAAAAAATTTATTCTAAGAAAATAAGATGCTTCAGATGCATCCATAATTTTTGTTTGTTTTTCTCTTTCTTATTGCATCTTTTCAACTATTGATTCTCCCTTACGTTTTGCATGATTTTGTCTTTGTTTCTCATTTTCTCTTCCTCTTTGGCTAACTGTCATCTGTGCATGTCTCTATCTTTGATATTCTCTTTGATATGCCAAACGTTGTTACTTATTTTCCTCTGATATATTTATTTTTGGTGTATTTTCCATTTGTTCCTATAAAAAAATATTAAATATTATTAGTTCTCCATTTGTTGGAGAGATATGATCAAATCGGTCATAACCAATCAAGATCCCAAATATTAATATTTTTTGCTAACCTAAAAACAAATACAAGTATAATATTTTGATATTTTCATAAAATAAAATATCATCAAACCCACATATATTTATTAAAAAATAAATAAAAATTAAAACATTATCTTGTTTCCTCTATCAAAGCAACACCTTTAAAAAACTAGTCATATTAGTCATAGTACATAAAAACCTAATCAGTAGCAATAGTCTTAGGGTCTAGTGGTAATGAAGGACAAATATGACTGATAAATTGATTACTAAATAAACATTAGAAGGCTAACTTATTAATGTTGAAAGAAGAAATGACAATAATATTCATGATAGAAATAATGAAATTAATGGGCATTCGAGTAATTAGTTCGAGAATCTTATGAAATTGAAAAATATCTTATTGAAATAGTGTATAAAAAGTAGCTTTAAAAACCTCTATATATTATACATCATTTAGGGCAATACTTGTTTCCACATAGAGTATCCATGTTGTCAATCTAACATGTTAATAGATCATAATACTATAATATATATATTTGTATCCACCATAAATTTATTATTGAATATTCTGTGGGTACTTCCTAGCAGACTTTTGAATTAAATAGTATGAATATACTACATTGAATATAATAATCCTAGTGGTGTTATGTATGTTAAGCCTATAGCTAGGCTAGCATTGTTCCTTCTGAACCTGCCATGAGAAAACTCTACTAATATTTAGTAAAAAGTAAGATAAGCCCAAGAATATTACCATAGTTCTCTAAAGTCTGGTCCTCAATTAAATTAAATTAACTAAAAGGGTAATGGATTGGCCATTTATAAAATAAAATTGAGATGCTGAAACCACAAAATATTGAGTTGGTCAAGTTAAATTTTAATCAAATATTGAGTTGATTAATTTTTTTTTTTAAATTATTATAAAAAACCTTTTAATCACCTAAAGGTCAGGGATATCCCAAACTTATTAGTTCTCAACGTTACTTCAAGGTTTTTCTAAAATAATATTAGAAAGTTTGGGCACCATTTTAGTTTAAATATTTTTTAAATATTTTAAATCCACCATAACCCTTAATGTCGGCGGATAATTTTCTTAATGTCAACTTTTTTAATAAAATATTAATATTGTTTACGGTGTGGCTGACCTTCTTGGCTGCCATTGTAATGTGCCTATCAGAATAATTATAGATCTACTAATATAAAACAAGATCTTTACAGAACATAAACATAAAATCACTAAAATGTAAAACATGCTTAAAATACCTCCACCTATTATGGGTCCTAACTAGCATAGAATAATAATAAGGATGAAGTTCAATATATACTATTTGATACAAGCTCGAATGATTTGATAACAGTGGAGAGTATAATACTTGTTTTCTTATTTCATCTTTTTATACATGTCTCAGCTCTTGCTGACATAACCTTCACTCATGATCTTAATTAAGTATTTGGTATAAAAGAGCTCTCTCCCCCATAATTGCTAGATCATGGAATTTATCTATCAATAATTATTTCTTCCCATTAATATGTCCTTTTTTCTATGATATCTATAATTTGATTCATTCCTTTCTTTGCATTCTTCCATTAAATAGTATCTATCTATGTTGTAAGGACAATTATCTCTCATATAAGTTCTATAAATAATTTTTTTTAGCCATCATCTATTATGTGTAAATTATATCCATCTATAATAAATTTTGAGTTAGACTAAATAATAAAAATTTATAATTTTCTTTTTATTCAATAATAGCAATCATCATGGATATCACCTCTATAAAATTTTATAACAAACCAAAAACAATTCTTTATGTTTATAATCCTTATGTATTCCTCCTAATTTAGTTGGGTCTAGTTGTTCTCATGCAACTCTATCAACATTAATTTTGAATATAACTTATCCAATCTTATTCCACATAGTTTTATTAAAATATACGTGAACTATGCTATAATGAGAGAGATTTTCTACTACTAGATCATGGATATGAAAAACTAGTGACAATGCTAACTTATTTATATTTAGAAGCTAGATTAGATGTTTTAAAATTGTTATTGGTATTTTTCTTCTAGGTTTCTTATTATATGCACACACGCTTATATAAATAATAGTTCAATGCCTTGAAAATCCTATAAATATATTTTCACTCAATATTTCACAAGATTAAATATAGATCCGACTCATGTACAAGTATTCAGACCTCTTTATTACTTGGATGAACTTGGTCAACCAAAAATATTTAATGTTATTTTGAAAAGTAATGATGCTTGAAATTATTTTGCTAAAGCTCCCATAAATTACTCATGAATGGAAATAAAAGTATAAAATAACTCTTATTTTAGTTAGCATAAGATAAAAATTTATCTAATGTATCTAGCCAGGAGAAAGTATTTATTATAGTTCAAATTCTTGATGACATACTCTATACAAGCTAATAAAATTAGATATTACCCAAGTCCTTAGTAATATTGATGCCAAAACACTTTCAACTTATAGGTCTTGGGTCTCATTTAGACTTTTGACCAAATATGCTAACCCAATATACAACCACAATATTATATGTCATTGTGGCATCAATATTATATGTAATGTGATGACCATCATGGCACCACACATTCTCTAGTGCCAATAATTAGGTCTCCCATGCACATATACAAAGACACCTATAAAACCAACAACACATATCATAATTAGATGTCAAATTTAATAAAGGATTCTTTCTAGCATCATACATTGAGGACATAATCATGAACATCTAATCTTACTACATGGCATATGAAGGATTGGATCCAACTCTAGAAAAATGTGATAGATATTTTTATAACTATCACTAAAATTACTTCTTTAACAATTGAGATCAAAACCATTACAACTAGCTATTTTTAACTATTATCATTTTGTATATAGGTTAAAAATATTATAAATAATTTCTTTGTCTATGTGTCTCTTTTCTTCATGGTTTTCCCTTAGTTTATCCTACAAATATTTGTCATCATTACAATTCTAAAATTGTTATTTTGCTACTTCTTTCATCGCATAAGAGTAGATTTCACATGTGCCTTATAAACCACACTTAATGCACTAGTCATTTATACTATTATAAATTTTATTATATTAACCTTATATTTTGTAGTACATGTATATTTTTATTGGTTGTGAATAAAGTTTTATTGTTTGGGAGAGATTATATTAAACCATATTTTTTAGATAACTCTCAAGTATAATGTATTTTAAATTTTTCTAAAGGTTTTTATTGTAGAATGGACTTCCATATTTATTGTGATATCCTAGAACATCCCAAAAAGCATATTTATTTGTATTTACATAATATCTCAAATTATCTTCTTAATATCTTATGGTTTTATCTCTAGTTGTGCTATAAATATGTTCATTATTAGGCTTCCTTATAGGTACAACATGATTCAATGCACTCATATATAAAATATAGCATAATTGCATGCTTCTTATACCATCAATAAGTATATATACAAATACAATGATGAATATTACCAAAATATTATATTCTAGGAAAGGAAAAATGAAAATATGATTAATGAATGAAATATTTCAATGGGGAAAGGAGCTCTAGCACAATATCCTAGGATGTGGCATCATTAATTATATCTTTGAAAATCAACTCGTGGTACTCGAATATTATGTTCATAATTGTACAATATGAGATTATGCACAATATCTTTTTTATTTTGATTACAATGAATAAATACACCTCATATAAATAAATAATATCAATCACATATAATGATGCAAATATGAAAATATATTGTAGAATATAAGGCCCATGAATACAAATGCTTAATATAATTGGGTATGGTGTTGTATGGTACAAGGCAATTTATTTTTGTATGGTGACAAGAATAGCCTATGTATATAGGAAAGGAAATATGTATAAGGTAAATGAAAGGAAGTTAGGAATAGAAGAAGATAAGAAAAATAGCCTTACACTATAATTTATATAAAATATACCTATAAGCTATAAAATAATTAGAAGATAAAATACTTTAGCTTCTAAATGAACAAGAAATAGCTTCAAAAATAGGTGGAGAACTACCTTTTACACTTTACATATATTTCCAAGGTTTAGAATAGCAAGTGCATAAAATTATCCTACACAAAGAGATATCAAGAATCTAAACCATAAGGTATTCTATGTGTGTCTAAAACTATATGGTGACACATAGAGTTTACATCATAGGTTTATCTATATATATGTGTTGACACTAGTAATAATGGCATCAAATAAATATTGGTACCATAGAATTCATATACCATACGTTGACTTGGTGTTATCCCATTTAATAAATATCCCATATAGGTACCAAGGTCTAAAAGCTAGAATACCTTTACAAATATCTCCTTGGTATTCTGAGAAACCCCTACCTTTATCAATTAAAAATATAACATGACCTAAAAACAATAATTAGGGCTTTGACCTCTCTTTGAGGAGGTCTAAGGTTCAAACTATTGTATACCAATACAATGATAGGTTTGATGGTAGAAACCAAGTTTTTAATAGTTGGATCCCCTAGTTTGATGCCCTCAAGGGTGAAGGATCCCTTTTACTTTATCTAACCAAACAAGCTAGGGTTTATAGTGGTAGCACCCAATGGTGTTACCTATTTTCCTATGTATTAAAAAAAATTAACTACAAATATTCTATAATACATATAAACCAAAATATTGTATGTGTACTTAATTTAAGAAATACAAATAAGCTATAACTTCTCAAAAACTTTATACTTACCTTATTATCTAAATAATAGTTGTTAGTAGTCACTTTAAATTACTTACCTTCATAATTGATACCGCTTTCAAAAAATTTAGTATTTTTCCAATCAAATTCTACAATCCTTTGTTAAAATTTCTCAATAATAGACATGCAAAGCATTACACAAGATATGAAGAGAAGAGTAGAACTGATTGATTTATTCCAAGGATCAACTTTGTATAAATAGCAAAGTTTATCATTGAGAGCAATTGGATTACAAAAAATCATCAAACTTGATGAAGACACCACTTAGAGTTTACCTAACACATGGAGGAGTGGAAAATCAGGTGTGTCTATCCTAGTAGAACTTAAGATAATATTCATTTATTCTAACACCCCCAATTAAGTGATACTAGGGATGGTTTTTATAAATGAATCCTGACAAGAAGACCTGATGAGGTACTCATATACATTAACTTTATTTTTGAAGATATGCTAAAAACCCTATGGGAAAAGCCATCAATCAAAAAGGAAATAAGGAAGAGGTTTGTCTTTGGATGGGAAAGATTATCCTCTTAATATAAAAAGAACAATGAGTCCTGACAACATGGCTTGATGAGGTACTCATTTACATTATATAGATGGTGAAAAAACCCCTTGGGGAAAAAACATCTATCACAATAAAAAAATTTAAAATAGAGGCATGTATTCAGATGGTGAAGATTGTCCTTATACAATTATAGACAACTGGTAACTTGGCCTGATTAGGTACTCATTTACAATTTATATATGGTGAAAAAAACCATTGGGGAAAAACCATCTGTCACAAAAAATATCCAAGATAGAGGCATGTCTTCAGATGACAAATATTATCCTCATAATATACATGCTATTGGAGAGATGATAAAAAAAACAGAAGGAAAAAAACCATTCTCCAAAGAATATAATAAGAGGTGGAAGACCTCTGTGTCAACGCAGTTGTATTACTCCAAGTTTATCTCACAACTTAAGGTAATGCGAAGAAGGAAATGACTTGGTGAAGATGTTTACAATTTTATTCTTAGTTGGAATATAGTCCAAGTATATGTCCCTATTTTGAATGTGTTGTTGAATAAAATGCATATGTATATCAATGTGCTTGGTGCACTGATGCTCAAATAGATTTCGTGTAATGTGAATTGTGCTTTGATTGTCACACAAAAGCTTTATAGGTTTGTTTTGGGGTAAACCAAATTACTTTAGAATTTGATGAAGCCAAAGAGCAATCTGACTTGCTAAAACTTCTATCCTGTATTCTACCTCTATAGATGATAAGGCTATTGCTTGTTATTTTTTTATAACCAGGCTATTGGCAAAGAACCAAGACAAAAGACATAGATAGAAGTTGAACATATATCTTCTATTGAACCTACCCAATCTGAATCTATGTAGCCAATGATATCATGGATTTTCCCTTATATAATAGCCCAAATTGAGTAGTTCCTTGCAAGTAGCGGAAAATTCTTATTGTTGCTTGCCAATTACTGAAGTGAGGTTTATGGGAGAATCTAGATATGAGGCCAACATCATATGAGATATTTTGATGAGTATGAGTAAGGTATAACAAAATCCCTACAAGCTATTGGTATAAAGTTGCATAACATAGAGGGGATGAGTAGGAAGTACTTAGATTTATGCTAGATTGAAAAGGTGTAGGAGAATATTTGCAGTCTGACATTTTAAACCTCTGAAGAAGATATAGAGTGTATTTTTATTGACACAATGAAAGACCTGCATTTGCTTGATTTATTTGGATCCCAAGGAAGTAATGAGCTAAACCTAGATCATCCATATCAATTTTTTCAGAGAGGGAGTCTTTTATAGTTTGAATGTGATCAAAGGAACTAGAAGATCATCAACATATAAAAAAAGAATAGTGATTTTTCATTCATCTATCCAAATGTAGACTATGTTATTAGACTCACAATGAGAAAAACTTGCGAAAATAAGGAAGAGTCCATATTTTCATACCAAGCTCTAGGAGATTATTTGAGACCAAAGAGAGACTTGTTTAGCCTACAAACAAGAGAGGTGTCTTGAGTGAAACCAGGAGGTTGTTACATGTATATCTCTTCCTTTAAATCCCCATGTAAGAAATCACTTTTACATCCATTTGAAATATATACCACTTTTGGGAAGCAACCAGAGCAAGAACCAGTCTTACAGAATCTATTTTAGCAATTGGAGCAAAGGTTTTGGCATAATCAATTCCTTCAATTTGAGAGAAACCTTTGGCTACTAGGCGAGATTTGTATTTGTCAATTTCTCCATTAGGACCATACTTTGTTCTGTAAATCCATTTAAAATGAACTAATTTCCTTCATTTAGGAAAGAGAACTGAATCCCAAGTTTTTTTTTTGATTATGGAAGAGAATTTATTTCCATGGAATCATCCCATTCTTTAATACTAGTTGCTTATTTGAAGTACTGAGGATCAGAGGAAATAGAATGAAAAACAAGACCAGTGCCTATGAAGTTGGTTGATTTGGATGATGGAATATTTTGGATCTAAGTAGTAGCTTCTTTAACAATGGTGCAGGCCCATTTTGGCATAGAGGAAGGAGTAGGAGTGGAAAGACATTGAGTTGAGGTTCTATTATAGGAGAAGGCTCAATTGAGGAAGAGGAGAGTTGAGGATATTTCTAAGGGAATGTTTCATCAAATTTTACATTCCTATGAAAAATACTTCATGATTTGAGGGATCAAGAAGCCTGTATTCTTTCATTTCCTCACAATAACCAACAAAGATGAGCTTTTTTCTTTTCTTATCTAGAGCCTTCCTTTTATTCTTTGGTATGTGCACCCAAGTAGTACACCAAAAAATCTTGAAGAAGGAAACATCTGGTTTGGAACAAGTCCATGCTTATTCAAGAGTTAAATGATCAAGAGCTTTATGAGGTGTACAATTTTGAATATAATTGGCACAATTAATAGCTTCTACCCAAAAACATTTTGGAAGATCTATTTTTTTTAAGCAAAAAACCCCTTACGGGGTTGCCTTGGTCTAAGAGACCATGAACAGGGGGTTCTACACCATCAAAGTCACCCGGGGGTCGCACCTAGCCCTGCCCATACCAACATTATCAATTGGATTTTGGGTACCCAATTTAGCTTTTTGGTAGGGTGGAGATTCGAACCTGGGACCTCCTTTGGAGGATTGCCCTCTCCTCTCCAACTCACCTACAACACCTAGGTGTTTTGTAAGATCTCTTGAATGGAGCATAAAATTTTTCATTTCCTTTAATGTTCAGTTTTTCCTTTCTTCAATACCATTTTTTTGAGGATTATGGGAGACAAAATTCTGATGAATGATGCAATTATTTGATAGAAATATAGATAACTCATTACTGTAGTATTCCTCAAATTATCTGTGTGAATTTTCTTGATTTTGTAAGAGGCCTAATTTTCATCTAATGCTTTAAAGACTTTAAAGTGCGATAGACCATCACTTTTATATTTAAGAAAGTAGACCCAAGTTCTTCTAAAAAATTCATAAATAAATGTATACTTTGCTCCTTTGAAATAAGGTTCTAGAAAATACATCAAGTCACTATGGAGTAATTCTAGAGTGGATGAGGCTTTTAGATAACTACTTGGATGGAAAGGATTTTGATGTTGCTTTCCAAGAGTACATCCAGGACAAACTCCATCAATTGAAGAGACTTGAGGTAAACCTGTTACCATATCATGGGTGCTCAATTTATTTAGATAGTTGTAACGAAGATGACCAAACCTTTCATATCAAATTTTTCTTTCAAGATCTCCATGAGCCATAAAAAAAGAGACCCCTTCTAGATTTTTGAATCCTTTGAAGTGAAATAGGCGAGTGTTGTGATCAATAACTCCTTTTGCTATGAGAGAATGGGGATCTTGAAAGTCTCTTATCTCAACTCCTGTTGGAGAGAAGATAACTTTTTTTCCCTTTCCAAAAGTACAAATTTTATAGACAGAGAGGGGATTTGTGGAAATGTTTGGAACATAGAGAACATTATTTATAGATCCACCACCAATGGTTATATCCCCCTTTTCTTTGACTAGGATAAAGTAAGAGGCACCCACTTCTATGCTACATGTAGAACTTGAGGAGATAGAAGAGAATGAATCATCTAAAGTAGTCATGTGATGAGTAGCTCTAGAATATAGGACTCAGTAATTAGAGGAAGAATTGGAGGTTTTCCCTTGAATATTAGGGATTTATCTACTTGCTTTTTATTGTCTACCTTTTGATCCTTCATAGCTACCTCTAGTTGTTGTAATCTTTTTCAGCATTTGTTTACAGAGTGACCATTATTTTTGTAGTGAGTACAAGTTATGGTATTATTTTCCTTATTTTTGATTTTTTCTTTAGAAGAGGTGAAGGCTAATAAGGCTTTTAAGGAAGAGGAAAAAGAAAATATTTCATATCTTGCAATTTTTTTTTTCTTCCCTAGTTATTCTATCACAAAACACTTCTAAAGAGGGCATTTTAAAGGTTGTGCCAAGAGCATATTTGGTAGATAGAAAGGTGGTAGAAAATATTTGAAAAACACCATTTAGTTTATAAAGTATTAGATAAATGCATTCTTCTTCAGACTTAGTCTTCCCACTACCTTTGTATTGAGTGAGGACTTCTTTGAATTTGGTGATGAAGTCAACAATATTGCTAAAGTCCTCAGGATATAGAGTTGTTAATTCTCCTTCTAGTTGCATTGATCTAATTTGATCTACTTTCCCAAACAAGGTCTTTAGTTTCTCCCAAATTTCATAAGGAGTTTTACAATCTGTAATGTGAAACTATAAACTTTGACTTGCATTAGAGCTTATAATTCCCATAGTTTCATATATTTTCCCTTTGTGAACAAATATTTTATATTCTTTTTCAAAATCCGATTACTTTTCTTCTAAAATGTGAGTGAGCCCTTTTTGATAAATGAGATTTAAAATTTTGGGATTCCATGTATGGTAGTTATGAGGAGTGAGAGGATCAATTGTATTCATTGAATTCATTTTGAATTTAAGTTAAACCCAAAGTTCCTTCCTTTAAAATTAATTTAGAGAATGCAATGGATATTAGTTACAAAAGGCTAAACGAATAACCAAATGCCCCAAAATTACCCGCCCTAACGAGAGGAAGACTATAAGTAATGATATGAGTTTGAGTCTAATGAGAATAAATATGCCAAAGCTTTTTAAGATACATCAAATAACTCGAAAATACCCACCCTACTAAGAGGGAAACTATAAGTATTGAGTAGATTTGAAGTTTAATATTATTTTAAAGAGAACAAATATGCCATGCCAATATATCTATCTATCTCAAATACCTACCCTGACAAGAAGAAACTATAAGTATTGTTTAGATAATATACTTGAAACATAGGTTATATATTCTAGACCTATAGTGGTAATATTAATAACTCACCCTTACGTGAGGGAAACTATAAGTTATATTAGATTGCCAATATGGTTGAAAGGAGATAAAATACTTTTCTCTTGAAATATTCAAAAAATATTTTTAGATTAGTTTTCAAAGTTTGAGAAAGAGGTAAATATATTATTAAAATAAAAAACAAATTGAATAAGAACTCTTTGTAAGAAACTTTGTAATCAATAAAATATTCTCATATAATTATTTGCTTACTAATAAATATTATTAGGATTAATTTGATCACAACACTAAAATAATTATTTAAACTAATAATAATAAGTAAGATATGAATTGAAATCTTAGATTAGAAGCAAATGATTTTAGCAAAAAAAATATTGTATGATTAACTATAAGCAAAATATTTTTTAAAATTTAAAATTTTACTTTGGATTTGATTAGGGAGATGTGAAGGAGGAAGACTTTTAAAAAACACATAGAAGAACACCACCCTAAAAAAAATGGAAGGTGCACAAAAAGGCACCTGAAACATCCCCCCCAAAAAAAGTATTTTTTTTTGTTTATTTATTATATTACAAAGGACTCATTTCACTATTTTCCCTTGAAGAATGCGAAGTGAAAAATGAGTGATAATTTAAATATAAAATAAAACTTTAAGGAAGGAAAATAAATAGATTTTTTCCTTCGAAATTGAATAAAAAATCCATACAAATATTTTATAGAACTAATGAAATTAAAATAATACCATTACACTTTGATGCACTTTTGAGATGATTTTTTTTATTTTTTGAATGAAGATGAAAGTTGAGGAGACAAAGCCCTCATTGACACCAGATGATACCTTCGGTAAGCCCTTACAGAGGATGCCTTTGATAATGTGGATCTTGAAGACACAACTTTCGAAGAGGTAGCTTTCATTGGTGAAAGAACCCTTCAACCAGACCATCCAAGGCAGGCTGAGTGCTTGTTCTTTTGGTGATGCCAAAATCACAAAAAAATGTCTCAAAAATGCAACTTTCACTGGGGAAAGGACCTTGAAAGATGTAGAAAAAATAATAGAGGTGAAAAAGGAAAACAACAATGAAAAAATGAAATGAATTATATCAAAATTGATACCACCTCTCATCACCTCAGTAGAGAGGATAAAAACCTACAAAAAAAGGGTAGGATAGGTGAACAAGGATGAGAAAATATATTAAAAAACCATTAGTTACTCCTTCAGAATTCAGACGTAATGTCTTGAGCAATCTGAAAAACATTCTCTGCACAAATATTCATTAGATAAATTAAGCTCAAGAGAAATAAAACAATGTGAATCAAAAAAGGAATGGATATAACTTAAATAGGATGTAGGAGAGTTGTTGCAAATCATAAAATAAGAATAAATCCATCGATTATCAATGATTTAAAGGTATCCCATTTTAAGTTTGTCTCCTATGGATATCGTTGATATGCAAAATTAATGACAACGAAGAGCAAGATACACCGATTAAAGATGGAGTAAATGCAACTGATGTGATGAAAATAACTAAAAAGACAAAATTTAAAAATCATGAATTTTGAAAGAGTATCTAAGTTACGCCAAGCGTTATAGATGAAGAGCTACGATTTCATAGCTCCATGAAAGGATATATGGAAATCATTGGCATCATGTTCGATGGTACCCAAAAAATATGGGTGCCTTGATTAAAAGCATCAAAATGCTTCTCTAAAAGCAATGTGTATGCAAGAACCGAAAGTTAAAAGAGACTCTAAGGTGCACCATGTGTTATAGATGGAGAGCTACAATTTCATATCTTTATGAAATGAGATATGGAAATTGTTGGCATCACGTATCGATGGCACCCAAAAATTATGGGTTCCTCAATTCGAGAATGTGGAAACGCTTCTCTGAGAGCAACGTAAGGGCAGCAACCAAATAAAAATATTTCTCTTGAAAATAGGAATGACCTTAAAGAAAGGAAAATAAATTCCTTTTAATCAAGATTTTATTTTAAAAAAATGCTTGAATAAGGTTTTCCTTTTTGGAGAAAACAAAATTAATATATATTAGAATGGGTATAATTTGGATAGAAAAAAATTTACTTCAAAAGTCAATCAAACTTTTCTATTTTTAATATGAGAAAGAATAATCCACACACACAACTATATATAAGAAGAACTTATTGAGGGCTTAAATCCAAGGAAAACAAATTGGAGAAGCCAACATAAGAATCAAATAACTAGCTCCTAGAACCTCCAATAAGGAATGCTAGCAATATCTATCCTACTCTGGTACCATGTTAAAATTTCCCAACAATAGACATGCAAAGCATTACACAAGATATGAAGAGAAGAGTAGAATTGATTTATTTATTCCAAGGATCAACTTTGTATAAATAACAAAGTTGATCATTGAGAGTCGTTGGATTACAAAAACTCATCAAACATGTTGAAGACACCACTGAGAGTTCACTTGACACATGAAGGAGTTGAAACTCAAGTGTGTCTATCGTAGTAGATTCACTTATTCTAACATCCTTGTCTTTGTTATCATAGTAGATTCACTTATTCTAACATCCTTGTCTTTGTTTACTAAATTTCATTGAAAAAATTAATGTTTCTTCTTCTTCTTTGGTTTTAATTTCTTCTAGTCAAGGACCTTGTTGAAGCACCATTTATCTATTTATAGCTTGTTTATTTTGAGGATAATTTTAAAAATTATGAGTTCTCTTACATATAAAACACTTTAATGAACTTTAATAATAATTTAATATTTTCTCTTTATCATTACCTTTAAAAAAAACTACCTCTCCTCTTCATTTTATTAGTCATGAGATTTTTTATTTTTTACTTGTTGGAGTATCATTTCCTTATTTACTCACTTTTTTTTTTTTCTTATGCTTCCTTTATATATTGAATGATTTTAATCCACTACATCTAAAAAATGCAATTTAACCAAATATAGTTTATCATGGATCTAAAAATATAATCTACTAAGTTGACTTGTGTTCACTTACCCCTCAATTACCTATAAGTAAGTTCTAATCTATAGTCTTATAAATTTATCGATGTATTATTGCATAAAATTCTTTTATCTTAAATTTTTCTAATACCATATATAACCTTTGCTAATAATATAAATACAAAAGAGTTCCTTTCAAATACTTTAACATATTAAGCTATAATTTCATTTTATCTTTATCTTATGTTCTTCAAGTATTATTGTCCTATTATAAAGTAGCATGCAATTTCATCCCTGACATAGCACACTTAATTATTTTGATAATATAGTTTAAAATTATCCATCCCATAGTATTTTTTAAGGTTTTTCATCAATATATAATAATATCTAAGTTCTTTTCTCCTTTAAAACCTAAAATCTTAATCTTAACTTATTTTTTTCCTCATTAGAAACAACCTCTATGGGCCAATCCATAGGATTTGTAACTTGTAGACACCAAAATAGCACCAATATGATTATGTGACTGCAAACACTAATCGCATTGACACACACAGCTTTCAGGGCAGCCCTCAGAGGTCAAACAGTGGTCCTAGCCACTTACACAGCAGTTTAGAAGGTCAAAAAGTAAACAAAACAAAGTTGGTCGTTTTAACAAGCCTTAAGCAAAAGCAAGCCTTAATCCAAAGCAAGCCTTAAGCAAAAGCAAGCCTTAATCCAAAGCAAGCCTTAAGCAAGAACAAGCCTTAATCAAAAGAAGGCCTTGGCCGAAGTGTCGCGATATCGCGACACTTCGACGCCCAAAGAAAAGCTTTGGCTAAAGTGTCGTGATATCATGATGTCGTGATATTGCGACATCGTGATATCGCGACACTTCGGTGCCCAAGCCACAACCTTGGTCGAAGTGTCATGATATCGCGACTTCACAATATCATGACACTTTGATGCCCAAGGCAAAGCCTTGGCCGAAGTGTCGCGATATCGTGACACTTCGGCACCCAAGGCAAAGCCTTGGCCTAAGTGTCGCGATATCATGACACTTTGGCATTTGTTCCTGGGCAACATTCAACCAATCAAAGGTGCCATTAAAACCAATCAAAGGTAGACATTTAATCAATCACAAGAGGAAGTCAAACATTCAAAGGTGACATTAAAACCATCAAAGCAGACGTTAGACAAGTGGTAGCCAAGGATAGTCAGTTATTGTCGCCTGCTGTGCATGCATGAATCACACAGCTTGAGCAAGGTCATCAGGAGTTAGAGTACTTATATCGCCTTAATAAAGAGCACATGCAATGCAAAGCGAATGAGTTACGCTATAAAATCCCTGAGAGGGTGCCAACCCATCGCACCCAAAGAGCAGAACAATATGAGAGGCACAACACTTTGGTGCAAGACAGGTCTCCACGACCTCATCAAGCTTTGCCTCCGAGACCTTATAGACCCGAGAGGGAGGCCACTCCCCGAAACAATGATGGGTACCCTCAGTGGGGACTCAATCAGGGTCATAGGTCTCGCCTAGAGACTCCTCAAGAAGTTTATGAGGAGTATGAACCAGAAATAGAATGGGTCAAAACGCCCCATCAAGGTGGGAGGGCTGCCACTCGGCCACCCCCCCATAGGCCTCCAGTCTCCCATAACTCACAATGGGAGCAAACAAAAGAGGAAGAAATAAAATCTTTTGATGCATACAAAGCGCTATTAGAGCGTTTAGATTCTGTGGAGACAAAAGCTTCTGGGCATGAAAAGCCCACGTTACGTCAACTCCACAGTCATCCAGTGCATCCCTCAATGCCCACACCTCTTTACCCCAAACATTTCAAGTTGCCTCAATTGGCAGTCTTTAAAGGTGAAGAGGACGCACAAGAACATGTCACAAGATTCCTAAGTCAATGCTTCGGCATCCAAGATAATGATGCATTGTTTCTTAGGACATTCATAACCACATTCGCAGGACCTACCTTGGATTGGTTCACACAGTTACCAAAACATAGCATAAACAACCTAGATCAATTAGTAGGTGTGTTTCTTGAATGCTTTGCCTTCAACACAAAGAAGAAGGCATCACTGAGTGATCTATCTAGCCTCAGGCATTATGAGGAAGAGACAATGGCAGCATACGGGAATCGATGGAGGGCTTTGCTTTCTAAGCTACCCTACCTTCCCCCTATGTCTGATCTCACACAGATGTTTGCACGGAGTTGCTTAAAATCAATCTCTGGGCTATTGTTACTGCAACAATACGCCAGCTTAGAAGAAGCTTTGGTGCAAGTCAGAGTTATAGAAGAGATCAAAATAGGCGAGGGTGCAATCGCCAAGCCTAAAAATAAAGAGTGGAACAAAACCACTAAGACTAGGAATACGCAATCACAACCCGCTGTGGTTAACCAAGTTGCGATAAATATTCCCAAGCCTATGTAAGAAATACAACCCCAAAAGGCTAATTACCAAGCAGTGCCTCCTAGTTATGAAAGAGATAATAAAAAATAGGAGCAAAATCAGCAGCGTCACCCTAGGCGACAATTCACCCCTTATGCAAAGTCCAAAGACTCCCTATTTGACCGCTTGTCAGCGACAAATTTAGTCACCCTTCCAGAAATCCAAACTGTAGACCCTAACACTCCCAAGCCTAAGGGATATAGAGAGGAATTATATTGTAGATTCCATAGGTGAAGGGGACATGACTTGAATGGATGTTGGAAATTCAAAGGATTAATCCAATATTTGATCGACAATAAAACATTTGCCGTGGACAACCCCATAGCACCAAATAATCAACAAATGGGGGTATTCAAGGACCCTTTGCCTACCCATGAGGCATAGGCAAAACCTCTCCAGGTTAATGAGGTGCGACAGAATCTTCCCATGCAAGGATTTGTGGGAATGATCAGCATAGTGACCAGGAACAAAAAGTACCCAGCAGTTGCCCTCGAGGTAGCTACAAGGGAAGTTCCAACAACATCGCAGCCTCAAAAATGCCCTATGCAGTTGCCTCCGCCTAGACCCAAGGTCACGATACAGACCAAATTCATGCAGAGTTTACGGACCACATCGGCTAGGCTTTCCATTTACGAGCTTATTCAACAATCAACACCTCATAGGGAAGCTCTTATGGAAATTTTAAAAGCCATCGAGTTACAGCCTCACAAAGCAAATTCTTTCAACAACTTCGTGGGACATGTGAAACGATGTACGAAGCTGGTCATTACCTTCAGAGAGGATGAAGTCAAAACAATATCGAATTACATGGCAGATCCACCCCTGCACGTTATCGCACGGGTCAACGGGATCCCGTACAAGAGAGTGTTGGTAGATACTGGCTCATCCAGTAACATCATTACCACTGTAGCATTAAAACATCTAAATTTTCCAGCCTCTCATATCACAACCTCCACATACACACTACGAGCATTCAACAATGCAACATGCTCGACAGTCGGCATAGTTGTTCTGCCTGTCCAGATAGGACAAAAGACAATACCTACATTGTGCCATGTGTTGGAAAGAGAGATGGCCTAAAATATACTGCTAGGGCGGCCATTGATCAGGGACATGAAGTGTGTCCCTTCGATAGCTCACCAGTACCTAAAGTATGCATTTGAAGGATAAATACATGTAGTCCCAATGGATTTAGAACCCTTCAAGTATTGCAATGCGATGCAATTAATTCCTCAATCGACCCTCCCTTCAACACATTTGGATTTCCAATTAAATCCATCTAAATAGGGTCCAATACTGTAGGCACCACTGGTGACCAAAACATCAAAATCCTAGCCAGGTGAGTCTTCATCATCTGCTTCTTCACTACCAATGCCACCTATCATGGCTAAATATAAGGACAAGGGAAAACAGGTCCTGGAAGAGGCTTAGCCCCTAGAAGAGGGGTTTCCAACAATATCAACTGTATCAATAGAGGAAATACCTAGCACAACGGAAGATGAGACTCCTAACCCACCAAACATGGAATGGACTCAGGAAGGACTCCCATTCCCTCCCTCCCAAGCATCAACAATCACTGTTGAAATGGCCAGTACAATCCTGGGGGAGTATCTAGTGTAGAATGTTGTGGCAACGCCCGCATTAGAATCAGTATAGGACATGGGGAGACCTCGCCTTCCCACAGGAATAGTTGTTCCTCTAGGTTACCCACCAAACCAGACAAATTTTGTGTAGAGGGGTCTTGATCATGGTCTTGAACCATGCAAGCAAAAGGATGAAGATGAAGAGCATTTTGCTAAAAATATCAACTATCTGTCAAACCTAGACTTCGCTCTAAAATATCTTGATCAATGCAATTGGCATGGATACGGGCTAGGTAGATATGAGCAAGGGATGCATGTCCTTTGCCAACCAAGATATCATATGCCATATGATAAGTCAAGAGTAGGGTTCAACCACCCCCTGCCCTTAGACATTTTGGTAGAAAATATGCAAGGCCTAGGAATAAGCAACAAGGGGGGATTGGCACCAGATATTTATGCCAACCCAAATATAGAATATACATTGGGAGATTACCTCCCATGGTCAACAAACACACTTGGCAACATCAGTAATCCCTCTCCTTTGCTAGAGAGAGGTGAAAGTTCGGACACTAATCCCCAAAGAGAATATAAATAGTGTCTAGACATCTTTTTGAAGTTGTTCCCCTTAGAGGTTCCAATTGAGTCAATACAGTGTCAAGAGAATCAGGTCCCTCCACCAAGAGTGGAACAACCGCAATGGGACCAGATTAATTTGCTGGAACAAGGAGAACCCTCAACGTTGCAAACAGTTTCTGAAGAGAATGAACATTTTTGGATCTCCGAAAGTGATTCAGAAGATGAGATTGAGATGAACTATCTCAATCATGCGCGACGGCATAATCACCCTTTAACTCATGAAGATCTAATGGGACAGATGGGCATAAGGTTAGGGCATGAATGGTGGGTAGACCCAGCGGGGTGGGACCAAGTGTTGGATCCCTGGTTCCAAATTTATGATGAGCACCATCCACCCCAAGACCCTATAACGACATCAGTGTCAAGGGAAGACCCTATCCTCCTATTTGCACATAGGGCCTATCCGTTCGTGCCCATTCCCTTAGATCCAGATCTAGAGTATAGGGAGCATCCAGAAGATTCAAGTTATCACACCAGCGGTAATGGAGACCAAATTCATTCCATCCACATGATCTCCATTGACTTGACCGCACCCATCCACAATCTAGCCGATTCAGCATGGTCGTTGCATCTAGACACAGATGCCATTGACTGGGATCGCGTCAATTCATCTTTATCACCATCATAGTACTGGCCTTTTGGTGAAATGCATCATTTTACCCCAAGGACAACTCAGGATATTTTTCAAGCTGAAGAGAGACCCGAGGTTCCCAATGTAGATCTAAACTCAGCTAATGATATCCATTTGATCCTGACTCCACATCAGTTGGAGGACGGATCCCACATGTCAGTCGAGGAGACGACTGATGTAGATATCGACATAGATCCAATGAATCCATAGATTCTCAATCTGGGGGTAAGTCTTTCCCCTGAAGAGCAAGCCAACTACATTGCCCTTCTCAAAGAGAAGAAGAAGGTTTTTGCAAGGTCGTACAAGGATATGCCAGGACTAGACCCGCAGCTAGTCTCGCATAATTTAATGCTTGATCCGACAATCAAGCCTGTAAAGCAAAAACTATGTAAGATGCACCCAAAAGTGGCCTTGATGGTCAAATACGAATTGCAAAAGCTATTGGATGCACAGTTTGTCATTTGCATGGATTATCCGCCATGGCTGTCCAACATGGTTCCCATCAAGAAGCCCGATGGGAGGATTCGCATATGCATCAATTTTTGAGATCTAAACAAAGCGAGTCCTAAGGATGATTTCCCTTTGTCGAGCATCGACATGTTGGTAGACGCTACAGCAGGTCACAAAATGCTCTCCCTCATGGATGGTTTCTTAGGATACAATCAGATTTGTATCAATCCTAAAGACCAACTAAAAATGGCGTTCACAATGCCTTGGGGGACAGTTTGTTATAAGGTCATGCCTTTTGGCCTCAAAAACACTGGTGCTACCTACCAACATGCCATGACATATATCTTCCATAACTACATGCATAAAAATTTTGAAGATTACATGGATGATTTGTTAGCCAAGTCTCTTTTGTGATCAAATCATATCGATAACTTAAGCAAGATCCTTGATTGCCTCATGGAGCATAAAGTTAGACTAAACCCCAAGAAGTGTGTATTTGGCATCACATCTGGAAAACTCTTGGGTTTCATAGTCTCGAAGCGAGGAATCGAGGTGGACCCAAAGAAAGTCAAGGCAATCTTTGAAATGGTTCCCCCAACTACAATCAAGTAGCTCAAAAGTCTGCAAGGAAAGGTCGCATCGATTAAACGCTTCATAGCACAATTATCTGACAAGTGCTGACCCATGAACAAATTATTGCACAAGGGGGTTACATTTCATTGGGATGACGAGTGCCAGTTAGCCTTTGATGAAATCAAACAATACTTGGCTTTGCCACCAGTATTGGCACCACCTAGACCAGAAGTGTCATTCTACTTATACATCTCAGCTACTGAGGTGGCACTGGGCGCCATGTTAGCCCAAAAGAATGAAATTCACAAGGAATAGGCTACTTACTATCTTAGCCGCACCCGGTCGGTTATGAACTTAACTATGCATATGTTGAGAAACTCGCTAGCAGTGGTGTTTGCTACCAAAAAGCTATGCCACTACATGTTGAGCAACACTACGTATGTTGTGTCTAAGGAGAATCCATTGCGATACATGATGATTCGTACTTATCATAGTAGTCGCACGGCAAAATGGATCATGTTGTTGATGGAATTTGACATAGAGTTTATTGGATAGAAATATATCAAAGGATAAGTCATAGCCGATCAACTAGTAGAGGCTTCTCTTGAAGATGATCAGCCTCTAGTCATATAACTACCCGATGATGGGGTCTTCCATGTCTCAGAATCGCCAGATTCTGATGAGCCTGAGTCACAGGCTGACATAACCCTATTCTTTGATGGTTCTAAATGTGAGCAATATGGTGGCATGAGAATTGTATTCTTCACACCACAAGGCACTCCAATGCCCCTATCATTTAAATTAAACTTCTCGTGCACCAACAATAATGCAGAGTATGAAGCCTTGCTCCTAGGTCTTCAGACAACAATCGCCATGAACATAAAATGACTGAACATCTTTGGTGATTCGCTATTAATTGTCAATCAATTCAAAGCGGTATATCAATGCAAATGCCTAGTACTGTAGGCTTATAAAGCCCTTGTGGACAAATTCTTGGCAAAACTTGAGTGGTATGACATCAAGGCACTCCCTCGATAATAGAATCATTTTGTGGACACAATGGTCTCCTTGGGGTCACTAATTATGCAAGACCTTTTCGGTGATATGACAACCATTCAAGTCAAAACCTTATCGCAATCCATGATGGAGCGTGCAATCTCAGACTTGACGCCAGGAATCCACATGATCCAGATTGAACCATCCTCGAATAAGTTCTCTCAAATCCAAGATCATCTGAAATGTGCCAACTGAGGGTCCTTATTCTCCCCTATTCCCATTAATAGCAACACAATGCCATTCTTACAGGTTTTATCCCATTCAGTATTCACTAGGGATGAACTTCAAGAGGGATTGGTTGTTCATACTGTCAAGGTTTCTGATCAACAGGACTAGTATTTACCCATTAGAGACTACCTCAAGTTAGGTAATCTCCCGCTTGTATTGACTCATGCCACAAAATGAGAACTCAAGCAGAAAGTGACTAAGTATGTCTTGATAGGAGACATTTTGTATCATCGCAGCTATGAAAGAATCCTCCTTCGTTGCTTGGACCAGCAAGAGTCCACTTGGGCAGTTGCCCAAGTGCACGATGGTACATGTGGTGGCCACTTCAGTGGTATGGCAATCACAAAGCGCATTCTTTGCATGGGCTATTATTGGCCATATTTAGAGTGAGATTGTTGCACATATGTCAAGAAGTGCATGAAGTGTCAACATCATGCCAATTTGATGCACGTACCTTCCCAGGACTTATAGACAGTCCAGTCTGCTTGGCATTTCTTGCAGTGGGGCTTTGATCTAATTGGAAAGATCTCCCCTATGTCGTCAGGCCATCACATGTTTATCATAATGGCCACAGAGTATTTTACCAAGTGGGTGGAAGTGATCCCGCTTACCTCTACGATAGGACCCCACATTATGGAGTTCATTTTGCATAACATCATATGTCATTTTGGTATTCCATTCAAAATAGTCTTGGATAATGGGATGCCTTTCAAGAACAAATACATGCGTGCTTTGACCATAAAGTATAAGATTCAGCACAACTTTTTGACACCCTATTATCCGTAGGCGAATGGGCAAGAAAAAGCGTCAAACAAAATGCTAGTTGCCATCCTTAAAAATACCATCACAGACAGTCATAAGGATTGGCACATTCAAATCCAACTTGCCCTATGGGCCTATCGCACTAGCATTCGAACACCCACTGGGGCCACTCCATTTTCGCTTGTGTATGGCTCTGAGGCAGACATGCCTCTAGATTTGGAGATTCCTTCCCTGTGCATATCAATGCAGGAGTTCATCGATGATGACTCTGCGCGGCAGGCCCGGTTAGACCAGATTACATTGCTTGATGAACGACGCATTAATGCTCTTGAGCATTTACGTATTTATCAAGAGTGACTTAAGAAAGCTTACAACATGAAAGTTCACCTGAGAGACTTTCGGGTTGGTGATTTGGTTTTGAAGGAAAACCAACAAAACTCTAGTTTGCCATCCCACCTAAGGGACAAATTTTTGGCAAATTGGTTAGGTCCATATGTCATTGATAGCAAAATAGGACCCGGGACATACCGGCTAGCTTCTATTGACGATATCAAGGAAACAAAACCCTTGAATATCAGTCATTTGTGACCATTTCATATCTAAGAGAGCCATATCCCAAAAATGCTCCAAGGATTTCCACAATCGCTTGGTCGAATACCAAAAATGCTCCAAGGATTCTATAATTGCTTGGTCAATCCCAAAAATGCTCTAAGGATCCCTAAAATCGCTTGGTCAATCCCAAAAAATGCTCCAAGGATCCCTAAAATCACTTGGTCAATCCCAAAAATGCTCCAAGGATCCCTAAAATCGCTTGGTCAATCCAAAAAATTCTCCAAGGATCCCTAAAATCACTTGGTCAATCCCAAAAATGCTCCAAGGATCCCTAAAATCGCTTGTTCAATCCCAAAAATGCTCCAAGGATCCATAAAAACGCTTGGTCAATCCCAAAAATGCTCCAAGGATCCCTAAAATCGCTTGGTCAATCCTAAAATGCTCCAAGGATCTTTAAAATCGCTTGGTCAAATCCTAAAAATGCTCCAAGGATCTCTAAAAATGCTTGGTCAATCCCAAAAATGCTCCAAGGATCCCTAAAATTGTTTGGTCAATCCCAAAATGCTCCAAGGATTTACACAATCGCTTGGTCAAAAATAAAAAAAAATCAAAAACAACAAAAATAATCAAAAACAACAAAAATTTTTGCATCTCATTTCTAGGCATACTCAAATTCATCAATAGATAGCTCTTCTCGCACCTCATCTTCATATTCACAAAAATCAATCCATCAAGAATACAAAAATATATAGCTACATTAAAACATTGCATCCATACATTGCATATTTGTGGTCGTACGGGTCAAAGGCATCATAGGCTGTAATTGCTCTGCTAGTCCATCTTGTTCCACACTGTTCCATTTTACAAAAACAACAAAAACACCATGCATTGCTTTTTACCACACTAGAGTCAGTGGTCTTTTAATGTATCAAGAGTTTTCGTGATTCAGTCATCATTTTGCTCTTTAGCTATGTAATGTACCGAGTCAGACAGATTTTACGAAGGTAGAGTTATACTTGAAATACACCTTGTTACGTAACATCCCAACACAAATTAAAACACATAAAAATTCCCATGTTGTGTAAACGAAAGATGAACCCTGTGCGGTAATCCAGGTCACCATAAGCGAAATGGTTATCTTGCTCATCCCCCCGTGTGAATGGTTCTAGAATGCTGAGAATTGACAAAAGGACAAGCTCTTTCCTATCCATTCACCTCCATATACAGTGGTTTTCACCATTGCCAAATCCCAATCATAGTTGATTCCCAAATTTGTAAGGATTTGTACTACACATCCCTGCCAAGGATGGGTAGTCATCCCCAAGACCTAAAAGGATCAATGCCATTCACGAACAAAAGTCCAACAAATCATCATCTTAAAACTTTCCATTCACCTTTGGTCTCCAAGTTGTAAGGATTCGTACTATCCGCCCCTAACCAGGATGGGTAGTCATCCCCAAAGCCTAAAAGATCAATGCCCTTACTCCATAATCTCCATCACCCCCTTGGTTCCCAACGTCGTAAGGATTCGTACTACACATCCTTGTAAAGGATGCATAGTCATCCCCAAGGCCACTCACCAGCCCAAACTCACAATACTCAAAATACAAAATCAAATAATAGTGGTTATCACTACTATTCAAAATCCTTGCTCAAAAAGAATTAATAGAAAATAAACAGTGATTTTCATCACTATATAGACGAGCAACTTTCTAAATCATTCAGCCAAAAAATATCCTGAACTTGAATCCCTAGAATCCTCATTATAGGTTTGGTTGATAGCCTATCTGGCAATGGTGGTATCCTACCCGCATGATGATATGTCTGTCACATTCGCTTTGCGTGTGTATAGACCAATGTTTGCATAAGGATGAGCTAGCTTATGGTATCCTGGATAACACCACAGATTAATCTAACTAAATACAACAAAGGATTTAGTGGAGCTAATTAGGTGATCCTCAATACAGGTTCGATTGAAAGCCCATCTGGAACTAGCGGTATCCTGACAAATACCACATAAATGAACTCAATTGCACACACAGGGATGTGAAATAGCTTGGTCAAAAACAAGTCCGATTCATACCTTGTTCAAAAGTCTTGTGAGATAAAGTACAGTCGTGGCTAGTGAGTTAAAACCGTCTGAGTCTCAGAAAACCTTAGCTACATTTCTAAACCAACTACGCTACTTTTCATCCTTACAATACCATCAGAAAATACAAAAAAAAGAAAAACCACATGTATACATACAAAGTCATCCACTACAGCAATCGCATAAAAACAAAATCACAAAGTCCTAAATAGTCTATGGTGCCATAGCCAAACATCACAAATTCTATCCATCCATTTCATTTCTGCATATCACATATAAATCAAAAACACTTGCATTCATCACAACATATGCATCCATCAAAATAAATCAACATACAACAATCGCATTTATCATACCATATGCATCCATCAATATAAAGTAGCATGCATCCATCAACATCAATCATTATGCATAATATAAAATCATGACATATACACAAAGAAAGAAAATCAAAACAACAAAAACATCCCAAAAAAGTAATACAAAAACATAGCAATAAGCATTGTCGGATAGAAGTGCTCTTGCACTTAACCTCTTGGCATATAAAAATCGATGTCAGGGTTCAAATTGTCATTATCCTACTTCCCCAAGAAGGCTACCATAGCCGGACCGCTCCACGGGAAGGTAGGTTTTTGACGATTTCATCCCATTATGGCATCACCAAAAGGGTTAACACCCACCAAAAATAGGTCCAAATGTCAAGAAATTGCACATGCTTAACAATAAAACATCTAAAGGCACCCTTGCACAAGTCATCTTGGGTCAAGCGACTCGTCGCTTTTCTCATGAAGGTCATTCCCTCATCGATTCATCACTTGAGGGGGTAGTCACACTTAGTCACCAATCAACAAGCACACACCCAATCAAAGCAATGACATGCATTCAAAGAATCATTGACAAAGACAATCATGCTCCTGCTTGGGGCAGTAAACAAGCAACAATCAAATTGATCAAACACTTGGCATTCCCGAAGCATGAACACAAGGTTCCCCTGTGGACAAAAGGCTATGCCCTTTACCTAATCATGACTGATCAATGTCCAAGCTCAAGTCACACCTCACCAAAATAGGTTAACACTTGAAATCAAATTCCTTAGCTCGTCAGAAGCAAGGATTTAAGAATGCATGCCCTTTCCATACTTGGGGCATCAAAAGTTGGTTAGGTTACCAAGAAACCCTAATCATTAGTGCTTTGGTTATCTATTTTTGCTCAGCACTGCATCACCCACAACACTTCCCAAAAAGGGGCATATGTAGACACCAAAACAACACCAATCTGATTATGTGACTGCAAACATTGATCGCATTGACACACATAGCTTTCAGGGCAGCCCTCAGAGGTCAAACAGTGGTCCTAGACACTTACACAACCGTTTAGAAGGTCGAAAAGTAAACAAAACAAAGTTGGTCATTTTAACAAGCCTTAAGCAAAAGCAAGCCTTAATCCAAAGCAAGCCTTAAGCAAAAGCAAGCCTTAATCCAAAGCAAGCCTTAAGCAAGAACAAGCCTTAATCAAAATAAGGCCTTGGTCGAAGTGTCGTGATATTGCGACGTCACGATATCACAGTGCCCAAGGCAAATCCTTGGTCAAAGTGTCACGATATCGTGACACTTCGACGCCCAAGGCATATCCTTGGCCGAAGTGTCATGATATCACGACGTCACGATATCGCGACACTTCGGTGCCCAAGGCAAAGCCTTGGCCGAAGTGTCGCGATATCGCGACGTCATGATATCGCGACACTTTGGCACCCAAAGAAAGGCCTCGGCCGAAGTGTTGCGATATCGTGACGTCGCGATATCATGACACTTTGGCATTTGCGCCTGGGCGGCATTCAACCAATCAAAGGTGCCATTAAAACCAATCAAAGGTAGACATTTAATCAATCAGAGGAGGAAGTCAAACATTCAGAGGTGACATTAAAACCATCAAAGCAGACGTTAGACAAGTGGTAGCCAAGGATAGTCAGTTATTGCCGCCTACTGTGCATGCACGCGTAGGTGGGAAGATTGGCAGTTAGCGAGCTGTTGCGAGGGCAGTCATGTAAGCCCAAGTCAAGGAGGAGTCTCCTCCCTTTTGGGAAGGCATGGCCACCATGTGGCATCCCTGCATGCCACTCCAAAGAGACCCCATGGGTCTATAAAATGGCAGACTTTCCCGCCCAGAAAAGAGAAGCTGGTAGACATTTCGAGCGATGAAGTGCTACCAAAATCAAACACCCAATTGCATCCTTTGAGATTCATTTCTTCTACACCCGTAATCTCTTTCGCAAGGGAGGTTACTAGTGGCTGTTAGAAGGTGAATCTGGACCTTAGAACCCGACACTGGACCATAGCAACCCATCAATTCGATGACATCACAACCTGAGAGATTTTGGGCCCTTCCTTAGTGGATTGGCATCGAAATCAATTTTTAATGGGGGCGGCCCGCTTGGGCACCCCACACACATTCTTAGTTTCAATTTAATTTATGTTGTTTTCGAATATATCCTGTAGTTAACAGTGTTTAAATAGATTATGCTTTCTGTTCGAATATATATATACTGCATTACGCTTTACGTCTAGTTTAGATTTCAGAAGATATTTATCGAAGACATCTTGCATTACGTTCTACGTTCTACGCTGTTGGTTTTTCACTAACTTGCAGGTAACAGTGATCAGTTTCACCGATTGTTCTGCTGGCAACAACTTTTAGTGATGTTTTCGAGTCTCTGTCAGAGTGCAGGAAGAGCAGCAAGAATCAAGGATTCATCAATGCAAGTGGTGGCAACACTTTGGTCTGCCCATTTCAAATGTGGGCATGCAGAAGGAGGAATACTAAGTCATGATTGTAACCAAAATTTATTTAACACTCCTAGCCCTTGAAAAGGGAGGAGGCGTCTTTGTAACCAATATTAAGAGAGTGAAATAAAAAGGGTCGTGTCTTCTATACTTTCTTTTGTCTCTGTTCAATTTGTCACTTTTCATTTCATGCATTTCACATTGTAGGACTTAAGCGTTTGTTTGATTTTGGATGCATCGCAATAGTTTTCTTTTCAAATATTTCGGAATCTCGTGCTTTCAGTGGTAATCACGGTGGGACCCTGTCCCTTGTTTTTTTTTTTTTAGATTCAGAAATTGATTTATGTTTTTTTGTGCTTAAAGGTACCAGGCCGAATCAGAGACAGCCGATTTGAGCAGAAAAAAAGGTAAGGTTCCAAAGCTGTACCTGCATTTTTTTTTTTATTATTATCATTTTTTGTTTCTACCTTTTTGTCAATTTTTACTTGCTTAGGGAAAGTTGTTTATGCTTGTTTCATTTTTATTAAATAAAATTAACCCCACACACATCACGTGGTAAATTAAACCAAGGAGCTGGTCGTAAGACCCTAGACTTTGAGCAAGACCAACGGTGGGTTCATCACCACCTTGGCTTAGCTTTGCATACATTTCCTTGATTGTCACTGTTGTTAGGCGTAAATCCTGATGAAAGCTGACCGAGGGTCACTGGGGTGATTCCCATGCGCACGAGGATAAGTCTTCTATGGTAGTTTTTATTAACAGGACAATCCCCCCTTCCGTACCGCCTATGTTCCATGTACCATCTGCTCTCACGTACCTATAGTTTCCCTCTCGTAAGGGTGGGTATATAGAGAGGTTGGTATATCGGTCCAGCAATGGTATATTGAAGGGGCGACCATTTATGGAAGTCATATGAGCCAACATTATGCATTTAAATGTTCTTCAAAACTTGCAAAAACAACACAAAACATTAAAATGCACTAAACCAGTTTAGGACACACTATTAATCCTTAAAAGAGATAATCCCCATTTGTGTGTGTGTTTTCATTTTTGCTTAGTGTAACAAAAAGAGAAAATCATCATAAACGAGATAAAAATCTGCTTAGCTAGTAGAGAAGCACCACAATGGTGTACACCCGTAGCCAAGCCCAATCAAGGGCGAACGCTGCGGAAGGTGCACAAAGAGAGGGCGCTGGTCGCCTTCGCTTTAGCCCTGAGGACTTGGCCATACTGCCTTGGTGGTCTGGCCTACAAGAGAGTCCACATTAGGCCACATCAAGAAGGAATTATTGGGACCCTCCTCTGTGGAGTTTGCCCATTCAACATAGCCCCTTTCGGGAAGAAGCTTTACATGTAGATCTCAATGTAAATAGACAACCGCCTCTTGAGGCTAGATCTGAGTGGCCGCAGCGTGATGAAGTGCTAGAGAGGCATAGTGTCCATAAGGAGAGACAGCGTGAATACGGTACCTCTTCTTTGCCTTCCATTAGAACAGAAAGACAAAACCTAGAGCACAGGGCTCTTCACACAGGGCGAGCTCACTCCGCCTGTCCCTTTCACACCCATGAAAGGGAGTACGAGGAAGACCATCACATTCCTTGGGAACAACATACAGTGTGGGAACCTTGCATTTTCACACCTGCTAGATATCATGGTCACCCATCGAGGCTACAGCCTCAAGTACATGCCGCCTACCTCGACAGAGGGAAGCGACCCATTGAAATTTTAGATCATCAAGATCCAGGCAAACACATAGGAGAAAAATTCAAGCCTCATGAGAAAAAGAGGGCAGACCAAGTTGACCCAACAGTCGCCAGAATCACGTAGCTTGAGCAAGGTCATCAGGATTTAGAGTACTTATACCACCTTAATAAAGAGCGCATGCAGCGCGAAGTGGATGAGTTACGCTATAAACTCCCTAAGAGGGTGCCAACCCCTCACATCCAAAGAGCAGAACAATATGAGAGGCACAACCCTTTGGTGTAGGATAGGTCTTCGCGACCTCGTCAAGCTTTGCCTCCCCAGACCTTATAGACCCGAGAGGGAGGCCACTCCCCGAAACAATGATGGGTACCCTCAGCGGGGACTCAATCAGGGTTATAGGTCTCGCCCAGAGATTCCTCAAGAAGTTTATGAGGAGTATGAACCAGAAATAGAACGGGCCAAAATGCCCCATCAAGGCGGGAGGGCTGCCACTCGGCCACCCCCCCATAGGCCTCCGGTCTCCCATAACTCACAACGGGAGCAAACAAAAGAGGAAGAAATAAAATCTTTCGATGCATACAAAGCGCTATTAGAGCGTTTAGAGTCTGTGGAGACAAAAGCTTCTGGGCATAAAAAAAAACTTTAATGACCTTCAATAATAATTTAATATTTTCTCTTTATCATTACCTTTAAAAAAAACTACCTCTCCTCTTCATTTTATTAGTCATGAGATTTTTTATTTTTTACTTGTTGGAGTATCATTTCCTTCTTTACTCACTCTTTTTTTTTTTCTTATGCTTCCTTTATATATTGAATGATTTTAATCCACTACATCTAAAAAATGTAATTTAACCAAATATAGTTTATCATGGATCTAAAAATATAATCTACTAAGTTGACTTGTGTTCACTTACCCCTCAATTACCTGTAAGTAAGTTCTAATCTATAGTCTTATAAATTTATCTATGTATTATTGCATAAAATTATTTTATCTTAAATTTTTGAAATACCATATATAACCTTTTCTAATAATATAAATACAAAAGAGTTCCTTTCAAATACTTTAACATATTAAGCTATAATTTCATTTTATCTTTATCTTATCTTCTTCAAGTATTATTGTCCTATTATAAAGTAGCATGCAATTTCATCCCTGACATAGCACACTTAATTCTTTTGATAATATAGTTTAAAATTATCCATCCCATAGTATTTTTTAAGGTTTTTCATCAATATATAATAATATCTAAGTTATTTTCTCCTTTAAAACCTAAAATCTTAATCTTAACTTATTTTTTTCCTCGTTAAAAACAACCTCTATGGGCCAATCCATAGGATTTGTAACAACTCTTGATGTTTTCATTATTTTTTTAATTTTATATTCTCTTGTAACATATTTTCTATATTTCTTCTAGTTTCTAAAGTATCTTCACTCCAACATGTCTCTTATTTCCAATATATTTTTACTTCTCCAGTTTAGTTACATATTCCTTTGAGCCATATGTAAGTTTTAATACCATAACTAGAGGAAAAAAGGTAAATCCTACCTCTTTGGTTTGCTAGTATATTAAAAATATAATAGCTTTGTCATAATTTATTTTTTTCTATCCTACATAATGGAATAAATAATAATAAAAATCCACCATATTGCTTTACGAATATACATTATATCTATAGAATACAAATATATTTAAAATTGTAATATTGTCCAAAAACCTTCCAACATACATTCACCATAATTGTATGCTAAAAAGAAGAAAAGGTGATTAAAATATAGTAATAATAATAAAAAATAGAAGATAAATAAAGGAATATGTCAAGAAGAAGAAGGTGGGTGTTTACGAGTACTCTTATGTTACAAATGGATCATCATTGATAGGTGTTTATAGTTATATCAAAACCTCAACGAGAGGTTAATCTCAGGTCAAAATTAACTTAACCTTGAGGTTATCCTTACAATAAAATAATAAATTACCCCTCAAGTAAGGTTATCCAAAAGGGTGGATTAACCAGTACCACTAAGGGTGAAATATGAAAGGGGCTCAAACACTTACACGGACATGCTTATAGGATTACATAAATGAGGAATACCCGTAGGCTTCACATAAATGAAGAATGCTTGTGGAATTACATAATCACATACCTATGTGCTATATGAATGGTGATCATAAGTACCTCATCAATGAGTGCAAAAATATAGATGAACAAATACCACTGAGGGTGAAATATGAAAGGGATCGATAATCTTACATTAATATACCCATAAGATTACATAATCACATACCTATAAAATACATAAATAAGTTTCTATAGGATTACATAATAACATGTGTATATGCTACATAAATGGTACTTGTAAGAACCTTATCACACATTTATCCTTAGCTTAAGAAATATTAAATTACACATATTTCAAAAAACCTCCATAATCTGAGCAAATATGGCCAATAAGAGAAGCAATTAGAGGTAACACCTCTCCCTATAATGGATGTTGTAATGGACCTCCATTATTACTAATTCATCCTCATATTCATCATCAAAAGAATTATTACTGCCCTCAAGAATTCTATCTCATTCTTCTTTATCCTTGTAATATAGTTATTAATGGAATGATCTTCCATTTTACAATACTTGCTAGTGACTAACTTCTTTTAAATCTTAGGTTTACTCTCAAGCACCAGAATATTAGATTTTGTTAACTTCAAGTCTTTAGATGAGCACGCATATGATAAAAATATTCATAATTCTTCACTACCACTTCATAATGGATTAGAATCTTACAAAGTATTTTAAGAGAGATGGGTTATGGTTCTTTGATAGTCAGAATTCACATAAAGAACCAAGATAATTATATAAAAATGAGGAGAAATAATATAAGTAATAGATTTAAAATATTTTTTATCACTCTTTACCTTATCTCCTTTCACAGCTAGATCAACATTTAGAGCTTTGAAGTGAGACATATAGTCTTTGGAAGTACTAAAATCTAAAAATTTGAGATTTGAGAGCTTTATCTCTAATCTATTAACTTTGCTAGCACTTACTCTTCTATAGAGATATTTTAAGGTAGTCTATATGTAAACAAGAGTAATTTTATCTCTAATGAAAAATATACATTTGGTTCCACTAACATGACAAATAGTCTAAAAGCTTTCTTCATCCTCTTACTAAGTTCATAATTTTTGAGACCTTCTTCTTCCTCATTATTGAATATGAGCTAAAAAATATTTATTTTAAGTAATCATACCATTTGAACTAAGTGCTATAATTTTATCCATTAATGTAAGTAACATATCCTATGGAATCCATATTACACAAAAAACCCTAAGTAGGTCAATAACATGTCTATAAACTAAGGTTTTCACTATATAAAGCTCAAAAAATCATGTAATTTGCAAAAATCACTTTCACATGCAAATTTTATGGACTTTGAAATATTTGACTAAATTAGCATTCAAATAATAAAAAAAAAATGCTAAACCTTAGAAAAATTACCAAATCAATTATTAAGATGTGCCACCACTATTTTGCTTACTACATCTACAAATTGGCATTTGACACCTAGTCTAATTTTATTAGTGGATAAATATTATATATATATATATATATATATATATATATATATATATATATATATATATATATATATATATATATATATATATATATATATATATATATATATATATATATATATATATATATATATATATATATATATAACAATATGTTTGAATGGATTTTGAAGCTGAAAAGGCTCAAACCTGATATTTCATCCATTACAAAAAGCAAAGTTATCATTATGTGATATATGCACTTTGAAAGGTAAAGACAACCTTAATTAGTGTTGTGGTTATTGCACAACACACCCCAAAGTTGGGGACCCACTTGACATTTTTTGTTTGATATTAATGTGAATTTTTATCTAATTTGAGTATTTTATAGTTTATTTCTTGTTTAGTCATCATCAGAACAACTTAAAAGTAATAGAGGTAAAGTGATTGTTGTTTAAGCATCCATAAAGGTTGATCTAAAGTCCTTACTAGTAGGATCATTTAGTTGTACAAAAATAATTTTTTTTTAGATCTTCTATTTGGAATTTCAAATATTTTAAAGCCACTTGAATTTTAAATTTTACCTCATAGTTCATATTTAAATACCTTAATAAACTTATGAAATTAGAATTTTTAATCTTCATCTTGTGGTTCACCATTTAAATCGACCAATGACTCTAATATTATATTTAGTTGATTACTTAAATATTATTGTGAGTCACATCTTGAAGGATAAAATAAGAGGTATTGTATTCATAGACTTGGCCTTGGTTATGAATGTTCACATTTACTCATCATATTTCCATGATTTAATCTTGGTTTATAGTTATTGATTATGTTATTTCCTTAATCAATGTAGAAATACAATTAAAGTTACAAAGGAAAGAAATATGGATAATGACTATCATTATAGTGAAAGGTAGCACCATTGGAGAAGCAATGTAAAGCTTTTCATCTACCATGATTCACCTACATCATAAGGGCTTCACTTGGTGTGTTGGCATGTTTCCATACGACATGACTGATGATGATAACTTTGATGATGTGGTTGATCGTGTTGAATATTTTGTTGATGAGATGGTGGTTTTGAACATCATGGAAGATATCCTTACTTCCAACGGTGGCGATCCATACTTACCTCCAATGATGGCGATTTATCAAGCAATTTTAATTAAAATCTTTGATAATGATTCAGTGATAAAAACACAGGTTATATACGGGCCATAGACGCTATACCATAAGAGGAAAGTAGACCCTATAATTTTTCACAAACACATCAAGTTTACATGTTGCACATGATTATGAAGTGGAGGAGAAACTTTTTAATCTATAAATAAAGCAGGATAAGATCTTAGAAGAATCTCTATTCGTGACAAGGTGGATGAATTGGAATATAAATGATGATATATGCATTGTACGTGATTTCATGGGTGAGGAATTGTTTTCTTTAGGTACTGAATTTGACATGAGGGTAGCTAGTTGTGATAGCAGATTTGCATTGCAATAAAGGATGTCAGAAGTACAAACATAAATAATTCCTATGAATGTGAAGCTTGAGAGATATATAGCATGCCATGGCTAAGACGTGGTCTAGCAAAGTCATCAGTGCATATGACTGTGTGTCAATGTACCTTTTTCATTCATAAAAACCACCATATGCAGTTCAAAAGGAAGAAGTTGAGAGTGCTCATAATAATAATGTGAAAATGGAAGATGGTATAAAGTAGATAATATACAATCTATTTATACCAGGACATACCATCCTTTTTATAATTTTTTTTACAACATTCCAATGCTGGCAAGTTGTTTCGAAGTCCGATGATATTGTGGAACTTTATGTTTTCTCCTCCAAATTTTACATAAATTAATGCTAGAACAAATATTATAATATTTTTGGATTTATATTTTAACCTTACTGCAAGAGGTATTCACCTATGTTGTGTGATGCTCATAAATCACATACTCGCAAAATGATGTTGGAAATAGCACCAACATCACATTTTACCTTGGGATATAATGGAATTCTCGTCACCATGGCCATAGCATTTTCCTTTGTATCTAATCCGGTTTTCCAAATTCAAATGTCAAAGCTCTCAAACCTGTCATATAAAAAAGCAATCTATGCACTCTTGCAGTAAATGGACACCAATAATTAATTCATGCAATGAAATCTATACCCATTTTAAATGGAATGGAGGACCTATATCTTTGTATTGAATGTATTTCAATGGGTAATTGTATTGTTTTTTTTGGAATTATGGATAACAGTGAAGGGATTAAAGCGGTTCAAGTTTTCAATGTGCTTGGCAAAAGTACTAATAATCATTGATTGAAATAAAAATTCAGGGGTGAAGAAAAAATATGTTTTTATTGAATACGAAGGATGTCAAACTATGAATAAAAAAATAGAATAATGAAACAAATGATGAACAAGACAATACCCATTACGGGAATAGTTACATGATAGTGAAACGGTGAAGAGTTGTTTGAGGAAAAGTCATTATTATGTTGCAATAGCAGTTATAAGTGGAGGAAGAGAAGGAAGACAAAGGGGAAGGGTCTTCCATTGAAGAAAATATGAAATGAAGCAACCAAATATTATCTATGAATATCAATTCAAATACACAAAAAAATAATGGAAATATTTGGAGGGAAGAGCATTAAGAGGAGCTAGAAATTGGAAGTTATTAGATAGAAGTTGCACTCATTGTACTCTGGACAGATAAGTTTTTAGAATAAAGTTGTTTCATTGAATATATTTTTGGCTTCATGTATTAATTTTATTAAGTAGTGTTCATGCATGCAGATGGTGGCATTATTTAATGTTTTAATATATGATTTATTTCCTTTGAAGCTTGCACTTAATCTGATTTAGATTGTGTGAATGCAAGTCTAATTAGATTAAGTTTTGATATTCAAAAATATCTTCTTCTCTATAGATTAGGGTGAAGCTTAGTTTACAATAGCTTACCATATTTTTGGTTCTACACTTTTACTTCTATTTTTTCACTTTTCTAACCCTAGCTTTTGCATTTTATTTTTTATTTTTCCTAAGTTTCATCAAATAATTAAATCCCTAAAATGTTTTACATGCTTTCCAATATTTTTACATTATAATTGATATTAGGGTTTTAATTAATTGAATTTTCCAAATAATCATTTTTATTAGAGTTAGATAATTAAATTATTTAGATAAATTTACAATGCCAAGCACATTGAAAACCATAGTACTATTGCTAAGCACATTGAAAATCTACCATAGCTGGTCTAAGCTACCATAGCTGGTCTAAACCCCACTCTACTTGAAATTAACACAAGGTTCTATGAACTCAGTTATGCCAAACTCATTCATAAGGTGTTATTTAAAATTCAAAAATGAAGATTTTCTAAAGTTCCATTCAAATAAAAATTCAATCTTTATGCTAGAGCACCATGCACAAGATTTAAATACCATCACTTTCTAGCTAACTCCATACTTAAGGAAAATTTTACCCAAAAGTAAATTTTCTAGAGAAATCCAATAAACATGGCTTCAGAAAGGACATAGTAATAAAAAATCCATGATAAAATAAAGCACGCATTAGCTTCAGTCACAATACTATCCATAAATGAGATCAAGCACAAGTTTTCTCCTTTATATAATAGCAAAAATAAAATAACTTTTTCATAATTGTTTAATAGCAAGTGCAACATGAATTCTATCCACTAAAGACCATTGGTTGACCCATAAATGAACTTACAACAAGACAAATAATTCAAGAATCATAAAATAAATCAATTTGCTTTATTTAAAAGAGGTCTAACTACAAATCGATGTTGGTATTAAATGCTTCCTACTAGTAACTCAACCTTCCTTCATCGCTAGATAGATCCTTCTCTCCTAAACTCTTTTTTCCAACCAACCAAAAAATAAATACTACCTTTTTTTTCTTACTTACCTCCCACTCCCAAGGATATCATACTCCTTACTCAACGCATTTCTCTCCTCTGTCCTCCACCAAGGATTCCATCTAAAATTATATTAAGAGCAATGGTGGCAAAATGACAACTTAAGCTCTCATGATTGCTCACTAACAACCATATGAAATATGTATATCTTGGAGTGGTACTAAGTTTCTACTAATATTAAGATATCTTAATAGCCATGAAACAAAAATATTTTGAATAACAATTCTATGATGAACAAGCTCTACTTTTTTTAAAACAAAGAAATCACACATAACACTAGAATCCATACTTATAAATAAAATATTTCTTTTTTTTCTATTTTTTATACTGAAAGAACGAGGATATAGAAGCAAAAATGAAACACCAAGTGCAATGCAAGCGAAGCCAAATATAACGTTAAATCCTATGAATTGAAAATGCATGAAAGGAGAGAAACATAAACGAATCGAAACCAGATGGAAAGTAAATATGGATTACAACCCTTTTTATTAATTTACTTTAAAGCTCGATTACAACACATCTCCTCCATTTTTAGGGGCTAGGAGCGTTAAATAAGGTTTCGTTACACCATGGGTGGTATGCCTTCTTTCACGTGCCCACATGTAAAATGGGTGGACCAAACATTGTCGACGCTTGCGTGAAAGGGTCTTTGATTCTTTTCTGTTCCTCCAGTGTCAAGATCATGTGTTCAAGGAAGTAGAAAACAATCAGTAGCACCTGTGGATGAAATGAAACATGCAATCCCTGAGCCTACGATTAGTGCATGCAGAAAATGAATAAAATGACAACTAAAAGAGATCTAAATAAGCTAAAAACTTGACAGATGCATGATAACATCACCGGGAAGGCACTGTAAAAAGAACATTCAAAAAATTTACCACAAATTTCTAATCACTTTGGGGTGGGACGATTAGACCTACAATAAAATGTCAAAAAATGTTGTCCCGAATGTCCCATCCGAGAGGCTCCAAATCACCTACAAAGTTGGTGGTTAGGTAAAATGTGGTATTTTGGAAGGACCCAGAAGGTCAGATTTTGCCAATTCGGCCTCTATCATCGGAAATTTGATGATGCTACCTACATGTTAGCGAAAGTGAGAAATAACAAAAACATGATCAAAACTTCTCAGAGTTACATGAAATTTGAATGCAAGCCTATCTAAGAAACCTAGAATAAAATGCAAAAATAACAGAACTAAAATCTACTATAGATTTCTAATCGCTCCGGGGTGGGCGATTAGGACTACAGCAGTGCAGGGGACGCCCGGGGGCAGGATGCCCACCGTTTGGGGCCCAATTTTGGCACCAATACACTTGGTATGGGTCCAAAACATCTTGTGGGGTGTTTTTAGAAAATTTGGATGGGATACTATGGCCAAATGTCGGGTTTGGGGTCCATATTGTGCTTCCAATAACCACCCAATGACCTCCCTTCCAAAAGAGAGATCAAGGATGTGAAAGGCACAATCAAAAGTGAGTATGCAAAATGGGAGCACTTCATTGCTCAAAATGCTCCTTATCTGTATATTCTTTGGAGTGAGAAGACTCACCATTTTATAGACCTGACGGTCTCTGTGTATGAGCATGCAGAGGCACCACTTGGCAATCATGCCTTCCCAGGGGGGAGAAGATTCCTCCATGATTAAGGGCTCCATGACTGCATCTGTAACTACCTCTAGTGCTCAAAAAAGTTCACTCGCACTCTCATGCAATGAAGGAGGAGTTAAGTGGCAGATATGGGCTGCCATTTGTCAAGATTTGACCTTTTGCCCATCAAACCTGCTATTCATCCCACCCTAGAGTGAATACTGCTAATCATCCCTGGGTGGAATGAATACCAGTTTGTAATCATCCCTGTGTGGAATGAATAGAGAGCAGAGTGCCTAAAAGGTGCCAAATCGATAAAAGACCTTCCAAAACTATCGTGAGAGTGTTTAGGACCACTGTTTAACCTCTGGGGGCTACCCTAGGGGCTGTGTGTGTCAATGCAATCAATGTTTGTAGCCACATAATCGGATTGGTGTTGTTTTGGTGTCTACAGATGCCCCTTTTTGGGATGCACTGTGCATGGCACAATGTTGAGCAAAAATAGATAACCAAAGAACTAATGATTAGGGTTTCTCAGTAACCTAACAAAATTTTGATGCCCCAAGTATGGAAAGGGCATGCATTCTTGAATCCTTGCTTTTGACGAGGTAAGGAACTCAATTCAAGTGTTAACCTTTTTCGGTGAGGTATTACTTGATCTTGGACATTGATAAGTCATGAATAGGCAAATGGCGCAACCTTTTGTCTGTGGGAACCTTGAGTTCATGATTCACAAATACCAAGTGTTTGATCAGCTTGTGATTATTGCTTGTTTGCTACCCCAAGGAGGGGCATGATTGTATTTATCAATGATTCTTCGAATGCATGCCATTTCCTTGATTGGGTGTGTATTTGTTGATTGGTGACTAAGTGTGACTACCCCCTCAAGTGACGAATCGATGATGGAATGACCGACATGAGAAAAGTGACGAGTCGCTTGACCCAAGATGACTTATGGTAAGGGTGCCTTCAGTTGTATTGCCTTGAATGCTTATGCAGTTTCCCAACATTTTGACCTATTTTTGGGTGGGTGTTAACCCTTTTTGGGACATCATTTCGAGATGAAATTCTCATAAATCCGTCCTCTCGTGGAGCGGTCTAGCTATGGTAGCCTTCTTAGGGAGTAGGATAGTGAGTATTTGTAACCCCAACAACTATTTTGCATGCCAATAAGTAGAGGCACAAAGGCGCCTTGTTCGGCAATGTTATTGCTATTTTTGGGTGGGTTTGGACCCTTTTTGGGGTGTCGTTTGGCGATGAAATTCTCGATAATCCGTCCTCTCGTGGAGCATTCCGTATATGGTAGCCTTCTTAGGGAGTAGGATAGTGAGGATTTGTGACCCCGACATTTTTTTTGCATGCCAATAAGTAGAGGTGCAAAGGCGCCTTGTTTGGCAATGTTATTGCTATTTTTGGGTGGGTTTGGACCCTTTTTGGGACACCGTTTGGGGATGAAATTCTCAAAAATCTATCCTCCCATGGACTAGTCTGGCTATGGCAACCTTCTTAGGAAGTAGAATAGTGAGGATTTGTGACCTTGACATTTTTTTTGCATTCTCGAAATGTCAAGTGCAAAAGCACTCTTATTGGACAATTTATTGGACGATAACTTGGCAATGTTTCGTCAGAGGGAGATGGACTTGATTCAGCATCAATTTGAGCTGGAGGTAGAGATTATCCACCTCGATGGGTGGATCATTACGATTAGTGGAGGTAGATTTTCACGTCGCATGAGAGGGAGTGATACTGAGTAGTCAGCATCCTCTCGGCACAGGTGACTAGATGAGGGAGGTGCTAGTAGGCATGATGTGGGGGCTAGCAACAGCTGCCCTGAGGGGTCCTATAGGACCCACAACACGGGGAGTAGTTCCCATTGCACCAATCATGTATGATCATGGTGGCCGACACCCTAGGATTTGGGGTTTTTGAGATTTTTCCTTTTTGTGAGGTTAGAGGACCGGTTTATTGTAGCCTACGGGTATTTTTGATGGTATATATATACATATGACTTTATTTTTTTTATGCACATGTTGTGATTTGATTTTATGCACAGTGACTGATGTTTGATGGATGCATGTTAATTTATATTATGTATGGATATGTTGTGATGAATGCTAATGTTTCTAATTTATATTATATGCAAATGGAATGGATGAATTGAATTTGTGATTTTTGGTTGTGGCACCATAG
This sequence comes from Wollemia nobilis, assembly GCA_028583015.1. Classification (NCBI taxonomy): domain Eukaryota; kingdom Viridiplantae; phylum Streptophyta; class Pinopsida; order Araucariales; family Araucariaceae; genus Wollemia; species Wollemia nobilis. The sequence goes on along the minus strand of JAQPPZ010017209.1, from coordinate 8,096,721 downwards.
ACTGTTTAGAACTTATGGCTTTTTGTCCTAGGCAATTGCTGTGGTAAATGAATTTTCATGTATACATGTTTTTTGTATTTTCTGATGGTGATGGAAGGATGAAAGATATCACAGTTGGTTTAGAATGTAGTTAAGGTTTTCTGAGACTCAGATGTTTTAACTAACTAGCCAAGACTATACTTTTATCTTACAAGAGTTTTGAACAAGGTATGAATCTGACTTGTCTTTGAAAAAGTTATTTCACATCCTTGTGTGTGCAATTGAGCTTGTTTATGTGGTATTTGTCAGGATACCACCAGTGCCAGATATGCTGTTAACAAAACCTGTACTGTGGATCACCTAATTATCTCCACTAACTCCTTTGTTGTATTTAGTCAGATTAATCTATGGTGCTATCTAGGATACCATAAGATAGCTCATCCACATGAAAACATTGATCTACACACAAGTTAATGTGACATATATATCGTCATGCGAGAGTTTTGCCACCAGTGACCGATAGGCTATCCACAAAACTAGTACTAAGGTGCACCTCGTGACCTTCTGAATGCTGATAGTTCCAGGGATTCAAGTTTGACTCCCTTATTTTCTTCAATTGTATTGGGATACTTGCTCTTTTGTAGTGATAAAAATCATTGTTTATTTGTGTTTTTTTTTTGAGCAAGGGATTTGAATATGGAGTGATGAGAATCACTATTGTATGTGCCTTTTGATGTATGCACTTTGGTTGTGATGTCAAATTTAGGAGTTTTGACTTTTGCAATTTTTTTTATGTTTTCAACTTTTGGAGAACTTGGGCTTCTTGGGGAATTGGGTAGGGAATAGGCTTGTCCTTTTGTAAAATCTCAACATTTTTGAGGTCATTCACACAAGGGGATGAGCAAGACAACCTTTTCACTAGATGGTATCCTAGATTGCTTTACAGATTGCATCTTTTGTTTACACAACTTGGGAATTTTTATGTGTTTTAACTTGTGGTGGGATGCTATGTAACAAGGTGTGATCCAAGTAGAACTCTACTTTTGTAAAATGTGTCTGACTTTGTACAGTATTTGGTTAGAAAGCTAATGACAACTTGAATGATGAAAACTCTAGCTACATTAGAAGACAACTGACTATGATATGATGAAAATATGTGAATGGCATTTATTTTTGATGGACTGTTTATAGAGTGGAGAAATGTGGAAAATGATGGATTTGCTAAGTAATTACAGTCTATGGTGCATTTGACTTGTATGATCAATAAATATGCAATGTATGGTTGCGATGCCTATGCAGCTTATATTTTTGTGTTTTCGATTGATTGATTTTTGTGAGTATGAAAATGAGATGCAAAAGAGTTCTTTATTGTTGTGATGATTTTGAGTATGCATGGAAATGAGATGTAAATTTTTGTTATTTTGGATGATTTTATTGTTTTTGAATTTTCTTATTTTTGACCAAGCGATTGTGGGGAACCTTGGAGATTTTTGTTTGACCAAAGGGATGATGGGTACCTTTGGGGTGTTTGGTTTGACCAAAGGGTTTGTGGGCACCTTTGGGGCATTTTTGGGTGACCAAGCGATTGTGAGAATCCTTGGAGCTTTTGGTTTGACCAAAGGGATTATGGGTGCCTTTGGGGTGTTTAGGGGTTGACCACATGATTGTACCACCTATACCTTGATCCTATGTTTAGCTATTCAAAAATGTCATCAATTTCCATGGGGTATTGCTATTGTCACATATGATTGAGATAGGCCATCTCAGTTTCATATTCATAATCACTGTCGGAGATACCAAGGCCTTCATTGGTTCCAACAACTTTTTGCAATATTTGAGACTCGTCCTGCTCGAGAAAATTGATATGGTCCCATTGAGGTTATTTCGCTCTTTGTGGGGGGACCTGATTTTCTTAGTGTGGTACTTGCTCGATTGGAGCATCCAAAGGGAACATTGCCAAGAGGCTTTCTTGGTAGTCATCCATGGCAGTCACTTGTGAGTGATTGCTATCTGATTCGAAAGGGTCCCATGGTGCTATCTCATTCTCTGACTCGTCTTCCAAATATCCTTCCTAACCTTGTTTGTTTCCCATTTATAGGTGAGTTCTCAAACTTTCTCCTTTCTCGGTTAGAGGGAAGGGGTTGTTGAGGTCAACAAGGTTGGTCATCAACAATGGGAGGTAATCCCCCAATGTATATGTTGTATTGGGGTTGGCATATGGATCTAATGCCAACCCATCTTTGTTACCTATCCCTAGGCCTTGCATGTTCTCTACTAAGATGTCCAGGGGTAGGGGGTGGTTGAACCCTACTCCTGATTTGTCGTATGGCATCTGATATCTTGGTTGGCAAAGAACGCACACTCCTTGCTCATATCTACCCAACCCATATCCATGCCAATTGCATTGGCCAATATATCTTAAAGCAAAGTATGGGTTGGACAAATAGTTGATGTCCTCAGTGAAAGGCTCTTCATCTTTGTCTTATTGCATGTAAAGTTCAATGCCATTATCAAGGCACCAATATACAAAGTTTGTCTAGTTTGGCAGGTATCCTAGAGGAACAATAATGCCTATGGGGAGGCGAGGTCTCCCCATGTTCTGCATGGACTCCAGTGTAGGTGTTTCTACAATGTTTCACACCAAATACTCCACCAGGTCCATGTTGGCCATCTCAATAGTGATTGTTGGTAGTTGAGGAGGAGGGAATGGGAGTTATTTTTGAGTCCACTCCATGTTAGGTGAACTAGGCACCTTGACTTCCACTTGGCTAGGCATATCTTTAGTAGATATGGTTGAGACTTATGGCAGTGCCTCTTCTAGGGGTTTCTTCCCATTGTCCTTCGATGTGGCCACCATAGGTGGCGTCATTGGTGAAGGACCAGATGATGAAGATGGACCCAACTAGGGATTTGATGGACTTGACAATAGGGATGTATGCAGAATCAGGCCCTGTTTATATGGATTCAACTAAAAATCCAAATGTGTTGATGGAAGGGTCGATTGTGGTATCAACTGCACCGTATTGCAATATTTGAAGGGTTCTAAGTCCACTGGGACTAAATGCACCTGCCCTTCAAATATATACTTTAAGAATTAGTGGGCTATTGAAAGGACACACTTCATGTCCCAAATCCATGGTCGACCCAACAAAATGTTATAAGCCATCTCACCCTCCAAGATGTGGCACAATGTAGGAATAGTATTTTGTCCCACTTGGATGGGTAGGACAATTGTGCCAACTGTCAAGCATATCGCATCATTGAATGCTTGTAGAGTGCAGGTGGAGGCCATGATATGAGATGTTGGCAACTTCAGATGTTTCAATGTCATTGTTGTAATGATATTACTAGATGATCCAGTGTCCACAAACACCCTCTTATACAGAATCTCGTTGACCCACACAATGACGTGCAGGGGTGGATCCACCATGTCACCAGTCACTAACTTCAATTCATCCTCTCTAAAGGTGATGACTAGCTCGGTGCATCATTTGATGTCCTACAAAGTTGTTGAAAGAGTTTGCTTCATGGGGTTGCAACTCGATGGATTTGAGTATCTCCATTAGAGCCTCTTGATGGGGCGATGATTGTTGTATGAGCTCGTAAATGGAAAGCCTAGCCAACGTGGTCCTCAAACTCTGGGTGATTTTGGTCTAAATTGTGGCCACTGATCTAGGTGAAGGAGGTTGCATAGGATGTTGTTGTGGTTGTGACATTGTTGGCACATCTCCTGTAGCTACCACGAGGGTAGCTACGCTTGGGTACATTTTGTTCTGAGTCACTATATTGATCATACCTGCATAACCCTGCATGGGGTAGTTTTGTGTCACCTTATTAACTTGTAGGGTCTTTTCCTGTGCATCATGGGTAGGTAGGGGGTCTTTGAAGACCTCCATATATTGGTTGTTTGGCACTACTAGATTATCCAGCACTAGCGTCTTATTTTCGATTAGGTCTTGCACGAAGCTTTTAAACTTCCAACACACATAGAGGTCATGTCCCTTATGTCGATGAAACTTACAGTAAAATTCTTCCTTATAACCTTTGGGTTTTTGTGTGTTGGGGTCTACAGGTCAACTCTCTAGAAATTTCATCAAGTTTTTCGCTAACAAGCGGTCAAACAAGGAGTCTTTAAACTCTGTAAAGGGTGTAAATTGTTGCCTAGGGTGATGCTACTGATTTTGATCTTGCCAATGGTTTTCTCTTTCATAACTATCAAGAGGGACCGCCTGATAGTTAGCCTTTAGGGGTTGTGTTGCTTGTATAGGCTTAGGTACGTTTATAGCAACCTGATTGACCACAACGGGTTTCGATTGCATGGTCCCTATCTTGGCATTTTTAGACCATTCTTTCTTCTTTGGCTTGGCAATATTGCCATCCTGAATCTTGATCTCCTCAATGATTCTGGCTTGCACCAGAGCTTCTTCTAAAGTGGCATATTGCTGCAACTACAATAGCACAAAGATCAATCTCAAATAGCTCTTTGATAACATTTGGGTAAGGTCGGCCATAGGAGGGAGGTAGGGTAGCTTTGAAAGCAATGTCCTCCACCGATTCCCATAGGTTGCCATGGTTTCTTCCTCATACTGCCTGAGGCTGGCTAGGTCACTTAGTGATGCCTTCTTCTTGGTGTTGAAGGCAAAGCATTCTAGGAACACATACACTAGCTACTCTAAGTTATTGATGTTGTGCTTTGGCAATTGAGTGAACCAATCTGAGGTAGGGCCTACGAACATGGTTATTAATTTTCTTAATAGCAAAGCATCATTGTCCTGAATGCCAAAGCATTGGCTCAGGAATCTAGTCACGTGCTCGTGGGCATCCTCCTCACCTCTAAATATTGCCAACTAGGGCAACTTAAAGTGTTCAGGGTATGGGGGTGTTGGCACTGACGGATGCACTGGGTGACTATGGAGTTGGCGTAAGCTAGGATTTTGGGGCCCAGAAGTCTTGGTCTCCACATAATCTAAGCGTTCTAGTAGCCATTTAAATGCATCAGAATATTTGATCTCTTCCTCCTTGGTTAGTTCCCATTGTGGGTTATGGGAAACTTGAGGCCTATGGAGGGATGGCTGGATAACACCCCCTCTGCCTTGGTAGGGCATTTTGGCCCACTCTTCTTCTTACTCATACTCCTCATAGGCTTCTTGAGGAGTTTTTGGGTGAGACCTATAAAAATGGATGGGTCCTCATGGAGGGTGACCATCGTTGTTCCTGGGAGTGGCCTTCCGCTCAGGTCTAGGAGGTCTCGAAGGCAACACTTGGTAAGGTCATGGGGACCTGTCTCACAACAAGGGATTATGCCTCTCATATAGTTCTACTCTTTGGGTACGAGGGGTTTGAAACCTCTCAGGCACAGTGTTATGGAGCAGCTCATCTGTTTGATGTCAAATGCGCTCTTTGCTAAGGCGATACAAGTGCTCCAACTGTTGTTGGTCTTGCTCAAGCTACATGATTTGTAGTTGGTGGGGGGTATGTTTCACAAGTGCCAAGTCAATTTTTTTTGTCGTCTTAGGTCTAGGGGGCCTAGATGCCTCTCCTACATATTTATCTTGGTCGTGATGATCCGAGATCTCTATAGGTCACTTTCCTCTATCGAGGTTGGTGGCATTCACCCGAGGTTCTGGCCTCAATAGGTGATTCTGGTAGATAGTAGGTGCAGAGGCACATTGCTCCCATGTTGTGTATTTATCTTGAGGAATGTAATGGTATTCTTTGTGCTCCCTTTCATATATGTGAAAGGGGTGGGCAGAGTTGGCTCGCCCTGTCTGAAGAGCCTTGTGCTCTGAATTTGTCTTGTTATTCCTAACATTGATGAGGGGTAGAGGAGGGATGACATAATCATGTGGCCTCTCCTTATGGACCTTATGCTATTCTAGCACTTACTTACATGGTTTCCACCCATACCGAGCATCTAAGGGAGCCTTCCCACTTATATTGAGTGCCACGTGTAGGGACTCCTCCTCAAAGGGTCTATGTTGAATAGGAGTGCCCCTCGAAGGGGTACCTCTATAGTCCCATTCTAAAATGGCATGATGTGGACTATCTTGTGGGTTCGGCCACCAAGGTGGTATGTGTAGACACCAAAACAACACCAATATGATTATGTGACTGCAAACATTGATCGCATTGACACACACAGCCCCAAGGGCAGCCCCCAGAGGTCAAACAGTGGTCCTAACCACTCTCACAGTAGTTTTGGAAGGTCAGAAGTCCATTTTGGCACCTTTAGGCACTTTTCTCAGTACTCATTTCACCCAGGAATGATTTCAAACTGGGATTCGCCCTACCTAGGGATGAATATCAGAATTCGCTCCAGGGTGGGGTGAATTGCAGGTTTGATAGGTAAAAATTCAAATCTTGACAAATGGTAGCTCAGATCCGCAACTTAACACTTCCTTCATTGCATGGGAGTGTGGGTGAGCATTTTTGAGCATTAGAGGTAGTGCAAGGGTAGTAATGAAGTCCCTAATCAAGGAGGAATCTCCCTCCCCTAAGAAGGCATGATTGCCAAGTGGCGCCTCTGCATGCCCAATTCAAGAGACATCCAGGTCTATAAATTGGTGAGTTTCCTCACCCCAAAATATACAAAGGAGCATTGTGGAGCAATGAAGTGCTGTCATTTTACTTTCATACCCACACCCTTTTGAGTTGTGCCTTTCACATCCTTGATCTCTTTTGAAAAAGAGGTCATAGGGTCGTTATTGGAAGCACAAATCCGAAACCAAAACCCAAAATTTGGCCACAATATCCCATCCAATTTGCCGATAATATCCTACAAGATATTTTGAACCCATCCCAAGTGGATTGGTGCTGAAATCGGGCCCCAAAATATGGTCGTCCTACCCTCGGGTGCCCCCTGCATAGCTATAGGCCTAATCATCCCGCCCCAGAACAATTAGGAATCTGTGGTAGATTTCCTTTATGTTACTTTTGCATATGATTCTATGCTGCTTAGATAGTTTGTCATTAAAATTTCACATCATTTTGAGCAATTTTTATCATGTTTCTATCATTTCCCGCTTTTACTAACATGCAGGTGGCATCATAAAATTCCTAGTGATAGAGGCCAAATTGGAAAAATCTGACCTTCTAGGTCTTCTCAAAATACACCCAATTAGCTAACCCCAAATTTTTAGGATATTTGGATCTTCCTAAATGTGACATTTGGGACAGTGCTATCTGACATTTTGTTGCAGGTATATTTGTCCCGCTCTAGAGTGAATACAAATATGTGTCAAGTTTGCTGATTGTTATTTTTGTAGTGTCTTCCCGGTGATGTTTTCACGCATCTATGAAGTTTTTAGCTTATTTTGATCTATTTTGGGCATCGTTTTATTTATTCTTTGCATGCACTAATCATAGGCTTGGGGATTGCATGTTTCATCTCATCCGTAGGTGCTACTGACCTTTTTCTATTTCCTTGAATATAGGATATGGGAATTAGAGGGGCAAAAAGGAGTCAAGACTCATCAACGTAAGTGGTGGCGATGTTCGGTCCGCCCAGTTTACATGTGGGCATGCGAAAGAAGGAATAACATCCATGGATGTGACAAGAACATATTTAACGCTCCTAGCCCTTGAAAGGGGGGTGAGAAGGATTGTAACTAGATTTTAATCCATATTAATAAAAATGATTGTATTTTATATTGGCTTTTAATTGGGTTTCAATCCGTTTATGCTTCTCCCATTTCATGCACTTTCAATTCATAGGATTTAGCGTTAAGTTTAGTTTCGTTTACATCGCACTTGGAGTTTCATTTTTGTTTCCATATCCTCGTGCTATCAGTGGCAATCATGGTGGGACCTTGTCATCTATTTTTTTTAGATCAAAAATCTGATCAAAACTTGCTATTGCTTGCAGGTATCAATTTTCGAACACGAGACTACTGTTCATTCCAGTCTGTGGCAAGTATAGAACTGGAATTCGTCTCATCCAAGGATGAATTGGAATGCACCCCACTCTGTGATGAATTCAGCTCTAGTATTCATCCCATCTAGGGATGAATTTATCTCTGTGCAATTTCAGGGAAAAAACTCAGAGCCTACAGATTTGGGCAGAGAAGAGGTAGGGATTTTGAAATTTTCTTGTCATTTTTTGTCTTCCATTTTTTTGTTTTTAGGTTACTTGCTTGCTTAGGGAAAGTTTTCTTTTACTACTTGCTTGTTTCATTTTTGCAAAATAAAAATAACCCCACACATTATGTGGAAAATAAAACACCAAGGAGCTGGTCGTAAAACCCCAGCCCTTGATCAATACCAACGGTGGATTTCATCACCACCTTGGCTTGAATTTTTGCATCCATTACCCCGATCACTACTATTGCTAGACGTAAATCCTAGTGAAAGCTAATCGAGTGTAGCTGGGGTGATTCCCAGCACATGAGGATAAGTCTTCTATGGTAGGTGTCATAAACAGGGCTATTCCACTTATGTACCACCTACGTTCCACGTACCATCTGCTCTCATGTACCTATAGTTTCCCTCACGTAAAGGCAGGTATATAAAGAGGTTGGTATATCATCTTGGCAATGGTATATTGAAGGGGCAACCATTTTTTGGAGTCATAAGAGCCATAATTTTGCATTTAAATGTTATTTACAAAAGCATTCAAAAAAAAAAACAAAAACCAAAACACACTAAACCAGGTCTAGGACACAGTTTTAATATTTAAACGAGATAATCATTGCTTTGTGTGTGTGTGCTCTTTTTTATTTAGTGTAGCATAAGAATCATAAAAAGAGATAAAAATCTACATAGCTCGTAGAAAAACACCACCATGGTGTACACCCATAGCCAAGCCCAATCAAGGGCGAAAGCTATGGAAAGTGTACAAGGGGGCACAAGTCACCTCCGCTATAGCCCTAAGGACTTGGTCATACCGCCTTGGTGGCCTGACCCACAAGAGAGTCCACATCGTTCCATGTTAGAATGGAACTATAGGGGCACCCCTTTGAGGGACATGCCCATTCATCATAGACCCTTTCAGGAATAATCCTTACACGTGGCGCTCAACATAGATAGGAAGGCTCCCTTAGAAGCTCGATATGAGTGACCACCATGCAATGAAGTGCTAGAGTAGCATAGGGTCCATGAGGAGAGGCCACATGATTATGGCATCCCTCATTTTCCCCCCATCACTGTTAGAACCAATAGACCAAACCCATAGTGCAAGGCTCTTCAAGTATGGTGAGACAACTCTACCGGCCCCTTTCACACATACGAAAGGGAGAACGAGGAAGACCATTACATTCCTCAAGAGCAATATATAGTATGGGAGCCATGCACCTCTGCACTCGCTATATACCATGATCACCTATTGAGGCCAGAGCCTCGGGTAAATGCTGCCAACCTCGATAGAGGGAAGTGACCTATTGAGATATCGGATCATCGCGACTAAGGTAAGTGCATAGGAGAGGCATCCAGGCCTCCTAGGCTCAAGAAGGTGGAACAAATTGACCTGGTCATCGCCATACATGCTGCCCACCAAGTGTAGATCATGCGGCTTAAGCAAGACAAGCAGTAGCTAGAGCATCTATATCGCCTTAGCAAAGAGTGCATTCGATGCCAAACGGATGAGCTTCTCCATAACCCGATGCCTGAGAGGGTTCCAACCCCTCGCACCCAAAGAGCAAAACCGTATGAGAGGCATAATTCCTTGGTGCGATACAGGTCTTCGTGATCTTACCAAGTGCTGCCTCCGAGACCTCCTAGACCTGAGTGGGAGGCCACTCCCTAGAACAACGATGGGTACCCTCCATAGGGACCCACCTAGGGTCATAGGTCTTGTCTAGAGACTCCTCAGGAAGCTTACGAGGAGTATGAGCAAGAAGAAGAGCGGGCTGAAATGCCCTACCAAGGCGGAGGGTTTGCCATCTGGCCACACCTTTATAGGCCTAAAGTCTCCCACAACCCACAACGGAAGCAAACTAAAGAGGAAGAGATTAAATATTTAGATGCATATAAATAACTGCTAGAGCGTTTGGAGTCTATCAAGACCAAAACTTCTGGGCCCCAAAAGCCCACTTTACACCAACTCCATAGTCATCCTGTGCATCCGTCCATGCCAGCACCCCCTTACCTTGAACACTTTAAGCTGCCTCAGTTGGCAACCTTTAGAGGTGAGGAGGATGCTCAAGAGCATGTGATGAGGTTCTTGAGCCAATGCTTCGGCATTCAGGACAATGATGCTTTGTTATTAAGAACATTTATAACCACATTCGCAGGCCTTGCCTCAGATTGGTTTACTCAGTTACCAAAGCATAACATTAACAACTTAGATTAGTTAGTGGATGTGTTCCTCGAATGCTTCACCTTCAACACCAAGAAGAAGGTGTCACTAAGTGACTTAGCTAGCCTCAGGTAGTATGAGGAGGAAACCATGGTGGCCTATGGGAATCGATGGAGGACTTTGCTTTCAAAGCTGCCCTACCTTCCCCCTATGTCTAACCTCACTCAAATGTTCTCAAAGAGCTGTTTGAGATCGATATTTGTGCTATTGTAGCTGCAACAATATGCCACCTTAGAAGAATCTCTGGTGCAAGCTAGGATCATTGAAGAGATCAAGATACAGGATGGCGAGATAGCCAAACCTAAGAAAAAAGAGTGGACTAAGAACACTAAAACAGGGACCACGCAACAGAAAACCGCTGCAGTCAATCAAGTTGCTATCAATGTCCCTAAGCCTGCACAAGTAATACAACCCCAAAAGGCTAATTATTAGGTAGTGCCTCCCAACAACTATGACAGAGAAAATCAGAGGCAAGAGCAGAATCAGCAACGTCGCCCTAGGTGACAATACACACCCTACAAAGAGTCCAGGGACTCCCTGTTTGACTACTTGTCAGCGACAAACTTGATCAACCTGCCCGAGATTCAGCCCATAAATCCCAACGTGCCAAAACCTAAGGGCTATAGGGAGGATTTGTACTGTAGGCTCCATAGGCAAAAGGCACATGACCTTAATGCCTATTGGAAGTTTAAGGGCTTGGTTCAAGACCTAATTAATAACAAGACACTAGCGGTGGATAATCCCATGGCACCAAGAAATCAACAAATGGAGGTCTTTAAAGACCCCTTGTCTGCTCATGCTCTATAGGAAAAAACTCTACAAGTTAATGAGGTCACACAGGACTACCCCATACAGGGGTATGTAGGGATGATCAGTATAGTGACTCAAAACAGGAGGTATCTGAGTGTAGCCACCCCATGAAAACTATAGGTGAGGTGCCAACAACGACACAACCACAATAGCACCTTGCACAACCTCCTTCGCCTAGACCAGTGGCCACACTTTGGACCAAACTCACTCAGAGTTTGAGGACCACCTTGACTAGGCTCTCCATATATGAGCTCATACAACAATCAACGCCCCATCGAGAGGCTATAATGGAGATATTGAAATCCATCGAGTTGCAGCCCCATAAAACAAAATCTTTCAACAACTTTGTGGGACATGTCAAATGATGCACTGAGCCAGTCATCACATTTCAAGAAGACGAAGTGAAATCAATGGATCCACCCCTGCACGTTATGATGCAGTTCAACGAGATCCCATATAAGAGGGTGTTGATACACACTGGATCATCTAGTAATCTCATCACAATCGTGGCCCTAAAATATCTGAAGTTGCCTACATCTGACATCACAGCTTCCACCTACACACTACGAGCATTCAATGATGCAATTTGCTCAATAGTTGGCACAATAGTCCTACCCATCCAAGTGGGACAAAATACTATACCTACATTGTGCCACATCTCGAAAGGTGAGATTTCCTACAACATCTTGCTGGTGCGGCCATGGATTAGGGACATGAAGTGTGTCCCTTTGATAGCTCATTAGTGCTTAAAGTATACATTTGAATGGGAAGTGCATGTAGTCCTGACAGACTTAGAACCCTTCAAGTATTGTAATGTAGTGCAACTGATGCTACAATCGACCCTTCCATCAACGCATATGGATTTCCAATTGAATCTATCTAAATAGGGTCCAATTCTGTAGGCATCCCCATTAGCAAGTTCTTCAAAACCCCAGTCGGGTCCATCTTCATCGTCTGGTCCTCCACCAATGATGCCACTAATGGGGGCCAAATAGAAGGACAAAGGGAAGAAACCTCTAGATGAGGTGCAACCTTTGGAAGAGGCACCGCCATAAGTATCAACTATATCTATTGAGGATATGCCTAGCAGAATGGAATTTAAGGCTCCTAGTTCACCTGACATGGAGTGGACTCTGGAGGAACTTTCGTTCCCTCTCCCTCAATCGCAAACAATCACTATTGAAATGGCCAATACACGCTTGGGGGAGTATCTGGTGTGGAATATTGTAGTAACACTCACACTAGAGTCCATGCAGGACATGGGGAGACCTCGCCTCCCCATCGGTACTATTGTTCCTCTAGGCTACCCGCCAAACTAGACAAACTTTGTGTATGGAGGCCTTGATCATGGTACTGAGCCATGCATGCAAGAGGACAAAGATGAAGAGCCCTTTGCAGAAGATGTCAATTATTTGTCCAACCAAGATTTTGAGGCTACCATAGCCGAATCGCTCCACAGGAAGATGGATCTTCAATAATTTCATCCCCAAATGGTGTCACCAAAGGGGTCAAAACCCAACAAAAAATAGTAATAGAGTTTCCGAACGAAGGTGCCTTCATGCATGACATTCTTGGCATCCAAAAAAGACATCAGGGTTACAAATTTTCACCATCCTACTCCCTATGAAGGCCACCATAGCCGTACCGCTCCACAGGAAGACGGATTTTTGAAAATTTTAGCTCCAAAAAGCATCACCAAAAGGGTTAACACCCACCAAAAATAGGTCTAAATGTCAGAAAATTACACACATATTTAACACTAAAACATCTGAAGGCACCCTTACACAAGTCATCTTGGGTCAAGTGACTCATCACTTTTCTCATGTTGGTCATTCCCTCATCAACTCATCGCTTGAGGGGGTAGTCACACTTAGTCACCAATCAAAAAATACACACCCAATCATGGAAACAACATGCATTCAAAGAATCATTGGCAAAGACAATCACTCTCCTGCTTGGGGCAGTAAACAAGCAATAATCACAAGATAATCAATCACTTGGCATTCGTGAATCATGAACTCAAGGTTCTCACAGATAAAAGGTTGTACCCTTTGCCTATTCATGACTGATCAATGTCCAAGCTCAAGTAAAACCTCACCAAAAAAGGTTAACACTTGAATTGAGTTCTTTCGCTCGTCAGAAGTTAGGATTCAAGAATGCATGCCCTTTTCATACTTGGGGTATCAAAATTTGGTTACGTTACTAAGAAACCCTAATAATTAGTGCTTTGGTTATCTATTTTTGCTTGGCGCTGTGCCTTGCACATCGTATCCCAAAAATGGGCATCTATAGACACCAAAATAATACCAATCCGATTATGTGACTGCAAACACTGATTGCATTGACACACACAGCCCCAAGGGCAGCCCCTAGAGGTCAAAAAGTGGTCCTAACCACTCTCACAATAGTTTTGGAAGGTTAGAAGTCAATTTTGGCACCTTTGGGAACTTTGCTCAGTACTCGTTTCACCCAGGAACGATTTCAAACTGCGATTCGCCCTACCTAGGGACGAATATCAGAATTCACTCCAGGGTGGGGAGAATTGTAGGTTTGATGGGAAAAAAGTCAAATATTGACAAATGGTAGCTCAGATCCACCACTTAACACTTCCTTCATTGCATGGGAGTGTGGGTGAGTGTTTTTGAGCATTAGAGGCAATGAAAGGGTAGTCATGAAGTCCCTAATCAAGGAGGAATCTCCCTCCCCTTGAGAAGGCATGATTGCCAAGTGGTGCCTCTGCATGCCCAATTCAAGAGACCTTTAGGTATATAAATTGGTGAGTTTCCTCACCCTAAAATATACATAGAAGGAGCATTTTGGAGCAACGAAGTGCTGTCGTTTTACTTTCATACCCACACCCTTTTGAGTTGGGCCTTTCACATCCTTGATCTCTTTTGGAAAAGAGGTCATAGGGTGGTTACTGGAAGCACAAATCCAAAACAAAAACCTGATGTTTGGCCACAATATCCCATCCAATTTGCCAATAATACCACATAAGATATTTTGGACCCATCCCAAGTGGATTGGTGCCAAAATTGGGCCCCATACGGTGGGCGTCCTGCCCCCAGGCACCCCCCGCACTGTTGCAGGCCTAATCGTCCCGCCCCAAAAATATTAGGAATCTATGGCATATTTCCTTTTTGTTACTTTTGCATATGATTCTATGCTGCTTAGATAGTTTTTCATTAAAATTTCACATCGTTTTGATAAATTTTTATCATGTTTCTATCATTTCCCGCTTTTATTAACATGCAGGTGGCATCATAAAATTCCTGGTGATAGATACTAAATTGGAAAAATATGACCTTCTGGGTCTTCTCAAAATACCCACAATTAGCAAACCCTAACTTTTTAGGATATTTGGATCTTCCTGGATGTGACATTTGGGACAGTGCTATCTGACATTTTGTTGCAGGTATATTCATCCCGCCCTGGAGTGAATACAAATATGTGTCGATTTTGCTAACTGTTGTTTTTGCAATGCCTTCCCGATGATGTTTTCATGCCTCTGTGAAGTTTTTAGCTGATTTGGATCTATTTTGGACATATTTTTATTTATTCTTTGCATGCACTAATCGTAGGCTTGGGGATTGCATGTTTCATCTCATCTACAGGTGCTACTGACCTTTTTATATTTCATTGAATGCAGGATATGGGCATTAGAGGAACAAAAAGGACTAAAGACTCATCAATTCAAGTGGTGGTGATGTTCTTTCCGCCCATTTTACATGTGGGCAAGCGAAAGAAGGAATAGCATCAATGGATGTGACAAGAACATATTTAACGCTCCTAGCCCTTGAAATGGGGGGAGAAGGATTGTAACTAGATTTTAATCCATATTAATAATAGGGGTTTTCTTTCGTATTGGCTTTTAATTGGGTTTCAATTCGTTTATGCTTCTCCCATTTCATGCAATTTCAATTCATAGGATTTAGCATTAAGTTTAGTTCCGTTTACATCACACTTGGAGTTTCCTTTTTGTTTTTGTATCCTCATGCTTTTAGTATGACCAAGTCCTTGGGGCTATAGTGGAGGAGACTTGTGCCCCCTTGTACACTTTTTGTAGCTTATGCCCGTAATTGGGCTTGGCTACGGGTGTACACCATGGCGGTGTCTCTCTACAAGCTATGTAGGTTTTTATCTTTTTTTATGATTTTTTTTTTCTACACTAAACAAACAAGAGCCACACAATCAAAGAAGTGATTATCTAGTTTATGGATTAAAGGTGTACCCTAAATTATGTTTAGTGTGTTTTTAAAGCTTTGTAAATAATGTGTTGTATATGCAATATGATTTCCCTTATGTCTCCCGAAATGGTCACCCCTTTAATATACCATTGACAGTCCGTTATACCAAACCTCTCAATATACCCGCCCTTACGTGAGGGAAACTATTGGTATGCGAGAGCAGAATGGTACATGGAACATATGTGGTATTAAAGGGGGATCACCCTATTTTTGAAACCTACCATAGAAGACTTATCCTCATGTTCTAGGAATCACCCCGACTACACTCGGTCAGCTTTCGTCGGGATTTACGCCTAGCAATAGTAGCGATTGGGGTTATGGATGCAAAAATTCAAGCCAAGGTGGTGATGAAATACACTGTTGGTCTTGATCAAGGGTTGGGATTTTACGACCAACTCCTTGTAGTTTAAATTACACGTGGTGTGTGGGGTTCTTTTTAATTTGCATAAATGAATAAAACAAGCATCAATGGATGTGACAAGAACATATTTAACGCTCCTAGCCCTTGAAAGGGGGGGAGAAGGATTGTAACTAGATTTTAATCCATATTAATAATAGGGGTTTTCTTTCGTATTTGATTTTAATTGGGTTTCAATTCGTTTATGCTTCTCCCATTTCATGCAATTTCAATTCATAGGATTTAGCATTAAGTTTAATTCCGTTTACATCACACTTGGAGTTTCCTTTTTGTTTCTGTATCCTCATGCTTTTAGTATGACCAAGTCCTTGGGGCTATAGTGGAGGATACTTGTGCCCCCTTGTACACTTTTTGTAGCTTCTTCCCGTAATTGGGCTTGGCTACGGGTGTACACCATGGAGGTGTCTCTCTACAAGCTATGTAGGTTTTTATCTTTTTTATGATTTTTTTTTCTACACTAAACAAACAAGAGCCACACAATCAAAGAAGTGATTATCTAGTTTATGGATTAAAGGTGTGCCCTAAATTATGTTTAGTGTGTTTTGAAAGCTTTGTAAATAATGTGTTGTATATGCAATATGATGTCCCTTATGTCTCCCGAAATGGTCACCCCTTTAATATACCATTGACAGGCCGTTATACCAAACCTCTCAATATACCCGCCCTTACGTGAGGGAAACTATTGGTATGCGAGAGCATAATGGTACATGGAACATATGTGGTATTAAAGGGGGATCACCCTATTTTTGAAACCTACCATAGAAGACTTATCCTCATGTTCTAGGAATCACCCCAGCTACACTCGGTCAGCTTTCGTCAGGATTTACGCCTAGCAATAGTAGCGATTGGGGTTATGGATGCAAAAATTCAAGCCAAGGTGGTGATGAAATCCACTGTTGGTCTTGATCAAGGGTTGGGATTTTACGACCAACTCCTTGTAGTTTAAATTACCACGTGGTGTGTGGGGTTCTTTTTAATTTGCATAAATGAATAAAACAAGCATTAAAAAACTATCCTATGCAAGCAAATAACTAGAAAATAGAAAACAGAAAGCAAAAAATGACAAAAGGTGTTTAGGACCCCTACCTCTTATCTACCCAAATCGGATGCCTCTGATTTTCTGCCCTAAAATTGCATAGAGTGCTATTCATCCCTGGTTGGGATGAATAACATAACTGTATTCATCACAAGGTGGGATGAATGCCCATTTGTCCCTGGTTAAGACGAATTCCAGCTTTGTACTCGTCACAAACTGCAACGAACAATAGTCCATCATTTGAAAACTTGGTACCTATAAAAAAAAACAAGCAATTTTTGATCAAAAGTTTGATCTCAAAAATAGAGACAGGGTCCCATCATGATTGCCATTGAAAGCACAAGGATACAAAATAAAAAAGGAAACACCAAGTGTGATGCAAGCGAAGCCAAAGATAACGCTAAATCCTATGAATTGAAAATGCATGAAAGGAGAGAAACATAAATGAATCAAAACCAGATGGAAAGTAAATATGGAGTACAACCCTTTTTATTAATTTTCTTTAAATCTTGGTTACAACACTTCTCCTCCCTTTTTAGGGGCTAGGAGCGTTAAATAAGGTTTCATTACACCATGGGTGGTATGCCTTCTTCCACGTGCTCACATGTAAAATGGGTGGACCAAACGTTATCGTCGCTTGCATGAAAGGGTCTTTGATTCTTTGCTGCTCCTCCAGTGTCAAGATCCTATGTTCAAGGAAGCAGAAAACAATCAGTAGCACCTACGGATGAAACGAAACATGCAATCCCCGAGCCTACGATTAGTGCATGTAGAAAAATGAATAAAATGACAACTAAAAGAGATCTAAATAAGCTAAAAAATTGATAGAGGAATTATAACATCACCAAGAAGGCACTAAAAAAAGAATAGTCAGAAAATTCACCATGAATTTCTAATCACTTTGGGGTGGGACGATTAGACTTGCAACAAAATGTTAGAAAGTGCTGTCCCAAATGTCCCATCCGAGAGGCTCCAAACCACCTGCAAATTTGGGGGTTAGGTAAAATGGGGTATTTTGGAAGGACCCAGAAGGTCATATTTTGCCAATTTGGACTCTATTGCCGAGAATTTGGTGATGCTACCTGCATGTTAGCGAAAGCAAGAAATAACAAAAAAATGATCAAAACTACTCAGAGTTACATGAAATTTGAATGCAAGCCTATCTAAGAAACCTAGAATAAAATGCAAAAATAATAGAACTAAAATTTGCTACAGATTTCTAATCGCTTTGGGGTGGGGCGATTAGGACTATAGCAGTGCAGGGGCACCCGAGGGCGGGACACCCACCGTTTGGGGCCCGATTTCGATACCAATCCACTTGGGATGGGTCCAAAACCTCTTGTGGGGTGTTTTCAAAAAATTTGGGTGGGATACTATGGCCAAATGTTAGGTTTGGGGTCCATATTGTGCTTCCAATAACCACCCAATGATCTCCCTTCCAAAAGAGAGATCAAGGATATGAAAGGTACAATAAAAAGTGAGTATACAAAATGGTAGCACTTCGTTGCTCAAAATGCTCCTTCTCTGTATATTATTTATAGTGAGAAGACTCACCATTTTATGGACCTGACGGTCTCTGTGTATGAGCATGTAGAGGTGCCACTTGGCAATCATGCCTTCCCATGGGGGAGAATATTCCTCCCTGATTAAGGGCTCCATGACTACCTCTATAACTGCCTATAGCACTAAAAAAAGTTCACTCACACTCCCATGCAATGAAGGAGGAGTTAAGTGGCAGATCTAGGCTACCATTTGTCAAGATTTGACCTTTTGCCTGTCAAACCTACTATTCACCCCACCCTAGAGCAAATACTGCTAATCGTCCCTAGGTGGAATGAATACCAGTCTGTAATCATCCCTGGGTGGAATGAATAGAGAGCAGAGTGCCTGAAAGGTGCCAAATCGATCTCTGACCTTCCAAAACTGCTATGAGAGTGGTTAGGAGCACTGCTTAACCTCTAGGGGCTGCCCTGGAGGCTGTGTGTGTCAATGTGATCAGTGTTTGTAGCCACATAATTGGATTGGTGCTGTTTTGGTGTCTACATATACTAGAAATATATTTTTAAACAAAAAACATGATTCCTTTCCCTAGAAATATCAACAACAAGTAATTAATTTTATAGCCACTTATCCATTTTAATAAAAATACCCATTTTTATTATAAGTATTTTTTATCTAAAGACCAACATGGTTAGTTCCTTTTATGCAAGTCATGTTATGCATTATCCTTGAAAGAAGCACTCATTCATGTTTGTTCTAAATACTTCATCGAATAACCCATCACATCATTGCCCGTGGACATTCCATTTCTTGGTGACCAATTATTTCTACCACAATAGCAACCTTTTTCCTGCAAAAAGTTATTTTCTATTAGCAACATCTTATTCTTTCATAAAACCAATTTTGCAAGGATGTTAGCATGAGAATATGATCAATCAAATCACCACATAATTCCATCAATAAGACATAATTTTTCATGATAAATAAATAGATATTCCATCACCTTTTCAAATTTAGTACTAGCACATCATGAAAACATTAGCAAAGTCCATTATATTTTCAAAAGTAGCACTAGAACATCATGAAAACATTAGCAAACCATAAAACCAAAAATTGGCCAAGGGAGTGTCATGACATACTCCCATCCTTAGGCTTAACACAGTCCTCTATGTCTCCCAAGGTTTTTTTAAACAAAGCAAGTTATTTACAAATATTTTTCAAACAGAAATAGTAAATTATTCTACATGTCTGCCACTTTCTCCAAAGTAGAATTCCTTTCTAAATATCTATCCCATTATACTTTACACTGCTTCAACATTCCTTTCCTCGTTGACTTGGTTCAGTACTCAAGGATCCTTACTGGTTGAACCTCTATAGCCATGGGGTTTTCTATATGTAAATTAGATAAATCCCACACATGCTTAGGATTAGCAATATATTTTCTAAGTAAAGACATGTCAAAGGTATTGTGAATATTAGACAAATTAGGTGGTAAGGCAGGTTGATAAACCACAGGACTGATCTTCTCCATAATATCAAAGGGTCCAATATAGTGAGTATCAAGTTCCATGGACTTGATTGTACTCTTTATTGATTTTACCCTTAAAACACCTTATCACCCACTACATATTCTCTTTGGTATCTCTTGTGATCAACATAACTCTTTTGTCGATCTGCAGATTATTTTAGTTATTCTTTGATCATTCTTAATTGCTATTCCATTTCTTTAACCATATTAGGCCCCAACACAATATGATCCTTGGTATTATTCCATAATAATTGTACCCTGCATTTTATTACATACAATACCTCAAAACGTATAATTCTTAGGTACCCATTATTGTAGGTACATGTGAAGCATGTCTTCTAACACCTAGTTTAGTCTCTCCATTTGCCCATCCATTTTTTGGATGGTATGTAGAACTAATATATAGCCTAGTTCCAATAGAATGATGCAAAACTTACCAAAAATTAGAGGTAAATCTCGAGTCTCTATCTGATATAATCACTTCTATAAAAACCATGAATCCGAAATATCTCTTTGGAAAATCTATTAGCCACTATCACAACATCATCCTTAGTATTTCCAGGTATAAAATGTGTAACCTTGGTTAGTATATTGACCACTACTATGATTACATCATATTGGAATATATTTTGAGGTAGACCTACTATAAAATCCAAGGAAATTATGTGCCGCTTTTTCTCAGGTACGACATGAGGATTTAATATTCCTGATAGATGCTTGTGTTTAGCCTTAAATTTTTAACATTCAAGATATTGAGCAACATATTCATTTATTTCCCTCTTCATCCTAGACCAGTAGAAATTTTTCTTCATGTTCTCCCTCATTTTTTCTTTTCCAAGGTGAGAAGAGTATGGGGATCTATGGGCTTCACTCATAATATTTTCCCTAAAATTTCCAACTTTGGGTATTACCACTTTGTCCATAAAGAAGAAGAATTTGTCTTTGAAGAAAAAATCTCTGTATACATCCAATTTCTCCTCCATTCTCTTACAAATTTACTTGCAATAAGTATCTTGCTTCTAATTCTCTTTGACTTGTTCCACAAATTAAAAATAGAAATGGGATACAACAACAATGTGTTTTCTTCTACTTAAAGCATCTGCTATCTTGTTCTCTTTTTCTTTTATATACTCAATATTATACAGGAAATTCCATCCATCTCCTCTACCTAGCATTGATTAAGGGTTGAGTAAAGATATATTATAGACTCTAGTGGTCAGTTCTTAGCTCAAAAATTTTACCTACTAGATAGTGATGCCAAATTTTAAGAGCAAACACTACAACTGCTATCTCTAAATCATGGGTTGCATAATTAATCTCATGTCTTTTCAACTTCTTAGACCCATAGGCAACCACTACTCCATCCTGAGAGAGCACTCCTCCAAAACCCTCTATTGATGCATTTGTGCATACTAAAACCCTCGGGATTGGGTATCTTTAATGTAGGAGGTGTAGTGAGATTTTGTTTAATCTAATAAAAATATCCTTTATACTTATTATACCATTTAAACTTCTTTCTTCCCTTTACAGGTTAGTTATAGATGCGGTAATTTTGGTATAATCCTTCAAATACCACTTATAGTATCTAGTTAAACCCATGAAATTTTTGAATTCTATCACATTGGTCGATGGTTGCCAATTTTGAATAGCCTCAATTTTCTTAGGATCTATTGCAATCCCTTTTGATGATGTAGTATAACCCAAATACTATACTCTTGTCACATATAACTCACATTCGGTCAAGTTCCAAAGAACTAATTTTTCCTTAACAGTTCCAACATGATTCTGAGATGCCTATCATATTCTACTTTATTTCAGAAATATATCAATATGTCATACAATAACACCATAAGGAACTTCTCCAATTTATTCCTAAATATACTATTCATCAAATTCATGAATGTGGCTAGTGCATTCATTAAAACAAATTGTAAGACGATAAATTTATAATGCTCATATCAGGTCTTAAAAGCTATCTTGTGAGTATCCACATATCAGCTACTCAGTTAATGGTATCTATATTTTAAATCAATATTTTAAAATATTGTGGCATCCTTGATCTAATAAAATAGATCTTTGATTTTGGGTAAAGGTTATCTATTTTTTATAGTTGCTTTGTTCAACATCATGTAATCAATTGATAGTATTAAATAACCATATTTCTTTTTCACAAATAGATCTAGTGCACCCCAAGGTGACACACTTGGTATTATTAGTCCTTTATCAATAAATTATTTAAGTTGAACCTTTAATTATTGCATTTCAATTGGATTTATTTTATAGGAATCCCTATGAATAGGCTCAATATTGAGTTGAAGTTCAATAAAGAAGTCAAATTCTCTTTTTGGATGTAATCTCGATAAATATTTTGAAAAAATATTTAAAATCTTGAATAACATGATGTCTCCAAAACACTTATTCTTTATTTTCTTCCTTTAACTCATTTATCTTAACTATATAAACCATTCCTCCTTTCCTGATGGCTTTCTTAAGTTGCAAAATCGAAAGAATTTAGGGCTGAAAAATCCCTTGCAGGCTATTCACTCTTTGAACCAACACATCAGTATCTATATAATCAATCCAATGGTCTTAAAAATGAATCATTGATTTATGGGCTTGTATCCAATCCATTCCTACCACAATATCGAAGGTATGTAATAGAGCAACATATAATCATCCTATGGTCGCTTCACTAGGCAAAGTGATGACCACCCTAGGATATCACTGATTTACAGAGTAGGTTTATCCTAAACCGTACTCAACATTCCACCCATGCATAAAATTGTTTTAGCCTTACAGAAATATAATTAATTAAACTAGTGGAAATAAAGTTGTTAGTACCACCACTATCAAAAATTTTACCTTTTGTAACCAAAGGAGTGGCTTGTCCATCCAAATTTTAGTTTCCTGTAGTGGCATGTATCTTGTGCATTGGTTCCATAGGTGTAGTTTTCATATTCATTAGTTCCTTTACTTTATAACTCATACCTTCTCTTTGTTGATAATTAGTGGCATAAAGAGCTCCCTTATAAAGAAAATGTTCTTCCTTGGGTCTGGGATGTTCTTTCCGTTTAAACTCTCCCACTATTCCCTCTTCCTTGGGTAGGTTAGTCTGTCTCTATTGTGATCTATTGCTATTGTTACCATAATTATATCATCTGCACTTCCTTCCTCAAAACCATATTTTAAACTTCCCTTGTTTATTGCCTTCTTTTACATCCTACTTAGAAACACTCCTACTAACTTTTTCACATTCCTACTTCATGAACCTTGAACTATTTATCTTACTTAACACTTATTTACCTTGCTCATCTAACCCCTCTTAATCAAAGCAGGGCTTAAGGTATGTCTCATATTTCCTTACCAACTCATAGACCTTTTACAATGTTTCAGGTTCTCGCATTTCCACTTCCTATCCTATCCAAGGATTTATTCCAAGTATAAACTTATGGATCTTCATTTTCTCAGTATAAGTAGGTACATATTTCACCAGTTTTAAAAAAATTTAATAATATTTTTCCATGGTTCTAATTTATCTAACAAATTTTAGTGAATTCATCATACTTATGGGAATAGAAATATTCTATAAGAAACCTTTATTTGAAGGTTTTAACAAAATCTTTCCATTTCAAGTCAACTCAGCTACTAGATTTTGTTCTTCACTAAATATTTCCCACCAAGGTAAACCATCTCCTTAAAAATGCAGTGTAGCATAGCATGTTTGAGTACCTAAAAAAAAATTCTTCATGATGTAGTATATCTCTATCTCCTTCAACCAGGCCTTGATCTTATCCCCATATTCCTCTCCATTGAACTTGGAAGACTAGATATTTTATTTCCCTACCCAACTCAGTATCCAATTGAACTCTAGCCATTTGTGTCTCCGTGAGTGGTTCATCTACTTATCCCATTCTTGGATTACTAGATTGTGCTTCTCAACTCAAAATAGCCTTCAAAAAATTATTTTGGATCTCCATCTGCTCACTAAGTAGAGACACTATTTTAGTAATATTATCACTTCTATCAGGATTCTCCCTTCCAATCTAAGATGCTCTATTTTCTATGTTGGTTCCTTGAGTTACGATCATTTATGGGGAAACACTCCCTCTTATTTTTGGTGGTATTGTCTCCTAGCCACACACAAAAGAGGTAGTAGGGGTCAATTTCCAATTCTTCTTTGGTAATTTCTCCTACCGACTAACTTATAGATTAACAATTGGTTTTTCCATTTCCTATAAAACAATCCAACAAGGTAAACCTACTACTAATAATTCCCAAAACATTTACATA
This sequence comes from Wollemia nobilis, assembly GCA_028583015.1. Lineage (NCBI taxonomy): Eukaryota > Viridiplantae > Streptophyta > Pinopsida > Araucariales > Araucariaceae > Wollemia > Wollemia nobilis. The sequence continues at coordinate 8,072,622 of JAQPPZ010017209.1, read as the reverse complement.
ATGAGTTGATTCCCTTTTTTGAATCATTATTTGATACCAAAAGTAATAACCTAAAATTTCATATAATTTTATTTCAAGTAGCTTAAGGACATTAAAATTCTTATAAACTATACCAATCTCTAACTATGGTATCCCATAGATAAGTGATTAGATTTTTAGTGAGTTCATCATTTATATTAGTTAATCTTTGTTTACCACCTTTCTCTTTCTTTCCTCTAAAAGGGTAATTATAGTAGGTTGATACCTCTACAAGTGTCATTGAATGTAGGACCATACCTTATCCATATTTTGGAAGGAAATTCTCGGCACATCACACTACACATGTCACTTACTGTAGAATTTTTCCTTTCCTATTCATCAAAAAGGGTAATGCATAACTTTACAAACATCATTGGTCATTCAAAGAGTTGAATTATGCTAGCAATGGCTGGTATACCCATTATTAATTAAAGGGGTTTGCCTCCTTGGTAGAAACCTTCCTTACATAACACAAAAAAAATGGATTCATATCTATTATCACTTGGTTTAATCTGGGGGTTATATTTTACTAATTTTATAAGCTTCGTTTCTCTAGTGTGACATCCACATAGCTCAAGAGAGTGGAAATTTGAAGAATAAAACTACACACTAGTTTAGATATGCCATCCTTTGACTTGGCTTAATCAATTAAGCCCTTCCTAGTCCATGCAAGCTCTTAGGTCATGGGGTATATGTATGCTTTCTTGAAAGCTCCGAGAGTCTTCTCATTTTAACAAACTCTATCTTGAGTCAAGTTGCAGTACTAGTGAACTTTCTTATTTTAAAAATCTTAACACCTACCTTCGAGACAACCAGATAAATACTCAGAATATGTTTAACATTTTTCCCCATACATACATTCATGTGATAAAAGTAAATATTCATTGTGCCATTCAAATGTGAATGGAGTAAAAGCATTCTCAAAAGTATCCCCTAAACACAACACATAATCAATCATATGGAAGTAAAAAATAGAGTTTATAGCATCATCAATATTTTCACCATTCCCATTTACCATATTCACAAAGCTAAATAGAACGTAAAGAAATTATTTCAACAAAAACCAGTTAAACCATATTCAACCTGAAAGGTTCGCATTACAAACAGTGAGGCTCAAAGTCATTCTCTATCATGGATATTACATTGTAATTTTTTCTACATAGTATCTAGTTACAACCTTCTTCATAATCAAGACTCCTTAACATAGTATTCCATTTAAACTACCAAATTAAAAAGGAATTATCTAGTGCTACAAAGCTTTCTTGTTTCACCAACAAAAAGTTATTTAGTGCATCTCTTCCAAGACTCATCTTTGGTAAAATAATATCCATTACTGCTTGATACTACAACAATACTAGATTTGACACACCTAAACATATTTAACATTGGTATCTAGAAAGGGATTGTCCATGCTCTAAGATCAGAGATGACTCCCATAAGAAAAAACATAAATTCTAACACATAATCACATTTTAAAGTGAAAATTTCACACGGTAACCATACAAAACTTTGTTCTGCCAAAGCATTCCAAAATAACATCACACAAAGAGAATTTTATCTCAAACATCATGCAATATGGATCAAGGAATTTTTTTAAATAATTTTGTTCATAATAAAGCTTACGCTCACTATTTATTCTAAATAGACAACATAAAAAATATACACAAAATTTCCCATTCGTTCCTCATACCACAAATTACTAGCAAGCCATAAAAAATAACTTTTACGTAAACAATAGCATTCATTAAGATCTCAAGTCCAACCTTTGTTTATTTATAGAGAAATGGATTCATTACAATGGGAAACACCTCGAGTTCTTTCAACAACTAGTCTAAGCTACCATAGCTAGTCTAAACCCCACTCTAATTAACATTAATGTAAGGTTCTATGAACTCAGGTATGCCAAACTTATGCATAAAGTATTCTTTAGAATTTAACAATGAATATTTCCTAAAGTTCCATTCAAATAAAAATTCAACCTTCACACTAGAGCAACATGTGCAAGAGATAAATACCATCAATTCCATGCTAACTCTATCCTTAAGGAAACGTTTACCCAAAAAATAACTTTCTTACAGAAACCTAGTAAACATAGCTTCAGAAAGGATGCAACAGTAAAACATCCATTATAAAATAAAGCAAGCATTAGCTTCAGTTGTAATGCTATCCATAAATGAGATCAAGCACATGTTTTTCCTTTCCACAACAACAAAAACAACATATATTTTCCATAATCATTTAGCAGCAGGTACAACAAGAATTTTATCCACTAAATACCATTGGCTGACCCATAAATAAACTTACCACAAGAAAAATAATTTGGGTATCATATAATAAACCAATTTATCTTTTTTAAAATGGGTCTACCTACTAATCAACACCTATATTAAATGCTTCCTACCTGCAACTCATCCTTCCTTCGTCAGTGGATAGATTCTTCTCTCTTGCACTCCTTTTTCCAACCAACCAAAAAAATAAACACTACTTAATTTTTTTCTTACTTACCTAATCACTCATTTTTTTAACCTCCTAGAACCAAGGATATCATACTCCTTACTCGACATGTTTCTCTCTTTCGTCCTCCACTAGGGATTCCAACCAAAATTACATTAAGAGAAATTGTGGTAACATTACAACTCAAGATATCATTATTGCTCACTAAAAACCATTCAGAATATGTATATATTGGAGTGGTACTAAGTTTATACCAATATTAATACGTCATAATAGCCACAAAATAAAAATATTTCTAATAAAAATTATACGATGAACAATATCGTCTTATTTTGAAAACAAAAAAATTGCACACAACACTAAATCTTTCTTTTTTTTCTAGGTTTTATACTAGAAATATATTTTTGAACAAAGCACATGATTCCTTTCCCTATAAATCTCAACAAAAAGCAATCACTTTCATAGCCACTTATCCATTTTAATCAAAACACCCATTTTTATGGTAAGAATTTCTTTAGCTAAAGGTCAACATTGTTAGTTTATTTTATGTAAGTCATGTTATGCATTATCCTTGAAAGAATAACTTATTCGTGTTGCTTCAAAATACTTCATCGAATAACCCATCACATCATTTCTCGTGGACATTCCCATTCTTGGTGACCAATTATTTTTGCCACCATAACAACCTATTTCCTGCAAAAAAATGATGTTCTATTAGCAACATATTATTCTTTTATAAAATAAATTTTGCAAGGATGTTAGCATGAGAAGATGATCAATCAAATCACCACATAATTCCATAAACAACACATAATTTTTCATGATAAATAAATAGATAGTCCATCATCTTTTCAAAAGTAGTACTAACACATCATGAAAACATTAGCAAAGTCCATCATTTTTTTCAAAAGTAGCTCTAACACATCATGAAAACATTAGCAAAACATAAAAATAAAAATTGGCCAAGGGAGGGTAATGACATAATTCCCACTCAAAATTAAGATCGTCCTATGTGTCTTCCAAGGTTTTTTATTTTTAAAACAAAGCAAGTTATTTATAAATATTTTTGAAAAAGAAATGAAAAATATTATGCATGTCTGCCACCTTCTCCCAAGTATCATTCCTTTCAAAGTATTGATCCCACTCTACTTTACACTGCTCCAAAATTCCTTTCCTCATCGACTTGGTTTAGTTCTCAAGGATCCTTAATTTTTGAACCTCTATACCTGTGGGGTTCACCATATGCAAATTAGTGAAATCCCACACATGATCAAGATTAGCAATGTATTTTCTAAGTAAAAAAATATGAAAGGTGTTGTGAATCTTAAATAGATCACGTGGTATGACAATTCAATAAGCCATAGGACTGATCTTCTCTGTAATATCAAAGGGTCCAACGTAGCGAGGATAGATTTTAATGAACTTGATTGCACTCTTTCTTGGCTTTATCCTTAAAAACGCCTTGTCACCCACTACATACTCTCTTGGGGATCTCTTTAGATTGTCATCTCTTTTATCAATATGTAACTTCTTTAATTTGTTATTTGATAATTCTTAATTACTATTCTATTTATCTAACCATAGCAAGTCCCAACACAATCCGGTCATCAGGATTGTCCCACAAAAGTGGTGTCTTGCATTTTCTTCCATACAATACCTCAAAATATTTCATTCCCAAGGTTGAATGGTACCTATTATTATAGGTAAATTCCACCATGTGCAAATAATACTCCCAATGATTTTTGTGATCCATATAGTACATGTAAAGAATATCTTCTAGCACCTGGTTTACTCTCTTCATTTTCCCATCCATTTATGGGTGGTATGCAGAACTAATATTTAATCTAGTTCCACTAGAATGATGTAAAGCTTACCAAAACTCAGAGTTAAATCTTGAGTCTCTATCCGATATAATCACTTTTGGAAAACCATGAAGCCAAAATATCTCTTTGGAAAATCTATTAGCCACTACCACAACATCATCCTTTGTATTTCCACGTATAAAGTGTGCAACCTTGGTCCATCTATTGACCACTACTAGGATTGCATCATGTTGGAATCTATTTTTAGGAAGCCCTACTACAAAGTCCAAGGAAACTACTTACCACTTTTGCTTAGGTATGACATGAAGATTCAATAGTCCTACTAGACGCCTGTGTTGAGCATTAACATTTTGACATTCAAGATATTGAGTGATATATTCATTTATATCCCTCTTCATCCTAGACTAGTAGAAATTTTTCTTCATGTTATCCCTCATATTTACTCCACCAAGGTGAGCAGAGTATGGGTATCTATGGTCTTCACTCATAATATATTTCTCCAATTTTCCAACTTTGGGTATTACCACTCTATCCTTAAATAAAAAGAATCCATCCTTGAAGCTAAAATCTTTGTATACATTCGGTTTATCTTCCATTCTCTTCCAAATTTGTTGCAATAAGTATCTTGTTTTTATTCTCTTTGACTTGTTCCATCATGTCAAAATGGAAATTAGATAAAATAGCAATGCATTTACTTCTACTTAAAGCATCTGCTACCTTATTATCTTTTCCCTTTATATAATCAATACCAAAATTATATTCTAGAAGAAATTCCATCTATCTCATCTACCTAGCAATAAGCAAGGGTCGAGTAAAGACATATTACAAACTCTGGTGATCAGTTCTTAGCTTAAAAGGCCTACCTACTAGATAGTGACAACAAATTTTAAGATCAAACACTATAGCTACCAATTCTAAATCACGGGTTGCATAATTAATCTCATGTATTTTCAACTTCCTAGACCCATAGGCAACCACTACTCCATCATCAGAGAGAACTTCCAAAACCTCCATTGATGCATTTGTGCATATTAAATTTTTTTCCTAAGGATCATGTATCTTTAATATAGGAGGTATAGTGAAATTTTTTCTAAGCTAATCAAAAGCTCCTTTAAAATTATTAGATCATTTGAACTCCTTTTCTTTCCTTTGCAGGTTAATTATAGGTGCAGTAATTTTTGCATAATCCTTCACATATCTCCTGGAGTATCCAGCTAAACCCATGAAAATTTAGAAAATCTATCACATTGATTGGTGGTGGCCAATTTATAATAGCCTTCATTTTATTAGGATCTATTGTGATCCCATATGCTGACACAATATGACCCAAATACTAGACTCTTGTCACATATAACTCACATTTAGTCAAGTTTCCAAAAAACTAATTTTTCCTAAATAGTTCTAGCATAATTTTTATATGCCTATCATGTTCTACCTTATTCCATGAATATATCTATATATCATCCAATAACACCAGAACAAAATTATCCAATTTATTTCTAAATATGCTATTCATCAAATTCAATAATGTGACCAATGCATTCGTTAAACCAAATGGTAAGACGATAAATTCATAATGTGTATACCTGGTCTTAAAAGTTATCTTGTGAGTATCCACATCTTGGATCCTCAGTTGATGGTATCTAGATTTCAAATCAATATTTGAAAATATTGTGGCATCCTTGAGTTGATCAAAGAGATCTTCGATTTTGGGTAAAGAATATTTATTTTTTATAGTTGCTTTATTCAACATTCGGTAATCAATGCATAGTCTTAAAGAACCATATTTTTTTTACAAATAGAACTAGTGCTTCCCAAGGTGACACACTTGGTATTACTAGTACTTTCTCCATTAATCCTTGAAGTTGAAATTTCAATTCTTGCATTTCAATAGGATTCATTATATACGGAGCCCTATGAATAGGCTCAGATCCAGGTTGAAGTTCAATAGAGAAGTCAAATTCTCTTTTAGAAGGTAATCTAGGTAAATCTTTTGAAAAAAAAAATTAAGCTCCCAAATAATAGGGTGTCTCCCAAACATTTCTTCTTTATTTCATTCCTTTATCTCATTTATCTTAACTATATAAACCATTTCTCATAGCCTGATGACTTTCTTAAGTGGCAAAGATAAGAGAATTTGGGGTTGAAAAACCCCTAGTAGGCTACTCACTCTTTTAACTAGCCTATTAGCATATGTATAATAAATCCAATAGTCTTGAAAGTTAATCACTGCTTTATGTGCTTACAGTCAATCCATTCCTATCACTATGTTGAAGGCATGCAATGGTGTAACATATAAGCATCCTATAGTAATTCTTCTATGTAAAGCAATGATAACCCTAAGATAACTTTGATTTACAAAGTAGGTTTATCCTAAACCATACTCAATATTCCACCCATGCATAAAAAATTCCGACCTTACATAAATATGATTAATTAAACTAGTGGAAATAAAGCTGTCAGTAGCACCACTATCAAATAAGATTCTAACAATATCATTTGACTCAGGGTTAAAAGTACACCAAAATTGTATCATATATTTTCAAATAATAGACCTCATAAATTCTAGAATGTGGCTCAACCACTAAGCTATATAAGCAAATGTGAATGAAATGATTGAAGACTACCTTTGCATAGTCTAGAATATAGTGTGATTGTAAAAGGAACTACTGGATATTTTAATGCACCCCTTGTTTACCTTTAAGTATACAACTTGACTACTACATTCTTCATGACAATGAGACGCTTAAACATTGATATGTTCAAACAAAAATTAACAAATCAAGGCTAAAGATCTCACTTTAGCACATTAGTGCAGTAATAAATAACACCAAAAGAAAGACATTAAATTAAAAAAAATAATTTCAAGGATTTAAAATTTGAAATGAACAAAATTTGAATGATTGTACTTTAACCATTGGTGATAGATTCTTATGTTTATTTATGACTGAAGTTGCTTTCGATATGGATTTGATACCATGTTTTAATTTGCAATATTTTCAATAAACCTTCTAAAACATGTATTGACTATACTTTTATGTTGAAAATATGAAAAGACAACTAAAAGATAATTGTAATCATAAATGATGGAAGATAAATGAAAAGAGATGACAAGAAGTAGAAAGTGAATTTTTGTGGGTACCCTAATATATCACATTTTATTTACACTTATGATACACAAAAATCCTCATTCATAGGTATTTATAGTGATACAAAAACCTTAATGAGAGGTTAACTGTAGGCCAACATTAATTTAACCATGATCCTAACTTTACAATAAATAATAAATTACTATTTAAATAAGTTTATACAAAAATATGAATTAACCAATAGCATTAAGGATGAAATATGAAAGGGGTTTGTAGGCTTATATAAATGAAGAATACCCATAGGTTTACATAATCACATGATTATAGACTAGATGAATGACACTCATAAATACCTCATTATATATATGGCCTTGGCCTAAACAAGATTATATTACACATATTTCAACAAAATCAATCTAATACATTATGCTAGCAATGGCTGGAATACTCCTTAATTAAAGGGGTTCACCTACTTGGCAAAAACAATCCTTACATAACACGACAAAAATAGATTCATATCTATTATCACTTGGTTTAATTTGGGAGTTATATTTTACTAATATCATAAGCTTAATTTCTCTAGTGTGACATCCACGTAGCTCAAGAGAGTGGAAATTATAAGAACAAAACTACACACTAGTTTAGATATGCCATCCTTTGACTTGGCTTAACCAATTAAGCTCTTCCTAGTCCATGCAAGCTCTTAGGTCACGGGGTATACGTATGCTTTCTTGAAAGCTCCGAGAGTCTTCTAATTTTTAACAAACTCTATCTTGAGTCAAGTTGCACTACCAATAAAATTTCTTATGTTAAAAATCTTAACACATACCTTCGAGACAACCAAATAAATACTCAGAATATGTTTAAAATTTGTCACCATACATACATTCATGTAATAAAAGTAAATATTCGTTATGCCATACAAATGTGAATGGAGTTAAAGCATTCTCTAAAGTATCCCCTAAACACAACACATAATAAATCATATGGAAGTAAAACATAGAGTTTATAGCATCATCAATCTTTTCACCATTTCCATTTAACATATTCACAAAGCTAAATAGAACATAAATAAATTATTTCAACAGAAACCTGTTAAACCATATTCAATTTAAAATGTTTGCATTACAAACAGTGAGGCTCAAAGTCATTCTCTATCATGGAGATTACATAGTTATATTTTCTACATAGTATCTAGTTAAAATATTCTTCATAATCAAGACTCCTTAACGTAGTCTTCCATTTAAACTACCAAATTACAAAGGAATTATCTAGTGCTACGAAGCTTTCTTGTTTCACCAGTGAAAGGTTCTTTAGCGCATCTTTGCTTAGACTCATCTCTGGTAAAATACTATCCATTACTCTTTGACACTACACCAATACTAGAATCGACACGCCTTTAAAAATTTAAAATTGGTCTATAGAAAGGTATTTTCGATGCTCCAAAATAAAATATGACTCCCATGAGTAAAAACACAACTTCTAACACATAATCACATTTTAAAGTGAAAATTTCACACGATAACCATACCAAACTTTGTTCTACCAAAGCATTCCAAAACATCATCACAGAAAGATAATTTTATCTCAAACATCATGTAATATGGAGCAAGGAAATTTCTTAAACAATTTTGTTCATAATAAAGCTTGCGCTCACTATTTCTTCTAAATAGACAACATAAAAAATATACACAAAATTTCCCATTCGTTCCTCATACCGCAAATTACCATTAAGCCATCAAAAATAAATTTTATGTAAACAATATCATTCATTAAGATCTCAAGTCCAACCTTTTTCTTTCTAGAGGTCTAGATTCATTATTATGAGAAACACTTCGAGTTCTTTCAACAACTAGTCTAAGCTACCATAGCTAGTCTAAACCCCACTCTACTTAACATTAATGGAAGGTTCTATGAACTCAGGTATACCAAAATTATGCATAAAGTATTCTTCAGAATTCAACAATGAATATTTCCTAAAGTTCCATTGAAATAAAAGTTGAACCTTTACACTAGAGCAACATGTGCAAGAGATAAATACCATCAATTCCATGCTAAATCCATCCTTAAGAAAAATTTTACCCGAAAAATAACTTTCCCAAAGAAACCTAGTAAACATAGCTTCAGAAAGGATGCAATAGTAAAACATCCATGATAAAATAAAGTAAGCATTAGCTTTAGTCACAATGTTATCCATAAATGAGATCAAGCACATGTTTTTCCTTTCCACAACAATAAAAACAACTTATATTTTCCATAATAATTTAGTAGCAGGTGCAACAGGAATTCTATCCACTAAATACCATTCGCTGAACCATAAATAAACTTACCACAAGATAATAATTTGAGTATCATACAATAAACTAATTTGCCTTCTTTAAAAGGGGTCTACCTACTAATCAACATCGATATTAAATGCTTCCTACCTGCAACTCATCCTTCTTTCGTCAGCGGATAGATCATTCTCTCCTGCACTCCTTTTTTCAACCAACCAAAAAATTAAACACTACTTTCTTTTTTCTTACTTACCTAATCACTCCTTTTTTTTAACCTCCTAGTCCCAAGGATATCATACTCCTTACTCGACATGTTTATCTCTTCCATCCTCCACCAGGGATTCCAACCAAAATTATATTAAGAGCAATGGTGGTAACATTACAACTCAAGATCTCATTATTGCTCACTAACAACCATTCAGAATATGTATATCTTGGAGTGGTACTAAGTTTCTACCAACATTAAGATGTCATAGTAGCCACAAAACAAAAATATTTCGAATAAAAATTATACGATGAACAAGCTCCTCTTATTTTGAAAACAAAGAAATTGCACACAACACTAAATATATTTTTTTTTCTAGGTTCTATACTATAAATATATTTTTAAACAAAGCACATGATTCATTTCCCTAAAAATCTTAACAAAAAGCAATCAATTCAATATTCACTTATCCATTTTAATAAAAACACCCATTTTTATGATAAGAATTTATTTAGCTAAAGGTCAACATGGTTAGTTTATTTTATGTAAGTCATGCTTTGTATTCTCCTTGAAAGAATCACTTATTCGTGTTGCTTTGAAATACTTCATCAAATAACCCATCACATCATTTCTCGTGGACATTCCCATTCTTGGTGACCAATTATTTCTTCCACCATAACAACCTATTTTCTGCAAAAAAATGATGTTCTATTAGAAACATCTTATTCTTTTATAAAATAAAGTTTGCAAGGATGTTAGCATGAGAAGATGATCAATCAAATCACCACATAATTCCATAAAAAACACATAATTTTTCATGATAAATAAATAGATAGTCCATCATCTTTTCAAAAGTAGCACTAACACATCATGAAAACATTAGCAAAGTCCATCATTTTTTCAAAAGTAGCACTAGCACATTGTGAACACAATAGCAAACCATAAAAACAAAAATTGGCCAAGGGAGGGTCATGAAATACTTCCCCCTCAGGCTTAAGACAATCCTCTGTGTCTTCCAAGGGTTTTTACTTTTTTAAAAAAGCAAGTTATTTATAAATATTTTTGAAACAGAGATGAAAAATGATTATGCATGTTTGCCACCTTCTTCCAAGTAGTATTCCTTTCAAAGTATTGATCCCACTGTACTTTACACTACTCCAACATTCCTTTCCTCATCAACTTGGTTCATTTCTCAAGGATCCTTACTGGTTGAACCTCTATACTTGTAGGGTTCAACATCTACAAATTAGTGAAATCCCAAACACACTCATGATTAGTAATATATTTTCTAATTAAAGAATGTGAAAGGTGTTGTGAATCTTAAAATGATTAGGTGGTATGGAAAGTTAATAAGCCATAGGACTGATCTTCTCTATAATATCAAAGGGTCCAATGTAGGGAAGATCAAGTTTCATGGACTTGATTGCACTCTTTTTTGGATTTACCCTTAAAAAAACTTTTTCACCCACTACATACTCTCTTGGGGATCTCTTTAGATTGTCATAACTCTTTTGTCGATATGTAACTTCTTTTAGTTGTTCTTTGATCATTCTTAATTACTATTCTATTTATCTAACCATATCGGGTCCCAACACAATCTGGTCCTCAGGATTATCCCATAAAAATGGTGTCCTACATTTTCTTCCATATAATACGTCAAAATGTGCCATTCCCAAGGTTGAATGGTACCCGTTATTATAGGTAAATTCCACAAAGTACAAATAATACTCCTAATGATTTTTCTGATCCATATAGTACATGCAAAGCATATTTTCTAGCACTTGGTTTACTCTCTTCATTTTACCATCCATTTTTGGGTGGTATGCATAACTAATATTTAATCTAGTTCCAATAGAATGATGCAAAGCTTACCAAAACTAAGAGGTAAATCTCGATTCTCTATCTAATATAATCACTTCTAGAAAACCATGAAGCCAAAATATCTCTTTGGAAAATCTATTAGCCACTACCACAACATCATCCTTAGTATTTACAAGTATAAAGTGTGCAACCTTGGTCAGTCTATTGACCACTACTAGGATTCCAACATATTGGAATCTATTTTTAGGAAGCCCTACTACAAACTCCAAGGAAACTACTTACCAATTTTGCTTAGGTATGGCATGAAGATTCAATAGTCCTACTAGATGCCTATGTTTAGCATTAATATTTTGACATTCAAGACATTGAGCGATATATTCATTTATATCCCTCTTCATCCGAAACTATTAGAAATTTTTCTTCATGTTCTCCCTCATATTTACTCCCCCAAGGTGAGTAGAGTATGGGCATCTATGGTATTCACTCATAATATTTTTCTCCAATTTTCCAACTTTGGGTATTACCACTTGTTAGAATATATTTCAATATTTCATTTGTTAATTAATTCAATCATAACAATCTTATATTTTTATATTGATTAATATTAGGCTAGTTTTTATTTGTTACAACTCTGCCTATATTTGTCTCAGATGGTTCCACAACCTCTGAGATAATCTTGGCCCTATTGTTTGTATTTATACTTCGTAAAATTAATCAAATGTGTTCCGCTTCTCACATGGTATCAAAGCAAACGCCACTCTCTCCGCCATTCTCATTTTTTAAAATGATCTCATAGTAGCGTTGATAATAATCACTCTGGAGGCACAGCTTGGGAGTTTGAGAATTTTTTTTTCTTAGAATTTGATAGTCTAGGGAGGTTGAGAATTTTTTTTAATTTCTCATTTTTTTTCATTGAATTTTTTTTTCAACCATTCGGTCATAGAGGTGAAGCGTTCGACCAAATTCGAAAGAGGATTGAAGGTCAAAAGAGGATATTGAAAGGGAAAATATTGACCGCATGATTGACAATCGAAAGGGCCTACATGTCATGGGAGCAAACACTGTGGCTACCCCATGACCCTCTTGGGTGAGAGCCTCTCCCCAAGAAGAGATACTCCATTGTGGAGTAAAGGATCTAATCAACCCTTCTAAGATTGCCCTTCCCATCTGTGTGGGATAAAAGACATCGAAGCCTCCAGAAAAATAAAATCAAACCAACACAGCACCCCATTTTCTTCTCTGTTACCTGCGAACATCATCAAACTGGTATTGCACGTCCTATTTTTCGTTAATTGTGGTCATAGTGTCTTTGAAGGAGTGTTTTTTTGGAAGGTAGAGGCCAATCGGAGAACATTGTCTAGATCATAATTTGATCCAAGTCCTCCAACACCCTCCAATACCAATTTTCTTCACACATCGAGCATCAAAGGTAGACATCGAGCTAGTTTGTTCTCCCCTATTATGTATTTTTTAAATATTTTAATTGGTCTACATGCTATTGCACAGGAGAAACGAGCTCAGAGAGCTTTGATTTGAGTGATTTAGCTGGGTTTTTTGTCTCACTATGATCCCACCACCTCTTAGCCACCTGCATGCCACCACAGCGCCTCCTCTACGCCACCCTCGAGTTGTCGGTGGATCCGCCCGATCAGCACCACCTGCGCTCTGCCTGAGCATTGGTGGAGGAGGGAGCACTACCACGGAAGGCTTTACGCCTTCGAACATAGTTTAAGGTGGAGGGCACCGAGGATTACTCCCGTATCAGCCCACTAGCTCACCAGTTGTGAGCCGAGTGGTAAGGGCTTCAGTATCCCTCAGGTCGCAGGTTCGAGTCCCATCGACCCCCCCTGCACAAAGGTATACAATTTTTTTTTTTTTTTTTAAGTTTTTTTTTCTTAATTCTTTAATTTTTAGTTAAATTAAATGCAACTTTAATTTTCTTTAAATATTTTTTTAGGGGTTATTTTTTTGAGTAATCTTTGTTTTACTATGAAAATTAAAAGTTAATTTTTTAAACTATTCATTATAAAAGAATATTTGAAAAATTCTTTATGAAAGAAAATTTTAAAGGGGGGAGTGGTTTTTTTTTGACAAATCAAGGGGGGATTGGGAGTGATTTTTTCTCAAAATATTGAAGGGAAAATAGTGAGCAATTTGTTTTCAAGCATTTCTACAAGAAACTTGGCAAAACTTGTAATAGGTGCATTTTCGGTGGTAACCGACACCTAGGGTCATTTTTTATACTTTAATGTTTTATGGATGCTTTCATTTTTCAACATTTACTTCTAAAGCATAAAGCATAAAAATATAAACCCATTTTTTTTGCAAATTCACATTCAGCAGAGAGATACAGAAAGTACCAGCTTCTTTTGCTATTGTTTCACTCCATCCACTACCCCAATCACTCTCGTGTTTAAGCTTAAATCTAGATGAAAGTTCAGATATCCAAAGTGTTTATGGGAATTTACGCCCCACACATACAGATTGAAGGCTTTCTAAGGTTGGTGCCATCAATGAGGTGATTTCCTTTTAGTACCGCCTAAGTACCACATATCGTATAATCATTAAAATTACCTATAGTCTCCCTCACGTAAGGGCGGGTAATTTTTCTGGTTTTTCAAAATACCTATAGTCTCCCTCATATAAGGGTGGGTATTTTGTATGATATAATGGCCTGGAATTAAGGTATATTGAAGGGGCGACCATTTGGAGTTATAAGGAACCTTTACAATGTCTACAAAATTAATGACTGATGCTTATCAGTTATCGAAAGGTCCAAATTATACACCATGGAAAAAAAAATGAAGGCAATCCTAGAGATGGATGATCTTTGGGAAATTGGTTTTGGAACAATAGTAAGACCTTCATCTACAACTGGAGCAACAACTCTAACTATTGATCAGAAAGACTTTGACAAGAAAGATAGAAAAGCAAAGATGCGCATTTTGCTTGTTGTTTCTTATGAAGTTCAACCTCATATTGCTGAATGTACAAATAGTAAAGCGGTATGGGATGCCCTTAAAACTATATATGAATGGAAGAATGACTCCACAATTATATTCCTTCAGTCTCAATTACATAGTCTAAGCATAAAACAAGGAGATACGGTTGAAAATTTTCTTTGCAGAGTGTCTAGGTTAAAAGGAAAATTGAATTCCTTAGCAGCACCAGTTGATGATAAGATCCTTACCTCAATGGTAATGAGAGCTCTTCTAGATTGTTTTAGAGTGTTGATTACCTCCATTCATGTATCATAGAGATAAGTTACCTATGTTGAGTTGGTAAATATGCTTCAAGAAGAGGAGGCACGCCAACTACAGCGAGATGATTCTTCTAACACTGCCCTATACACCAACAGGAAGGGGCAAAACAAGAAGAAGGGTAATTTTTAGAAGGGAGGTAGTTATCAAAAGGATTCAAAAGGGAAAAAAACTCAACCTCAACAAAAAAAGAGATATTGCAAGATCTGTGACAAAGAAGGTCATGATACAAATAGATGTTGGCATAAGAATAAACAATAAAAATAGAAAGGCCAGAACAAACCACAAAAGAACAAACAACAACAAGTGAATGTTGTTGTTGAATAATCTGACACTTATTCTGAGAGAGCACACAAAGTGCTCATGACTACCACAGTATCCAAGCAGACAGATCCTATTTGGTATGTCAATTTTGGAGTCAATAAGCACATGATTGGTGAGAAATCATGGTTTGATTATTTTAAGGCAAAATAGGGCAAACCTGTCACTATTGCCGATGATAAAACCTACAAGGTTCATGGAGAAGGAACAGTCTCTGTTACTCTTCTTGATGGCAAGTTCTATATTGAGATGGTTCTCTATATTCCAAGATTGGTGAACAACTTGTTGTCAGTCACACTAATTATGGACAAAAATATGGTTGTAAAATTTAGTGTTTAGGGGTCCAAGAAGTGTTGTTCTATCACCAGGAGGGGTAATAACATTGGAACCGCTTCATATAAGCATCAACTTTAGGATATTTATTTCATATTGGATCTGGTCATGTCTCTTTGCACAACAAGAAGCAACAGATGGTTGTTATCTCATCAATAGATACAGAATACCATGCCACACGTGAAGCTGTGTGCGAAGTGATATGATTGCATTGCATGTTGACAAGTATGGGTCTTCCATAAAAATATCAAATACACTTGTTCTACGACAGCATGGGTGTTTTGAACCTTGTTAAGAATCTAGTGCATCATGAATGAACCAAGCACATTGATACACAATGTCACTTTATTCAAGATGAAGTACCAAGGCACCACATTCAACTTTAGCACATTTCCTCCAATGCTCAAGTTGCAAACATATTCACTAAGGCACTTGCACATGTTAAATTTGAATTGTTTCGCAATTCTCTATGTATTTCAAAATAATGCGGGAATGCTAGTATAGGTAGTAGTTACATGTTTCCTAAAATATTGTAATAATGTGGGATGTTAGAATATATTTCAATATTTCATTTGTTAATTAATTCAATCGTAACAATCTTATATTGTTATATTGATTAATATTAGGCTAGTTGTTATTTGTTACAACTCCACCTATATTTTTCTCGGGTGGTTTCATAACCTTTGCCTTAATCCTGGCCCCATTTTTTATATTTATACTTCGTCAAATTAATCAAATGTGTTTCACTTATCACACCACTCTATCCTTAAAGTAGAAGAATCTATCCTTGAAGCTGAAATCCCTGTATACATTAGTTTTTCCTCCATTCTCTTCGAAATTTACTTGCAATAATTATCTTGTTTATTATTCTCTTTAACTTCTTCCATCAAGTCAAAATGAAAATAAGATAGCAATGTGTTTCCTTCTACTTAAAGTATATGCTACCTTATTATATTTCCCCTTTATATACTAAATACCAAAATTATATTCTACAAAAAATTCCATCCATCTCATCTACCTAGCAATAAGTAAGGGTCGAGTAAATATATATTGCAAACTTTGGTGATCAGTTCTTAGCTTAAAATATCTAATTACTAGATAGTGACACCAAATTTTAAGAGAAATCTAAATCATGGGTTGCATAATTAATCTCATGTATTTTCAACATCCTAGACCCATAGGCAACCACTACTCCATCCTCAGAGAGAACTCCTTCCAAAACCTCCATTGATGCATTTGTGCATACTAAATTTTTTTCCTAAGGATTAGGTATCTTTAATATATGAGGCATAGTGGGATTTATCTAAGCTGATCAAAAGCTCCTTTACACTTATTAGACCATATGAACTCCTTTTATTTCCTTTGCAGGTTAGTTATAGGTGCAGTAATTTTGGCATAATCCTTCACATAACGCCTAGAGTATCTAGCTAAACCCATGAAACTTTAAAAAATCTATCACATTGGTTGGTGATGGTAGTTTATAATAGCTTTAATTTTCCTAGGATCTACTATGATCCCATATGCTGATACAATATGATCCAAATACTACACTCTTGTCACACATAACTCACATTTGGTCAAGTTCCTAAACAACTAATTTTTCCGAAATAGTTCCAGCATAATGTTTAGATGCCTATCATGTTCTACATTATTCAATGAATATATGAATATATCATCCAAGAACACCAGAACAAACTTATTCAATTTCTTTATAAATATGCTATTCATCAAATTCATGAATGTGACCAATGCATTCGTTAAACCAAATTCTAAGACAATAAATTCATAATGCGTATACCTTGTATTAACATTTGTCTTGTAAGTATCCACATATTGGATCCTCACTTGATGGTATATGGATTTCAAATAAATATTTTAAAATATTGTGGCATCCTTGTGATCAAAGAGATCTTAAATTTTTGGTAAAGAATATTTACTTTTTATAGGTTCTTTATTCAATATTCGGTAATCAATGCATAGTCTTAAAGAATCATCTTTTTTTTACAAATAGAACTAGTGCTCCCCAAGGTGACACACTTGGTCTTACTAGTCCTTTCTCCATCAATCCTTGAAGTTGAAACTTTAATTCTTGCATTTCAATAGTATTCATTCTATAGGGAGCCCTATGAATAGGCTCAGCTCTGGGTTGAATTTCAATAGAGAAGTCAAATTATCTTTTAGAAGGTAATCTAGGTAAATATTTTGAAAATTATTTTTAAGCTCCTAAATAATTGGGTGTCTCCCAAACATTTATTCTTTATTTTCTTCCTTTATCTCATTTATCTTAACTATATAAACCATTCCTTGTTTCCTGGTGACTTTCTTCAGTTGCAAAGCTAAGAAAATTTGTGGTTGAAAAACCCCTTGTAGGCTATTCACTCTTTGAACTAGCCTGTCAAGATATGTTTAATCAATCCAATAGTCTTGAAAGTTAATCATTGTTTTATGTTCTTATATTCAATCCATTTCTATCACTATGTTTAAGGCATGCAATGTTGTAACATATAAGCATCCTATGGTCATTCCACTACGTAAAGCAATGATCGCCTTAAGATAAAATTGATTTACAAAGTGGGTTTATCCTAAACCATACTCAATATTCCACCCATGCATAAAAAATATTGACCTTACAAAAATATGATTAATTAATATAGTGGAAATAAAGTTGTCAGTAGCACCACTATCAAATAAGGTTCTAACAATATCATTCAACTCAGGGTTAAAAGCACACTAAACTTATATCGTACATATTCAAACTGTAGATCTCATAAATGCTAGAATGTGGCTCAACCACTGAGCTATATAAGTAAATATGAATGAAATGATTGAAGATTACCTTTGCATAGTCTAGAATATAGTGCTATTAGAAAAGGAACTACTGGATATTTGAATGCACCCCTTGTTGACCTTCAAGTATATAACATGACTACTATATTGTTCACAACAATGAGACGCTTAACCATTGAGATGTTCAAACAAGCATTAACAAATCAAGGCTAAAGATATCACTTTAGCACATTAGTGTAGTGAGAAATAACACCAAAATAAAGACATTAAATTTAAAAAACAATTTCAAGAATTTGAAATTTGAAATGAATAAACTCTAACTGATTGTAATTTAACCATTGGTTATAAATTCTTATGTTTATTGATGACTGAAGTTGCTTTAGATCTGGCTTTGATACCATGTTTGAATTTGCAATATTTTCAATAAAACTTCTAAAACATGTATTGACTATACTCGTATGTTGAAAAGATGAAAAGACAACTAAAAGATAACTATAAACATAAATTATGGAAGATAAATGAAAAGAGATGACAAGAAGTAGAAAGTGGATTTTTGTGGGTACTCTAATATATCACATTTTATTTACACTTATAATACAAACAAATCCTCATTCATAGGTATTTATAGTGATACAAAAACATCAATAAGAGGTTAATTGTAGGCCAACATTAATTTAACCATAAGCCTAACTTTACAATAAATAATAAATTACTCTTTAAATAAGGTTATCCAAAAATATGAATTAACCAATAGCATTAAGGATGAAATATAAAAGGGGTTTGTAGGGTTACATAAATGAAGAATTCCCATAGGTTTACATAATCACATGATTATAGACTAGATGAATGACACTCATAAATACCTCATTATATATATGGCCTTGGCCTAAACAAGATTATATTACACATATTTCAACAAAATCAATCTAATACATACAAATACTAACATAAAGTCAACATTAAGATAATTTAATTATCAAATTTATCTCATTCTTTAAATATGTGAATTATAATCTAGCTCTATCAAAATTTTATAAGTTTAATGTTTTAATTTTATTTCTATTGAAGTGAGCTCAATATCAAAGATTGGTATAATTTAGATACATGATCAAAGATCCAAATTCAAAAGGAATAGAATATGTATCTTCTATAAGTAATACTCCAACGTAAATTGGTTAAATCCTTATATGGTTTGAAATAGGCCCCTCGGGATTGGTACATGAAAATGGATAATCACCTATTGCAGCATGGATTTAAGAGATGTCCTTCGGATCTAAACCTCTATTTCAAGAAGTAAGGCTTTGAAATAGTGTTGTTTGTACTCTATGTTGATGATCTGCTCATATCAGGGAGTTCAAAAACAATGATCTCTTTTGTAAAATAGGATTTGAGTGAATCTTTTGAAATGGCAGATCTCGGATTTCTCCATTACTAACTTGGCCTGGAAGTTAACCAAAGGGAGCACTACATCAAAGTGTCCTAGAAAAAATATGCCAAGACACTACTAGAAAAATATTGCATGACTGACTGCAAGCCGATGGCAACACCAATGGAAATAGGTCTTTAGTTATCGTGATATGACAAATCACCTCAGGTAGATGCTACTCTCTATTATCAACTGATTAGGAGTCTCATATATCTGGCCAAAACTAGGCTAGATATCGTATTTGCTATCAATTATCATTTGAGGTTCATGTAAGAACATAAGACTACACACTGGAAAATAGAAAAGCAAGTTCTTCATTATGTCCGTGGCATAACGAAATATGGCCTAGAATATAATGATATGTCCGACTATGCCAGATCATTTGATGATCGTAAATCAACTTTATGATATTTATTTCATCTTGGATCTGGTCCTGTCTCTTGGCACAACAAGAAGCAACAGGTGGTTTCTATCTCATCAATAGAGATAGAATACCGTGCCGCACATGAAGTTGTGTGTGAAGTGATATGGTTGCATTGCTTCTTGACAAGTATGGGTCTTCCATCAAAATCTTTAATACACTTGTTCTGCGAAAACATGGGTGTTTTGAACCTTGTTAAGAATCTAGTGCATCATGAATGAACCAAGAACATTGATACACAATGTCACTTTATTCGAGATGAAATACCAAGGCAGCACATTCAACTTCAGCACATCTCCATCAATGCTCAAGTTGCAAACATATTCACTAATGCACTTGCACGTGTCAAATTTGAATTGTTTCACCATTCGTTATGTATTTCAAAATAATGGGGGAATGCTAGTGTAGCTAGTAGTTACATTTTTCTAAAATATTGTAATAAGGGGGGATGTTAGAATATATTTCAATATTTCATTTGTTAATTAATTCAATCATAACAATCTTATATTGTTATATTGATTAATATTAGGCTAGTTGTTATTTGTTACAATTCCACATATATTTGTCTCGAATGGTTCCACAACCTTTGGGATAATCCTAGCCCCACATTTTGTATTTATACTTCATAAAATTAATCAAATGTGTTCCTCTTCTCACTCCACTCTATCCTTAAAGCAGAAGAATCCATCCTTGAAGCTGAAATATCTGTATACATTCAGTTTCTCCTCCATTCTCTTCAAAATTTACTTGCAATAAGTATCTTATTTATTATTCTCTTTGACTTCTTCCATCAAGTCAAAATGAAAATAAGATAAAATAGCAATGTGTTTCCTTCTACTTAAAGCATATGCTACCTTATTATCTTTCCCCTTTATATACTCAATACCAAAATTATATTCTAAAAAAAATTCATCCATCTCATCTACCTAGAAATAAGTAAGGGTCAAGTAAATATATATTGTAAACTTCGGTGATCAGTTCTTAGCTTAAAAGGTCTAATTACTAGATGGTGACACCAAATTTTAAGAGCAAACACTATAGCTACCGGTTCTAAATCACGGGTTGCATAATTAATCTCATGTATTTTCAACTTCCTAAATCCATAGGCAACCACTACTCCATCCTCAGAGAGAACTCCTTCCAAAACCTCCATTGATGCATTTGTGCATACTAAATTTTTTTCCTAAGGATTAGGTATCTTTAATATAGAAGGCATAGTGGGATTTTATCTAAGCTGATCAAAAGCTCCTTTACACTTATTAGACCATATGAAATCCTTTTCTTTCCTTTGCAGGTTAGTTATAGTTGTGGTAATTTTGGCATAATCCTTCACATAATGCCTAGAGTATCCATCTAAACCCATGAAACTTTAGAAAATCCATCACATTGGTTGGTGGTGGCCAGTTTATAATAGCTTTAATTTTCTTAGGATCTACTGTGATCCCATATGTTGACACAATATGATCCAAATACTACACTCTTGTCACATATAACTCACATTTTGTCAAGTTCCTAAACAACTAATTTTTCCTAAATAGTTACAGCATAATGTTTGGATGCCTATCATGTTCTACCTTATTCAATGAATATATGAATATATCATCCAAGAACACCAAAACAAATTTATTCAATTTCTTTCTAAATATGTTATTCATCAAATTCATGAATGTGACCAATGCATTCGTTAAACCAAATGCTAAGACAGTAAATTCATAATGCGTATACCTAGTCTTAATATTTGTCTTATAAGTATCCACATCTTGGATCCTCAATTGATGGTATATGGATTTCAAATCAATATTTGAAAATATTGTGGCATCCTTGTGATCAAAGATATCTTCAATTTTGGGTAAAGAATATTTATTTTTTATAGGTTCTTTATTCAATATTTGGTAATCAATGCATAGTATTAAAGAATCATATTTTTTTACAAATAGAACTAGTGCTCCCCAAGGTGACACACTTGGTCTTACTAGTCCTTTCTCCATCAATCCTTGAGGTTGAAACTTTAATTCTTGCATTTCAATAGTATTCATTCTATAGGGAGCCCTATGAATAGGCTCAACTCTGGGTTGAGTTTCAATAGAGAAGTCAAATTCTCTTTTAGAAGGTAATCTAGGTAAATATTTTGAAAAATATTTTTAAGCTCCAAAATAATTGGGTGTCTCTCAAACATTTCTTCTTTATTTTCTTCCTTTATCTCATTCATCTTAAATATATAAACCATTCCTCGTTTCTTGGTGACTTTCTTAAGTTGCAAAGCTAAGAGAATTTGTGGTTGAAAAACCCATTGTAGGCTATTCACTCTTTGAACTAGCCTGTTAGGATATGTATAATCAATCCAATATTCTTGAAAGTTAATCACTGTTTTATATTCTTATAGTCAATCCATTCCTATCACTATATTTAAGGCATGCAATGGTGTAACATATAAGCATCCTATGGTCATTCCACTAGGTAAAGTAATGATCGCCCTAAGATAACATTGATTTATAAAGTAGTTTTATCCTAAACCATACTCAATCTTCCACCCATGCATCAAAAAGTTTGACCTTACAGAAATATGATTAATTAAACTAGTGGAAATAAAGTTGTCAGTAACACCACTATCAAATAAGGTTCTAACAATATCATTCAACTCAGGGTTAAAAGTACACTCAACTTATATCGTACATATTCAAACTATAGATCTCATAAATGCTATAATGTGGCTCAACCACTGATCTATATAAGTAAATATGAATGAAATGATTGAATATTACCTTCGCATAGTCTAGAATATAGTGCTATTAGAAAAGGAACTATTGGATATTTGAATGCACGCCTTGTTGACCTTCAAGTATATAACTTGACTACTACATTGTTCACAACAATGAGACACTTAAACATTGAGATGTTCAAACAAGAATTAACAAATCAAGGCTAAAGATCTGACTTTAGCACATTAGTGCAGTGAGAAACAACACCAAAAGAAAGACATTAAATTTAAAAAATAATTTCAAGAATTTGAAATTTGAAATGAATAAACTCTGACTGATTGTACTTTAACCATTGGTTATAAATTCTTATGTTTATTGATGACTGAAGTTGCTTTAGATCTGGCTTTGATACCATGTTTGAATTTACAATATTTTTAAGAAAACTTCTAAAACATGTATTGACTATACTCATATGTTGAAAATATGAAAAGACAACTAAATGATAACTATAAACATAAATGATGGAAGATAAATGAAAAGAGATGACAAGAAGTAGAAAGTGAATTTTGTGGGTACTCTAATATATCACATTTTATTTACACTTATGATACAAACAAATCCTCATTCATAGGTATTTATAGTTATACCAAAACATCAATAAGAGGTTAATTGTAGGCCAACATTAATTTAACCATAAGCCTAACATTGAGTGCCCTTTCATGCGTCAGATTTGGAAGCGATGGTTCTCTCACTATAAAATCCAGGTTAATGGTGACATGAATCGGTCTAATATTTGGGAAATATGGAAGCGGGGTAGATTTAATTCCAAATATCTTCAAATTTGGTGGGAGCTTGACTTAAACTTCATTTGGTGGCAAGTGTGGTTGGAGAGATATGCTAGAATTTTTAGAGAAACCTTTTCCTCGCTAGATGGAGTTTGGCAGGTCATCTGGAGCAAAGTCACAGAAACTGTTGCTGTTTAGGCTAAAGAGGAAACTTAGGTTGGTCTTGGGTCAATGGAAGAGGGAGTTGAAAAGCAAGAGGTACAGGATAGAGCCAGTTGAAAATTGCCCCCAGAAGGCTGGATTAAAATCAATACTGATGGTGCTGCAAAGGTCAATCTGGGTAGTGCCAAAATTGGCATGGTCTACCAAAATCATGAGGGATTAGTGCTTTATTGGGAACTGCAGGGCTTGGGTAGAGCCACAAATAATGAAGCAAAATCCATTGCTATCAAATATGCTTCTATTTGGGCAGTTACTCAGGGCCACAGGAGGATAATTCTTGAATCTGATTCTCAAATTCTTGTTGGAGCTTTAGACTGCATGAGGAAATTTGCATTGAAAGCTTGGAGGTTGAGGATTCTGGTATCTCAAATCAAGGAATTATGGAGGGAATTAGATGATGTGATTCTGGTTTATGTGAGCAGAGATTTAAACAAATCGATCGATTTCCTAGCTAAGATGGGTGCTGAGAAAGTAGGGGTGCAGTTTCACAATGACATGCCTATTGAAGATGAGGTGATTAGGAAGGGCCTTGACAGATCATTGAGACAATGATCAAAGAAAAATCTAAGGATGGTTTTTATCGTGATTTCATGACCTGTTGCGCCATCGTGGCCATTGGAGGTAAGCTGTTGCGATATCGTGATGTGTTGCATCGTCATGGCCATTGGAGGAAAGCTGTTGCAAAATTGTGACATGTTGCACCATCACGACCACTGGAAGAAAGTTGTCGTGATATCATGACATGTTGCGCCATCACGGTCACTAGAGGAAAGTTGTCGTGATATCGTGACATGTTGCGTAGTCGTGATCGCTGGAGGAAAGTTATCACAATATCGTGACATGTTGCATCATCACAGTTGCTGGAGAAAAGTTGTCATGATATTGCGACATGTTGTGCCATCATGACCTCTATGGGAAAGTTGTTGTGATATCATGACATGTTGCGCTATCACGTCCGCTAGAGGAAAGCTGTCGCAATATCATGACATATTGTGCCATCACGACTACTGGAGAAAATTTGTTGCGATATCGTGACATGTTACGCCATCACGACCGCTGTGGGAAAGTTGTCATGATATCGTGACATGTTGCACCATCACGGCCAAGGGAGGAAAGTTGTCACGATATCGCGACATGTTGCACCATCATGGCCGCTGGAGGATTTGGTCATGATATCGTGACATGTTGCGCCGTCGCGGCCAAGGGAGGAAAGTTGTCATGATATCGCAACATGTTGTGCCGTCACGGCCACTAGAGGAAAGTTGTCACGATTTCGTGACGTGTTGCGTCGTCGCGGCTGCTGAAGGAAAGTTGTCGCGATATCGCGACATGTTTCTTCATCACGACCAAGAGAGGAAAGTTGTTGTTATTTCATGACATGTTGCTCCGTCACGACCAAAGGTGGAAATGTGTCGCGATTTCATGACCTGTTGCTCCATCATGGCCAGGGGAGGATTGTTGTCACGATTTCGTGACAACGATTTCATGACAGGTTAACTTTTTGCAGCCAAGGGAGGATTGTTGTCACAATTTCATGACATGTCACGATTTCATGACAGGTTGACTTTTTGCGGTCAGAGGAGTCTTGTGTCGCAATTTCATGACTTGCAGCTTTTTCACGGCCAAAGGTGAAGTTGGTGTTTGCTGCGCGATTTCGTGACCAGATGTTGTAACAGATCAATCAGCTCCCTCAGCTAGCTTGGTATTGGTTCAAGAGATTTGGCTCCATTGCAAATCTTCCTCTTCTCTTGTAATCATGTGCTTTCATTGTTTTCGGCTGGGATGTGTCTACTCCCAATTGTAACTGATCTTTGTTTTAATACAAGTTTTTTTTCAATTTTTTCAAAAAAAAAAAAAGGTTATCCAAAAATATGAATTAACCAATAGCATTAAGGATGAATATGAAAGGGTTTTTT
The DNA here is from genome assembly GCA_028583015.1 of Wollemia nobilis. Taxonomy (NCBI): domain Eukaryota; kingdom Viridiplantae; phylum Streptophyta; class Pinopsida; order Araucariales; family Araucariaceae; genus Wollemia; species Wollemia nobilis. Next base: position 8,046,766 of record JAQPPZ010017209.1, on the reverse strand, counting down.
AGGCTTACATAAATGAAGAATGCCCATAGGTTTACATAATCACATGATTATAGACTAGATGAATGCCACTTATAAATACCTCATTATATATATGGCCTTGGCCTAAACAATATTACATTACACATATTTCAACAAAATCAATCTAATACATACAAAGACTAACAAAAAGTCAATAACATTAAGATAATTAATTTAATTATTACATTTATCTCATTCTTTAAAGATATGAATTATAATTCAGCTTCATCAAAATTTTATAAGTTTAATATTTTAATTTTATTTCTATTGAAGTGAGCTCAATATCAAAGATTGGTATAAATTAGATACATGATCAAAGATCCAAATTCCAAAGGAATAGAATATGTATCTTCTATAACTAATACTCCAACGTAAATATCTTCTCCCATATATAATACATTTATAAATTTTTAAAATTGTATATTGTGCAAAATAATACTTCTTATCTTTAAAATTTATTTATTTTTATTTTCCTTTATATAATTATATATTAAATTTAAAAATTATTAATTTAAAACTAATAATAATAATAAACAAACATAAACTATTATATTTTGAAAATAAAAACTTAGTCATGATATTTTTTTTTTTTCTCTCCACTATAATAGTATATAATACATTTATAAAATTATAAAATAGTATATTGTGCAAAATAATACTTCTTATCTTTAAAAATTATTCATTTTTCTTTTTCTTTATATAATTATATATTAAATTTAAAACTAATAATAATAATAAACAAACATAAAATATTATATTTTTAAAATAAAAACTTAGTCATGATTTGTTTTTTTTTTCCCTCTCCACTATAATAGTTTGCCGGAGGTGATACCAGCTATGTTTACATTTCAAAAACACCACACTTTCTAAAACATTTTTTTCCCGTAACTCTGACACATTGAGAAATCACTGGCTCCACAATTTATACGTAGATGCAAAATAAAGATAAAATGAAAACAGACGAAAAGGAAAAAGGAAAGAATCAATTAGTGTGGACGTTTTTGCAAAAAATAGATAATATGAAGAGGTTTTCGGTTGGTGAGTCGGCAAATTTTTGGAATGACGAGTGGAAATGACTCGCTCTCAAGAGGATCAAAATTCGAACACCTTTAATATGATTATAAAATAAAAGATAAAAATAAAAGCAATTTAAAAATTAATGGTGAGGACGAGACGACCAGAGAATTCGACGCTTCTCATGATTTGTGATATTTGTCGAATTTACTCGATGGCTTATGGTTGTCGTAATTACAAATTCGAACACCTTTAATATGATTATAAAATAAAAGCAAATTAAAAGTTAATGGTGGCGACGAGACGACGAGAAAATACGACGCTTCTCATCATTTGTGATATTTGTCGAATTTCCGCGATGGCTTATGGTTGTCGTAATTATTGCCGTCATGATTTGTCGCATTTCCTCGATGGCTTCTGGTTGTCTTAATTATTGCCGTCATGACTTGTCAGATGGTTGTCTTAATTATTGTCGTCTGTAGTTTGAGGCGAAGAAACCAGAGCGACTTCATCTACTTTAAAACATGACCTTGAAGTATGCCCATTCTATTCCATACATACTAGTACCAGAAGGCACAAACACTTTTTTTTTTTTTCAGAATGGCACATGCACCCATAAGCACTGTACTAATTTCTATGATGCTCTTTTTCGAGCTTCTTTTAGATAGTTCTGAGTTCGCAGGTGCGTCTCAAATTTCAGATCGAAAGGTATATCACTCTTCTGCCTCTATTGAATTTCATATTCATCAAACTACTTTTGAAAGGCGTTTATTTATTAAATGAACTATCTGGTTTTGTACTAGCTCCATATCGTATACTTGGGTGATATTCCATCCCACGTTGAAGGAGATTTCCAAACTACAGCTGCTGCATACCACCATGATATGCTTGAATCTGTTATTGGAAGGTGATAAAGTGCTTTTCATAATCAGAAAATAAACAACTTTAAATATCAATTTAGGAATATTTGGCTTTAATTAAGTTGTGCACTCATTAATATTTTAATGTTACGTTCAGCCATGAAGAGGCCAATAAACATCTGCAGTATAGTTATGGCAAGAGTTTCAATGGATTTGCAGCGTGGCTCTCCCCTTCCGAAGTACAGCACATCTCAAGTGAGAACTAAATACTCTCCTTATATTCTCTAAATCGCGCCATGACTATTGATATGAATCATTGTTTGCATTCGATGCAATAAGATTTTAGCTTATACGATGATAGACCTTTAATTTTATTTTATCTATGTTTGCCTATAAATTATTGGGTGGAAACGTTATCTGCACGTTCTTGGCTGTTTTGGTGTAATCAAATAATGCTGCAATGAAATATTGTTTTGGCTTCTCTCGAGTATATTCTGATCATTTCAGTACCGCTTATGAAGAAACAATGCTTATTGGATGTAGATATGCATGGCGTCTTATCTGTGTTTGAAAGCAGAACGAAAAAACCATTGACCACTAGATCCTGGGATTTTATGGGTTTTCCCCAAACCGTCAAGAGGAATTTGCCTTACGAAAGTGATGTTATAATTGGACTTATGGACACTGGTATGAATAAAGTTACGTTCTTGGTGTGCTAATTAATTTTATTTGTTATTTTGTATTTATCATGATCATTTTTAGGATCTTATGTCTTCATAATTAATTTTTTCTTATATTAAAGGCTTCGAAAGTATACTTTATCATTTAATATTTTTCAAATATATTACATAGATTGGCTATTTGAATCCATTTTATAAATTTTAATTTAATAATGGTTAATACACATGTTGATGATCCACCTAACTCTAAAGATTTAATTATGGATAATATACTTGTTGGATAATCCAATCAAGTGATAAATCATTTGTTCAATACATAAATATTTAAACTCGTTACCATGTTTTTTCTCAACTTACAAATCACACATTTTTATTTTTAGATTTATCTTTTTATCCTTGAAATCATTCTTTTTATTTTGTTATTTGTGTTTGAATGTCACAATTACTTTTTTATTATTTCAACTTATCTTCTTCCTCTTTAATAAAAGCATTTGTATATGGTTTTTCATTTTAAGTATTACTTTTTCTAATATTCTTCCCTTAATGTTTAGTGCAAAACTATTGATTTCTTTTCAAATTAATGGTGCACATATACCTTCATTTTTTATTGGATGGATGAAGGAGATTTGATAGGATATTAAAACCTTGTATAAAATAGACTAAGTGCCATCCAAAAAGAGAGAGCCAAAATTACTTACAAAAGATACTAATCGAGGAATGACCAATCAGAGAAGTTACCCCTTCCAAAGCCAAACCAATACATAGGTAAGACCATACATAATTAAAACATAAAAAAAATTGAAATTAGATTAAGATGTCAGAGATAACAAACCAAACATAGATCAGTAGTAGGATATAAACCACAAATCGAGCCATACACAAGTCCCATTTTCCCCTATGAGGTCATTGTTTTCCTGGGCATTCCAGCTCGTTAGGGCAAGAATTTATTTTGCATTAGATATTGTGGCTTACAAGGAGGAAACAATAGCTTGGGGATATAATATTTGGTGCAAAAATCCAAAATCAACAAGAACTGCCAAGTTTTGTAGCTAAGTCATCAACAACAACTAGACCAGAGTGACTAATTGTGTATGAGGTCATTATCAATATAAACAATATAAATTGGGAAATTATCTTACCACACCACTAAACCATTCTAAATAACTCTTTGTTAGCCAATAGATTGGTCGCTTGATTACCTTCCCTATATGTATGCTTAAACTAGACCTCTTTCAAATTTTGGATGTATCTTTAAAATTCCAAAAGAAGGTTTGAAATAGTCCAAGTATGAGATTGAGTCCCTCTTGCCATATTTATAATATTTAGAGAGTTCCCTTTAATGATTAGTTTCTTGCAACTTACACAATACAATAGAGAAACTCCTTGGAACAGGGCCTTGGTTTTGGTGAAGTGACTCGTTTGATGGCCCAAATTATCAACAAAGGCTAAAATTATCAAGTCATCATGATTCCTTATAATCCCTCCAATACCTATCGGACCCAAATTCCATTTAGATGCACCATCAAAATTTAACTTTAGCAAACCAATTAGAGGTGGTTCCCACTTAACCCTAGTTCTATGTAGAGGTATAATAGGCTTGAATGGTTGAGGATTAATATTGAATCCAAGAAATATCACCACTTATCATTCCTTCTTCGTAATCACAACATTCAGATTTAGGGTTCTAATATCCTTCATAAAAAATGAATCATCTATAAATCCATAGATTTAGTCAAATGAGTAGCATCCTTAAACATCCTTGAGTTTATTTCCTTCCAAATATTCCACCATATATGACAAAGACTAAATTTCAAAAACTAACTAAGATGAAGAGATAGGAAGGGAGAAACCCATTGGGTCAGCCCATCCTCTAGGTTTTTCAAAAATACCCATTAGATGTTCAAATATTTAAAAAAGTATCTAAAAATCTCATGCAAGAAAATATAGCTAAAAAGAAGATGGAGTGGCAATTATTTTGTATTTTTGCACAAGAAATAAGCATTAGGTAAAATCATACCTCTTTTTTTTAGATTATCTAAAGTTAGAAATTTTCCTTGTACGACCAACAAGAAGAAAATGTTGATTTTTGGAGTCAGTCCTTTTAGCAAAATTTTATCTACCATAAACCAAGGATTAGAAGGACCGTCTACTTCTAAATAATTTTATTTGATAGAGAATTTCCCATCCTTCTCTAATTCCCATATGAATATATCCATAATTTATCTTCCAAGAATTATAATCCATTTAATGATATTAAAAATTTCATCAAATGCCCTCCTTTCCTCGACCAAAAGTCCTAGGAATTCAAATGGTTTCCATCAGGGGTGATCTTCAATCCTTTCAATGAAATAAAAAACCTTATTCCCCTAGAAATAATGTATAATTTATTTTACTAAAGCTAAATTTGATCTTGACTCCAACGAAATCTCAATCACCCACACATCACTCCAAAATTTGATAGATCTACCATCTTCCAAACACCACCTACACCCTCTATGAATATTCGATCTACACCAAATTAGGCTAGACTAGAAATCTAAACCCTAGAGGGATAACAAGTCTCTAAAAAACTACTTTCCATCATTTAGGAATTTGGCTTTGACAATATCAATCCATCCCTTTTTTCCTCTTGAACTAGTCTCCAACCCTATTTGGCAACAAGAATTTTGTTCATGTATTTCAATCTTCTAGGGCCTAAACTGCCTTCCTCCTTGCTACATTCTTGGTCCCAATCACTAGATAAAATTTATTTTTCTTAATTGTTGTTGAATAAAGAAATGAGTGTTGTATCTACTCTATTCTTTCAAGAATCTTGCTTGGGATTTTAAATAGAGAAAGGAAATATATCAGGATGCTTTGGAGGATGGCCTTAACTAACATCACTTATCCTACTTGGCTCAGGTTAGCCCCTTTCCAGCTTGTAAGTTTTCTTTAGACATGCTCCATAACTTGTTCCCAAATGGATGATCTTGAAGCCCCAAAAAATATTAGCATCCCTAGGTAAGCTGAATGGAGAGACTCAATACTACATCCTAGAATATCCATAATTCCTCAACTACCTTGTTGGAGGAGTATTGATAAAAATAATATTTTTCCTAAAATTAACCTTCTAACCCACCGTATGTTCATAATCTTATAGAATATTTTTGATTGATTGTGCTTACATAATTGAAGCTTGAAAGGATAGAAGAGTATCATAGATAAACTGATGATGTAATATGGGATAGATGGGCATAGGCAACTTAAGGCCTACAGTAGAAAAATTAACTTTAATGGCCTACCCTAGATATTCTACCAAAAAAATTTAAAGGTATGGGGGTAATGGATCTCCTTGATGAATTCCCTTGTAGCTCTTGAAATATCCTATCAAAGAACCATTCACAAAAATCAAGAACTTGGTTGAAGAGACACATGATTTGATCAAACTTATCCACTAATGACTAAAGCCAAATTTATTTAATACTTTGAAGAGAAACTCCCAAATCAACCCTATCATAAAATTTGTTCATATCCAGCTTAAGCAAGGTCTTAGAATTACCACTTTTAGTCATAGAATGAATGATTTCATGGACTACAATTATTCCATCAAGAATTTTCCTCTCAACCATAAAACCACTCTATGAGATATCAATGATGCCTAGTAATTAAATTTTCAATCTGTTCACTAGGGTCTTCATCAAAATTTTAAAAATAGTATTGCATATACTAATAGGCCTATAAGCTACAAAATTCTTAGCATCAATCATTTTAGGGATAAGCACTAAAAATGTATAGTTGATATCTGAAGGGATCCATTTAAAATATTGAACATCCTTGATGGCATCACATATCTCTGGCCTCAAAATATGCTAAAATTTCTAAAAAATATTGGAGGAAACCTATGGGGTCCCAATGCTTTGAGCCCAACCAGTGCAAAAGTTACTTTACTAATTTCATCATCTAAAAATAGAGTATCCAAAACATTATTCATATCTATAGAGACCAAAGGTGGTATGTTATTCAGTAAGTGAGCTTTAGACTATTGAATTTTTACTAACGTGGAGCATAGGAGGTCCTTAAAAAAATTTACTATCTCAAATCTAATATCTTCAGTGTCTTTAGAGAGTTCTCCATTTGCTTTCATAATTACCCTAGTCCTATTATTACTCCTATACCTCAATGTAGTGGGGTGAAAATATTTTGTGTCTCAATCACCCTCCTTAAGCTATAGGGCCCTATATTTCTACCTCCACATAATTTATTCCCCTTATAAAACATTATGGAGCTCTATGAGAATAGATAGTTCTTGTCTCTTTAATTTCGTAGAGTAACCTTAAGTTTCAGTTATCTTCTCAACATCCTACAACTAGTTGCAAATATCCATATTTATAGTGACAATATTTCCCAAAACCTGCTTATTCTAATCCTTGAGCTTTACCTTTATAAATATCAACTTGGAGGCTATTTGTATCATTCGATAACCTAATAAATAACCTAAAAACCTATGACTCCACCATTCCTCAGTGTTGGATTCTAGACTAGTGTTTTGAAGACACATTGCTTCAAATCTAAATGGTCAAGAAAGAAGACCAAATCCTATGTCTTCTCAAGAAAAATTAGATTATGATTTGAGGCCAGCTTAGGGAGAGAGCATAAGGATGCATCACCAAAAAATAGGATACCTTCTTTAGGATGTATAACCTAACTTGAATGTTTTGACTCCCAAATCACCTGTTACTCCATGTAAATCTACACCCTTTCAAATCCAAATCCATCAGCTCATAGGATTAAATAAAAGAGGTAAATTTATCCATACTACTGAGCATCGGGGTTTCTCATTTTTTATCAAATGGATATAAGAGTGTATTGAAATCATCCACCAAAAGCCAGACCTATCCTTTAAAGAATTCTCTCATAGAACAAAATAAATCTGAGAGCATGGTTCTAGGGGGTCCCAAATTTTGGGTGTAAATGTTTAAGGTTATCCATTTAAATATTGACTTATTAGAACCAAATAGGATGCTAATCACTTGGTTAGATATGAGCACAGTTGATCCATTAATGGTTTTAGGGTCCCACATGCATAAGAGACCCCTGAGGTGTCATTAGCTGAGTTGATTATGAACTCAACCTCCTTCCAAATGTTCCTCTTAACTATTTTAACACTACTACTATCCATTTTTATTTCTTTCAGCAAAATTATATCTGGTTTAAAATATTTTCTAATTGATTCCAATGCACAATGTTTAGATAGCCCATTAAGGCCCTTAATGTTCCATGATAAAATTTTCATTTACAATTTTTTGAAAGAAAATCACCATCCTTAAATTGGAGGGATTGATAGAATGAATCTAGCTTCAGTTGCTTACCTTTTGTATATTTTTTCTTTTTAAAGTTGAGATTAGATTGAAATCAATATGCAATATCAAATTCTACCTCTCTACTTATTTGAACTTTATTGGATGGTTTTCCTACCTTCCTTGTAACTCCCATGTCAATCGGGCCCTTACGCAAGCATCTGGTTTTAGGACATAGTATTCTTACCCCTGAGGAACCTTTACTAGAGGGGGATTTGACATCACCCAAAATTGGGAGGTCCATTTTTAACTCCATATTTTGAGGAAATGCCTCTCCAAATTGGGGGTCTTTAGATTCATCCTGCTTAGCCTCTTCCAAGTTTAGGTATTGAAAAGAGTTTTGGAGAAACTCCTTAGGAATTGGAGTCTCAAAAGTTAAATCTTCATTTTTTAGCATTGGAAGGCCAACATAAGTACTTCCTAAGATCATACAACCCTTTTCACCATTGTTTGAAGCCATTTGTTGAATATATTTCTCAATAACTTCCTTCAAACCAAGAGCCTCACTTGAGGGACCTACAAAATTATATCTTGTCTTCTTTTTCAATAGTTGGTCTTGATTTTGCTCTAGATTCCTTTTCTCCAAGTTTTACTAGAAATGTATTGGGCATGAGCCAGGAACATGGCCAAAACTTATTATAGACTAAACATATCACTAGTTGATTCTCATATACAATAGGTTGAATCCATGGCCCAAATTTTGAAAGTAGATTAATGTGATTCAAAATATTAGCTTTAGGGTCTAAAATAACACACAGACAGGTAAAGATTAATCAGGATTTAGCCCTAGTTTTTGAGTCAATTAGGACTAGCTCACCTATGGCTTTAACCATACCTCTGAGAATATCAACATGCCAAAAGTCAAAGGGTGGATCTAGTAATCTAACCCACAATAGAACTAGATTAATTTTTTGGGTTCTAGGATTAAAATTGGGTTTCCATTTACATAGAAAAAGTCTTTGCTTTCTAAAGAAATAGGGCCCTCCACCCAAAATATTCTTCAAATATTCCTTGTAGTTAATATTAATAGGGAAAAAATTGTGGAATCTACCATAATGTCTAGAGCTTCCTTAGTATTACACTTAATTAGGGCCCAACATCTTATGGCATCAATTTCAGGCATCCTCCCTTGAAAAGTTGTAAACAGGTTCTAGGAATCCCCTTCCATGGTGATGGACAAAAGATCATCCATAATTGGTAAATTGTCCTCCAAAATAAATATGTCAAAGATAACCTATGACTTTCAAAAATAGAACCAAAAGTAGTAACCTCAGCATACGAACACTTACCTAGAGATGAAAATTTCCCTAGGGATTAGGATCCACCTAAAGATCTGATAGGTGGAGCCCCAAGTACCTTTGATTTAGAAGAAATCACGACCACTCTAGTTACCTCATTAGACTACACCTGCTGAGCTGGGACTTCAAAACCTTTTTCTCCTTGGGCTTTAATCCCACTCCTAGGGGTATCCACTTGATTTTTAACCTTCAGAATACCAAGTACAAACTCCTACAAAATGCTTACTCCCTCACACATGGCCACTCTCTCTAAACTCTGCACCTTCCCACAATTTTTGATTTCAAATTCCCTGGCTCTCATCCTCTCTCTAAAATGTATAGTATAATTTCCAAATTATATTGCCAAATAAAAATATTTTACTTCACTGCCCTAGTATTGCTACACTCACCTTCACTACGCTAGCACTACTACACTTGCCTTCACTACCCTAGAATTACTACACTCACCTTTGCTACCATAGCACTATTGTGGTATTGTTAAAATATTTTTCTTCATTGCTCTAACACTACTGCACTTACCTTTTCTACCCTAGTGTTGTTGCAGCACTATTAAAAAAAAAATTCGTTACCCTAGCACTACAACAACACTACAAAAATATTTTTCTTCATTGTCCTAGCACTGTTGCACTAACCTTTGCTGCCCTAGCATTACTGTAGCACTAATAAAATATTTTTCTTTGCTACTCTCATACTATTGTGGAACTGATAAAATATTTTTCTTCATTGCCCTAGTACTGCTGTGACACTATTAAAATAATTTCTTCGTTACCCTAGCACTGTTGCACTCACCTTCATTTCCCTAGCATTGTTGTGGCACTGATATTTTTTTTGCACATAACTTCATTGCTACCCATATACATCCACATATCTTTAAATGTTGTTGCCTATACATATTCACATATATTTGAACTTTCTACGTGATTACTCATTCAACTTATTTTGCTAAATAACTTACTTGATTAATCATCCTATTGCTAATTTCCATTTTCCCCCAACATTGGTGTGATCCCATGACTCAATCAAAAGTGTCATTATGTTAACCTTCTCATCCTACTAATTGCATGGATAATAAGTCACTAAAACTACTAGGTGTAATAGACTAGATCATTTCTTATAATATTTATTCTATTGGTTTGATAGAAAAACCTTATCTTTCTTCCCTCATGTGTGGGACTTGGCTTCTATCATATAACCTTCATTTAATGCTTCTCATCACTCCCCCATTTTTTGGGAGATACTCCTTTTATTTCTTCTTATCTTTATTTTGGGGCTTTTCTTATTCTTACTATATTATATAACTATATTACTTTAGCTCTTACACTTTGTTAAAGGTATGGACTAGCTAGGACTTTATGATTTCCATGCATTGAGGTTGCTCTACCAATGAGATTTTAGTATTTCCTTGATTCAAACTCCGATTCACATGTAGGATTGCTTTTATTCATTGATCCAACATCCTCCTAAGCCACTTTATGAGTGCTCAAGATCCTAGTAATAACACTACTCTCATATTCAATTATGACTCTTAGCTTACATTAGTTTTTAGCTTTAATGCTTGCATTGGGATTACTATACAATTTAATTTTCAATTTTTTTCTTCCTTTTAGCTGCAACCACTACTGCAACATTCACCCTTAAGTTGTACTACTAGTTCTTAGAGATCTTAGCTTCAAATTTGGTCTAAATATTGGCTCTTCACTTCGACTTTGAATTCTACCATCAACACCAACTCTCAAGATCAAAGACTAATAATTAAATTTCTCTTATATGAAATATTGTGGAAGCATAGAAATTATATTTAAGAAAGCATTTATATTCTTTTATATACAACATACAAGATACATCACAATACAATTCATATACTTAAACTGGATGTATTTGTACCTCTCAGCTATTCTATTGAATTAATAACCATTGTGGTAGATTTGCTCCCATCCAACTTCATACAATATTCTTTATTACATCATATGGACTATGTTGTCATCTCATTCTATTCCATACAATGTATCTTAATTGTGAGTTATACATATGTTGGATGATTCATGGAAGAGAATGTTAGAAAAAGTAATGCTTAGTAGTAAAAAGCATATTAAAATGTTTTGTTTTTTTAAGAAAAAGAAATAAGTTTTAAAAATAAAAAAGGAGTTATAACATTAAAAATACAAATGGTAAAATAAAAAGGATAAATGTGAATATAAAAGGATAAATCCAACAATAGGAAAAAAATTATTTTTTTAGTTAAAAAAAGACATGTATAATGTGTCTATGTTCATGTATTAAATATAAATCGACCTATCAACCTATGTATTAAGGAAAAAATATGATGCAAAGCTTTGATGTATATAAAAAAGTTGAATGGTGTATTTAATATAAATTAATCTATCAACCTATGTATTATCTATAATAAAATTAGATTATATGAAAAAGAAATATGAAACAAAGAAGAATGTTGATATAATTGAATGGTGTGATTGCGCCCCAATTGAACATATAATTTAAGATTGTGCAATTATTATGTGTATAGTTTAGCATACAAGAATGAAATGCGAATGAATCTGCATAATTTGTATCTTTCTGCGGCATTTTGATATAAAAGCAATTTGATCATCGAAGTATCTGATGGTGAGAGTATTTTCTCCAAATGCCTTTCGATATTATATTAATCCATTAAAACTAATAATCGTAGGAATATGGCCAGAATCCAAAAGTTTTAGTGACTCAGGATTAGGTCCAATTCCCTCCAAATGGAAGGGGCAATGCCAAACAACATCAGATTTCAAGGCCTGCAACAGGTTGGACGTGTTCCTGTTATAACGTTGTGATAATCTAAATTAATTAGGAAAACCTTAGTTGTGACATGCTCGCTCATTTCATTAAGATACTTATCTCTTGCAGGAAACTAATTGGAGCAAGTTTCTATGACACAACGAAGGGAGTTGATCCATCTGTTGAGTTTCTATCTCCAAGGGATTGGTTCGGTCACGGATCACATACGTCATCTACAGCAGCTGGAAATGTTGTAAAAAATGCAAGTTACCATGGAGTAGCCCAAGGAGATGCTCGGGGTGGTGTCCCTGCTGCAAGGATTGCCATGTACAAGGTTTGTTGGGAATCTACTGGATGCCTTGATGCAGATATCCTTGCTGCATTTGACGACGCCATCCATGATGGTGTAGATATCCTTTCTCTTTCGATTGGAAGTCACACAGCTTTCGATCGGACCCTAGACTACTTTGAGGAAGCGATTGCCATTGGAGCATTTCATGCCATGAAAAAGGGGATTTTGGTTTCAAATTCTGCTGGAAACTCTGCAAACGAAGCTATATTTAATTATTCCCCATGGTCTCTCACAGTAGCAGCAAGCACAATCGACCGGCAATTTATAACCCCACTTCTTCTAGGAAACAACATCTCCTTCAAGGTAAAGTCTGACTTTCGTTGTCCATTATCTACGGAGTTATTTCAATATCTGAATAAATTACAAACCCCGATTGCCAAATTGAAAATTGTGTTTTCTTACTTTGTGATAAAACGTCTCACTGCGATGATTTGCAGGGAATTTCTCTGAATACATTTTCAATGGAACAGCCATGGTATGCATTGATATATGCAGGCGACGCCACCAATGTCTGTGGGGGCTACTCCTGGAATGCCTCACGGTGATACGCTTACCATAATCAGTGTTTGAAATAATTCTTAATTCAAATATAACGTTCTCAACCAAATATCTCGATTTTCTCCCCACTTTATTGGTCAGAAATTGCGTGGGAGATTCTCTGGATCGCTCCAAAGTTGAGGGAAAGATTGTGCTTTGCGACGATACCAATTATGATGCCGTTGTGTTTGCCGGAGGTGAAGGTGCAATCACCACGTCCGACTCTGCCAGTGCCGGCCATCCAGATGAGACCATTATTCCTCAAACCGCACTATCAACAGCTGACGCTAACCACGTCAAATTATACATCAATTCTTCTAGGTAGGTGCATCAGTACATTAGGTTTACCATCAGTGTCATTATTGTTGTATCAAATTTGCGTTGAAATTTGTATTCTCCTTTGCAGTTCTCCTCTCGCAATAATATTAAAATCCATTACTCCGAATAATGATTATGCTCCAATTCTAGCTGAATTCTCCTCCAGAGGTCCAAATCCAATAACACCAGGCATTCTGAAGGTAAGGTCTCTAACCTTTACCATCATTACTTTATTTATTTATTTTTTAAATTAAAGCTCCGCAGGAAAGGAAAGAAGTACAGAATCATGTTATGGCTAGTGAGATAGACATTTTTATTTTATTTTTCCTTTTTGTGCTGGATAAGCCCGATATCACCGCGCCAGGAGTGTATATCCTTGCTGCTTGGGCCCAGATTACTTCAACGGATCCCGACTACAATATAATATCGGGAACGTCCATGTCATGTCCTCACGTCGCAGGAGCTGCCGGATACGTTAAGTCGATCCATCCAGACTGGTCGCCAGCTGCTATCAAATCCGCTCTTATGACCACAGGTACACTGCCGCATTTGTTCAACTATGGATTTACCAAAAGAATAGTAAATTTCTGTTAAAAGGGCAATCGACAAGTATCATGAAAGAGAAGAACAATTCCTTTGACATTGAACGAGTATTAAGAGTTCATTTAAGGCACACCTGTTGTTGTAGATTCTGACTAGAATACATATTTTTGGTGTATTACAGCCTATCCATTGGATACAACTTTAGATGGCAATAAGGACGCGGAATTTGGATACGGCGCCGGCCACATTGATCCCGTCAAGGCCAGCGATCCGGGGCTTGTTTATGACGCTGATGTGATTTCTTATATAGATTTTCTGTGCAGCCAAGGTTACAACTCTACCGTTTTGCGTCTACTGGCAGGAGCGGGCGTCATTTGCCTAAGTTATGGGCCTAAACACGTAGGTAGAGGAGCTAGGCGACTCAATTATCCTTCCATGACAGTTGTTGCTCGAGAGGGTAAGCCTTTTTCTGTAAAGTTTCCGAGAACGGTGACAAATGTAGGACCTCCACAATCGAACTATAAGGCCATTGTGAATATGTCCTCTGGAGTGAAGGTGACGGTGGAGCCAGATACACTGTCCTTTACCTCTTTCCAGCAAGAGTTATCATATATCGTTAAGGTTGAGGGTGGATCTCTGCCTGAGGGGACTATGATAGGAGGTTCATTAAATTGGAAATATGGCGACTACAATGTGAGAAGTCCAATTATTGTGTATCGTCCTTACCATAAAATTTACTAAGTAACGCAAGAGATTTTCTAAGGGCTACCATTGGATTGCTTCTACATTGTAGGTAACATCTTTCTTATTTTAATCGATAGTTCCTGGGCGATGAACAGCGTTTTGTTTGTCGAAGGCTGATGCATAAAATAAAACATCCATGTTTCTTTCAATATTTTATTGTTGGGTGGTAGTTTATAACTCTGTACATATTCTTTCATGTGGAAATGCGACACATTGCTCTCGGATTTCTCAGACCAACTATATAAAAGAGTCCAAAACATTGATTTTGTTAGTGGCATCAAGATATTAAAGACATTAATGAAAGCAATGGGTTACGCTCATAGCTTACAATAATCATATGTATAAATAAATCGTTGCTCTCTGATTTCTCAGATCAATTATATAAAAGAGTCCAAAACATTGATTTTGTTAGTGGTATCAAGATATTAAAGACATTAATAAAAGCAATGGGTTAGGCTCATAGCATACAATAATTATATGTATAAATAAATCGTTGGAGGATGTGACTCATATGATGCAATATATGTAACCGTCCCTTAAGAATTTCCATTGGATTTATATAGTGAACATTTTGGACATCCTTACTCCGAAGGAAGTGATAACTTAAAAAACGTTCTCCCTCTTACCAATTATTATTATTTAAAAAACCATTGAAATGGATCTTATTTAGAGAGTGGTATTATAATAAGTTATTTTTAAAGTTTGTATTTTTTGATAAGATTTATACTTCGTTCTTTCATTTAAAGTCAGTTAAACTAATATCATTAGATAAAATGTTAGAATAAAAATGATAACATGTTAGAATAAAAATGTGTATTTCTATAAGGGATTCAGGTCCCCTCTTAACTGATTTGAACTTAGATCTTTTAATAAAAAAAAAAAAAACATACCATTACAATATCCTTTACAAAAAATTTTAACAACTATTTTATTAAAACAATTAATCAAAAATTATTTTTTTGTATAAACATTATTTTTTTTAGTTTAGTACACATGTTTATTTAATTTCAAGATAAAGTGGAGAAGCTCAAAAAGTATAATATTAAGTATATTAGAGGTATAAACATATGATAATTTGTTAATTAATTTTAATGATTAAACATTATTGTTAAGAATATTGTATATATTATAAATAGTTTACTCAAATCTAGAATAAATTCTCCTTATCACTTCTAAATAAATTTTAATGATTAACAATCTTTTATATTTAGCTTCTAAAAAGGTAGAAGAATCAATTTGTTACATTTCAAATCAATTGTTAGATTTGATGTTTTAGACAAGCATTATGTATATCTTATCTTCAAGACATGTATTTGACCAAAATTGAGTGGATTATTTACATTTAAGATCAACATGCATAAAAAATTATATTAATTTAGTATTTAAGAAATTTTAAGAAAAATAAATATTGCCTAATTGCAATCAAGAATTTACTGAGGTTGTGGCAATCAAAACCAATTAAAAAGGTTTGTTCTTCCTAACTTTCCCTCTTTTATTTAAGACTCATGTTTACTCATATGGTTCTAGATGTATGTTTTTATTTTTATAATTAAATGGGTGAAGAGCAATAATGTTGAGTTCAAAGGAAGAAAGTAGAAATGACTCCTAGCAAGGAAGAAGGGATGAACTTATAGGCTATTTTTTGCTACACTATAATATTGTCATCCTAACCATTATCATATAATATTTTAACTATATTAAGAAAACATTTCCTATATTTGAATATAGAAGAACAATGTTTTTAGATTGTTTTATTTTTTAAAAAAAGTAGACTTTGATTCTAAATAGATTCTATGGATAAATTAGTGACATATACTAGAAACTTGGATCAAAATGCCATTGAACAATTTTAATGAAGAAAATAATAAAATCAAAATCTTCCTACAAGAGTATAATTTTATTTTTCCTTTGGGGAAAAAATATAAAATTTAATTTCTTACATGTATTGTATTTAGTATAGTTCTCACTTACCAAAAGGGCATCATGATAGGCATAAAATAATCCACTATACTTGAGTGAATGCTTGACATAAAATAACATTCAAGAATTGTACTACATCAAGGATACCCAAGGCTCTCTCAAATTGATGCTACAAGAAAGTGTATTTGTTGAAGTGTTCAAATACATTTTTTATACACTCGATTAATTATTCTAATGTGGGCATCGAATTGTTCTGTTTAATTATGATAAGAATTTAAAATATCAATGATTATGCATGGGATTATTGATGATAGTTAGGATAAATATTTAGTTGATATTTAAAGAGAATAGGTAAGAGAAGGATGAGGGGTGGGTATGGTAAGAAGAGAGAAACTAGAAACATGTAGACGAGGGTAAAAATAAAGGAGAGGATCTAAAAATAAACAAAGGAGAAAAGCAAAAAAGAGTATAGAATGACAGGATAGTGAATACATCTGACTATGGTATTTATAGTATGGATTTGGTAGAGAATATTGAAGAACAAAAACATTAAGATTGACATTTTTTATGGTCTTTGGAAACTTTAAAAATAATATACTTTATTTTAACCATTAAATATAAATTTGTATGAATATTGTATGGTGTATGATGTCACAATTATTTATTTCAAACTAAAGTGTAGGTTATAGGTAAGGATTAATCATTGTTCTAGCAAAACTTGAGATAGTTGTTATTCACATTGTCAAGGTTATTTGAGAATCATTTGAGAAGTTATCCATTGAGTAAATACAAGTATTGTTCAAGATGAATGTGTGGTTATCATTCCTAATTACTTGAAGATATCATTCATAATTGTAGTTAAATACTCTCAAAAAAGACCTAAGCATCATCAATGAGGGATGGAAGCATCATTCCATTAGAGAAATATTATCATACAATCACTACATTATTGTTTTAAAGCATGAGATACTACCTTATAATAACACTACCATTCAATTGATCATTGCAATACCATAGTGAGAAATTAAAAAAAAAAACATACAATAACACACTATCATACAATTGGGTCACCGTATGATTGAACAATGTCATACAATTGGTTTATTGTATAGTAGAATATCACCATACAAAAATGATATTGCATCACCATACAAGGTATATTTACCACTATCTTGATTTGTTAACAATGGTTGTACAAATATGTTTCTATAAATTTTATATCATCATCTCATGTTATCTACATCATTTTTAGTATCAAAGTGGGTTTGTGATACGTATTGGAGAAAGATTATGCAATGAGAAATATGAATACCACGTGGTCTAGGGACGAAACTAGAATATATACCAAATATAATGAGAGGAATAACTATTAAGTTATATGTGATTGATACTATCCAAAGGAGATGCATTTATCTTGAAGATATTACTGATAGTGAAGAAGAGAAAAATGGTCATGCTGAAAGCACGAGGGTACAAAAACACAAATGAATATGCCACAAGAAAGGACAAGAAAGAACATATACAAATTGACACAAGATAAAAGCAATATGAAATATGGTAATCTATTTATTGATATGCTTTGTAAATTGTGTTACAATATGTCTCCTTCCTTTTTAGGGGATAGGAGCGTCAACTATGTTTCTCGTCACAACATCCATGGACAACAATCCTTCTTTCGCGTGCCCACATGTAAGATGGGCAGACCAAAACTTCGTTGCCACTGTTGTTTGTGATTATTTGCTTGTTCCTGCTCCTCTACTATCAGAAACCTGCATTCAAAGAAATAAAAAATATTAGTAACACCTGTAGACAAAATAAAACATGTATTTCCCAAGGCCTACTATCAGTGTATGCATGAAAATAATAAAACGACTATCAAATGACCTCTGATTGACTTGAAATTTTGAAATAAGCATAAAAATATTATCAGAATACCACTGCAAAAAGAACAGTCTAGAAATTCCTCATAGATTTGTATTCACTCTAGGGTGGGACGAATAGGACTGTGATAATTTGCCAGAAAGCACCTTGTTCAATGTCCTACTTAGGAAGCTCCAAAAGACTTGCAAAGTTTGTTTTAGCTAATTGGGGGTATTTTGGGAAGACCTAGATGGTCATATTTCTCCAATTTTACCTCTAGCACCCATATTTTGAAGATGGCATCTGGAAGTTAGTGAAGGCGGGAAATAACAAAAACCTGGTCAAAACTGCTCATAATGAAATAAAATTTGAACTGTAACATATTTAACCTATCTAGAATCAAATGCAAAAGAAAAACTAGAGAAATCTATCACATATTTCTAATCATCCTGGGGTGGGGCAAATAGTACAGTGACAGTTTGGGGAGCGCCCGGGGGCAGGACGCCCACCGTTTGGGACACTATTTTGGCACCAATCCACTTGGGATGGGTCCAAAACTGATTATGGGGTGTTGTCAACAAATTTGGTGGATAGTTGTGGCCAAAAATCAGGTTTTGGGTCCAGATTCGCGCTTCCAATAACCACCTAATAACCTCCCTTTCTAATGAGAGATTAAGGATGTAAAAGCACAAATCGTAGTTAGGTAGGTAAATTGGTACACTTCGTTGCTCAAATGCTCCTTCTATGTATATCTTTTGGGTGAGAAAATTCACCAATTTATAGACCTTAGTGTCTCCTTTTTTGAATTGCGCATGCAAGGGCGCCACTTGAGTTAATTGTCCTAGATTCAAAGAAAAGCTAACTCCCTGATTAAAAATCTTCTTGCATGAGGTTTCCAAAATAAATACACTCATCACTGAAGTCTCTCTTCTTGAATAAAAGCTATTCCTCGCAATTGCATGGCCTAAAGCCTCAGTTAACTAGCGGAGTTACCGAGGTTTGACTTTGTGCTAGTCAAACTTGCTATTCGCCTCACCCTGGGGTAAATGCTGCTATTCATCCCTAGATGGGACGAATGCCAATTTGTATTCATCCCTGGGTGGGATGAGCAGATATCAAGGTGCCAAAAATGTGCCAAATTGACCTCTGACCTCTAAAACTACTTTTGGAAGTGGTTAGGACTACTGTTTAACCTCTGGGGGCTGCCCTAGGGGCTGTGTGTGCCAATGCGATCACCGCTTGTTGTCACGTAATCAGATTGGTGCTATTTTGGTGTCTACAGATGCCCCATTTTGGGAAGCATTATGCAAGGTGTAGCGCTGAGTAAAAATAGATAACCAAAGCACTAATGATTAGGTTTTCTCGGTAACCTAACCAACTCTTGATGCCCCAAGTATGGAAAGGGCACGCATTCTTGAATCCTTGCTTCTGATGAGCTAAGGAACTTAAATCAAGTGTTAACCTTGTTCGGTGAGGTGTTACTTGAGCTTGGACATTGATCAGTCATGAATAGGCAGAGGGCGCAACCTTTTGTCTGTGGGAACCTTGAGTTCATGATTCATGAATGCCAAGTGTTTGATCATTTTGTGATAATTGCTTGTTTGCTGCCCCAAGCAAGGGCGCGGTTGTCTTTGTCAATGATCCTTTGAATGCATGTCATTTCCATGATTGGGTATATTTATGTTTATTGGAAACTAAGTGTGACTACCCCCTCAAGCGACGAATCGATGAGGGAGTGACCGACATGAGAAAATCAACGAGTCGCTTGACCCAAGATGACTTAGGTAAGGGTGCCTTCAATTGTTTACCATTGAATGTGAAAGCAGTTTTCGAACATTCTGACCTGTTTTTGGTGGGTTTTAACCCTTTTTGTGATGCATTTTGGAGCTAAAATTGACAAAAAACCGTCCTCCCGTGGAGCGGTCCGGCTATGGTAGCCTTATTAGGGAGTAGGATAGTGACAATTTGTAACCCCAATGTCTATTTTGGATGCCAAGAATGTCAGGTGCAAAAGCGCCTTCGTTCAACAATGTTATTGCTATTTTTGGATGGGTTTTGACCCATTTTGGTGACGTCATTTGGGGATGAAATTCTCAAAAATCCATCTTCCCGTGGAGCGGTCCGGCTATGATAGCCTTCTTAGGGAGTAGGATAGTGAGGATTTGTGACCCTGACATCGGTTTTGCATGCCCGAAATGTCCAGTGCAAAAGCATTCTGATCGGACACTTTTAGGGCTTGTTTTGGTGCATTTTTGTGCATTTTTCATGGTTTGTGTTTATGTACATGTTATTACATTGATGTATGCAAATGCAATTATGAATGCGATGTTTCTAATTTGTATGATGTATGCATATGGAATGAATGAAATGAGTTGTTGATTATGTGTCGATGCACCATAGACTATACAAGATTTGACTGACTTGCTATACTAATGGGATGACTTTGTGAAATGACTTTGCATTTGATAACTGTGTGTTTTTTTTTTGTATTGTGAATATTTTATGATGGTGATGTTCGTAATGAAATGTAATAGTTGTTTTAAAATGTAGTTAAGCTTTTCTAAAATTCAGATATTTTAACCAACTAGCCAAGACTGTACATTTATCTCGCAAGACTTTTGAACAAGGTATAAATCCAAATTGAATTTAACTAAGTTATTTCACATCCCTGTGTGTGCAATTGGGTTCGTTTATCTAGTATTTGTCAGGATATCGCCAATGCCAGATAGGCTATCAACCAAACATGTATTGAGGATCACCTAATTAGCTCCACTAACTCCATTGTTGTATTTAGCAAGATTAATCCACGGGACAATCTAAGGTACCATAAGCTAGCTCATCCACATGCAAACATTGGTCTACGCACACGCAAAGCTAATGTGACAGACATCGTCATGCGGTTAGGATACCGCCATTGCCAAGTAGATTGTCCACCAAACCCGTAATGAGGATCACCTAGATGGTTTTTCAAATGCTGAGAATTCAGAGATTCAAGTTCAGGCTGTGTGTTTGCTCAACGATTTGGGATACTTGCTCGTCTATATAGTGATGAAAATCACTATTTATTTTTCTATTTGTTTTTCTTTTTGAGCAAGGATTTTCAATAGTGGTGATAATCACTGTTATTTGATTTTGTATTTTGAGCTTTGTACGGTTGAGCTTGTGAATGGCCTTGATCCTGTTGGCCTTGGGGATGACTACCCATCCTATTCAGGGATGTGTAGTATGAATCCTTATGACTTTGGGAACCAAGGGGATGATGGATATTATGAAGTAAGGGCATTGATATTTTAGGCCTTGGGGATGACTACCCATCCTATTCAGGGGCGTGTAGTACGAATCCTTACAACTTTGAGACCAAAGGTGAGTGGATATGGTTGTGATGATGATTTATTGGAATTTTGTTTTTGAATGGCGTTGATCCTTTTAGGTCTTGGGGATGACTACCCATCCTTGGCAGGGACATGTAGTACAAATCCTTACAAATTTGGGGACCAACTGTGATGGGGATTTGTGGGAGTCATGAAAACCACTATTTAGTATGGGGAATGGATAAGGAAGAGCTCGTCCTTTTGTCAATTCTCAGCATTCTGGAACCATTCGCACAGGGGGATGAATAGGCTAATATTTCACCTATGGTACCCTAGACTGCTTTGTAGGGTTCTCTTGTGTTCACACAACTTAGGAATTATCTTATAAGTTTTAACTTGTGTTGGGATGCTACGTAACAAGGCATAAGCCAAGTAAAACTTTCTCGCGTAAAATTTGTTTAACTGTGTATAGTTTTGGCTAGAAATTTAAAGACAACTGAATGACGAAAACCCTATATACATTAGGAGACAACTAACTATGCTAAAAATGGTGATGGTGTTGTTTAGGAAATGTATTTGATGTGTAAAATGATGGAATTGCCAAGTAATGACAGTATATGGTGCTGTTGACTGGTATGACCTAGTAAATATGCAATGTATGGATGTGATGCCTAATGCAACCTATATTTTTGTATTTTTATTTTTATGAGTATGCATGAAATGAAAATGCAATATTTTTGTTATTTTTGATTTTTATGAGTATGCATGGAATTTGAATGCAATATTTTTGTGATTTTTGATGATGTTATTATTTTTGTTTGTTTTTGAATATTTATTTTGACCAAGCAGTTATGGTAATGCTTGGAGCTTTTGGGGTGACCAAAGGGTTTATAGATGCCTTTGGGGAATTTTGGGATGACCAAGCAATTGTGGGAATCCTTGGAGCATTTGGGTTGACCAAAGGGTTTATAGATACCTTTGGGGCATTTAGGGTTGACCAAGCGATTGTGGGAATCCTTAGAGCATTTGAGTTGACCAAAGGGTTTATAGATACCTTTGGGGCATTTAGGATTGACCAAGCGATTGTGGGAATCCTTGGAGCATTTGAGTTTACCAAAGGGTTTATAGGTACCTTTGGGGCATTTTTAGGTTGACCAAGCGATTATGGGAATCCTTGGAGCATTTGGTTGGACTATGGCTCTCTAGATGTGGAATGGACTCAAATGACTAATGTTCAAGGGTTTTGTTTCCTTGATTCCTTCAAGAGAGGCAAGCCGGTATGTTCCAAGTCCTATTCTACTATCAATGACATAAGGACCTAACCAGTTTGCCATGAACTTGTCCTTTAGATGGGATGGAAAATTAGAATTCTGCTGGTTCTCTTTTAAGACCAAGTCACCAACCTAAAATTCCCTTAGGTGGAACTTCATGTTGTATGCTTTCTTAAGTCGCTCTTGATAGATACACAAATTCTCAAGAGCATTAACGCGTCGTTCGTCGAGCAATGTCAGTTGCTCTAACCGGGCCTATCGTGCAATGTCATCATCGATGAACTCGTGCATTGAAATGTGTAGGGAAGGGATATCCAACTCAAGAGTCATGACTACCTCGGAGCCATACACCAATGAAAAATGGAGTTGCCCCAGTGGGTGTCCGGATGCTAGTGCGATAAGCCCATAGGGCAAGCGAGATCTGAATGTGCCAATCCTTATGATTGTCTACGACTATCTTTTTGAGGATGGTGACTAGAGTTTTGTTTGACTCCTCTACTTGCCCATTTTCCTACGGATAATAGGTTGTTAAAAAACTATGCTAAATTTTGTTCTTTGTGGTCAAAGCATGCACATATTTGTTCTTGAAGGACGTCCCATTATCTGATAGGATCTTGGATGGAATACCAAAATGACATATGATGTTATGCAAAATAAACTCCGCAATACGGGATCCAGTCATAGAGGTTAGCGAAATTGCTTCCACCCACTTGGTAAAATACTCTATGGCTATTATGATGAACGTGTGATGACCAGATGATGCAGGGGAGATATTTTCGATTAGGTCAAAGCCTCACTACAAAAAAGGCCAAGTCGATTGGATTGGCTATAAGGCCTGAGAAGGTACGTGTGTAAAATTAGCATGATGTTGACACTTCATGCACTTCTTCACATATGCGCAACAATCTCGCTCTAAATATGGCCAATAATAACCCATGCGAAGAATGCGCTTTGCGATGGCCATACTGCTAAAGTGGCCACCACATGTACCATCGTGAGCTTGGGTTATCACCCAAGCAGACTCTTGCTGGTCCAAGCAATGGAGGAGGATTCTTTCATAGCTTCGACTATACAAAACGTCTCCTAACAAGACATGCTTTGCCACTTTCTATTTGAATGATCTTTTTATGGCTTATTTCAATCCAAGTGGGATGTTACCTAGCTTGAGGTAATCCCTAATGGGTGTGTACCAATCTTGCTGATCAGAAACCTTGATATTATGAATGGCCAATCCCTCTTGAAGTCCACCCCTAGCAAAATTTGAGTGCAAAAGAACCTGTAAAAACAACGTTATGCTGCTATTAATAGGGGTCAAGGAGAACAAGGACCCCCAGTTGGCTCGAGTCAAACAATTGTGGATTCGAGAGAACCTATCTTGAGATGGTTCAATTTGGATCAGGTGGATTCCAGGCATTAGGTTAGAGCTTGCACGCTTCATCATAGATTGCGATAATGTTTTAACCTAAATGGTTGTCATTTCACCAGAAGGGTCTTACAGGATTAATGACCCCAAGGAGGCCATAGTATCCGCAAAATGATTCAATGATCAAGGGAGTGCCTCGACGTCATACCTTTCAAGTTATGCCAGGAATTTTTCCACAAGGGCTTTATAGGCATGTAGAATTGGACATCTACATTGGAATATCCCCTTTACTTGATTGAC
The DNA here is from genome assembly GCA_028583015.1 of Wollemia nobilis. NCBI lineage: Eukaryota > Viridiplantae > Streptophyta > Pinopsida > Araucariales > Araucariaceae > Wollemia > Wollemia nobilis. The sequence goes on along the minus strand of JAQPPZ010017209.1, from coordinate 8,022,275 downwards.
AATTAACAACGAATCACCAAAGATGTTTAAACATTTAATGTGCATGGTGATTATTGTTTGAAGACCTATGAGCAAGGCTTCGTATTCTGCATTGTTGTTGGTGCACAGGAAGTCTAATTTAAATGACAGAGGCATTGGAGCCCCTTTTTGAGTGAAGAATACAATTCCCGCACCACCTCCTTGCTCACATTTAGAACCATCAAAGAATAGGGTCATGTTAGCCTGTGACTCAGGCTCATCAAAATTTGGTGATTCTGAAACATGAAAAACCCCATCATCCGATAATTCTACGGTCAGAGGCTGATTGTCTTTAAGAGGAGCCTCTGCTAATTGATCGACGATGACTTGATATTTTATGGATTTATGTCCAATGAACTCTATGTCAAACTCCGTCAACAACATGATCCATTTCGCCGTGTGGCTACTATGATAAGTATGACTCATCATGTATCGTAATAGATTCTCCTTAGACACAACATACGTCATATTGCTAAGCATGTAGTGGCATAGCTTTTTGGTAGCAAACACCACTACCAAGCAGAGCTTCTCAACATATGCATAGTTAAGTTCATAACTGACCAGGGTGCGGCTAAGATAGTATGTAGCCTGTTCTTTGTGAAGTTCATTTTTTTGGGAGAACATGGCACCCAGTGCCACCTTAGTAGCTGAGATGTATAAATAGAATGGCACTCCTGGTCTAGGTGGTGCCAATACTAGCAATGAATCCAAGTACTATTTAATGTCGTCAAAGGTTGACTGGCACTTGTCATCCCAATGAAATGTGACCCCCTTATGCAATAATTTATTCATGGGTTGGCACTTGTCGATGTGACCTTTCCCTGTAGACTCCAGAGCTGCTTTATGGTAGTTGGGGGAAGCATTTCAAGGATTGCCTTGACTTTGTGTGGGTCTACCTTGATTCCTCATTTAGAGACTATGTAACCCAAGAGCTTTCTAGATGTGACGCCAAAGATGCACTTCTTGGGGTTTAGTCTGACCTTATGCTCCATGAGGCGATCAAGGATCTTGCTTAAATCATCGAGATGATCTAGGCACAAAAGAGATTTGGCCAAAAAATCATCCATGTAATCCTCCAAAGTTTTGTGCATGTAATCATGGAAGATGTACGTCATGGCACGTTGGTAGGTGGCACCGGCATTTTTAAGGCCAAAAGGCATGACCTTATAGCAAAATTTCCCCCAAGGCATTGTGAATGCCATTTTTAGTTGGTCCTCAAGATTGATACGAATTTTATTGTATCCTGAGAAACCATCCATGAGAGAAAGAATTTTGTGGCCCACTGTAGCATCTACCAATGTGTCGATGCTCGACAAGGGAAAATCATCCTTAGGACTCGCTTTATTTAGATCTCAAAAATTGGTGCATATGTGAATCCTCCCATTGGACTTCTTGATGGGAACCATGTTAGACAACCATGGTAGATAATCCATGCAGATGACAAACTATGCATCCAACAGCTTTTGTAACTCATCTTTGACCGTTAAGGCTATTGTTGGGTGCATATTACGTAGTTTTTTCTTTACTTGCTTGATTGTCGGATCAAGCATTAAATTATGTGTGACTAGCTATGGGTCTAGTCCTGACATGTCCTTGTATGACCATGCAAAAACCTCCATCTTCTCTTTGAGAAGGGCAATGTAGTTGGCTTGCTCTTCGGGGGATAAACTTACCCCCAGCTTGGTGATTTGAAAATTCATTGGATCTGAGTTAATGTCTATGTTAGTCGTCTCCTCGACCAACATGTGGGACCCATCCTCAAACTGGTGTGGAGTTGGGATCAAATGGATATCGTTTGCTGAATTTAGATCATCGTTCGAAACATTAGGTTCCTCTTTAGCATGGAAGACATCCTGAGTCTGTTCGGGGGTGAAATGGAACATTCCTCTGCAAGGCTAGTACTCTGATGGGGATGGGGGTGTGTCAACACGATCCTAGTCGATGGCATCTAGATCTATATACAATGACCGTGTTGGATCGGCTAGATCATGGATGGGTGTGGTTAGGTCAATGGAGATCATGTTGATGAAATGATTGTGGTCTCCATTACCATGGGTGTTATAACTCGGACATCCTATACAATCTGTGTGCTCCGGATCTGGCTCTGTGGGCACTGGCACAAATGGATCAACCCTATACATGGATATGAAGATAGGGTCCACCCTAGGCACTAATGTTTTGATAGGTTCTCTAAGCGGAAGATACTTTCTGTGTACCTGGAGTGGCGGGTGTAGTAATTGCTATAACTGTGTTGGGTTGAGATGCCACCTATGTCTTGGACCTATATGTAAGTGTTCAAACATGTCATTTATGTCCAAAGGGTATCATTTTTGCATTTTTTGCATATGTTTGAGATAGGCCATCTCATTTTCATCTTTTGAATCACTGTAAGAGATCCAAAAGCCTTCGTTAGCTCCAACAACTGCTTGCGACACATGAGGCTCATCTTGTTCGAGCAAATTAATGTGGTCCCAGTGAGGTTGTTCTGCTCTCTACGGGGGGACCTAATTCTCTTGAAGTGGCTTGTGCTCAAATGGAGCAGCCAATGGGAACATTGTCAGAAAGCTTTCCTGATCAGCATTCATGGGATATACTTGCGAATGATTGTTATTAGACTTGAAAGGATCCCAAGGGGCTACCTCGTACTCTGACTCATCCTCTGAAGACCCTTCTTGGTCTTGTCCATATCCCCCTTTGTGGGTGAGTCCATGAATTTTCTCCTTGTTTGGCCGAAGGGAAAGGGTTGTTATGGTCAAAAAGGTTGGTTGTTAGCAATGGGAGATAATCTCCCAATGTATAGTTTGTGTTAGGATTGGCATACGGATCTGTTGCCAACCCATCCTTGTTGCCTATCCCTAGGCCTTGCATGTTTTCAACCAAGATGTCTAGGGGCAAGGGGTGGTTGAACCCTACTCTTGACTTGTCATACGAAATTTGATATCTCGGTTGGCAAAGAACCTCACTCCTTGCTCATACCTACCCAACCCATATCCATGCCAATTACATTGGCCTAGATATCTTAAAGCAAAATTAGGGTTGGATAGATAGTTGACATCCTCCAAAAAGGGCTCTTCATCTTCATCTTCTTGCATACAAATATAAATGCCATTATCTAGGCCCCCATAAACAAAATTTATTTGATTGGGTGTGTAGCCTAAAGGAACCACTGAGTCGATGGGGAGTCGAGGCCTCCCCATGTCTTGCATGGACTCGAGTGTGGGCGTTGCTATAATTTTCCTCACTAGATACTCCCCCAGGACCGTGCTGGCAATTTCAACGGTGATCGTTGGCGATTGAGGGGAAGCGAATGGGAGGCCTTCCTGAGTCCACTCCATGTGGGGTGAACTAGGCATCTCAACTTCCATTTTGCTAGATATCTCTTCTGTTGAGATGGTTGATACTAGAGGTGGTTCTTCTGCTAAGGGTTTCTTTCCCTTGTCCTTGGATGTGGCCACTATAGGTGGCATCGTTGTGGAAGGACTGGCAAAAGAATATGGCAGCGACTGAGGACTCAATGGATTAATCACTGGAGATGCCTACAGATTCGGACCTTGTTGAGATGGATTTAAATAAAAATCCAAATGTGTTGACAAAAGGGTCGATTGCGGCATGAATTACACTGTATTGTAGTATTTGAAAGGCTCCAAGTCCGTCGGGACTACATGCACTTGTCCTTCAAATGTGTACTTTAGGCACTGATGTGCTATTGAAGGAACACACTTCATGTCCCGAATCCAAGGCCGGCCCAACAAGATATTATAAGCCATCTCACCTTCCAAGATGTGGCACAATGTATGAATGGTCTTTTGTCCCACTTGGATGGGTAGGACAATTATGCCAACCGTCGAGCAGATTGCATCGTTAAATGCTCACAGTGTGTAAGTGGAAGCCACGATATGAGATGCTGGCAACTTCAAATGCTTCAAAGCTACTATAGTGATGATATTACTGGACGAGCCAGTGTCCACAAAAACTCTCTTATACGAAATCCCGTTGACCCACGCGATAACGTGCAGGGGTGGATCCGCCACATCACTAGTCACTATTTTCAATTCATCTTCTCTAAAGGTGATGACTGGTTTTGTACACTATTTTACCTACCCCACAAAATTGTTGAAAGAGTTCACTTCGTGGGGCAGTAGCTCGATTGCTTTTAAAATATCCATTAAAGCCTCCTGATGGGGCACCAATTGTTGAATTAGCTCGTATATGGAGAGCCTAGCCGATGTGGTCCTTAGACTTTGGGTAAGTCTAGTTCGAATCGTGGCCACTGGTCTAGGCAACGGAAGTTGTGTAGGGTGCTGTTGAGCTTGTGACATTGATGGAACCTCTCTTGTGGCTGCCATGGGGGCAGCTTCTGGGTACTTCTTATTCCTAGTCACTATGCTTATCATCCCCACATATCCTTGCATAGGGCAATTCTGTTGCACCTCATTAACTTGAAGGGGTTTTTTTGGCACCTCATGGGTAGGCAAGGGGTCTCTGAATACTCCCATATGTTGTTTTTTTGGTGCTATGGGGTTGTCCACTGCCAATGTCTTGTTGTCAATGAGATCTTGTACCAAACCTTTGAACTTCCAGAATGTGTTAAGATCATGTCCTTTACGCCTGTGAAACCTACAGTACAAGTCTTCCCTATACCCTTTAGGCTTCGGTGCATTGGTATCTATAGTCTAAATCTTTGGAAGGTTGATCAAATTCGCTGCTGACAAGCGGTCAAACAAAGAGTCCCGAGACTCTATGTAAGGAGTAAACTATCGCCTAGGGCGACATTGCTGATTTTTCTCCTGCCTTTGATTTTATCTCTCATAGTTTTTGGGAGGCACCACCTAATAATTAGCCTTTTGAGGCTGTGTTGCTTGTGTCGGCTTAGGGACATTGATGGCAACCTGATTAACCGCAATAGGTTTTGGTTGCGTGGTCCCTGGTTTAGTGTTCTTTGTCCATTCTTTCTTCTTAGGTTTTGCGATCTTGCCATCCTATATCTTAATCTCCTCAATGACCCTGGCTTGTGCCAGAGCTTCCTCTAAACTTGCATATTGCTACAGTTGCAATAGCAAAAAGATTGATCTCAAATAACTTTTTGAGAATAGTTGGGTCAGATCTGACATGGGAGGGAGGTAAGGTAGCTTCACAAGAAACGTCCTCCATCGATTCCCGTATGCCACCATGGTCTCTTCCTCATACTGCTTGAGGCTAGCTAGGTCACTCAATGATGCCTTTTTCTTAGTGTTGAAGGCGAAGCGTTCGAGGAACGCGTCCACTAGCTGATCCAAGTTACTGATGGTATGTTTCGGTAATTGGGTGAACCAATCTGAGGTGGGGCCTACGAATGTGGTTATAAATGTTCTCAACAAAAAAGCATCGTTATCCTGAATACCAAAGCACTTGCTCAGGAACCTAGTCACATGCTCTTGGGCATCCTCCCCTCTAAAGAGTGCCAACTGGGGCAGCTTAAAGTGTTTCGGGTATGGAGGTGTCGACACTGACGGATGCACAGGATGACTATGGAGCTGGCATAAAGTGGGCTTTTGGGGCCCATAAGTCTTGATCTCCATAGACTCTAAGTGCTCTAACAACGCTTTATATGCATCAGAGGATTTAATTTCATCCTCCTTAGTTTGCTCCCATTATGGGTTGTGGGGAGCCTGAGGCCTATTGAGAAGTAGATGGGTAGCACCCCCTCTGCATTGATAGAGCATTTTAGCCCTCTCTTCTTCTTGTTCATATTCCTCATAAGATTCCTAAGGAGTGGCTGGCCGAGACCTATGCACATGGGTAGGTGCCCGTGGAGGGTGCCCATCATTATTTTGGGGAGTGGCCTCCCGCTCAGGTCTAGGAGGTCTCAGAGGCAATACTTGATAAGGTCACGTGGACCTCTCTCGTACCAAAGGGTTATACCTCTCATACACTTCGAATTTGTGCATGCGAGGGTTTGGAACCTTCCCAGGCACATTATTATGGAGCAGTTCGATTGTCTGACGCTGAATGCACTCTTTGTTAAGCCGACAAATATGCTCTAACTGTTCTTGATCATGCCTAAGCTACGTGATTTGCACTTGGCGGGAAGCCTATTTAGCAAACACCAAGTCACTTTATTCTGTTGTCTCTTGTTTGGAAGCCTAGATGCCTCTCTTAAATGTCTACCTCGGTCATGGTGATCCGAGACCTCTATGGGATGCTTCCCTCTGTCGAGGTTGGCTGCATTAACTTGAGGCTATAGCCTCGATGGGTGATCTTGATACATGGCAGGCATAGAGGTACATCGCTCTCACATTGTGTACTGCTCTTGATGAACATGGTAATATTCCTTGTCCTCTCTTTCATATGCATAAAAGGTGCGAGTAGAATTGTCTTGCCCAGCCTGGAAATCTTGATACTCTGGAACACTGTCTAGTGTTTCTAACAGTAATGTGAGGCAGAGGAGGGATGACAAAATCCTGTGGCCCCTCCATTTGGACCCTCTGTTGCTCTAGCACTTCATCACTAGGCCACCCATAACGGGCTTCTAAGGGAGGTATCCTGTCTACATTAAGTGCTACGTATAGGTTCTCTTCTTGGAAGGACCTATGTTGAGTAGGGGTGCCCCTCAAAGAGGTGCCTCTATAGTATTGTTCTGTTATGGCATGATGTCCCAAGTCCTCAAGACTATATCAGATGCAACTTGTCCCCCTTGGTGCACTTTCTGCAGTGCTTGCCTATGATTGGGCTCGGTTATGAGTGAACACCATGGTGATATGCTCCTAAAGACAAGTAGATTTTTATCTTTTTTAGGATTTTTTTTTTTACGCTACACTTAAACAGAAATGAAACACACAATCAATGCAGTGGTTATCTTGTTTAAAGATTTAGAAGTGTGCCCTAAAATCTGGTTTTAGTGTGTTTTGATGTTGTTTTGAAAGATTTTTGAAAGAACATTTAAATGCAAAATGAGGGCTCTTATTACTCCCCAAAATGGTCACCCCTTCGATATACCATTGCCAGACCGATATACCAACCTCTCTATATACCCGCCCTTATGTGAGGGAAACTATTGGTACATGAGAGCAGATGGTACGTGGAACATAGGCGGTACTAAAGGGGAATCACTCTATTTATTACACCTACCATAGAATACTTATCCTCATGCATTGGAAATCACCCCCGCTACACTTGGTCAGCTTTCGTCAAGATTTACATCTAGGAATAGTCGTAATCAGGGTAATGTATGCAATATCTCAAGCCAAAGTGATGATGGAATCCACCTTTGGTCTTGCTCAAGGGTTGGGGTTTTACGACCAAATCCTTGTTGTTTCAGTTACCACATGGTGTGTGGGGTTCCTTTTAAGTTGCACAAATGAAGCACGCAAGCATTCAAAATCTCCTATGCAAGCAAATAACCAGAGAACATAAAGCAAAGAATTGACAAAAGGGGTTTAAGACCTCTACCTCTTCTCTGCCCAAGTCAGATGGCTCTGAATATCTACTCTAAAATAGACCAGTGTTGGAAAACTTGGTACCTATAATCAAAATAACAAGCAAATTTAATCAAAAATTTAATCTTAAAAATCAAGGGATGGAGGTCCCACCCTGATCACCACTGAAAGCACGAGGATACGTAAACAAAAAGGAATATGCCACAAGAAAGGACAAGAAAGAACATATACAAATTGACACAAGATAAAAGCAATATGAAATATGGTAATCTCTTTATTGATATGCTTTGTAAATTGTGTTACAATACGTCTCCTTCCTTTTTAGGGGATAGGAGCGTCAACTATGTTTCTCGTCACAACATCCATGGACAACGATCCTTCTTCCGCGTGTCCACATGTAAGATGGGCGGACCAAAATGTTGCCACCACTATTGTTTGTGATTATTTGCTCTTTCTTGCTCCTCTACTTTTGGAAACCTGCATTCAAAGAAACAGAAAATATTAGTAACACCTGCAGACAAAATGAAACATGTATTTCCCAAGGCCTACTGTTAGTGTATGCATGAAAATAATAAAATGACTATCAAATGACCTCTGATTGACCTGAAATTTTTACAGAAGCATAAAAATATTATCAGAAGACCACTGCAAAAAGAACAGTCTAGAAATTCCTCATAGATTTGTATTCTCTCTAGGGTGGGACGAATAGGACTATGACAATTTGCCAAAAAGAACCCTATTCAATGTCCTACTTATGAAGCTCCAAAAGACATGAAAAGTTGGGGTTGGATAATTGGGTATGTTTTGGGAAGACCCAAATGGTCATATTTATCCAATTTTACCTCTAGCACCTAGATTTTGAAGATGGCATCTGCAAGTTAGTGAAGGTGAGAAATAACAAAAACCTAGTCAAAATTGCTCAGAATGAAATGAAATTTGAACTGTAATATATTTAACCTATATAGAATCAAATGCAAAAGAAAAACCAAAGAAATATATCATATATTTCTAATCATCCTGGGATGGGGCGAATAGTACTATGACAGTTTGGGGAGCGCTCGGGGGCAGGACGCCCACCGTTTGGGACACTATTTTGGCACCAATCCATTTGGGATGGGTACAAAACTTATTATGGGGTGTTGTCAACAAATTTTGTGGATAGTTGTGGCCAAAAATCAGGTTTTGGGTCCGAATTCACGCTTCCAATAGCCACCCAATAACCTCCCTTTCGAATGAGAAATTAAGGATGTAAAAGCACAAATCGCAGTTAGGTAGGTAAATTGACAGCACTTCGTTGCTAAAATGCTCCTTCTCTATATATCTTTTGGGTGAGAAAACTCACCAATTTATATACCTTAGGGTCTCCTTGTTTGAATTGTGCATGCGAGGGCGCCACTTGAGTTAACTATCCTATTTTCAAAGAAAAGCTAACTCCCTGATTAAAAATATTCTTGCATGAGGTTTCTAAAATAAATACACTCATCACTGAAGTCTCTCTTCTTGAATAAAATCTATTCCTCGCAATTGCATGGCCTGAAGCCTCAGTTAACTGGCGGAGTTACCAAGGTTTGACTTTTTTCCAGTCAAACTTGCTATTCGCCTCACCCAGGGGCGAATGCTGCTATTCATCCCTGGGTGGGACGAATGCCAGTTTGTATTTGTCCCTAGATGGGACGAGCAGAGAGCAAGGTGGCAAAAGGTGCCAAATTAACATTTGACCTCTAAAACTACTTTTGGAAGTGGTTAGGACCACTGTTTAACCTCTGGGGGCTGCCCTAGGCGCTATGTGTGTCAATGCGATCAGCGCTTGTTGTCACGTAATCGGATTGGTGCTGTTTTGGTGTCTACACATGCAAAATCTTAAGATGAATTAGCGTAGTGGTTGATTCGATCAATCTCAAACATGGCATATAAGCCAAATATGAATACTCTAAATTTTAATAGAAATTTAAATCTAAGAGAATTATTAGACTAGATAATGGACATGGAAAAATGAGGCCGAATTCTTATAAAATTAATATGAAATGAATGCAAAATTTAAAATAAAATAATTATTTACCACTTTGGGAGGGCTAAGTCCTTTACCACTAAGGAGGGCTAAGTCTTTGCGATTACGCAAATAATATTCAAATTCAAAATATGATTTATTGTAAATCAACCTACAACTAATAATAATAAATCAATAAATCAATCACAATTAGAAATATAGCCGATTTGGTTATATTAGTGTTGTAACATGGCTCCCCTCCTCAGAAATATTTATCCTCAAAGTTGGAAATGACTCAAAAATACTTTCTATTTCCTATGTAGCATCATCGACTAGTAGATCCTGTTATTTGATTAGAAATTCTTTTATGTGGTTAGATTGAAGATGTCATGATTTGCTCTACACTATTGATTTAGATTGAAGATAGATATATCCTTCTTCATCAAGTACTAGAAGCTCTGACTAAGAGTGTACTCTTTGTCCAATAACCTTTTTGAGATATGAGACATGAAATACTGAATGTATATAGGATGAGGAAGGCATCTCGAATTGATATGACACTTTTCCTATGTGACACACTATCTTGTAAGGACCATAAAATATTAGAGTTAAATTTTGACTGGTCTTGATATTCAATGACAATTGTTTATAAGGTTGCAAACGTAAGAAAACCATATCACCTATATTGAATTATATTTCTAAATGGTATGAGTCTTATTGATTCTTCATTAAATTTTGTGCTTGGATTAAATTGTCTTTATCAATGTTAAGCATTCTTTGTCAATGCTAGAACTAATTATATAATTGAGCTACTTTGGAAGATCCTGGAACATAATCTACTATTTCTGGTGGATTTACCCTATACAAAGCTTCAAATGGGGAAATTTTGATGGAGTAATGGTATGAAGTATTATACCACCATTCTGCTAATAAAATCCACTGACTCCATTGATACTACTTATCTTGAACAAATCATTATAGATAGGTATCCAAATATTTGTTAAAAAAAATTGTTTGGACATAAATTTGAGGATGGCATGCAGAAGACATTTAATTTGGTACCACTAAGATAAAATAATTCTTACCAAAAAATTCTAGTAAATATGGGATCATGATCACTTACAATATTTTTGGGTATTCCATGTAACTTGAAAAGAGAGTCCATAAATACCTTAGCCACTTTGCTTTTTGAATATAGGTGTTGTAGAGCATTGAAGTGAGCATATTTGGAGAGATGATCCAATACCATAAAAATTATTATTTTACCTTATGATTTGGGAAGACCTTGATAAAATATATTTATATGTGTTCCCACTAGCTATCAAGAATTGGTAATGGTTAAAGAAGTCCTGGAGATTTGACTGCTTCACCCTTATTACATTGGCATACTTCACATTAAACAACAAATATTTTGACATCAGCTATTAATCCTTTCCAACAAAAGGATTTTTTTACCTGCATATATGTCTTCAAAAATCCTAAGTGCCCTACTGATGGAGAAGCATGTGATTCATCAAGGAATGGATTTAATACTAGAACTTTTTGGAATGTAAATGTGATATTTATTTATTAATACCTTGTCCTTATATGAAAAATGTGGATACTTGGATGATCCTAGAATCAAATCTTGAATAATTTGAGTAGTTTTAGTGTTCACCAACCATTCTTCTTATAGTTGAGAAACCCAATGAGAACAAGGATTTAAAATGGCATTGATGGAAACATTATTTTCATATTTACAAGATAATACATTTGCTACCACATTTTCATTATATTTCTTATACTTGATAACAAAATCATATACCAATAGCATTTTAAGCCACTTGTTTTGCTTTGGATAGGAAAAAAAATATTCTAGAAAGTGCTTGAGACTACTATGATCTATTTTATAATGAAACAAATATAGATTATGTAGTGTCTCCATTTCTTGATTGCATGTAAAATAGCCAACATTTCCTTTTCATATGTGGACTTTCCCAACTTTTTACCAAAAAATTTCTTGCTTTCGAATGCCAAGGGATGATCATATTGCATTAGTACTACCCCAATACCTATTCTTGAGGTATCACATTCAATAAAAAATGGTTTGTGAAAAATTGGAGTTATCAAAACTAGAGTGGTGCACATAGCTTTTTTGAGTGCCATAAATGCTTGAGTAGCCACCTCCGACCAATGAAATATATCCTTTTTTGTAAGGATGGTTAGAGGAGCTATAATTTTACCATAGTTATGAATAAACTTGTGATAGTAACCTATAAGGCCCAAAAACCCATGAATTTTCCTGATGGTTTTAGGTAAGGGCTAGTCTTGAATGGCTTTAATTTTATTAGGATCCACTTTAAAACCTTCATGAGAAACAATATGACCCAAATATTCAACTTCTTGAACACCAAAAGAACACTTTGAGCATTTGACAAAAAGTTTCTCCTTATGCAAAACATGAAGAAGTTTCCCCACATGTATCAAATGATCCTTCCATGATTTACTATATATTAAAATATCATCGAAGAAGACTAAGACACATTTATGAAGAAATGGATGAAATACATGGTTCATGAGACTCTGGAAGGTGGAGGGGCATTGGTGAGACCAAAAGGTATGCCTAAGAACTCATAATGACCTTCATGAATACAAAAAGTAGTTTTTAGAATATCCTCATCTCTTAATTTGATTTGATGAAAACCTAAACGTAGATCCAATTTTATGAAAAATTTAGCACCATGCAATTCATCTAATAGATCATCTATGGCAAGGATAGAGAACTTGTATTTAATGATGATTTTATTAAAAGACCAAAAGTTAGGACACACACCAAAAATTATCTTTACCATGGGCCAACACTACTGGTGATGAATAAAGACTAGCGCTATGACAAATGACTCCATGTTATAATAGTTCTTAGACAATATTTTTAATTTCTATTTTTTGAGGTTGAGGATATCGTTAAGGATGTACATTAGGTGGAATACTTCTAGGGACAATATGTATGGTATGGTCATGAGATCATTTGGGAGGGATCCCTTTTGGTTTCTTGAAAACTTCATCATAGTTAGCCACAATATCTTGAAGATCCTTTAGGGAAATTTTCGTTGTATCTTGTGCTTGTACTTCAATGTAGTTGATTTGAGCTATAAATTTATAACCTCATTTCCTTAGTATTTTTTCCATGCTCTGAGAACTCACTACTTGTGATGGTGGAGTTTGAATTTCTTGGAGTCGAATAGTCTTTCTAGTTTCTTTTCATTCCACAAATAATTTTCAAAAATTGAAACTAACAATGTCGAGTTGTTCTAGTCATTCAACCGCTAAAATAACATCTAAAATTTCTAAAATCATAATGAATAGAGATCCTTGCCATGTGTAGCTTCCCATTTGTATTGATACTGAAGAGGTTCTACCAATACATTGAGTATTTTATCCATTTGTAACTAAAACTTGAAACTTTTCCTGGTTGGAAGAATTAATGTGCAAATTCAATGCTTTAGCAGTCTTGATGTCAATAAAGTTATGTGTACTATATGAATCAATCAACACATTTAATTTTTGTACCTAATAAATCCTGGTACCTTAATTGTATGGTGAGCTATTAATCCCATGAGAGAATGTACTTTGATAGCCATAGTATCATCTTCTGGTATTGTGCCATTATTATCTATTTGTTCTTCATCTATGGGTGATTCTAGATGATTGACATATTCTACTTCATATTTGTCATCCTTATTATCATATTCTATTTGAAATATTTGTCTTGGTACACATGCTTGATCTCTTGGATGATGATTGCAATATTTATGGAAAAATATCTTGATCATTGTTCATTTTTACGGATGAATTGTTGTGATATTGAGGACGTGTGTTAGAGTCTCATATAGAAGATGTCCAATCTTAAAACTTTTTTTTAACAAGTTTAGCAATCCTTACAGTTTCATCCAAAGTGTATGGATCATGTAAGTCCACTTCGATTTGAATATTTTCTTTTAAACTATATTGAAAGGCTGAAACCACCACTTAAGTGGTAACCACTTCTATGTAAGTGGGAAGACTTTTAAACTCTAAAATATAATCTTGGACAAACCCAATTTGTTTGAGGACCAATAGGTGAACAATGTATGAAGAAAAACTACCTTCATCAAATCTATTGAAAACAACGATCTCTAAATCCAGGCCATAGGATGGGACGACTATGTTGACGTTGTTGCTAAGAGAACCATTGGTAAGCTTCTATACCCAATTTGAAATATTCATAAGAAACTTTTTTGGATTTAGAAATACAATATAAGTGTAGGATACCCTTCATTTTGGCTAACAAACCACGAGGATTCCCATCATCAAAGGTGGGCATATAATTACGTGAAACATTAACACCTATAGGCCATCTTGGATATTGATAAAATTCCTCTGTATCTTGATCCACATTATCATTTTATCTATGGTAGTTATTTGGAGAAGGAGAAGCTTCTTGGTTTTGTTTATTTACTATTCATCCAAGCATTATTGACATGTTTTTCATATTAGTCATTATTTGAGTCAAACATGCTTGTAATTCTTGGTTGTTTGTATTAGGAATTTCTATTTCCTCATGTGTGAGATTTTCTTGGGATGAGTTGGGTGATTTGGAAGTAGCCATAGGGTTAATAGCAGGATGGTTGTGGTTAAAACTATTAATACATAGATGAGAATTATGTTGCATAAATTTATTTTATAAAGGTATTTTTTGTGGGTTATTGGTCCTTCTTATAGAATAAAATGGGTTATTTGTCCTTGGATATCTAATCTTTCGTTTGATCCACGATTCCACCTGTCACTCATGTACTTATTTTATAAAATGTAGCAAAAATTTTGGACCAGTTGCTTTATGAAATTTACCAAAAAAAAATTAGACCACTTTGGTCAAATTTCTTGCCCACTATGAGTTTGAAATATTTCCAAAGCTCCAACCCATTTTGAAATTATTCCAACAACTAGTTATTTATTTGATTGTGCCAATGGTTATTTTATTCCATGACTATATAGTGGCATGAATCAAATATATAAACTTGATTTAATTTATGATAAATTATACGAACAACTTTGGTCCTAGATCTCTAGACGACCCAATATGGAGGCCAAAATAGATGAACACTAGACATTAATAACAAGGAATCCAACCAATAAATAAGTAGTGATACTGACGATTAATAGGAATAACCATATGTGAAGGGATAGGTGGAACATAGAGTGGTTACACATGATCATATGATTTTATGCGGGAGTAAGGGATGAGAGGACAAAACATGTGTGTTGAACACTTAGTGAAATATACTGACAGTTGGCAATCATGGGTAAGCTAACATAAGGAGGATGTGGATACAGATAACCTGGTGGTGGTAAATGAGGTAAACGAGTCTTGGTACTAATAAACCTACTAATTACTACCTCCCTACTGAATGTGGGATTTTAATCCCTGAAATTTTTTTATTATAATGATTAAGGCACTGATGCAACATGTAATTTTTGATAAAAAATAATTTTATTGCTAACCATATAAATGTGCTAAAACTTCCCGCGTGACTAATTTACGTTGGTGGGTTGAATGTAATTATTTGTAGTGAATATCATTTAGAAGATTCTTGGATTTGATAAGAATTACCACTGGAAAGAAATGTAGATTTATACTGATTGCATGAACGTCTTTTGGTAGACTTTCCTTCACTGAAGAATGGAAAAGAAGAGATAGAAACTATGAGGATGATTTCAACCTTCTAGATTTGAACTTGTTGAACGTCCTACATTTCAACTTGAAAGAAAATTTTGTGACTTGATTGGTTGAGCACCCTTAGGACGAATATTTTTAATTAATTTTATGTTCCTCTACAAATTACTAACATGTGCTTGTTTTTTTTTAAGAGCCGCCTTGGTCTAAGAGACCATGAACAGGGGGTTCTACACCGTCAAAGTCACCCATAAGTCACACCCGACCCTGCCCGCACCAACATTATCAATTGGATTTTGGATACCCAATTCAGATTTTTGATAGGGTAGATATTTGAACCTGGGACTTCCCTTGGAGGATTGCCCTCTCCTCTCAAACACACCTATAACACCTGGGTTACATGTTCTTTTTTTAACCTACTGTTTGTTTGAGATTTATCAAAAATTGGATATTCTATTCTCTTCTCAGAATGTGAACTAAATATTATTCTTCAATTCCATGAAATATATATACAAAATTTAGAACGCTTCTATTTTCATCTTCTATGATAGTGAAACCACATGGTGGTTTAATTTTTAAGGTGTTTTGATTAATTTCTCCTACCTTTATCACCGATAATTTATGCGTTATACTTGTAAAACACTGAGCATAGAAGGATGTCATCAAAAATCCTAAATCATCAGTTCACTGCCCCAAATCCTACCGAGTGGTGCATATTTGTTGGCAGTTTTTTTAGGGTTTAAAAAATATTTATCGGGTGATTCATGCTACTTTTGAAATTTAACTTTGTGATAATATTTTTTGCTTAGCTATTAGTGATTGTGTTACCATATTTTAATTTCCTTGTTGCTGGAGTAGTCTTTGTTAAATGATGTTGAATTAATTATTGGGTTCACAAGCAATAATTATTAGTGCTTGGATGCTATTCAATAAATAATTTGTGCTTGTTGTATAATTGAAAGGCTTCTACTTTTTTCAAAAGAAAACATCATCATCTAGGTTCTCCTTATCAATCGATTGTTGATTTCTTTATATTTCCAAAGACATATTTCTAGAACAAAAAATTCTGCTTAAATCTTGTTGTGAACTGTCTTTGAATTTTGCAACCTGTGTGTGCTCAACAATAATCCTCAATTCTTTCAAATTTTGAAGATAGAAAAAAGGATATTATTTTTGTTTATCAATCTGATGGACCACTATATATTTACATTTTGCGTAGGTTTGATGGCTCTGATACCATTTGAAGCCGAATTATTATAAAATTAATACAAAATGAATGCAAAAGATAAAATCAAATAATTATTTGCCACTTTAGGAGGGCTAAGTCCTTTTCAACTAAGGAGTTCTAAGTCCTTGCGATTACGCAAATAGTACTCAAATTCAAAAATGGTTCATTGTAAATCAACCTACAACTATTAATAATAGTAAAACAATAAATCAATGATAATTAAAAATATAGCCAACTTGGCTATATTGGTTTTGTAACATGATTAAATCCAAAAGAATGATTAGACTAGATAATGGAAATGGAAAATTTCTTTGACTATGAATCAATAAAGGATCCAAAGTAGGTCAAATTTACATGCACTTAGTTGAAGGGATATCCTCCAATTTGGTGGGATGATGTCCAAACAAAAAGGAAATGAAAGTTAAATAATAGAATCTAAACATGGGATAATTTTGTATCCTAATTGAAGTCAAAAATTTTACTTGTTGATTATCATATTGGATTGTTTAGAAGAATCCAAAAAATCAAGCAAAAAGATTTAGGAGTAAAATAATATATGGAGGAGTTTTATAAATTGACTATCATACTAGGTCATTTAAAATATGATGACGTTAAGGTGGTAAGATACATAAATAGACTAATATTATCAATATAATATAAGATTGGTATGATTTAAATTCAAACCATTCAAGAGATATACCAGTATGCACTCAAGGTAGATGAAAATTTGTTGCATAGGTAATAAAATAATACAAGTGGAAGAGGATGGTCCTCTTTAGGAAGAAGATAAAGCAATAGTGGAAGAGGACAATAAAAATAGGAAGGAGAAGCTCCATTTCTCAGAACAACAAAACAAATAGATATTTCTTAAGAAGAAGAAGATGTCATTGTAGAGATAAGTGTAGAGGATTACCAAAATTTGTTATAGATGTGGAGAAGCTAGCTATTGGGTATGTTAAGGCCCTAAAATATATAAACTAGAAGGCATGGAAAGAAAACCTTAGCCATATAATACAAAAAAAAAAAAACTATAGCCTTAACGAAGCACATGGAGGAACCAAAACAAGGAGAATCTCTTATGATGGAAAGGATATTGTTGAAACCAACAAAGGAGCAACATGTTCAAGATGATTTACAAATTCGGAGGTAAGTATTGTAAGGTAATTATGGATAGTGGAAGCACAAAAAACTAAGTATCTATAGAGATGGTAGAGAAACCTGGTGTGAAGAGAATGCATAATTTGAATCCTTAAAAATTATCATGGTTATGAAATTAAAATCAAATTTTGATAACTAAGCAATGTACGGTAAATTTCTAGACTAGTTGTTATAAGGATACAATCCTATGTGATGTCATGTTTATGGATTCTTGTCATATTTTGTTGGGGAGACCATATAAATTTGACCAAATATCAATACATGATAGAAGACTAAACATCTATCCAATTTTCAAGGATGGAAAATGTTATGCATTAATTCCATTAAAGGATAAAATAGAAGAAGTGGACAACAATTATAAAGTTTACCTAATCTCTAGAAAACAATATTTGAAGGAGATGAAGAAATAATAAGCATGTTTTGCTTTCAATATTAAACCTATAGAATATGGGGTAGCGAATAATATGGATAATATTCCACCTAAAGTGAAGGATTTTTGGAAGAATATGCTAAAAAAATTAGAAGAATTAACCGATGGGTTACCACCTATGAGGATCATTAATCATCAAATGTACTTCATACCTAGTTCAAATTTACCAAATAAGGTAGCTTATAGGATGACGCCCATGGATAATGACGAGATGAAGAAACAAGTCCAATAGCTATTAGATAAGGGACTGATTAGGGAGAGTTTAAATCCATGTCAAATACCAGTTGTACTAGCACTCAAGAAATGAGGAGAATGCCATATGTGCATAGACTCCAAAGAAATCAATAATATTACAATAAAATATAGGTTTCCATTACCTTGATTGGATGATTGATAAATTTTTTAAGTGGAGTAGAGTACTTCATAAAGAAGGATGGTTACCATCAAATTTGAGTTAGAGAATGATATAAATGGAAGAATGCGTTTAAGACCAGAGAGGGATTGTATAAATGGCTAGGTATGCCATTTGGGTTGAAAAATGCACCTAGTATTTTTATGAGGTTGATGAATAAATTTTTGAAGTATTTTCTTGGTAAGTTTGTGCTTAGATGATATTTTTATGTTTAGAAATATGAAGGAAGAACACCTAATATATTTGATGTTAGTTTTGTAAAAGTTGAATGAGGAACAATTATTGATCAATTTGAATTAATGTAGTTTTATGAAGAAGGAATTAGTTTGGGTTTATATATATATATATATATATATATATATAACCCTTTACTAAATGTTAACCATAGATGTGGTTTAACCAAATATCACTAAGGGTTAATACATCAAAATTGCCAATAGGCTTACATAAAGATGTTTATAGGATTACAAAAAATAATACCTATTGACTTACATAGGAAGATACCCATATGATTACATATAGAATATCTCAAGACTATATCTAGTGAATCTACATGTGCTTCATCATTCCCATCCTTGGTCTAATAAAGCTAGATTTTCAAATATTTTAGTAGTTTTGTTACACTAGGAAAGTCCATGGGATGATTGAAAATAACTTATATAGTGATTATACCATTAATTATTTTTTTACCATTGATAAAACCACTTGGTTCATCTAAGATAGTCTAGAATTATTTTCAATCTATTTTTCATTATTTTTGAAATTATATTATAAACCATATTACAAAATACTTTTGGATGAAAATTTTAAAAATAACTTATTTTTCCTTTAAGAACCAATACAGATTACAATGATCTCACTTATTATAGCTTTATTTTCCTATCGTCTTTAGTCGTAGCCAACATATCATGGTCTAACAAGTCCCAAAATTTTAAAAATAAAATTATAGAAAATTCATTAGGGCTAGGTGACTTATCAAGGTGGAAAGAGGAAATTACCTCCTATAGCTCCTTATAAATATTTCATTTTCTTTATATGACAATTGATGGAATATTTTGGAAGACTTTACTTTGAGCCTCCTTGGATTTCCAAATAATAAAATATATCTCAAATAATTCATTGCATCCTTTCTAATATATTGTTCTTCCTAAATACTTCTTCCATATTGAGTTGAAATATATTTTGTTTGATAAAAACATAAATTAGTTTTGGAAACAACTTAATTTTTTTAATTTCTATGCCCTTTTTCACAATATATTTTCCCGTATTTTTTGCATCATATGAATCTTCCTTTTGTAATATATTACAATAGTAAAATTAATTTTTTTTTCATACACATAAGTATCTTTGTTCATTTCATCAATTTCTATAATGTCTTATAATTGTTGAGCTTGAATTTAAATTCCTCCTCTATTTTGAATATGTTATCAAATATTTAGCATTCCAAGTATCCAATTGCGTCTTTATATATTTTATCTTTTAAAAAAACATGTGAATATATGGTCCTTTAAATCTTGCTTTATTCCACTATCACTTAACTATCTAGAATAAATTAGGTTTTTTATGCATATAGAATGAAACCAAAATGGATTTAGGTGACCATTATTGAGTAGGTGGCATATCAAGAGAATGTATTTATGATCAACTCTTTCTCACAATAAAATGTCTAAAGAAGTTATATCATTTATATTGGATAATATAAAACTTTCTAATATTACAATAATATGAGTTTGTCAAATATAACAATTACCCATGTATATTAAAATCTTAAATAAGATAGAGATCACCACTATATTTAAATCATCCATTAGTTCCTTCAAACATCTATCCCAAAGAATAATTGTAGCTAGAACATGTACATTATGACTCCAAATTTGATATTTTTTTCTCCTTTAAAAATATGAATAATCAAATTACTAATTTTATTTTTAGTAATTTTCCATCCTATTTGCAACTGTCCAATATTATTGTAATACCTCATAAATATCCCATAATCAAAACTACTAAATAAATATTTATATTCAAAATATTTTTGAATGCATCCTTACATTTATTGCTATTTATTTTTGTTTCTTGCTATAAAAAGCTATTAATTCCTTAATAACTCTCTTTTAAGGACCTTATCTATTCTTATATATGGGCTTAGCCCTACCTCTTATTAATACATAATATTTATTTTTTATTTCCTAAATTAATATACCTCTAAATTTCATTTTCTTTTTATTCTTGCTTTGAGTGTTCCATTCCCACTAGTGCTTTTATCCTTATTAATATCTTCTAATTTTCTAAATTTATTGTAAAGTGACTTATCATATAAAGGTTTATGTTTCCCTGGATAACTTTAAGTAAAATGAATAACCTTGAAAATAATTTCTTCTTTACGCTACTCTATAAAATCTAAAGTAAAAAAAATATACTCCCTAGTGCTTACTTTCGTATACGTCCCTAAAATCCCTAAATTGCAATGAATATCCTCCATACCACTTTCTTTATTATGGTACCAATGAAACCCTAGAGTGCATGGGATAAAATCTATGTCACTTTCATTTTATTTTCAAGGAGTGATTCTCTACTACTTGATGAAAACGGAGACAATTTGTCTAGGTCAAACTTGTCCCCTTACATATTCTTCATTTTAATATTTGCGTTCATATATTCTAGTGAAATTTTTTTCCTTCTAAAATTCAACTTTCCCATTGTGATTCCTTAAGGCTAGATTCATGCATAGTTTCTTCATTTGTTTGCTCGTAATTAATCATGAAGGCATTTTTTTCCACTTTTTTGGGAGTGAAAAATTCTTGATCTATGTGATATTCTATTACAATATGATTTGCTTGCTTTATATTTAAATTTATCTCATGACTAAAAATTTCAATCTCTTTCTCAATAATTTTCACTTTCAAATACCTTGCTATATGTCGAGTATCATAACATTTACTCAATCAAAATGTAATATTTTCATAATCCACTTGTTGGTCCCATTCTCTTGATTCAGATTTAATCTTAAAATTTTTGACAAAGGTTTTAAAATATTCATGGTGACAAGGTATACAAAACATTCTTATGCTACTTTATAGTTGGTCCCTCTTAGACAGACTCCCCTAAAGTATTACTAATATTCTTCAAGACCTCCTTGATAAGATGATATGGAAGTTCATAGACCTTAACCTATATTTGAAGTATTTTGATAGTTGATACATAAAACTTATCATTGAATGGTCTTAAATACAAGCATTTTCTTCCCCTAAATGATTGTCCATTACCCATTATTTTATCCTTGAAACTATAGAATATGACATATAAAAATCCTTTGGAAGGAAAGTTGGATAATTTCAACTCAAAACCTTCTTCCATTTAATTTGTTTTTGAATATGTACAAAGTCTATTCAGTATTTGTTGAACTTACATGTTAATCCTCCACTTCTAAGAAATATTATCTCATGCTTAATCATTTTATCCTTGATAATAGATTTTAGTGTATCTTTGTGATAAGATGTGTTAATTTATTATTATTATTTCCAATTAATGCATTCTTACTTTTAACTAGAACATTCTTACTTCCACTTAAAACATTTATAAAAGATTTTTAAATGATTTTTCTTCCTTTGATATGTAAATTTTTCATAAAAATATTCCACTTTTTGAATTTATTCAAAAAATATGAAAGGAAAAAGTATATAAAGATAAGGCTCTTCCTACTTTCACTTCCTCATTATTCATCTTAACTGTATTTTTTATTAAATATTAAAATTATAATTAAAAAAAATTATTGTGTATTTTTACTTTATGCTCTATGCAATATTTATTTTACAAAGAAGTAGGCCGAGATCTGTCACTTCCTCATTATTCATCTTATCTGTATTTTTTATTAAATATTAAAATTATAATAAAAAACTTTTATTATGTATTTATAAATATTTATTTTAAAAAGAAGTAGGCCCAGATCTTTTAAAGATATAAACTTAGTTTTTAAATTTGTTGAATTCTTGAGATAAATTTTAAAATTCGTTAAATTTAAAACCTGGTGCATAAATTCGGAAAAAAATTGGCAGAAAACAGGTGAAAAATGGCTACAAGGAGGGAAAACGTATGCAATTTTTTTTGATAATGTCGCTATGAAACACAGAGATTAAAAATTCCTATCACTATGAGCGGGTAGACGATGCTCCGGAGCCCTTCTGTAATTGACGGAGACGCAGAGAACCTTGCATTCATTGGCCACAAGATTGAGATAGCTCTGATAAAGCGACGACGTGACAGTTTCGATGCAAAAGCCCCCTCGTGGATGTAGACGACCAGCGGAACCTTGGAGCCCTGCGTTCCCTTCTCGACGAAGAGGGGCATATACAGATGGACGAAAAGTTTTGTGTTCGCATCCAACGTCACATCCTTGCACACCACGTGACCGTCCGCGGAGGGCCAGGAGGGGACTGTGACCGTCCCGAAGAGTTGTTCTACGGATTCGTCTTTATAAATTCCCAGGCGTTCTACGGGTCTTTGTAAATTCTGATTAAGGAGAATCGTCCACAGCTATCTCAGGCGAGGGTTCCGACTTTATCTCCATCCACCCCAACTGAAAATTTGAAAGTTTTCTATATTTTCAGATAACATTGAAAAAGAATATGTACATTTATAATATATCAAATTTATGTCTTTCAGAAATGTCAAACTCTAACAAAAACTAAGCATATAAACATGAACCATGTCTATGTCCTCGCTAGGTGATAAATAGGAGTGTTATTATAAAAAATATCCAGAATTTAAATATTTAAAAAAATAATTCTGATAGAATAATAGTTATAAGTTCAAAGCCTTAAAAATGCATTTTCAAATTAGAAAGCGTCCACTGAGAGGTCTAATTCCAGGCTCACTTCCTACCCATAGCTTTCCATTGAAAATAACCATTTTTTTTAAATTTTATCTATAGTTTTGGTTTGAAAAATTATGACTAAGATTTTAGAAGTCGTGCGGGGCCCTGATCATACCAATATTATCCAACTGCATTACTCTATATCGATTCGAACCAAAAGAAAGATTACTACTTGTGCTTCTCAATTTAATCATTGCGTCGCATTTTGTTCATGAAAAGTGGCCCATATTCATGTCAACGAACGTGGACCCGACTCCCACATCCACGCGCACACTTTCTACGAGGATATGCTACTGTAGGCGCTCTTACTAAATCTCCTCCATGTGTATAGCTACTATACAACTGGACAACATTAAATGCCATACCACTTTCGCATAATTTTAGGCAACAACTCATGCAGTTGCTAATTCTTAATTCTACGTTAGAGCACATTGTACTTAAATTCACCTCCCAAAAACGTAAGTCGATTGGTATTGTACAGATCCCGTTGTGAAAAGAAGACTCGTAAATTCGAGTGCATTGAAGGAAAACGTAGTTAATCATAAATCTCATTTATGGTTCCGCCGACCTAGTTATAAATGGATCTCCTCCGCCTGCAGCTTGCGGGGTAGAGGCTTGG
The DNA here is from genome assembly GCA_028583015.1 of Wollemia nobilis. Classification (NCBI taxonomy): domain Eukaryota; kingdom Viridiplantae; phylum Streptophyta; class Pinopsida; order Araucariales; family Araucariaceae; genus Wollemia; species Wollemia nobilis. The sequence goes on along the minus strand of JAQPPZ010017209.1, from coordinate 7,998,446 downwards.
ATTTTACATAGTGAAGGATGGATATGATAAAATCCTTTCAAAACCTCCTTTTCATGTATATCTGGTTGAGGATTGGAGAAAAATTTAGCAATCAAAGGGTTGAATTAAAGTAAACTTATTTGCCTAGCAGTTCATGCACAATAGAATTCTTACTTTTGATAAACTAAGATGTAGGGGAATTGTTGGTCCATCTCAACGTGTTTTATGCTACAAGAGTGAGAAAATATCAGACCACTTGATGTTTGAGTGCCCTTTTACACGCCATATTTGGGAGTGATGTTTTTTATCTTATAAAATTCAAGTCAATGGTGATTTGAATTGGATTAATATTTGGAAAATATGGAAGAAGGGTAGATTTAAATCTAAATCTCTTTGTATTGGTTGAAATCTTGGATTAAACTTCATTTGGTGGTAAGTGTGGTTAGAGAGAAACGACAAATTTTTTACAGAAACCTTTTCATCCTTAGATGTCATTTGGTAAGCCATTTGGAGCAAATTCATAGAAACGGTGGTAGTGTATGCTAAAGAGAAAAATTGGGCTAATATAGGGATGATGGAGAAGGAAGCTGAAGTGAAATAGGGGTAGGATATAGCTAGATGGAAACTATCCCTAGAAGGTGATGGAGCTACAAAAGTCCATCAGGGTAGCGCTGGAATCATGTTGGGACAATGCTCTATTGGGAATTGCAAGGTCTAGGAAGAGCCATGAACAATGAAGTAGAAGACTTATCTATCAAATATGCTTTTGTCTAGGTGGTAAGACAATGTTATAGGAGGATAATCCTAGAATCGTATTCTCAAATATTGGTGGAAGATCTATATTGTATTAGGAACTTTGCCTTGAAGACATGGAGGTTCAAGATTCTTGTCACCCAAATTAAGGAATTATAGAGGAAATTATACGATGTTATTCCAGTCTATGTGAGTGGAGATATAAATAAAGTGGTAGACTTCTTGGCTAACATGGGTACTAAGAAGGAGGTAGGGGTTCAATGACATAGTGACATGGCTATTGAGGATGAGAGGATTAGGTAGGTTGGTGAGAAAATCCAGTGCTTGACTAATTTGGATAGCCATTGTAGAAATATGGTTTAGGAGATTTAGCTCCAATGTAGATCTTATTTTACTATTGTAAACATGCGTTATTATTAGCTAAGACTAGGAGGAGTCTCATCCCAACTTGTAAATGATCTTTGTTTTAATATAAAAATTTTAAATTCTTAAAAAAAAAAATCTCATTAAATTTTTCACCTTATGATATTGAACTTACCTAATTAAATTAGCTTTTGCTATATAGTTTTGGTTAGTACATAAGATATATTAAAATAGAACATGTAGTGATATGGGAATAACATCACATAAATTGGTTAGAAAGTAAGAGAGTCAACTATCCTCCACACATGCTGCAGCTAGATGTTAATAGAAAATAAACAGTCTATATGGGAACAACATCACATAGACCGTTAATAGAAAATAAACACTCGATGTTAATAGGAAATAAGTTGTTTGTATGTAAATAATATCACATAAACCATTAATAGGGAATAATATTACATGTTATTAGGAAATAAGCACTCAATATTAATAAGAAATAAACAGTTTGTATGGGAACAACATCACATAAAATGCTAATAGGAAATACACAACTTGTATAGGAACAACATCACATAAAATATTAATATGAAATAGGAAATAAACAACTTGTATGGGAACATCACATAAACTAATTATAAAGTAAAAGGGTCAACTATCCCCACACATAAACCAGTTAGAAAGTAAGAGGGCCAACTATCCCCACACATAAAATAGTTAGAAAGTAAGAGGACCAACTACCTCCACACACATGTCATGACTCAATGTTAATAGAGGTGAAGAGTCCCACATAAGTAGGACCAAGAGGGTCAACTACCCCCTCTATGTTAATAGGGGTGAAGAGTCTAAGTAGGACCAAGAGTACCAACTACTCCGTCGATGTTAATAGAGGTGAGGAGTCCCACATAAGCAGGACCAAGAGGACCAACTACCTCTACACATGTCGGGTGAGGAGTCCCACATAAGTATGACCAAGAGGATCAACTACCTCTTCTATGTTAATAGAGGTGAGGAGCCTAAGCAAGATTAAGAGAGTCAACTACCCCCTCAATGTTAATAGGGATGAGGAGTCCCACATAAGTAGGATCAAGAGGGTCAACTACCCCCACACACATATCGGGTGAGGAGTCCCACTTAAGCAAGACCAAGAGAGCCAAATACCCCCAGACATGTCGTGACTCTCAATGTTAATAGAGGTGAGGAGTCCCACATAAACAGGACCAAGGAACTTGATGTTAATAAGAGTGAGGAGTCCCACATAAGTAGGACCAAGGGACTCAATGTTAATAGGGGTGAAGAATCCCACATAAGTAGGACCAAAGGCTTCCACCTTTAAGCCTACTACCCCATTGGCAAAAATTTTGGCAAACGCTGGGGCTCATAAATACAAAACTGATTTTATCAGTAAGTACAAAAATGCTTCTATTCTATACTACATCCTAAATTATTGATGTTAATAAATAAATTTTGCCTGAATTGCAGGCAAGAAGCTCGCAGCTGAACCCGTGCTGTCGTACTTGGATCCTAACCTTAAGGACGATGCGCAGAGTAGCCAATTTCGCTTCTGCAGGCGTCGGGATTCTCAACGACACAGGAGTTCAATTTGTATGAATGATTCGTAGGATTATTTCTTAAATATTTTCCTTAAATTGCAATTATATTTATTTTTCATAGTATTTGGTAGCATGTTATTTTCGTCTCACTAATAATATTTCTTGCATATTATTATCATTAAGCATTTTCTCCGCCAATTGTTTTCGCTTGAAAACTTTTTTTAGATCCAATTGTTGCTGCAAACAACTTTTTCGATTCTGCTATGGCATGTAAAATTGTGCCTTTCCCTCTGAAATTTAGGTTACCTTGACCATCTTTGTGGTAACTTGTACATCTTGTCTGGATAACCAATAGTTACCACTGTCATGTATAATAAGGTAAACTACTTTATAATATATTCACACAATTATGATACTAGGGACCTCTTACTCTGTTTTGTATCTTTATTTTTCTGTTTTCATCGTGTGGAAGCCTCAACAAAACATTCATCCATAGTTAGTATGACTTATCTTGATATTAGGAGCTACACATGTCACATATTGCTGCATTCTCTTTCAATTTTATAATGTCGGTCCATTTTCATAAACCATCTAGGATTCAAACATACAAACTCCAATTACTTTATCGTTGAGCTCTTGACATTTTTCTTTAATACGAGGTAGCGGCCTACGTACGGTTTCGAACTCCTATATTTGACACCGATTCTGATATCATATTAATTTGTTACATATATCTCATACAAAAATGATATCTGATATCAAATCATACTGTTTTTTAAAATATATTTGTGAATAATCTCTACGTAAATTTATCTATCAATGCTTTCTTCTATGATTTTTCAATCTTTCCATTTCTGCAATGCAGGCGAACATAATAAAGATGCCTCAGCAGTTCCAGTATTTCATAAAATATCCAAATCGGGTGGCACAGAGAATGGGACGTCCCCAGACCGACAAACTCGTAGCGGAGGCACTTGTATCAATTACTCATGGGAAAATGATTACGTGAATAATTATAATCTCACTCCTGTTTCATTAAGAGCAGTGACATTTAACTTGCAGGGTTACACTCAGTTCATAATTTCTGAATTTGATAAATATCTCAGGGTAAATTTCTAATTTCTGGACTTTTATCGCTAAGCTTCATCTGCGTCTCGGTTAGAATACAGAAAAAAAAAAATCAATGTGAATTGTATATACTCGATTTTTGCATGGGAAGTTTCTCTCAAGAGAATGTAATTATGTGGTGAAGAGACTGTATGCGTTAGGAGTTGGGAATGTGCTGGTGACGTCGACGGGCTCACTGGGTTATAGTTGGATCATCAGTAATTTGTTTATCTTCTATCCCTGTGTGCACATAAGAGACTTTCTTCAGTAATTTGTTTATCTTCTATCCCTGTGTGCACATAAGAGACTTTCTTATCTCTAAATGGTTAAGACATATTTCTCTCTAAGGGCCTAAGATCTATATGAGGTTTGAAATATAGATCTACTATACTCATTTGGACGTGTTCTAGAATCTAATTTTGTTGGAAATATGTTGATGCTTCTTTCTTCTATTACTATATTTCTTGAAATATTTTGTTTTTTAAAGTATTTTTGGTTTATTTATTTAGAGTTACAATATTTTTAATATATTATCATACATTTATTATAATTATATGTAAAAGAAGAGTAAAATAGAAAACTATATAGAAAAAATAGAGAAAAATGTAAATAATACAAAGAGATAGAAGTAATAAGGGGAGGATGTCCATAAGCACCTTCATGATTTCATTTATCACAAAATTGATAAAATAGACCATTCACTAGGGGTATTTATAATGATACCATATTCCTAAATGAATGTTAACATTAAGCTAACATAAACTAACTTGAAGGTTAAATTACAATATAATAAATGTAGTAAACCCTTTACTTAAGGTTAACCATGCAGGTGGTATTACAAATATCGCTAAGGGTTAAAATGTCAGAATTGGTAATAGTCTTACATAAATATTCTCATAGGTTTACATAAAGATGCATGTAGGATTACGTAAATATGCATGTAGGCTTACATAAAATGATACCTATAGGATTACATATAGAATGCTCATAGACTTACATAGAGAATATCCAAACGATTGCATAGCACTTGCTTGTAGGCTACATCAAGAGCATTCACATGTACTTTATCACTATAGACCATGGTCTAATACGGTTAGATTGCAAATATGTCAACATCCCCAATACTATGAATTTCTAGTTATTTGTTGAATTAGATAAAGAACCTGATCTGAGAGCATTGCATCATCAAGAATGAGTGGGCTAAGGTTTAGCATGTGTGGCGGGAGTGAGGGTTTGAATTTTCTACGCAGGAATCTCAGCCAAGGCAGTAGAGGTAGAGCAGGTACAAAAGGGGCGGGTCGAAACCTCAAGCATGGATCAAGCGAGGATCTAGAGGAAGGCGGTCAGGCTGCGGTAGATTTGGGGGCGGGCATCACGCAAGGGCCCGACCCTCCTCAGAAAGACCTCGATAAAAAAAATATGAAGGACAATGCGGGGCCCAAGAAGTGGCTATCTTTTGCTGAGACTCTTAGAGGAAAAAGAAAGGAGGTTCTCTCTCTTTCGCCCCTAGTTCCAATAAATAATAAAATTTCGGCCCCAACAAGTTCCATGAGCCCTTTTATTTCAATGGAAGAATTATTCCTGGTAGGCAAGTTTTTTGGAGGTAGGACGGACATGGAGACTATCAGGGTTTGGGCGATGGGTAAATGGTGATCGGTAGGCAGCTTGGAGTTGGTAGCTCTAACTCGAGGGTTCTTCATTATCCATTTTAACAATATGGAGGATGCTAACCACATTTTAACAAGAGGTCCTTGGTTTTTGGGCAAAATGAGCCTTTTTATTAGACAATGGGATGAATATTTTGACCCTAAAAAGCAAAATATTAATATTACCCCTATTTGGGTTCGTCTCTCGAGTCTACCTGCATAGTTATTCAATGAATATTGGCTACAGGGCATATCCAAAACTATAGGGGACCTGATCTCCATTGACCATGCGACCTTGGCCAGGACAAGGATGACTCATGCATGAATCTACATAAATGCTAATTTGGATAATGAATTGCCAAGGTTTGTGGAGCTAGAGTATAGATAATACTATCAAAAACAGTCGATAGAATACGAGAATAGACCAGTATTCTATGCAAGTAGTACCCTAACCCGACAACAAATAGATAAAAGCAAAAGCAGGAAATGCTAGATAGAGGAAATTTGAGGAGTTTTCCTAGCAGAGGTGATTTCAATCAGGCAAACTATGTCTACCTAAGAAATAAAAGAGAGGGTGTAGGGTCCCAACAAGATAAAAGAAAATAACATGTTGTTGGTAACCAAAATACTCAGGTAAGTTCCAATCCTCTAGTTTCAAATAAATTTTCAATTCTATCCAATATGGGAGTAGGAGGATTATCAAAAGACATGGAAGCCTAGAACCTTCAAGCTAACCTTTATGACTCTCTAGAATCCCCATCCAAGTTAGGATCCTCAAACACTAATGCTGAAATTACTGTAAGCCCCGTGGGAATCACAAAGCCAAACCCTAATACCCGATATCTAGAATCCCCATCCAATTCGGGATACTTAAACCCCAATGCTGAAAATAATTCAAGCCTAGTGGGCATCCCAAAGCCAAACCCTAATGCTGAAGAACTTAGGAAGAAATTTGAGGCATTGAAAAATAAAAATCTCATCTCCCTAGCATCATCACTAGGAGCCAGGTGAATCCTACTGAGGGGTCGTCCTGCATACCAGGGGAATATAGGAAAAAAGGAGAATATTTGGATGTAGGGGTGGAGATATGTGAAACTATTCAAACTAAGGAATATGGTAGTCCGGTTTTGCAACAAATTGTTGATGCACCTTGTCGAAACCATAACTTGTGAATCGTACGCCCATTTGCCTTGAAATTTAATAGGTGGTTCCACATGCATGTTTTGCATCAGGATGATCTTTGATCCTCCTGAACCTCCAAAAATCATGTTTTTGGGACCTAACTCCGACATCTAGTGCCCCAAAATTAGCTTTTAGAATAGGTTCCTAGGTTTTTAAGGTTTTTTTGGCTGTTAGAAGTTTATTATTTTTTGTTATACCTTAAGTTGAGATCTAATATTTTAAATTAAGGTTCATTATTGTAAGAGGGATGTGGGCACCAAATTTGGGCGTAATCTAACTCATTTCTATTTTTAGCCATTTTTAGGGAAAAATTCTATTTTTAGCAGTTTTTAGAAAAAAGACATTTTTAGGGTTTCTTTGGTTTTTTGTTGCTATATGATGGATTGTAATATTTTGTAGAAGGGGTGTGAATTCAGGAATGAGAATAATATCAATTGGCAGTTTTCTTCCATTATTGCATTTGTGTTATGTTATTGGAGTCCATTTTGTTGGTCTCTTGTAGCTGAGTTTAAACCATTTGGTATCAAAGCGGGTGTGATCTCACTAGTGAAGGGAAGATGCCACCTAGAAGATATGCCCAGATGAATAGGCAGATCAAGGATCTAAATATAGAAATAGCATAGCTGACTGGTGTGATTGATCGCATGGGAGAGAGACATCCCATGGCACATGCAGATCAAGGATTTGATGATGAAAATATACCTGAGGAACATGGATCTGAGGTCCACACAGAAGTATAACCAGAAGGCCGAGGGGAAGAAGGGCATGATTTTGAAAATTGACTGATACAAGAACTAGAGGGGTTTAATGGGAATCTATATGGGATCAATATTGAGGTTTTTGAGTATGTTGAGGGGTTGAAACCAGAGGAATTGATTGATTGGATCAATAGCCTAGAAAAATATTTTGAATGGAGTAACCTTGATGAAGAGAATAAGGTTAAGCTCGCATGCACAAAGTTGAAGGGACATGCATTGATTTGGTGGTATCATTTAAGAAAGAGAGAGAAAGAAAAAGGGAGACAAAGATGAATAAGTTATAGGAAAAAAGTAGACTACTCCCAAATATTATTTCATAGAATTTAGAATCTATAGAATGATCAAAGCATTGAGGAAAATATTATTTTTTTTATTAAGTTATCTCGTGGGGGGGGGAGAGCGGGGGGGGGGGGGCAAAAGGGGGGGGGGGGGGGAAAAGGGCAAAATTTTTTTTGTTCAAGATGAGATGAGCATGCATCGCACTCTTACAGTGGAGGATGCGTATCAAATGGCCTCAAGGTGGAGGGAAAATTGAAAAGGATTAATAGAAGATGTAAGAAGGGATTCACACCCTCTTCAAGTTGGGGTCAAAGTGGATCTAATTTTCTCAAGGGAGAATCCTATATACCTTCTAAACAAGAAGAAGATGGGTAAAATCTAAGAGGAAGAGGATACCAATGAGGTAGAGTTTACGATGGTGGATGAAATGGGAATGATCTAAGGAGGTCGTATACTTATTATGGATGTGGTGAGGAGGGGAACATAGCATTTGAGTGTCCCCAATGTGATATCCAAGAAAGGGGTCAAGGAGGACAAGGAAGGATCAATCTGGTTGAGATGGAAGAGCAAGATGAGGATGAAGTTGTTGTTGACATGGGGGAAGCACTTATGATAAGGAGGATGTTGATTGCTCCTAAGAAAGATATGGTGTAGAGAAAAGCAAAGGGGTAGACCATAGATGGTGAATATTCTTGGCTGTGAACAAACATATTTCAAACAAGGTGTACATTAGGAGGGAAGGTATGTAACATTGTCATTAATGGTGGTAGTTGTGAGAATATGGTGTCAAATATCATGGTTGATAAAATACACCTGAAATGTGAAAAATATCCTTATCCATATCACATATCATGGGTTAAGAATGGAAATGAGGTAACAGTAGATCAGAGGTGTTTAATTAAATTTTCAATTGGGAGCACTTATAAGGATGAAGTGTGGTGTGATGTGATATCTATGGATGCATGTCACATTCTATTTGGAAGACCTTGGCAGTATGACAGGGATACTAACCATAATGGAAGAAAGAATACTTACACATTCTGATATTTAAGAAAGCATTTATATTCTTTTATATACAACATACAAGATACATCACAATACAATTCATATGCTTAATTTGGATGTATTTGTACCTATCAGCTATTCTATTGAATTAATAACCATTGTGGTAGATTTGCTCCCATACAACTTCATACAATATTCTTTATTACATCATATGGACTATGTTGTCATCTCGTTCTATTCCATACAATGTAACTTAATTGTGGGTTATACATATGTTGGATGATTCATGGAAGAGAATGTTAGAAAAAGTAACGCTTAATAATAAAAAGCATATTAAAATGTTTTTTTTTTTAAGAAAAAGAAAATAAGTTTTAAAAATAAAAAAGGAGTTATAACATTAAAAATACAAATGGTAAAATAAAAAGGATGAAATAAATTACGGAACTAACTAGTTTAATGAAAATGTGCAGTTTAAATAATACTGCGTTACAAACGAACAGCCGGGAATAGCAGCAGCTGAACGGATCTGTTATAGGGAAATAGAACTTGTTACAACAGTAAGCCTAAATAAGAATAGTACGCTAACATTACTATTAAGTACGCTAACATCCCCCTTTATTACATTATTTGGGTAATGTAATAACTAATAGCTATACTAGACTACTAACATCCCCTTACATTATTTTGCAATACAAAGTGAGCTGCGAAACAATTCAAATTTGACACGTCCAAGTGCCTTAGTGAAAATGTCTGCAACTTGAGCATCGATGGGAATGTGCCGAAGCTGAATTCGGTGCTTTGGAACTTCATCTCGAATGAAATGACATTGTGTGTCAATGTGCTTTGTTCTTTCATGATGGACTGGATTCTTGACGAGGTTCATAACACCCTGATTGTCGCAAAACAAGTGTATTGGAGATTTTGATGGATGGCCCATACTTGTCCGAATGCGACGTAACCATATCACTTCGCACACACCTTCACGTGCGGCGCGATATTCTCCTCTCGTTGATGAAATAGCAACCACCTGTTGCTTCTTGTCGTGCCAAGAGACAGGACCGGATCCCAAATGAAAAATGTATCCATAAGTTGACTTGCGATCATCAAATGATCTAGCATAGTCGGAGTCCGTGTATCCTTGCAAGAAGAATTTGTTGTTCCTCTTGTATTCTAGGCCATATTCCATAGTACCACGGACATAGTGAAGAACACGTTTTGTCGCTTTCCAATGAGTGGTCTTAGGCTCCCGCATGAACCTCGAAAGATAGTTGACATAGAAATACGAGATCTGGCCTAGTATTGGTCAGATATATGAGACTCCCAATCAACTGTCGATAGAGAGTACCATCTACCTGAGGTGAGTCATCATATCGCGATAACTGAAGTCCATTCTCCATCGGAGTTGCCATTGGCTTGCAATCAGTCATGCGATATTTTTCCAGCAATGTCTTGGCATATTTTTTCTGAGACACTTTGATGGAGTGCTCCTTCTGGCTGAATTCCAGACCAAGACAATAATGGAGAAGTCCGAGATCTGTCATCTCAAAATATTTGCACAAGTTTCTTTTGACAAGAGAGATCATAGTTTCGAACTCCCCGTAATGAGCAGATCATCCACATAGAGTACAAGCAACACTATCTCGTAACCCTGTTTCTTGAAATAGAGGTTTGCATCCGACGGACATCTCTTAAATCCATGCCGCATAAGGTGATTGTCCATTTTTATATACCAAGCTCGAGGATCTTGTTTCGGACCATACAAGGATTTGACCAATTTGCAAACTTTCTGCTCTTGGCCTTCCACTTCAAATCCTTCAAGCTGAGTCATATAGACTTCTTCTTGGAGATCACCATTTAGAAAGGCACTTTTGACATCCATCTGGTGAACTTTCCACCCATATTGTGCTGCCATAGCACACATAACCCGAATTGTGGTCATCCGAGCAGTAGGTGCAAAAGTTTCCTCGTAGTCAATGCCTTCTTTTTGAGCATAGCCCTTTGCAACAAGACGGGCCTTATGCTTATCAATTGTTCCATCTGCCTTGTACTTGACTTTATATACCCATTTGCAGCCAATGGGTTTCTTTCCATGCGGCAAATCAACAAGCTTCCAAGTTTTATTCTTCATCAAAGACTCATACTCTGTATCCATAGCGGCCTTCCACTGAGGCTCACTGAGAGCATCTTGCACTGATGCAGGTTCAAGACTATCTATGGTAGACATGAATGCCCTGTCATCATCAATATCCATATCCTCTACTTCTGTACTTGGAGTCACATAAAGTTCCTCAAAAGATTGACAAAGATCATCAACCTCACCAGTTTCTCTGGCTTCTCTTTCCTTTTGAGCCATACCGCGTGTACGAGGTCTATCCAAATTCAAATTGGGAGGAGTGGATAAATTTGCATCTCTGATTGTATTTGTACACCATTTAGGATTCTTCTTCGATGGAGTTGAAGAAGATGTAGAAGGACCTCCTGTCTCTGTTGACGAAGGAATCTTCTCTTCCTTAGTTTCCACAATATCTTGGTGTACTTTAGATGTGCTCTGTGGATGTGAAAGCTTCATCAAAGACAACATCTCTGCTGATATGAATTTTCTTGGTCAAAGGATCTATCAACCGATATCCTTTAGAGTGCTCAGAATAACCAAGAAAAATACATCTCAGTGTTTTCTCATCTAGCTTCTTCCTTTTCTCTTTCGGTATGTGCATGAAAGCGTGACATCCAAAAATACGTAGATGAGATATGGAGGGTTTTCGACCACTCCATGCTTCCCGTGGAGTCATTCCTTTTAGGGCCTTTGTGGGTGCCCTATTCAACAGATACACTGCAGTGGTGACAACTTCTGCCCAATATTGTTGCCCAAGAGTAGCTCCTGTGAGCATACAACGAACCATTTCCATGATAGAACGGTTCCTTCTCTCAGCAACTCCATTTTGCTGAGGAGTATAGGCAGTTGTTAACTGTCTCTTGATTCCATGCTTATCTAGGAATGCAGAAAATTCATTAGAGGTAAACTCTCCCCCTCGATCTGAGCGGAGGGTTTTAATAGAAGCTCCTGACTCCTTCTCAACGGATTTCTTGAACTGCTGGAAGAATGCGAAAGCTTCAGATTTCAGTTGGAGAAAGAAAACCCACATCTTTCGTGAGTAGTCATCTACGAATAACTGAAAGTACCTCTTCCCTCCACAACTGTTGGGTGTGAAAGGACCGCACAGATCGGTGTGAATTAACTCCAGAGGTTTTCGTGCTCTTGTAGAGCTCTTCTCAAATGGTACTCTATGCTGCTTTCCTGCCAAGCAGTCAGAGCACACTGGCAATGTGGCAGAAAGGGAAGGAAGACCCTTTACCATCTCATACTTGCTGAGCTCAAGTAAGTAGCCGAAACTAAGATGCCCATATCTCTTGTGCCATAGGGAAGTTGCCTCCTTGGTAGAGACAGACATGGCAACATGTGGAGTAGAGATAGCATCTAGTGCAAATAAGCCGTGCTTATATGAAGTCATTGTAATCTGCTTACCCTTCCTGGTAATGGTACAACACTTCTTTCCATTCTCAACACGAAAGTTGACAACCATATTTCTATCCAGGATTTGTGTCACTGACAACAAATTGTTGGCCAATCCCGAAACATAGAGGACTTTGTCAATCTGACACTTGCCATCAGGAAGAGTGACTGAAACTGTACCCTCTCCCTGAACCCTGTAGGTTTTATCATCAGCAATGGTGACAGGTTTGCCCTCTTTGGCCACAAATGATTCAAACCACGATCTGTCGCCATCATATGTTTGCTAGCTCCGTAATCGACATACCAAATAGGATCCCTATGTGTGGAATCTGTGGTAGTCATGAGCACCTTGTGTGCCCATTCATAATCTGAGTCAGATTCTTCAACAACAACATTCACCTGGGGTTGCTTGTTTTTATTTTGTGGTTTGTTTTGGCCTTTCTGCTTGTTCTTATGCCAACACCCGTTGGTGTCATGGTTGTCTTTCTCACACATCTTGCACCACCTCTTCTTCTCGTTGAGGTTGTTTGCCTTTTCCTTTCGTATCCTGTTGAGAATTTCCTCCTTTCTAAAAGTTGCCTCCTTTTTGCCCATTACCTTTCTTCCTAGAACCCCGCCTCGTTGGTGTATAGGGCTGTATTGGAAGAATCATCCTTGTGAAGTTGGCGTGCCTCCTGTTGTTGAAGCATATTGACCAACTCGATGTAGGTAATTTGTCGTTGAGACACCTGGATGGAGGTTATCAACATATCAAATGAAGAAGGTAAAGCTCTCATCACAAGTGAAATGAGAAGCTTTTCGTCCACAGTATCTCCCAAAGAACTCAATTTCTCTTTCAACTCAAACACTGCACATAAAGAGTTCAACTGTTTCACCCCGCCTCAAACTCAGAGTTATGAAGTTGTTGTTGAAGATGAAGAATGGTGGAATCATTCTTTCCCTCATAGATGGTTCGAAGGGCATCCCATGCCTCTTTACCACTTGCTTTGTCACCTATATGAGGTTGCACTTCATCCGAAACAACAAACAAAATGAGCACCTTTGCTCGACCGTCTTTCTTGTCAAAAGCTATCTCGATCTACGTGAAGGACCCGTGGATCCCGCCGTTGGTGAAGGCCTAGTTGCTACTCCAAGAATAATATCCCACAAATCTTCCATTTGGAGAATTGCCTTCATCTTATGTTTCCATGGTGTATAATTTGGACCTTTCAATAACTGATGCGGATCAATCATCAACTTTGCAACAACGGCCATAGTGAAGGTTCCTTATATCACCAATTGGTCCCCCTTTCGATATACCTTTTGCTAGGCCAATATACCGTACAAAATACCCGCCCTTACGTGAGGGAAACTATAGGTATTTAGAAAGATCAACAAAAATCACCCGCCCTTACGTGAGGGAGACTATAGGTGAGTTTTAGAGATCATACGATACGTGGAACATAAGCGGTACCGAAAGGGAATCGCCTTGTTGATGGCACCTACCATAGAAGATTCTTCTCATGCGTGGGGCGTAACTTCCCCTAAACACTATGAAGAATACTTCGTCAGATTTACGCCTAAACACAAGTGCGATAAAGGGTAGTGGATGGAGTAAAAAAATGCAAAAATGGCTAACTTATCTCTCCCCGACGATTTATAGAGAACAAGCTCAGACGTCGTTGTAGCAGCTATATTAGGCAGCGGATACAATAGCCAAATCACGACAGCTTTACTCGTAAGTGCCGGCCGAGGTATCACAAATACTGATCACTGCAAATGCAATAAATTGCACGGATGGGTTTTAATTATTCCAGGGACTTAGGGAGTGTTTTGATTTTAATTTTTAATGTTATAGTGCAAAAATGAAATATGCAACATACAACAAAAAAAAATTGCCCACAAGAATAACCCACAAGGTGTCGGTCACAGCCGAAAATGCACCTTTTACAATTTGCCAAATTGCTATTTTTCAAAAAATTACTCACTATCCCCCTTTGATTTTTTGAAAAAAATATCCCCCCCTTAAAAAATCTCTTTTAACAAAGCATTTTAATAATTATTATAAATTTAAAGTTAAAATAAATAATTTTAATTTATATAGTTTTAAAACTTATAAAAAAATAAATTAAAAATTAAATTTTAATTTATAAAGTTTTAAAAACTATAAAAAAATAAATTAAAATTAAAAAATTTTAACTAAAAAATTAATAATTAGAAAAACCTTTGCAAAAAAAATTATACCTTGGGGGGAGTCGGCGGGATTTGAACCCCCGACCTGCAGGCTCCCAGAGCCTTACCGCACAGCTCACTGCCAAGTGAGCTAGCGGGCTGATCCGAAAGGATCTGTGGAGCCCCTCGTATTTGAGGACCTCAACCTACCCGAGCCCTCTCCTGTCGTTCTCCTCCGCTGCGCACGTCTCCTTCTTCCCTCCTTTTCTTTTGTTTTTTTTTCGAAAAAAAATTCCCCGGGCGGGGCATTGCTTCGGCCTCCCGGGGGGGTTTAATGTCCGCGTTCAATGCTGGACGCGGAGGGGGGGCTGTCTGTTTTTTTTTTTTTTTTTTTTTTTTTTTAAACGCCCCGGGGAGGGGGGCCGTCTGAAAAAAAACAGCGGCGGTGGGGGGGGCCGGCCCGTCTAAAAAAAAACACAACGACAGCCGCTTGGTGGGGGGGTTTATACCCCTGCAACTCCCGCACGCAGTGGGAATTTAAAAAACCCGCTTACGTCAGCGAGGGGGGTGCAACTCCTCCCCGTGCGGACCCTCCTACGCACGTGCGTCCGCGAGGGGCGTCCGCCTCTCCCTGTGCAGCAATTGCGCTGACAGGCGTGGCCTCCGCGGTACCTTGCAGGACGATTGCGATAGCGGGGGGGATGCTGGACGTCTCCCCTCATCCTGTGCAGTGCCGGCGACACAGCGCGTCGAGCCAACGTGGTTCTATCCACGCTCGCATGGGCGCGTCGCTGCCTGCTTCTGTCTGCGTGGCACGGGGGCGTCGTGGCCTGCGTGTAGGGGGGCCGTCCGCCCAGTCGCCTCCCTCGGTCGCGTAGATGCGGTGCGCGCGACACAAAAAAAAAAAAAAAAAAAAATTTAACAATCGCACAGCCGCTCCTCCTCGGTCACGATTTGCCCTTCTCTGCCCAGAAAAAACATATCACTAGACTGGCTCTGGTACCATGAAATAAATTACGGAACTAACTAGTTTATTGAAAATGTGCAGTTTAAATAATACTAACGAACAACCGGGAATAGCAGCAGCTGAACGGATCTGTTACAGGGAAACAGAACTTGTTACAACAATAAGCCTAAATAAGAATAGTACGCTAACATTACTATTAAGTACGCTAACAAAGGATAAATGTGAATATAAAAGGATAAATCCAACAATAGAAAAAAAATTATTTTTTTAGTTAAAAAAAGACATGTATAATGTGTCTATGTTCATGTATTAAATATAAATTGACCTATCAACCTATGTATTATCTATAGTTATATAAATTGACCTATCAACCTATGTATTATCTATAGTTAAATTAGATTGTATAAAGGAAAAAATATGATGCAAAGCTTTGATGTATATAAAAAAGTTGAATGGTGTATTTAATATAAATTAATCTATCAACCTTTGTATTATCTATAATAAAATTAGATTATATGAAAAAGAAATATGAAACAAAGAGGAATGTTGATATAATTGAATGGTGTGATTGCGCCCCAATTGAACATATAATTTAAGATTGTGCAATTATTATGTGTATAGTTTAGCATACAAGAGTGAAATGCGAATGAATCTGCATAATTTGTATCTTTCTGCGGCATTTTGATATAAAAGCAATTTGATCATCGAAGTATCTGATGGTGAGAGTATTTTCTCCAAATGCCTTTCGATATTATATTAATCCATTAAAACTAATAATCGTAGGAATATGGCCAGAATCCAAAAGTTTTAGTGACTCAGGATTAGGTCCAATTCCCTCCAAATGGAAGGGGCAATGCCAAACAACATCAGATTTCAAGGCCTGCAACAGGTTGGACGTGTTCCTGTTATAACGTTGTGATAATCTAAATTAATTAGGAAAACCTTAGTTGTGACATGCTCGCTCATTTCATTAAGATACTTATCTCTTGCAGGAAACTAATTGGAGCAAGTTTCTATGACACAACGAAGGGAGTTGATCCATCTGTTGAGTTTCTATCTCCAAGGGATTGGTTCGGTCACGGATCACATACGTCATCTACAGCAGCTGGAAATGTTGTAAAAAATGCAAGTTACCATGGAGTAGCCCAAGGAGATGCTCGGGGTGGTGTCCCTGCTGCAAGGATTGCCATGTACAAGGTTTGTTGGGAATCTACTGGATGCCTTGATGCAGATATCCTTGCTGCATTTGACGACGCCATCCATGATGGTGTAGATATCCTTTCTCTTTCGATTGGAAGTCACACAGCTTTCGATCGGACCCTAGACTACTTTGAGGAAGCGATTGCCATTGGAGCATTTCATGCCATGAAAAAGGGGATTTTGGTTTCAAATTCTGCTGGAAACTCTGCAAACGAAGCTATATTTAATTATTCCCCATGGTCTCTCACAGTAGCAGCAAGCACAATCGACCGGCAATTTATAACCCTACTTCTTCTAGGAAACAACATCTCCTTCAAGGTAAAGTCTGACTTTCGTTGTTCATTATCTACGGAGTTATTTCAATATCTGAATAAATTACAAACCCCGATTGCCAAATTGAAAATTGTGTTTTCTTACTTTGTGATAAAACGTCTCACTGCGATGATTTGCAGGGAATTTCTCTGAATACATTTTCAATGGAACAGCCATGGTATGCATTGATATATGCAGGCGACGCCACCAATGTCTCTGGGGGCTACTCCTGGAATGCCTCACGGTGATACGCTTACCATAATCAGTGTTTGAAATAATTCTTAATTCAAATATAACGTTCTCAACCAAATATCTCGATTTTCTCCCCACTTTATTGGTCAGAAATTGCGTGGGAGATTCTCTGGATCGCTCCAAAGTTGAGGGAAAGATTGTGCTTTGCGACGATACCAATTATGATGCCGTTGTGTTTGCCGGCAATCACCACGTCCGACTCTGCCAGTGCCGGCCATCCAGATGAGACCATTATTCCTCAAACAGCACTATCAACAGCTGACGCTAACCACGTCAAATTATACATCAATTCTTCTAGGTAGGTGCATCAGTACATTAGGTTTACCATCAGTGTCATTATTGTTGTATCAAATTTGCGTTGAAATTTGTATTCTCCTTTGCAGTTCTCCTCTCGCAATAATATTAAAATCCATTACTCCGAATAATGATTATGCTCCAATTCTAGCTGAATTCTCCTCCAGAGGTCCAAATCCAATAACACCAGGCATTCTGAAGGTAAGATCTCTAACCTTTACCATCATTACTTTATTTATTTATTTTTTAAATTAAATCTCCGCAGGCAAGGAAAGAAGTACAGAATCATGTTATGGCTAGTGAGATAGACATTTTTTATTTATTTTTCCTTTTTGTGCTGGATAAGCCCGATATCACCGCGCCAGGAGTGTATATCCTTGCTGCTTGGGCCCAGAATACTTCAACGGATCCCGACTACAATATAATATCGGGAACGTCCATGTCATGTCCTCACGTCGCAGGAGCTGCCGGATACGTTAAGTCGATCCATCCAGACTGGTCGCCAGCTGCTATCAAATCCGCTCTTATGACCACAGGTACACTGCCACATTTGTTCAACTATGGATTTACCAAAAGAATAGTAAATTTCTGTTAAAAGGGCAATCGACAAGTATCATGAAAGAGAAGAACAATTCCTTTGACATTGAACGAGTATTAAGAGTTCATTTAAGGCACACCTGTTGTTGTAGATTCTGACTAGAATACATATTTTTGGTGTATTACAGCCTATCCATTGGATACAACTTTAGATGGCAATAAGGACGCGGAATTTGGATACGGCGCCGGCCACATTGATCCCGTCAAGGCCAGCGATCCGGGGCTTGTTTATGACGCTGATGTGATTTCTTATATAGATTTTCTGTGCAGCCAAGGTTACAACTCTACCGTTTTGCGTCTACTGGCAGGATCGGGCGTCATTTGCCTAAGTTATGGGCCTAAACACATAGGTAAAGGAGCTAGGCGACTCAATTATCCTTCCATGACAGTTGTTGCTCGAGAGGGTAAGCCTTTTTCTGTAAAGTTTCCGAGAACAGTGACAAATGTAGGACCTCCACAATCGAACTATAAGGCCATTGTGAATATGTCCTCTGGAGTGAAGGTGACTGTGGAGCCAGATACACTAACATTTACCTCTGTCCAGCAAGAGTTATCATATACCGTCAAGGTTGAGGCTGGATATCTGCCTGAGGGGACTATGATAGGAGGTTCATTAACTTGGAAATATGGCGAATACAACGTGAGAAGTCCAATTGTTGTGTATCGTCCTTAGCATAAAAGTTACTAAGTAACTTAGAGATTTTCTAAGGGCTACCATTGGATTGCTTCTAGATTGTCCGTAACATCTTTCTTAGTTTAATCGATTGTTCCTGGGAGATGAATAGCGTTTTGTTTGTCGAAGGCTGATATCTAAAATAAAATATGCAAGTTTATATCAATATTTTATTGTTGGGTGCTTGTTAACTTTGTACATATTCTTGCATGTGGCAATTGCTCTCTGATTTCTCAGATCAATCGTATAAAAGAGTCCACAACATTTAATTTGTTAGTGGCATCAAGATATTAAAACATTGATAAAAGCAATGGGTTAGGCCACTTAATAGCATACAATAATCATATGTATAAATAAATCGTTGGAGCATGTGACTAATATCATGCATTAAATGTAACCATCCGCTATGAAATTTACGAACATTTTGGTTTTAACCATATCTTGAATAAAAATTTAAAGTCATTACTACATGACCTTTCAACCATTATTTTTATATAAATATATTTTAATTTAATATAAGTATTTATTTGATTTCAAAATAAACTGAAAAACATTAAAAATTAAAACATAAGTTAAAAACGTAATTTTAAATATTTTAAAGTATAAAAATATAATAAATTGTTAAATAATATTTATAATTTATATTGAAAAGGAAAACTGTTTTTATTATTTATATATGTTAAATACATATTAAAAATATAAAATAATAATAATCTAATAATATATATTAATTAATAAAATGAAAAATAGGCATCGCATTGCATTATCCTTATATATATATATATATATATATATATATATATATATATATATATATAAATAATTTGCAAGGTTTTTTTATTATATTATTTCTGTGGGTATGGTTCAAATCTAGAAAGCTGCTATTATACATAATTGGATAAACTTTTACTTCAATTAAGGGAGACCTGTCTGGTGGAGATTGAAACTGTCAACTTTAAGCTAACAAAAAAACAAAAACTAATAAGTCTACTACCTCTATCTTTTTCATATAATATTGTGATAAGATCCTCAAAACAAAGAACGTGTCAAATAGTATTAAGGAAGATCGACCAAAGATGCAAAGCAATCATGAGTCAAATAAAATTAAGGGAGATCCCAAATCTAGAAAGCTGACTTTGGATAAATTTTTACTCTAAGTAAAGAAAAGTGTTGATAGTAAAAAAAAAAAAAAAAAAAAAAATTAAGGAAAATCTCAAATATAATCTCATTTTGGATAAATTTTTACTTTAAGTAAGAAAACTTCAAGGGTGGAGATCGAAAGAGATTGAAACCATCAAAACCATCAACTTCAAGCTAACAAACAACAAAAAAGATATTGAAACCAGCTGTCAACTTCAAACTAACAAACAAACAAAAACTAAAAAAATGCACTACCTCTACCTTTTTCATATAATATTATGATAGGATCCTCAAAACAAAGATGCAAATCAATCATGTTCATCTCCATGTATACATTGAGTCCTTATGTCATTGTTATAGGTAGGTGGTTATCTACGACAATCTCTTTCTTATCTCCATTGTGTTGTGTTGGTCATGTTCTGTTCATGAGCCTATAAGTGGATTTCTCTTGGATTCTTGTTCTAGCGACTACAAATAATATGGTGTATTTCAAAAAAATAATTTTAATAAATATTAAATTGTAAATTAATATATTAATATTTTATTTTAATTGTAAAATTATTATTATTAAATAAAATAAAAGTAGTTTTTATAATAAAATTTGTAGAATGATGTAACACCCTCTATTTTAGAATCTATAAGGTGCATAAAAAATTTTAAGATTAATTTTTTTATTTGGTTAGCGTGAGAAATTCCTATGACCAATGCACACGACTGAGTAATATTCTCTCAACTATAACCCCTGGTAAAGCGGAAAGCTATAATTATTAATAAGGGAATTTACAATAACTTTAATAAAAATAAATTTTTATTTTTTATTTTATAATAACAAATATTTAAACTTTTGAACATAAAACAAAATTTTATATTTTATTATAATTTTGAATGGAATGTTGTATTTATTATAAACATTTTACTCAAATTTACAATAAATTCCTCTTATCACTTTTACATCAAATTTTAATGATTAAAATATTTTACATTTAGTTTTTAAAAAGGTAGTCGAAGCAACAATTTGTTACATTTAAAACCAATTGTTAGCTTTGATGTTTTAGAAAAGCATTAAGAAAATCTTACCTTAAAGATATTTTTTTGAAAAAAATTGAGTAATTTTTTTATATTTAAGATCAATATGCATTAAAATAATATTAATTTAGTATTTAAGAACTTTTAAGAAAAATATACATTGTCCAATTGCAATCGAGAAATTAATAAGGTTGAGGAAAATTTGTTGTATAGGCAATAAAATAATGCAAGAGAAAGAGGATACTCCTCTTCTGTAAGAGGACAAAGTATTCGTGGATGAGGAGAACAAGTATAGGAGGGAGAATCTAGTAATTCTCAAAACAACAAATATAATAGATATATCTTAAGAGGAAGAGGAGGTTATGGTAGAGGAAAGGATAGAGGATTTCCTAAATTTTTTATAGATGTGGAGAAGTTGGTCATTGGGCATGTGAAGGCCCTAAAAGGAAACATGTAGCCATATAACACAAGAAAAAAAAGAAAGTATAGCTTCACTAAAGCACATGGAGAAACTAAAACAAGGATAATCCGTTATGATGGAAAAAATATTGTTGAAACCAATAAAGGAGGAACATATTAAGGATGATTTACAAATCTTGAGGCAAGTGTTGTAAGGTGTTTGTGGATAGTGGAAGCACAAAAACATAGTATCTATAGATATGGTAAAGAAACTTGGAATGGGGAATTTGAATCCTTACAAAGTATCATGGTTATGAAATGAACATCAATTTTTTGTAACTGAGCAATGTATGGTAAATTTCTAGATCAACTCTTATAAGGATGCAATCCTATGTGACATCATGGCAATGGACGCTTTTCATATTTTGCTAGGGAGACCATGGCAATTTGACCAAGAAAAATACTTGAAAGAAGCCTAAACACCTGTTAAATTGTCAAGGATGGAAAAAGTTATATGTTAAGTCCATTAAAGGACAATAGAGAAGAAATGGGCAACAATTATAAATTTTACCTAATCTCTAGTAAATAATTTTTGAAGGAGATGAATAAATAAGAAGTATGTTTTGCTTTCATTGTTAAAACCATAGAATATAGGATAGTAAATAATATGAATGACATTCCACCTGAAGCGAAGTATTCACTGAAATAATATGCTAAAAAAATAAGAAGAATTACCTAATGGGTTACCATATATGAGGAGCATTAATCATCAAATATTCTTCATACCTAGTTCAAGTTTATCAAATAAGGTAGCTTATAGGATGACACCCATGAAGAATAAAGAGATGAAGAAATCCAATAGCTATTAGACAAGGGGAATATTAGGGAGAGTTTAAATCCATGTGCAATACTAGTTGTACTAGCACCTAAGAAAGGAGGATAATGCTATATGTGCATAGACTCCCAAGCAATTAATAAAATTATGATAAGATATAGGTTTTCATTACCTTGATTGGATGACTTGATAGATTTTTTAAGTGGAGTAGAGTACTTCACAAAGAAGGGTGGTTACCATAAAATTTGAATTAAATAAGAAGATGAGTGGAAGACTACATTTAAGACCAAACAAGGATTGTATAAATGGGTAGTTATGCCATTTGGCTTAACAAATGCACCTAGTACTTTTATGAGGTTGATGAATGAAGTTTTGAAACATTTTCTTGATAAGTTTGTGATGGAATGCATGAACGATATTTTGGTATTTAGCAAGATGAAGGAAGAAAAACTAATACATTTGAGGTTAGTTTTGTAAAATTTTAAGGAGGGATAATTGTTGATCAATTTGAAAAATTATAGTTTTATGAAGAAGAAATCAATATACTTAGATTTCATCATATCCAAGGGTGGTTTGCAGATGGATCCGACAAAGGTGAATGCTATTGTGGAGTGGTCATCACCAAGGAGAATATTTGAAACCAAATGTTTTCATGGTTTGAAATTTTTATAGAAAGTTCATTAGAAGTTTTAGTAAAATTTGTGCTCCAATCACTAAAATGATGAAAAGAAGTAGGCATAAATTCAAATGGATAGACACAATAGAAAAGAGCTTTTATAATATTAAGTTGACATAAACTTACATGAAGGCTATATATATCTTAAACTCTTTAATTAAAGTTAACCATAGAGGTGGTTTAACAAACTATTTTTAAGGGTTAATATATAAAATTTGCCAATAGGCTTACATAAAAATGTTCTTAGGATTACATATAAGAATACCTATCAACTTACATAGAAAGATACCCATAGGATTACATATAGAATACACTAAGTGTAAATATTTTAGTAGTTTTGTTACACTAAGAAAGTCCATAGAATGATTTGAAATATTTTATACAATGATTATACCATCAAGTATTTTTTTACCATGGATAAAACCACTTTGTTCAACTGATATAATATAGAATTCTTTTCAATCAATTTTTCATTATTTTTGAAATTATATTATAAATCATTACAAAATCGTTTTGGATGAAAATTATAAAAATAATCTATTTTTCTTTTAAGAACCATTGCAATTTTTTTTACAATGATCTCACTTATTATAGCCTTATTTTCCTATCCTCTTCAACCGTGATCCAAAAATTTTGAAAAAAAATTATAGAAAAATCATTGGGGCTAGGTGCCTTATCAAGGTATAAAGAGAAAATTACCTCATGTAGCTCTCCATACATATCTTCTTCATCAATAGTTAATTTTATTTGTATGATAATTGATGGAATATATTTGAAGAATTTATCTTAGCCTCCTTAGCTTGCCAAACTTCTAACAAAATATCTTTGAAATAATTTATTGCTTCCTTCCTAATATATTCTTCTTCCTCGCTACTTCTTTCATTTTGAGTTGAAATATTTTTTACTTGATAAATATATATATTATATATTTATCAAATAAAAAATATTTCATCTCAAAATAAAAGAAGTAGCGAGGAAGAAGAATATATTAGGAAGGAAGCAATAAATTATTTCAAAGATATTTTGTTAGAATCCATATTTTGTTAGATATTTTGTATGTTTCTTTTCAAGTAATATTGGATAATGTTTGAATCCATTTATTTATAGAAATTGTTATGAAATTTAGCACACTAGACTATAGAAGTTACAAAAAAAAAAAACATATATATATATATATATATATATATATATATATATATTCCATGATAATAAAAGTAATTTAATTTTCATACACATAAGTATCTTTGTTTATTTCATTAATTTCTACAATCTTAAGAAAATAATTTTACAATCCATTTTTTTTTTATAGGAATCCGTAACTACCTTTTCTTTTTGTACAATTGGTCATATGGTCAAGTCTCATTGCTTCCGATCTTAGCGTCAAATCATAGTGGTACCACTATAACCCCTACCTCGCCTCGTAAACATGGTGGTTCGGGGTTGGTACCCTTGTCATCAGGCACACAATCGGTGAACTTAGGTGAGACTACTACTTTACCTTAGATTGAGCATGTCATCGAGGTTTGAATCTAAGTTTCCTCTTCATAAGTGTCCAACTTCTTACCAATCCACTAGCTGTCGCGGACCATTTTAAAATCAAATTTAATTATAATAAAATATCTAAAAAAAATTATATACTTTAACCATGTATTAGACAATAAAACATTCTAATACTACAATATCAAATTTTCAGATATATCTATTACCAAGGTTATATATTGAAAGCTTTTAAGGCCATTTAAAGAGAGAATCCAAGGTCACCACTATTAGGGACTATTCATATTGCTGCTGTATTCTCTTTCAATTTTATAATGTAGGTCGATCTTCGTAAAGGTGTAAACCATTTAAGATTCAAACATACAAACTCCGATTACTTTACTGTTGATCTCTAGACATTTTTGCAGTCTACTTCCAGGTGTTTCAAACATACAAACTCCGATTACTTTACTGTTGATCTCTAGACATTTTTGCAGTCTACTTACAGGTGGTTGGAACTCGTAGATTCGACGCCGATTCAGCTATCATATTAATTTTTTACGTAGATCTCATACAAGAATCATATGGATCTAATATCAAATCATACAGATTTTTAAAATATATTTAACAATAATCTCTTCGTAAATTGAGCTATAAATGCTTGCTTCGACGATTTTTGAATCTTTCATTTTCTGAAACGCCGGCGAACATTATAAAGATGCCTCGGCAGTTACGGTATTTCGAAGAATATAAAAAACGGGTGGTACAGATGATCGGACGTCCCAGACCGAGAAACTGTTGGAAAACATTAAATAATTATTTTATTTGTAATGGTCAAGGATGTGCATGCAGCCAGTTAGCTCGTTATTGAAAGTGCTTATAACTGTTTTGTATCAATATTTTTTAACATAATATTTTTTTTTTTAAAAGAGGGGTAAAAATTTATTAGATCACATAAACCTTACAGCAGTGAACAAACAACTAGCAAAAATAGCCAACAAAAACCTCAAACAGACATATCCTCAGCAAGTAAATTATGAAGTTGCTGAGAACAGTCTAAAGGGAGGTTATCCCAACCCTAATGCGACCAATTCCCCTGAAACTGAGAAGCCCATTTGGCCAAAAAGTCCGCAACCCTATTCCATTCCCGAGGAATGTGAACAAAAGAGATAAACTCCAAATTAAAACAGAGTTGAAGAATCTGTCGAACAACCAATGTCAACCTCCAGTGAACATTATCAAGATGATGAGTCCTTAACAAATTTATAATAATCTGTGAATCAGACTCACAGATTATCCTCCGCCAACCCATAGCCAACCCTTGTTCCAAAGCACAACAGATAGCAAGAGCCTCCATATAATTATTAGAGTGTATCCCCTTATAGCATGAAAAAATGAAACAAACATTCCCAGCACTATCTCTCCCAACTCCTCCAATACCAGCATGCCTAGGATTACCCCGAGAAGACCCATCCGTATTGATCTTGAACACCCCTAGAGGAGGAGGATGCCATCTCCCATCTCTCTGCATTTTTTTTCCATCTCGGTTTCTAGATGGAATAACAGGACGAGGACCATTCTCCACAAATCCCAAATTTTGCATCATCAAAATCTCTGACTGCACCAAAAAAAGACTAATCTGGCATGTGCTCGTTATTGAAAGTGTTTTTTTTTACTGCTATCAATATTTTTTAAAGTAATATTTATGTGCTCGTTTACTTTTTATTAAATGTATAAATATTCTTGAATGTAATATCATCATCAAAATGATATTTTTTCTTCAGTTTTGTTAAGTAATATTAGGGTATCTTGTTTCTATAAATGGCTATTGTTATTTTTGTGTTTTTTTTTTTTGGTTTGTTGGTTTTATTTTCAACAATTAGTATAGGAGTCTTGATGTAAAAGCTCAAAGTTGTGTTGGTGTTGATGCTAGTGCATGTGTAGAGTGGCTTAAAGGGGATGTTGGGATGTTGGAGCAATCAGTTGTGAATCTCCTTCATTCAAATCATAAACTGGTTCAAAGGAAAACCAAAATCTCATAGAAACAACTTACAAAAAGTGAAAGTGACAAATTCTAGTCTTAATTTAGTCTTAATTGGTTCATAACTTTAACACAATATGAGAGTTGAAGCAATCAAATTTATAATGATAAAAAAATTAAAATAAAAATAAAAATAGAAGCAAAAGTATAGAAAATGAGTGATAAATTAAAAAATTAAAAAACGTTTCTATGTTTGTTTGGTTAAAACTAGCTGTGTATTTGTTAGTATCCTCTTTTAAATGAGATTATGTTCAAATTTTTAAGTTAGGCATATTCATTCTATGTCTTTCATCTAATAAATTTGTTAGAAATTGCATGTTGATGATGTTATTTCTAATTTTTGTTTTCGAAATTAAAAATTTCAACTTTAAATATTAAACATTAATTAAAAAATATTAGAAAATATTAAATAATCATCTTATTTGTAATGTTTAAGAATATGCAAGTTGATTTGTATAAACTAGATTTAAACTGAAGGAATAATTAAATTGCATCAATAAAAAACGCTTCGCAAGTTTGTGGGGTCACGAGGGAGGTTCACAATGTTGGACAGTGAGGTAGGTGCTTCACTTGGTCAATTAACGAAGTTTTTGAGAGAAGAGAAGCTTCGCAAATTTTGGGCACAAAAATTTCCTTCAGGAATTTTAGCTGCGAAGTGACTTCTTCAAAGAGTTTAACTATGAAGTGCCAAATAAAAATAAACTTTACCAGTTTTAACTTGGAGGTTATTTCGAAACAAAAGCTGACAAAGTGGGAGCTTCGCTCAAGAAGGCTGCGAAGCACAGGTTAAAAGGAGCTTCGGGCGAATTGGCCCCAAACAGCCACTTCGGGAAATAAGATGTCGAAGTGCTACTTAGACACAACAGACAAATAATCAAATTTTGCAGCTGAACAGGAACAGATTAAAACAAAATAACACAAGCAGATATTTTATTTATAGGAATAAAACCGGGTTACAAAGCTTCCTTTTTGAAGTGATTACTGACATCTGCAAATATGTTTGCAGGGTAAACACAAAAGGTTTTCTCGGAGACTGTTGCTCCCTTCTTCGACTAACGGCTGCTCTACTACTGCATTCTTTTGTTGTTTTTCGATTGAAACCCTAAAACTGCGGCTGCTTTGCACTCGCAATTCCTCTCTATACAAAATGACAACAGGTCCGGTATTTATAGATGGGAGATGAGGACAATGGGCGGGAAAACTTTCACCAATCGACTGACAAAAATAAATACCGAAGAGGGTTTCTGTCCAATCACCGAGCAACCCCAACTACTCGCACGCTTGAAATTAAGGCCTCGTTTCTCATGCCTGGATATTGCTTCACAAATTAGATGGGCAAACTGCTGAATTTATGTTGCTTCACAGCGAATCATTTTTAGGGGGTATGAATTTACTACTTCGTAGCAAAGCATCTTCAAGAGGCATAATTTTGCTGCTTCGTAGCGAAGCACCTTCAAGAGGCATGTTTTTACTGCTTCGTGACGAAGCATTTGCGGATGGCGTGAAAGGTGGTTTAATAATTCCAACACCCTCATTTAAACCAGATTTCACAAATCCTTTGACGCCCAACATTTCTTGTAGCCTGGCGAAGTCCTCCTCCTTCAAAGGTTTTGTGAAGATGTCAGCTAACTTCTCCTTAGACCTGCAAAACTACAACTATACTTCATCGAATTTCACCAAATCTCTGATGAAATGATATCGGATATCTATGTGCTTCGTTCGGCCATGGAAGATAGGGTCCTTCGAGAGGGCAATGGCAGAATTATTGTCACAAAATATTGTTGTTGCTGCTTCCTACGGATGATGTAGTTCACTCAGAACTCTTCTTAGCCAGACTGCCTGGTAGGCGGCTAAGGTGGCAGCAACATACTCTGCCTCTATTGTAGATAAAGAAACAATTGGTTGCTTCTTTGAGGACCAAGAGACAACTCTGGATCCAAAATGGAAGGCATGTCTAGAAGTGCTCTTTCGGTCATCTATGCTACTAGCCCAATCACTATCAGTGTAGCAAATCAGTTCAAGATGGTCTTGTCTGACATAGTGGAGTCCATGGTTTCTCATACCATTGATATACCATAGAATTATCTTGCCTATTTTCCAATGAGTGTCTTTGGGTGACTCCATAAACCTACTGATTAAACTCATGGTAAACATTAGATTTGGCCTGGTTGTGGTCAAGTACATCAAGCTTCCAACTAACCTTTTATAGAGAGTTGGATCAACGCTTTTGTTGTTGTCAATCTTGCTCAACTTCAAGCCAGTGGCAACCGAGGTGATGGCATGTTTGTTATCCTCCATATTGAAACGCTTTAGGACATCCTTAGCATACTTGCCCTAAGAAATGAAGATGTCATCTGCTGATTGGTGCACCAGCTTCAATGGTTGTGATGCTCTCCAAGACTATCCTATAGAGAATGCATCCATGTGCTGCTTATCGACTAGGCAACCTTCACAAACTTGGTTTGATTGATCAATAAGGGGTAAACCCTTCACCATCTGCTTCTTGTGCAGCAAATTTAGGCCACTGAAACTCAAGTGACCGAATCTAAGATGCCACAACCAGGTAGCATCCTTCACAACTGCACTCATAGACATTAATGATTCATTCTAAATCTACAACGAAAACATTTTGTTTTTTATCATGGACACGATTGCAATTTGCCCATGCACATTGTCTCTGATGGTACAAACACCATTTTTGAACTGATAGTGTGTCCCTTCTGCACAAGTTGTTCAATTCTTAGCAGGTTGTGTTTCAACCCAGGCACATAATAAACATCACAAATTTGTTTTCTTTCATCGTGTCGGGTGCGGATGAGGATCTTTACTTTCCCCATCACAGGAACCTTACTGTTGTTCCTCATATTGACTTTAGACTAGACTATTTCGTCCAGTTGTGAGAACATCTCCCTATTCCCAGTCATGTGGTTATTGCACCCACTATCAAGATACCAAATATTTTTCCTACTCTCCTCCTCAATACTACAAGTCAATAGCACATTTCCTCCTGCCGCATTTTTGGCTTCATCCATATAATGGGCTTGTTACTGATTCTTGTTCACCATCCTCTTTCTACACTGTGAGATATAATGGCCACACTTTTTACAGTAATAGCACTGGACCCTAGATTTATATTTCTTTTGATAAGATCCACTTTGCTAATTTTTATCAGTGCCTCTTCCTCCTTGCTGATGGAAGTTGCAATTGGTCTCTCCCTCACTTTTGTTTGACCTCCCTCCTTGCTTGTTTCCTCTCCAATGTCTGCTTCTGCCTCTTCCACCTTGAGAACTAGAGGCACCATGGTGGGAGTCTTGTCTGCCGCTGTCTCAAAATGAGACTTGCGCCTTGAAGGCTTGCTCCAAAGAAGACTAAGTTGAACGACTCAGCCTCTACTCATGTGTCTGCAAGGAACCCATGAGTTCATCCATTGAGAGGGTTGTCAAATCCCTCGATTCCTCTATTGCAATTACCACATAATCAAATTTCATTAGTAGACTTCGCAGAATTTTCTCCACAATCCTTTGATTCTGCATAATTTTACCATTCAACCGCATCTGGTTGATGACATCTATCATTCGGGTGAAAAAATCGCTCACGGTTTTTGACTCACTCATCTGCAGGTTCTCAATCTTCCTCCTGAGCATCTGTAGTTTCACCAACTTCACTTTGTTGGTGCCCTGGTATGAGCTGGCCAAAATATCCCAGGCCTGCTTGGCCTTGGTGGCTGATGCAATCCGTGAGAAGATGGTCTCCTTAACCTCTTGCATGATATAGAATAGGGCTTTTTGATCTTTCTTCCAGTTCTCCTTCAAAAGGTCTTTGTTAGCTTGGGAGAGGGCGGTCAGTGCTGCTGCATCTGCCAGTTCTGGGTACCCGTTCTCAACCAAGTCCCACAACTCCTGAGACCCGAACAAAATATTCATTTGTATACTCCAGTAATCATAGTTCTTGTCGTTAAATTGCGGGATCTGCAACTGCAAGGAATTATTTCTAAAAGCCATGCTTCAATCACCGTGTCACGACAACAATGGCTCTGATACCAATTTGAAGGAAGAATTAAATCACGTCAATAAAAAATGCTTCGCAAGTTTGTGGGGTCACGAGGGAGCTTCACAATGTTGGACAACGAGGTAGGTGCTTCGCTTGGTCAATTAGCGAAGTGTTTGAGAGAAGAGAAGCTTCACAAATTTTGGGGCACAAAAATTTGCTTCAGGAATTTTAGCAGCAAAGTGACTGCTTCGGAGAGTTAAACTACGAAGTGCCAAATAAAAATAAACTTTTCCAGTTTTAACTCGGTGGAGGTTGTTTCAGAATAAAAGCTGGCGAAGTAGGAGTTTCGCTCAAGAAGGCTGCGAAGCACAGGTTAGAAGGAGCTTCGGGCGAATTGGCCCCAAACAGCCACTTCAGAAAATAAGATGTCGAAGTGCTACTTAGACATAGTAGACAAATAATCAAATTTTGCAGCTGAACAGGAACAGATTAAAACAAAATAGCACAAGCAAATATTTTATTTATAGGAATAAAACCGGGTTACAAAGCTTCCTTTCTGAAGCGATTACTGACATCTACAAATATGTTTGTAGGGTAAACACAAAAGGTTTTCTCGGAGACTGCTGCTCCCTTCTCCGACTAACGACTGCTCTGCTACTGCTTTCTTCTGTTATTTTTCGATTGAAACCCTAACACTGTGGCTGCTTTGCGCTCGCAATTCCTCTCTATACAAAATGACAACAGGTCCGGTATTTATAGATGGGAGATGAGGACAATGGGCGGGAAAACTTTCACCAACCGACTGACAAAAATAAATGCCGAAGAGGGTTTTTGTCCAATCGTCGAGCAACCCCAACTACTCGCACACTTGAAATTAAGGCCTCGTTTCTCGTGCCTGGACATTGCTTCGCAAATAAGATGGGTGAACTGCCGGATTTATGTTGCTTCACAGCGAATCATCTTCAGGGGGTATGACTTTACTGCTTCGCAGCGAAGCATCTTCAGGAAGCAAAATTTTGCTGCTTCGCAGCGAAGCACCTTCAAAAGACATGTTTTTAGTGCTTAGCGGCTAAGCGTTTGTGAACGGCGTGAAAGGTGGTTTAATAATTCCAACATAAACTACCATAAATGTTTTGTACTCCTATTAAATCTATCCATATTCTTTCTAAATGTAATATCATTATCAAAATGATCTTTTGGCTTTTGTTAACAGCATTGATAATTTGGTGTTCCATTTTTTGGTTGCTTTGGTTTCAACAGGAAACTCGTAGAGTATGCGCTTGTGTCGATTACTCTAGGGGAAATGATTACGTGAATAATTATTATCTCACTCGTGTTTCATTGATATCAGTGGAATTTAACTTGCAAGTAACACTCAGTTCATAATTTCTGAATATGATAAATATCTCATGGTAAATTTCTAATTTCTGGACTTTGATCCCTAAGCTTCATGTGCGTCTCGGTTAGAATACAGGAAAACAATCAATGTGAACTGTATATACTCGATTTTTTCACGGGAAGTATTTCTCTCAATATAATATAATTTTTTGGTGGAGAGACTGTATGCGTTAGGAGCTCGGAATGTGCTGGTGACGTCGATGGTCTCACTGGGTTGTGCGCCAGCAGAGCGGGCGACGAGGGGCCGCAATGGCCAATGCGCGGCAGAGCTGCAGCAGGAGGCTTCGTTTTTTAACTCACAGCTTAGATATGTTATAAATCAACTGAACAGCGACGCTTCTGCTAATGTGTAGACGTTTGCCGACTCCGCTTTAATGCAGACAAGCTTATTTAACAACCCTGAAGCATACGGTAACATATTAGCTTAACTTTAATTGTCTTATGATCTATTCGAATGCTCGTAGATCCAAATCTAAGGGCATTTACGATGTTTGGTTTTTCAGGTTTTCAGAATGTGGCAGACCTGTGGACAGGGAATAAGTAATGGAATAGGGCTGTGCACACGGGATTTAAACTTGTGCCCAAACAGGGACTTTTATCTGTATTGGGGCAGTTTCCATCCGAACGAGAGAAGGCGAATAAGATCTGTTAGAGTAAATCACTATATAAAATATAGAAAAACAATTACAATGTTTCAAACTTTAACAGCAAAATTAACAAAATAAGACAAACACACAGTAGAAGAGACAACGATTTTAACGTGGTTCACCCAATGGGCTACGTCCACCAAGAATTTTCAGTCCTTTCTTTCTCAATCCAAGCAATAGAGGGTTACAACCTACAACAAACATCTTCTGTAATTTCCTCTCTATATTTACAAGGAATCAACCCAGTAATTTCATTATATACTCTGTTTTTCCTCACAATATATAAGAAAAAACAGAAAAAAAAAACTGTTTTTCTTAATACATTCCAAGATTAACATTGAGTTCCCAACACCTAATTTTGGGATAAAAACAAAAAAAAACTTTTCCTGGCTGTCCTGTTGTAAATCCGAAGACTTTCTCTGGTAGACTAACAGACTGTAAATCTGGAAACTTCCCCTGTCCGTCCTACAGTAAATCAAGAAACTTTCTCTATTTAGCCTCCTCATAATTAGGCTCCATTCCTAACAATATCCCACTTGGAGACTAATTCCATTACACCATACTGCAACCAAGGACTGAAAAATTTTCATCATGACCTCTTATTCCTTAAGGCCAACTGAAGTTGAGCAAAAGCTCAACTTTTCTCTTGACACCACTTTTGTAAGCATGTCAGCAGGATTTTGTGATGTGTGAAATTTTCCTAATTTCAAAGATCCATCTTCCACTACTGATCTAATGAAATGATACTTGAGTTTGATGTGTTTAGTTTTTGAATGGAATGTCGAATTCTTCACAAGGTGTATAACACTCTGGCTATCACTCCAAAACTTATTATCCTTTTGCTTCTTCCCCAGTTCTTCCATTAGTCTTTGCAACCAAACCATCTCTTTGCTTGCTTTTGCAGCAACAACATATTTAGCTTCAGTGGTTGAAAGGGAAACTACGTGTTGGAGTTTAGAAATCCAACTAACCACTCCTCCTCCTATAGTAAATATGTAGCCAGTAGTGCTACTTCCACCATCAAGATCACCTACCATATCAGAATCTACAAAACCTTTCAAGCATATATTAGAGCCTCCAAAATTCAAAGAATAATTTGAAATTCCTCTTAAGTACATGAGTATCCATTTTATCGCTTGCTAATGTCATTTTCCTAGATTACTCATAAATCTACTCACTACTCCTACTGCATGGGCAATGTCTGGTCTTGTACAAACCATTGCATACATCAAGCTTCCAATCGCTGATGCATAGGGAACCTTAGCCATATGCTCTTGTTCCTTTTGTGTCTTGGGACACAAATATTTGGTGAGTTTGAAATGCTTTGTCAATGGAGTAGCAACAGATTTTGCATTGTCCATGTTGAATTTCTTAAGCACTTTTTCAATGTATTCTACTTATGATAATTTCAGAGTGTGACTCTCCTTGTCTCTTGTTATCCTCTTACCAAGGATTTGTTTTGCTTCTCCCAAATCCTTCATGGCAAATGATTTAGCCAACTTCTTCTTGAGCATGTTTATATCTTGCATATTTGTTCCTACAACCAACATGTCGTCCACATACAATAGCAAAATAACATAGTTACCATTTCTAGTTTGCTTAAAATATACACAGTGATCACTTTGACATCTTTCAAACCTTTGATTAGCCATGAACTTATAAAATTTTAAATACCACTTTCTAGGAGCTTGTTTTAACCCACACAAGCTCTTTTTCAATTGAAAGCACGAGGATACGGAAGCAAAAAGGAAAGCGAAGATGCGATGCAAATTAAACTTAGACTTAACGCTAATTCCTAGGAATTTGAAATGCATGAAATGGAGAAAGCATAAATTGAAACCCAAATGAAATAACAGCCCTTCTATTTTATTGATGTATTTCCCAACTCGGTTACAATTCGCATCCTCCCTTTTCAGGGGCGAGGAGCGTTAAATCCATCTCTTGGTTACATCCATGGATAGCCTTTCCTTCTTCCGCGTGCCCACATGTAAAATGGGCGGACCAAACGTCGCCACCGCTTGCATTGATGAGTCTTGACTCCTCGTTGCTCCTCCGATGTCCGAACCCTGCGTTCAAAGGAACAAGAAACGGTCAGTAGCACCTACGGATAGAACAAAACATGCAATCCCCAAGCCTAGGATAAGTGAATGAGAAAATTGAATTAAAATATGACTAAAATAGGTCCAAATGCTCTAAAATTTTGATAGGGGCATCAAGATACCACCAGGAAGGTCCTACAAAAAGAACAGTCGGGAAATTCCTCACCGTTTTGAATTCGCTTCGGGGCGGGACGAATTCACCTGCAACAAAATGCCGAAAAGGTATTGTCCCAATGTCCTACCTAGGAAGCTCCAAAAGACCTACAAACTTGGGGTTAGCTAATTGGGGGCATTTTGGGAAGACCCAGATGGTCAGATTTTCCCAATTTGGCCTCCATCAATGGGAATTTGATGATGCTACCTGTAGGTTAGTGGAAGCGAGCAATGCTAGAAATATGATCAAAATTGTTCAAAACAAGACAAAATTCAAATGACAACCTATCTAAGCATCATAGAATTGAATGCAAAAATGAAAGAAAGCAAATCTACCATGGAATTCCCATCGCTCCGAAAGGGGGCGATTAGGATTGTGGCAGTGTGGGAGGGGGCGCCCATGGGGCAGGCCGCCCATCGTTTGAGGCTTGATTTCGGCACCAATCCACTTGGGATGGGTCCAAAACCTCTTGTGTGGTATTGTCGAAAAATTTGGTGGGATATTGTGGCCAAATGTCAGGTTTTGGGTCCAAGATTCGTCCTCCCAATAGTCACCCAATGACCTCCCCTCTAAAGGAAATCAAGGATGTGGAAGGTGCAAATCCAAAAGGTGTGAGGTATGACAATAAAACGACAACACTTCATTGCTCTAAAATGCTACTCTTCTCCCTATTTTGGGGTGAGGAAACTCACCAATTTATAGACCTGGAGGTCTCTTGAAATGGGCATGCAGAGGCGCCACTTGGCAATCATGCCTTCCCAAGGGGAGGGAGATTCCTCCCTGAATAGGGACTTCATGACTGCCCTTGTAACAACCTCTAACGCTCGAAAACGCTCACCCACACTCCCCTGCGATGAAGGAAGCGTTAAGTGGTGGATCTGAGCTGCCATTTGTCAAGATTTGACTTTTTTCCCATCAAACCTGAAATTCGCCCCACCCTGGAGCGAATCTGGAATTCGTCCCGGGGTGGGGCGGATCCTAGTTTGAATCCGTCCCGGGGTGGAACGGATATTGAGCAAAGTGCCTGAAGGTGCCAAATTGATCTCTGACCTTCCAAAACTGCTGTGAGAGTGGTTAGGACCACTGTTTAACCTCTGGGGGCTGCCCTTGGGGCTGTGTGTGTCAATGCGATCAGTGTTTGTAGTCACATAATCGGATTGGTGTTGTTTTGGTGTCTACAGATGCCCCTTTTTGGGATGCGTTGTGCAAGGCACAACGTCGAGCAAAAATAATAGATATCCAAAGCACTAATGATTAGGGTTTCTTGGTAACCTAACCAAATTTTGATGCCCCAAGTATGGAAAGGGCATGCATTCTTGAATCCTTGCTTCTGACGAGCGAAGGAACTCAATTCAAGTGTTAACCTTTTTCGGTGAGGTGTGACTTGAACTTGGACATTGATCAGTCATGAATAGGCAAAGGGCGCAACCTTTTGTCTATGAGAACCTTGAGTTCATGATTCACGAATGCCAAGTGATTTGATCAGCTTGCGATTATTGCTTGTTTACTGCCCCAAGCAGGAGCGTGATTTGTCTTTGTCAATGATTCTTCGAATGCATGCCATTCCTTAATTGGGTGTGTATTTGTTGATTGGTGACTAAGTGTGACTACCCCCTCAAGCGACGAATCGATGAGGGAATGACCTTCATGAGAAAAGTGACGAGTCGCTTGACCCAAGATGACTTGTGCAAGGGTGCCTTTAGATGGTTTAGCGTTAAGCGTGTGCAATTTTCCGACATTTAGACCTATTTTTGGTGGGTGTTAACCCTTTTTGTGACGCTTTTTGGAGCTAAAATTGGCAAAAATTCGTCTTCCCGTGGAGCGGTCCGGCTATGGTAGCCTTCTTAGGGAGTAGGATAGTGACAATTTGTAACCCCAACATCTATTTTGGATGCCAAGAATGTCAGGCGTGAAGGCGCCTTCGTTCGGCAATGTTATTATTATTTTTGGGTGGGTTGCGACCCATTTGGACGATGTCGCTTGAGGATGAAATTCTCGAAAATCCGTCTTCCCGTGGAGCGGTCCGGCTATGGTAGCCTTCTTAGGGAATAGGATAGTGAGGATTTGTGACCCCGACATCTATTTTGCATGCCGGAAATGTCAAGTGCCAAAGCACTCTCATCGGGCAAGTTTATTAGCTGTTTTGGTGCATTTTTGTTCTCGGGATTTTTGATGATATATACAGATGACTTTATTTTGTTTATGCGAGTGATGATTTGATTTTATGCATGATGAGTGATGAGTATGGATGTATGCATGTTAATTTATTTTGATGGATGCATATGTTATGATGAATGCAAATGTTTCTAAATTTTAGGATATGCAAATGTAATGGATGAATTGAATTTGTGTTGTTTGGCGAGAGCACCATAGACTGTTTAGACCTTTGTGGGGTTTTTTTTTTTTTTGGTGATTGCTGATGGCAATGCGAGGATGAAAGATAGCGCGGTTGGTTTTAGAAATGTAGCTAAGGTTTTCTGAGACTCAGACGGTTTTAACTCACTAGCCATGACTGTACTTTATCTTACGAGATTTCTGGATGAGGTATGAATCGGACTTGTCTTTGACCAAGTTATTTCACATCCCTGTGTGTGCAATTGAGTTCATTTATGTGGTATTTGTCAGGATACCGCCAGTGCAAAATAGGTTGTCAACCAAACCTGTACTGAGGATCACCTAATTAGCTCCACTGACTCCTTTGTTGTATTTAGTCAGATTAATCTGCAGTGCGATCTAGGATACCATAAGCTAGCTCATCCACATGCAAACATTGATCTGCACACAAGTTAATGTGACAGATATATCGTCATGCGGGAGGTTTGCCACCAGTGACCGATAGGCTATCAACCAAACCGGTACTGAGGTTCATCTCATGACCTGTCGAAATGCTGAGAGTTCTAGGGATTCAAGTTCGACTCCCTTCTTTTCTTCAATTGTATTGGGATACTTGCTCTTTTGTAGTGATAAAAATCACTGTTTATATATATATATATATATATATATATATATTTTTTTTGAGCAAGGGATTTGAATTTCGAGTGATGAGAATCACTATTGTTTGTGCCTTTTGATGTATGCACTCTGGTGGTGATGTCAAATTTTTTTGGAGTTTTGACTGTTTGCAAAATTTTGATGTTTGCAACTTTTGAGAACTTGGGATTCTTAGGGAATTGGGTAGGGAAGATGCTTGTCCTTTTGCCAACTCTCAACATTCTTGGGGTCATTCGCACAGGGGGATGAGCAAGATAACCGTTTCGCTTATGGTGACCTGGATTGCTTTGCGGGTTTCATCTTTCATTCACACAACTTGGGAATTTTTATGTGTTTTAATTTGTGCTGGGACGCTACGTAACAAGGTGTGATCCAAGTAGAACTCTACCTTCATAAAATTTGTCTGACTTGGTACAATATGTGGCTAGAAAGCTAATGACGACTGAATGACGAAAACTCTCGATACAAAATAACTGACTATGATGTGGGAGAATATCGTGAATGGCGGTTATAGGTGATGAGCTATTGACAAAGTGGGAAAACAAAATGTGAAAATGATGGTTTTGCCAAGTAATGACAGTCTATGGTGCTTCGACCTTTATGACCACAAATATGCAATGTATGGGTTTGATGCTGAATGCAGCTATATATTTTTGTATTTTTGAGGGATTGATTTTTGTGAATATGAAGGTGAGATGCAGAAAGGAGCTCTATGTTGTTATGATGATTTTGCGTATGCATGGGAATGAGATGCAAATTTTGTTATTTTTTGATGATTTTGTTGTTTTGTTGTTTTGTTTTTTTTTTTTTTTGGATTTGCTTATTTTTGTGAGTATGAGGATGAGATGCAACGGAGTTTTGTATTGTTGTGATGATTTTGAGTATGCATGGAAATGAGATGCAATTTTTTGTTATTTTTGATGATTTTGTTGTTTTTGAATTTTCTTATTTTTGACCAAGCGATTGTAGGAATCCTTGGAGCATTTTGGGATTGACCAAGCGATTGTAGGAATCCTTGGAGCATTTTGGGATTGACCAAGCGATTGTGGAAATCCTTGGAGCATTTTGGGATTGACCAAGTGATTGTGGAAATCCTTGGAGCATTTTGGGATTGACCAAGTGATTGTGGAAATCCTTGGAGCATTTTGGGGATTGACCAAGCGATTGTGGAAATCCTTGGAGCATTTTGGGGATTGACCAAGCGATTGTGGAAATCCTTGGAGAATTTTGGGATTGACCAAGCGATTGTGGAAATCCTTGGAGCATTTTGGGATTGACCAAGCGATTGTAGAAATCCTTGGAGCATTTTGGGATTGACCAAGCGATTGTAGAAATCCTTGGAGCATTTTGGGATTGACCAAGCGATTGTAGGAATCCTTGGAGCATTTTGGGATTGACCAAGCGATTGTAGGAATCCTTGGAGCATTTTGGGATTGACCAAGCGATTGTAGGAATCCTTGGAGCATTTTGGGATTGACCAAGTGATTGTAGGAATCCTTGGAGCATTTTGGGTTGGGCTATGGCTCTCTTAGATATGGAATGGCCACAAATGAC
Organism: Wollemia nobilis; assembly: GCA_028583015.1. Lineage (NCBI taxonomy): Eukaryota > Viridiplantae > Streptophyta > Pinopsida > Araucariales > Araucariaceae > Wollemia > Wollemia nobilis. The sequence continues at coordinate 7,959,441 of JAQPPZ010017209.1, read as the reverse complement.
TGATGTTCAAGGGTTCTAGTTCCTTGATTCCATCAAGAGAGGCTAGTCGGTATGTCTCGGGTCCTATTTTGCTATCAATTACATATGGACCTAACCAATTTGCCGTGAACTTGTCCCTTAGATGGGACGGCAAACTAGAGTTCTGTTGGTTTTCTTTCAAGACCAAGTCACCAATCCGAAAGTCCCTCAGGTGAACTTTCATGTTGTAAGCTTTCTTAAGTCGCTCTTGATAGATACGTAAATGCTCGAGAGCATTAACGCGTCGTTCTTCAAGCAACGTAAGCTGGTCTAACCGGGCCTGCCGTGCAGTGTCATCATCGATGAACTCTTGCATTGATATGCGCAGGGAAGGAATTTCCAACTCGAGAGGCATGACTACCTCGGAGCCATACACCAGTGAAAATGGAGTTGCCCCAGTGGGTGTCCAAATGCTAGTGCGATAGGCCCACAGGGCAAGTGGGATCTGAATGTGCCAATCCTTATGACTGTCTATGACGGTATTTTTGAGGATAGCAACTAGCATTTTGTTTGACGCCTCTGCTTGCCCATTTGCCTGCGGATAATAGGGTGTCAAAAAATTGTGCTAAATTTTGTACTTTGTGGTCAAAGCACGCACGTCTTTGTTCTTGAATGACGTCCCATTATCCGAGATTATTTTGGATGGAATACCAAAATGACATATGATGTTATGCAAAATGAACTCCGCAATGCGGGTTCCAGTCGTAGAGGTAAGCGAAACTGCTTCCACCCACTTGGTGAAATACTCTGTGGCCGTTATGATAAACGTGTGATGACCTGACGACGTAGGGGAGATCTTTTCGATTAGATCTAAGCCCCACTATGAAAATGGCCAAGCTGACTGGACTGTCTGCAAGGCCTAGGAAGGTACGTGCATCAAATTGGCATGATGTTGACACTTCATGCACTTCTTGACATATGTGCAACAATCTCGCTCTAAAGATGGCCAATAATAGCCCATGCGAAGAATGCACTTTGCGATGGCCATACCACTGAAGTGGCCACCACACGTACCATCGTGCGCTTGGGCGATCGCCCAAGTGGACTCTTGCTGGTCCAAGCAATGAAGGAGGATTCCTTCATAGCTATGATGGTACAAAATGTCTCCTAACAAGACATACTTGGCCGCTTTCTGCTTGAATGCTCATTTTGTGGCATGCGTCAATCCAAGCGGGAGGTTACCTAACTTGAGGTAGTCCCTTAAGGGTGAATACCAATCCTACTGATCAGAAGCCTCGATGGTATGAACAACCAATCCCTCTTGAAGTTCATCCCTAGCAAACGCTGAGCGGGAAAGAACTTGTAAGAATAGCGTTGTGTTGCTATTAATGGGAGTAGGGGAGAACAAGGACCCCTAGTTGGCATGTTTCAGACGATCATGGATTCGAGAGAACTTATCCGAGGATGGTTCAATCTGGATCATGTGGATTCCTGGCGTCAAGTCAGAACTTGCACGGTCCATCATGGATTGCGATAGTGTTTTGACTTGGATGGTTGTCATATCACCAAAAAGGTCTTGCGGGATTAGTGACCCCAAGGAGGCCATAGTGTCCACAAAATGATTCGATGACCGAGGGAGTGCCTCGATGTCGTACCACTCAAGCTTTGCCAAGAATTTGTCCACAAGGGCTTTGTAGGCCTGTAGAACTGGGCATTTGCATTGGAATACCCCTTTGACTTGGTTGACAATTAACAACGAATCACCAAAGATGTTCAGTCGTTTGATGTTCATGGTGATTGTTGTCTGAAGACCTATGAGCAAGGCTTCATACTCTACATTATTGTTGGTGCATGGGAAATTTAATTTAAATGATAGAGGCATTGGAGCGCCCTACGGTGTGAAGAATACTATTCCCATGCCACCACCTTGCTCACATTTAGAACCATCAAAAAATAGGGTTATGTCGGCCTGTGACTCAGGCTCATCAGAATCTGGCGATTCTGAGACATGGAAGACCCCATCATCGGGTAGTTCTATGACCAGAGGCTGATCGTCTTCGAGAGGAGCCTCTGCTAGTTGATCGGCTATGACCTGTCCTTTGATGGATTTTTGTCCAATAAACTCTATGTCAAATTCCATCAACAACATGATCCATTTCATCGTGCGACTACTATGATAAGTATGACTCATCATGTACCGCAATGGATTCTCCTTAGACACAACATACGTAGTGTTGCTCAACATGTAGTGGCATAGCTTTTTGGTAGCGAACACCACTGCCAAGCAGAGTTTCTCGACGTATGCATAGTTAAGTTCATAATCGACCAGGGTGCGGCTAAGATAGTAAGTAGCCTATTCTTTGTGAAGTTCATTCTTCTGGGCTAGCATGGCTCCCAGTGCCACCTCAGTAGCTGAGATGTATAAGTAGAACGACACGCCTGGTCTAGGTGGTGCCAATACTGGTAGTGAAGCCAAGTATCATTTGATGTCATCAAAGGCTGACTGGCACTCGTCATCCCAGTGAAATGCTACCCCCTTGTGCAATAATTTGTTCATGGGTCGGCACTTGTCAGATAGCTGCGCTATGAAGCGCTTGATTGATGCGACCTTTCCCTACAGGCTTCTGAGCTGCTTAATGGTAGTTGGGGGAACCATTTCAAGGATTGCCTTGACTTTGTTTGGGTCCACTTCGATGCCTCGCTTGGAGACTATGAAACCCAAGAGTTTTCCAGATGTGACGCCAAATACGCACTTCTTGGGATTCAGTCTGACTTTATGTTCCATGAGGCGATCGAGGATCTTGCTTAGGTCATCGAGATGATCCGGGCACAAAAGAGACTTGGCCAACAAATCATCCATGTAATCTTCCAAAGTTTTATGCATGTAATCATGGAAGATGTACGTCATGGCACGTTGGTAGGTGGCGCCAGCATTTTTAAGGCCAAAAGGCATGACCTTATAACAAAATGTCCCCCAAGGCATTGTGAACGCCATTTTTAGCTGGTCCTCGGGATTGATACGAATCTGATTGTATCCCGAGAAACCATCCATGAGGGATAGCATTTCGTGGCCTGCTTGTAGCGTCTACCAATGCGTCGATGCTTGGCAAGGGGAAATCATCCTTAGGACTCGCTTTGTTTAGATCTCGAAAATTAGTGCATATGCGAATCCTCCCGTCGAGCTTTTTGATGGGCACCATGTTGGACAGCCATGGCGGATAATCCATGCAGATGACAAACTGTGCATCCAACAACTTTTGCAATTCATCTTTGACCATCAAGGCCATTGTTGGGTGCATCTTACATAGTTTTTGCTTAACTGGCTTGACTGTCGGATCAAGCGTTAGATTATGCATGACTAGCTACGGATCTAGCCCCGACATGTCTCTGTATGACCATGCAAAAACCTCCTTCTTCTCTTTGAGAAGGGTAATGTAGTCGGCTTGCTCTTCAGGGGATAAGCTTACCCCTAGCTTGATGATCTATGGATTTATTGGATCTGAGCCGATGTCTACGTCAGTCGTCTCCTCGACCGACATGTGGGATCCGTCCTCCAACTGATGTGGAGTTGGGATCAAATGGATATCATTTGCTGAGTTTAGATCTATGTTGGGAACCTCGGGTTCCTCTTCAGCATGAAAGATATCCTGAGTTGTCCCTGGGGTAAAATGAAGCATTTCACCGAAAGGCCAATACTCTGATGGGGATGGAGGTGAATTGACGCGATCCCAGTCGATGGCATCTATGTCTAGATGCAAGGACCATGCTGGATCGGCTGGATTGTGGATGGGGGTGGTTAAGTCAATGGAGATCATGTTGATGAAATGATTTTGGTCTCCATTACCATGGGTGTGATGACTCGAACATTTTGGATGTTCTCTGTGCTCCGGATCTGGCTCTAGAGGTATTGGCACGAATGGATCGGCCCTATGTGTGGATAAGAGGACAGGGTCTACCCTCGGCACTGATGGCACTATAGGGTCTCTGGGTGGAAGGTATGCTTCGTATGCCTAGAGTAGCGGATCCAACACTTGGTCCCACCGCGCTGGGTCTACGTACCACTCATGCCCAAGCCTTATGCCCATCTGTTCAAATGTGTCGTTAATCTCCAAGGGGTATGGTTGCGGTCTCTATCGCATGTGATTAAGATATGTCATTTCTGTTTCATCTTCGTAATCACTATCGGAGATCCAAAAGCCCTCGTTGGCTCCGACAATTGTTTGAGGCATTACAGGCTCATCCTGCTCGAGCAAATTAATCTGGCCCCATTGTGGTTGTTCCACTCTCCATGGGGGGGCCTGGATTCTCTTGACGCGGCATTGGCTCGCCTGGAGCCTCTAGAGGGAACATTGCCAAGAGGCTCTCTTGACAAGTCATTCATGGGGATCACTTGTGAGTGATCACTATCGGATTCGAAGGGATCATATGATGCTGGTTCATATTCTGATTCATCCTTCGAAGATCCCTCTTGACACTATTTATACCTTCCTTGAAAGTGAGCCCCCAAACTTTCGCCTCTCTCTAGCAAAGGAGAAGGGTTATTGAGGCTAACAAGGGTGGTTGTTGACCATGGGAGGTAATCGCCCAATGTATACATTGTGTTTGGGTTGGCATAAGGATCTGATGCCAATCCACCCTTGTTGCCTATCCCTAGGCCTTGCATGTTTTCCACCAAGATGTCCAAGGGCAGGGGGTGGTTGAACCCTACTCCCGACTTGTCATAAGGCATTTGGTATCTTGGCTGGCAAAGGACACGCACTCCTTGCTCATACCTGCCTAGCCCGTATCCATGCCAATTGCATTGGCCAAGATATCTTAGAGCGAAGTCTGGGTTAGACAGATAGTTGACATCTTCTGCAAAAGGCTCTTCATCTTCGTCCTCTTGCATGCTTGGCTCAATACCATGATCAAGGCCCCCATACACAAAATTTGTCTGGTTGGGCGGGTAGCCTAAAGGAACAATTGTACCGATGGGGAGGCGAGGTCTCCCCATGTCTTGCATGGACTCTAGCGTGGTCGTTGCTACAACATTCCGCACCAGATACTCCCCCAGGCCCGTATTGGCCATTTCAACAGTAATTGTTGGTGATTGAGAGGGAGGGAATGGAAGCTCTTCCCCGAGTCCACTCCATGTTGGGTGAACTAGGAGCCTCAACTTCCATTGTGCTAGGCATCTCTTCGGTAGAGATGGTTGATACTATTGGCAGTGCCTCTTCTAGGGGTTGAGCCTCTTCCAGGGTTTGCTTCCCTTTGTCCTTCTGTTTAGCCATGATAGGTGGCATTGTTGGTGAAGGACCGGATGATGAAGATGTACCTAGCTGGGGTTTTGATGGATTTATCACCAGTGGTGCTTGCGGCATCGGACCCTGTCTAGATGGATTTAACTGAAAATCCAAGTGCATCGATGGGAGGGTCGATTGCGGCATCAGCTGCATCGCATTGCAATATTTGAAGGGTTCTAAGTCCGTCGGGACTACATGTACTTCCCCTTCAAATGTATACTTCAAACACTGATGAGCTATCGAAGGGACACACTTCATGTCCCTGATCCATGGCCGCCCTAGCAAGATGTTGTAAGCCATCTCGCCTTCCAAAATGTGGCACAATGTAGGTATCGTCTTTTGTCCTACTTGAATGGGTAGGACAATTGTGCCAACTATCGAGCATATCGCATCATTGAATGCTCGCAGTGTATATGTGGAAGCCGTGATGTGAGAGGCTGGCAACTTTAGATGTTTCAATGCTGCTGTGGTAATGATGTTACTGGATGAACCAGTGTCTACCAACACCCTCTTATATGGGATCCCGTTGACCCGCACGATAACGTGCAGGGGTGGATCTGCCATGTCATCAGACACTGATTTAACTTCATCCTCTCGGAAGGTGATGACTGGCTCCGTGCATCGTTTGACATGTCCCACGAAGTTGTTGAAGGAATTCGCTTCGTGGGGCTGCAACTCGATGGCTTTCAAAATTTCCATGAGAGCCTCCCGATGGGGCGTTGATTGTTGTATAAGCTCGTATATGGAGAGCCTAGCCGACGTGGTCCTCAAACTCTACATGAGTTTGGTCCGAATCGTGGCCATGGGTCTAGGCGGAGGTAGCTGCATAGGGTGTTGTTGAGGTTGTGACGTTGATGGAACCTCTCTTGTGGCTGCCGCGGGGCAGCTCCTAGGTATTTCTTGTTCCTAGTCACTATGCTTATCATTCCTACATACCCTTGCATGGGGCAATTCTGTTGCACCTCATTGACTTGAAGGGGTTTTGCCTGTGCCTCATGGGCGGGCAAGGGGTCTTTGAAAACTCCCATCTGTTGGTTATTTGGTGCTACGGGGTTGTCTACCGCCAATGTCTTATTGTCAATCAGGTCTTGTATCAATCCTTTGAACTTCCAACATGCATTCAGGTCATGTCCCCTCCGCCTGTGGAACCTACAATACAAGTCCTCCCGGTATCCTTTAGGCTTGGGAGCATTAGGATCTATGGTTTGAATCTCTGGAAGGTTGATCAAGTTTGCCACTGACAAGCGGTCAAATAGGGAGTCCCTAGACTCCGTATAGGGTGTGTACTGTCGCCTAGGGCGACGCTGCTGATTTTGCTCCTGCTTCTGATTTTCTCTTTCATAATTATTAGGAGGCACTGCTGATAGTTAGCCTTTTGAGGCTGTATTTCTTGTGCAGGCTTAGGGACATTTATGGCAACTTGGTTTACCACAACGGGTTTTTGTTGCGTAGTCCCTATTTTTATGTTCTTGTTCCATTATTTCTTCTTAGGTTTGGCAATCTCGCCATCCTGTATCTTGATCTCTTCGATGATTCTGGCTTGCGCCAGAGCTTCCTCTAAGGTGGCATATTGCTGCAGCTGCAATAGCACAGAGATCGATCTCAAACAACTTCGTGAGAACATTTGTGTAAGGTCGGACATAGGAGGGAGGTAGGGTAGCTTGGAAAGCAAAGTCCTCCATCGATTCCCGTAGGCCGCCATGGTCTCTTCCTCATACTGCTCGAGGCTGGCCAGGTCACTTAGTGATGCCTTCTTCTTGGTGTTGAAGGTGAAGCATTCGAGGAACGCATCCACTAACTGATCCAAGTTATAGATGCTGTGCTTCGACAACTGAGTGAACCAATCCGAGGCAGGGCCCACGAATGTGGTTATAAATGTCCTTAGCAACAATGCATCATTGTCCTGAATGCCAAAACATTGGCTCAGGAATCTGGTCACATGCTCTTGGGCATCCTCTTCACCCTTAAATATTGCCAACTGGGGTAGCTTAAAGTGTTCGGGGTAAGGGGGTGCAAGCACTGACGGATGCACAGGATGACTACGGAGTTGGCGTAACATGGGCTTTTGGGGCCCGAAGCTTTGGTTTCCATAGACTCCAAATGCTCTAGCAACGCTTTGTATGCATCAGAAGATTTAATCTCTTCCTCTTTAGTTTGCTCCTGTTGTAGGTTGTGGGAGACTTGAGGCCTATGGGGGGGTGGCCGGATAGCAACCCCTCCACCTTGGTAGGGCATTTCGGCCCGTTCTGCTTCTTGTTCATACTCCTCGTAAGCTTCCTGAGGAGTCTCTGGACGAGACCTATGACCCTGGGTGGGTCCCCGTGGAGGGTACCCATCGTTGTTTCGGGGAGTGGCCTCCCTCTCAGGTCTAGGGGGTCTCGGAGGCAACACTTGATAAGGTCACGGGGACCTATCTCGCACCAAGGGATTGTGCCTCTCATATGGTTCCGCTCTTTGGGTGCGAGGGGTTGGAACCCTCTCAGGCCCTGGGTTATGAAGTAGCTCATCTGTTTGGTGCTGAATGCGCTCCTTACTAAGGCGGTATAGATGCTCTAGCTGCTACTGATCTTGCTCAAGCCGCGTGATCTGGGCTTGGTGGGCGGCATGTCTGGCGACTTCCAGGTCAATTTGTTCCGCCATCTTGAGCCTAGGAGGCCTGGATGCCTCTCCTATACATTTACCTCGGTCGTGATGATCCGAGATCTCAATGGGTCGCTTCCCTCTGTCGAGGTTGGCGGCATTTACCCGAGGCTCTGGCCTCAGTGGGTGACCATGGTACATAGCGGGTGCGGAAGCGCATGGTTCCCACATTGTATATTGCTCTGGAGGAAGGTAGGGATCTTCCTCATTTTCCCTTTCATAGGTGTGAAAGGGGTGGGCAGAGTTAGCTCGCCCTGCTTGAAGAGCCCTGCGCTCTGGGGTTTGCCTATTTGTTCTAATAGTGATGGGGGGCAAAGGAGGGATGCCATAGTCATGTGGCCTCTCCTCATGGACACTATGCCACTCTAGCGCTTCATCGCACCGTGGCCACTCATATCGAGCTTCTAAGGGAGCTTTCTTGTCTATGTTGAGTGCCACGTGTAAGGATTCTTCCTGAAAGGGGCTATGATGAACGGGCGTGTCCCCCAAAGGGGTGTCCCTATAGTTCCATCTTGACATGGAATGATGCGGACTCTCTTGTGGGTCAGGCCGCCAAGGCGGTATGACCAAGTCCTTGGTGCTATAGCGGAGGTGACTTGTGCCCCCTTGTACACTTTTCATAGCTTCTGCCCTTGATTGGGCTTGGCTACGGGTGTACACCATGGTGTTGCTCTTCTACAAGCTAAGTAGATTTTTATCTCTTTTATGATTTTTTATATGCTACACTAAATAGAAAAGAACACACACATACACAAACAATGATTATCTCGTTTAAATATTGAGAGTGTGTCCTAAACCTGGTTTAGTGTGTTTTGGTTTTTGTTTGTTTTGTTGTTTTTTTTTTTTTTTTTGAAGGTTTTTGTAAAGAACGTTTAAATGCAAGATGAGGGCTCTTATGACTCCCAAAATTGGTCGCCCCTTCGATATACCATTGCCAGGCCGATATACCAACCTCTCTATATACCCGCCCTTACGTGAGGGAAACTATAGGTACGTGAGAGCAGATGGTACGTGGAACATAGGCGGTATCGAAGGGGAATCACCCTGTTTATGACACCTACCATAGAAGACTTATCCTCGTGCATTGGGAATCACCCCAGCTACACTCGGTCAGCTTTCGTCAGGATTTACGTCTAGCAACAGTAGCGATCGGGGTTTATGAATGCAAAATTCAAGCCAAGGTGGTGATGAAATCCACCGTTGGTCTTGATCAAGGGTTGGGGTTTTACGACCAGCTCCTTGGTGTTTAATTTTCCACGTGGTGTGTGGGGTTCTTTTTATTTTGCAAAAGGAAACAAGCAAACGACAAAGGAAAACTTTCCCTAAGCAAACAAATAATTCAAGACAAAAACACTAAAATAGAAAATGACAGAAAAAATGCAGAATCCTTACCTCTTCTCTGCCCGAATCTGTCGGTCCCGAGTTTCTTCCCGGAAACTTCACAGACTGGAATTCATCCCGGGGGGGACGAATTATAGAACAGAATTCATCACAGGGTGGGGCGCATTCCCATTCGTCCCTGGGTGAGACGAATTACAGCTCTGTATTCGCCCTCTGATGGAACGAACAACAGTCAGCGTATGAAAGCGCGGTACCTGCAAGAAAAAACAACCAAGTTTGGATCAGATCTCTGATCTTAAAAATAGAGGACAAGGTCCCACCATGATCGCCACTGAAAGCACGAGGATACGGAAGCAAAAAGGAAAGCGAAGATGCGATGCAAATTAAACTTAGACTTAACGCTAATTCCTAGGAATTTGAAATGCATGAAATGGAGAAAGCATGAATTGAAACCCAAATGAAATAACAGCCCTTCTCTTTTATTGATGTATTTCACAACTCGGTTACAATTCGCATCCTCCCTTTTCAGGGGCGAGGAGCGTTAAATCCATCTCTTGGTTACATCCATGGATAGCCTTTCCTTCTTCCGCGTGCCCACATGTAAAATGGGCGGACCAAACGTCACCGCCACTTGCGTTGATGAGTCTTGAATCCTCGCTGCTCCTCCGATGTCCGAACCCTACGTTCAAAGGAACAAGAAATGGTCAGTAGCACCTGCGGATAAAACAAAACATGCAATCCCCAAGCCTAGGATAAGTGAATGAGAAAATTGAATTAAAATATGACTAAAATAGGTCCAAATGCTCTAAAATTTTGATAGGGGCATCAAGATACCACCAGGAAGGTCCTGCAAAAATAATAGTCAGGAAATTCCTCACCGTTTTGAATTCGCTCCGGGGCGGGACGAATTCACCTACAACAAAATGCCGAAAAGGTACTGTCCCAATGTCCTACCTAGGAAGCTCCAAAAGACCTACAAACTTGGGGTTAGCTAATTGGGGGCATTTTGGGAAGACCCAGATGGTCAGATTTTCCCAATTTGGCCTCCATCAATGGGAATTTGATGATGCTACCTGTAGGTTAGTGGAAGCGAGCAATGCTAGAAATATGATCAAAATTGTTCAAAACAAGACGAAATTCAAATGACAACCTATCTAAGCATCATAGAATTGAATGCAAAAATGAAAGCAAGCAAATCTACCATGGAATTCCCATCGCTCCGAAAGGGGGCGATTAGGATTGTGGCAGTGTGGGAGGGGGCGCCCATGGGGCAGGCCGCCCACCGTTTGAGGCTTGATTTCGGCACCAATCCACTTGGGATGGGTCCAAAACCTCTTGTGTGGTATTTTCAAAAAATTTGGTGGGATATTGTGGCCAAATGTCAGGTTTTGGGTCCAAGATTCGTCCTCCCAATAGTCACCCAATGACCTCCCCTCTAAAGGAAATCAAGGATGTGGAAGGTGCAAATCCAAAAGGTGTGAGGTATGACAATAAAATGATAGCACTTCGTTGCTCTAAAATGCTACTCTTCTCTCCATTTTGGGGTGAGGAAACTCACCAATTTATAGACCTGGAGGTCTCTTGAAATGGGCATGCAGAGGCGCCACTTGGCAATCATGCCTTCCCAAGGGGAGGGAGATTCCTCCCTGAATAGGGACTTCATGACTGCCCTTGTAACAGCCTCTAATGCTCAAAAATGCTCACCCACACTCCCCTGCGATGAAGGAAGCGTTAAGTGGCGGATCTGAGCTGCCATTTGTCAAGATTTGACTTTTTGCCCGTCAAACCTGAAATTTGCCCCACCCTGGAGCGAATCTGGAATTCATCCCGGGGTGGGGCGGATCCTAGTTTGAATCCATCCCGGGGTGGAACGGATATTGAGCAAAGTTCCTGAAGGTGCCAAATTGATCTTTGACCTTCCAAAACTATTGTGAGAGTGGTTAGGACCACTGTTTAACCTCTGGGGGCTGCCCTTGGGGTTGTGTGTGTCAATGCGATCAGTGTTTGCAGTCACATAATCGGATTGGTGCTGTTTTGGTGTCTACATTAGTTTACATACCCAATCGTCTTTACCTTTCACCTGAAAGCCTTCTGGTTGGTGCATATAAATTTCCTCCTCCAAATCACCATGAAGAAATGTTGTCTTCACATCAATTTGCTCCAGATATAAATTTTCTATAGCTATAAGACTCAAAATAGCTCTAATAGAGATCATTTTTACAACTAGAGAAAAAATCTCATCAAAATCAATACATTTTTTCTGAGCGAATCCCTTGACCACTAGTCTTGCTTTGTATCTCTTATGCCCTTCATTCTCCTCTTTAATCTTGTACACCCATTTATTGGTCAAATCTCTTTTACCTTTGGGTAGCTCAACCAAATCCCAAGTTTGGTTGTGGAATAAAGAGTCCATTTATTCATTCATTGCAAGCTCCCACTTATTCCTGGTATCCATTTGTAATGCTTCCTAAAAACATTCTGGCTCACCAGCATTAGTATACAAAACATAATCAAAGAAATGTTGAGGAATTCTACTTATCCTGGTAGATCGTCTAACAACACTTTCTGGAGATTGAGGTGCTTGTTGTTGTTGTTGTACATTTTGATCTTCTACCACTTTTGGAGTTACCTTTTCTATGTGTCCATCAAGGTCTATGTATTCAGTATTTTCCTCTTTCTATTTCTTTCCCTGCAACCAATATTTATATAAGTTTTTTTCATTATATATGACATCCCTACTTCTAATGACTTTTCGGTTATGACAATCCCATAATCTGTAACCCAAGCCATCAATACCGTAACTAATAAAATAGCAATTTTGGGCCTTAGCATCTAACTTATTTCTATTCTCTTTGTCTATATGCATAAAAGCCTCACATCTAAATACCTTAAGGAAAGAATAATTTACTGGTTTACCTGTCCAAAGCTCTTCTGGAATTCCTCCATCCAAGGCACTAGATAGTCCTATATTAATCAGATGTACTACAGTATCAACAACATGAGCTCATAAAAATAATGGTAAGTCTGCATGTATTCTCATACTCCTAGAACATTCCATGATGGTTCTATTCATTCTTTCTGCAACCCCATTTTCTTGAGGTGTTCTTGGAACTACCTTAATTCTTCTAATTCCATTTTTAGAAAAAAACACATCAAATTCTCTACTGTAATATTCTCCACAATTATCCGACTTTAGACACTTTAACCTTTTTCCAGTTTAATTTTCAACTAATTCTTTCCAATTCTTGAAAGTATTAAAAACATCACTTTTATTCTTAATGCAATATATCCATTTTTTCCTTGTATCATCAATAAAAAGTACATAGTAAGAGGAACCTCCAAGAGAAGTTACCTGAGCTGGGACCCAAACATCTGAGTGCACAAGCTCCAATTTCTCTTTCTTCCTTTCCTTGCCATCCTTGAGAAATCTAACTCTCTTTGCTTTACCATAAACACAATCCTCACATAATTCCAAATCAATCTCTTTTAACTTAGGAAATAACTTTCTTGAATGTAAAATTTCCATACCTTTTCCACTCATATGGCCAAGTATTTGGTGCCACGAAGATGCCCTCTCACCTGTAGAAACTAAATTCATGGAGCAATGAGAAAAATCAGTAAGTAAATAAAGAGTACCCACCAATTTACCTCTAGCTACTATCAATGAACCTTCAGTAACTTTCCAAGAATTTTCTCCGAATGCAACCGTGTATCCTTCACCATCAAGCTTGATTTCCAATATAAGATTTCTCTTTAAATCTGGTATGTGTCTCACCTTTTTAAGAGCCCATTGACATCTATTTGGGGATTTAATCAAAATATTTTCAATACCTATGATTTTACATGGTTGGTCATTTCCCAACAGAACCTGTCCATAATCTCTAGAAACATAATCTATGAAGTATTCCTTATGTGAGGTAGCATGGAATGAAGCACCACTATCAATTACCCAATAATCACTATTTCTATCAAGAGATAAGATTAAAGCATCTTGTAGAATTTTTCTAGTAATATTGGATTCTGAAGTGTTACCATTATTGTCATTACCTTCATTTCCATCACCCTTTCTTTGCCAACAATCCTTCTTGAGATGACCATTTTTACCACAGTGCCAACACTGTAGATTTCCTTTTCCATGTGATTTAGATCTGCCTTTGGATTTGCCACAATGTGAACTCTTGCCTATTTCTCTTCCTCTTCCTCTATTCTCAACAGTTAAGATGGTGCTAGATGATTCTCCTGTGGTTTTTCTTCTCATGTCCTCACTAAGTATCACACCAACCACATCATCAAATTCTAATTTATTTGAACTCGAAGCAGAGTTACTTACCACCATTACCAAACTGTTCCAACTTTTCAAAAGAGAGCATAAGATTAATAAGGCCCTAATATCATCATAAAAATCCAATCCTACTAAATGCAATTAATTAGTGACAGTATTAAATTCATTTAAATGATCCTGCACAGATCCTCCTTCACTCATTTTCATGTTAAATAACCTTTTCATTAAGAATAACTTATTTGATGTTGATGTTTTCTCATACATCTTGGCCAACTTATCCGTGACTCCCTTGGTAGTATTTTCATCAGAGATGTTGAAGGCTATGGTGGCTCCCAAGCACAGCCTCACAGTACCCAATGCTTTTCTATCAAGGAGACTCCACTCCACATCAGACATAGTTGAAGGTCTCTATGTTTCCCCCTCAAGAGGTAAGTAAAGATCCTTCTGGTACAAGTAATCCTCCATCTACATCTTCTAGAATTGAAAGTTTTGGCCATTGAATTTTTCAACTCTAAACCTCCCTTCTTCCACCATTGCTCCCACTTGATCCAAAAATTCTCCTTCTATCAAGTGCACCCAACAAAACCTCGCTCTGATACCACTTGTTAGAGTAAATCACTATATAAAATATAGAAAAGCAATTACAATATTTCAAACTTTAACAACAGAATTAACAAAATAAGACAAACACACAATAGAAGAGACAACGATTTTAACGGGGTTCACTCAATGAGCTACGTCCACCAAAAAATTTCATGTTTTTTTTCTCAATCCAAGTAATAGAGGGTTACAACCTACAACAAACATCTGCTATAATTTCCTCTCAATACTTACAAGGAATCCACACAGTAATTTCATTATATACTCTATTTTTCCTCACAACTATATATAAGAAAAAACAGGAAAAAAAAAAATTGTTTTTCTTAATACATTCCAAGATTAACACTAAGTTCCCAGCACCTAATTTTAGAATAAAAAAAAAAAAACTTTCCCTGGCTATCCTGTTGTAAATCTGGAAACTTTCTCTGGTAGACTAACAAACTGTAAATCTGAAACTTGGAAACTTTCCCTGCCCATCCTACAGTAAATCCAAAAATAATTAGGCTCCATTCCTAACAAGATCGTCGTGGATGAATTTTTTAAGGGGTCGTCCTTTGTCATGAGGCCTGTCAACTTCAAGCAGATGATGAAATTGTGAAACTGAAGTACTGACTGCCATGTGCAGTCAGACTATGACTTTATTTTGATTTTCTTATTTTGTTTGAAAGTTGTAAGTTGTGTGAGAGTTATCATAGATTTTGTCCCCTGCTAAACTTGTACCATTTACTCTTCAGTATAATTTACTCCAATAAAGGCCAACATCTAGTCTCCGTCTAGTGGTTTGAAGCAACATACCTTGCCACCAATAGAAGTCAAATCTAGATTCACAAAGAACAATTAAATTAAATATGGACGTCAAATCTAGACTCACATAGAACAACTAAATTAAATTGGAGCTTAACTCACATGTTGATCAATTCGTCCTCTATTTGGCTGCTTTTTTAGAACAAGTGATCTTAAATTTAATAATTGAATAATTTCAAAACTATAGAATTCATTCTAAACACAGGAACAAATTGTTTTTCTAAGTAAGAAGCAAGTTATCAATCACTTACATATATACATATTTTTTAAATTTTTAAAGAAATATAAAAATTAAAGATTTTTTATAAGAAAATACATATATGTGGAAACCTTAATCAAAAGTAAAAGTGAAACTTTAGTTAGATATAAAAGGAAGAGTAAATTTATGGTAATATTTATTAAGGCAACAAATCTTTGATTAAAAATGATTGTCAAGTATGAGATGATAAAACATGATAAAATGGTTCTTGAAAGATAGGGTTAATATATAAGTACCATATATTGTAGATTTTCAATATTTTAAAAATGTATTAAATGGATGCATTTTCAACTTTCTAAAAATGTATTAAATGCAAGTGGTGATTGGGTTTAAACTATTCCATCAATTTATCTTTTGAAGTATATTTTCTTGTTATCTTCTATGATTTGGAAATCATAAATAAAATATGGTTGTGGCCATGGCTTAAGGGAGAGAGGTGGCTTGAATTTAAGACCAGCGAATGAAATTTTTTCTATGAAAACAAAGCCTATTAAAAGTATCAAAGAAAGTCTCTTTATCTTATCAAATGACAAAGGTTATCATAGTTCACTTAGAGTAAACATTAGATGAAATATGCAATATGACCTACTCTTGTGGTTAGTTTGTAGAACTGTTCTATATGTTCTTTCACTTCTAAATCATTTTTATTAAGGTTTTGGAATCTTCTAAACAACCCAAGTTGATAATTAGTAGGTAAAAATTTAGACATCAATTTGGATACAAATTTATCTCAAGTTTTGATCTTATATTTCTCATTTTATTATCTCTTTATTTGGACATGATATCATCAAACCAAATCATATTCCTTCAATAACATGCATGCAAATTTGACCTGTTTTAGATTATCCATAGATTCATAGTCACATAATATCTCTATTTCTGTCATCCAATATATCAATTCTTCTCTTTCGATCTTCACGCTATGATATTGTCTCGTCTTCTCCCTTTTGTCAAAGATATTCATTAGTGCCATAAAACTCCCATCTACACCTTCGTGGAAACTCCAATATCCTGCTCTGTTCTTCTCTCCTCTTTGTATCTGGTGCAACACATATATCTCAAATATATTTCACTTCTTCAACATCATTTAAATGAACTCTTGGCCTTTAATTTATATGCAAACGTTCACTTTCTTGCTATTTGTGCTAAGGGGTTGGCCCACACTATTTGAATGCTTAAATTTGAAACCTTTAATTAAAATATTTAAATATTTTGATTTAAATATTAAAGCATACTCATATTATAACATCACTTTAATATTTAAATTTTTAATTTAAATATTAAAGCATACTCATATAATTAAATCATTCTTGGAGATATATTTGCTTTGAATACTTTCTTTGATATTACCCAAACTCATAAGCAACCAAATCAACCTTTGACATCAATGACAACTCAATAATTCCAAAAATCTCTATTTTTGTCATCCAATCTAACAATTATTTAGGATTTAAAATTCCATTGAAATTTGGGATATCCATCCTTGGTTTACTTTCCATGTTAGAGATTGCCTAAATCAACTATTTCTTTGGTTCTTTCTACTCTTCATCTTGAGCTTCTAGGTGATCAATCTCCTCCTATTTACTATCACTAACCTCCTCAAGTTGAATATATCCCATTTGGTAAGTCTCAATTGCATCTAATTTGTTGGTGATTCCCCATAATATTTTAGCTATATCTACTAGCTAGGGCACAAGACCACATCATCTTCCTCTTCTTTGTTAATCTATAATGCATCTTAGAGAACTCTCGATGCATTTAATCTCTCTCTCTCTATATATATATATATATATATCTTTCTCTCTCTCTTTGTCTTCTCCTCTCCTTCCTATCATTCACTTTCTTTTACTCTTCCTTATTTCCTATATTTCTTTGTGCTTGCCAGTTTTTTTTCTACTCCTATTGATTCATGTTTTTATTTTCTTCCTCTTCCTCTTTTCTCCTTATATTTCTTAGCCTCTTTATCAATTTCTCTTCATCTCTTCCTCTTCCTTTTGCAAGAAAAATATATTTTATATACATTGGTGATAGTTACAAATGGGTGGTCATTACGTTACCCACTACCATTTTATGCTCAAATTCTCTTGCATTAGAATGAATATAAAAAATTATCCAAGTTTTTAAGAGAAATAAATGTTAGACTCAAAGATGAACCTCACTAGTTAATGTGGGGTCCAATACATAAAATAAAATAATATCATATCAAAAAAGGATACAAATATCTCTTGGATGATAAATATGGTCATTTAATTCCAAATAGTTAGTGTTGGACAAAATTATGGAGTCTAAGATCCATTCCAAAAAATTATTATTTTATGTTGATCTTAACTTACAAAGTGATTAATACTATTAAAATTTCAACTAGAAAAATGAAAAATTAGTAATAAATTTAATTTGGGAATACCTACTATGATTTGTATTATGGAAAATAAGAAAATCTTTAAATATAGTAATCTTTTGAAATAGAAAGATGTAACCTTTTGAGAAATATTCACATAGAATTACAATTCTAAAACACTTAATTCAATCTAATATAAATGATATTGAGAATAATGACTCAATGATGGAAGCTAAATATTACATTTATGCATTTGGAAATACTATTTGTAACCAAATAAATATGTAAGAATTTATACATTTGGAAATACTATTTGTAACCAAATAAAAATGTAAGAAATATAAGCCCATGAGATTTAATACTAGAGCATACCATCTATTTTTTGATGGTGTATTGAAAACAAATCCAAGAGAAGATAGAGTGAAAGGTATTATAATAATTTTCTAGGAAGAGAATTGAAATTTCAAGGTAGAAAGAGTGGTAAATATTGATAATATATAGAGATTTAAAATTGGTCATTAAAGCAATGAGAAAAAACGTGGAAATATCAAATCTAATGCTCTGTGTGATTTTATAGGAGAACCAAAAAATATGTAACCATTTCAAATCCATAATTTTTATACATGTGAGAAGAATATTTAACAAAATATTGATCAACTTGCTAATGAAGGAGTTCAAATGGAGCATGGAAAGACCAAAATAGAAGATTTTGATAATGTTGAAAAAAGAATTACTAATGAAGGAGTTGCATGATTCACATGAGCTATATAATATTACAAGAGTGATGAAGAAAATTTTGATAGATGTTGGTGCTACATATGATTGGAGCTATTTTGTTAATCCTAAATATAATTTGTGTTACACATAATTATTGTTATAAATATGTGAGGTTACACACCATTGGTGCTACATAGTTATGTTACACATAACTAGTACTACACAAATTTTACTACATAGCAAAGATGTTGCAAGTAATACTAAAGTTATAGATGATACATATGATGGATGTTACACATCTCACAACTGCTACAAGCTACATACGTCAATGGTGTTACATAGGTCATTGGAGACATAAGTGTTAAAGGTGATATATTTATAATTAGTGTTATGTATGGATTAAGAGATTTAATTTTTAGTAGTAATGCATATTATATATGTTACTTATATCACCAAGTGTAGGATAATCCAGATGAAGAGAGGACTTGACCTAGATAAACATTGTGTAGATAATATCTTCTAATTTTACACATGGAAATTGATAATAATTTTATCATAAACATCTCTTTATTTAGAAGAATAAAAAAACACTATATTTGGATGCAATATATTGGAATGATCATGATCTATAGATAATTAAATTAGGTAGCAGAAATTTTAACCAATTATGTATTGATTTTTATTATGGCTAAATTTAAATTATGGAAGGTAACTAGGTTAGTGAAATTTTAACTCTTAAAGAATAAAATTGAAAAAAATGATGGTAGAAACATAGTTGTAGGAAGATAAAGAACATCTTTAATAAAAACAAAAATAAATAATATCTTTGATAAAAGAAACAAGTCGAATATGATTTAATTTACATTAAAATAATATATGAACAATAATATGACTACCCTAGTTCGATGTCCTAAAGGGTATGTTAAGGTTTAGGTAGCCCATTCGTGGAGTTACCGATTTTCCTATGAATAAAAAACCATTCATATTTCTGTCAATGTGGGTTAAACATCCGGACTTCAAGAAATGAATAGAGGAATGGTGGCAGTAGCCTATCTAGGGAAGTGCTTCCTTCAAACTATCTCAAAAACTTAATATGGTGAAAAACAACCTTAGAATATGGAATAAAGAAGTCTTTGGAAATATTTTTGAGAATAAGAGAGCAGTGGGGGAAAAACTGAGAATAATAGAAAGCAAAATCCAAAATGGAACCTACGATGAGGCGACAAGGACTGAAGAGAAGGAAACCTTTTGTGAGTTTTATAATATTTTAGCTTGTGAAAAGATGTATTGGAGGCAGAAATCAAGGGCATTATGGCTGAAGGAAGGGGAATTTAATTCAAAAAAATTCCATGTTACCACATTGAGCAATAGAAGCAACAATAATATTAGAAATTTAACTAAGGAGGATGGATCCTCAACTCAAAACATTCAGGAGATCAGGGACGAGGCTGTTAATTTTTTTAGTTCATTATTGGGTGAAGAATGGGTCTGTAATGCCCAAGCAAAGGACTCTCTCCTTCAATTCATTACACAAATCATTGATGAAATGATTAAAAAGTCTCTTACAACAGCTTTTTTAGACAAAGAGATCAAGGAGGCTTTGTTTAACATGGATCTTGACAAAGCTCCTGGGTCGGATGGGTTTTTACCACGATTTTTCCAAGTTTGTTGGGATATTGTTGGAGTAGAAGTTATTACTGTAATCAAGGAGTTCCAAAGTTCAAATAATATTCCAAGGGGTTTCAATTCAACTTTCATTGCTTTGATCCCTAAAGTCCCCAACCCCAAGACTATGGCTGACTTTAGGCCGGTTAGCTTGTGTAATATATCCTATAAAATTTTGTCCAAAGTTTTAGCCAACCGTTTGAAGAAAGTTCTACCGATTATCATTGATCCAAGTCAAGGAAGTTCTATACAAGGAAGATCAATCTTAGATGGAGTTATTATTGTTCATGAGGCTCTTCATATAGCCGCTCAGACCAAAAAATAAGTCATGGCTTTAAAGTTAGACATGAACAAAACTTATGACAGGATAAATTGGGAATTCTTAGAGGCAGTTTTATTAAAATTTGGCTTCAACATGAAATGGGTCAAGTTAATAAGAGAGTGTATTTCTAAGCCTTGTTTTTCAGTTTTGGTTAATGGGTCTACTACAGGTTTTTTTCAAAGAAAATGTGGTCTAAGACAAGGAGATCCCATAAGTCCTATGTTGTTCATCATTGTAGTTGAGGCCTTGGGAAGAACCATTAAGGCAGCAGATGTAGCTGGAATCATATTAGGTATCAAGGCCACATCGCTAACTACCCTAGTGACACATCAACAATTTGTTGATGATACATTGCTACTGACTTTGGCTTATGTGTTTGAGGCAAGAAGGATTAAAAATATTCTCATAATGTATGAAGACGCGGCTAGACAGAAAGTGAATTTTGATAAGGGTAAACTTTATTTCATCAATACCCCCATTCCTAGGCAAAACAACATAGCAAGGATCTGAAATGTCAGATTGCATCCCTTCCCACCTCCTCTTTAGGTCTTCCCTTGTTTACACAAAAAACTGAAGGATCAATGTGGAACATAGTTCTGGAGAGGATCCAAAAAAACTAGCAGGTTGGAAAGGACATCTATTATCTCAAGTAGGCAAAGCAATTTTAACTATGGATTCACTTCAAAGTATACCCATTTACTTCCTATCAGTCTTCAGATCTCCTAGCAAGGTGTATCACAAAATTGAGCAACTTCAAAAAACAATTCTCTGGTCAGGGACTGAGGATAAGAAAAGGATCCATTTAGTAGGTTAGAACAAGGTTTGCAAACTTAAAGTTGATGGGGGGTTAGGATTGAGAAGAGTTGCTCATCTCAATACAACTCTGTTAGCCAAACAAGCGTGGCGGTTATTGACTAAGGTCGATAATGAATGGACTGCCATAGTTAGGAGGAAATACCTCCAAGGTGTGAACTTCCTTAATGACAAATTAGCAAGCAGGGGGTCTACTTTTTGGAAGGCAATCCTCATGAGCAAGGATCTTGTCAAGAAAGGTCTTAGATGGATTCTAGGAAATGGGTAAACAACAGACTTTTGGAAGGATCAGTGGGTGAGAGCTGAGTTATCCCAGTATCCTCATTTGTCTAGGATTCAAGAGCACATGGAGCAGCATACTGGGAAGATGGTTGCAAATTATATGTGGCAGGATATAAATATCAATAGGTGGAAACACATCAGAGTACAGGGTTTTGAAGCGGATTCTAAAGAGCTTTATAACATTTTAACTTAGCAAATTATTCCCTCTAGAGAGGATGAATATCACATTGTTTGGGCGAAGACTTAAAGTGGTGACTTCATAGTTAAGTCTGCCTATAATTTGCTTCTCAATGTGGAAGGTCAACAATTTCAACCGAGTTTGGTTTGGATCAAAGGTTTAATTCCTAAAATATCCTTTTTTTCATGGCTAGTGATTCAAAGAAAAATACTCACTATGGAAAATATGTTATCCAAAGGTATGGTTATTGCTAATCGTTGCTACATGTGCAGGGCAGGATGGGAGACGACCCAACACTTGTTTTTGGAGTGTCCGATAGTGAAGTCCATCCTAGATGAACTTTTCCAAGCCTTTAGGATATCGTTGGTTAAGCCTGCTCTTATATCCGAAGTGTTCCATCAATTACCTCAACCCTTTGTTAGCCTAAAACTTAAGTACCTATGGAAAATATATTGGCATCATTTTCTCTGGCATATTTGGCTAGAAAGGAACCATAGAGCCTTTAAGGATACCATTCACAACCTAAAAACCATCCTCAATAGGATTATTATCTTTGCTAAAGAAAACCTTAGCACCATAGTGGATGAGAACCACTCAATTCTTCCCCAAGAAAAATAATTAGCTTGGGCCTTAGGTATTGAGGATAAACCTTCCATTCCTTTGTCCAATCCTAGAAATGGGATTTCTTGGGAGCCACCCCCTAGGGTTGGTTTAAACTAAATTTTTATGGTGCATCCAAGGAGAACCTAGGAAGAGCTGGAGTTGGAGGAATAATCAGGGATCATCAAGGAAATCTGGTCAAGGCCTTCATTGAACCATTGTGAATCAGAACTAATAACGAAGTAGAAGCTAGAGCCCTTTGGAGAGGGTTGCAAGTATCCCAAGCAACTCAATGTAACTTGATGATTGAAGGTGATTCTATGAACATCATCAACCTGTTAACTAATGGCAAAAAACCTCCATGGATAATCGAGGGAGTCATCAATGAAGTGAGGATCCTTTTTGCGGCAAGACAAAATAGGAGGGCTCGTCATGTGTACCGTGAGGCCAATAGGTCAGCTGACAAATTAGCCAACATAGGTGTTGATGTTGGTAGTTTGGTGACATGGACACAAGGTGTGCCATGTGAAGTGGAAAACATTATTAGTCATGAAAAGAAACTTACCCGTTAAGGAGAAAGATGAATGGGTGTTCTTTCCCCATGGAGCTGGTAATAACTATGGGGTTTCCCTCTAAATCATACCAAATTGGAAATGAAGGTAACAGGGTGTAAGCCTTGGAAGATTCCGACAGAGAATAGGAAATGGGCAAGCAACAGGTTTCACAAGTGCAAAGTTCCAAACTTCAATTCATGTCAATGTAAGTAATGTTTACAGTTATTTTTAGGTATGGGTGTGCTTTGTTAGTAAGGTGTTGTAGGAGATTCAACATAATTTCTGGTAAGAAATTTTCAAGGATGACTAGGATCTACAATCTCAGCAGAAGGCTGGATATTATAATAGGTTTTGGGTTAACTTGCAAAACCCGATAATTAATGAAGACTTTTATTTACCAAAAAAATATAACAATAATAGCATAATATTTTACTATATTAATAGAAATGTTTGTAATTAAACTCACACTTATTAAAAATAAATAGAATAATACATTAAAAATAATATATGAATAATCATTAATATAACTATTATAAATAAAATAATAAAATAATAAAATAAATATTAAATTTTAATTTTAAAATTTAAAATCCTATTTAAAATTATATTTAAATCCTAAAGTCCATTTATATTATATAATATATGGTCAATGTTTCAAATTTAAATTACAATATGATGAAGAACTAAAATAACCTAACCTTACATATATAAGTTTAGTTGTGATATGATTAAGAATAGTTAGTTTTATCTAATATTTTTTACATTTACCTTTTAATTAGTGGAAAATTAATTCTAGTAAAATATTTTATGTTTGAATTGTACTTAATATTATATATTAATAAAAATTAAAAGAGGTAAAAATACATTAGTTTGACTCAAATCTAAAATTTTGATAGTCAAAATTAAATTATTTTTTATATAAAAAATAACAATACCAAAATTTTAAACCAATTAATTGTAAATCCAATTCACCTTAGAAAAAATATATAATTCACATAAAAGATATCACATTATAATATATTTTAATATCATAATTATCTATAAAAACTATAATTTAGGTTATATATTTAATCTATATGCAATACAAAAAAAAAAATTAAAATATAAGGAAAAAAATTAAAATATAACACTAGTGGTGGTTTTAAACAAAATTTAAAATTTAAACTAAATTTGGATGTATAATTTATTTATATATTAATTGCGGTTGTTTACATAGAAGATGATTATGTTATGTGAAAATGGTTTAGTATTTCATATATAATTTGAATGTTAATATAGTTATATATGAATCTTCTTAAGGAGTTTTAAATTTTTTCTTTTTATTAATTTAAAGAGAGGGTTTCGAAGGGGTTTTCACAACTTTATATAAATCCAAACTCCCAAATATAATGATAATCTCCAAAATATTATGTTTATTAGGAATAATCCAGAGAGTTTAATTCCTAATAATCATAATGATTCCGAAGAGAACTTAGTGAAAGCATGAGATTCCGAAAGTTTTGAAAGGAAAACTATTGTAATGCATCCAAAATCAAATAAACACTTAAGTCCTAAAATGTGAAAAACATGAAATGAAAAAGACGACTTTGAAAGGAGATAACAGAAAGTGTAGAAAGCATAGCCCTTTTTATTTAACTCTCTTAATCACGGTTACAAAGATGCCTCCTCCATTTTTAGGGGCTAGGAGCGTTAAATGAATTTGGTTACAATCAAGATTTAGTACTCCTCCTTCCGCATGCCCACATTTGAAATGGGTGGGCCAGAGTGTTGCCGCCACTGGTGTTGATGAATCCTTGATCCTTGCTGCTTCTCCTGCATTCAAAGAAACGACAAATTGTTAGTAGCACCTGTGACAAAAGATAAAGTGTTTGACCTTAGAAACCAATGGAGGATGCATGCATAAGATTAACTAAATTAGTGAATAAAGTGACTCTAAGCAACCTGCAATTTTGACAGAGACCAAAAAACATCACCAAAGGGCCACTGCCAGCAAAACAGTCGGTGAAACTCCGTCGATTTGAGTTTGACTATAATTCATCCCTGGTCAGGACGAATTCTACTGTAATTCGTCCCCGGGTAGGACAAATTCGCCTGCGACAAAGCGCTGCGGTGATGCTGCTCAAATGTCAAGCCTTGGGATCTCCAAAATACCTGCAAATAGAGGGGTTAGGTAATTGGGGGCATTTTGGGACGACCCAGATGGTCGGATTCTCCCAATTTGACCTCCATCAATGGGAATTTGACGTCGCTACCTGCAAGTTAGTGGGACAACAAAAGTGACAAAAACATGATGAGATCTGATTAAAACATTATGAAATCGAAGCTATAAACTATCTAGACAGCATATAATAGAATGGAATATAAACAAGTGATAAAAGAACAAACTAAAAATAAAACTTAGAAAGTGTGGGGCACCCAAGCGGGCCGCCCACCGTTAGAACTTGATTTCGGCACCAATCCACTTGGGATGGGCCCAAAATCTCTTGTGATGGGTTGTCGGCAAATTGGTAGATCAATGTGGTCAAATGTCGGGTTTGGGTCCGGATCCACACTTCCAAAAGCCACCCAATAACCTCTCTTGTGAAAGAGATCAAGGATGTGGAAGAGGTGAATAAAAAAAATGGGTGCAATGTGGTGTTCAATTTGGCAGCACTTCGTTGCTTTAAAATGCCTTCAACTTCTCTTCTTTTTGGGTGGGAAAGTCCACCATTTTATAGACCCAGGGGGTCTCTTTGGAGGGGCATGCAGGGGCACCATGTGGCGGCCATGCCTTCCCATGAGGTAGGAAAGTCCTCCCTGACTTGGGCTTCCATGACTGCCCTTGTGACAATCCTCTAATGCCTACTCTGCCCACCTACATGCGCATGCAAGGTAGGAGGCATTAATTGACTTTCCTCGGCTGCCACTTAGCGCCATTTTTCTTTTTGCCCGTTGAACCTGGAATTCATCCCGACCCAAGACGAATTCAGAATTTGTCCCTGGGTAGGACGGATCCCAATTTGAATTCACCCCTGGGCGGGACGGATTCTAAGCAAAGTGCCTAGATATGCCAAATTGCCTTTTGACCTTACAAAATTGCTACAAAAGTGGTTAGGACCACTTTTTAACCTCTGAGGGCTACCCTGGGGGCTATGTGTGTCAAAGCGATCAGTGTTTGCAATCACATAATTAGATTGGTGTTATTTTGGTGTCTACACTTAGAAAAGCACAACGCTTTGAAGGTAAAACAAGCTCTAACAAACTTCGATCAAAGGGCAAAGTGATACTCACTACCCCTTCCAATGAGAGACAAAGGGATGTCTGAATCCTCCTTACAAAAACAAATTATCATAAGCCTCTTTACTAGCAAGGGAGACTACATCATTTGGGACATCATTTTTCCACACCAAAAAAGCAGCATAGTGGACACCACGGTTGGCCAGCATATCGGCCAGTACATTCTTCTCATGGAGCACATGGTGAATGTTCACCTGTTCAAAAGTGTACAACAATATCCTAGATTTGGTAGTAAGATTGAGAATGTTCTAGCTAGGTGTACACTCCCCTTTGAGAATATTGATTATGTTCAATGAGTCGCCTTCAATTTCCACATTCTAATAGCCAGTATCCGCTAACAATTTCACCCCATATAAGTTGCACGAGCCTCCATGAAGTGTGAAGATTGGGAATCAAGAAGTTCAGGAAATACCATGAAGATGTCACCATTATCATTTTGCACAATGTTGCCTGCTCTAACTTTACTGAAGTTTATAATTTTTTTATTACATTTAAACAACACAATTTACCAATTACATATTCTCAATAGCAGATTCATCCTTTTGGATTTGTTAAATGAATTAATATATTTTATTATTTAAGCTAGGATAGTTAAATAATGTTATCATGAAACATAAACATCTTTAAAATTTCATGAGTTATTTTTAAATGTTAATATTTTAATTTATTTTATAATTAATGTAAAAAAACCACCTTTAAGATTTTATAATTGTTATTTTTATTTTCTTAGTTGTATTTGTATTTCAAAAAGTTATTTAATATTTAACAAGAAATATAGGTTCATAATGCTTTAAGTAGATATAAAATGAAGCTCCATCTAAATGGTTATAAAGTTGATGCACATTAAAAGAATTTACTTTTTAATAACATTATCAATGTATAAATTAAAAAAAATAATTCAATATTTTAAAATTATAGATAAATATTTAAGTTGATTTAATAATAATATTTTTTATAGGTATGATGAAAAACTCTATTAAAATTCAAAAACTATTATTAAAATAAATTATCTTAAAACTCATATTTTATGAAAATGTATTTTTAACACTAAATAATTTAAATATAACATAAATTATTTTTTATGCTTTTGAAATTTTATGTAGGAGACCTAAGTTCAAACCACTATACAAGGGGTGAGGATCCATTCTAAACCCATTATTTACCCTAAAATGTTAAAATCCTTATTGGGCTGGTATGAATTTGGTTTCTCATCTAGGAGATCCAAGTTCAAACCATTGTACAAGGGACTTGGACTCTTTCAAAACTCATGCTTTACCCTAAAATTTTTGTGCATAAGAGTCCAAAGTCAATGGAGGAGGAAAAATTAAGTGAACATTGGAACCTAAGTTCAATTAGGGTGAATGAAAATCCTTCAGGGCATGAATAAGTAGCACTAGCAATTGCCCAAATAAGGATGACCGAAACTAAATTTTGATGGGGCTTCTAAAGGCAACTTGAGAAAGGCTAGAGGAGGAGTAGTGATAAGGTATAGCCAAGGAATATTGATTGGTGTGATGAGTGAATACTTGTGTATTATGACACTCATGAGGCTAAAGCTAGAGTAGTCTTGGAAGGAGTGAATATAATAGTTCAACTGAGGGCTAGACAACTAATAATTGAGGGATATTCATTGAGTATTGTTAAATCCCTTAAAAAAATGGTAGTGCAATGCTAAAAAGTACAATACATAGTAATAGATACACTAGGGATATTCATTGAATAATTTAAGATGGTTGTAGTGAATTCTCACTACACTATGGAGAAGTAGGCCCTGTTACAATAAGTAATTATTCTCTTAAGTTTTACTAGGATAGACGTACTTGAGTTTCCACTCCTTCATGAGTCAGGTGAACTCTCAGTTATAGTCTATATCAGATTTTATGAGTCGTTGTAATCCAACGGCTCTCAATGATCAACTTTTTTATTTATAAAAATTTGATCCATGGAATAATCAATCAGTTCTATTTTATTTCTTCAAATCTTGTAATGATTTCTAGTTCTACTTTTGTGAAATTCTAACATGTTACCAGAGAAAGACAGATTTTTCTAGGCATTCTCTCTTGAAGGCAGCCTCTTGAACTGGTTCTTACTCTCTTATCATTTGTTTTTTTTTTAAGAAAGAGGTTTTATATCTATTGTAGATTGTCTTTATGTGCAATTTTTTTTGAGGAATTTGCTTATGGTAATATCTAGATAAATATTGTTTTACCTTGTTATGAAATTACTCTCCTTATTTTTTTTGCAATTTTATGTGTCCTCCTCGTATGCCTATGTTTTAAAAAAAAATCTCCATCTCGAATGCAGCTCGCTTCGACTCCTTTTAGCCGTCATTGTGTATCACTCAAAAGTGGAGACTAAATATTCGAAGGCATTAATATTTTGGTGGGCAATATAAACTTTTTTAATTGAAGTTTGGATTTCATTATATATTTGTGATATCTTTAATTAGAGGAAGCAACGGTCTTTGCATCAAAATAGAATGGACTTTTGGTCTAACCTTGAATAGACCAAAGTCCATTTTTTTTTTTTAGAAACGTGGCTTTTGGCCACAACTTATATTTGCACGCATAGATACTATATCTCATAAAACGGGTATTTTCTTGATTAAATATCAATCGTTCTAAGATCTTGTGATTTCCAAATCTTCATTCAACTCGAAATTCTTCCATTTTTTTTTACCCTTCGGCGCTCAGGAAGAAATTCAATTTTTTTTGTTATATAATCATCTTAACAATGATTGAATAATATTATTCTCTTGTTTTGAATAGTGTTTATTCTTTTAAGCATTATACTAATTATTTTTTAGTGGTGCCTATCATATTCTATCCTTTGAGGATCTCTGCAAGTGCACCATAGATGGATATTCAACAGAACTCGTTCTATGCTTTGTGTTAGATTTTTTTGATGCCTAACATCTTCTATTTTTAAGGAATATATGTGTGTGTGGCAACGTTGCCTTCCTCTCATCTTCCAGGAAGCCTCTATTCTCACCGCTTTATCTACTACTTCGGGCACTTTCCCTACGTTTCATATATGCAACCCCAAGAGACTCTCTGCTTAAACAAAGATTGTAATATCCTTGTTCCTGAGAGCCTCTCTAGTGTGTGTCTTTCTGGCATCTTCCAGAACTCTTATCTTCTTAGCACCTTCTTTGAGCACTATGGTGCCTTCCCTATGTATCACAATTGCAACAAGAGGTGGTATTCAATTATTTAATTTTTTATAAAGTTCAATTCCTTTATTAACCTTTCAGGTGGAATGATAAGAATAAAACCTCCAAAATTTCACATTTTTCGAAGCTCCAATCTAGCTTATCATGGACGTTGACCCTTTAGGTATCATTATAATATTTTATGTTTCTTCCCCACTCAAATCTCAGTGCAGTGAATCGTAGCCTTTCAATTCTCCTTCGTCATTGCCCATTGGCATCACTTGTTCATTGATAGATGCAACATCAACATTTATTTGTTGCCTTTTGTCCTCTATCTGATGTCAATTAAATTTCAGCTCAGATTTGATAAGTTTTTTAAGATAAAAATATGCATCTGATCTTTGTTTAAATTTGTAGCCTTCAAAAGTTTCTATCCTTTTCTTTCCGGCCTCTCCTTGCCCCGAATATATAACGGAAAGTTGTAATCTCTATAATATAATTTTTTGGGGGGATTTTATAGGTGCTTTTTTGCACATATCATAGCATCAAGGGGGGTTGTTATTGCATCAATTTTTGAGTCTTTTATTTTAACCTCATTTCCATTTTTATAAGTCATTTGTTTATAAATATTGGTAATGAAATATAAGTGAGGATAATTGATTTCAAATTACATTCCTTAATACATTAAATATCTTAAGTAAAAATATTTTATTCTTTCTTTAATTCCTTCTTAAAGCAAATCTCTATATTAAACAACTTACTTTGTTCTAATTAATTTTATTTCAAAAGTTATTTAATATTATATAGAGATTTTTTTAGTGGATGAAAGTGATGATATATCATTAATATATTATTTCATTATTCCTTTCTTGCAATAGGTCTCTATATTAATGAACTTATTTTGATTAGTGTTTTACAAACAGTTTCTTAATTTATATAAAAAAAATGATAAAGGAATTTAAATGAGGATATCTCTTTAATTAACCCTTGTTAATCTATTTTATTCTCAACTCATTATTCCTTTCTTAAAAAATTCTAAAGAGCAAATATATTAAATCAACTATGCACCTATATTGGAAATTCTAAATAACTTATAGTTTCCTTCACATAAGTGCGGGTTATTAACATAACCAATATAGGAGTCTGGCTGATTAAAATCCTATGTTCCAAGAATCAAATCTACTCAATACTTATATTTTCTCTCTCGTAAGAGTGGTATTTAAAGAGAATATATATTTAGGCCTGACATATTTGTTCTCAATAGCCTAATATTAATATCAAATCTCCTAAAGAATACTTATAGTTTCCTCTCATTAGGACGGGTATTTTGAGATATTTGATGTTTCTTATAGGCTTCTGTTCACTAATATCCTATGAATAAGATATATATATTACAACAATAATAATAATAACAATAATAATGTAATGTTTTACTATACTAATAGAAATGTGTGTAATAAAACTCATACTTATTAAAAATAAATAAAATAACATATTAAAAATAATATGTATGAATAATCATTAATATAACTATTATAAATAAAATAATAAAATAAATATTAAATTTAAATTTTAAAATTTAAAAACCTATATAAAATTATATTTAAATCCCAAAGCCTTACTCATAGATTAAACCATTTCTATTATATAATATATGGTCAATGTTTCAAATTTAAATTACATTGAATAAAATGATGAAGAACTAAAATAACCTAACCTTTTATATATATATATATATATTTTAGTTTAGTTGTGATATGATTAAGAATAGTTAGTTTTATCTAATATTTTTTACATTTGCCTTTTAATTAGTGGAAAATTAATTTTACTATCATTAGAATATTTAAAGTAAAATATTTTATGTTTGAATTGTACTTAACATTATATATTAATAAAAAAAGGTAGAAATACGTTAGTTGACTCGAATCTAAATTTTTTATAATCAAAATGAAATTATTTTTTATAAAAAGAATAACAATACCAAAATATTAAACCAATTAATTGTAAATCCAATTCACCTAAGAAAAAATATATAATTCACATAAAAGATATCACATTATAATATATTTTAATATCATAATTATCTATAAAAACTATAATTTAGGTTATATATTTAATCTATATGCAATATAAAAATTAAAATTAAAATTAAAATATAAGACTAGTGGTGGTTTTAAACAAAATTTAAAATTTAAACTAAATTTGGATGTATAATTTATTTATATATTAATTACGGTTGTTTACATAGAAGATGATAATGTTATGTGAAAATTGTTTAGTGTTTCATATATAATTTGAATGTTAATATAGTTATATATGAATCTTCTCAAGGAAGGGTTTAAATGTTTTTTATAAATTTAAAGAGAGGGTTTTAATTTGAGTATTAATTTTTATTATTAATATTAAAGAGAGGGTTTTGAAAGGGTCTCTACAATTTTATATATACAATCAAATTCTCAATCATAATAACAATCTTAAAAATATTATACCTATTACAAATAACTGAGAGTTTAATTCCTAATAACCATAATGATACCAAAGAGAACTTAGAAAAATATGACACTTTGAAGGTAAAACAAGCTCTAACAAACTCTGATCAAAGGGCAAAGCGAGACTAAACACCCCTTCCAACAAGAGCCAAAGGGATGTCCAAATCCTCTTTACAAAAATAAAGCATCAGGAGCCTCTTTCTTAGCAAGGGAGACTATGTCATTTGGGACATCATTTTTCCACACTGAAAAAGCAACACAGTGGACACCACAGTTGGATAAAATTTCGACCAATGCATTCTCTTCACGGAACACATTGTGAATGTTCACAATTTCAAGAGTGTACAACAATATCCTAGCTTCGGGAATAAGATTAAGAAAATTCCAGCTAGGTGTACACTCCCCTTTGAGAATCTTTATTATGTTCAATGAGTTGCCTTCGATTTCCACATTCTGACAGCTAGCATCCGCTAAAAATTTTACTCACATATAAGTTGCACGAGCCTACACGAAGTGTGAATATTGGGAATCAAAGAGTTCAACAAATACCATGAAGATGTCACCATATCGTTTCACCCGCCTACTCCAACATTACAGAGTTTTTAATTTTTTATTACATCTAAACAACAAAGTTTACCAATTACATATTCTCAATAGGAGATTCATCCTTTTGGATTTTTTAAATGGATTATATATGCCAATTCATAATTTAATATTTTTAATCTATTTTATTATTTGAGCTAGGATAGTTAAATAATGTTATCATGAAACATAAATATCTTTAAAATTTCATGAGTTATTTTTAAATGTTAATATTATAATTTATTTTATAATTAATCTAAAAAAATAACTTTAAGATTTTATAATTGTTATTTTAATTTTCTTAGTTGTCTTTGTCTTGCAAAATTTATTTAATATTTAACAAGAAATATAGGTTCATAATTCTTTAAGTAGATATACAATGAAGCTCCATCTAAATGGTTATAAAGTTGATGCACATTAAAATAATTTACTTTTTAATAACATTATCAATGTATAAATTAAAAAAATAATAATTTAATATTTTAAAATTATAGATAAATATTTAAGTTGATTTAATAATAATATTTTTTAAAGTTATGATGAAAATTTTTATTAAAATTCAAAAATTATTATTAAAATAAATTATATTAAAACTCATATCTTATCAAAATGTATTTTTGACACTAAATAATTTAAATATAACATAAATTATTTTTTATGCTTTTGAACTTTGATCTAGGAGACCTAAGTTCAAACCACTATACAACGGATGAGGATCCTTTCCAAACCCATGATTTATCCTAAAATATTAAAGTCCTTATTGGGCTTGTATGACTTTGGTTTCTCATCTAGGAAATCCAAGTTCAAACCATTGTACAAGGCACTTGGAATCTTTCAAAACCCATGCTTTGCCCTAAAATTTTTGTGCATGAGAGTCCAAAGTCAATGGAGGAGGAAAAATTAAGTGAACATTGGAACCTAAGTCCAATTAAGGTGAATGAAAATCCTTAAGGGCATGAATAAGTAGCACTAGCAACCGACCAAATAAGGATGACTGAAACTAAATTTTGATGGGGCTTCTAAAGGCAACTTGAGAAATTCTAGAGGACGAGTAGTGATAAGGTATAGCCAAGGAATATTTATTGGTGTGATGAGTGAATACTTGGGTATTATGACCACCCATGAGGCTAAAGCTAGAGTAGTCTTGGAAGGAGTGAAGATAATAGTTCAATTGAGGGCTACAAAACTAATAATTGAGGGATATTAATTGAATATTGTTAAATCCCTTAAAAAAATGGTAGTGGAATGCTATAAAGTAGAATACATATTAATAGATACACTAAGATCCCTAAATTCAATGGAATAATTTAATATGGTTGTAGTGAATTCTGACTACACCTGGGAGAAGTAGGCCTTGTTAGAATAAGTAATTATTCTCTTAAGTTTTACTAGGATAGACTTACTTAAGTTTCCACTCCTTCATGATTCAGGTGAACTCTCAGTTATAGTCTATATCAGATTTTATGAGTCGTTGTAATCCAATGGCTCTCAATGATCAACTTTTTTATTTATAAAAAGTTGATCCATGGAATAATCAATCAGTTCTATTTTATTTCTTCAAATATTGTAATGCTTTATATTTCTACTCTTGTGAAATTCTAACATGGTACCAGAGAAGGATATATTTTGGTAGGCATTCTCTCTTTAAGAAAACCTCTCAAACTGGTTCTTACTCTCTTATCATTTGTTTTTTTTTTTTTTAAATAAAAAGGTTTTATATCTATTGTAGATTGTTTTTTTATATGTGCAATTTTTTTTTGAGGAATTTGCTTATGGTAATATCTAGATAGATATAATTTTACATTCTTATGCAATTACTCTCCTCATTTTTTTCTGAAATTTTATGTGTCCTCCTCGTATGCCTATATTTAAAAAAAAAAATCTCCATCTCGAATGCATCTCGCTTCGGCTACATTCAGCCATCACTGCCTATCACTCAAAAGTGGAGACTAAATATTTGTAGGCATTAATATTTTGGTGGGCAATATAAAAAAATTTAATTGAATTTTGGATTTTGTTATATCTTCGTGATATATTTAATTAGATGAAGCAATGCTCCTCAAGTCAAAATAGAATGGACTTTTGGTCTAACTTTGAATAGACCAAAGTCCATTTATTTTTTTTAGAAATGTGGCTTTTAGCCACCACTTATATTTGCATGCATAGAGACTATATATCAT
This sequence comes from Wollemia nobilis, assembly GCA_028583015.1. Lineage (NCBI taxonomy): Eukaryota > Viridiplantae > Streptophyta > Pinopsida > Araucariales > Araucariaceae > Wollemia > Wollemia nobilis. The sequence goes on along the minus strand of JAQPPZ010017209.1, from coordinate 7,925,128 downwards.
AAAACAAGTATTTTCCTAATTAAATATCAATCGTTCTAAGATCTTGTGATTTCCAAATATTCATTCAACTTGAATTTCTTCCATTTTTTTTTGCCCTTCGGTGCTCAAGAACTTCAGTTTTTTTGTTATATAATCATCTTAACAATATTTAAATAATATTATTCTCTTGTTTTGAATAGTGTTTCTTCTTTTAAGCATTATACTGATGATTTTTAGTGGTGCCTATCATATTCTATCCTTTTAGGATCTCTGCAAGTGCACCATAGATTGATATTCAGCAGAACTCATTTTGTGCTTTGTGTTAGATTTTTTTGATGTCGAATGTCTTATTTTTTTAAGGAATATCTGTGTGTGTGTGGCACCATTGCCTTCCTCCCATATTCCAGGAAGCCTTTCATCTCACCGCCTTCTCTACTACTTCAGGAACCTTCCCTACATTTCACATACGCAACCACAAGAGACTACTAAAACAAATATTGTAACATCCTCGTTCTTGAGAACCTCTGTAGTGTGTGTCTTTCTGGCATATTCCAGGAGTCTTATATTCTTAGCACCTTCTATGAATACTACGGTGCTTTCCCTACGTATCACAATCAAAACAAGAGGTGGTATTCAATTATTTAATTTATTATATAGTTCAATACCTTAATTAACCTTTCAGGTGTAGTGATAAGAAGAAAACCTCTAAAGTTCACATTTTTCGAAGCTCAAATCGAGCTTATCATGGATGTCGACCCTTCAAGTATCATTATAATATTTTATGTTTCTTACCTACTCAACTCTTAGTGCAGTGAATCGTAGCTTTTCAAATCCCCTTCCTCACTACCCATTGGCATCACTTGTTCATTGATATATGCAACATAAATATTTCTTGTTGCCTCTTGTTCTCTATCTGACGTCAATTAAATTTCAGCTCATATATGCTAAATTTTGTAAAATAAAAATATGCATCTGATCTCTATTTAAATTTGTAGCCTTCAAAAGTTTTTATCCTTTTCTTTCCGGCCTCTCCTTGGCCCAAATATATAAAGGACAGTTGTAATATCTATAATATAATTTTTGGGGGGGTTTTATAGGTGCTTTTTTGCACCTATCATAGCATCGAGGGGGGTTGTTATTGCGTCAATTTTTACCTCTTTTATTTTTACCTTATTTCCTTTGTTATAAGTCATTTGTTTATAAATATTGGTAATGAAATATAAGTGAGGATAATTGATTTCAAATTACATTCCTTAATACATTAAATATCTTAAATATAAATATTTTATTCTTTTTTTAATTTCTTCTTAAAGCAAATCTCTATATTAAAAAACCTACTTTGTTCTAATTAATTTTCTTTTCAAAGTTATTTAATATTATATAGAGATATCTTTAGTGGATGAGAGTGATGATATATCATTAATATTTATTATTTCATTATTCCTTTCTTGCAATAGGTCTCTATATTAATGAACTTATTTTGATTAATGTTTTACAAAGAGTTTCCTAATTTATATAAAAATAAAAATTGATAAAGGAATTTAAGTGAGGATATTTCTTTAATTAACATTATTAGTCTATTTTATTCTCAATTCATTATTCCTTTCCTAAAAAATTCTAAAGAGCAAGTATATTAAATCAACTATGCACCTATATTGGTAATTCTAAATAACTTATAGTTTCCCTCACGTAAGGGTGGGTTATTAACATAACCAATATAGGAGTCTGGCTGATTAAAAGCCTATGTTCCAAGTATAAAATCTACTCAATACTTATATTTTCCCTCTTCTAAGGGCGGGTGTTTGAGGAGAAAATATAGATAGGCCTGACATATTTGTTCTCAATAGCCTAATATTAATATCAAATATCTTCAATATTACTCCTAGTTTCCCTCTCATTAGGGTGGGTATTTTGAGATATTTGGTGTTTCTTATAGGCTTTTGTTCACTAATATCCATTGCATTCTCTAAATTAAAGTTAAATGGGAGAATTTTAGGTTCACTTCAATTTTCTTTGGAAAAATGAATTCAATTACTACAATTGATCCTCTCACTCCTCATAACTACCATACATGGAAACCCAAAATATTAAATCTCATTTCCAAAAAATGTCTCACACACCTATTAGAAGAAAAGCAACCTGAGTTTGAAAAAGAATATGAAAAATTTGTTCATAAAGGGAAGATGTATGAAACAATGGGTATTATAAGCTCTAATGTAAATGAAATCTTATGGTTTCACATTACAAATTGTAAAACTCCTTATGAAAGTTGGAAGAAACTAAAGAACTTGTTTGGGAAAGTATATCAAATAAGATCAATGCAGCTAGAAGCATAATTAACAACATTATCTCTTGAAGACAAGCAATATTGTTGACTCTCATCAAATTCAAAGAAGTCCTCACTCAATACAAAGGCACTGGGAAGAATAAAACTAAATAAGAATGCATTTATCTAATTATTTGTAAACTTAATGGTGTATTTCAAATATTTGCACCCACCTTTCTATCTACAAAATATGCTCTTGGTTCAACTTTTAAAATGCCCTCCTTAGAAGAATTTTGAGATAGACTAACTACAAAAGAAACAAAAATAAAAAAATATGAGATCTCTTCCTCTTCCTCAAAATCCTTAGTAGCCTCCACCCCTACTAAATAAAAATTCAAAAATAAATAAAGGAATCCCATAAATTGTACTTACTACAAAAAAAATGGTCATTCTGCAAACAAATGTTGGAGAAGATTACAACAACTAGAGGCAGCTATGAAGGATCAAAATATAGAAATTAAAAATCAGATAGGAAAATCCCTAAATGTTCAAGGGAATACCACCAATACTTCATATAATTATTTGGTCCAATATTATAGAGCAACTCATCACATGGCTGCTTCATATGAGTCATTCTCTTCTATCTCCTCAAGTTCAACATGTAGCATAGAAGTTGGCGACTCTTCCTTTATACCAGTCAAAGGAAAGGGTGACATATCCATTGATTGTGGCTCTATCAATAATGTTCTCTATGTTGCAAGCATTGCAACATATCTCCTCTCCATCTATCATATTTGTACTTTTGGAAAGGGAAAAACTATTCTCTTCTCTCCAACAGGAGTTGAGATAAGAGACTTTCAAGACCCCCACTCTCTTATATCCAAAGGAGATATTGATCACAACACTCACTTATTTTAACTCAAAGGATTCAAAAATCCATAAGAGGCCTCCTGTTTTGTGTCTCATGGAGATCTTGAAAGCAAAATTTGGCATGAAAGGTTTGGTCATGTCAGTTATAACTACCTAAAGGAATTGAACACCCATGAAATGGTAATATTTACCTCAAGTATTTTCTATTGATGGAGTATGTCCTAGATGTGCTCTTGGAAAGCAACATCAAGATCCTTTCCACCCAAGTGGTTCTCTAAAAGCCCCATCCCCTATAGAGTTAATCCATAGTGACTTGATGTTTTTTCTAGAGCCTTCTCTAAAAGGAAAAAAATATGCTCTAACCTTCATTGATGAATTTTCCAGAATAACATGGGTCTACTTCCTAAAATACAAATGAAAGGAAATTAAAGTTCATATTTTTTGGTTATTGTGAGGAAATGAAAGCATACAGGCTCCTTAATTCCACAACTCATGAGGTCTCTTTTCATAGGAACATCCAATTTTATGAAACATTCCCTTAGAAATATCCTCAACCATCCTCTTCCTCTATTGAGCCTTCTCCTATACTAGAACCTCAATATAATGAAGAATCAATTTTAGAGATTATTTTAGATATTGATAATCAATATGAGGAACCTATAACTCTAACTCAAAGTCCTTCCACTCCTTCTACTCCTTCCACTATGCCAAAATGGGCCCAAACCATTGTTAAATAAGCTACTCCATACATCCAAAAATTTTCCATAGTCCAGATTAACCAACTCCATAGGCATTAGTCTTTTCTATCAATCTATTTCCTCTGGTCCTCAATCCTTCAAAGAAGCAACTAGTATTAAAAAATGGGATGATGCCATGGAAAATGAATTCTCTTCCTTAATAAAAAATAAAACTTGGAATTTAGTTCCCCTACCTAAAGGAAGAAAATTAGTTCATTGTAAATGGATTTACAGAATAAAATATGGGCCTAATGGAGAAATTGAAAAACACAAAGCTCACCTAGTAGCCAAAGGTTTCTCTCAAATTTAAGGAGTTGATTATGCTGAAACATTTGCATCAATTGCTAAAATGGATTATGTTATACTAGTTCTTACTATGGCTACTTTCCAAAAGTGTCATGTCTTTCAAATGAATGTAAATTCTTTCTTACATGGGGACTTAAACGAAGAGATATTCATGGTACAACTTGTTGGTTTCACTCAAGACCCCTCTCTTATTTGTAGGCTAAAGAAGTCTCTCTATTGCCTAAAAAAATCTTGGTATGAAAAAATGGACTCCTTCCTTCTTCCCTCAGGTTTTTCTCATTGTGAGTCTGATAACACAGTATACATTTGGAGAGATGAAGGAAAAATAACCATCCTTGTTCTATATTTTGATGATCTACTACTCACCAGCAGTGACTTCGCTCACATTCAGACTATAAAATATTCCCTCTCTGAAAAATTTGATATAGTTGATCTGGGTCTAGCTCATTACTTTCTTGGAATCCAAATAAATCAAATAGATGCAATAATTTCATTGTGCCAATAAAAATACACTCTAGATCTTCTTCAAAGGTTTAAAATGATAGATTGTAAACCTTCTCCTACACCTTTTTAGTCTGGAATCAATCTAAGTAATTCCTTCATATCTCCTTTATGTGTTGCAACTCTATACCGTCAGCTTGTAGGGAGTCTGTTATACCTTACTCATACTCATACATATATATCATATGTTGTTGGCTTAATATCCATATTCTCACATCAATCTCATTTCAGTCACTTACAAGCAACAAAAAGAATCCTCTGCTACTTGCAAGGAACTACTCACTTTGGGCTATTATATGAGGGAAAATCCATGGATATCATTGGCTACATAGATTCATATTGGTTAGGTTTAGTAGAAGATAAATGTTCAATTTCTAGCTATATATTTTGTCTTGGTTCTTTACCAATTGCTTTGTTATGCAAAAATCAACAAGCAATGGCCTTATCATATACAGAGGCATAATACTAGGTAACAACTTTAGCAAGTCTAGAAGCTCTTTGGCTTTGTTAGATCCTAAAATAATTTGGTTTTTCCCATGACAAACCTATTACTCTTTGGTGTGAAAATCAGATCACAATTCATATTGTATGTAATCCTGTTGAGCATCAATGCACCAAGCACATTGAGATACACATGCACTTCATTCGACAACATATTTAGAATGGGGACATATAATTGGACTATATTCCAAGTAAAAATCAATTTGTAGATATATTCACCAAGTCATTTCCTTCTCCGCGTTACATACAGTTGCAAAAGAAACTTGGAGTGTTACAACTACATTGAAACATAGGTCTTTCACCTCTCGTTTTATTATTGTATTCTTTGGAGGATGGTTTTTTCCCATGTGTTTTTTTTTATCATATATCCCTTACATATTATACATGAGTACCTCATCAGGCCATGTTTTTGGGACTTTTTTTTTTGTAATTAAGGATAATATTCGCCATTCGAAGACATGCCTATTTATTTCATCGCAGATGGTTTTTCCCATGTGGTTTTTTCACCATATCTCATATATATCGTAAATGAGTACCTCATCGGGATATGTTTCCGATACTCACCTTTTTTTGTATTAAGAGGAAAATATTCACAAACCGAAGACATGACTCTTCTTTTTTTATTTTTTGATAGATGGTTCTTCCCATAGGGTTTTTACCATATCTTCAAAAAATAAACCATTGTACATGAGTACCTCATCATGCTCTGTTGTTGGTACTCATTTACACAATGCACCCCTAGTATCAGTTAAGGGGGGTGTTAGAATAAGTAATTATTCTATTAAGTTCTACTAGGATAGACTTACTTGAGTTTCCACTCCTTCATGAGTCAGGTAAACTCTCAGTTATAGTCTACATCATATTTGATGAGTTTTTGTAATCCAACGACTCTCAATGATCAACTTTATTATTTATACAAATTTCATCCATGGAATAATCAATCAGTTTTATTTTATTTATTTGAATCTTGTAATACTTTGTAGTTCTACTCTTGGGAAATTCTAACACGACCTAGGGCCAAATTTTTAAAAGAAGGTGCTAATGGAAAGTAAGCTAACTATCTTTGAATAGATGTAGGGACATGTACACATGACCAAGGGCATAATTTTTTTAGTCAAAGTTGACAACATAAGGATATAACCAAAGTTGTAACAATAACCTAAAGTAACAACAAGCATAACCAAATGGAAAAAAAAAACATAGGTACACCTACCCAATATAAAAAAATTGGTATTCATAGGATAGTAGTGATAATAGGAATATCAAAAACAAAAGATAAGGAGTTAGCAATAGGAAGCACCAACTAGACCAATCATAAAGAACTAGGATATTATACAAGGATCAAACAAAAACTAGATATTTGGGTTCTATTCAATCTTGCATCACCTAGGCTAAAAAAATGTAAGGGGGCAATTTTTATTTGGTAGCTCCTGCACTCAAACCCGTATATAGAAAATCATTTTCCTTGTTATTCCTCCCAACTAGGGACACAACCCTAGATGCCATAAATGATGCTAAGTATTTTAGATCCCTAAATTTATGACCCTTCCTCTAATGAAAATTATAGCATTAAAAACTTCATATTAAGATTTTTGGAGAAGCAGCCATGGACCTAGTCAAGCATTAATGATGAAATATCTTAGTGTCTAATCATTATATATTTCTAACATGGATGATGAGACCTCACCTCAAACAAATCCAAATCCATATACCTTGAGATTGTGCACCATCATTTTAGAGTACCTTGGATGATATTTTTGTGGTGGGAATTTAAAATTTTAAGAGGAAAAAAATCCTCATATATTTCCTATAAATATTTGTGTTCTTTTCATTGTAAATCATCAAAATACAACCATTATTCTAATAGGATTTCCTTCATTCTCTCTTGTATCTTGACCTAGTCGAAGCCTTGTGTTGTTGTCTAGTTAGTTTTGAAATATCTTTTCTTGGCATGTATGTAATTTGGATTTTATATTAATAAGAATCTATGACTATTATAAAATCTCTATCTCAGTTCTTGTGTGGATGTTTTGTATTACTCATATTTGAGAAGAATGTATTCCTCATGTGTTGTAAATCATTGTGCATGTATTCACTCAACTTGCCATGGCATATAGAGTCTCTAGATATTTGGTGCATCACCACCCATAGATAGGCTAGATAGGATTTAATGCTTCATATTATTTAATTTCTAGTTTTTTGCCACTTTAATTTACTATATTTTCCCTTTTTATTTTTATTTTAAAATGCACTTGATAGAGTAGGCTAGTATAAGAAGGAATATGAGTGCCAAAATATCACATCCAATCAAGGAGTTGACCTTGGTAAAAATTCCCAAAGGTCATCTGATGGAACCACATCCTATTCTCCCTAGACATCCTAGGATTGGAACCGTAAGAAAGGTTTAAGGTATTATATGTACTAGACCCACTCAGAAGAGATAAAACTACAACCACAAGAGTTCATGGTATTCATGGTGTAAGGGTCATCTCAAGACCCTAACAATTCAAAATAGCATACTTTTTTAGACCTAAAATTTTAAATATGACCCCTGATTAGAAATCAAATTAAAGTTCTAGTGAAGACCTCAATCTATATTTTAGAGTGTGATTTATATTTTCCCTTTTATGTAAGTGTGAATGTGTAATAAATGCATAAGTGTCATGTAAAATTGTAATATGCTAGAAATGCATAAGTTTTATGTGAGTTAAAGTGCAAGTGCAATTTGAGTCTATGTGCACAATTTTATTGTATGTATGAGAACAAATATGTGATGTAAATATGTGAGCAATTTTATTATATTAGACAGTTTAAGTAGAAGTGTAAGAGTCATGTATAGCTGTGCATATGTTATAGAGTTAAGTTTTCATCAAGTATGCAAGTTGAAAGTACTTAATCCAAGAGTCATGATGCTTGGCATATAAAATTCTATAGTCAAGTATCCAAAGAGACACTAGTATGGCTCTATTATGGACGTAATACTCCATAAAAAATATATAACAAGGAGAAAAAACATTATGATTATTATATTCATAAGAGAAAATGAAATAGTAAATTTTGTATACATTTTGAGGAATTAATATTGCAATTTGTTCTTCATGCATAGTGCATGAAATATTTTTGTATATTTACATTTATATTTTAGCATATTACTGAATGTTTTTTATTTATTATAAGAATTGATATACATATTAATTTATTCATATTATTCTACTTATATCATTATCTTGACCTTATTATATGATGTTTATATTATATTGGATTATGTGATATATAAATTGTGATAATTTGTGGTAGTATTAAGGCCTAAAAAGCCATTAGTAGAATTAGAGCTACCACTGGAATCTATCCATAACGATAAAGTTCATTGTAACCATCATTATTAATAAATTTTACTGAGTTTGATAAAGTAAATTAAGAGTTTGTCCACTTTGAAGGTAGTGAGACTTAGGCTCCATTTTTAAATGTTATATTGAGTAGAAAATCTAGAGCTTTTCCATGGTTGAATAATAACTAGTGAAGTCTAGGACTCAACTATTTTTTTTAGGGTTGTAATCAACCTTGGTCATTGGATATTTAAGATTTAGTGATAAAGATATTCCTTGACATTAAATGTTTGATATTCAAGAACAAATATATCATTTACATAGAAATTTGAATATTTAGGAACAAATATATCCTTTGATATAGAAACTTGAAAATTGGAGGACTTTCAAGTCACTTTGATAACATATTGGAATATTTAAGATTTAAGATTTCAAATTTTGAATAGTAGTGAAAGTAGAAGGTTGAGACATTTCCTAGATCATATAGAGAAGAGTTTTAGATTCTAAGTGTAGAGACAAAGATAACAAAGGAAATAAGAATAGTAGAAAGAATATTAAGATGCAATGTTTTTTTAAGAAATAAACGGAAGAAGGTAGATATATCAATCTATAATATATCAGTATTGAATAAAGATAAAGAAGCAGATAGCTTAATTTATATAGATTCAAGCATTGACCTACAATTGTTGAAATTTACAACATACTAGAAGAAAATTTTAGGTCATAAGAAGATTGACCTTGGCAATGCCCTAAGAAGCCAATATTATATAGAATATATTATTCATATAAATAAAGAGACAGAAGAAAGCAGAAGAAGAAGCATAAATTCAAAGAAGGAAAAAATATAGAGAGTTTTCATAAAGAAGTATCTTTACATAAGTAAAATAAGTATACAAGAGTAGTTTGGAGATAAGCATAATAGAGCATTCAAGAAGAAAAATACAACAAAACCATTGAAGCATAGCAAAGAGAAGTATTCAAGGAAAGGTACAAGAAAGTTAAAATATTTAAAGGAATTAGAAGAAGCATAAGCACCATTAAGAGTAGCATTCGTTAAGTACTCAAGTTGTCATAGGAGTTAGATTTATTTATTTCTATAGAGAAGAGTATTCAATTATCATAGAGATAAAGATATCATCAACATTAAAGCAATCAATAGGGATAACAAGTAATCATAAATCTATTGAAAGCGTAAATCTATTGGAAATTAACATGCAATCATAGAATCAAGTAAGCATTAGTATAACAGAACGCTTGGAAACAAGAGCAACAGGAAAGGAGAAATTTTATAGTGGAAGTGTAGGAGCAAGCTTATACAAAAGTGAAATGTAAGAGTGTGAAGAAATTAAAACATAATAGTAGCAGTGATGAAGTGGTGCAAGGTAACATTGAATTAGAAGTTGAAGAGCTAACATCAATAGCAAAGGAGTAATGCAACATTAGAGTGGAAATAGAAGAGCTAACAACAACAAAGGAGTGGTGCAATGTTGGATTAAAATATAAAAATATAACAACAACATGATGGAATAATGTAGACAGGTGTTATAGAAGTGCAATAACAAATCAAATTTTGGAAGTAAAAAAGTAGTATAAGACCAATAAAGAATAATATATGCACCAAAGGACATAGCCTGAGCAAATCACAAGAGAAGCAACATTATAAATTTTGGGATGTTACAAATGGAAGTGAAATATTTACAAAACATTTCCCCTTGCATGGGTACATATGGTAAAGTTCAATCGACATCATAGTTTTAGTAAGAAATACCACACGAGCCTTTAAAATCACATGGGCATTGAGGATCGTATGAGTGTTGAAGTAGAGGTGTAGTTGGAACAAAAAAGAGTAGGGACATGTCCGCTCAAAGTGCATTTAGAAGAAAATTTTGAAAGGTTGGTTATTAATTAGAGTTTCTAAATATTTTATATTTTGAATCTTAATAAAGATTGAATAAGGAGAAATAAGGATTAATTAATGTTTTTATAGTATTTGATTTTGGAGTGATAAGACTAATTAATTTAGTTTTTAGTTTGGTGTGATAAGTCTTTTATTTTTTATAAACTTGGAGTAAAAAGTAATTTAATTAGTTTAAAAGTTTTTTAATATTTTAGAAGTTTGGAGTGATCAACTATTTTATTTGTTTTAATTTTTTTTTAAGTTTTAAAGTTTGAAATTTTTTTAACAATATTTAATTTAGGTTTTATTTTTGAGAAAATTGAAAAACTTTTGATTTTTTCAACTTTAAATGTTTGGGATATAAAATGTTTTCAAAATCAAAGTATAAAAAAAAACAAAAATTTGTAAATTTCATATTAGTTTCTAAACTAGGGAGTCACAAGGTTTACTACTCCATAAGAATTAAATTAGTGAACTTGAATTGTTTAAACCTAGGAGATATAAGGTTGTCTAATTCAAAGGAAACATATCATATTTTGTAGATTTGGGATCCTTTTATGGTTTTGAAGTAAAATATTCTTATGGTTTTTTCTTTTCTTGCATCAGGTATAGTTGGAGTCCCCTATTTTTGCTTTAATTCATATCGATATTTGAGTCTATGGGTTTCCTCTCAGATACTCTTTGTTGGATTGTTGGAGTCCTCTAGATGGTGCAATGCAGGATTTGATGTTCAATAGTTGGGTTTGCATATTTCAGCTTATTGATCAATCTCTAATATTTGTTCTCTTTTTGGTAGGAAAGTTATTATTTTGGATCCTTAGTTGTAATATGTTAGCTTTTGATGCTTAATACTTAATGGAAATAACCACAAGATTTAAAATAAAGTTGTAATATAAAATATCTAGATAAATATTATTTTACCTTGTTATGCAATTACTCTCCTCATTTTTTTCTAAAATTTTATGTGTCCTCCTTGTAAACCTATATTTAAAAAAAATATATCCATCTCGAACACAGCTCGCTTTGTCTCCATTTAGCCATCACTGCGTATCACTCAAAAGTGGAGACTAAATATTCGAAGGCATTAATATTTTGGTGGGCAATATAAACTTTTTTAATTGAAGTTTGGATTTCATTATATATTTGTGATATATTTAATTATATGAAGCAATGCTCCTCGCGTTAAAATAGAATCGACTTTTGGTCTAACTTTTTTTTTTGATAAGTAACAATAATATTTAGAGCGGGTTTTTTTTAAAGGGTCCCAAAACCTTAGGTACATAAGTAGTCATAGCTATATTTTGATGTTAGAGTAGACCGGGGCTGCGCCCTTGGGGACCAAGCCGGGGCCCAGGGGCCCCGATGCCTACAAATAGTCCATCCAACGATGTTTCTAGCAAGACAAAATTTGGCCTGAGGCCACCAAATAGGGAGAAACCTCAAAATTGCCCAGCAGTTAACCCAAAATGATACTGGCCGCCATCACTCCAGATTGCCCTGCAGTCGGGCCTAACATGAACAGGGGCCCCAACCTAGCAGATTAGTTCCCCTACCTATCAGGTCCGTCGCCCAACCTGTGGCGGAGTTCAGATAGGGCATTGGCCACTGTGCAAGCTGCTTTTGCAGAAGCGATCAAGGAGTTGATCGTGATGTCTAGGAGGGCTCTAGTCGAAAAGTTATGCAACTTACTTTAGGATTCAGAGCTGACTTCAATGGCTTTTGGGGTCTCCACCTTGGCCTTCTTGGAGCTACTAGCAACCCTACTATTATCGAGGGCCGAGCCCTTGCAGATCGAACTTGCACCAGGATTCAGCACCCCACCTGGGGCCTGAGCTGGGGTTATGCATTTTTGGGTGGGTTTGCATAGTTTCAAGAAATTGGAGGCATCATTAGATGGGGTATCATTAGATTTTTATGGTGTAGGGGAAGCAACATAGGAGCCAACCTCTTCAGGGGGGAACGAAGGATAGGGGAGGGATGTGATGTAGCTGGGACTAGTTTCCTAGGGCGTGTCTATACAGAACAACCATGAGCCCTTGATGGGAAGGCCGGGAATGATTCCTATGGGCCTGGTCAATCGTGAGGATTAGGGAATAAAATAGAAACCATGGGGTGCTTACCAGCATCGCTCCACGAAGGTGATTATAGAAACTAATGTGAAAGCTATAGAGGCACTAATCTGGGTTGTCGCAAGTTATATATTACATCACTAGTATGATGGCCTCATTAAAGAGTGTCGGGAGGTCAGTTCGGAAGACGTTGGCCTTGTCCCATTACTATTCCAAGAACTAGTAGAGCTACTCCTCCCAGTTGTGCTTATCCCACTGAACAAATATTCCTTTCTCCTCGTGGTGCAGGCAGGTCACTTTAGTCAGAAAATCCTTGGACACCTTGAAGTGAAGCCCTTTCACTTTGACCTCCCCATCATTCCAAGAATCTAGAAATCCCTACATGATTTCTTCGTCTGCCCTTGCAAACTTACTGGAGAATGGAGTGTAGTTCTTAGCATCAAAAAATATCCTGGCACACTCACTCAGGTCGAGAGTGGAGGGCTCAAGGAAAATTACCTTGGCAGCCATGGAAGGCAAACAAGAAGGCTAGGGGCAGGGGAACCAGAGTTGACCTGAACTGATAGGGGAGACTCATAGGGATAGGGGAAGGGGAAAACACATAATAATGCAAGTGGCATTTGAACACGGTTGGGTTAAAAGCTTCCAGGGAGACACCAAGGAGGGGAAGAACTGCAAGTGTCGGGAAGGGGCACTTAGGGCAGGGGATGACATGAGCTGGGAGGAACTGAGGGGAAAAGGCTAGTGGGAGCCACGTGGGGCAGGGAAGGGGAGCCAATGACAGTGCTCAAATTGTCACAATCTTGATGGGGAAGCAGTTTGGGGAAATATCTCAGGAGAAAGGTGCGTGCAGTCTGACTCAACATGAAGATCCATCGGAGCAGCGCTCCAACTTGGGCTTTCCAGGTTTTCCAGTGAGGCTACGGTTATCCAGATCAGGAGAAGCCAAAAATTTGATGTGGCCTCTAAAGTTGGGAGCACTTAGCGAGATGTGAGGTGCTTGATTGGATTGGCCAGCCCTCGGGCAGGAGGGTCGTTGGGGCCAATCATCAAGGTGAAGTAGGAAGGGTATCCCATGTCCACATGGGGAGGGTATGATGTCACACCTTCAGGGCCCCGAATCAAGGTGATCTAAGCATTTGTACTCTCATCAGGGCTTGAATTGTCTTGAGACATGAATTTGACTAGAGCATCAAGGAAATTTGTGGTCCAAGTAGTGAGATCTTCTATTATGGTGGCTTGATTGGCCATGAAATCGGTTGCCCTGTTACCTTCTCAGTACACATGATGAAAGGAGTGATGATTGAATACTTGGAGGATGGTGAGAACTTCCTGAATGGTGTTGTGGATATGCCATGAGCTATTTTCCAAGCTACGGGTGGCCTTGATGATGACTAGAGAATCACCCTCAATGATGACTTTTGGGGAGGTCTCCTTGAGGGCTATCAGCCCACAAAGGAGAGTTGTTGCTTCGAAAAAGTTGTTGGTCTGAATGCCAAACGGTTTAGCGTACACCAAGATAAGGGCCCCGTTACTATCTTGGATGACCCCACCCACTCTAGAGGGGCTAGGGTTTCCTTTAGAATCTCCATCGAAGTTAAGTTTAACCCATCCAGGAGGGGGGTAGTCCACATTGTCGCCAAAAAATGGGAGGGGGCGGGAAGGGGACCGAGGGGGGAAGTTTTACTCTGAGGGAGGAGAGGAGGGTGGACTCGACCAGCCTTCGGGGCACCTCGCTCAAGGGGAGGGAGTGGGAGTTCTCAAGGGCGAAGGCAACCGCCTTGGCCACCACCCACTAGGGGGAGGGGGTCGGGGAGGAGAAGGCTATGCTATTGCACTCAAGATAGAGTTGCCAGAGCAGATGAGGGAGGTAGGAGCCCCATAGGAAGTGGATGAAGGGGCGAGCGAAGGGATTGGGCCACGGAGACAAGAGGTTAGAGATGGAATTGGGGGACACCCATTGGAGAGAAAATTGGGATAGGATGAGGCCCATGGCTTCAAAAGAGAAGGGGCATCTGAGGAAGAGGTGATTAGTAGACTCCCAAGAAGCACAACAAAGGAAGCATCTATTCAGGATCTGAAAGCCCCTCCTAATTAGGTTCTCGATAGTCAGGATCTTATTTTGGATGGTCGTCCAAATGAAATGGTTGATTTTGGGGATCATCTTCTTGGCCCATACCTATTTTACTAGGAATGGGGCCTCATCAGGGACTCTTTAGAAATTGTAGGCATATTTGATAGAGAAGATGCCACTGGGGGTGTTGTGCCAGACACATCTATCGTTCCCTCCGAAATATGGGATAACTGTCACCTCAAGGAGACGTTGGAGCCTGGAGGATTGAAGCGGGTGCCTAGGGTTTAGGATGGGCTTCCATGTTACTCGTCCTTGGTTTTGGGTGAGATAATTTGACACTTTGGGCCCTCTGCCCACAAGGACTGATTTGAGGATGAGGAGGGCCTCATCTTGGATCCACTTGTCTTCCTAGAAGTTGATCTTGGTTCCATCCCCGAGGATCCATCTGGTCCCCTTTCGAATGATGTCTTTAGTAGAGATCAGGGATTTCTAGAAGGTTGATCCATCTTTGGGCTGGGATTTGCTGAGAAAGGGATGATGGTGGATGTATTTCCTACACATGATACCGACCCATTAATCAAGGGTGTTGGTGAACACCTTCTAGGCATGCTTGTACAAGAGGACCTTGTTCATGGGGGTCACCCGCCTGAGCCTAATCGCTCTCGCCTTTGGGGCGACAGACCAGGGACCAAGAAACTAGGGGAATCCTCTTCTTATCTTTGCTGCCCAACCATAGAAAGTGTTTTTGGATTTGCTCGATGTGTGCTGCAATGGATTTCAAGATTCTGAAGACCAACATGAAGTAGACTAGAATGCTTTGAAGAACCATCGATAGGAGGGTGGCTCTACCTACCTGTGATAGGAGGTGGCCTTTCTAGGAGGTTAGATTCCTTTAGATTCGATCAATCATCCCGCTCCAAAGGGTCTTTAAGGAAGCTCCTGTAAATAGGGGGAGCCTGAGGTAATAGGAGGGGAGGGAATCATGGGTACAACCAAGAATCTGCCCAATTCTGATTTGCCTAGCCGAGGGGGTATGTATAAAGAAAATTTTACTTTTTCAGAGGTTGATTTTTTTCCTAGACGCCTCGTCATACAGGTTCAAGATGTGCTTGATAGTATTGGCTTGAGGAATCAAAGCTGAAGTAGCAAGGATGGTGTCATCCATGAACTACTGATGGGACACAGGGAGTAGGCCCGACATAGGCTTGATGACCGAGATAAGTTCACGGGAGACATCACTCAAAATGGTGGGTCCCAAGGCCTCAACCAGGATGATGAAGAGGATCAGGTATAGGGGGTCGCCTTGGCGAAGGCCTCTAGAACTAGGGAAGAACCCGATGGGGGATCCGTTAATGAGGATAGAGAACCAAGGGGAGGAAACACAGTTTCTGATGAGGCTAACCCAGGAGGGGTGGAACTCGAACTTGAGAAGGACCTTGGAAAGGAAATCCCAGTCAACTCTATTGAAGGACTTGTTCATATCTAGTTTGAGCAAAAAGGAGGCCTTTTTGGATAGGAGGGCCAAGAGGATGGCCTCGTGAATGATAATAACTCCATCTGTGATAAGTCTGCTTTTGATCGAGCACCCATGGTAGGTAGCAATGATCATGGGAAGGATATCCTTAAGGTATGAGGCCATGGATTTGGTTAGGATTTTGTATAAGACATTACACAAGCTGATGGGGCAAAATTTAGAGAGGGATATGGTTGCCTGAGACTTTGGGATCAGAGCAATGAAGGTGCAGTTTATACCTCTGGGGATGGAGTTGGCAGACTGGAGGTCTCGAATGGCTGCGCACACTTCTTGTCCAATGAGGTCCCAAAAGGATTGGAAGAACCAGGGGGGAAACCCGTCCGGGCCCGGGGCCACCTCGACCTTCATGGAAAACATAGCAGCATGGATTTCAGAATCATACAGGGGCTATAGGAGCATCTCGTTCGCCAGGGCCGAGATGAAATTTGGGATATGCTCCAGTAGGGAGTCTGCTGCTTCTGGGGACATCTGGGAATTATCACCAAGAAGCTCCTGGAATAAGTTGATGGCTTCAGTCTAAATGTATTCTTCATCCTTGATTATTCTGCCATTGCTGCCCATCAAATCAAAAATTTTGTTGGAGCCCCTGTTTCTAAGGGTCGACGTGTGAAAAAACTTGGTATTAGCATCACCATCTTGGAGCCATAGGGTTATTAACTTCTACTTCTAGAATGTTTCTTCCCTGGCCAGGATGTTGTGGTACTCGCTGAGGGTTGAACGTTCCTCTTCCCTAATCCTCGGATCTTGGGAGCCGTCCTGGAACCTGAGCTCAAGGTCTTTGAGATTTTTCTTAATTGTTGCTTTATTTTCAAATATGTTGCCAAAAACCTCTCTATTCCATACCTTGAGTTGTTCTTTGAGATGTCTTAGTTTGTGGTAGACTTGCTTGATAGGGCACCCAGGGACTGGGGGAGCCCACCAGCAACCAACCTGGGCCCTGAAGTTGGGGTGGTGCAGCCACATCGACTCATACCGAAAGGGTTGCTTGAGGGAAGATCGATGGTCAGTGTCAAGGAGGAGGGGGTTATGTTTAGACCTAATTTTTGGGAGAGCTAGCAAGTTTGCATCAAAAAATAGGGGAATGGCTTCCTTAGAAAGAAACACTCTATCCATCCTGACCTAGATATGGCTTTCTCTCACTCTTCTATTTGTCCAGGTGAACTTGGATCCTTTTAGGTTAACGTCCATGAGCTCATTGAGCTCCTTTTAAGGAGAGGTCCAGGGGAAGGGCAAACCTAGGGAGGGCCATACATCATGCAAGGGCCCACCTGGTATTCCTTTGGGATAGAAGGGGGAGCCTCCTTATTGTTCCAAGCCTGGGATCTATGTCCGTCATAGGGGGGCCCGTGAGAAGGGGCCCTACCTGGTTGGGAAGGGGGTTTAGCAAGGATAGAGGCATCAACCTTCTTGGATATGGGGCATTGGTAGTAAAGGTGCCCCTGAGTGTAGTAGAGATGGCAAAAAGTAGGTTTGTTTTCATAAATTAGGGTTTGGCACCAGAATAAGGACCCAGAGGAGATGGACACAGAAGATGGGAGTTCATATTCTAGATTTGCATTGACACAAAATCTGGCATGGACCATTCGAGATCCTACCTTGGTAGCGGGATCGAAGGCCAACAACTCATCGATCAATTGAGAAACGAGACTTAGTACATCTTCATGCCATAAGTGAAATGGAAGCTCAGGGAGCCAAACCCATATCGGGGTGAAGTTGATACTTTGGGTGCTAGGATGGAAGTCAGCTCCATATCACCTGAGGAAGAGGCTTTTGCATCCTAGGAAGCGGGGCACGCCAGATAGGATATTTTTAGCATCATCACTATTGTTTAGTTTAATAATGAAAAATCCCTTGGTAAGGGCCACCAACTAAATATGTCCATAAACTTTCCACTTGGAAGTCACCCATCTGCGGATGGTTTCGATGTTCGGTCGCCCTCCCAGGAACTTCCCAACCAGGGAGGCAGAGGATCTAGAGACAAAGTATGATTAGACCTCCTCTTAAATGGAAATGTGGGTGCCCTCAAGGGAAAGCCCTATGCCTAGGGCCCGAGGCTAGGCCCTAACACCAGCCATGATCTGCTGGTAAGACGGTTTGGGCCCTCCCAGAGCAGAACCCTACCCAAGATCTGGAGGATTTTTCCCTAGGCCTGTAATTGCATCGAGGGTGGAAGGATGCCATGGACCCAAGATGTCATCCCTACCCAGACCACCAATCTGATCAGCCTCTAAAACCTCCTCTGGTTCTACCGAGGGCCCTACGGGCCTGGGCCCGGGCCCCGAAGCGCCCGATCCTGATCCTGATCCTGCACTCACCCTAGATCCTGCACCTGCATCTAAACCTGCTCCCTCTCCCATTTTTGTTTTTTCTCCTGCTCCTGCCATCAGGTTTCTCCTTTTCTTACTATAGTTTTTGCACTACTCTCTAAACTTTAATTCTACTAAGGAAGTAACGTTTTCCTCTTGACTTTTGGTCTAACTTTGAATAGACCAAAGTGCATTTATTTTTTTTATAAATGTGGCTTTTAGCCACTGCTTATATTTGCATGCATAGAGACTATATATCATAAAATGGGTATTTTCCTAATTAAATATCAATCGTTCTAAGATCTTGTGATTTCCAAATATTCATTCAACTCGAACTTCTTCCATTTTTTTTTGCCCTTCGGCGCTCAAGAAGAAATTTAGTTTTTTTTGTTATATAATCATCTTAACAATGTTTGAATAATATTATTCTCTTGTTTTGAATAGTGTTTCTTCTTTTAAGCATTATACTAATGATTTTTAGTGATTCCTATCATATTCTATCCTTTTAGGATCTCTCCAAGTGCACAATAGATGGATATTCACCATAACTCATTTTTTGCTTTGTGTTAGATTTTTTTGATGTCGAACGTCTTATTTTTTTTAAGGAATATCTCTGTGTGTGTGGCACCATTTCCTTCCTCTCATATTCCAGGAAGCCTCTCTTCTCACTACCTTCTCTACTACTTTGGGCGCCTTCCCTATATTTCACATATGCAACCACAAGAGGCTCTACTAAAATGAAGATTGTAATATCCTCGTTCTTGAGAACCTCTCTAGTGTGTGCCTTTCTGGCATCTTCCAGGACTCTTATATTCTTAGCACCTTCTATGAGTACTACAGTGCCTTCCCTACGTATCACAATAAAAACAAGAGGTGGTATTCAATTATTTAATTTATTATAAAGTTTAATTCCTTAATTAACCTTTCAGGTGTAGTGATAAGAATAAAACCTCTAAAGTTCACATTTTTTGAAGCTCAAATCTAGCTTATCATGGATGTCGACCCTTTAGGTATCATTATAATATTTTATGTTTCTTCCCTACTCAACTCTTAGTGCAGTTAATCGTAGCCTTTCAAATATGCTTCCTCACTACCCATTGGCATTACTTTTTCGTTGATAGACGCAACATAAATATTTCTTTGTTGCCTCTTGTCCTCTATCTGATGTCAATTAAATTTCAGTTCAGATCTACTATTTTTTGTAAGATAAAAATATGCATCTGATCTCTGTTTAAATTTGTAGCCTTCAAAAGTTTCTATCCTATTCTTTTCGGCCTCTCCTTGGCCCAAATATATAAATGACAATTGTAATATCTATAATATAATTTTTTGGGGGCTTTTATAGGTGCTTTTTTGCACCTATCATAGTATCGAGGGGGGTTTTTATTGCGTCAATTTTTGCCTCTTCTATTTTTACCTCATTACCTTTGTTATAAGTCATTTGTTTATAAATATTGGTAATGAAATATAAGTGAGGATAATTGATTTCAAATTACATTCCTTAATACATTAAATATCTTAAATAAAAATATTTTATTCTTTCTTTAATTCCTTGTTAAAGCAAATCTCTATATTAAAAAACTTACTTTGTTCTAATTAATTTTCTTTCCAAAGTTATTTAATATTATATAGATATTTTTTTAGTGGATGAAAGTGATATATCATTAATATATTAATTCATTATTCCTTTCTTGCAATAGGTCTCTATATTAATGAACTTATTTTGATTAATTTTTTACAAAGAGTTTCCTAATTTATATAAAAAGAAAAATTGATAAAGGAATTGAAGTGAGGATATTTCTTTAATTAACCATTACTAATCTATTTTATTCTCAATTAATTATTCCTTTCCTAAAAAAAATCTAAAGAGAAAATATATTAAATCAACTATGCCCCTATATTGGAAATTCTAAATAACTTATAGTTTCCCTCATGTAAGGGTGGGTTATTAACATAACCAATATAGGAGTCTGGCTGATTAAAAGCCTATGTTCCAAGTATCAAATCTACTCAATACTTATATTTTCCCTCTCGTAAGGGCGGGTGTTTGAGGAGAAAATATATATAGGCCTAACATATTTGTTCTCAATAGCCTAATATTAATATCAAATCTCCTCAAGATTACTCATAGTTTCCCTCTCATTAGGGCGGGTATTTTGAGATATTTGGTGTTTATTATAGGCTTTTGTTCACTAATATCCATTGCATTCTCTAAATTAAAGTTAAATGGGATATGTTTGGGTTCACTTCAATTTTCTTTGGAAAAATGAATTCAATTAATACAATTGATCCTCTCACTCCTCATAACTACCATACATGGAAACCCAAAATATTAAATCTCATTTCCCAAAAAGGGCTCACACACCTATTAGAAGAAAAGCAACCTAAGTTGGAAAAAGAATATGAAAGATTTGTTCATAAAGGGAATATGTATGAAATAATGGGTATTATAAGCTCTAATTTAAATGAAAGCTTATGGTTTCACATTACAAATTGTAAAACTCCTTATGAAAATTAGAAGAAACTAAAGAACTTGTTTGGGAAAGTATATCAAATAATATCCATGCATCTAGAAGCATAATTAACAACATTATCTCCTGAAGACAAGTAATATTGTTGACTCTCATCAAATTCAAAGAAGTCCTCACTCAATACAAAGGCAATGGGAAGAATAAAACTGAAGAAGAATGCATTTATCTAATTCTTTCTAAACTAAATGGTGTATTTCAAATATTTGCAACCACCTTTCTATCTACAAAATATGCTCTTGGTGCAACTTTTAAAATGCCCTCCTTAGAAGAATTTTGTGATGGACTAACTACGGAAGAAACAAAAATTGAAAAATATGAGATCTCTTCCTCTTCCTCAAAAGCCTTAGTAGCCTCCACCCCTACTAAAGAAAAATTCAAAAAGAAATAAAGGAATCCCATAACTTGTACTTACTACAAAAAAAATGGTCATTCTGCAAACAAATGTTGGAGAAGATTACAACAACTAGAGGCAACTATGAAGTATAAAAATATAGACAGTAAAAATCAGATAGGAAAATCCCTAAATGTTCAAGGGAACACCACCAATACTTCATATAATTATTGGGTCCTATATTATAGAGCAACTCATCACGTGACTGCTTCATATGAGTCATTCTATTCTATCTCCTCAAGTTCAACATGTAGCATAGAAGTTGGTGACTCTTCCTTTATCCCAGTCAAAGGAAAGGGTGACATATCCATTGATGGTGGCTCTATCAATAATGTTCTCTATGTTGCAAACATTCTAATAGATCTCCTCTCCGTCTATCATATTTGTACTTTTGAAAAGGGAAAAACTATTCTCTTCTCTCCAACAGGAGTTGAGATAAGAGACTTTCAAGAACCCCACTCTCTTATAGCCAAATGAGATATTGATCACAACACTCACTTATTTTACTTCAAAGGATTCAAAAATCCATAAGGGACCTCATTTTTTGTGTCTCATGGAGATCTTGAAAGCAAAATTTGGCATGAAATATTTGGTCATGCCAGTTATAACTACCTAAAGGAATTGAACACCCATGAAATGGTAATAGATTTACCTCAAGTATCTTCTATTGATGGAGTATGTCCTGGATGTGCTCTTGGAAAGCAACATCAATATCATTTCCACCCAAGTGGTTCTCTAAAAGCCTCATCCCCTCTAGAGTTAATCCATAGTGACTTGATGTTTTTTCTAGAGCCTTCTCTAAAAGGAAAAAAAATATGCTCTAACATTCATTGATGAATTTTCCAGAATAACATGGGTCTACTTCCTAAAATACAAATGAAAGGAAATGAAATTTCATATTTTTTTGTTATTGTGAGGAAATTAAAGCATACAGGCTCCTTAATCCCACAACTCATGAGGTCTCTTTTTATAGGAACATCCAATTTGATGAAACATTCCCTTATAAATATCCTCAACCATCCTCTTCCTCTATTGAGCCTTCTCCTATAGTAGAACCTCAATATAATGAAGAATCAATTTTAGAGATTAATTTAGAGATTGATGATCAAGATGAGGAACCTATAACTCTAACTCAAAGTCTTTCCACTCCTAATCCTACCACTATGCCAAAATGGTCCCACACCATTGTTAAATAAGCTACTACATATATCCAAAAATTTTCCATAGTCCAGATTAACCAACTCCATAGGCACTAGTCTTTTCTATCAGTCTAATTCCTCTGATCCTCAATCCTTCAAAGAAGCAACTAGTATTAAAAAATGGGATGATGCCATGGAAAATGAATTCTCTTCCTTAATCAAAAATAAAACTTGGGATTTAGTTCCCCAACCTAAAGGAAGAAAATTAGTTCGTTGTAAATGGATTTACAGAATAAAATATGGGCCTAATGGAGAAATTGACAAACACAAAGCTCACCTAGTAGCCAAAGGTTTCTCTCAAATTTAAGGAATTTATTATGCTGAAACCTTTGCACCAATTGCCAAAATGGATTATGTTATACCGGTTCTTGCTCTGGCTACTTTCCAAAAGTGGCTTGTCTTTTAAATGAATGTAAAAGTGCTTTCTTATATGGGGACTTAAAGGAAGAGATATTCATGGTACAACCTTGTTGAGTGTTAATTTTTCATATTACAAATAATAACATGCAACTTAGAGTCTCGAACAAAAGACTCTTTCTTGCAAAGAAATAATTTATTTTATTTTCCTTCCTTTTATTATTTCTCCAAGCTTCTTTGTGAAACAACTTTTACGTATATAAAAAATGAATTTTAATTTTAATACATACAGCTGATATATCCCAGAATAACTCAAAATCCTACAGATAGCTATTAACAAAGGGCCTTTGTTGATTCTCAATGAACTTTATAATCTTGACTTGTTTGATTAATCAAAAATAAACAAAACTCCTTTTGATGTTCTAATATTCACAATTTATTCTAAGGTTAACCTGTTCGTTTTATCTCTATTCAATAGTTCTATTATTTTAGTGTTAGTCTCTGACATGAAATTAAGCATATCAAGGAATAAAATAGAAACTGTTATTTTGAATCAGCTGGAAAATAATGAAGGATATTAAAATGGTTCACGATCTCCTCCCTGCAAAATCCCAATTTAAGAGATGAAGTCCCCAAAATAACCCAATCGATCAAATCTGTACTAACACACAATCTAATCAGATCAGATGTAAGACTCTAAGGAAACAAATATAATTGCATCATTCTACCATTCACCTATCGTAACCCATCCCATGGCATAAACGAAATAGATACAAGACAAAATGATGCAACGGAAAGATTGACAGTAAAACAATAGTTTTGGCTTTGATCTCCTTTTGATTTTACACACAAAAGTCGTGTTACCAAAGAAAAATCCTTTATTTCAATAAGTAATGCTTTTTGTTACAGTCTCCAGCCCCTGTATCCATCTACATTTCTGCTATTTAACCTTTCTGTCGTGCGTTCTCGGCTGCTCCATGATGCTTCATTTTGACTCCCGGGACCCTTCGCTTCAATTCCCACCTTTTGGTATTCTAACCCTTGCATGCAATCGTAATGCTCGATCTCTACGACCAGTAACTGTTGTTATGAAACGTTACTCTGGTTCTGTCATTTTTGCCACGTGTCCTACGTCTCCTACACCTTTCGTAACGCTTTCCCGTGGAAATCCTGATAGAATTTGCATTTGGCCTCTTTCGTTTCCTAGTCGTGATAACGCGACATGTCACGAAATCACGACATGTCATGATATCGCAACATGTTCTTGGTCCGTACACCCGTAGTAGCTCGTTGTAGCGATATCGCTACCGACTTTGCTTTGCCTTCTTTTCAAAAAGTGGTAGCGATATCGCTACCACTTTGGTTCCGAGCCTTCCTTTCAAAAAGTGGTAGCGATATCGCTACCACTTTGGTTTCGAGCCTTCCTTTCAAAAAGTGGTAGCGATATCGCTACCACTTTGGTTCCGAGCCTTCCTTTCAAAAAGTGGTAGTGATATCGCTACCACTTTGGTTCCAAGCCTTCCTTCGATGGTCTTGAGACTTTGCTTCATGAAGTGGTAGCGATTCGCTACCACTTTTCCTTCGAGCCTTTGCTTCACGAAGTGGTAGCGATTCGCTACCACTTTTCCTTCGAGCCTTTGCTTCACGAAGTGGTAGCGATTCGCTACCACTTTTCTTTCGAGCCTCCGCTTCACGAAGTGGTAGCGATTCGCTACCACTTTCAACCTTGTGCTTCCTCTCGACAACTCGTAGCGATGGAGAGACAGGTCATGATTTCGCGACATGTCACGATATCGCGACATGTCACGATTTCGCGACCCTTTCAACACTTAGGCATTTTTCTTCTTTTCTTCATTTTTAGCATCCGGGTCTTTGAGATCTTCCCTAAAACTTGCAAAAACAAAGGTGGGTCCCCACTTCTGGGGTGTTTTGTGGATGAACCACAACAAATGGCGACTCTACTGTCAAATGCTCTTGAGAATTTTAGTAAGAACCCAACCTGACACAAATCACAAATTTGAAAACATGGGTTAGCCTATAATCAATATAACTAATGCCCAAAATCAGAAGTACATGAATTATTAGAATCATCAAGTTCTAGCTCGATGTGTGCAATGAATTCCTTTCCTTATCATTTGAATTTGATTCACATTCCATCATCGATTTTGCATGAATGCATATGCGAAATTGTGAATGATTTGTGTATCCTACTGAATATGCCATGAGAAAATGCATAGTCACTCTTGTAGTATTATGTGCAAACATTCAAGACTGCCAAACCCTCTTATGATCCACTAGTGAACGGTTCATTATATCCCAAAGTTGGTTATGAGTCCCTACTATCTTGAACCCATGTGCAAGTGGATGTGAAATCAGAACTTTGGGGAATCAGACTCCCAACCAACCGAGATGAGAGTTTAACCCTATCCTTACTATTCTGATTTAGAATTCTTTACCTCACTTTGAGCAAAATAACTAAACCAATTATGGAAGAAATGGTCATGATTGTCTAACCCATTTGTTGTGGTTCATCCACAACACACCCCAGAAGTGGGGACCCACCTTTGTTTTTGCAAGTTTTAGGGAAGATCTCAAAGACCCGGATGCTAAAAATGAAGAAAAGAAGAAAAATGCCTAAGTGTTGAAAGGGTCGCGAAATCGTGACCTGTCTCTCCATCGCTACGAGTTGTTGAGAGGAAGCACAAGGTTGAAAGTGGTAGCGAATCGCTACCACTTCGTGAAGCGGAGGCTCGAAAGAAAAGTGGTAGCGAATCGCTACCACTTCGTGAAGCAAAGGCTCGAAGGAAAAGTGGTAGCGAATCGCTACCACTTCGTGAAGCAAAGGGTCGAAGGAAAAGTGGTAGCGAATTGCTACCACTTCATGAAGCAAAGGCTCGAGACCAAAGCGGTAGCGATATCGCTACCACTTCATCGAAGGAAGGCTTGGAACCAAAGTGGTAGCGATATCGCTACCACTTTTTGAAAGGAAGGCTCGGAACCAAAGTGGTAGCGATATCGCTACCACTTTTTGAAAGGAAGGCTCGGAACCAAAGTGGTAGCGATATCGCTACCACTTTTTGAAAAGAAGGCAAAGCAAAGTCGGTAGCGATATCGCTACAACGAGCTACTGCGGACGTACGGACCAAGAACATGTCGCGATATCGCGACATGTCGTAATTTCGTGACATGTCGCGTTATCGCGGCTAGGAAACGGAAGAGGCCGAATGCAAATTCTGTCGGGATTTCCATGGGAAAGCGTTACGAAAGGTGCGGGAGACATAGGACACGTGGCAGAAATGACAGAACCATAGTAACGTTTCATAACAACAGTTACTGGTCGCAGAGATCGAGCGTTACGATTGCATGCAAGGGTTAGAATACCAAAAGGTGGGAATTGAAGTGAAGGGTCTCGGGAGTCGAAACGAAGCGTCATGGAGCAGCCGAGAACGCGCGACAGAAAGGTTAAATAGCAGAAATGTAGATGGATACAGGGGCTAGAGACTGTAACAAAAAGCATTACTTATTGAAATAAAGGCTTTTTCTTTGGTAACACGACTTTTGTGTGTAAAATCAAAAGGAGATCGAAGCCAAAACTATTGTTTTACTGTCAATCTTTCTGTTGCATCATTTTGTCTTGTATCTATTTTGTTTACGCCATGGGATGGGTTACGATAGGTGAATGGTAGAATGATGCAGTTATATTCGTTTCCTTAGAGTCTTGCATCTGATCTGATTAGATTGTGTGTTAGTATAGATCTGATCGGTTGGGTTGTTTTGGGGACTTCATCTCTTAACTTGGGATTTTTCAGGGAGGAGATCGTGAACCATTTTAATATCCTTCATTATTTTCTAGCTGATTCAAAATAACAGTTTCTGTTTTATTCCTTGATATGCTTAATTTCATGTCAGAGACTAACACTGAAATAACAGAACTATTGAATAGAGATAAAACGAACAGGTTAACCTTAGAATAAATTGTGAATATTAGAACATCAAAAGGAATTTTGTTTATTTTTGATTAATCAAAAAAGTCAAGATTATAAAGTTCATTGAGAATCAACAAAGGCCCCTTGTTAATAGCTATCTCGAGGATTTTGAGTTATTCTGGGATATATCAGCTGTATGTATTAAAATTAAAATTCATTTTTATATACGTAAAAGTTGTTTCACAAAGAAGCTTGGAGAAATAATAAAAGGAAGGAAAATAAAATAAATTATTTCTTTGCAAGAAAGAGTCTTTTGTTCGAGACTCTAAGTTGCGTGTTATTATTTGTAATATGACAAATTAACACTCAACATTTTGGCGCTAGAAGGAGGGCTTGAATTGGTTTATTTTAGTATGATTTAAATGCTATAGGGATTTAAATTTTGAATATTTCATGCCCTATTGATTATTATCTGTAGCCCTCTTTTAATATTACAAATTGGTACTGTTAAAAAAATGACATGAATTGCTATGCATTGTTCTAGCGCTTTGATTGTTCATACAGGAATATTTGATGTGTAAAAGAGGAATATAATTTGAATGGGAAAGCTTCTTTTCAGAAATTTCAGGCCTTGTTAGCAAGAAAGAATGAGAAATTTTCTGCATGCTCTATTTTAATTGTTTTATCTTTCCCCTTCCAAATTTCAGATTTGTATGTGAAATTTACGCCATGGGATGGGTTATTTCATGTGAATGTTTGCAATTTGGAAATTATTTTAAACCCTAGAATTCAAGCACTTAGTTTACTTTGATTGTGTGTAGTACAGATCAAATAGGCTAGGTTGCATGTATGAAACTCTCACGTATTCGGTTTTGCAGGACGGGGTTCTATCAAACTGAAGGAGCTTTTGCATTGCTGCATTTCCAGCAATTATTTTGATGCAAAATTTTAATTTTATGTTTTCAAAAATTTTAATTTCAGAATTTTTTCCTATTTTCAGGCATTAAAATAAACATTAAAACAATTTCAAAATCTAAAAATGATTTCACCATTGCGTAGATTATAATTCAGACTTCAAATACGCACTTTGAAATTTCATTTTTGGAGTTGTTTAGTATTTTTCAAAACTCACCGAAGTTGCTGTTTTGTCACAGATTTCAAAAATCCGAAAATAGAAATTTTCCATTTTAAGGTCAAATTTCATTTTTCCAGTTTTGTTTTGCATTCATGAGCCTATGATGACATTCCCTTCATGGAAATTCCAATTTCATTGAAGGAGTGATGTTTTATGGCATTTACATAAATTTCCATTTTTGGCCTAAAATTACCCTTTCTTCATAAAAACTCCAATTTTACGAAAAAAGGGGTAATTTGAGCATCAAACTGAAGGAGCTTTTGCATTGCTGCATTTTCGGAAATTATTTTGATGCAAAATTTGAATTTTCTGTTTTCAGAAATTTTAATTTCAGAAATTTTTCCTATTTTCAGGCATTAAAATAAACATTTAAAAATTTTCAAAATCCAAAAATAATTTCACCATTGCGTAGATTATAATTCATATTTCCATTACGCAATTTGAAATTTCATTTTCGGAGTTGTTTGGTATTTTTTAAAATTCACCGAAGTTGCTGCTTTGTAACAGATTTTAAAAATCCGAAAATAGAAATTTTCCATTTCAAGGTCAAATTTCATTTTTCCAGTTTTGTTTTGCATTCATGAGCCTATGATGACATTCCCTTCATGGAAATTCCAATTTCATTGAAGGAGTTATGTTCTACGGCATTTTCACAAATTTCCATTTCGGGCCTAAAATTACCCTTTCTTCATAAAAATTCCAATTTTACGAAAGAGGGATAATTTGAGTATTATATTGAAGGTCTTTGCCTTAAAGCACTTAATTGTTCATCTTGATGAAAATTTGATTTCATTTAAGAGGGATAAGTTAAAGTGACATTTTGAAGATTCTATTCATCATTGAGGATTTAATGCAAGATAAAATCTATTTTAAAACCATCAAGATAAAAGGAATTAAAGCACTACATCGTGGTCATATGAGGGCCAACTCACATTTGATTTATTTTGGTTCAATGAACAATCACTAAAGTTTCATGGTAAAATAAACCAACATTGCCCCTTGTTTACGAGTTACTTGCAATCACTAAGGTGTTCCAAGCATTTAAATTGAATATCTTTATTTGAGATTACTAATGCACATATGCAAATGCTAATATAACGGAGACCTTGGAGAAGTTGTTTGTTTAACTTCTTTGCAAGAGGGGATTTGGAATCCAAATCCTAAGGGAGAGTGTACTTTCACAATTGGGTGAAAATACCACTCAACATTTTGGCGCTAGAAGGAAAAGTGGTAGCGAATCGCTACCACTTCATGAAGCAAAGGCTCGAGACCAAAGTGGTAGCGATATCGCTACCACTTCATCGAAGGAAGGCTCGGAACCAAAGTGGTAGCGATATCGCTACCACTTTTTGAAAGGAAGGCAAAGCAAAGTCGGTAGCGATATCGCTACAATGAGCTACTGCGGGCTTACGTACCAAGAACATGTTATCGCAGCTAGGAAATGGAAGAGGCCGAATGCAAATTCTGCCGGGATTTTCACGGGAAAGCGTTACGAAAGGTGCAGGAGACGTAGGACACGTGGCAGAAATGACAGAACTAGAGTAACATTTCATAATAACAGTTACTGGCCACAGAGATCGGGCATTACGATTGCATGCAAGGGTTAGAATACCAAAAGGCGGGAATTGAAGCGAAGGGTCCCGGGAGTCGAAACGAAGCATCATGGAGCAGCCGAGAACGCGCGACAGAAAGGTTAAATAGCAAAAATGTAGATGGATACGGAGTGGAGATCGTAACAAAAAGCATTACTTATTGAAATAAAGGATTTTTCTTTGGTAACACGACTTTTGTGTGTAAAATCAAAAGGAGATCGAAGCCAAAACTATTGTTTTACTGTCAATATTTTCCTTGCATCATTTTGTCTTGTATCTATTTCGTTTATGCCATGGGATGGGTTACGATAGGTGAATGGTAGAATGATGCAGCTATATTCGTTTCCTTAGAGTCTTGCATCTGATCTGATTAGATTGTGTGTTAGTACAGATCTGATCGGTTGGGTTGTTTTGGGGACTTCATCTCTTAACTTGGGATTTTGCAGGGAGGAGATCGTGAACCATTTTAATATCCTTCATTATTTTCCAGCTGATTCAAAATAACAGTTTCTATTTTATTCCTTGATATGCTTAATTTCATGTCAGAGACTAACACTGAAATAACAGAACTATTGAATAAAGATAAAACGAACAGGTTAACCTTAGAATAAATTGTGAATATTAGAACATCAAAAGGAGTTTTGTTTATTTTTTATTAATCAAACAAGTCAATATTATAAAGTTCATTGAGAATCAACAAAGGCCCCTTGTTAACAGCTATCTGCAGGATTTTGAGTTATTTTGGGATATATCAGCTGTATGTATTAAAATTAAAATTCATTTTTTATATACGTAAAAGCTGTTTCACAAAGAAGCTTGGAGAAATAATAAAATGAAGGAAAATAAAATAAATTATTTCTTTGCAAGAAAGAGTCTTTTGTTCGAGACTCTAAGTTGCGTGTTATTATTTGTAATATGACAAATTAACACTCAACATTTTGGCCCCGCCATTTGTTGTGGTTCATCCACAACACACCCCAGAAGTGGGGACCCACCTTTGTTTTTGCAAGTTTTAGGGAAGATCTCAAAGACCCGGATGCTAAAACTGAAGAAAAGAAGAAAAATGCCTAAGTGTTGAAAGGGTCGCGAAATCGCAACATGTCACGATATCGCGACATGTCACGAAATCGTGGCCTGTCTCTCTATCGCTACGAGTTGTCGAGAGGAAGCACAAGGTTGAAAGTGGTAGTGAATCGCTACCACTTCGTGAAGCGGAGGCTCGAAAGAAAAGTGGTAGCGAATCGCTACCACTTCGTGAAGCAAAGGCTCGAAGGAAAAGTGGTAGCGAATCGCTACCACTTCGTGAAGCAAAGGCTCGAGACCAAAGTGGTAGCGATATCGCTACCACTTCATCGAAGGAAGGCTCGGAACCAAAGTGGTAGCGATATCGCTACCACTTTTTGAAAGGAAGGCTCAAAACCAAAGTGGTAGCGATATCGCTACCACTTTTTGAAAGGAAGGCTCGAAACCAAAGTGGTAGCGATATCGCTACCACTTTTTGAAAAGAAGGCAAAGCAAAGTCGGTAGCGATATCGCTACAACGAGCTACTGCGGGCATACGGACCAAGAACATGTCGCGATATCGCAACATGTCGTAATTTCGTGACATGTCGCGTTATCGCGGCTAGGAAACGAAAGAGGCCGAATGCAAATTCTGTTGGGATTTTCATGGGAAAGCGTTACGAAAGGTGCAAGAGACGTAGGACACGTGGCAAAAATGACAGAACTAGAGGAACGTTTCATAACAACAGTTACTGGTCGCAGAGATCGAGCGTTACGATTGCATGCAAGGGTTAGAATACCAAAAGGCGGGAATTGAAGTGAAGGGTCTCGGGAGTCGAAACGAAGCGTCATGGAGCAGCCGATAACGCGCGACAGAAAGGTTAAATAGCATAAATGTAGATGGATACAGGGGCTGGAGACTGTAACAAAAAGCATTACTTATTGAACTAAAAGATTTTTCTTTGTTAACATGACTTTTGTGTGTAAAATCAAAAGGAGATCGAAGCCGAAACTATTGTTTTACTGTCAATCTTTTCATTGCATCATTTTGTCTTGTATCTATTTCGTTTACGCCATGGGATGGGTTACGATAGGTGAATGGTAGAATGATGCAGTTATATTCGTTTCCTTAGAGTCTTCCATCTGATCTGATTAGATTGTGTGTTAGTACAGATCTGATCGGTTGGGTTGTTTTGGGGACTTCATCTCTTAACTTGGGATTTTGCAAGGAGGAGATCGTGAACCATTTTAATATCCTTC
The DNA here is from genome assembly GCA_028583015.1 of Wollemia nobilis. Lineage (NCBI taxonomy): Eukaryota > Viridiplantae > Streptophyta > Pinopsida > Araucariales > Araucariaceae > Wollemia > Wollemia nobilis. The sequence goes on along the minus strand of JAQPPZ010017209.1, from coordinate 7,893,369 downwards.
TGATTCAAAATAACAGTTTCTGTTTTATTCCTTGATATGCTTAATTTCATGTCAGAGACTAACACTGAAATAACGTGAACTATTGAATACGGATAAAACGAACGAGTTAACCTTAGAATAAATTGTGAATATTAGAACATCAAAAGGAGTTTTGTTTATTTTTGATTAATCAAACAAGTCAATATTATAAAGTTCATTGAGAATCAATAAAGGCCCCTTGTTAATAGCTATCTGCAGGATTTTGAGTTATTCTGGGATATATCAGCTGTATGTATTAAAATTAAAATTCATTTTTTATATACGTAAAAGCCGTTTCACAAAGAAGCTTGGAGAAATAATAAAAGGAAGGAAAATAAAATAAATTATTTCTTTGCAAGAAAGAGTCTTTTGTTCGAGACTCTAAGTTGCGTGTTATTATTTGTAATATGACAAATTAACACTCAACATTTTGGCGCTAGAAGGAGGGCTTGAATTGGTTTATTTTAGTATGATTTAAATGCTATAGGGATTTAAATTTTGAATATTTCATGCCCTATTGATTATTATCTGTAGCCCTCTTTTAATATTACAAATTGGTACTGTTAAAAGGAGGACATGAATTGATATGCATTGTTCTAACGCTTTGATTGTTCATACAGGAATTTTTGGCATGGCCAAATGTGGCAAAATTTGATGTGTAAAAGAGGAATATAATTTGAATGGAAAAGCTTCTTTTCAGAAATTTCAGGCCTTGTTAGCAAGAAAGAATGAGAAATTTTCTGCATGCTCTATTTTAATTGTTTTATCTTTCCCCTTCCAAATTTCATATTTGTATGTGAAATTTACGCCATGGGATGGGTTATTTCATGTGAATGTTTGCAATTTGGAAATTATTTTAAACCCTAGAAGTCAAGCACTTAGTTTACTTTGATTGTGTGTAGTACAGATCAAATAGGCTAGGTTGCATATATGAAACTCTCACGTATTCGGTTTTGCAGGACGGGGTGCTTTCAAACTGAAGGAGCTTTTGCATTGCTGCATTTCCGGAAATTATTTTGATTCAAAATTTTAATTTTCTGTTTTCAAAAATTTTAATTTCAGAATTTTTTCCTATTTTCAGGCATTAAAATAAACATTAAAAAAAATTCAAAATCTAAAAATGATTTCACCATTGCGTAGATTAAAATTCATAATTCAAATACACACTTTGAAATTTCATTTTCGGAGTTGTTTAGTATTTTTTAAAATTCACCGAAGTTGCTGTTTTGTCACAGATTTCAAAAATCCGAAAATAGAAATTTTCCATTTTAAGGTCAAATTTCATTTTTCCAGTTTTGTTTTGCATTAATGAGCCTATGATGACATTCCCTTCATGGAAATTCCAATTTCATTGAAGGAGTGATGTTTTATGGCATTTACATAAATTTCCATTTTTGGCCTAAAATTACCCTTTCTTCATAAAAACTCCAATTTTACGAAAAATGGGTAATTTGAGCATCAAATCGAAGGAGCTTTTGCATTGCTGCATTTCAGAAATTATTTTGACGCAAAATTTGAATTTTCTGTTTTCAGAAATTTTAATTTCAGAAATTTTTCCTATTTTCAGGCATTAAAATGAACATTTAAAAAATTTCAAAATCCAAAAATAATTTCACCATTGCGTATATTATAATTCATATTTCCATTACGCACTTTGAAATTTCATTTTTGGAGTTGTTTAGTATTTTTTAAAATTCACCGAAGTTGTTGCTTGGTAACAGATTTTAAAAATCCGAAAATAGAAATTTTCCATTTCAAGGTCAAATTTCAATTTTCCAGTTTTGTTTTGCATTCATGAGCCTATGATGGCATTCCCTTCATGGAAATTTCAATTTCATTGAAGGAGTTATGTTTTAGGGCATTTTCACAAATTTCCATTTCGGGCCTAAAATTACCCTTTCTTCATAAAAATTCCAATTTTACGAAAGAGAGATAATTTGAGTATTATATTGAAGGTCTTTGCCTTAAAGCACTTAATTGTTCATCTTGATGAAAATTTGATTTCATTTAAGAGGGATAAGTTAAAGTGACATTTTGAAGATTCTATTCATCATTGAGGATTTAATGCAAGATAAAATCCATTTTAAAACCATCAAGATAAAAGGAATTAAAGCACTACATCGTGGTCATATGAGGGCCAACTCACATTTGATTTATTTTGGTTCAATGAACAATCACTAAAGTTTCATGGTAAAATAAACCAACATTGCCCCTTGTTTACGGTTACTTGCAATCAATAAGGTGTTCCAAGCATTTAAATTGAATATCTTTATTTGAGATTACTAATGCACATATGCAAATGCTAATATAACGGAGACCTTGGAGAAGTTGTTTGTTTAACTTCTTTGCAAGAGGGGATTTGGAATCCAAATCCTAAGGGAGAGTGTACTTTCACAATTGGGTGAAAATACCACTCAACATTTTGGCGCTAGAAGGAAAAGTGGTAGCGAATCGCTACCACTTCGTGAAGCAAAGGCTCGAGACCAAAGTGGTAGCGATATCGCTACCAATTCATCGAAGGAAGGCTCGGAACCAAAGTGGTAGCGATATCGCTACCACTTTTTGAAAGGAAGGCTCGGAACCAAAGTGGTAGCGATATCGCTACCACTTTTTGAAAGGAAGGCTCGGAACCAAAGTGGTAGCGATATCGCTACCACTTTTTGAAAAGAAGGCAAAGCAAAGTCAGTAGCGATATCGCAACAACGAGCTACTACGGGCGTACGAACCAAGAACATGTCGCGATATCGCGACATGTCACGATTTCACGACATGTCGCGTTATCGCGACTAGGAAATGGAAGAGGCCGAATGCAAATTCTGTCGGGATTTTCGCTGGAAAGCATTACGAAAGGTGCAGGAGACGTAGGACACGTGGCATAAATGACAGAACCAGAGTAACGTTTCATAACAACAGTTACTGGTCGTAGAGATCGAGCGTTACGATTGCATGCAAGGGTTAGAATACCAAAAGGTGGGAATTGAAGCGAAGGGTCCCAGGAATCGAAACGAAGCGTCATGGAGCAGCCGAGAATGCGCGACAGAAAGGTTAAATAGAAAAAATGTAGATGGATACAGGGGTTGGAGACTGTAACAAAAAGCATTACTTATTGAAATAAAGGATTTTTAGCATCATGGAGCAGCTGAGAATGCGCGACAGAAAGGTTAAATAGCAAAAATGTAGATGGATACAAGGGTTGGAGACTGTAACAAAAAGCATTACTTATTGAAATAAAGGATTTTTCTTTGGTAACACGACTTTTGTGTGTAAAATCAAAAGGAGATCGAAGCCAAAACTATTGTTTTACTGTCAATCTTTCCGTTGCATCATTTTGTCTTGTATCTATTTCGTTTACGCCATGCGATGGGTTACGATAGGTGAATGGTAGAATGATGCAGTTATATTCGTTTCCTTAGAGTCTTGCATCTGATCTGATTAGATTGTGTGTTAGTACAGATCTGATCGGTTGGGTTATTTTGGGGACTTCATCTCTTAACTTGGGATTTTGTAGGGAGGAGATCATGAACCATTTTAATATCCTTCATTATTTTCCAGCTGATTCAAAATAACAGTTTCTGTTTTATTCCTTGATATGCTTAATTTCATGTCAGAGACTAACACCGAAATAACGGAACTATTGAATAGAGATAAAACGAACAGGTTAACCTTAGAATAAATTGTGAATATTAGAACATCAAAAGGAGTTTTGTTTATTTTTGATTAATCAAACAAGTCAAGATTATAAAGTTCATTGAGAATCAACAAAGGCCCCTTGTTAATAGCTATCTGCAGGATTTTGAGTTATTCTGGGATATATCAGCTGTATGTATTAAAATTAAAATTCATTTTTTATATACGTAAAATTTGTTTCACAAAGAAGCTTGGAGAAATAATAAAAGGAAGGAAAATAAAATAAATTATTTCTTTGCAAGAAAGAGTCTTTTGTTCGAGACTCTAAGTTGCGTGTTATTATTTGTAATATGACAAATTAACACTCAACATTTTGGCGCTAGAAGGAGGGCTTGAATTGGTTTATTTTAGTATGATTTAAATGCTATAGGGATTTAAATTTTTAATATTTCATGCCCTATTGATTATTATCTGTAGCCCTCTTTTAATATTACAAATTGGTACTGTTAAAAGGAGGACATGAATTGCTATGCATTGTTCTAACGCTTTGATTGTTCATACAGGAATTTTTGGCATGGCCAAATGTGGCAAAATTTGATGTGTAAAAGAGGAATATAATTTGAATGGGAAAGCTTCTTTTCAGAAATTTCAGGCCTTGTTAGCAAGAAAGAATGAGAAATTTTCTGCATGCTCTATTTTAATTGTTTTATCTTTCTCCTTCCAAATTTCAGATTTGTATGTGAAATTTACGCCATGGGATGGGTTATTTCATGTGAATGTTTGCAATTTGGAAATTATTTTAAACCCTAGAAGTCAAGCACTTAGTTTACTTTGATTGTGTGTAGTACAAATCAAATAGGCTAGGTTGCATGTATGAAACTCTCACGTATTCGGTTTTGCAGGACGGGGTGCTATCAAACTGAAGGAGATTTTGCATTGCTTGCATTTCCAGCAATTATTTTGATGCAAAATTTTAATTTTCTGTTTTCAAAAATTTTAATTTCGAAATTTTTTCCTATTTTCAGGCATTAAAATAAACATTAAAAAAAATTCAAAATCTAAAAATGATTTCACCATTGCGTAGATTATAATTCAGAATTCAAATACACACTTTGAAATTTCATTTTCGGAGTTGTTTAGTATTTTTTAAATTCACCGAAGTTGCTGTTTTGTCACAGATTTCAAAAATCCGAAAATAGAAATTTTCCATTTTAAGGTCAAATTTCATTTTTCCAGTTTTGTTTTGCATTCATGAGCCTATGATGACATTCCTTTCATGGAAATTCCAATTTCATTGAAGGAGTGATGTTTTATGGCATTTACATAAATTTCCATTTTTGGCCTAAAATTACCCTTTCTTCATAAAAACTCCAATTTTACGAAAAATGGGTAATTTGAGCATCAAACTGAAGGAGCTTTTGCATTGCTGCATTTCCAAAAATTATTTTGACGCAAAATTTGAATTTTCTGTTTTCAGAAATTTTAATTTCAGAAATTTTTCCTATTTTCAGGCATTAAAATAAACATTTAAAAATTTTCAAAATACAAAAATAATTTCACCATTGCGTATATTATAATTCATATTTCCATTACGCACTTTGAAATTTTATTTTTGGAGTTGTTTAGTATTTTTTAAAATTCACCGAAGTTGCTGCTTTGTAACATATTTTAAAAATCCGAAAATAGAAATTTTCCATTTCAAGGTCAAATTTCATTTTTCCAGTTTTGTTTTGCATTCATGAGCCTATGATGACATTCCCTTCATGGAAATTCCAATTTCATTGAAGGAGTTATGTTTTACGGCATTTTCACAAATTTCCATTTTGGGCCTAAAATTACCCTTTCTTCATAAAAATTCCAATTTTACGAAAGAGGGATAATTTGAGTATTATATTGAAGGTCTTTGCCTTAAAGCACTTAATTGTTCATCTTGATGAAAATTTGATTTCATTTAAGAGGGATAAGTTAAAGTGACATTTTGAAGATTCTATTCATCATTGAGGATTTAATGCAAGATAAAATCCATTTTAAAACCATCAAGATAAAAGGAATTAAAGCACTACATCGTGGTCATATGAGGGCCAACTCACATTTGATTTATTTTGGTTCAATGAACAATCACTAAAGTTTCATGGTAAAATAAACCAACATTGCCCCTTGTTTACAGTTACTTGCAATCACTAAGGTGTTCCAAGCATTTAAATTGAATATCTTTATTTGAGATTACTAATGCACATATGCAAATGCTAATATAACAGAGACCTTGGAGAAGTTGTTTGTTTAACTTCTTTGCAAGAGGGGATTTGGAATCCAAATCCTAAGGGAGAGTGTACTTTCACAATTGGGTGAAAATACCACTCAACATTTTGGCGCTAGAAGGAAAAGTGGTAGCGAATCGCTACCACTTCGTGAAGCAAAGGCTCGAGACCAAAGTGGTAGCGATATCGCTACCACTTCATCGAAGGAAGGCTCGGAACCAAAGTGGTAGCGATATCGCTACCACTTTTTGAAAGGAAGGCTCGGAACCAAAGTGGTAGCGATATCGCTACCACTTTTTGAAAGGAAGGCTCGGAACCAAAGTGGTAGCGATATCGCTACCACTTTTTAAAAGGAAGGCAAAGCAAAGTCAGTAGCGATATCGCTAAAACGAGCTACTACGGGCGTACGGACCAAGAACATGTCGCGATATCGCGACATGTCACGATTTCACGACATGTCGCGTTATCGCAGCTAGGAAATGGAAGAGGCTGAATGCAAATTTTGTCGGGATTTCCGCGGGAAAGCATTACGAAAGGTGCAGGAGACGTAGGACACGTGGCATAAATGACAGAACCATAGTAACGTTTCATAACAACAATTCATCGGCCGTAGAGATCGAGCGTTACGATTGCATGCAAGGGTTAGAATACCAAAAGGCGGGAATTGAAGCGAAGGGTCCCGGAGTCGAAACGAAGCGTCATGGAGCAGCCGAGAATGCGCGACAGAAAGGTTAAATAGAAAAAATGTAGATGGATACGAGGTCGGAGACCGTAACAAAAAGCATTACTTATTGAAATAAAGGATTTTTAGCATCATGGAGCAGCTGAGAATGCGCGACAGAAAGGTTAAATAGCAAAAATGTAGATGGATACAGGGGCTGGAGACTGTAACAAAAAGCATTACTTATTGAAATAAAGGATTTTTCTTTGGTAACACGACTTTTGTGTGTAAAATCAAAAAGAGATAGAAGCCAAAACTATTGTTTTACTGTCAATATTTCCGTTGCATCATTTTGTCTTGTATCTATTTCGTTTACGCCATGGGATGGGTTACGATAGGTGAATGGTAGAATGATGCAATTATATTCGTTTCCTTAGAGTCTTGCATCTGATCTGATTAGATTGTGTGTTAGTACAGATCTGATCGGTTGGGTTATTTTGGGGACTTCATCTCTTAACTTGGGATTTTGCAGGGAGGAGATCATGAACCATTTTAATATCCTTCATTATTTTTCAGCTGATTCAAAATAACGAGTTTGCTTTATTCCTTGATATGCTTAATTTCATGTCAGAGACTAACACTGAAATAACAGAACTATTGAATAGAGATAAAACGAACAGGTTAACCTTAGAATAAATTGTGAATATTAGAACATCAAAAGGAGTTTTGTTTATTTTTGATTAATCAAACAAGTCAATATTATAAAGTTCATTGAGAATCAACAAAGGCCCCTTGTTAATAGCTATCTGCAGGATTTTGAGTTATTCTGGGATATATCAACTGTATGTATTAAAATTAAAATTCATTTTTTATATACGTAAAAGCTGTTTCACAAAGAAGCTTGGAGAAATAATAAAAGGAAGGAAAATAAAATAAATTATTTCTTTGCAAGAAAGAGTCTTTTGTTCGAGACTCTAAGTTGCGTGTTATTATTTGTAATATGACAAATTAACACTCAACATTTTGGCGCTAGAAGGAGGGCTTGAATTGGTTTATTTTAGTATGATTTAAATGCTATAGGGATTTAAATTTTTAATATTTCATGCCCTATTGATTATTATCTGTAGACCTCTTTTAATATTACAAATTGGTACTTGTTAAAAGGAGGACATGAATTGCTATGCATTGTTCTAACGCTTTGATTGTTCATACAGGAATTTTTGGCATGGCCAAATGTGGCAAAATTTGATGTGTAAAAGAGGAATATAATTTGAATGGGAAAGCTTCTTTTCAGAAATTTCAGGCCTTGTTAGCAAGAAAGAATGAGAAATTTTCTGCATGCTCTATTTTAATTGTTTTATCTTTCCCCTTCCAAATTTCAGATTTGTATGTGAAATTTACGCCATGGGATGGGTTATTTCATGTGAATGTTTGCAATTTGGAAATTATTTTAAACCCTAGAAGTCAAGCACTTAGTTTACTTTGATTGTGTGTAGTACAGATCAAATAGGCTAGGTTGCATGTATGAAACTCTCACGTATTCGGTTTTGCGGGACGGGGTGCTATCAAAGCTGAAGGAGCTTTTGCATTGTCTGCATTTCCAGAAATTATTTTGATGCAAAATTTTAATTTTCTGTTTTCAAAAATTTTAATTTCAGAATTTTTTCCTATTTTCAGGCATTAAAATAAACATTAAAAAAATTTCAAAATCTAAAAATTATTTCACCATTGCGTAGATTATAATTCAGAATTCAAATACGCACTTTGAAATTTCATTTTCGGAGTTGTTTAGTATTTTTTAAAATTCACCGAAGTTGCTATTTTGTCACAGATTTCAAAAATCCGAAAATAGAAATTTTCCATTTTAAGGTCAAATTTCATTTTTTCAGTTTTGTTTTGCATTCATGAGCCTATGATGACATTCCCTTCATGGAAATTCCAATTTCATTGAAGGAATGATGTTTTATGGCATTTACATAAATTTCCATTTTTGGCCTAAAATTACCCTTTCTTCATAAAAACTCCAATTTTACGAAAAATGGGTAATTTGAGCATCAAACTGAAGGAGCTTTTGCATTTCTGCATTTCTAGAAATTATTTTGACGCAAAATTTGAATTTTCTGTTTTCAGAAATTTTAATTTCAGAAAATTTTCCTATTTTTAGGCATTAAAATAAACATTTAAAAATTTTCAAAATCCAAAAATAATTTCACCATTGCGTATATTATAATTCATATTTCCATTACGCACTTTGAAATTTTATTTTTGGAGTTGTTTAGTATTTTTTAAAATTCACCGAAGTTGCTGCTTTGTAACAGATTTTAAAAATCCGAAAATAGAAATTTTCCATTTCAAGGTCAAATTTTATTTTTCCAGTTTTGTTTTGCATTCATGAGCCTATGATGACATTCCCTTCATGGAAATTCCAATTTCATTGAAGGAGTTATGTTTTACGGCATTTTCACAAATTTCCATTTTGGGCCTAAAATTACCCTTTCTTCATAAAAATTCCAATTTTACGAAAGAGGGATAATTTGAGTATTATATTGAAGGTCTTTGCCTTAAAGCACTTAATTGTTCATCTTGATGAAAATTTGATTTCATTTAAGAGGGATAAGTTAAAGTGACATTTTGAAGATTCTATTCATCATTGAGGATTTAATGCAAGATAAAATCCATTTTAAAACCATCAAGATAAAAGGAATTAAAGCACTACATCGTGGTCATATGAGGGCCAAATCACATTTGATTTATTTTGGTTCAATGAACAATTACTAAAGTTTCATGGTAAAATAAACCAACATTGCCCCTTGTTTACAGTTACTTGCAATCACTAAGGTGTTCCAAGCATTTAAATTGAATATCTTTATTTGAGATTACTAATGCACATATGCAAATGCTAATATAACGAGAGACCTTGGAGAAGTTGTTTGTTTAACTTCTTTGCAAGAGGGGATTTGGAATCCAAATCCTAAGGGAGAGTGTACTTTCACAATTGGGTGAAAATACCACTCAACATTTTGGCGCTAGAAGGAAAAGTGGTAGCGAATCGCTACCACTTCGTGAAGCAAAGGCTCGAGACCAAAGTGGTAGCGATATCGCTACCACTTCATCGAAGGAAGGCTCGGAACCAAAGTGGTAGCGATATCGCTACCACTTTTTGAAAGGAAGGCTCGGAACCAAAGTGGTAGCGATATCGCTACCACTTTTTGAAAGGAAGGCTCGGAACCAAAGTGGTAGCGATATCGCTACCACTTTTTAAAAGGAAGGCAAAGGAAAGTCAGTAGCGATATCGCTAAAACGAGCTACTACGGGCGTACGGACCAAGAACATGTCGCGATATCGCGACATGTCACGATTTCACGACATGTCGCGTTATCGCGACTAGGAAATGGAAGAGGCTGAATGCAAATTTTGTCGGGATTTCCGCGGGAAAGCATTACGAAAGGTGCAGGAGACGTAGGACACGTGGCATAAATGACAGAACCATAGTAACGTTTCATAACAACAGTTACTGGCCGTAGAGATCGAGCGTTACGATTGCATGCAAGGGTTAGAATACCAAAAGGCGGGAATTGAAGCGAAGGGTCCCAGGAGTCGAAACGAAGCGTCATGGAGCAGCCGAGAATGCGCGACAGAAAGGTTAAATAGAAAAAATGTAGATGGATACAGGGGCTGGAGACTGTAACAAAAAGCATTACTTATTGAAATAAAGGATTTTTAGCATCATGGAGCAGCTGAGAATGCGCGACAGAAAGGTTAAATAGCAAAAATGTAGATGGATACAGGGGCTGGAGACTGTAACAAAAAGCATTACTTATTGAAATAAAGGATTTTTCTTTGGTAACACGACTTTTGTGTGTAAAATCAAAAAGAGATAGAAGCCAAAACTATTGTTTTACTGTCAATCTTTCCGTTGCATCATTTTGTCTTGTATCTATTTCGTTTACGCCATGGGATGGGTTACGATAGGTGAATGGTAGAATGATGCAGTTATATTCGTTTCCTTAGAGTCTTGCATCTGATCTGATTAGATTGTGTGTTAGTACAGATCTGATCGGTTGGGTTATTTTGGGGACTTCATCTCTTAACTTGGGATTTTGCAGGGAGGAGATCATGAACCATTTTAATATCCTTCATTATTTTTCAGCTGATTCAAAATAACAGTTTCTGTTTTATTCCTTGATATGCTTAATTTCATGTCAGAGACTAACACTGAAATAACAGAACTATTGAATAGAGATAAAACGAACGAGTTAACCTTAGAATAAATTGTGAATATTAGAACATCAAAAGGAGTTTTGTTTATTTTTGATTAATCAAACAAGTCAAGATTATAAAGTTCATTGAGAATCAACAAAGGCCCCTTGTTAACAGCTATCTGCAGGATTTTGAGTTATTCTGGGATATATCAGCTGTATGTATTAAAATTAAAATTCATTTTTATATACGTAAAAGCTGTTTCACAAAGAAGCTTGGAGAAATAATAAAAGGAAGGAAAATAAAATAAATTATTTCTTTGCAAGAAAGAGTCTTTTGTTCGAGACTCTAAGTTGCGTGTTATTATTTGTAATATGACAAATTAACACTCAACATTTTGGCGCTAGAAGGAGGGCTTGAATTGGTTTATTTTAGTATGATTTAAATGCTATAGGGATTTAAATTTTTAATATTTCATGCCCTATTGATTATTATCTGTAGCCCTCTTTTAATATTACAAATTGGTACTGTTAAAAGGAGGACATGAATTGCTATGCATTGTTCTAACGCTTTGATTGTTCATACAGGAATTTTTGGCATGGCCAAATGTGGCAAAATTTGATGTGTAAAAGAGGAATATAATTTGAATGGGAAATCTTCTTTTCAGAAATTTCAGGCCTTGTTAGCAAGAAAGAATGAGAAATTTTCTGCATGCTCTATTTTAATTGTTTTATCTTTCCCCTTCCAAATTTCAGATTTGTATGTGAAATTTACGCCATGGGATGGGTTATTTCATGTGAATGTTTGCAATTTGGAAATTATTTTAAACGCTAGAAGTCAAGCACTTAGTTTACTTTGATTGTGTGTAGTACAAATCAAATAGGCTAGGTTGCATGTATGAAACTCTCACGTATTCGGTTTTGCAGGACGGGGTGCTATGAAAATGAAGGAGCTTTTGCATTGCTGCATTTCAAAAATTATTTTGATGCAAAATTTTAATTTTCTGTTTTCAAAAATTTTAATTTCAGAATTTTTCCTATTTTCGAGCATTAAAATAAACATTAAAAAAATTTCAAAATCTAAAAATTATTTCACCATTGCGTAGATTATAATTCAGAATTCAAATACGCACTTTGAAATTTCATTTTCGGAGTTGTTTAGTATTTTTTAAAATTCACCGAAGTTGCTATTTTGTCACAGATTTCAAAAATCCGAAAATAGAAATTTTCCATTTTAAGGTCAAATTTCATTTTTTCAGTTTTGTTTTGCATTCATGAGCCTATGATGACATTCCCTTCATGGAAATTCCAATTTCATTGAAGGAATGATGTTTTATGGCATTTACATAAATTTCCATTTTTGGCCTAAAATTACCCTTTCTTCATAAAAACTCCAATTTTACGAAAAATGGGTAATTTGAGCATCAAACTGAAGGAGCTTTTGCATTTCTGCATTTCTAGAAATTATTTTGACGCAAAATTTGAATTTTCTGTTTTCAGAAATTTTAATTTCAGAAAATTTTCCTATTTTTAGGCATTAAAATAAACATTTAAAAATTTTCAAAATCCAAAAATAATTTCACCATTGCGTATATTATAATTCATATTTCCATTACGCACTTTGAAATTTTATTTTTGGAGTTGTTTAGTATTTTTTAAAATTCACCGAAGTTGCTGCTTTGTAACATATTTTAAAAATCCGAAAATAGAAATTTTCCATTTCAAGGTCAAATTTCATTTTTCCAGTTTTGTTTTGCATTCATGAGCCTATGATGACATTCCCTTCATGGAAATTCCAATTTCATTGAAGGAGTTATGTTTTACGGCATTTTCACAAATTTCCATTTTGGGCCTAAAATTACCCTTTCTTCATAAAAATTCCAATTTTACGAAAGAGGGATAATTTGAGTATTATATTGAAGGTCTTTGCCTTAAAGCACTTAATTGTTCATCTTGATGAAAATTTGATTTCATTTAAGAGGGATAAGTTAAAGTGACATTTTGAAGATTCTATTCATCATTGAGGATTTAATGCAAGATAAAATCCATTTTAAAACCATCAAGATAAAAGGAATTAAAGCACTACATCGTGGTCATATGAGGGCCAACTCACATTTGATTTATTTTGGTTCAATGAACAATCACTAAAGTTTCATGGTAAAATAAACCAGACATTGCCCCTTGTTTACTGTTACTTGCAATCACTAAGGTGTTCCAAGCATTTAAATTGAATATCTTTATTTGAGATTACTAATGCACATATGCAAATGCTAATATAGAAGAGACCTTGGAGAAGTTGTTTGTTTAACTTCTTTGCAAGAGGGGATTTGGAATCCAAATCCTAAGGGAGAGTGTACTTTCACAATTGGGTGAAAATACCACTCAACATTTTGGCGCTAGAAGGAAAAGTGGTAGCGAATCGCTACCACTTCGTGAAGCAAAGGCTCGAGACAAAAGTGGTAGCGATATCGCTACCACTTCATCGAAGGAAGGCTCGGAACCAAAGTGGTAGCGATATCGCTACCACTTTTTGAAAGGAAGGCTCGGAACCAAAGTGGTAGCGATATCGCTACCACTTTTTGAAAGGAAGGCTCGGAACCAAAGTGGTAGCGATATCGCTACCACTTTTTGAAAGGAAGGCAAAGCAAAGTCGGTAGCGATATCGCTAAAACGAGCTACTGCGGGCGTACGGACCAAGAACATGTCGCAATATCGTGACATGTCGCGATTTCGCGACATGTCGCGTTATTGCGGCTAGGAAACGGAAGAGGCCGAATGCAAATTCTGCCGGGATTTCCACGGGAAAGCGTTACGAAAGGTGCAGGAGACGTAGGACACATGGCAGAAATGACAGAACCAGAGTAACGTTTCATAACAACAGTTACTGGCCGCAGAGATCGAGCGTTACGATTGCATGCAAGGGTTAGAATACCAAAAGGTGGGAATTGAAGCGAAGGGTCCCGGGAGTCGAAACGAAGCGTCATGGAGCAGCCGAGAATGCGTGATGAAAGGTTAAATAGCAAAAATGTAGATGGATACAGGGGCTGGAGACTGTAACAAAAAGCATTACTTATTGAAATAAAGGATTTTTAGCATCATGGAGCAGCCGAGAATGCGCGACAGAAAGGTTAAATAGCAAAAATGTAGATGGATACAGGGGCTGGAGACTGTAACAAAAAGCATTACTTATTGAAATAAAGGATTTTTCTTTGGTAACACGACTTTTGTGTGTAAAATCAAAAGGATATCGAAGCCAAAACTATTGTTTTACTATCAATCTTTCCATTGCATCATTTTGTCTTGTATCTATTTCGTTTACGCCATGGGATGGGTTACGATAGGTGAATGGTATAATGATGCAGTTATATTCGTTTCCTTAGAGTCTTGCATCTGATCTGATTAGATTGTGTGTTAGTACAGATCTGATCGGTTGGGTTGTTTTGGGGACTTCATCTCTTAACTTGGGATTTTGCAGGGAGGAGATCGTGAACCATTTTAATATCCTTCATTATTTTCCAGCTGATTCAAAATAACAGTTTCTGTTTTATTCCTTGATATGATTAATTTCATGTTAGAGACTAACACTGAAATAATAGAACTATTGAATAGAGATAAAACGAACAGATTAACCTTAGAATAAATTGTGAATATTAGAACATCAAAAGGAGTTTTGTTTATTTTTGATTAATCAAACAAGTCAAGATTATAAAGTTCATTGAGAATCAACAAAGGCCCCTTGTTAACAGCTATCTGCAGGATTTTGAGTTATTCTGGGATATATCAACTGTATGTATTAAAATTAAAATTCATTTTTTATATACGTAAAAGTTGTTTCACAAAGAAGCTTGGAGAAATAATAAAAGGAAAGAAAATAAAATAAATTATTTCTTTGCAAGAAAGAGTCTTTTGTTCGAGACTCTAAGTTGCGTGTTATTATTTGTAATATGACAAATTAAAACTCAACATTTTGGCCCCGCCATTTGTTGTGGTTCATCCACAACACACCCCAGAAGTGGGGACCCACCTTTGTTTTTGCAATTTTTAGGGAAGATATCAAAGACCCGGATGCTAAAAATGAAGAAAAGAAGAAAAATGCCTAAGTGTTGAAAGGGTCGCGAAATCGCGACATGTCACGAAATCGCGACCTGTCTCTCCATCGCTACGAGTTGTCGAGAGGAAGCACAAGGTTGAAAGTGGTAGCGAATCGCTACCACTTCGTGAAGCGGAGGCTCGAAAGAAAAGTGGTAGCGAATCGCTACCACTTCGTGAAGCAAAGGCTCGAAGGAAAAGTGGTAGCGAATCGCTACCACTTTGTGAAGCAAAGGCTCGAATGAAAAGTGGTAGCGAATCGCTACCACTTCGTGAAGCAAAGGCTCGAGACCAAAGTGGTAGCGATATCGCTACCACTTCATCGAAGGAAGGCTCGGAACCAAAGTGGTAGCGATATCGCTACCACTTTTTGAAAGGAAGGCTCGGAACCAAAGTGGTAGCGATATCGCTACCACTTTTTGAAAGGAAGGATCGGAACCAAAGTGGTAGCGATATCACTACCACTTTTTGAAAAAAAGGCAAAGCAAAGTCGGTAGCGATATCGCTACAACGAGCTACTACGGGCGTACGGACCAAGAACATGTCGCGATATCGCGACATGTCGCGTTATCGCGGCTAGGAAACGGAAGAGGCCAAATGCAAATTCTATCGGAATTTCTGCGGGAAAGTGTTACGAAAGGTGCAGGAGACGTAGGACACGTGGCAGAAATGACAAAACCAGAGTAACGTTTCATAACAACAGTTACTGGCCGTAGAGATTGAGCGTTACGATTGCATGCAAGGGTTAGAATACCAAAAGGTGGGAATTGAAGCGAAGGGTCCCGAGAGTCGAAACGAAGCGTCATGGAGCAGCCAAGAACGCGCGACAGAAAGGTTAAATAGCAGAAATGTAGATGGATACAGGGGCTGGAGACTGTAACAAAAAGCATTACTTATTGAAATAAAGGATTTTTCTTTGGTAACACAACTTTTGTGTGTAAAATCAAAAGGAGATCGAAGCCAAAACTATTGTTTTACTGTCAATCTTTTCGTTGCATCATTTTGTCTTGTATCTATTTCGTTTACGCCATGGGATGGGTTACGATAGGTGAATGGTAGAATGATGCAATTATATTCGTTTCCTTAGAGTCTTGCATCTGATCTGATTAGATTGTGTGTTAGTACAGATCTGATCGGTTGGGTTGTTTTGGGGACTTCATCTCTTAACTTGGGATTTTGCAGGGAGGAGATCGTGAACCATTTTAATATCCTTCATTATTTTCCAGCTGATTCAAAATAAGAGTTTCTGTTTTATTCCTTGATATGATTAATTTCATGTCAGAGACTAACACTGAAATAACAGAACTATTGAATAGAGATAAAACGAACAGGTTAACCTTAGAATAAATTGTGAATATTAGAACATCAAAAGGAGTTTTGTTTATTTTTTATTAATCAAACAAGTCAAGATTATAAAGTTCATTGAGAATCAACAAAGGCCCCTTGTTAACAGCTATCTATAGGATTTTGAAAGGGTCGCGAAATTGCGACATGTCGCGAAATTGCGACATGTCGCGATATCGCGACTGTCTCTCCATCGCTACGAGTTGTCGAGAGGAAGCACAAGGTTGAAAGTGGTAGTGAATCGCTACCACTTCGTGAAGCGGAGGCTCAAAAGAAAAGTGGTAGCGAATCGCTACCACTTCGTGAAGCAAAGGCTCGAAGAAAAAGTGGTAGCGAATCGCTACCACTTCGTGAAGCAAAGGCTCGAAGGAAAAGTTATAGCGAATCGCTACCACTTCGTGAAGCAAAGGCTCGAGACCAAAGTGGTAGCGATATCGCTACCACTTCATCGAAGGAAGGCTCGGAACCAAAGTGGTAGCGATATCGCTACCACTTTTTGAAAGGAAGGCTCGGAACCAAAGTGGTAGCGATATCGCTACCACTTTTTGAAAGGAAGGCTCGGAACCAAAGTGGTAGCGATATCGCTACCACTTTTTGAAAATAAGGCAAAGCAAAGTCGGTAGCGATATCGCTACAACGAGCTACTGCGGGCGTACGGACAAAGAACATGTCGCGATATCGCGACATGTCGCGTTATCGCACCTAGGAAACGGAAGAGGCCGAATGCAAATTCTATAGGGATTTCCACAAGAAAGCGTTACGAAAGGTGCAGGAGATGTAGGACACTTGGCAGAAATGACAGAACCAGAGTAACGTTTCATAACAATAGTTACTGCGCAGAGATCGAGCGTTACGATTGCATGCAAGGGTTAGAATACCAAAAGGTGGGAATTGAAGCGAAGGGTCCCGGGAGTCGAAACGAAGCGTCATGGAGCAGCCGAGAATGCGCGACAGAAAGGTTAAATAGCAAAAATGTAGATGGATACAGGGGCTGGAGACTGTAACAAAAAGCATTATTTATTGAAATAAAGGATTTTTAGCATCATGGAGCAGCCGAGAATGCGCGACATAAAGGTTAAATAGCAAAAATGTAGATGGATACGGGGGCTGGAGACTGTAACAAAAAGCATTACTTATTGAAATAAAGGATTTTTCTTTGGTAACACGACTTTTGTGTGTAAAATCAAAAGGAGATCGAAGCCAAAACTATTGTTTTACTATCAATCTTTCCATTGCATCATTTTGTCTTGTATCTATTTCGTTTACGCCATGGGATGGGTTACGATAGGTGAATGGTATAATGATGCAGTTATATTCGTTTCCTTAGAGTCTTGCATCTGATCTGATTAGATTGTGTGTTAGTACAGATCTGATCGGTTGGGTTGTTTTGGGGACTTCATCTCTTAACTTGGGATTTTGCAGGGAGGAGATCGTGAACCATTTTAATATCCTTCATTATTTTCCAGCTGATTCAAAATAACAGTTTATGTTTTATTCCTTGATATGCTTAATTTCATGTTAGAGACTAACACTGAAATAACAGAACTATTGAATAGAGATAAAACGAACAGGTTAACCTTAGAATAAATTGTGAATATTAGAACATCAAAAGGAGTTTTGTTTATATTTGATTAATCAAACAAGTCAAGATTATAAAGTTCATTGAGAATCAACAAAGGCCCCTTGTTAACAGCTATCTGCAGGATTTTGAGTTATTCTGGGATATATCAGCTGTATGTATTAAAATTAAAATTCATTTTTTATATACGTAAAAGCTGTTTCACAAAGAAGCTTGGAGAAATAATAAAAGGAAGGAAAATAAAATAAATTATTTCTTTGCAAGAAAGAGTCTTTTGTTCGAGACTCTAAGTTGCGTGTTATTATTTGTAATATGACAAATTAACACTCAACATTTTGGCCCCGCCATTTGTTGTGGTTCATCCACAACACACCCCAGAAGTGGGGACCCACCTTTGTTTTTGCAAGTTTTAGGGAAGATCTCAAAGACCCGGATACTAAAACTGAAGAAAAGAAGAAAAATGCCTAAGTGTTGAAAGGGTCACGAAATTGCGACATGTCGCGATATCGCGACCTGTCTCTCCATCGCTACGAGTTGTCGAGAGGAAGCACAAGGTTGAAAGTGGTAGTGAATCGCTACCACTTCGTGAAGCGGAGGCTCAAAAGAAAAGTGGTAGCGAATCGCTACCACTTCGTGAAGCAAAGGCTCGAAGAAAAAGTGGTAGCGAATCGCTACCACTTCGTGAAGCAAAGGCTCGAAGGAAAAGTGGTAGCGAATCGCTACCACTTCGTGAAGAAAAGGCTTGAGACCAAAGTGGTAGCGATATCGCTACCACTTCATCGAAGGAAGGCTCGGAACCAAAGTGGTAGCGATATCGCTACCACTTTTTGAAAGGAAGGCTCGGAACCAAAGTGGTAGCGATATCGCTACCACTTTTTGAAAGGAAGGCTCGGAACCAAAGTGGTAGCGATATCGCTACCACTTTTTGAAAAGAAGGCAAAGCAAAGTCGGTAGCGATATCGCTACAACGAGCTACTGCGGGCGTACGGACCAAGAACATGTCGCGATATCGCGACATGTCGTAATTTTGCGACATGTCGCGTTATCGCGGCTAGGAAACGGAAGAGGCCAAATGCAAATTCTATCGGGATTTCCACGGGAAAGCGTTACGAAAGGTGCAGGAGATGTAGGACACATGGCAGAAATGACAGAACCAGAGTAACGTTTCATAACAACAGTTACTGGCCGCAGAGATCGAGCGTTACGATTGCATGCAAGGGTTAGAATACCAAAAGGCGAGAATTGAAGTGAAGGGTCTCGGGAGTCGAAACGAAGTGTCATGGAGCAGCCGAGAACGCGCGACAGAAATGTTAAATAGCAGAAATGTAGATGGATACAGGGGCTGGAGACTGTAACAAAAAGCATTACTTATTGAAATAAAGGATTTTTTTTTGGTAACACGACTTTTGTGTGTAAAATCAAAAGGAGATCGAAGCCAAAACTATTGTTTTATTGTCAATCTTTCTGTTGCATCATTTTGTCTTGTATCTATTTCCTTTATGCCATGGGATGGGTTACGATAGGTGAATGGTAGAATGATGCAGTTATATTCGTTTCCTTAGAGTCTTGCATCTGATCTGATTAGATTGTGTGTTAGTACAGATCTGATCGATTGGGTTGTTTTGGGGACTTCATCTCTTAACTTGGGATTTTGCAGGGAGGAGATCATGAACCATTTTAATATCCTTCATTATTTTTCAGCTGATTCAAAATAATAGTTTCTGTTTTATTCCTTGATATGCTTAATTTCATGTCAGAGACTAACACTGAAATAACAGAATTATTGAATAGAGATAAAACGAACAGGTTAACCTTAGAATAAATTGTGAATATTAGAACATCAAAAGGAGTTTTGTTTATTTTTGATTAATCAAACAAGTCAAGATTATAAAGTTCATTGAGAATCAACAAAGGCCCCTTGTTAACAGCTATCTGCAGGATTTTGAGTTATTCTGGGATATATCAGCTGTATGTATTAAAATTAAAATTCATTTTTTATATACTTAAAAGTTGTTTCACAAAGAAGCTTGGAGAAATAATAAAAGGAAGGAAAATAAAATAAATTATTTCTTTGCAAGAAAGAGTCTTTTGTTCGAGACTCTAAGTTGTGTGTTATTATTTGTAATATGACAAATTAACACTCAACATTTTGGCGCTAGAATGAGGGCTTGAATTGGTTTATTTTAGTATGATTTAAATGCTATAGGGATTTAAATTTTGAATATTTCATTCCCTATTGATTATTATCTGTAGCCCTCTTTTAATATTACAAATTGGTACTGTTAAAAGGAGGACATGAATTGCTATGCATTGTTCTAACGCTTTGATTGTTCATACAGGAATTTTTGGCATGGCCAAATGCGGCAAAATTTGATGTGTAAAAGAGGAATATAATTTGAATGGAAAAGCTTCTTTTCAGAAATTTCAGGCCTTGTTAGCAAGAAAGAATGAGAAATTTTATGCATGCTCTATTTTAATTGTTTTATCTTTCCCCTTCCAAATTTCAGATTTGTATGTGAAATTTATGCCATGGGATGGGTTATTTCATGTGAATGTTTGCAATTTGGAAATTATTTTAAACCCTAGAAGTCAAGCACTTAGTTTACTTTGATTGTGTGTAGTACAGATCAAATAGGCTAGGTTGCATGTATGAAACTCTCACGTATTCGGTTTTGCAGGATGGGGTGCTATCAACCTGAAGGATCTTTTGCATTGCTGCATTTCCAGCAATTATTTTGATGCAAAATTTTAATTTTCTGTTTTCAAAAATTTTAATTTCAGAATTTTTTCCTATTTTCAGGCATTAAAATAAACATTAAAAAAAATTCAAAATCTAAAAATGATTTCACCATTGCGTATATTATAATTCATACTTCAAATACGCACTTTGAAATTTCATTTTCGGAGTTGTTTAGTATTTTTTAAAATTCACCGAAGTTGCTGTTTTGTAACAGATTTCAAAAATCCGAAAATAGAAACTTTTTATTTTAAGGTCAAATTTCATTTTTTCAGTTTTGTTTTGCATTCATGAGCCTATGATGACATTCCCTTCATGGAAATTCCAATTTCATTGAAGGAGTGATGTTTTATGGCATTTACATAAATTTCCATTTTTGGCCTAAAATTATCCTTTCTTCATAAAAACTCCAATTTTACGAAAAATGGGTAATTTGAGCATCAAACTGAAGGAGATTTTGCATTGCTGCATTTCCAGAAATTATTTTGATGCAAAATTTGAATTTTCTGTTTTCAGAAATTTTAATTTCAGAAATTTTTCCTATTTTCAGGCATTAAAATAAACATTTAAACAATTTCAAAATCCAAAAATAATTTCACCATTGCGTAGAATATAATTCATATTTCCATTACGCACTTTGAAATTTTATTTTCGGAGTTGTTTATTATTTTTTAAAATTCACCGAAGTTGCTGCTTTGTAACAGATTTTAAAAATCCGAAAATAGAAATTTTCCATTTCAAGGTCAAATTTCATTTTTCCAGTTTTGTTTTGCATTCATGAGCCTATGATGACATTCCCTTCATGGAAATTCCAATTTCATTGAAGGAGTTATGTTTTACGGCATTTTCACAAATTTCCATTTCGGGCCTAAAATTACCCTTTCTTCATAAAAATTCCAATTTTACGAAAGAGAGATAATTTGAGTATTATATTGAAGGTCTTTGCCTTAAAGCACTTAATTGTTCATCTTGATGAAAATTTGATTTCATTTAAGAGGGATAAGTTAAAGTGACATTTTGAAGATTCTATTCATCATTGAGGATTTAATGCAAGATAAAATCCATTTTAAACCCATCAAGATAAAAGGAATTAAAGCACTACATCGTGGTCATATGAGGGCCAACTCACATTTGATTTATTTTGGTTCAATGAACAATCACTAAAGTTTCATGGTAAAATAAACCAACATTGCCCCTTGTTTACAGTTACTTGCAATCGATAAGGTGTTCCAAACATTTAAATTGAATATCTTTATTTGAGATTACTAATGCACATATGCAAATGCTAATATAACGGAGACCTTGGAGAAGTAGTTTGTTTAACTTCTTTGCAAGAGGGGATTTGGAATCCAAATCCTAAGGGAGAGTGTACTTTCACAATTGGGTGAAAATACCACTCAACATCTTGCGCTAGAAGGAAAAGTGGTAGCGAATCGCTACCACTTCGTGAAGCAAAGGCTCGAGACCAAAGTGGTAGCGATATCGCTACCACTTCATCGAAGGAAGGCTCGAAACCAAAGTGGTAGCGATATCGCTACCACTTTTTGAAAGGAAGGCTCGGAACCAAAGTGGTAGCGATATCGCTACCACTTTTTGAAAGGAAGGCTCGGAACCAAAGTGGTAGCGATATCGCTACCACTTTTTGAAAAGAAGGCAAAGCAAAGTCGGTAGCGATATCGCTACAACGAGCTACTGCGAGCGTACGGACCAAGAACATGTCGCGATATCGCGACATGTCACGATTTCACGACATGTCGCGTTATCGCAGCTAGTAAACGGAAGAGGCCGAATGCAAATTCTGTCGGGATTTCCACGGGAAAGCGTTATGAAAGGTGCAGGAGATGTAGGACACGTGGCAGAAATGACAAAACCAGAGTAACGTTTCATAACAACAGTTACTGGCCGCAGAGATCGAGCGTTACGATTGCATGCAAGGGTTAGAATACCAAAAGGCGGGAATTGAACCGAAGGGTCTCGGGAGTCGAAACGAAGCGTCATGGAGCAGCCGAGAACACGCGACATAAAGGTTAAATAGCAGAAATGTAGATGGATACGAGAGTGGAGGCTGTAACAAAAAGCATTACTTATTGAAATAAAGGATTTTTTTTTGGTAACACGACTTTTGTGTGTAAAATCAAAAGGAGATCGAAGCCAAAACTATTGTTTTACTGTCAATCTTTTCGTTGCATCATTTTGTCTTGTATCTATTTCTTTTATGCCATGGGATGGGTTACGATAGGTGAATGGTAGAATGATGCAGTTATATTCGTTTCCTTAGAGTCTTGCATCTGATCTGATTAGATTGTGTGTTAGTACAGATCTGATCAGTTGGGTTGTTTTGGGGACTTCATCTCTTAACTTGGGATTTTGCGGGGAGGAGATCGTGAACCATTTTAATATCCTTCATTATTTTCCGAGTTGATTCAAAATAACGAGTTTCTATTTTATTCCTTGATATGCTTAATTTCATGTCGAGAGACTAACACCTGAAATAACGAATTATTGAATACGAGATAAAACGAACAGAGTTAACCTTAGAATAAATTGTGAATATTAGAACATCAAAAGGAGTTTTGTTTATTTTTGATTAATCAAACAAGTCAAGATTATAAAGTTCATTGAGAATCAACAAAGGCCCCTTGTTAACAGCTATCTGCAAGATTTTGAGTTATTCTGGGATATATCAGCTGTATGTATTAAAATTAAAATTCATTTTTTATATACTTAAAAATTGTTTCACAAAGAAGCTTGGAGAAATAATAAAAGGAAGGAAAATAAAATAAATTATTTCTTTACAAGAAAGAGTCTTTTGTTCGAGACTCTAAGTTGTGTGTTATTATTTGTAATATGACAAATTAACACTCAACATTTTGGCGCTAGAAGGAGGGCTTGAATTGGTTTATTTTAGTATGATTTAAATGCTATAGGGATTTAAATTTTGAATATTTCATGCCCTATTGATTATTATTTGTAGCCCTCTTTTAATATTACAAATTGGTACTGTTAAAAGGAGGACATGAATTGCTATGCATTGTTCTAACGCTTTGATTGTTCATACAGGAATTTTTGGCATGGCCAAATGCGGCAAAATTTGATGTGTAAAAGAGGAATATAATTTGAATGGGAAAGCTTCTTTTCAGAAATTTCGAGGCCTTGTTAGCAAGAAAGAATGAGAAATTTTCTACATGCTCTATTTTAATTGTTTTATCTTTCCCCTTCCAAATTTCAGATTTGTATGTGAAATTTATGCCATGGGATGGGTTATTTCATGTGAATGTTTGCAATTTGGAAATTATTTTAAACCCTAGAAGTCAAGCACTTAGTTTACTTTGATTGTGTGTAGTACAGATCAAATAGGCTAGGTTGCATGTATGAAACTCTCACGTATTCGGTTTTGCAGGACGGGGTGCTATCAAACTGAAGGAGCTTTTGCATTGCTGCATTTCCAGCAATTATTTTGATGCAAAATTTTAATTTTCTGTTTTCAAAAATTTTAATTTCAGAAATTTTTCCTATTTTCAAGCATTAAAATAAACATTAAAAAAATTCAAAATCTAAAAATGATTTCACCATTGCGTAGATTATAATTCATACTTCAAATACGCACTTTGAAATTTCATTTTCGGAGTTGTTTAGTATTTTTTAAAATTCACCGAAGTTGCTGTTTTGTCACAGATTTCAAAAATCCGAAAATAGAAATTTTCCATTTTAAGGTCAAATTTCATTTTTTCAGTTTTGTTTTGCATTCATGAGCCTATGATGACATTCCCTTCATGGAAATTCCAATTTCATTGAAGGAGTGATGTTTTATGGCATTTACATAAATTTCCATTTTTGGCCTAAAATTATCCTTTCTTCATAAAAACTCCAATTTTACGAAAAATGGGTAATTTGAGCATCAAAATGAAGGAGCTTTTGCATTGTTGCATTTCCAGAAATTATTTTGATGCAAAATTTGAATTTTCTATTTTCAGAAATTTTAATTTCAGAAATTTTCCTATTTTCAGGCATTAAAATAAACATTTAAAAAATTTCAAAATCCAAAAATAATTTCACCATTGCATATATTATAATTCATATTTCCATTACGCACTTTGAAATTTTATTTTCGGAGTTGTTTAGTATTTTTTAAAATTCACCGAAGTTGCTGCTTTGTAACAGATTTTAAAAATCCGAAAATAGAAATTTTCCATTTCAAGGTCAAATTTCATTTTTCCAGTTTTTTTTTGCATTCATGAGCCTATGATGACATTCCCTTCATGGAAATTCCAATTTCATTGAAGGAGTTAAGTTTTACGGCATTTTCACAAATTTCCATTTCGGGCATAAAATTACCCTTTCTTCATAAAAATTCCAATTTTACGAAAGAGGGATAATTTGAGTATTATATTGAAGGTCTTTGCCTTAAAGCACTTAATTGTTCATCTTGATGAAAATTTGATTTCATTTAAGAGGGATAAGTTAAAGTGACATTTTGAAGATTCTATTCATCATTGAGGATTTAATGCAAGATAAAATCCATTTTAAAACCATCAAGATAAAAGGAATTAAAGCACTACATCGTGGTCATATGAGGACCAACTCACATTTGATTTATTTTGGTTCAATAAACAATCACTAAAGTTTCATGGTAAAATAAACCAACATTGCCCCTTGTTTACAGTTACTTGCAATCACTAAGGTGTTCTAAGCATTTAAATTGAATATCTTTATTTGAGATTACTAATGCATATATGCAAATATTAATATAACGGAGACCTTGGAGAAGTAGTTTGTTTAACTTCTTTGCAAGAGGGGATTTGGAATCCAAATCCTAAGGGAGAGTGTACTTTCACAATTGGGTGAAAATACCACTCAACATTTTGGCGCTAGAAGTAAAAGTGGTAGCGAATCGCTACCACTTCGTGAAGCAAAGGCTCGAGACCAAAGTGGTAGCGATATCGCTACCACTTCATCGAAGAAGGCTCGAAACCAAAGTGGTAGCGATATCGCTACCACTTTTTGAAAGGAAGGCTCGGAACCAAAGTGGTAGCGATATCGCTACCACTTTTTGAAAGGAAGGCTCGGAACCAAAGTGGTAGCGATATCGCTACCACTTCTTGAAAAGAAGGCAAAGCAAAGTCGGTAGCGATATCGCTACAACGAGCTACTGCGGGCGTACGGACCAAGAACATGTCACGATATCGCGACATGTCACGATTTCACGACATGTCGCGTTATCGCAGCTAGGAAATGGAAGAGGCCGAATGCAAATTCTGTCGGAATTTCCACGGGAAAGCGTTACGAAAGGTGCAGGAGACGTAGGACATGTGGCATAAATGACAGAACCAGAGTAACGTTTCATAACAACAGTTACTGGCCGTAGAGATCGAGCGTTACGATTGCATGCAAGGGTTAGAATACCAAAAGGCGAGAATTGAAGCGAAGGGTCCCGGGAGTCGAAATGAAGCGTCATGGAGCAACCGAGAACGCGCGACAGAAAGGTTAAATAGCAAAAATGTAGATGGATACAGAGGCTGGAGACTGTAACAAAAAGCATTACTTATTGAAATAAAAGATTTTTCTTTGGTAACACGACTTTTGTGTGTAAAATCAAAAGGAGATCAAAGCCAAAACTATTGTTTTACTGTCAATCTTTCTGTTGCATCATTTTGTCTTGTATCTATTTCGTTTACGCCATGGGATGGGTTACGATAGGTGAATGGTAGAATGATGTAGTTATATTCGTTTCCTTAGAGTCTTGCATCTGATCTAATTATATTGTGTGTTAGTACAGATCTGATCGGTTGGGTTGTTTTGGGGACTTCATCTCTTAACTTGGGATTTTGCAAGGAGGAGATCGTGAACCATTTTAATATCCTTCATTATTTTTCAGCTGATTCAAAATAACAGTTTCTGTTTTATTCCTTGATATGCTTAATTTCATATCAGAGACTAACACTGAAATAACAGAACTATTGAATAGAGATAAAACGAACAGGTTAACCTTAGAATAAATTGTGAATATTAGAACATCAAAAGGAGTTTTGTTTATTTTTGATTAATCAAACAAGTCAAGATTATAAAGTTCATTGAGAATCAACAAAGGCCCCTTGTTAACGACTATCTGCGAGGATTTTGAGTTATTACGGGATATATCAATTGTATGTATTAAAATTAAAATTCATTTTTTATATACGTAAAAGCTGTTTCACAAAGAAGCTTGGAGAAATAATAAAAGGAAGGAAAATAAAATAAATTATTTCTTTGCAAGAAAGAGTCTTTTGTTCGATACTCTAAGTTGCGTGTTATTATTTGTAATATGACAAATTAACACTCAACATTTTGGCCCCGCCATTTGTTGTGGTTCATCCACAACACACCCCAGAAGTGGGGACCCACCTTTGTTTTTGCAAGTTTTAGGGAAGATATCAAAGACTCGGATGCTAAAACTGAAGAAAAGAAGAAAAATGCCTTAGTGTTGAAAGGGTCGCGATATCGCGTTATGTCGCGATATCGCGACATGTCACGAAATCGCGACCTGTCTCTCCATCGCTACGAGTTGTCGAGAGGAAGCACAAGGTTGAAATTGGTAGCGAATCGCTACCACTTCGTGAAGCGGAGGCTCGAAAGAAAAGTGGTAGCGAATCGCTACCACTTCGTGAAGCAAAGGCTCGAAGCAAAAGTGGTAGCGAATCGCTACCACTTCGTGAAGCAAAGGCTCGAGACCAAAGTGGTAGCGATATCGCTACCACTTCATCGAAGGAAGGCTCGAAACCAAAGTGGTAGCGATATCGCTACCACTTTTTGAAAGGAAGGCTCGGAACCAAAGTGGTAGCGATATCGCTACCACTTTTTGAAAGGAAGGCTCGGAACCAAAGTGGTAGCGATATCGCTACCACTTTTTGAAAAGAAGGCAAAGCAATGTCGGTAGTGATATCGCTACAAAGAGCTACTGCGGGCGTACGGACCAAGAACATGTCGCGATTTCACGACATGTCGCGTTATCGTGGCTAGGAAACGGAAGAGGCCGAATGCAAATTCTGTCGGGATTTTCATGGGAAAGCGTTACGAAAGGTGCAGGAGACGTAGGACACATGGCAGAAATGACAGAACTAGAGTAACGTTTCATAACAACAGTTACTGGCCGCAGAGATCGAGCGTTACGATTGCATGCAAGGGTTAGAATACCAAAAGGCGAGAATTGAAGCGAAGGGTCCCGGGAGTCGAAACGAAGCGTCATGGAGCAGCCGAGAACGCGCGACAAAAAGGTTAAATAGCATAAATGTAGATGGATACAGGGGCTGGAGACTGTAACAAAAAGCATTACTTATTGAAATAAAGGATTTTTCTTTGGTAACACGACTTTTGTGTGTAAAATCAAAAGGAGATCGAAGCCAAAACTATTGTTTTACTGTCAATCTTTCCGTTGCATCATTTTGTCTTGTATCTATTTCGTTTGCGCCATGGGATGGGTTACGATAGGTGAATGGTATAATGATGCAATTATATTCGTTTTCTTAGAGTCTTGCATCTGATCTGATTAGATTGTGTGTTAGTATAGATCTGATCGGTTGGGTTGTTTTGGGGACTTCATCTCTTAACTTGGGATTTTGCAGGGAGGAGATCGTGAACCATTTTAATATCCTTCATTATTTTCCAGT
This sequence comes from Wollemia nobilis, assembly GCA_028583015.1. Classification (NCBI taxonomy): domain Eukaryota; kingdom Viridiplantae; phylum Streptophyta; class Pinopsida; order Araucariales; family Araucariaceae; genus Wollemia; species Wollemia nobilis. Next base: position 7,865,214 of record JAQPPZ010017209.1, on the reverse strand, counting down.
CGATTCAAAATAACGAGTTTCGTTTTATTCCTTGATATGCTTAATTTCATGTCAGAGACTAACACTGAAATAACAGAACTATTGAATACAGATAAAACGAACAGGTTAACCTTAGAATAAATTGTGAATATTAGAACATCAAAAGGAGTTTTGTTTATTTTTGATTAATCAAACAAGTCAATATTATAAAGTTCATTGAGAATCAATAAAGGCCCCTTGTTAATAGCTATCTGCAGGATTTTGAGTTATTCTGGGATATATCAGCTGTATGTATTAAAATTAAAATTCATTTTTTATATACGTAAAAGTTGTTTCACAAAGAAGCTTGGAGAAATAATAAAAGGAAGGAAAATAAAATAAATTATTTCTTTGCAAGAAAGAGTCTTTTGTTCGAGACTCTAAGTTGCGTGTTATTATTTGTAATATGACAAATTAACGCTCAACATTTTGGCGCTAGAAGGAGGGCTTGAATTGGTTTATTTTAGTATGATTTAAATGCTATAGGGATTTAAATTTTGAATATTTCATGCTCTATTGATTATTATATGTAGTCCTCTTTTAATATTACAAATTGGTACTGTTAAAAGGAGGACATGAATTGCTATGCATTGTTCTAACGCTTTGATTGTTCATACAGGAATTTTTGGCATGGCCAAATGCGGCAAAATTTGATGTGTAAAATAGGAATATAATTTGAATGGAAAAGCTTCTTTTCAGAAATTTCAGGCCTTGTTAGCAAGAAAGAATGAGAAATTTTCTACATGCTCTATTTTAATTGTTTTATCTTTCCCCTTCCAAATTTCAGATTTGTATGTGAAATTTACGCTATGGGATGGGTTATTTCATGTGAATGTTTTCAATTTGGAAATTATTTTAAACCCTAGAATTCAAGCACTTAGTTTACTTTGATTGTGTGTAGTACAGATCAAATAGGCTAGGTTGCATCTATGAAACTCTCACGTATTCGGTTTTGTAGAATGGGGTGCTATCAAACTGAAGGAGCTTTTGCATTGCTGCATTTCCAGCAATTATTTTGATGCAAAATTTTAATTTTTTGTTTTCAAAAATTTTACTTTCAGAATTTTTTCCTATTTTTAGGCATTAAAATAAACATTAAAAAAATTTCAAAATCTAAAAATGATTTCACCATTGCGTAGATTATAATTCATACTTCAAATACGCACTTTGAAATTTCATTTTCGGAGTTGTTTAGTATTTTTTAAAATTCACCGAAGTTGCTGCTTTGTAACAGATTTTAAAAATCCGAAAATAGAAATTTTCCATTGCAAGGTCAAATTTCATTTTTCCAGTTTTGTTTTGCATTCATGAGCCTATGATGACATTCCCTTCATGGAAATTCCAATTTCATTGAAGGAGTTATGTTTTACGGCATTTTCACAAATTTTCATTTCGGGCCTAAAATTACCCTTTCTTCATAAAAATTCCAATTTTACGAATGAGGGATAATTTGAGTATTATATTGAAGGTCTTTTCCTTAAAGCACTTAATTGTTCATCTTGATGAAAATTTGATTTCATTTAAGAGGGATAAGTTAAAGTGACATTTTGAAGATTCTATTCATCATTGAGGATTTAATGCAAGATAAAATCCATTTTAAAACCATCAAGATAAAAGGAATTAAAGCACTACATCGTGGTAATATGAGGTCCAACTCACATTTGATTTATTTTGGTTCAATGAACAATCACTAAAGTTTCATGGTAAAATAAACCAACATTGCCCCTTGTTTACTGTTACTTGCAATCACTAAGGTGTTCCAAGCATTTAAATTGAATATCTTTATTTGAGATTACTAATGCACATATGCAAATGCTAATATAACGGAGACCTTGGAGAAGTTGTTTTTTTAACTTCTTTGCAAGAGGGGATTTGGAATCCAAATCTTAAGGGAGAGTGTACTTTCACAATTGGGTGAAAATACCACTCAACAAACCTGCTGGTTTCACTCAATACCCCTCTCTTATTTATAGGCTAAAGAAGTCTCTCTATGGCCTCAAAAAATATTGGTATGAAAAAATGGACTCCTTCCTTCTTTCCTCAGGTTTTTCTCATTATGATTTTGATAACATAGTATACATTTGGAGATATGAAGGAAAATAACCATACTTGTTCTATATGTTGATGATCTACTACTCACCAGTAGTGACTTCGCTCACATTCAGACTATAAAAGATTCCCTCTCTAAAAAAATTGATATAGTTGATCTGGGTCTAGCTCATTACTTTCTTGGGATCCAAATAAATCAAACAGATGCAAGAATTTCATTGTGCCAATAAAAACACACTCTAGATCTTCTTCCAATTTTTAAAATGATAGATTGTAAACCGTCTCCTACACCTTTTTAGTCTAGAGTCAATCTAAGTAATTCTTTCATATCTCCTCTATGTGCTGCAACTCTATACCGTCAGCTTGTGGGGAGTCTGTTATACCTTACTCATACTCATCCATATATATCATATGTTGTTGGCTTAATATCCATATTCTCACATCAATCTCATTTCAGTCACTAGCAAGAAACAAAAAGAATCCTCCGCTACTTGCAAGGAACTACTCACTTTGGGCTATTATATGAGGGAAAATCCATGGATATCATCGGATACATAGATTCATATTTATTAGGTTTAGTAGAAGATATATGTTCAACTTCTGGCTATATATTTTGTCTTGGTTCTTCGCCAATTGCTTGGTTATGCAAAAGTCAACAAGCAATGGCCTTATCATATATAGAGGCAGAATACAGTGCAACAACTTTAGCAATTCTAGAAGCTCTTTGGCTTTGTTAGATTCTAAAATAATTTGGTTTTTCCCATGACAAAACTATTACTCTTTGGTGTGACAATCAGAGCACAATTCATATTTTATGTAATCCAGTTGAGCATCAACGCACCAAGCACATGGAGATACACATGCACTTCATTCGACAACATATTTAGAATGGGGACATATAATTGGACTATATTCCAAGTAAAAATCAAGTTGTATATATCTTCACCAAATCATTTCCTTCTCCGCGTTACATATAGTTGCAAGAGAAACTTGGAGTGTTACAGCTACATTGAAACATAGGTCTTTCACCTCTCATTTTATTATTGTATTCTTTGGAGGATGGTTTTTTCCCATGTGTTTTTTTTTTATCATATCTCCATTACATATTATACATGAGTACCTCATCAGGACATGTTTTCGGGACTTATTTTTTTTGTTATTAAAGATAATACTCGTCATTCGAAGACATGCCTATTTATTTTATAGCAGATGGTTTTTCCCATGTGGTTTTTACACCATATCTCATATATATTGTAAATGAGTACCTCATCGAGATATGTTTTTGGTACTCACCTTATTTTTTTATTAAGAGGACAATATTCACAAATCGAAGACATGCCTCTTCTTTTTTCTTTTTTGATAGATGGTTATTCCCATGGGGATTTTACCATATCTTCAAAAAATAAACCATTGTACATGAGTACCTCATCATGCTCTATTTTTGGTACTCATTTACACAATGCACCCCTAGTATCACTTAAGGGGGGTGTTATAATAAGTAATTATTCTCTTAAGTTCTACTAGGATAGACTTACTTGAGTTTCCACTCCTTCATGAGTCAGGTAAACTCTCAGTTATAGTCTACATCATATTTCATGAGTTTTTGTAATCCAACGACTCTCAATGATCAACTTTGTTATTTATACAAATTTTATCTATGGAATAATCAATCAGTTTTATTTTATTTATTTGAATCTTGTAATACTTTGTAGTTCTACTCTTGGGAAATTCTAACAGAACCTAGGGCCAAATTTGTAAAAGAAGGTGCTAATGGAAAGCAATCTAACTATCTTTGAATAGAAGTAGGGACATGTACACATGACCAATGGCATAATTTTTTTAGTCAAAGTTGACTATAGAAGGATAGAACCAAAGTTGTAACAATAACCTAAAGTAACAACAAGCATAACCAAAAGGAAAAAACAACATAGGTACACCTACCCAATATAAAAAAATTGGTATTCATAGGATAGTAGTGATAATAGGAATATCAAAAATAGAAGATAAGGAGTTAGCAATAGGAAGCACCAACTAGACCAATCATAAAGAACTAGGATATTAGACAAGGAGCAAACAAAAACTAGATATTTGGGTTCTATTTAATCTTTCATCACCTAGGCTCAAAAAATGTAAGGAGGCAATTTTGATTTGGTAGCTCTTGCACTCAAACCCCTATATAGAAAATCATTTTCCTTGTTATTCCTCCCAACTAGGGACACAACCCTAGATGCCATAAATGATGCTAAGGATTTTAGATCCCTAAATTTATGACCCTTCCTCTATATAAAATTATAACATTAAAAACATCATATTAATATTTTTGGATAAGTAGCAATGGACCTAGTCAAGCATTAATGATGAAATATCTTGGTGTCTAATCATTGTATATTTCTAGCATGGGTGATGAGACCTTATCTCAAAAAAATCCAAATTGATATACCTCGAGATTGTACACCATCATTTTAGAGTACCTTGGATGATATTTTTGTGGTGGGAATTTAAAATTTTAAGAGGAAAAAAACCCTCATATATTTCCTATAAATATTTGTGTTCTTTTCATTGTAAATCATCAAAATAAAATAATTCTTCTAACAGGATTTCCTTCATTCTCTCTTGTATCTTGACCTAGTTGAAGCCTTGTGTTTTTGGCTAGTTAGTTTTGACATATCTTTTCTTGGCATGTATGTAATTTGGAGTTTATATTAATAAGAATCTATGACTATTATAAAATCCCTATCTCAGTTCTTGTGTGGATGTTTTGTATTACTCATATTTGAGAATATTGTATTCCTCATGTGTTGTAAATCATTGTGCATGTATTCACTCAACTTGACATGGTATATAGAATCTCTAGATATTTGGTGCATTACCACCCATAAATAGTCTAGATAGGATTTAATTCTTCCTATTATTTAATTTCTAGTTTTTTGCCACTTTAATTTACTACATTTTCCCTTTTTCTTTTCATTGTAAAATGCACTTGATAGAGTAGGCTAGTATAAGAAGGAATATGAGTGCCAAAATATCACATCCAATCAAGGATTTGACCTTGGTAAAAATTCCCAAAGGTCATCTGATGGAACCACATCCCATTCTCCCTAGACATCCTAGGATTAGAATCGTAAGAAAGGTTTAAGGTATTAGATGGACTAGACCCACTCAGAAGAGATAAAACTACAACCACAAGAGTTCATGGTAGTCATGGTGTAAGGGTCATCTCAAGACCCTAAAAATTCAAAATAGCATACTTGTTTAGACCTAAACTTTTAAATATGACCCCTGATTAGAAATCAAATTAAAGTTCTAGTGAAGACCTCAATCTTATATTTATTTTAACACATTGAAGATTCACTTGATTAGTACATTGTAGAAGAATAATCTAAGGAAATCATCATTACAAATCAATGTTATAGTTGGATCCTTTGTATTGTTAGCCATGATTTCCCACCTCACAACTCTCCTAAGAAAGAAAATATAGAAGAATCCTCATAGCAATACTTGTTGGAGTATATTATATTATTTGGTACATGTTAATGTACTCCCTTGGTATGTTCATGGTACAATTATAGATATTAGATTAGGGTTGATTCTATATTTTAGAGTGTGATTTATATTTTCCCTTTTATGTAAGTGTGAATGTGTAATAAATGCATAAGTGTCATGTAAAATTGTAATATGCTAGAAATGCACAAGTGTTATGTGAGTTAAAGTGCAAGTGCAACTTGAGTCTATGTGCACAATTTTATTGTATGTATGAGAAAAAATATGTGATGTAAATATGTGAGCAAGTTTCTTATATTAGACAGTGTAAGTAGAAGTGTAAGAGTCATGTATAGGTGTGCATATGTTATAGAGTCAAGTTTTCATCAAGTATGCAAGTTGAAAGTACTTAATCCAAGAGTCATGATGCTTGGCATATAAATTATATTGTCAAGTATCCAAAGAGACACTACTATGGCTCTATTATGGAGGTAATAGTCCATAAAAAATATATAACAAGGAGAAAAAACATTATGATTATTATATTCATAAGAGAAAGAGAAATAGTAAAAATTTTATACATTTTGAGCAATTAATATTGCAATTTGTTCTTCATGCAAAGTGCATGAAATATTTTTGGATATTTACATTTATATTTTAGCATATTACTGAATGTTTTTTATTTATTATAAGAATTGATATACATATTAATTTTCATATTATTATACTTATATCATTATCTTGACCTTATTATATGATGGTTATATTATATTGGATTATGTGAGATATAAATTGTGATAATTTGTGGTAGTATTAAGGCCTAAAAATCCATTAGTAGCATTAGAGCTACCACTGGAATCTATCCATAACGATAAAGTTCATTGTAACCATCATTATTAATAAATTTTACTTAGTTTGATAAAGTAAATTAAGAGTTTGTCCACTTTGAAGGTAGTGAGACTTAGACTCCATTTTTAAAGGTCATATTGAGTAGAAAAGCTAGAGTTTTTCCATGGTTGAAGAATAACTAGTGAACTCTAGGAATCAACTATATTTTTTAGGGTTGTAATCAACCTTGGTCATTGGATATTTAAGATTTAGTGATAAACATATTTCTTGACATTAAATGTTTGATATTCAAGAACAAATATATCATTTACATAGAAAGTTGAATATTTAGGAACAAATATATCCTTTGATATAGAAACTTGAAAACTGGAGGACTTTCAAGTCACTTTGATAACATATTGGAATATTTAAGATTTAAGATTTCAAATTTTGAATAGTAGTGAAAGTAGAAGGTTGAGACACTTCCTAGATCATATAGAGAAGATTTTTAGATTCTAAGTGTAGAGATAAAGATAACAAAGAAAATAAGAATAGTAGAAAGAATATTAAGTTGCAATGGTTTTTTAAGAAAGAAAAGGAAGAAGGTAGATATATCAATCTATAATATATTAGTCTTGAATAAATATAAAGAAGCAGATAGCTTACTTTATATAGCTTCAAGCATTGACCTACATTTGTTGAAATTTACAACATATTAGAAGAAAATTTTAGGTCATAAGAAGATTGGCCTTGACAATAGAATATTCCAGGTCATATTGGCCTTGGCAATACCCTAAGAAGACAATATTGTATAGAATATATTATTCATAGAAAGAAAGAGAGAGAAGAAAGCAGAATAATAAGCATAAATTCGAAGAAGGAAAAAATATAGAGAGTTTTCATAAAGAAGTATCTTTACATAAGTAAAATAAGTATACAAGAGTAGTTTGGAGATAAACATAATAGAGCATTCAAGAAGAATGATACAACAAAACTATTGAAGCATAGCAAAGAGAAGTATTCAAGGAAAGGTACAAGAAGGTTACAATATTTAAAGAAATTAGAAGCATAAGCACCATTAAGAGTAGCATTCTTTAAGTACTCAAGTTGTCATAGGAATTAGATTTATTTATTTCTATAGAGAAGAGTATTCAATTATCATAGAGATAAAGATATCATCAACATTAAAGAAATCAATAGGGATAGCATTGAAAAAAATATATAAATGTTTAAATGCATTAAAAAGTAAAATATAGATTTGTCACTATTGAAAGCATAAATCTATTGGAAATTAACATGCAATCATAGAATCAAGTAAGCATTAGTATAACAGAAATCTTGGAAACAAGAGCAACAAGAAAAGAGAAATTTTATAGTGGATGTGTAGGAGCAAGCTTATGCAAAAGTGAAATTTAAGAGTGTGAAGAAATTAAAACATAATACTAGTAGTGACGAAGTGGTGCAAGGGAACATTGAATTGGAAGTTGAAGAGCTAACATCAATAGCAAAGGAGTAATGCAACATTAGAGTGGAAATAGAAGAGCTAAAACCAAAAAGGAGTGGTGCAATGTTGGAGTAAAATATAAAAATATAACAACAACATGATTGAATAATGTAGACAAATGTTATAGCAGTGCAATAACAAATCAAATGTTGGAAATAAAAAAGTAGTATAAGTCCAATAAAGAATAATATATGCACCAAAGGACATAGCCTGAGCAAATCACAAGAGAAGCAACATTATAAATTTTGGGATGTTACAAATGGAAGTGAAATATTTACAAAACATTTCCCCTTGCATGGGTACATATGGTAAATTTCAATCGACATCTTAGTTTTAGTAAGAAATACCACACGAGACTTTAAAATAACATGAGCATTGAGGATCGTACGAGTGTTGAATTAGAGGTGTAGTTGGAACAACAAAGTGTAGGGACATGTCTACTCAAAGTGCATTTAGAAGAAAATTTTGAAAGGTTGGTTATTAATTAGAGTTTCTAAATATTTTATATTTTGAAGCTTAATAAACATTGAGTAAGGAGAAATAAGGATTAATTAATGTTTTTATAGTATTTGATTTTGGAGTGATAAGACTAATTAATTTAGTTTTTAGTTTGGTGTGATAAGTTGTTTATTTTTTATAAAATTGGAGTAAAAAGGAATTTAATCAGTTTAAATTTTTTTTAATGTTTTATAAGTTTGGAGTGATCAACTATTTTATTTGTGAAAGCACGAGGATACAAAAGCAAACAAAAGGGAAATGTAACGCTAAGTACTACGAACAAGAATGCATGAAACGAGGGAAAACAAATGAATTGAAACGAGATTTAAAGCAAATGTAAAAGTGCATCCCTTTATTTTATTAATTTGCTCAAGATCGGGTTTCAATATGTCTCCTCCCTTTTCAGGGGCTGGGAGCGTCGGACATAGTTTTGTTACACCACAAATGATATATTCCCCTTGGGGATCTTCCGCGTGCCCACATTGAAAATGGGTGGACCAAACGTTGTCGTCATTTGCATGAATGCATCTATAGTTCCTTGCTATCCCTCCGATGTTGGGATCTTGCATTCATAGAAATAGTAAACGATTAGTAGCACCTATGGATGGAGGGAAACATGCGATCCCCAAGGCCTACGATTGATGCATGCATAAAATAATTAAAACGATAACTAAAACATATCAAAATAAGCTAAAAATTTGACATAAGCAAGAAAACATTACTAGGAACACACTGCAAAAGGAACAGTCGAGAAATCTACCACAGATCTCTAATCGCTCCGGGGTGGGACGATTAGGACTGTCATAAAATGCCATAATGTGACCTCCTAAATGTCCCATTCGGGGGCCTCCAAAACACCTGCAAAGTTGGGGTTAGGCAAAACGGGGAATTTTGGAATGACCCAAAAGGTCGTATTTTGTATATTCGGTGTCGATCGCCTTGTATCCGATGATGCTCCCTATATGTTAGTGAAAGCGAGAAACATTGAAAGCACAGTCAAAACTTATCAAAATGGCATGAAATTTAAATGACAGCATATATGGATGACCTAAAATCAAATACAAAAGAAACAGTAGGTAAATATGCCATAGATTTCTAATCGCTCCGGGGTGGGGCGATTAGGACTACAGCAGTGCGGGGGGCGCCCGGGGGCAGGATGCCGACCGTTTGGGGCTCGGTTTTAGCATCAATCCACTTGGGATGGGTCCAAAATCTCTTATGGGGTTGTGTTGGCAAATTGGGTGGGGTATTGTGGCCAAATGTTTAGGTTTTGGGTCCGGATTGCACTTCCAATAATCACCCAATAACCTCCCTTCCAAAAGAGAGATCAAAGATGTAAACACAAAATATGGGTGAGGATGTAATTCTGCAGCACTTTGTTGCTCCAAATGCTCTTGCCTTGTCCTTTTTGGGGTGAGAAGACACCATTTTATAGACCTGAGGGTCTCTTGTGAATGAGCATGCAGAGGTGCCACTTGATCGTCATGCCTTGCCAGGGGGAATAAGATTCCTCCCTGATTAAGGGCTCCATGACTACCCCTATGACTGCCTCTTTGAGCTCAAAAATGCTCACTCGCACTCCATGCATTGAAGGGGGAGTTAAGTGGTAGATTTGAGCTACCATTTGTCAAGGTTTGACCTTTTTCCCGTCAAACCTGCTATTCGCCCCACCCTAGAGTGAATGCTACTAATCATCCCGGGTGGGACGAATACCAGTTTGTAATCATCCTAGGGTGGAACGAGTAAGAAGTAGAGTGCCTGAAGGGTGCCAAATTGACCTCTGACCTTCCAAGACTACTATGGGAGTGGTTAGGACCACTGTTTAACCTTTGGGGGCTATGTACGTCAATTTGATCAGTGCTTGTCATCACATAATCGGATTGGTGTTGTTTTGGTGTCTATAGATGCCCCTTTTTGGGATGCACTGTGTGTGGCATAGTGCTAAGAAAAAATAGATAACCAAAGCACTAATGATTAGGGTTTCTTAGTAACCTAACCAAATTTTGATACCCCAAGTATGGAAAGGGCACGCATTCTTGAATCCTTGCTTATAACGAGCTAAGGAGCTTAACTCAAGTGTTAACCTTTTTTGGTGAGGTGTTACTTGATCTTGGACGTTGTTCAGTCATGAATAGGCAAAGGGCACAACCTTTTGTCTGTGGGAACATTGAGTTCATGATTCATGAATGCCAAGTGTTTGATCAGCTTGTGATTATTGCTTGTTTTCTGCCCCAAGCAGGAGCATGATTGTCTTTGTCAATGATTCTTTAAATGCATGCCATTTCCTTGATTGGGTGTGTATTTGTTGATTGGTGACTAAGTGTGACTACCCCCTCAAGCGACGAATCGATGAGGGAATGACCGCCATGAGAAAAGTGACGAGTTGCTTGACCCAAGATGACTTTAATAAGGGTGCCTTCAGTTGTTTTCTGTTGATCGCTTATGCAGTTTTCGAACAATTTGACCTATTTTTGGTGGGTTTTAACCCTTTTTGTGACGTTGTTTTGGGGATGAAATTCTCACAAATACGTCCTCCCATGTAGTGTTCTGGCTATGGTAGCCTTATTAGGGAGTAGGATAGTGAGGATTTATGACCCCAACATCGGTTTTGCATGCCAAGAATGTCAGGTGCAAAGGCGCCTTTGTTCGGCAATGTTATTGTTGTTTTTGGTGCATTTTGGATGCATTTTTTTGCTGTTTTTGATTTTCTTGCTCTGTAATCGTCCCAGGGTGGGACGAATACCAGTTTAGTAATAGTCCTATGGTGGGACAAGTTCTAACTAGAGTGCTCATCCCAAGGTGGAACGATTACAGGCCTAAAAGCCTATTTAAGGGCCAAAACTAGGTTTTTGGCTCATTTGCACTTTGTTTTTTTGACGATTTGGAGCTGTGAGGAGGAGGTCGAGTTCGCGTAGCAGAGCGCTGTCAAATTTTCTTGGACATCATGAGTTCACGGACCGGGTCTTCAAGTGGCGAAGCCGAAGCAAGACTGGTGAGTGCTCCTTCTCGTTATTTTGTCTATTTTTATTTTCAAAATTGTAATTTATTTTATGTCATTTTTTCGTTTAGACTAGAATGAAAACCCTTGGTTAAACTGTTTTACTTTGTTTTTGTATTTTGTTCGTTTAGACTAGGATGAAAACCCTAGGTTAAACTGTTTTACATTGTTTTTGTATTTTTTGTATTATGCGCTTTAAACTAAAAGTAAACCTTAGTTTAAAGTTTTATTTTTGTTTAACTAGAGTTAAAAACCCTAGAGTTGTTATTTTGTTTTATTTTTTTTGTAGTTTAAACTAGAGTTATAAACCCTAGGTTAAATTTTGATTTTTGTAAACTAAGGTTAAAAACCCTAGGTTTGTTTGTTTTGTTTTTTGTTTTAAACTAGAGTTAAAAACCCTAGGTTTGTTTATTTTTTTTTATTTTTTTTTTTGTAGTTTAAACTAGAGTTATAAACCCTAGGTTAAATTTTGATTTTATGTAAACTAAGGTTAAAAACCCTAGGTTTGTTTGTTTTGTTTTTTACTAGAGTTAAAAACCCTAGGTTTGTTTATTTTGTTTTATTATTTTTTTTTTTGTAGTTTAAACTAGAGTTATAAACCCTAGGTTAAATTTTGATTTTTTGTAAACTAAGGTTAAAAACCCTAGGTTTGTTTGTTTTGTTTTTTTTTTGTTTTTGTGGTTTAAACTAGAGTTATAAACCCTAGGTTAAATTTTGATTTTTTGTAAACTAAGGTTAAAAACCCTAGGTTTGTTTGTTTTGTTTTTTTTTTTATTTTTGTGAATGTGTGTACTATACATTTTGTTAATGTTTTTGCTATAGAGTTATTAAATGTTTTTATTGTATAGTTTTTTGCTTTCATTTTTTTTAATGTTTTTGATTTGTTTTGCAGGTGGTGAAGAGCCGGTACCGTGTGCCGACAGTGTTTTCTGAAGCATGGCAGGCACTGACTATGGCGGACTGGGAGTGGCTTGATGCCTTATGCTCAAGCAGGTGACTCGGTTAGAACCTGTTGTGGGGGATCAAGAATATCTTACTACCCTGATCAACTTGTGGGATACCCGCACCAATACCTTTCGTCTCCCAACATGGGAGATGACAGTGACTCTCGAGGATGTCTATCGGATTCTGCGGATTTTGATATACAGGATTCCTATTAGGACTACTCCACGTGATCAACGGACGACGGTGCTGACACAATGCTTCGGGCATGGGGTGGAGATGGGGGTGGATAGTCCGGTGGAGAGGGTAGAGGGGGATTTCCTGATTGGTAGTATTTTGGTGTAGTGGTGGCTGGAGAAGGGCATGTTGGGGGTGAGGCATGCATTACTGATGACCCTCATCTCCAACATGCTGCTGCCGGACTCCTCAGGTGCAAGGTTCCCGTGGAACCTGTTGGAGGTAGTTTTCAGACTGGTTGAGTGTCCGACCTCATAGCCACTAATTATGAGGTGGGGTCATACACTACTGGCATAGCTCTATGATGAGTTGTACGAGGTCCGCTATTAGAGGTGGAATGGGATTAGATGCAGTTACCTATTGCAGTGTTGGGGATGGTAGCACATAGTTGTGGAGCGGCCATAGGTTTGTCATGGACTACTCGGGTAGAGATGGTGGACAGGGAGATCAGGTATGCGGCACTGTGGTAGAGGTCAAACGAGCAGGGGCAGAGTCAACGATGGGTAGGTGTTGTAGGGTATTATGTTGATGCCTTCTCGCGTCTTACTCTCGGGGAGGTGTTCTAGCATCCATACCGAGACTGTCCATCCTGGCCTAAGGCTGGGAAGTGGCTTCGGTGGGTGCGCAAGGGGAGATGGCTGATCAGGAGGCATAGGACCGAGCAGGAGTATTTCCCGTACGTTTGGGTGACCCGATAGTTTGGGGTACGCCAAGGATTGCCTAGTGAACCTTTTATCTATCGACGTTGAGGCGACGAGAGGACTCTGGCCTGGTCGATCATTGAGCCACTAGATGAGGAGTTGGATGCAGTGATTGATGTCCCTAATGTGGACAATGTTGAGGGGACTATAGAGTATGACTAGTGGTGGACGATGCGGCGATGGCGGGGTGAGGGGCCTCTAGGAGGTCCGGATGCAGCATCAATAGGTGGGGAGGATGCAAAGGCATCAGGGGAGGGTTGGGGGGCTCCACTGGAGGATGAGGACATGGTGGAGGTTGAAGATTTTGTGGGGGATGATTTAGGGGTTTTGGAGCAGCCGGATATATAGGACGTTCTGGAGTAGTGGGTGCTAGAACAGCTCGTCATCCCGTATATGCCCATGCCTTAAGTAGTCGCAGGGGATATGGATGCTAGGTATCATGTTGAGATAGAACGATTAGAGGATAAGATTTGGAGACGGGATGAGGAGCTCGAGGATGCTCTACAAGAGAGGGATCTCCTGTAGAATCAGCTGGCGAAGCAGGAGAATGCATTGGCTGTGTACCATCGACGGGATGGGGACACCAATGCATCATGGGAGAGGGATCTCCTGCGGACATAGTTTGCAAAGTGCAATGACACATTGGTGGCATATCGTCGATGGGATATGGATTTGGTTCAGCATCAGATGGAGCTGGAGGCAGAGATTATCTGCCTCGATGGGTGGTTACCTGAGCTCCCTGGAGGTGGATCTTCGTGCCGAACGAGAGATAGTGAGATTGAGAAGTCTGCTTCCTATCATCGCAGGTGGCTAGATAAGGGGGGCGCTAGTGGGCATGATGTGGGGGCTAGCAACAACCACCCTGAGAGGTCCCATAGGACCCACACCACTAGGGGTAGTTCCCGTTGCACCGATCTTGCATGATCATGGTGTCTGACGCCCTAGGCTTGGGGGTTTTAGAGTTTTTGATTTTTTTTTTAGGTCAGAGGACCGACTTATTGTAGCCTGCGGGCATTTTGATGATATATATACATGACATTCTTTTTGGTTATACACTTGTAATGATTTTTTTGTTTATTTTGATGCACATTTATTTACATTGATGTATGCATGTGTTATTATGAATGCGATGTTTCTAATTATATGATGTATGCATATGGAATGGATGAAAGGATTTATCGATAACTTATCGATGGCACCATAGACTGTACATGATTTACTGGCTTTCTTTACTATGTGAGTGCTTTGTGGAATGACTTTGCATGTGATAATTCTGTTTTGGTATTTTTCATATTTTCTGATGGTGATGTAAGTAATGAAATGTACTAGTTGTTTTAAAATGTAGTTAAGGTTTTTTTGAGATTCAGATGTTTTAACTAACTAGCCAAGACTGTACATTTATCTCACAAGAATTTTGAACAAGGTATTAATAAGGCTTGAGTTTGACCAAGTTATTTCACATCCTTGTGTGTGCAATTGAGTTCGTTTATGTGGTATTTGTCAGGATACCACCGAGTGCAGAATAGGTTGTCAACCAAACCTGTACTGAGGATCACCTAATTAGCTCCACTAACTCCTTTGTTGTATTTAGTAATATTAATCCACAAGACAATCTAAGGTACCATAAGCTAGCTCATCCACATGCAAACATTGGTCTGCTCACACGCAAAGCTAATGTGATAGACATATCGTCATAGGTTTAGGATACCACCATTGCCAGGTAGGTTGTCCACCAAACCCGTAATGAGGATCACCTAGATGGTTTTTTGAATGCTGAGAATTCCAGGGATTCAATCTCATGTGTCTTTCAGTCGCTCAACTTGTGGGGATACTTGCTTGCATACATAGTGATGAAAATCACTGTTTATTTTTTTCTTTTGTTTTTCATTTTGAGCAAGGAGTTTGAATAGTGGTGATAACCACTATTATTTGATTTTGCATTTTTAGGTTTCAAAGTTGAGCTCGTGGGTTTTTGGCTCGTGAATGGAATTGGTCCTTTTTGATCTTGGGGATGACTACCCATCCTTTTCAGGGACGTGTAGTATGAATCCTTATGACTTTGGGAACCAAAGGTGATTGGGATGTTACTATGTAAGGGCATTGATCTTTTAGTCCTTGGGAATGACTACCCATCCTTGTCAGGGGCGTGTAGTACGAATCCTTATGACTTTGGGGACCAAAGGTGTTTTGGGAGTTTGTTATGATGGATTTTTGGGATTTTGCTTTTGAATGGCATTGATCTCTTAGGCCTTGGGGATGACTACCCATCCTTGTCAGGGGCATGTAGTATGAATCCTTACGACTTCGGTGATCAAAGGTGTTTTGGGATTTTTACTAGTGGTGAAAACCACTGTTTATTAGGGGGAATTGGAAGGGGAAAAGCTTGTCCTTTTGTCAATTCTTAGCATTCTCAAACCATTCGCACAGGGGGATGAACAGGCTAACCTTTCACCTATGGTACCCTAGACTGCTTTGTAGGTTTCTCTTGCGTTCACACAACATGGGAATTTTTTTTTATGTGTTTTAACTTGTGTAGGGATGTTACGTAACAAAGTGTGATCTAAGTTAAACTCTCCCTTTGTAAAATATGTCTGACTTTGTACAGTTTTTGGCTAGAAATCTAAAGACAGCTGAATGACGAAAGCCCTGGATACATTAGAAGACAACTGATTATGATATGGTGAAAAATGTGGATGGCATTTATTTTTGCTAGACTATTTACAAAGTGGAAAAATGTGAAGAATGATGGAATTGCCCGTAATTATAGTCTATGGCGCTCTAGGCCTGTATGATCAACAAATGTGCAATGTATGTATGCGATGCCTAATGCAGCTATTTTTTTTTGTGTTTGGATTTTTTTTTTTACGAGTATGCATGGAAGTGAGATGCAATTTTTTTGTTATTTTTGATTATTTATTGTTTTTGAAAATTCTTTATGGTTGGTTTATCCCGAGTGGGTGCGGACCAAGTGATTCTTTCGGATCCTTGGAGGTTTTGACCAAAGGGATTATGGGCACCTTTTGGGGCGTTTTGGGGTTGACCAAGCGATTGTGGGAATCCTTGGAGCTTTTGGGTGACCAAGTGGTTATGAGAACCCTTGGGGCTTTTGGTTTGACCAAAGGATTTATGGACACCTTTGGGGTATTTTTGGGGTTGACCAAGCGATGATGGGAATCCTTGGAGCTTTTGGTTTGACCAAGCGATTATGAGAACCCTTGGGGCTTTTGGTTTGACCAAAGGATTTATGGACACCTTTGGGGCATTTTTGGGGTTGACCAAACGATGATGGGAATCCTTGGAGATTTTGGTTTGACCAAGCGATTATGAGAACCCTTGGGGATTTTGGTTTGACCAAAGGATTTATGCGACACCTTTGGGGCATTTTTGGGGTTGACCAAGCGATGATGTGAATCCTTGGAGCTTTTGCTTTGACCAAGTAGTTATGCGATACCCTTGGGGCTTTTGGTTTGACCAAAGGATTTATGGACACCTTTGGGGCATTTTTGGGGTTGACCAAGCGATGATGGGAATCCTTGGAGCTTTTGGTTTGACCAAGAAGTTATGAGAACCCTTGGGGCTTTTGGTTTGACCAAAGGATTTATGGACACCTTTGGGGCATTTTTGGGGTTGACCAAGCGATTGTGGGAACCCTTGGAGCTTTTGGTTTGACCAAAGGGTTTACGGATACTTTTGGGGCATTTGAGGATTGACCAAGCGATTGTGGGAATCCTTGGAGCTTTTGGGTGACCAAGCGGTTATGAGAACCCTTGGGGCTTTTGGTTTGACCAAAGGATTTATGGACACCTTTGGGGCATTTTTGGGGTTGACCAAGCGATGATGGGAATCCTTGGAGCTTTTGGTTTGACCAAGCGATTATGAGAACCCTTGGAGATTTTGGTTTGACCAAAGGATTTATGGGCACCTTTAGGGCATTTTTGGGGTTGACCAAGCGATTATGGGAATCCTTGGGCTTTTGGGTGACCAAGCGATTATGAGAACCCTTGGGGCTTTTGGTTTGACCAAAGGATTTATGGACACCTTTGGGGCATTTTTGGGGTTGACCAAGCGATTATGGGAATCCTTGGGGCTTTTGGGTGACCAAGAAGTTATGAAAACCCTTGGGGCTTTTGGTTTGACCAAAGGATTTATGGACACCTTTGGGGCATTTTTGGGATTTATCAAGTGATGATGGGAATCCTTGGAGCTTTTGGTTTCACCAAGCATTTATGAGAACCCTTGGGGCTTTTGGTTTGACCAAAGGGTTTATGGGCACCTTTGGGGCATTTTTGGGGTTGACCAAGCGATTATGGGAATCCTTGGGGCTTTTGGGTTACCAAGTGGTTATGAGAACCCTTGGGGCTTTTGTGGTTAACCAAGCGATTTATGGACACTTTTGGGGCATTTTTGGGGTTGACCAAGTGATTATGGGAATCCTTGGGGCTTTTGGGTGACCAAGCGGGTATGAGAACCCTTGGGGATTTTGGTTTGACCAAAGGATTTATGGACACCTTTGGGGAGTTTTTGGGGTTGACCAAGCGATGATGGGAATCCTTGTGGCTTTTGGTTTGACCAAAGGGTTTATGGGAACCTTTGGGGAATTTTTGGGGTTGACCAAGAGATTTATGGACACCTTTTGGGGTGTTTTGGGGTTGACCAAGTGATTATGGGAATCCTTGGGGCTTTTGGGTGACCAAGTGGTTATGAGAACCCTTGGGGCTTTTGTTTTGACCAAAGGATTTATGGACACCTTTGGGGCATTTTTGGGGTTGACCAAGCGATGATGGGAATCCTTGGAGCTTTTGGTTTGACCAAGCAGTTATAAGAACCCTTGGGGCTTTTGGTTTGACCAAAGGGTTTATGGGCACCTTTGGGGCATTTTTGGGTTTGACCAAGCGATTATGGGAATCCTTGGGTCTTTTGGGTGACCAAGCAATTATGAGAACCCTTGGGGCTTTTGGGGTTGACCAAGCGATTTATGGACACCTTCGGGGCATTTTTGGGGTTGACCCAGTGATTATGGGAATCCTTGGGGCTTTTGGGTGACCAAGCGGTTATGAGAACCCTTAGGGCTTTTGGTTTGACCAAAGGATTTATGGACACCTTTGGGGCATTTTTGGGGTTGACCAAGCGATGATGGGAATCCTTTGGACTTTTGGTTTGACCAAAGGGTTTATGGGAACCTTTGGGGCATTTTTGGGGTTGACCAAGCGATTTATGGACACCTTTTGGGGTGTTTTGGGGTTGACCAAGCGATTATGGGAATCCTTGGGGCTTTTGGGTGACCAAGCGGTTATGAGAACCCTTGGGGCTTTTATTTTGACCAAAGGATTTATGGACAGCTTTGGGGCATTTTTGGGGTTGACCAAGGGATTATGGGAATCCTTGGGGCTTTTGGGTGACCAAGCGGTTATGAGAACCCTTGGGGCTTTTGGTTTTACCAAAGGATTTATGGACACCTTTGGGGCATTTTTGGGGTTGACCAAGCGATGATGGGAATCCATGGAGCTTTTGGTTTGATCAAGCAGTTATGAGAACTCTTGGGGATTTTGGTTTGACCAAAGGATTTATTGACACCTTTGGGGCATTTTTGGGGTTGACCAAGCGATGATGGGATAATCCTTGGAGCTTTTGCTTTGACCAAGCAGTTATGCGAACCCTTGAGGCTTTTGGTTTGACCGAAGGATTTATGGACACCTTTGGGGCATTTTTGGGGTTGACCAATCGATGATGGGAATCCTTGGAGATTTTGGTTTGACCAAGAAGTTATGAGAACCCTTGGGGATTTTGGTTTGACCAAAGGATTTATGGACACCTTTGGGGCATTTTTGGGGTTGACCAAGCGATGATGTGAATCCTTGGAGCTTTTGCTTTGACCAAGTAGTTATTTAAACCCTTGGGGCTTTTGGTTTGACCAAAGGATTTATGGACACCTTTGGGGCATTTTTGGGGTTGACCAAGCGATGATGGGAATCCTTGGAGCTTTTGGTTTGACCAAGCGATTATGAGAACCCTTGGGGCTTTTGGTTTGACCAAAGGATTTATGGACACCTTTGGGGCATTTTTGGGGTTGACTAAGCGATGATGGGAATCCTTGGGGCTTTTGGTTTGACCAAAGGGTTTATGGGCACCTTTGGGCAGTTTTTCGGGTTGACTAAGTGATTTATGGAAACCTTTTGGGGCGTTTTGGGGTTGACCAAGCGATTATGGGAATCCTTGGGGCTTTTGGGGTGACCAAGCGATTATGAGAACCCTTGGGGCTTTTGGGTTGACCAAAGGATTTATGGACACCTTTGGGGAGTTTTTGGGGTTTACCAAGCGATGATGGGAATCCTTGGAGCTTTTGGTTTGACCAAGCGATTATAAGAACCCTTGGGGCTTTTGGTTTGACCAAAGGGTGTATGGGCACCTTTGGGGCATTTTTGGGGTTGACCAAGCGATTATGGGAATCCTTAGGGCTTTTGGGTGACCATGCGGTTATGAGAACCCTTGGGGCTTTTGGGGTTGACCAAGTGATTTATGGACACCTTTGGGGTATTTTTGGGGTTGACCCAGTGATTATGGGAATCCTTGGGGCTTTTGGGTGACCAAGCGGTTATGAGAACCCTTGGGGCTTTTAGTTTGACCAAAGGATTTATGGACACCTTTGGGGCATTTTTGGGGTTGACCAAGCGATGATGGGAATCCTTGGGGCTTTTGGTTTGACCAAAGGGTTTATGGGCACCTTTGGGGCATTTTTTGGGTTGACCAAGCGATTTATGGACACCTTTTGGGGCGTTTTTGGGTTGACCAAGCGATTATGGGAATCCTTGGGGCTTTTTGGGTGACCAAGCGGTTATGAGAACCCTTGGGGCTTTTGTTTTGACCAAAGGATTTATGGACACCTTTGGGGCATTTTTGGGGTTGACCAAGCGATTATGGGAATCCTTGGGGCTTTTGGGTGACCAAGCGGTTATGGGAACCCTTGGGGCTTTTGGTTTGACCAAAGGATTTATGGACACCTTTGGGGCATTTTTGGGGTTGACCAAGCGATGATGGGAATCCTTGGAGATTTTGGTTTGACCAAGCAGTTATGAGAACCCTTGCGGATTTTGGTTTGACCAAAGGATTTATGGACACCTTTGGGGCATTTTTGGGGTTGACCAAGCGATGATGTGAATCCTTGGAGCTTTTGCTTTGACCAAGTAGTTATGCGAACCCTTGGGGCTTTTGGTTTGACCAAAGGATTTATGGACACCTTTGGGGCATTTTTGGGGTTGACCAAACGATGATGGTAATCCTTGGAGCTTTTGGTTTGACCAAGCAGTTATGAGAACCCTTGGGGCTTTTGGGTTGACCAAAGGATTTATGGACACCTTTGGGGCATTTTTGGGGTTGACCAAGCGATTGTGGGAACCCTTGGAGCTTTTGGTTTGACCAAAGGGTTTACGGATACTTTTGGGGCATTTGAGGATTGACCAAGCGATTGTGGGAATCCTTGGAGCTTTTGGGTGACCAAGCGGTTATGAGAACCCTTGGGGCTTTTGGTTTGACCAAAGGATTTCGATGGGCACCTTTGGGGCATTTTTGGGGTTGACCAAGCGATGATGGGAATCCTTGGAGCTTTTGGTTTGACCAAGCGATTATGAGAACCCTTGGGGATTTTGGTTTGACCAAAGGATTTGATGGGCACCTTTGGGGCATTTTTGGGGTTGACCAAGCGATTGTGGGAATCCTTGGGCTTTTGGGGCGTTTGACCAAGCGATTGTGAGAATCCTTGGGGCTTTTGGTTTGACCAAAGGATTTATGGACATCCTTTGGGGCATTTTTGGGGTTGACCAAGCGATTATGGGAATCCTTGGGGCTTTTGGGTGACCAAGAAGTTATGAAAACCCTTGGGGCTTTTGGTTTGACCAAAGGATTTATGGACACCTTTGGGGCATTTTTGGGATTTATCAAGTGATGATGGGAATCCTTGGAGCTTTTGGTTTCACCAAGCATTTATGAGAACCCTTGGGGCTTTTGGTTTGACCAAAGGGTTTATGGGCACCTTTGGGGCATTTTTGGGGTTGACCAAGCGATTATGGGAATCCTTGGGGCTTTTGGGTTACCAAGTGGTTATGAGAACCCTTGGGGCTTTTGTGGTTGACCAAGCGATTTATGGATACTTTTGGGGCATTTTTGGGGTTGACCAAGTGATTGTGGGAATCCTTGGGGCTTTTGGGGTGACCAAGCGGGTATGAGAACCCTTGGGGATTTTGGGTTGACCAAAGGATTTATGGACACCTTTGGGGAGTTTTTGGGGTTGACCAAGCGATGATGGGAATCCTTGTGGCTTTTGGTTTGACCAAAGGGTTTATGGGCACCTTTGGGGCATTTTTGGGGTCGACCAAGAGATTTATGGACACCTTTTGGGGTGTTTTGGGGTTGACCAAGTGATTATGGGAATCCTTGGGGCTTTTGGGGTGACCAAGTGGTTTTGGGATACCCTTGGGGCTTTTGGGTTGACCAAAGGGTTTATGGACATCCTTTGGGGCATTTTTGGGGTTGACCAAGCGATTATGGGAATCCTTGGAGCTTTTGGTTTGACCAAGCAATTATAAGAATCCTTGGGGCTTTTGGGTTGACCAAAGGGTTTATGGGCACCTTTGGGGCATTTTTGGGTTTGACCAAGCGATTATGGGAATCCTTGGGTCTTTTGGGTGACCAAGCAATTATGAGAACCCTTGGGGCTTTTGGGGTTGACCAAGCGATTTATGCGACATCCTTCGGGGCATTTTTGGGGTTGACCCGGTGATTATGGGAATCCTTGGGGCTTTTGGGGTGACCAAGCGGTTGTGAGAACCCTTGGGGCTTTTGGGTTGACCAAAGGATTTATGGACACCCTTGGGGCATTTTTGGGGTTGACCAAGCGATGATGGGAATCCTTTGGGCTTTTGGTTTGACCAAAGGGTTTATGGGAACCTTTGGGGCATTTTTGGGGTTGACCAAGCGATTTATGGACACCTTTTGGGGTGTTTTGGGGTTGACCAAGCGATTATGGGAATCCTTGGGGCTTTTGGGTGACCAAGCGGTTATGAGAACCCTTGGGGCTTTTATTTTGACCAAAGGATTTATGGACAGCTTTGGGGCATTTTTGGGGTTGACCAAGGGATTATGGGAATCCTTGGGGCTTTTGGGTGACCAAGCGGTTATGAGAACCCTTGGGGCTTTTGGTTTTACCAAAGGATTTATGGACACCTTTGGGGCATTTTTGGGGTTGACCAAGCGATGATGGGAATCCATGGAGCTTTTGGTTTGATCAAGCAGTTATGAGAACTCTTGGGGATTTTGGTTTGACCAAAGGATTTATTGACACCTTTGGGGCATTTTTGGGGTTGACCAAGCGATGATGGGTATCCTTGGAGCTTTTGCTTTGACCAAGCAGTTATGCGAACCCTTGAGGCTTTTGGTTTGACCGAAGGATTTATGGACACCTTTGGGGCATTTTTGGGGTTGACCAAGCGATGATGGGATATCCTTGGAGATTTTGGTTTGACCAAGCAGTTATGAGAACCCTTGGGGATTTTGGTTTGACCAAAGGATTTATGGACACCTTTGGGGCATTTTTGGGGTTGACCAAGCGATGATGTGAATCCTTGGAGCTTTTGCTTTGACCAAGCGGTTATGCGAAACCCTTGGGGCTTTTGGTTTGACCAAAGGATTTATGGACACCTTTGGGGTATTTTTGGGGTTGACCAAGCGATGATGGGAATCCTTGGAGCTTTTGGTTTGACCAAGCGATTATGAGAACCCTTGGGGCTTTTGGTTTGACCAAAGGATTTATGGACATCCTTTGGGGCATTTTTTGGGGTTGACCAAGCGATTGTGGGAACCCTTGGAGCTTTTGGTTTGACCAAAGGGTTTACGGATACTTTTGGGGCATTTGAGGATTGACCAAGCAATTGTGGGAATCCTTGGAGCTTTTGGGGTGACCAAGCGGTTATGGGAACCCTTGGGGCTTTTGGGTTGACCAAGGGATTTATGGACACCTTTGGGGCATTTTTGGGGTTGACCAAGCGATGATGGGAATCCTTGGAGCTTTTGGGTTGACCAAGCAGTTATGAGAACCCTTGGAGATTTTGGTTTGACCAAAGGATTTATGGGCACCTTTAGGGCATTTTTGGGGTTGACAAAGCGATTATGGGAATCCTTGGGCTTTTGGGTGACCAAGCGATTATGAGAACCCTTGGGGCTTTTGGTTTGACCAAAGGATTTATGGACACCTTTGGGGCATTTTTGGGGTTGACCAAGCGATTATGGGAATCCTTGGGGCTTTTGGGTGACCAAGAAGTTATGAAAACCCTTGGGGCTTTTGGTTTGACCAAAGGATTTATGGACACCTTTGGGGCATTTTTGGGGTTGACCAAGTGATGATGGGAATCCTTGGAGCTTTTGGTTTGACCAAGCAGTTATGAGAACCCTTGGGGCTTTTGGTTTGACCAAAGGGTTTATGGGCACCTTTGGGGCATTTTTGGGGTTGACCAAGCGATTATGGGAATCCTTGGGGCTTTTGGGTTACCAAGTGGTTATGAGAACCCTTGGGGCTTTTGTGGTTAACCAAGCGATTTATGGACACTTTTGGGGCATTTTTGGGGTTGACCAAGTGATTATGGGAATCCTTGGGGCTTTTGGGTGACCAAGCGGGTATGAGAACCCTTGGAGATTTTGGTTTGACCAAAGGATTTATGGACACCTTTGGGGCATTTTTGGGGTTGACCAAGCGATGATGGGAATCCTTGTGGCTTTTGGGTTGACCAAAGGGTTTATGGGCACCTTTGGGGCATTTTTGGGGTTGACCAAGAGATTTATGGACACCTTTTGGGGTGTTTTGGGGTTGACCAAGTGATTATGGGAATCCTTGGGGCTTTTGGGTGACCAAGTGGTTATGAGAACCCTTGGGGCTTTTGGGGTGACCAAAGGATTTATGGGCACCTTTGGGGCATTTTTGGGGTTGACCAAGCGATTATGGGAATCCTTGGAGCTTTTGGGTGACCAAGCAATTATGAGAACCCTTGGGGCTTTTGGTTTGACCAAAGGGTTTATGGGCACCTTTGGGGCATTTTTGGGTTTGACCAAGCGATTATGGGAATCCTTGGGTCTTTTGGGTGACCAAGCAATTATGAGAACCCTTGGGGCTTTTGGGGTTGACCAAGCGATTTATGGACACCTTCGGGGCATTTTTGGGGTTGACCCAGTGATTATGGGAATCCTTGGGGCTTTTGGGTGACCAAGCGGTTATGAGAACCCTTGGGGCTTTTGGTTTGACCAAAGGATTTATGGACACCTTTGGGGCATTTTTGGGGTTGACCAAGCGATGATGGGAATCCTTTGGGCTTTTTGTTTGACCAAAGGGTTTATGGGAACCTTTGGGGCATTTTTGGTGTTGACCAAGCGATTTATGGACACCTTTTGGGGTGTTTTGGGGTTGACCAAGCGATTATGGGAATCCTTGGGGCTTTTGGGTGACCAAGTGGTTATGAGAACCCTTGGGGCTTTTATTTTGACCAAAGGATTTATGGACAGCTTTGGGGCATTTTTGGGGTTGACCAAGGGATTATGGGAATCCTTGGGGCTTTTGGGTGACCAAGCGGTTATGAGAACCCTTGGGGCTTTTGGTTCTACCAAAGGATTTATGGACACCTTTGGGGCATTTTTGGGGTTGACCAAGCGATGATGGGAATCCATGGAGCTTTTGGTTTGATCAAGCAGTTATGAGAACTCTTGGGGATTTTGGTTTGACCAAAGGATTTATTGACACCTTTGGGGCATTTTTGGGGTTGACCAAGCGATGATGGGAATCCTTGGAGCTTTTTCTTTGACCAAGCAGTTATGCGAACCCTTGAGGCTTTTGGTTTGACCGAAGGATTTATGGACACCTTTGGGGCATTTTTGGGGTTGACCAAGCGATGATGGGAATCCTTGGAGATTTTGGTTTGACCAAGCAGTTATGAGAACCCTTGGGGATTTTGGTTTGACCAAAGGATTTATGGACACCTTTGGGGCATTTTTGGGGTTGACCAAGCGATGATGTGAATCCTTGGAGCTTTTGCTTTGACCAAGTAGTTATGCGAACCCTTGGGGCTTTTGGTTTGACCAAAGGATTTATGGACACCTTTGGGGCATTTTTGGGGTTGACCAAGCGATGATGGGAATCCTTGGAGCTTTTGGTTTGACCAAGCGATTATGAGAACCCTTGGGGCTTTTGGTTTGACCAAAGGATTTATGGACACCTTTGGGGCATTTTTGGGGTTGACCAAGCGATTGTGGGAACCCTTGGAGCTTTTGGTTTGACCAAAGGGTTTACGGATACCTTTGGGGCATTTGGGGATTGACCAAGCAATTGTGGGAATCCTTGGAGCTTTTGGGTGACCAAGCGGTTATGAGAACCCTTGGGGCTTTTGGTTTGACCAAAGGATTTATGGACACCTTTGGGGCATTTTTGGGGTTGACCAAGCGATGATGGGAATCCTTGGAGCTTTTGGTTTGACCAAGCGATTATGAGAACCCTTGGAGATTTTGGTTTGACCAAGGGATTTATGGGCACCTTTGGAGCATTTTTGGGGTTGACCAAGCGATTATGGGAATCCTTGGGCTTTTGGGTGACCAAGGGATTATGAGAACCCTTGGGGCTTTTGGTTTGACCAAAGGATTTATGGACACCTTTGGGGCATTTTTGGGGTTGACCAAGCGATTATGGGAATCCTTGGGGCTTTTGGGTGACCAAGAAGCTATGAAAACCCTTGGGGCTTTTGGTTTGACCAAAGGATTTATGGACACCTTTGGGGCATTTTTGGGATTGACCAAGTGATGATGGGAATCCTTGGAGCTTTTGGTTTGACCAAGCAGTTATGAGAACCCTTGGGGCTTTTGGTTTGACCAAAGGGTTTATGGGCACCTTTGGGGCATTTTTGGGGTTGACCAAGCGATTGTGGGAATCCTTGGGGCTTTTGGGTTACCAAGTGGTTGTGAGAACCCTTGGGGCTTTTGTGGTTAACCAAGCGATTTATGCGACACTTCTTGGGGCATTTTTGGGGTTGACCAAGTGATTATGGGAATCCTTGGGGCTTTTGGGTGACCAAGCGGGTATGAGAACCCTTGGGGATTTTGGTTTGACCAAAGGGTTTATGCGACACCTTTGGGGCATTTTTGGGGTTGACCAAGCGATGATGGGAATCCTTGTGGCTTTTGGGTTGACCAAAGGGTTTATGGGCACCTTTGGGGCATTTTTGGGGTTGACCAAGAGATTTATGGACACCTTTTGGGGTGTTTTGGGGTTGACAAAGTGATTATGGGAATCCTTGGGGTTTTTGGGTGACCAAGTGGTTATGAGAACCCTTGGGGCTTTTGGGTTGACCAAAGGATTTATGGACACCTTTGGGGCATTTTTGGGGTTGACCAAGCGAGCGATGGGAATCCTTGGAGCTTTTGGTTTGACCAAGCGATTATAAGAACCCTTGGGGCTTTTGGTTTGACCAAAGGGTTTATGGGCACCTTTGGGGCATTTTTGGGTTTGACCAAGCGATTATGGGAATCCTTGGGTCTTTTGGGTGACCAAGCAATTATGAGAACCCTTGGGGCTTTTGGGGTTGACCAAGCGATTTATGGACACCTTCGGGGCATTTTTTGGGGTTGACCCGGTGATTATGGGAATCCTTGGGGCTTTTGGGTGACCAAGCGGTTGTGAGAACCCTTGGGGCTTTTGGTTTGACCAAAGGATTTATGGACACCTTTGGGGCATTTTTGGGGTTGACCAAGCGATGATGGGAATCCTTTGGGCTTTTGGTTTGACCAAAGGGTTTATGGGAACCTTTGGGGCATTTTTGGGGTTAACCAAGCGATTTATGGACACCTTTTGGGGTGTTTTGGGGTTGACCAAGCGATTATGGGAATCCTTGGGGCTTTTGGGTGACCAAGCGGTTATGAGAATCCTTGGGGCTTTTATTTTGACCAAAGGATTTGATGGACGGCTTTGGGGCATTTTTGGGGTTGACCAAGGGATTGTGGGAATCCTTGGGGCTTTTGGGTGACCAAGCGATTACGAGAACCCTTGGGGCTTTTGGTTCTACCAAGGGATTTATGGATACCTTGGGGCATTTTTGGGGTTGACCAAGCGATGATGGGAATCCTTGGAGCTTTTGGTTTGACCAAGCGATTATGAGAACTCTTGGGGATTTTTGTTTGACCAAAGGATTTATTGACACCTTGGGGCATTTTTGGGGTTGACCAAGCGATGATGGGAATCCTTGGAGCTTTTTCTTTGACCAAGCAGTTATGCGAACCATTGAGGCTTTTGGTTTGACCGAAGGATTTATGCGACATCCTTTGGGGCATTTTTGGGGTTGACCAAGCGATGATGGGAATCCTTGGAGATTTTGGTTTGACCAAGCAGTTATGAGAACCCTTGGGGATTTTGGTTTGACCAAAGGATTTATGGACACCTTTGGGGCATTTTTGGGGTTGACCAAGTGATGATGGGAATCCTTGGAGCTTTTGCTTTGACTAAGTAGTTATGCGAACCCTTGGGGCTTTTGGGTTGACCAAAGGATTTATGGACACCTTTGGGGCATTTTTGGGGTTGACCAAGCGATGATGGGAATCCTTGGAGCTTTTGGTTTGACCAAGCGATTATGAGAACCCTTGGGGCTTTTGGTTTGACCAAAGGATTTATGGACACCTTTGGGGCATTTTTGGGGTTGACCAAGCGATTGTGGGAACCCTTGGAGCTTTTGGTTTGACCAAAGGGTTTTACGGATACTTTTGGGGCATTTTGGGGTTGACCAAGCGATTGTGGGAATCCTTGGAGCTTTTGGGTGACCAAGCGGTTATGAGAACCCTTGGGGCTTTTGGTTTGACCAAAGGATTTATGGACACCTTTGGGGCATTTTTGGGGTTGACCAAGCGATGATGGGAATCCTTGGAGCTTTTGGGTTGACCAAGCGATTATGAGAACCCTTGGAGATTTTGGTTTGACAAAAGTATTTATGGGCACCTTTAGGGCATTTTTGGGGTTGACCAAGCGATTATGGGAATCCTTGGGCTTTTGGGTGACCAAGCGATTGTGAGAACCCTTGGGGCTTTTGGTTTGACCAAAGGAATTATGCGACACCTTTGGGGCATTTTTGGGGTTGACCAAGCGATTATGGGAATCCTTGGGGCTTTTGGGTGACCAAGAAGTTATGAAAACCCTTGGAGCTTTTGGTTTGACCAAAGGATTTATGGACACCTTTGGGGCATTTTTGGGATTTATCAAGTGATGATGGGAATCCTTGGAGCTTTTGGTTTCACCGAGCAGTTATGAAAACCCTTGGGGCTTTTGGTTTGACCAAAGGGTTTATGGGCACCTTTGGGGCATTTTTGGGGTTGACCAAGCGATTATGGGAATCCTTGGGGCTTTTGGGTGACCAAGAGGTTATGAGAACCCTTGGGGCTTTTGGGGTTAACCAAGCGATTTATGGACACTTTTGGGGAATTTTTGGGGTTGACCAAGTGATTATGGGAATCCTTGGGGCTTTTGGGTGACCAAGCGGGTATGAGAACCCTTGGGGATTTTGGTTTGACCAAAGGATTTATGGACACCTTTGGGGCATTTTTGGGGTTGACCAAGCGATGATGGGAATCCTTGTGGCTTTTGGTTTGACCAAAGGGTTTATGGGCACCTTTGGGGCATTTTTGGGGTTGACCAAGAGATTTATGGACACCTTTTGGGGTGTTTTGGGGTTGACCAAGTGATTATGGGAATCCTTGGGGCTTTTGGGTGACCAAGTGGTTATGAGAACCCTTGGGGCTTTTGGGTTGACCAAAGGGTTTATGGACACCTTTGGGGCATTTTTGGGGTTGACCAAGCGATTATGGGAATCCTTGGAGCTTTTGGTTTGACCAAGCGATTGTAAGAATCCTTGGAGCTTTTGGTTTGACCAAAGGGTTTATGGGCACCTTTGGGGCATTTTTGGGTTTGACCAAGCGATTATGGGAATCCTTGGGGCTTTTGGGTGACCAAGCGATTATGAGAACCCTTGGGGCTTTTGGGGTTGACCAAGCGATTTATGGACACCTTGGGGCATTTTTGGGGTTGACCAAGTGATTATGGGAATCCTTGGGGCTTTTGGGTGACCAAGCGGTTATGAGAACCCTTGGGGCTTTTGGTTTGACCAAAGGATTTATGGACACCTTTGGGGCATTTTTGGGGTTGACCAAGCGATTATGGGAATCCTTGGGGCTTTTGGTTTGACCAAAGGGTTTATGGGCACCTTTGGGGCATTTTTGGGGTTGACCAAGCGATTTAGGAGTACCTTTGGGGCGTTTTGGGGTTGACCAAGGGATTATGGGAATCCTTGGGGCTTTTGGGGTGACCAAGCGGTTATGAGAACCCTTGGGGCTTTTGGTTTGACCAAAGGATTTATGGACACCTTTGGGGCATTTTTGGGGTTGACCAAGCGATTATGGGAATCCTTGGGGCTTTTGGGTGACCAAGCGGTTATGAGAACCCTTGGGGCTTTTGGTTTGACCAAAGGGTTTATGGACACCTTTGGGGCATTTTTGGGGTTGACCAAGCGATTATGGGAATCCTTGGAGCTTTTGGGTTGACCAAGCGATTATGAGAACCCTTGGGGATTTTGGTTTGACCAAAGGATTTATGGACACCTTTGGGGCATTTTTGGGGTTGACCAAGCGATTATGGGAATCCTTGGAGCTTTTGGGTTGACCAAGCGATTATGGGAATCCTTGGGGCTTTTGGTTTGACCAAAGGATTTATGGACACCTTTGGGGCATTTTTGGGGTTGACCAAGCGATTATGGGAATCCTTGGAGCTTTTGGTTTGACCAAGCGGTTATGAGAACCCTTGGAGTTTTTGGTTTGACCAAAGGGTTTATGGATACCTTTGGGGCATTTTTGGGGTTGACCAAGCGATTGTGGGAATCCTTGGAGCTTTTGGTTTGACCAAAGGGTTTATGGATACCTTTGGGGTATTTGGGGTTGACCAAGCGATTGCGGGAATCCTTGGGGCTTTTGGTTTGACCAAAGGGTTTATGGGTACCTTTGGGGCATTTTTGGGGTTGACCAAGCGATTGCGGGAATCCTTGGGGCTTTTGGTTTGACCAAAGGGTTTATGGATACCTTTGGGGCATTTTAGGGTTGACCAAGCGATTGTGGGAATCCTTGGGGCTTTTGGTTTGACCAAAGGGGTTATGGATACCTTTGGGGCATTTTTGGGGTTGACCAAGCGATTGATGGGAATCCTTGGAGCTTTTTGGTTTGACCAAAGGGATTATGGACACCTTTGGGGCATTTTTGGGGTTGACCAAGCGATTGTTGGAATCCTTGGAGCTTTTGGGGTGGGCTATGGCTCTCTTAAATATGGAATGGCCTCAAATGACTGATGTTCAAGGGTTCTAGTTCCTTGATTCCTTCAAGAGAGGCTAGTCGGTATGTCCTAGGTCCTATTTTACTATCAATTACATAAGGACCTAACCAGTTTGCCATGAACTTGTCCCTTAGATGGGGCGGCAAGTTAGAGTTTTGTTGGTTCTCTTTTAAGACCAGGTCACCAACTTGAAAGTCCCTCAGGTGAACTTTCATGTTGTATGCTTTCTTAAGTCGCTCTTGGTAGATACGTAAATGCTCGAGAGCATTGATGCATCATTCATCGAGCAACGTAAGCTGGTCTAACCGGGCCTCTGCATAGTGTCATCATCGATGAACTCTTGCATTGATATGCGCAGGGAAGGTATTTCCAACTCGAGAGGCATGACTGCCTCGGAGCCATACACCAGCAAAAATGGAGTTGCCCCAGTGGGCATCCGAATGCTAGTGCGATAAGCCCAAAGAGCAAGTGGTATTTGAATGTGCCAATCCTTATGACTATCTGTGACTATCTTTTTGAGGATGGCAACTAGCATTTTGTTTGACGCCTCTTCTTGCCCATTTGCCTACGGATAATAGGGTGTCAAAAAACTGTGCTGAATTTTGTACTTTGTGGTCAAAGCATGCACATATTTGTTCTTGAATGACGTCCCATTATCCGAGATGATCTTGGATGGAATACCAAAATGACATATGATGTTATGTAAAATAAACTCTGCAATGCGGGTTCCAGTCGTAGAGGTAAGCGGAATTGCTTCCACCCACTTGGTGAAGTACTCTATGGCCGTTATGATGAATGTGTGATGACTTGACGACGTAGGGGAGATCTTTTCGATTAGATCTAAGCCCCACTACAAAAATGGCCAAGCCGATTGGATCGGCTGCAAGGCCTGAGAAGGTACGTGTGTCAAATTAGCATGGTGTTGACACTTCATGCACTTCCTTACATACGCGCAACAATCTCGCTCTAAAGATGGCCAATAATAGCCCATGCAAAGAATGCGCTTTGTGATGGCCATACCATTGAAGTGGCCACCGCATGTACCATCATGCGCTTGGGTGATCGCCCAAGTGGACTCCTACTGGTCCAAGCAATGAAGGAGGATTCCTTCGTAGCTTCGATGGTACAAAATGTCTCCTAGCAAGACATGTTTTGCCGCTTTCTGTTTGAATGATATTTTCATGGCATGCGTCAATCCAAGTGGGAGGTTACCTAGCTTGAGGTAGTCTCTTATGGGTGTGTACCAATCCTGCTGATCAGAAGCCTCGATGGTATGAATAACCAATCCCTCTTGAAGTTCATCCCTAGCAAAATTTGAGTGGGAAAGAACCTGTAAGAATAGCGTTGTGTTGCTATTAAGGGGAATAGGGGAGAACAAGGACCCCTAGTTGGCTTGATTCAGACTATCATGGATTCGAGAGAACCTATCCTGAGATGGTTCAATCTGGATCAGGTGGATTCTTGGCGTTAAGTCAGAGCTTGCACGCTCCATCATGGATTGTGATAGTGTTTTGACTTGAATGGTTGTCATCTCACCAGAAATGTCTTGCGGGATTAGTGACCCCAAGGAGGCCATAGTGTCCGCAAAATGATTTGATGATCGAGGGAGTGCCTCGATGTCGTACCATTCAAGATTTGCCAGGAATTTATCCACAAGGGCTTTGTAGGCCTGTAGAACTGGGCATTTACATTGGAATACCCCTTTCACTTGGTTGACAATTAACAATGAATCACCAAAGATGTTCAAGCGTTTGATGTTCATGGTGATGGTTGTCTGAAGACCTATGAGCAAGGCTTCATATTCTGCATTGTTATTGGTGCACGGGAAATCAAGTTTAAATGATAGAGGCATTGGAGCCCCTTGCGGTGTGAAGAATACGATTCCTACGCCACCCCCTTGCTCACATTTAGAACCATCAAAAAATAGGGTTATGTCGGCCTGTGACTCAGGCTCATCAGAATCTGGCAATTCTGAGACATGGAAGACCCCATCATCGGGTAGCTCTATGGTCAGAGGTTGATCGTCTTCGAGAGGAGCCTCTGCTAGTTGATCGGCGATGACTTGACCTTTGATGGACTTCTATCCAATGAATTCGATGTCAAACTCCATCAACAACATGATCCATTTTGCCATGCGGCTACTATGATAAGTACGACTCATCATGTACCACAATGGATTCTCCTTAGACACAACATACGTCATGTTGCTCAGCATGTAATGGCATAGCTTTTTGGTAGCAAACACCATCGCCAAGCATAGCTTCTCAACGTATGCATAGTTAAGTTCATAACTAACCAGGGTGCGGCTAAGATAGTAAGTAGCCTGTTCTTTGTGTAGTTCATTTTTTTGGGCTAGCATGGCGCCCAGTGCCACCTCGATAGGCTGAGATGTATAAGTAGAATGACACTCCTGGTCTAGGTGGTGCCAATACTAGCGGTGAAGCCAAGTATTGTTTAATGTCATCGAAGGCTGACTGGCACTCGTCATCCCAGTGAAATGCTACCCCCTTGTGCAATAATTTATTCATGGGTCGGCACTTGTCAGATAGCTGCGCTATGAAGCGCTTGATTGACGCGACCTTTCCCTACAGGCTTCTGAGCTGCTTGATGGTAGTTGGGGGGAGCATTTCAAGGATTGCCTTGACTTTATGTGGATCCACCTCGATGCCTCATTTTGAGACTATGAAACCCAAGAGTTTTCTAGATGTGACGCCAAATACGCACTTCTTGGGGTTTAGTCCGACTTTGTGTTCGATGAGGCGATCGAGGATCTTGCTTAAGTCATCGAGATGATCTGGGCGCAAAAGAGATTTGGCCAACAAATCATCCATGTAATCTTCCAAAGTTTTATGCATGTGATCATGGAAGATGTATGTCATGGCACGTTGGTAGGTGGCGCAAGCATTTTTAAGGCCAAAGGGCATGACCTTATAACAAAATGTCCCCCAAGGCATTGTGAACGCCATTTTTAGTTGGTCCTCGGGATTGATACGAATCTGATTGTATCCCGAGAAACCATCCATGAGGGATAGCATTTCGTGGCCCACTGTAGCATCTACCAATGCATCGATGCTAGGCAAGGGGAAATCATCCTTAGGACTCACTTTGTTTAGATCTCAAAAATCAGTGCATATGTGAATCCTCCCGTCGGGCTTCTTGATGGGCACCATGTTGGACAGCCATGGTGGGTAATCCATGCAGATGACAAACTATGCATCCAACAACTTTTGTAATTCATATTTGACCATTAAGGCCATTGTTGGGTGCATCTTACGTAGTTTTTGCTTAACTGGCTTGACTTGTCGGATCAAGCGTTAGATTATGCATGACTAGCTGCGGGTCTAGCCCCGACATGTCTTTGTAGGACCATGCAAAAACCTCCTTCTTCTCTTTGAGAAGGGCAATGTAGTCGGCTTGCTCTTTGGGGGATAGACTTACCCCCAGCTTGATGATCTATGGATTCATTGGATCAGAGCCGATGTCTACATCAGTCGTCTCCTCGACTGACATGTGGGACCCATCCTCCAACTGGTGTGGAGTTGGGATCAAGTGGATATCATTCGCTGAATTCAGATCTACGTTAGGAACTTTGGGTCCCTCTTCAGCATGGAAGATATCCTGAGTTGGTCCTGGGGTGAAATGAAGCATCTCACCGCAAGGCCAGTACTCTGATGGGGATGGTGGTGAATTAACGTGATCCCAGTCTATGGCATCTAGGTCTAGATACAATGACCATGTTGGATCGGTTGGATTGCGGATGGGGGCGGTTAAGTCAATGGAGATCATGTTGATGAAATGATTTTGGTCTCCATTACCATGGGTGTGGTGACTCGAACTTCCTTGATGATTTTTGTGCTCCGGATCTGGCTCTGGGGGTATTGGCACAAATGGATCGGCCCTATGTGTGGATAAAAGGATAGGGTCTGCCCTTGGCATTGATAACTCTATAGGGTCTCTGGGTGGAAGGTGCTCTCTGTATGCCCAAAGTGGCGGATGCAACACTTGGTCCAACTATGTTGGGTTTAGGTGCCACCTATGCCTTGGCCCCATGTTTAATTGTTCAAACATGTCATCAATATCCATGGGGTATTGTTGCTGCCGCATATGATTGAGATATGCCATCTCAGTTTCATCTTCATAATCACTATCGGAGATCCATAGGCCTTCATTGGCTCTGATAACTATTTGCGACATGTGAGGCTCGTCCTGCTCGAGCAAATTGATCTGGTCCCATCGGGGTTGTTCCGCTCTCTATGGGGGACCTAATTTTCTTGAGGTGGCACTTGCTCGATTGGAGCATCCAAAGGGAACATTGCCAAGAGGCTTTCTTGGTAGTCATCCATGGGGGTCACTTGTGAGTGATTGCTATCCGATTCGAAAGGGTCCCATGGTGCTACCTCATACTCTGACTCGTCTTTCGAAGATCCTTCCTGACCTTGTCTATATCCCTCTTGTAAGTGAGTTCTCGAACTTTCTCCTTTCTCGATCAAAGGGAAGGGGTTATCAAGGTCAACAAGGTGTGTTGTCAACAATGGGAGATAATCCCCCAATGTATATGTTGTGTTAGGATTGGCATATGGATCTAATGCCAACCCATCCTTGTTGCCTATCCCTAGGCCTTGCATGTTCTCTACCAAGATGTCAAGGGGCAGGGGTGGTTGAACCCTACTCCTGACTTGTCGTATGGCATCTGATATCTTGGTTGGCAAAGAACGCGCACTCCTTGCTCATATCTGCCCAACCCATATCCATGCCAATTGCATTGGCCAAGATATCTCAAAGCGAAGTCTGGGTTGGACAAATAGTTGACATCCTCAGCAAAGGGCTCTTCATCTTCTTCTTCTTGCATGTAAGGTTCAATGCCATTATCGAGGCCCCCATATACAAAGTTTGTCTGATTTGGTGGGTAGCCTAGAGGAACAATAGTGCCGATGGGGAGGCGAGGTCTCCCCATGTCTTGCATGGACTCAATTGTGGGTGTTGCTACAATGTTCCACACTAGGTACTCCCCCAGGCCCGTATTGGCCATCTCAATGGTGATTGTTGGTGGTTGAGGGGGAGGGAATGGGAGTTCTTCCTGAGTCCACTCCATGTCGGGTGAACTAGGCATCTCGACTTCCATTCGGCTAGGCATCTCCTCGGTAGAGATGGTTGAGACTGATGGCGGTGCCTCTTCCAGGGGTTTCTTCCCATTGTCCTTCGGTGTGGCCACCGTAGGTGGCATCATTGGTGAAGGACCAGATGATGAAGATGGACCTGACTGGGGATTTGATGGACTTAACAGTGGGGATGTATGCGGAATCGGACCCTGTTTAGATGGATTCAACTAAAAATCCAAATGTGTTGATGGAAGGGTCGATTGCGGCATCAGCTATACCGCATTGCAATACTTGAAGGGTTCTAAGTCCACCGGGACTACATGCACTTGCCCTTCGAATGTGTACTTTAGGCATTGGTGGGCTATCGAAGGGACACACTTCATGTCCCTGATCCAAGGCCGGCCCAGCAAGATATTATAGGCCATCTCACCTTCCAAGATGTGGCACAATGTAGGAATAGTCTTTTGTCCCACCTGGATGGGTAGGACAATTGTGCCAACCATCGAGCATATCGCATCATTGAATGCTCACAGAGTATAGGTGGAGGCCACGATGTGAGATGTTGGCAACTTCAGGTGTTTCAATGCCATTATTGTAATTATATTACTGGACGAGCCAGTGTCCACCAACACCCTCTTATACGGAATCCCGTTGACCCATGCAATGACGTGTAGGGGTGGATCCACCATGTCACCAGTCACTGATTTTAGCTCATCCTCTCTAAAGGTGATGACTGGCTCGGTGCATCATTTGACATGTCCCACGAAGTTGTTGAAAGAGTTTGCTTCATGGGGCTGCAGCTCGATGGCTTTTAGTATCTCCATTAGAGCCTCTCGATGGGGTGATGATTGTTGTATGAGCTCGTAAATGGAGAGCCTAGCCGACGTGGTCCTCAAACTTTGGGTAAGTTTGGTCTGAATCGTGGCCACTGGTCTAGGCAGAGGAGGTTGTGTAGGGTGTTGTTGAGGTTGTGACATTGATGGAACCTCTCCTGTAGCTACAGTGGGGGCAGCTGTGCTTGGGTACCTCTTGTTCCTAGTCACTATGCTTATCATCCCTACATACCCCTGCATGGGGCAGTTCTGTGTCACCTCATTGACTTGTAGAGTTTTTGCCTATGCATCATGGGTAGGCAGGGGGTCTTTGAAGACCTCCATCTATTGGTTGTTTGGTGCTATGGGATTATCCACCACTAGCGTCTTGTTGTCGATTAGGTCTTGCACTAAGCTTTTAAATTTCCAACATGCATAAAGATCATGTCCCTTCTATCGATGAAACCTACAGTACAAGTCTTCCCTATAACCTTTGGGTTTTGGCATGTTGGGGTCTACAGGTCGACTCTCTGGTAGGTTTATCAAGTTTGCCATTGACAAATGGTCAAACAAGGAGTCTTTAGACTCTGTAAAGGGTGTGAATTGTCGCCTAGGGTGACGCTACTGATTTTGCTCTTGTCGATGATTTTCTCTTTCATAACTGTCAAGAGGGACCACTTGATAGTTAGCCTTTGGGGGTTGTGTTGCTTGTGCAGGCTTAGGTATGTTTATAGCAACCTGATTGACCATAATGGGTTTCGGTTGCATGGTCCCTATTTTGGCATTTTTAGGCCACTCTTTCTTTCATGGCTTGGCAATCTCACCATCCTGTATCTTGATCTCCTCAATGATTCTGGCTTGCGCCAGGGCTTCCTCAAGAGTGGCATATTGCTGCAGCTACAATAGCATGGAGATCGACCTCAAATAGCTCTTTGAGAACATTTGGGTCAGGTCGGCCATGGGAGGGAGGTAGGGCAGCTTTGAAAGCAACGTCCTCCACCGATTTCCATAGGCCACCATGGTTTCTTCCTCATACTTCCTGAGGCTAGCTAGGTCGCTTAGTGATGCCTTCTTCTTGGTGTTGAAGGTGAAGCATTCGAGGAACGCGTCCACTAGCTGATCCAAGTTACTGATGCTATGCTTTGGCAATCTGAGTGAACCAATCCGAGGCAGGGCCTATGAACATGGTTATAAATGTTCTTAGCAGCAAAGCATCATTGTCCTGAATGCCAAAGCATTGGCTCAGGAATCTAGTCACGTGCTCTTGGGCATCCTCCTCCCCTCTAAATATTGCCAACTAGGGTAGTTTAAAGTGTTCAGGGTATGGGGGTGCCGACATTGACGGATGCACAGGGTGACTGCGGAGCTGGCGTAAAGTGGGATTTTGGGGCCCATAAGTCTTGGTCTCCATAGACTCTAAGCGCTCTAGCAGCGCTTTATATGCATCGAAAGATTTGATCTCTTCCTCCTTGGTTTGTTCCCGCTATGGGTTGCGGGGAACTTGAGGCCTATGGAGGGGTGGCCGGATAGCACCCCCTCTGCCTTGGTAGGGCATTTCAGCCCGCTCTTCTTCTTGCTCATACTCCTCATAGGCTTCTTGAGGAGTTCCTGGGTGAGACCTATAAACATGGGTGGGTGCCCACGGAGGGTGCCCATCATTGTTTCTGGGAGTGGCCTCCCGCTCAGGTCTAGGAGGTCTCGGAGGCAACACTTGGTAAGGTCATGGAGACCTGTCTCGCACCAAGGGGTTGTGCCTCTCATACAGCTCTGCCCTCTATGTGCGAGGGGTTGGAACCCTCTCAGGCATAGTGTTCTGGAGCAGCTCATCTGTTTGACATCGAATGCGCTCTTTGCTAAGGTGATACAGGTGCTCCAACTATTGTTGGTCTTGCTCAAGCTGCATGATTTGCGCTTGGTGGGCGGCATGTTTGGCAAATTCCAAGTCAATTTGTTCTATCGTCTTGAGTCTAGGAGGCCTAGATGCCTCTCCTACATATTTATCTCGGTCGTGATGATCCGAGATCTCTATAGGTCACTTCCCTCTATCGAGGTTGGCGGCATTCACCCGAGGCTCGGCCTCAGTAGGTGATCCTGATAGATAGCAGGTGCGGAGGCGCATTGCTCCCATGCTGTGTATTGCTCTTGAGGAATGTAATGGTCTTCCTCATGCTCCCTTTCGTATATGTGAAAGGGGCGGGCAGAGTTGGCTCACCCTGTCTGAAGAGCCTTGCGCTCTGGATTTGGCCTATTGTTTCTGATAGTAATAAGGGGTAGAGGAGGGATGATGTAATCATGTGGCCCCTCCTTATGGACCCTATGCTGTTCTAGCACTTCATTGCATGGTGGCCACTCATAACGAGCGTCTAAGGGAGCCTTCCCATTTATGTTGAGTGCCACGTGTAAGGACTCTTCCTGAAAGGGTCTATGTTGAATGGGAGTGCCCCTCGAAGGGGTGCCTCTATAGTCCCATTCTATAATGGTATGATGTGGACTATTTTGTGGGTCAGGCCACCAAGGTGGTATGACCAAGTCCTTGGGGCTATAGCGGAGGTGACTTGTGCCTCCTTGTACACTTTCTGTAGCTTCTGCCCATGATTGGGCTTGGCTACGGGTGTACACCATGGTGGTGTCTCTCTACAAGCTATGTAGGTTTTTATCTTCTTTATGATTTTTTATTCTACACTAAACAAAAGGAACCACACAATCAAAGAAGTGATTATCTCGTTTATAGATTAAAGGTGTGCCCTAAATCTGGTTTAGTGTGTTTTGATTTTTGTTTTGAAAGCTTTGTAAAGAATGTGTTGTTGTACATGCAATATGATGGCTCTTATGTCTCCCAAAATGGTCGCCCCTTCAATATACCATTGCCAGGCCGTTATACCAAACCTCTCAATATACCCGCCCTTACGTGAGGGAAACTATTGGTACGCGAGAGCAGAATGGTACGTGGAACATAGGCGGTACGAAAGGGGAATCACCCTATTTTTGACACCTACCATAGAAGACTTATCCTCATGCACTGGGAATCACCCCAGCTACACTTGGTCAGCTTTCATCGGGATTTACGTCTAGCAACAGTAGCGATCGGGGTTATGTATGCAAAAATTCAAGCCAAGGTGGTGATGAAATCCACCGTTGGTCTTGATCAAGGGTTGGGGTTTTACGACCAACTCCTTGGTGTTTAAATTACCATGTGGTGTGTGGGGTTCTTTTTATTTGTGCAAAGAAAGAAAAACATGCAGCAAAACTCTCCTATGCAAGCAAAGAAACATGAAATGACAGAGACAAAAAATAGAAAATGATAGAGGATGCTCAGAACCCCTACCTCTTCTCTGCCCAAACCGGATGCCTCTGAGTTTCTGCTCTAAAACTACATAGAGAGCTAATCATCCTGGGGTGGGATGAATAACAGATCTGTATTCATCACAGGGTGGGACGAATGCCCATTCGTCCCTGGGTGACACGAATTCCAGCTCTGTATTCGCCACAAGGTGGAACGAGCAGCAGTCCAATGCTTGAAATATTGACACCTGCAAGCAAAAACACACAACTTTTGATCAGAAATTTGATCTCAAAATCAGGGGACAGGGTCCCACCGTGATCGCCACTGAAAGCACGAGGATACGGAAGCAAACAAAAGGGAAATGTAACGCTAAGTCCTACGAACGAGAATGCATGAAAAGAGGGAAAACAAACGAATTGAAATGAGATTTAAAGCAAATGTAAAAGTGCAGCCCTTTATTTTATTAATTTTCTCGAGATCGGGTTACAATACGTCTCCTCCCTTTTCAGGGGCTAGGAGCGTCGGACATAGTTTTGTTACACCACAAATGATATATTCCCCTTGGGGATCTTCCGCGTGCCCACATTGAAAATGGGTGGACCAAACATCGTCGCCGCTTGCGTGAATGCATCTATAGTTCCTTGCTACCCCTCCGGTGTTGAGATCCTACGTTCAGAGAAATAGTAAACGATTAGTAGCACCTGCGGATGGAGGGAAACATGCGATCCCCAAGGCCTACGGTTGATGCATGCATAAAATAATTAAAATGATAACTAAAACATATCAGAATAAGCTAAAAATTTGATAGAAGCAAGAAAACATTACCAGGAACACACTGCAAAAGGAACAGTCAAGAAATCTACCACATATTTCTAATCGCTCCGGGGTGGGACGATTAGGACTATCATAAAATGTCAGAAGGTGACCTCCTAAATGTCCCATCCAGGGGCCTCCAAAACACCTACAAAGTTGGGGTTAGGCAAAACGGGGCATTTTGGAATGACCCAGAAGGTCGGATTTTGCATATTCGGCCTCGATCACCCTGTATCCGATGATGCTCCCTGTATGTTAGTGAAAGCGAGAAACATTGAAAGCACAGTCAAAACTCATCCAAATGACATGAAATTTAAATGACAACATATATGGATGACCTAGAATCAAATGCAAAAGAAATAGTAGGGAAATATACCACATATTTCTAATCACTCTGGGGTGGGGCGATTAGGACTACAACAGTGCGGGGGGCACCGGGGGCAGGACGCCCATCGTTTGGGGCTCGGTTTTGGCACCAATCCACTTGGGATGGGTCCAAAACCTCTTATGGGGTTGTGTCAAAAAATTGGGTGGGGTATTGTGGCCAAATGTTTGGGTTTTGGGTCCGGATTGCACTTCCAATAATCACCCAATAACCTCCCTTCCAAAAGAGAGATCAAGGATGTAAGAAGCACAAACGATGGGTGAGGATGTAATTCGGTAGCACTCCATTGCTCCAAATGCTCCTGCTCTATTCTCTTTTTGGGGTGAGAAGACTCACCATTTTATAGACCTGAGGGTCTCTT
This sequence comes from Wollemia nobilis, assembly GCA_028583015.1. Lineage (NCBI taxonomy): Eukaryota > Viridiplantae > Streptophyta > Pinopsida > Araucariales > Araucariaceae > Wollemia > Wollemia nobilis. The sequence goes on along the minus strand of JAQPPZ010017209.1, from coordinate 7,823,826 downwards.
GTGAATGAGCATGTAGAGGCGCCACTTGGCCATCATGCCTTGCCAGGGGGAAGAAGATTCCTCCCTGATTAAGGGCTCCATGACTGCCCCTATGACTGCCTCTTTGAGCTCAAAAATGCTCACTCACACTCCATGCATTGAAGGAGGAGTTAAGTGGCGGATCTGAGCTGCCATTTGTCAAGGTTTGACCTTTTTCCCATCAAACCTGCTATTCGCCCCACCCTAGAGCGAATACTGCTAATCGTCCCAGGGTGGGATGAATACCAGTTTGTAATCATCCCAGGGTGGAACGAGTAGGGAGCAGAGTGCCTGAAAGGTGCCAAATTGACCTCTGACCTTCCAAAACTATTGTGGGAGTGGTTAGGACCACTGTTTAACCTCTGGGGACTGCCCTAGGGGCTGTGTATGTCAATTCGATTAGTGCTTGTCGTCACATAATCGGATTGGTGCTGTTTTGGTGTCTACAATTTGTTTTAATTTTTTTAAAAGTTTTAAAGTTTGAAATTTTATTAAAAATATTTAATTTAGGTTTTATTTTTGAGAAAATTGAAAAACTTTTGATTTTTTCAAATTTAAATGTTTGGGAGATAAAAGGTTTTCAAAATAAAAGTATAAAAAAAAACAAAAAATTGTAAATTTCATATTAGTTTCTAAACTAGGGAGTCACAAGTTTTAGTAGTCAATAGGAATTAAATTAGTGAACTTGAATTGTTTAAACCTAGGAGCTATAAATTTGTCTAATTCAAAGGAAACATATCATATTTTGTAGATTTGGGATCCTTTTATGCTTCTTAAGTAAAATCTTCTTATGGTTTTTTCTTTTATTGCATCAGGGATAGTTGGAGTCCCCTATTTTTGCTTTAATTTATATCGATATTTGAGTCTATGGGTTTCCTCTCAAATAATCTTTGTTGGATTGTTGGAGTCATCTAGATGGTGCAATGCAGGATTTGACGTTCAATAGTTGGGTTTGCATATTTCAGCTTATTGATCAATCCCTAATATTTGTTCTCTTTTTGGTATGAAAGTTATTATTTTGGATCCTTAGTTTTAAGATAGATTTTGATGCTTAATACTTAATGGAAATAACCACAAGATTTAAAATAAAGTTGTAATATAAAATATATGATAATAGCAATATTTTAATTATATAAAACTCATAAATAACTTCTATAAAAACTCATAAAATGGAAACTAACAAATGCTCAAAAAAATAGCAATATGATATTGAATAAAGTTCACATACACCACTTCTTCTATTTAAAATGCTTAGTCACATATGAATGTGACTCTTCATATGGAGTACTCTCGGCCTTCACTCTTCTTCAGACTCTTCACTTTCCTATCCTAAGAACACAGGTGCACTCTAACATAAAGGACACTTGTGCACATCTACACTCATAACACTTGCACACTTAACTACATGAAACTTGTGCATTTCTTACATATTATTACATTACTTAAAATATTTACTCACACTCTAATCTAAGACATACTCCTAATCTAAATATATATCCAAGGTGGTGCATTATCATGTACCAAATAATGTATTATAGTCTAACACCCCACTGTATTTATTTGGTTATTGAATATTTTAGTCTTCAATATGATCTTCATTTTCTATATTCAATCTATCTCTAGTAAATTTATATTTGGAGTCTTCAAATGAGTATTTTATTTAGGTTCAATCTTCATTTTACCTCTCTTGACATGATTCCTTTTATTTTTCTTTGAATGTTACTTTCATATTGGAATTTCAATATAGTCTATCATTAGATATCCTTGTTGAGCAAGATATCTAAATACTTCTCTTATCCACTTTTGTTTTTCTTGCTTTTTGGATAATTTTTTAGCCTATTCTTCATGCTTGTATCCATTGTTAATAAATAATTTAGAAATAATATTTTGAAATGAAGTGGACGAAAGATGTCATTTGATCAAACATAATACATAAAAACATATAATGCCCATAATGTTTCTTTTTATTCATTCAAAATGTTCATGGTTTATAGAAGTGCTTTTACCAATCTTTCTTTATGAATATCTAACACCCTGATGACTTTTTTTGAGACTCCTCAGTGAAGATGGTCTTATAGACCATCGATAGTTTTTTGGTTTTTGTGATCTTGTGCTCCTATCTATGAGGCATGCAAAATAATATTAGATGGTTTGGGGACCTACCTTAGTCAAGCCTCTTTTTTATGAAAGATAGAATAATATGAAGGAAAACTATATTGAAACATGGTAAAAACTACATAAAAGTGTGAAACAAAGAATACCTACTAAATTTGTTGAGGTGGATCTGTTACACGGTCAATTCACATGGTAGGGGGAAAATTGGAACCCAAATTCGTAGGTCATGGAGCAAATTAGACTTCTTCTAACTGTGGGACCAAGTGTTCTATCCGAATGGATATTTGAAGTTGTCCTTTGCTATTTGTATGGTGTAGAATTCTTAGATGCAATACTAGACTAATTTTGATAGAGTTTCTATATGGTGATTGAGAGAGAGAGAGGGATAGAATGGGATGGGGAGCCCTCTATTTATAGAAAAATATGAGATCAGGAGAAGGGGTTATATAGACCCACCCTTATAGTTACTCCATGATGGAGTAAGGTTAGGGTTTGAATAGGTGTCAAACCCTAATGCCTTAGAGAAATATCTCCTCCTCACACATGTGTGAGGAAGAGTTAGGATTAACTAAGGTTAGTTAAATCCTAGGTTAGGTTAGGGTTTAGTTAGGGAATTTTGAAATATCCTAACTAATATCATGTGCACACATGTGTGGAAGTGTGTTTAGGGCTAATTTTACTTAGAACCCTAATTAAACTTACTTAAGTGGAAAAGTGCATTTAAGTGAAATTCAATGAAGAATTAGATCACTAATCAATCTAATTAGGCTTTTTGATAGGTATAAGGTCCCATGAGGGCTAATTAGGTGTAGGGGAGGGCTTAAGTTACCTTAGGAGGCTAATAGGTGGTCTCCTAGTGGGTAGGAGGAGTTTTACCTAGTTTTGTAGGTTTAGGAACCTACGGGTGACTAAGATAACCCACATATGACTACGGTGGTCTACTATGGCCTATGATAGCCTATGTCAATATACAAGTATGTATGTAGATATACAAGTATCTAGAAGTGAGCATGTGCAAATTTTAGGTGTCTACATTTACCCCTTTTTGTACTACACTATGTGGAACACAATTTAGTGTAAAAATATGATATGAGAAGGTGATAAGATGATTTGAATTGGAGGGAAAGAGGGAAGAGAAGAAGAATGGAAAAGAAGAGGAAGGGAAAATAATTGAATCTAATCAAATGTATGTAGTCGCTTGAAGCATGACCATACAACATTGAATGATAACCAAGAAAAAGATAGAAACAAAGAAGAAGGGAAAAGAATAGGACCTATTCAAAAATATGTAGCTACTTGAAGTGTGACCATAAAATATTGATCGATAGCCAATAAAAAGAGATAAACAAATAATAAGGGAAAAGAAGGATGAGGGAAAAGAAGAAGAGTGAATGAATGCAAATGATGAGATGGATATGAATGGATGCATGTGGATGACTATGAATGCAGTGCAATGATTTGTTGATTTTGTAAAATATTTTGCAATGTTGTATTGGTTTCTTGTGAGGGCAACTTATGACTCTTTTCTTTTGTGACCAATGAAATATGGTCCAAATATGAATAGAACACATGTCTATTCAAAATTTTGCTTCTGATTGATTGATGAGTGCAAGGTGACACTTGGCAGACCATTTAAGTTGGGTGGCATGGATTATTTAAATGTACCATTCATTATGTGATCATCATCAACATACATGAATGCTAGAATGACATCTCCTTTATTATATTATTCATACATACCATTAATTATGTGATCATAATCGAAATACATGAATGCTAGAGTGACATCTCCAATATTATGTGTGGCTTTCGTGACTAAAAAAATGTCTAATTTGGGATGGAGTTTATATTGATATAATCTTCCAAAAAAAAAAAATTTAGACAGATGCAATGTCTGTGATTTGGATGTTTGATTGTTTGGTTGTATGCAAATCAGATTTTTTATATGAAACCATCTCAAATGAGGAATCAACAATGAGGTGAATGAAATGTGATGAAGTGATGATGAGGTGATTGATAGGAGAAAATATATGATAAAAGGGATGTAAAATTTAAATGTATAGGAAGAGAAAATGGTAATATAGGGGTTGGATTGAATATTTGGTGAATTTGGAGTTGGGAGCTTCAATTTGCATGGTGGGGGATGAATTGAACCTGAATCATAGGTTGGGAGATGAATTGACCCTAAATCATAGAGTGGGGGTGAATTAGAGTTTTTAGGGGTTTTTATGCCTTTTTGATGCGTGTGGGGGTTCATTTGTAGCGTGTGAGTTGGAGAGCGAGGAGCAAGTGTTATTTGGCAATGCAGAGCACTTGTGGTTTATGGAATTAGATGCAGTGATGGTGAGAGGATAGACTAATACTGATAGCCAACATGGGTACCCATGGTAAGTGGTCACAACTTGCTTTTGTTTGATTTTTTTTTTATTTTTATAAAAGCATGAACTGAGGGAGAGAGGTTTTTACGTTGTTTTTACCCATTTTGATTATGCATTGTGGACTTTTACCCATTTTGTGGCTTGATGGTATTTTTTATCTTGATATATATATAGATACCTTTTATGTTATGACTCTTATATATGTTTTGTGATTTTATTTGAATGTATGTGTAATTTCTTGTGTTTTTGTTGTGTGGAATATTGGTAGGTAGATGTACCATGGATGAATACATGTGCATATATTAATATGTAAAAAAATGATATCACTGTAGTGTAGAGATATTGTGAAGTGATGTAGTGGAAATGCATGTAGATAGATGTGATAATAAGTAATGTAATGTAAATAAATACATGAAACATAGATGCAAGGATGCATGTATGTGAAAGCTGAAATACACAAAGGAAGCACTTGTATCGTAACATAACCAGTTGTGATGTGATACATTCCATAATATCAAGGTGTAGGAAAGTGTAGTGTGTATGCAATAATTTTGATAAATATAGTTGTAGCAATCACACCTCATGAAAAATTGAATGATATTTATTGACAACTCATAACTAACATGTCTAGGTCAAAGTCTATCAAGGACCTATGTGTGCAAATGGGTGATGTTCATTTATCTATTTTAAGGGAGGTAGGACTAACCCATTGTAAACATAGCTGAAGTAGCTAGATCATCCATATATGTGCAGTAATCTATACAAAAATAGGTCACTAATGTGACATATGTGTTGCCACTTGTAAGACTATTCTAGTGGTAGACAAGTGCTTGAGGCCTATAACTAGAAATGGAAATCATCCCATGATGTTATGTTAAAACTAACGATCAAAGGTGATGAAGCATAATAATTATGATATCTGAAGGCTTTTCCATTTTTTTCTACCCCTCATTTATTGCTTATCATTTTATGGTGCTCTTTTCTCTTTTTATGTGTGGGAGTTGGCCTTTGTTTTCTACCCTGTTTCTAGGTTGTATGTTGACCACGCAAATGATAGGATGAGAAGGGGAAATTGTTCACTATATGGTGATATATATGCAAGGTGATATCTTCCCTAGACTCAAAATTTGTTTAAAAATGTGACTTGTGAGAGTGGTCCTTGAAAGAAGTTGAACTAGCCAAAGAGAATTATAAGGATTGTAATAGTCTGTCAGCTAGAGGTGATATTTGATTGAATGAACTAGTGAATGGTCAAAAAAATGCAAGACACCACATATCCTATAATCCTGAGAAAAGGAGTGGACATCCAAGTGGTAATGCTAACAAGTGCGTATATTCTTCCTACTAGATGTGTATTTCAATATATGGAATATACAAACATGAATAAAACCATAGAATAAGGATGCATATGTGCAATGAATATAGTGAGAGATATAGTATGAAAGAATAATATCTACAAGAGGAAATATGTGAGGTATAACTAGAGAATATTTTAAACCATATGGAAAAATAGATGTGTAGGATGGCGATGATGAGAATAGAGAGTCATGATAATGGTTGCCCCAACATGTGGGGGCATATAGCAAATAGTATAAAAACAAATAAGCAATAAAGTACGTGTGGTATTGATGGATGCAAATAGAGAATCTTGATGAAATATGTAAAATAACATGAAAGTGTGAATATGTGACAAATATGAGCGGATGAAACAATAACATAAAGAAAATAAAATGAAAAGAGTAGAGAGGAGGGAAGAATCAACATAAAAATGTAGCTACTCAAAGCGTGACTATTCAAAAATGCTAACGAGGAAGGAGGCAAGGGGATGGAATGGAAGAAAACAAATAACACAAAAACAAATAAGAACTACGAAATGATGTGGATCGAGTTACGAGTGACTCAAGCATGTGACCAGGTAACATAGATTTTGGTAGTTGGTATAGTTCGATGGCTATTGGTAGTAGCGAGGTGTAGTATAAAATGAATCTTGTAATGGGATGGAGCGATGTACTAGCTGATGTGTGGGGCTTTGGAGGTGAGTAGGCAATGGAGCTTGTTTAGGATATGAGTGAGCATCGTCAAAGAGCATATACTAATAATGGATTCGAATGTACGACATACATCAATGTCATACCTTGGCTAACAATGGTAGACACAAAAGTAGTTTAAATTTTAATCATGTAGCTTGGGGTACAAGGAATCAATAGGGTGGATTTCAAGTAAAGCAAGGAGGCCCTGGTGAAATAGATAGTAGAATATTTGAGACAATGATACTGACTGGACTAGCCTAGGATAAATATACAGGTCAGGTGGTGATTAGCATGAAGGACGTGGGATAGGAATGGGTGGTTGAGTCAGGATACAGGAATAGAATGTAGATTAGGTCTGAGAATGAATGGTAAGCCTTGAATAAGGTGATATCAGTCGAGCCACAATAGAATGACGTGAAGAATATTGGTAGTGATAATGGCTCAAGTGTAACTTGAGATTGTTGAGGTGGATGAGAATATGCTGAATGTAAATGGGGGGAGGTGACAGAATCGAGAAATGTGGGAATTAGGATTCAGGTGGGTATATGGAATGGAGGTATGGGTTTGAAGAAGAGAGTGAATGAGATGATGAGGGAGGAGAATGAAACAACTTTGTTGATGGTGTGTTAGGCTAGAGTGAGAGACCACAAAGTGGTGATGATGGCACCTAAAGGATACATGGTGTGAGGGATGGCCGTAGGAAGAAACACTAATGAGATGGTAGAATGCAAGTGGATGTACCATGGGTGGCATGATATCAAAGGGATAATTCATAGGGTGATATCCTAATTGATAGGAGTGGATATAGTCCTGCATAAAATACATCAATGGGTGTAGTGCCCTTGTTAAGGGGGTAGTAGGCTGGTGGAGGTCGATGAACTTAGAAATGTGGTAAATACCAATCCCTAGGGTTGACCAGTTGAGGTGGGGATGACTTTCATATGCATGAATCTAATGGTTGGGAGTGCTCTTCCTTATACACAAAGGAATATAGGGAGACTTGACTATCTCCTGAGTGAGCGGAATAGAAAGCATACATGTTGCGGGGTGACCTATAGTGGGGTGATATGTGGGGATCAGAGTGTGATGAGGTGGAGTGTTGGCATACATGAACCATGCTAGGTGGCTGAGCCAAATTGGTTGGGGTCACTAGTATGCAAGATAATATATTGGGGTCCTGCATGGTGGATTTGAATGTAGGTTGGATGTGTATATCTGAAATTAGGTTCTATCATTGAAGATATCGCTACTCACAATGAAAGACCTGCAAAACCTGAAATACCCACAACATATAAATGATATAAAAAGTAAAGCACAAGTGGTTTTGTTGTATAAAAAAAGTGAAATATCATGTGTGTAGTGTGATGTAGTGTATGTGTGATGTAAATTAGGACTGTGTTGTGATGAACCTATATACACTCCATGTGGGTGCTCACCTAGATAAGCTTGGCATTGAATGTGAAAAGATGAATGATGTTGATAGGCTCAGGTTCAGCGAAGCCTTCGAGGTTTTCTATTAGATAGGAACCAAAGAAAAATTTGTGTGTGATGATGGATGGGACCAACCAATTAGAAGTAAAATTTTTCTTACTATTGCTAAGGTTGGCTTTTGATTTGTTTATTTTCCTTGAGAACCAAGTCACCAATTTGGAATTCACACTAGTGTACCTTACTATTGTAGGTACGGTGAAGGTGATATTAATAGACACGTGTGTAATCGATGGGGTGAATGTAATGCTTGTCCAAGAGAATTAATTGATCAAAATAGGCTTGACGAGTAGTGTCATCATCGATGAAGTCTTTCATGGAGATTTGCAATGGAGGTATCTCAAGCTCAAGGGGCATAATGGCTTCGGCACCATAGACCAAGGAGAAGGGGGCTTCCCTATTGGATGTATGAATGCTCGTACGATAAGACCACAAGGCAAGGGGCATGTGATTATGCCAATCATGATGGTATTTTGCAATCATTTTCTGAAGAATGGAGCAAATGGTTTTGTTGGTAGCTTCAACCTGGTCATTACCCTATGGGTAGTATGAGGTCAAGAAGCTATGGTGGATGTTAAATTTAGCGTAAAGGGCACACTAAAAATTGTTTTTGAAGGAAGTTCTATTATCATAGATTATTTGAGAAGGGATCCAAAGCGACATATGATGTGGTCTATGATGAACACCATAATATTGGATCCCATGATTTGGACAAGTGGGATGGCTTCGACCCACTTTGTGAAGTAGTTTGTGGTGGTGATAATAAATTTATAAATATTTGATGATGCAGGTGTGATCTATCCAATGATATCGAGGCCCCATTGTGATAAATACCACATGGATCAAATTGGTTGGAGATATTGCGAAGGAAGGTGTGTGAGCTTGACATGTTGTTGGCATTTTATGCACCACTTGAAATAATCACAATAGGATATGCTTTGTGATAGCCAGTAGTATCCCATTTGTAGGATATGATTTGTGATAGCCATGCCACTGAAGTGGCCACCATAAGTATCATCAAGGGGTTCTTGTACTACCCACTAATATTCATGCAGTTCGAGGCAATGCAAAAGAATACCATCATAACCATGATGGTACAAGATGTCCCCTAGTAGTGTATAATGAATGGTACATTCTTTGAATTTTTTGTGTTGAGCATGTGGTAGTTCGTAATGGAGGAATCCTAATTTAATGTAATCCTTAATTTAGGAAAACCAAGGATCATGTGGTTTGGTTTGGACAACATGAATGCCATCATCATATGTATGAGGTAAAAATTAGATAGTTGATTTGGTAAGTGTGTGAATGGATACATGTGTCATATCAGAGAGGGTATTTTGTGGTATAATTGATACTAAGGAGGCCATAGTATTGGCTAAATGATTGAAAGAACACATAGTAGCTTCGATAGCATACCACTCGAATTGGGTGAGGAGTTGTTGGGCAATTTTCTTATATTATTGGATAACGGGACAATGACATTGCCATATCTCCTGTACTTGATTTAAAATAAGGAGAGAATATCCAATGATGTGAAGTCATTGAATGTTCATTGAATGTGCATGGAATGCAACTATATTAAACTGAGAATAAGGGCTTTATATTCTACATTATTTTTTGTGCAAGGAAATAATAATTTAAATGAGAATGGAAGAGGCTATCCATATGGGGTAAAAAATACAATGCCTACATCCCATCGTGTGTGTAATGGGAACCATCAAAGAAGAGTATTAATTCAGTAGTTATATAAAATTCAACATACTCTTCAGGTTATATGAAATTGAAACTAGAATCATCAAGGAGTTGGATGACGAGAGGGTGATTATCGGGTAGCGGGGCCTTTGCGAGCTGGTATGTGATGACCTACCCCTTAATGGATTTTTGTGAAATGAATTCTAGGTTAAATTTAGTAAGGATCATAATCCATTTAGCAGTTCGAGAGTTATGATAAATATTATTCATCATGTAGCGGAGTCGATTGTTGTGGGTGATGACAAAGGTGGTGTTATTGAGCATGTATTGACGTAGTTTTTGGGTGGTAAAGACTACATCCAAGCATAGATTTTCATGTATGCATAATGAGTTTCATAACTAACCAACATACGACTAATGTAGTAGATAGCTTGCTTGTAATTGAGTTTGTTCTTTTGGGTGAGGAGATTACCAAGTGCTAAGTCCATAGCAAAAATTTATAGAGTGAATGGCAATTGTGGATCTAGTGGGGATAAAACTGATGAAGAGGTAAGGTAGGATTTCATGGAATCAAAATATTTTTGATAGTTTCCACCCCATTTTAAGGTGATCTCCTTTTGCAAGAGGTTATTAAACGGCTTGCATTTGTCTGAGAACTAGGTAATAAATTAACATATTGATTGGGTTTTGCCCTACAATTTGCATAATGTTTTGAGGTTCATGGGTGGAGGCATCTCAAGGATGGCTTTGAATTTGTTAGGGTCAACTTCAATGCCTTGTTGAGAGATGATGAACCCTAGTATTTTTCTTGAAGTGACACCAAAGACACATTTCTTTGGGTTAAGGTGAACATTATATTCTAGGAGGTGATCAAATATTTGGCATAGGTCAGAGAGGTGCTGTGAATGCTCTTTTGATTTCGTGATAAGATCATCAATGTAGTCTTCCCTAGTTTTATGCATGTAATCATGGAAATGTAAATTATTGCACATTGATAGGTTTCCCCGACTTTATTGAGACTAAAAGGCATAACCTTGTACCAGAATTTCCTATTGAGCATACTAGAATGAAGCGGACGAAATATGAAATTTTTATCAAACATAATACATAAACACATATAATGCCTAGAATGTTGTTTTGTATTCATTCAAAATGTTTATGGGTTACAAACGTGATTTTCCCAATATTTCTTTATGAATATCAAACACCATAATGACTTATTTCGAGAATCCTTTGTGAAGGTGGGCTTTCAAACCACCGGTAGTTTAATGGTTTTTGTGATCTCTTGCTCCTATTTGTAAGGCCTGCAAAATATTGTTAGATGGTTTGGGGGTCTATCTTAGTCAACATCTTTGTTGAAGAAATACATAATAATATGAAATAAAACTATGCTGAAACATGGTAAAAACTACATAAAACATGATAAAAGTACGAAACAAAACAAACCTACTAAATTTGTTGAGGTGGATCTGCTACATGATCAATTCACATGGTAGGGGGCGAATCAGAACCTGAATTCATAGGTTAGGGGGCAAATTGGACTTTTGATAACTGTGGAACCAAAATTTCTATTCATATGGATGTTTGAAGTTGTCCTTTGTTATTTATACAGTGTAGAATTCTTATATGTGATTCTAGACTAATTTTGGTAAAGTTTTTGTATGGTGATTGAAAGGGAGAGAGAGATATATTGGGAGGGGGATCCCTCTATTTATAGAAAATGATGAGGTCAAGATAAGGGGTTAAATAGACCAACCCTTAGAGTTACTCTATGTTGGAGTTAGGTTAGGGTTTGAATAGGTGTTAAACCCTCATGCCTTAGGGAAATATCTCCTCCTCCCACATGTGTGAGGAAGAGTTAGGATTAGCTAAGGTTAGTTAGATCTGAGATAGTTACGATATTTGGAAATATCCTAAATAATATCATGTGCATATGCATGGAAGTGTTTTTAGGGCTAATTTGACTTAGGACACTAATCAAACTCACTTAAGTAGAAAAGTATTTAAGTGAAAGTCAATGAAGAATTAGATCACTAATCAACCTAATTAGGATTTTTGATAGAGATAAGGTCCCATGAAGGTTAATTAGGTGTACGGGAGGGCTTACGTTGCCTTAGGGGGCTAATAGGTGGTCTCCTAATGGGTAGGAGGCATTTTGGAGGTATTTTATCTAGTTTTGTCTGTTTAGGAACCTACGAATGACTAAGATAGCCTATGGATAACTATGGCAGTCTACAATGGCCTATGATAGCCTATGTGAGTCTACAAGTGTGTATGTAAATGTACAAGTTTCTAGAAGAGAGCATGTGTGACTTTTAAGTGTCTACATGAAATAAGCACTCTAATTTATATGATAAAACCTTTTCAAATTTGCTATAATATTTCTCCTTGTGATAGTACAAAGTAGATGAATATGATTTTTTTCCATAATATTTACAAATATGTAAATTCAAACAATTGGATTCTTCATATCCAAATCTATTATAATACATGCATTTCAAATCTTCTCTTATTGTTTTGAAATTTGTATTTTCATCTATTTTCTTTATCAACTGATATAACCATTTGTATACAATTGAGGTGAGTTTAGTTTTACTTCTTTCATTAGTCTATAGGAAATTTTCTTGACTAATATTTTAGAATGATATTTTATTTTACTCTCAATATTTCCATTAGTATAATTGTCATAAATTTCTTCTATCATATTGTTAGAAGATGTCTTTATAGAATCTACTCTTGTCAAACTATCAATTTGTGATTCCTCAAAAATATTTCTAAGCCATATTGGTTCTTTTCTTCTAAAAATATTTTCCTTATTATTATCCATTAATAAATTATATTTCTAAGTCATTTTTATTTCATGAATACATATAATAATCCTTCAATATTGTTTTTGAATGTATTCTTAATAATTTCATCCATGAATTCTTTTAACTTTGAATAATGAAACTTTCAAATTTCTATGCTTTGAGATTGACTACCATATGTCTCCCTAGTGTTTTGATGAAGTACAAAATATTTTATGTTGTAAACCTTATGTCTCCCTATTTTGAATATATTGATCAACTTTGATAAAAAATTTTCAACTTCTAAATTTTAAGTTGAATTTGAGTATATGATCTAATACTATTTTTTATGAAGTTTCAATTCCCAAATTTTGTAGGATACTTCGTATTTTCTAATGTTTGGATATATGATCAAACAATAATTTTTGACAAAGGTTTCAATTCTTCAAATCTCTAGGTTGAATACCTTTTATCTCCCAAATTTCAAAAATATGATTTCTAAATTCTAAATTTCACAATCCTATGTTGATGTTGAATTCCTTATAACTCCCCAATTAGAAATTTAGAAGTTTAGTAAAAGATATTTGCAAATTTTGTATTCCTAATTTGATGTTGAAATCCTTATTTCTCCAAATATCAAAACATTTGCAAATATTAAAAATTGCTTTACAAAATCAAATAAACTAATTACAAAACATGTAATTAACTTCCCAAAACTTCAAATCAACTTTTCAAAACTTTACAAAACTTTCCAAATTGCAGTAATAAAGTTTCTAGGGTTTTGATTTTCCACTTATAAACCTTATACCTCCAATAGCATTAATTAATCAATGTGGAAATATATTAATTAAACTCAACCTTTGATAAATCAACTATAAGTCACTCCTTATTACTCCAACCTTTAGAAAATAAAAAAACTTAATTTAGATATTACCTCCAATATTTTGGACATGTGCTTATTTTGATGAAATATTTGGTCTCCAATGTTGACTCTTCAACAGGCTTCTTTCTACAAAGCGCTCACTTGAATCTGAAAATGAATTGATGCTAAATGAATCTGATGCTATGCTATTTTTGGCCCATGCATTTAATGACTGCTCCAAAAATATTTTGACTCCCTCCAAAAATATTTGGTGCTCTCTGTTCCAAGTGCCAAGTGGCACACAAACTCTTTTGCTCTTCAACCAATGTTCCTTTGGTGCTCCAATTTTCCTGTGCTCCTCATAACACTTGGTAGAAGCATTTTTCCAAATTTGGCTCATATTATTCAATGATGCTATGGCTTCTTGGGCATTATATCTTCTGCAATTCCAAGTGGCACACAAACTCTTCCACTCCTCTAATCAATGCTCTTCTTTGGTAATGTTCCACTATACTTGGCAATAATGTTTGCTCTTCTCTTCCAATGTACTCAACTCACTCCAACATTCAACTTCTACTATGCTTGGCCTTCTACGTTCTCTCCTCGGTTATGATCTTCCTCCTTTGGTGTTTGGCTTTTCAACATCCATCGAATATCCTTTCGGTTGCCTATTCTCCAACATTTGTAGACTATGCTGGTGGCTCCTCCATCCAATATGGTGGCTCTTCCAATGACCTCTCCTCTCATGGTGGTTCATCCTCAACTTAGGTGGCTCTTTTCCTTTCAAAATGGTGGCTCCTCCTTCCATGTTTGGTGGCTTCTTTGACTACCACTCCTATTGCTTTGCTTCAATAGATTCTAACTTGGTTTTGATGTAGCTTGGCTTCTACACAACTCAGCTTCTATGAGTGAGCTTTTTTTTGGCTTGAGGGCTTTCTTTTCCAATGCTTTTACTCCTTTTTCACTTACTTTTTTGACTTTTATTTCTGAAACTTGTGCAGGTTTAAAGATGCTATTATCCCTTCAAGAACATGCACTTAATATCCTTTTAAAAACATACACTATGCACACTTTTTTGAGTGCTTCTTATTACATTTGCAACTACTTTTCTTGTTGTTTTTAACTAGGAGTAATACTTGCAAAAAAATGATATTAATCAACTTATAACACCTTAACAAAATACCTCTTTTAATATCAATTTGCAAACTTATTTTTTGCCTCCTTCCTAGCTTGCTACCTTTCTGGTTTCACTCACCTTTTTCTGTCCAAACTTGCTGCCTAATAACTTCAAATTTGTAGCTCCTTTGCTTCTCGAAATGCTGCCCAAATTTTTTTAAATTTGCAGCTCCTAAAGCTGCCCAAAAATCTGCCTTCTTGCTTTTAACTTGCTGCCTAAAAATTCTAAATTTTTCAGCTCTACTTCTCCTTAAAATGTTGTCCAATACTTCTCCTTTATCCTTCCAAAATGCTGCCAAGAATATCTAAAATATGCAACTTTAACTCTTCTTCAAATGCTGTCTCAAACTCTGAAATTTGCAGCACCAAATGCTGTCCAATATGCTGCCTTTTTGTTGTCCAAAAACTACCTCTAACTCCTTCAATTCGTTGCCTTAACTTGCTATCAATTCCTCCTTCAATTAGCTATCCAAGGACACTTCAAAATCTGTCCAATAGTTCTCCAATTCATAGCTCTATGTCTCCTCCAATTTGCTGCCCTGAAACTCTTCAAATTCTACAATCTTCTCCTTCAAAAATCAGCCTTCAAAACTTTAATGGCTGCCTCCAAAAATATCAACTTGTGGCCTCTTTCAATCCTCTTTCTCCTCCTTAGCTCTCACTGAATTTTATCTTCAAATTTGGCCTCTTTGCTGGCCTCTTCTTCAAGAATATGAATGTCTTGAAGTCTTCAAAAATACTTTCCAAAATTTGGCAAAGCTTCTTGCCAAATCCTTCCTCCTTGAATTGGTTTCACAAATCCTTTTGGGCTTGTTGTTGGATGGTAAAAATTGTCCCAATTTTTGATGTGATTACCTCTTTTCAAGAGTTTCTTCTTCTTGCAATCTTCTACCTTGAAATTTCTTCAAATATTCTCCAATGGCCACTTCTTCAATTTCTCAATAGGGCTTCTCTATTCTCCTTCTTTCTCCTTCCAAATTTCAATGGGACCTTTTCCTAGGCCTCCTCAATATTCTCTCTCAAATATCCTTCTTCTTTCTCAAATATTCAATGGGACCTCTTCTCTCGGGTCTCCTTTTTCTCAATATTCAATAGGGCTTTTCTAGCCTCTTCCTCTCTTCTCTCTTCAATCTGCTATGGGACCTCTTCTCTTGGGTCTCCTCAATCTTTAATCTTCAATATTCAATGGGAGCTCTTTGGGTCTCCTCAATATTCAATATTATTTCTACAATCTTCAAATTCTTCTATCTTCAATTCTTCAAATTCTCCAATGAGACCTTTCTCTTAGGCCTTCAATCTCCAATATTTTGCTACAATTCCAAAATCAATTCTTGCATGAGGAAAGCACATAGAATTTTAGGCAATCGAAGGTGAAATTCTTCTCTATCTATTGTAGGAAGCTTCTCAACTTTTGAGAACTAATTTTTTGCAATAAAATCTTAGACAATAGCAATCAAATACATCCAAATCTCCAAAAATTTGAAATCAATAAACTTCACTAGTTGTTCTTCAATCTAGTGGAAAGAAATCTATGTTGAGTCCTAGTCTTCACGAGTTTTTTTGCAACCCTATGGAAAGACTCTAGCCAAAATACAACTTTCAAATTATGTAAAATAAATCTCCCTATCTCCTATCAATCTCCCTTGTGGCTCTGATACCACTGTTAGCTTTTGATGCTTAATACTTAATGCAAATAACCACAAGATCTCAAATAAAGTTGCAATATAAAATATATGATAATGATAATATTTTAATCATATAAAACTCATATATAACTTCTGTAACAACTCATAAAATGGACACTAACAAATGCTCATGAAAATAGTAACATGATATTGAATAAAGGTCACATACACCACTTTTTCTCTTTACAATACTTAGTCACATATATAATAGAATGTGACTCTTCATATGGAGTACTCTTGGCCTTCACTCTTCTTGAGACTCTTCACTTTCCTATTCTAAGGATACATGTGCACTCTTACATAAAGGACACTTGTGCACATCTACACTCATCACACTTGCACACTTAACTACATGACACTTGTGCATTTCTTGCACATTATTACATTACATAAAATATTTACTCACACTCTAATCTAGGACACACTCCTAATCTAAATATGTACCCAAGGTGGTACATTAGCATATACCAAATAATGTAATATACTCTAACATAATATGTGTACGTGTTGCCAGAGGTCTATATTTTTGTATGCAAGGTTCTTGATGGGTGGGAATTCTTTAATTTAGCAATTGATTCAAATCTGAGCTCTTTTTTGGATGGGATGAGGATTCAAATTTGAATATTCCTGGTTTAAAATCTCTATTTTATTCTTAAGGAGGGAAAATTTTATGTTGGAAACCTTATTGTAGGATTTGTTCTTGTCGTTTGTGGTGTGTGGTTTTAGATGCAGGGTTTCTAATAGGTGGAAAAATATTTAATATACCTTACATTTCAAATTTGAATTCTTCTTCCTACAAGGCTCCAACTGTAGGATTCCTCTATACCTGCTACTATATTTCTAATTTTAGGGCTACTATGTGTTGGATCCTAGAGGCTTGGGATTCTAGATTTAGGGTTCCATCTCTAGGCGGGAACTTCTAAAGTTTAAAATTTGAATTCAAATTTTGGTGCTCATTTTAGGTGGGTATGATTTGAATTTGTTCTTGGTTAACCCCCAATGTTTGTTGGATATCTTAATTTAGGGAAAAAAATTTCTCTTGTTTATTTGAGTTCTTTATATCTATCACTGGATTATTTCCATCTAGCCTTACTCTCTTTTTCTGTGATATACTCCTTGGTTTTGGTCTAGGAGTACCTCTATTATGCTTTGTAAAAGGTTCAGGGATCCTTTTATAATCAATAAAAAAAAATCTCTCTCCTTATTTTTAGATATTAAACCTCATGGTTCATATGATTCATATGTTATTGAAATCTTAAAAAAAATCTTACTTTTGATTAGTTTTTCTCTCTCCTAGTTCATTTGTAGGTGGTAATGAGGAATTATGGTGGTATTTTGAAAATACAAGCATGCACAAAGAAATCCAAAATAAAGGAGGCTAATACCTAGGGGACCAATGGCTAGGATAATTTTTCCAAGAACATGAAGACTAAATTATAGATATTACAATAAGGAAGGACATCCAAACAATAATTACTTGTTAAAATTGTAAAGTATTGAAGTTAAGATTGTAAATATCGCTAGACATATTCTAGAAGATGAGAGGGATTCAAAAGGATCTACCTCAACTACATATACCCATTAAAGCATCCATTATAGGGTGATATATTAATGTTTTCTCTCCTTGGTCTCTCATTTTATATTATAAGGGAGTGTTGAAAGCATAACCTGATTCATAGTCAAGGCTAACATTGTATGATGTAATTGTATATAGGCCTAATGACAATCATTGTATAATGTATTTAATTTAATGAAATATTTTATAATGTAATCCCCATGATTATTGGTTATGTTTGTTATTGCTAAAACCATGTTATAGCTTGTAATTAACCTTAAAACCTTCTTGTTATGTTATCTTAGGTTAAACTCATTTATATAGTTTTGAGGATTAGTTATTGGTATAAATACCCCCAACCACTCCATCCTTTGTATTGAAGAGTTGTGAATCTTGTCTATGGATAATATAGTGATTATTTATGGTTAATATAGGTGCCCACTATATCTTTTTCTCTTTTATCACGTTTTATGATTTCTATATAATTTTTGAGTGGATGGATTGATTTTATTCATTTATAGAAATTGGTGTGAAATCCATCAAGGTGAACCTTAAAATTTTGTGTATGGGCTTTAAAAAATTTGGTTGGGAATGAAAGGTGTCACGTCACAATCCAAGGTTCAACTCTTATAAGACTATCCTAAAATATTATCAACTAGCATGAACTAAAAAACTTAAAAATATGAACTTTCAATGTTGAGACCCACATTCATATCTTGTCATTATCAAATGATATATCCATAATTGTCAAAATATGAATGTAAAATGCCACTATTTCATACATTGATATAACAATTTTTTTAAAAATGGTTAAAATAAATTTATATTTTATAATTTATAAACACTTTTTTATAATTTTATGATATAACATTATATTTTAAAAATACAAGACAACTTAAATTTAAGTGATATTTAAAGACCATTTGAGGAAAAGGATTTAAACTTTTAAATGTCTCTTAAACAAAATAACCCTTAGGTAAAAAAAAAAATTAAATCAATAAAATGTTCAAATACAATTTAATAAATCTAAGTAATTGTAAGTGAATTACATGCAATTATGAATCAGTAGAACTAGAAAATATTTCCCAAAAAATAACTCATCTTTCAGGAGCCATATATTTGCATAGAGTTCTTTGATTGAGATAATTCTTGTATTAGTCCTATGCAAAATTTGAAGATATTTAAAATGCATGGTCATGAAAAATAATACAAGTAGTATTGAGAAAGATATATCTTTTGAAGGTAGTTGTTTTGAATAAGGGTAAGGTTAGAGAATATTTTTCCATAAAAATATCTTGTATCTTTTTCAATGATTCTCCAATTCAAATGATTCTTGGACCAAATTGCGTATAATTTTAAGAGTTTTAAAATGATGGTCATGTTAAGAAACCTAAGTAGTATTGAAGGAGATACAAAGCCTATAATGACATTCATCTAGAACAAGAGTAGTGACAATTTTGCAAGTCAAGGTAATCAAAATTGTAAATATCTATCATCTAGGGTTTCAATCATGGGAGGAGCAATGGAGGGCTAGGGCATCAATGAGATAGCGTATTCTATCTGGACATAGAACATTTCAACTAGTTTCTATTTTTCCCTTCATTATCTTAAAATTTTTGCATGTAGATAATTGTAGGTTTATTTTTAAATAATATAAATGCTATAGGTTATACTAGTAAATTTTAGTAGATAACGAGTTATATTTTTCATCCCATGGATATATTTATATCTAAATACTTAGAATAATACCTAATGGTAGAGGTTAGGGAAGAACTCACATAAAAGAAATCCTCATTGCTTAAAAAATAAGGTAGTAATTGGTAAATTTAATGGGTCTTAGCCAAATGCTTTGACTTTGAGAAAATGAATAGATAAGAGATGGAAGTCTCTAGGAGTGAGTCTATCTTTTCTTTTCAAAGGTTTATTCCTAGCCATTTTCTATTCTAAGGAGGAAAAAACAAAATCTTCAAAGGGGATCCTTAGTTTATGCCAGTAGGACTTTTTTTACCTACTAGTATGAAGTCTTTACACCTAAAAAACATAAATAAATCGTTAGTACTAGCTTGGATCAAGATATATGGGTTGCCCATTGATTTCTAGGAAATGTATATCCTCAAGTCAATAAGAAACAATGTAGGTAAATTCCATTAGATTTTAGAAACTACAATGGATAGATTCAACTATTTATACCCAAATATTGATCATAATTGATTCTAATATTAGATTAATGTTAGGTCACTTAAAATTAGTTTATTATTTTTCCTAAATTTTTATTTCTTAATTTCTTAGATTTCTATTTATTTTCCTAGGTGTGTTTAGCTTAATAAAATAAATCTCAATGTGAGCTTATTCCTCACATGAGTCTCTAGAAAACCTAAGTTAGTAGTTAGTTAGCTTCTAGACAACCTAAGATAGCCCTACCTTAAGTTAGTTCTAGATAGCTATTAGTTAGGATTTGCTATTGATGTTCACACAATGACACTGAGAGGGGGGTGAATCAGTGTAGTTATTTAACTTCAAAACAGCAGCATTCAAAGACTGAAGCACAGAAAACTTATAAACCTAGAAGAACAAAATGAGAGCACACCACAACACACAATATAACGAGGTTCACCAATTTGGCTACTCCTCAAAAATTAACTGCTTGGACTTCAATCCAAATCCAGTCTTTGCAAAATTTCAATTTTACAACTTCTTTACCAGCATCCACTGGAAGGAGCACCAACCCCTGTAATTTTCTGCTGCAACAGATGGAGCACCAACCCCTAGTACCAAGCACCAACTTGGACTGCAATTCTAATCAAATCAAAATGACATAAAAATGTCTTCACTACTAACTCGACCCTGACTGGTCTGTAATTTTAACAACCTCTGCACAATCTCATGTCTCTGCTTATTTCTCTATACAGACCCTCTTTTCATAGCAATTCCCTTCTTATTGCAACAACTTCTATCTTTCTTCAACAATTTCTCTTTACAGCTATTCATTTATATACATCCAATCCAAGACGCATGGTCGAATCATATACCCAACTGTTCGAATTCTTTTCTCCTGCAAATAAGTGGCTGTTCGAAAATGACTGTTCGAAACCCTGCAATACGACGTTTCGATTTCTTGTGGTATGGCTGTTTTGAATGCTGCAAACATATCTTCTCGAAAAGCATATCTCGATCCTTCATATTCGGCTCTTTGAATACAAGCAAAATGTCTATTCGATTCCATGAGTGCGACCGTTCGAAAGCTAAAAAAAAACTTTTCGAAAACCTTTCGATAATTTATATTTGATTCTTCGAATACATGCAAACGGCTGTTCGAATGCATGACTAACACTTGTCAATCTGTAACTGCAGATCTGACATCAGTTACATTTTATGTAACTGGCTGCATGATGTCTTTTATGACACGTGTCACCATGCCTGCTTTTTCGGCTTTTACCTGCCAACCTGTCGCCTGTCGCGATATCGCGACATTTTTAACTTATGCTGACGTCACCCTGAAGGTTGTCGCGAAATCGCGACGTTTCGGCTTCCAGTGGCTTTTCTTTCATCCTGTCGCGAAATCGTGACACTTTTCAACTTTGCTGACGTCATCATCCTTCTTGTCGCGAAATCGCGACGTTTTCGACTCTTGCTGACGTCATCATCCTGCTTGTCGCGAAATCGTGACACTTTCGGCTTCCGTACACTCTTCTTTGCCAGCAACGACGAAAAAGGAACATGTCGCGAAATCGCGACACTTTGCTCTTCCGTACAACTCTCCTTGCCAACTCCAGTGAAAATGGAACATGTCGCGAAATCGCGACACTATGCTTCATGCAATGGCGAAATTTTTACATCTTTGTGCCTTGTGTTTTCACCTTGCCTCTTTTCATGAAATTTTGACTTGTAATATCATTGCTGCATCTTTCAGTTCTACACTTTTGACTAGTAGCGAAATCGCTACTCCTTAGTTTCCCTTTGTTTCAACATGTAGCGCCATCGCTACACCTTAGTTTCTCTTTGTTTCAACATGTAGCGCCATCGCTACACCTTAGTTTCTCTTTGTTTCAACATGTAGCGAAATCGCTACACCTTCTTCTTGTGAATTTTTACTTGTGTCGAAATCGTTGCATCTCAGTTTTCTTAACTTCCGATTTGTAGCGAAATCGCTACACCTTTGTTTCCATACATTTCCAGCTGTGCTTTGAAATGCGAAACTTCAACATGCATGGAAATCGCTACTCTCTTCATTGCAAGCTCCTTTCCTCCATTTATGTCGTGAAATCGCGACACATTTTCTCTCTCCTCAGTGAAAACTCGACATGTCGCGACATCGCGACATTTTGGCGTGCATTTTCTCTCTCCTACTTTTGTCGTGAAATCGCGACACATTTTCTCTCTCCTCAGCGAAAACTCGACATGTCGCGACATCGCGACATTTTGGCGTGCATTTTCTCTCTCCTGCTTTTTGTCGCGAAATCGCGACAGAAAACATGTCGCGATATCGCGACAGTTTTCTTCCTTGTCTCTTTCTGCCAATTTTTGAATCTGGGTCACCTCTGTTTTGCTTGAAACTTTCTGCACTTGATCTGACTGACCTCTGAACTGCATCAACTGCATCAATCTGTCCGTGTTGACAACAATGACAATACTTTCTCAATGCTTTTGCTGCACCTTGCTCAACAATCTCCCCCTTTGGAATTGTTGGCAACACACAGCAACCTTGCTCAACTTCTTCTCCCCCTTTGCCAATAATACCAAAGGGCTGCTGCAGACTCCCCCTGAGTCTCTGTACACCATTCTCAGGAAAATATCGTTATAGTTAGCAAAAATCATAAATATAAGCAAAACTATAAGTATAGGCATGCATGCACCCATTGAGAATGTGATCCCTAATGATAGTCAGTTCTTGGGAATTGTGACCACTCCCAACTTATTCCTAAGGTACTCAAAAACATCCTTGGGCAATGGTTTTGTGAATATATCGGCTACTTGCTCTGTAGTTGGAACAAAATCCAACTTGACCTCTCCTTCTGCAACTTTATCCTTCAAGAAATGATATCGGATTGCAATGTGTTTGGTTCTTGAATGCATAAGCTGGATTCTTGGATATGTTGATAGCACTAGTGTTATCAAATTTTATTGATATTGGCTCTTTGAAGTGGATACCAAGATCTTTCAAAGTTTGTCTCATCCATAATATCTATGTACAACAAGTTGTGGCTGCAATGTATTCTGCCTCTGCAGTGGATAGAGAGACTGATTCTTGTTTCTTGCTGTGCCATGCTACCGACCTGTCTCCAAGATAAAATGCTCCTCCACTTGTACTCTTCCGGTCATCAATGCACCCTGCCCAATCTGCATCGAGAATATGCAATCAAAGTGAAGTCTTTGCCTTTTGGGTACCACAACCCATAATCCATGGTACCTTTGAGGTACCTGAAGATCCTTTTTACATCTGTGACATGAGTTTCTTTGGGACTTGCCTGAAATCTAGCAACCATGCATATTGCCTGTAGTATATCTGGTCTAGTAGCTGTTAAATACAACAGGCTTCCAATCATAGACACTGTACATTGTTTGATCCACATCTGGAGATTTATCATCCTTGCTCAACTTGCGACTTTGTTGTCATGGGAGTGCTTGACCGGTTTCTTGTCTTCCATTGTGAACTTTTTCAGCATTTCTTTTACATATTTAACTTGAGAAATAAAAATGCCTTTTTCATTTTGATTGACCTGCGATCCTAAGAAATAAGAAAGTTCACCAATCATTGACATCTCAAATTCTTTTTTCATTTTAATTGATATGTCTTTGCGGTATTCATCCATCTTTGCTTGCCAAATATTATGTCATCTACATAAACAACAAGAACAATAAGATGACCCTTCTCTGTTTTGACATATAAGTTGCTATCCACCAAACCTTTCTTAAACCCTTGTTTAATTAGATAATTATCCAGCCTTGCATACCATGCTTTGGGTGCCTGTTTTAATCCATATAAAGCTTTCTTTAACCTGCAAACAAAATCTGGATTGTCACCAAGTTGGAAGCCATCTGGTTGTTCAATGTAAACCTCTTCTTCCAGTTTTCCATTCAAAAATGCTGATTTTACATCCATTTGATATACTTTGAAGTTTTTATGAACTGCTAATGCCAGAAACATTCTGATTGCCTCTAGTCTGGCTACCGGTGCAAAAGTTTCTTCAAAATCAATGCCTTCAACCTGAGCATAGCCTTTACATACCAATCTTGCCTTATTTACGACAACCTGCCCATCTTCATTCAATTTATTTCTAAAAACCCATTTAGTGCCAATTATGTTTTTATTTGTTGGTCTAGGTACTAATTCCCAGGTATTGTTTTTCTCTATCTGATCTAGTTCTTCATTGATTGCCTTCATCCAACTTTCATCAGTGCTTGCTTCAGCAACATTTTTAGGTTCAATACTAGATAACAGAGAATAGTTCCTCACTACTGTTCTTCTTGTCTGAATACCATCTGTGGGATCCCCAATAATCTGTTCACTTGGATGATTTTTCTGCCAGTTGCCTGTTTTAAATTTCTTGTTTTCTTCTTCTTTAGATTCAGTTTTTACACCATCTGGATCAATTTTCTGATTCTTCTCTGTTTCTTTTTCATCATCACCTTCAATGACTTCTTCATACATAGGGTAGTTTTCTTGATAAGTAGTTTCTTGTTCTCTACCTTCATCAACTTTCACATCAGCACTTTCAACAATTTTCTTCAACCTCTTGTTGTAACATGTGTAGGCCTTGCTTTTTGTTGAGTAACCAAGAAAGATACCTTCATCGGCTCTATCTTCAAATTTATCGAGGTTATCTTCAGTCCGTTTTATGTAGCACTTGCTGCCAAATACTTTGAAATGTCTTGTTGTTGCCTTTATGCCAAACCACAACTCATAAGGTGTTTTGCTTTCATGTGGTCTCAGCATGCACCTGTTTTGAATGTAAGCTGCGGTATGAGCTGCCTCTTTCCAAAATCTGTCAGCTATTTTGTTTTACGCCAGCATTGTCCTTGCCATTTCCTGCACTGTTCTATTCTTCCTTTCTACAACACCATTCTGCTGAGGTGTCCTAGCTGCTGAAAATTGTCTTCTTATCCCATGTTTTTGACAGTATTCTGCAAATTCTTCGGAGATAAACTCTCCTCCCCTGTCTGATCTTAGGCATTTAATTCTTTTTCCTGATTGATTCTCAACAAGATTTTTGAAGGTTTTAAACATCTCAAAGGCTTCTGACTTGAGTTTCAAAAATAGTACCCATGTCATTCTTGAGTAGTCATCTATACACAGCATAAAATATTTGTGTCCATTTATGCTTTCAGTTCTCATGGGTCCACATAGATCGGTGTGAATTAGTTCTAATGGCTTGCTAGTGAAGTATTCTTTTGCTTTGAAAGTGGCTCTGGTTTGTTTTCCCTTTTGGCATGACTCACAGATGCTATTTACGGGTTTGCCAATGTTTGGTATATCTCTAACTGCTCTTTTTGAACTGATTTTTGCCGGATTGTCAAAACTAATATGCCCAAGCCTCTTGTGCCATAGCCGAGTTTTCATCTTCTGTCCAATCAAGCATGTTCCTTCTACGGTTTCGAAAGTGTATACAGATTTCCAGAAGTTCTCAGTCCAGTGGCTATTAACTTTCCATTTTTTGTCTTTCTTACTTCATAGCCCTCCTTCTTGAAGATTACATCATGACCTCTGTCACATATTTGACTTACACTTAGCAAGTTATGCTTCAGGCCAATTACAAACAAGACTTCTTTTGATTTTATATTGCCATCACCGATCTTGGCTGATCCCTTTCCAACAATCTTTGCTCCATCATTATTTCCAAATTTCACAGAACCACCTTCATAATTCTGTAAATTCTCAAACTTTTGCTTGTCACTGTCATGTGGTTGGAACAACCACTGTCAAGTATCCAAGGTGCTGATTTGTTCTGAGCTTTAAAAGCAGTCTGGACAATCAAAGATTCCTTTTCTTTCCATACTGGTTTGATAGCAGATTTTGCTACTTGTTTTGCCTTTGTCCTTTCATTAGCATGTGCCTATTTTTCAGGAAATTTCTGGTTTTGTTTCAACCCACTTGGCTGAGATTTTCTACCCTGATAATTATTTGATGCAAAAGTGCTTCTACAGTTTCTAGCAATATGTCCAAAATTATGACAATTATAACATTCAACTGCATAATTCATTAAAGGAGAAAAAACATTTCTACTGGTAAAATTCCTTTGAGATACATTATGCCTGCAATCTGAAATCTTATGGCCATAAGCATTGCATTTAAAACAATAACCAGAAAATGCATGATTAAACCTGGGTGTCGGTCTTTGCCAGTTTGAAGTAGGAGCCATGACTCTTCTCCTCCTTGGATGTGTGACTTTTGTGAATCCATCTTTGTCAGTATTCTTCTTGAATCTGGCATTATTGTTTTCTTTTGCATGATTTGGTTTTTCTGGTTCAACCCTGATCTTTTCTTCTTTCTTTATGGGTTCTATATTCAAGTTCTTTGAATCCTTTGAAGATTCTCCTTCATCAAAGCCTAAACCAAATTTTATGCCAGAAGGCCTTTGGTTATTTAACATTTTATCCAGCTTTACAGTACTTTCTTCAAACTTATGAAAACAGTTCAATTTTCTATTCATCTCCTCTAACTGCATCCTTAACTTAACAATGTCTTCCTCTAGCTTGCTGCATTCAACTGTCTTTACAGTTAATTGTTCATCAAGAACTTCAGACATTTTCTTGAATTCCTCTGTCTGTATTTTCAGATTGTTTATTATGTCTGTGGCATTCTCTAATTTCTTTGAAAATTTCTTATTCTTCTTCCTTTCTGCACTCAACTCTTCAAGTGCAGCAACCAATTCTCCTTCCAAATACACTTCAGCTTCATCCTTGGAATTTTCATCACCTTCCTGATTTTTCTCTGTTCTTTCTTCTTCAAGTGCCATGAACAGAGCTTCACCTCCTTCTTCTTCAGACTCCTCATCTGTGCTTTCTTTAGAACTGCTGACATTCTTGGTTATGAAGCTTTTCTTCTTGAAGTTGTTCTTTCTGAAATTTTGTTTCTTCTTCCAGTCACCTTTTTCTTGGTGTGAACCTTCACCATTTTTGGTTCTCTCCTGCATTGGACATTTGGCTGCAAAATGACCGACTCCTCCACAATTGAAGCATTTAAAAGGTAGCTTCCCTCTATATTTTCCTTTTCCTTTTGTGAGTTTCCGAACAAAATTGGCTTCTGTTTCATCCAGTGTTCCTTCATCCTCAGATTCATGTTCGGCTTTTACATTCTTGTGTGCTTTAAAAGTCTGCTTCTCTGTCTGTAGACTTGGTTTGTCCTATTCTCATTTCATATCCTTGTCAGGGAACCATGCAACTCATCCATGCTGAAGTTGTTTAGATCTTTTGCCTCTTCTATTGCAGAGACTTTGGAGTTAAATCTTTTGTGAAGTGTTACGAGAACCTTTTTCACAACAAGCTGCATCATCAATTTCTTCACCGAGTCCTCTGATTGCATTAATAATTCCGTTGACTCTCAGCATATAAGTCTCTATGTTTTCATCTTCATTCATTTGCAGTGCTTTGAACTGTGCTCGATGAGTTTGCGGTTTTGCTTCCTTAATCTTCTTGTCTCCTTCATGGATGCTCTTCGAGTTTATCCCACATGTCTTTTGCTGATTTACAACTCATGACTCTTATCAGTTCACTGTCAACAAGCCCACACATTATGGCATTCTTAGCTTTGGAGTTGTTCTCAAATTTCTTTTTCTCAGTGAGTATCTGTTGGAGGAGTAGTGGGTCTTGTGTATCCACTATCTACGAGAATCCCAAATATCATATCCCAATGCACTCGAGATATGTTTGCATTACGAGTTTCCAGAAGGTGTAATTTGTTCCATCAAATAAGGGAGCTTTGTTGGATGAAAATCCTTCACCGCTTTGCCATTGTTTCTTCCAAGATCTCCTTAGCTGATTAAGCTTGTACAAGGAACCTTGCTCTGATACCAATTGATGTTCACACAATGACACTGAGAGGGGGGTGAATCAGTGTAGTTATTTAACTTCAAAACAACAACATTCAAAGACTGAAGCACAGAAAACTTATAAAACCAGAAGAACAAAATGAGAGCACACCACAACACACAATATAACGAGGTTCACCAATTTGGCTACTCCTCAAAAATTAACTATTTGGACTTCAATCCAAATCCAGTCTTTGCAAAATTTCAATTTTACAACTTCTTTACCAGCATCCACTGGAAGGAGCACCAACCCCTGTAATTTTCTGCTGCAACAGATGGAGCACCAACCCCTAGTACCAAGCACCAACTTGGACTGCAATTCTAATCAAATCAAAATGACATAAAAATGTCTTCACTACTAACTCGACCCTGACTGGTCTGTAATTTTAACAACCTCTGCACAATCTCATGTCTCTGCTTATTTCTCTATACAGACCCTCTTTTCACAGCAATTCCCTTCTTACTGCAACAACTTCTATCTTTCTTCAACAATTTCTCTTTACAGCTATTCATTTATATACATCCAATCCGGCACGCAGTCGAATCATATACCCAACTGTTCGAATTCTTTTCTCCTGCAAATAAGTGGCTGTTCGAAAATGACTGTTCGAAACCCTGCAATACGGCGTTTCGATTTCTTGTAGTATGGCTATTTTGAATGCTGCAAACATATCTTCTCGAAAAGCATATCTTGATCCTTCATATTCGGCTCTTTGAATACAAGCAAAATGTCTGTTCGATTCCATGAGTGCGACCGTTCGAAAGCTAAAAAAAACTTTTCGAAAACCTTTCGATAATTTATATTTGATTCTTCGAATACATGCAAACGGTTGTTCGAATGCATGACTAACACTTGTCAATCTGTAACTGCAGATCTGACATCAGTTACATTTTATGTAACTGGTTGCATGATGTCTTTTATGACACGTGTCACCATGCCTGCTTTTTTGGCTTTTACCTGCCAACTTGTCGCCTTGTCGCGATATCGTGACATTTTTAACTTATGCTGACGTCACCCTG
Source organism: Wollemia nobilis (assembly GCA_028583015.1). Lineage (NCBI taxonomy): Eukaryota > Viridiplantae > Streptophyta > Pinopsida > Araucariales > Araucariaceae > Wollemia > Wollemia nobilis. The sequence continues at coordinate 7,794,996 of JAQPPZ010017209.1, read as the reverse complement.
AAGGTTGTCGCGAAATCGTGACGTTTTCGGCTTCCAGTGGCTTTTCTTTCATCCTGTCGTGAAATCGCGACACTTTTCAACTTTGCTGACGTCATCATCCTTCTTGTCGCGAAATCATGACGTTTTCGACTCTTGCTGACGTCATCATCCTGCTTGTCGCGAAATCGTGACACTTTCGACTTCGTACACTCTTCTTTGCCAGAGGCAAAAAAGGAACATGTCGCGAAATCGCGACACTTTGCTCTTCCGTACAACTCTCCTTGCCAACTCCAGCGAAAATGGAACATGTCACGAAATCGCGACACTATGCTTCATGCAATGGCAAAATTTTTACATCTTTGTGCCTTGTGTTTTCACCTTGCCTCTTTTCATGAAATTTTGACTTGTAATATCATTGCTGCATCTTTCAGTTCTACACTTTTGACTAGTAGCGAAATCGCTACTCCTTAGTTTCCCTTTGTTTCAACATGTAGCGCCATCGCTACACCTTAGTTTCTCTTTGTTTCAACATGTAGCGCCATCGCTACACCTTAGTTTCTCTTTGTTTCAACATGTAGCGAAATCGCTACACCTTCTTCTTGTGAATTTTTACTTGTGTCGAAATCGCTGCATCTCAGTTTTCTTAACTTCCGATTTGTAGCGAAATCGCTACACCTTTGTTTCCATACATTTCCAGTGTGCTTTGAAATGCGAAACTTCAACATGCATGGAAATCGCTACTCTCTTCATTGCAAGCTCCTTTCCTCCATTTATGTCGCGAAATCGCGACACATTTTCTCTCTCCTCAGCGAAAACTCGACATGTCGCGACATCGCGACATTTTGGCGTGCATTTTCTCTCTCCTACTTTTTGTCGCGAAATCGCGACACATTTTCTCTCTCCTCAGTAAAACTCGACATGTCGCGACATCGCGACATTTTGGCGTGCATTTTCTCTCTCCTGCTTTTTGTCGCGAAATCGCGACGAGAAAACATGTCGCGATATCGCGACAGTTTTCTTCCTTGTCTCTTTCTGCCAATTTCTGAATCTGGGTCACCTCTGTTTTGCTTGAAACTTTCTGCACTTGATCTGACTGACCTCTGAACTGCATCAACTGCATCAATCTGTCTGTGTTGACAACAATGACAATACTTTCTCAATGCTTTTGCTGCACCTTGCTCAACAGCTATGCCCAAGTTGGTTTCCTCGTGATATTTGAGAAGGTTAAGCACTATCGTGTTAATTTTGGCATGGCAAAATGCCTTTTTATTCATACTTCAATAAACTGTAGATCAGTTCTGGTTCTAGCATTTCATACTTCAAATTTTGCTGCGAAGTATGCACGACATTAAAATCAAAATGCTTCCTATGATTCATCGATGATTAGGTAATATGGCTTCATCGATGATTAGGTAATATTTTGGGCCATATTCTTTATTGGTCCAATGGACAAAAGTTAACAGTGTAGAAAAGGAAGATCGAACTGTGGACAATTAATAGCCTTGTCAAACAAGCTAAGTTGCCAGACTGGGGTGAGCTTCCCAAGTCTAGATCTGTCAATGTTGCATGACAGTGCGTGACCGTGGATTACGAATCTTTTTCGCTTGTTGATTACCGACGATGTACGTTGTGCTTTTTTGTTCTACACTGTTTTGTTCGACTCTTACTCTAGCACGTCGACGTTGACTCAAATTCTTGACGGCATTATTTTTTAATTATTATTGGCAACACGAATCATCGACAGTACGATTTCCGACCAAGTTGCAGTCCATTTTCTAATCTACGAGTCCCCTCCGAACATTTGAGTACCGACCGGCTGTCTGCACTCTATCAAATTCGGCAGGCTATTCTTCCATAGTTGATGTGTGTTGGAGCGATGTTTGACTCCCGACATCACAGAGTTTTGACATCGGCAACGTCGATATAATTTCTATGGCACTCAGCTAGTTTTCTACCGACGAGCAGGCGATCCATTGCGTTAGTTTTTTCGGCCAACCTTGAGGTGAACCAACACAAAGGGAGAATTACCAGTGAACCAACTCCACTGTGAGGTGATTTATTGGATCGTGATAACCATCGAACAATAAGATTAGCGGAGATTATATTTTGTTGGCCAATCAAATTTCAGCAACCATGAATATTTTTTTGGCAGCAATTCAAAAACTTGGACAGTTAATTAATATTTACTGGGATTCAAGTTTTGCCTCTAACATGAGGAATTTTTCCTTTTTTCGTTGCCCAACCAGTGACTATTTTAGAATATTTTCGGTGTTGCTTCATGGAGATCGCGGCATCTTCTGGCTTGCGTCAGCGTAGTAATGAATTTGCATTCAGATTGTGGGCTGTCAGAAATGGAAAGCATAGCCTAGTTTGCATGTTTTTTGCATGTTTCTAACCCAACACAAGGCAATTGGTGGTGCTAAAACACTCATTCCGAACCTCTGGAAATTGCTCGAAGCTTCCAAAAAGTTGGGAAACGCCAAGTGGCATTTAGTAATTTGTCAAACCCTTTTAATATTGCCTATTAGACTGACAGGTTGGCACTTGTAGTGTGAGCTCATGCATGTCCAAAAACTCGCTCGTGTGTCCGCAACTTGCCAGCAAAATGTGGGACGGCACACCAGGCACTATCCCGGAAGAAGACCTCAAGCTTCTCCCAACAATCGCGTATGTTCGCTAATCACCACTAGGAAGTGTTCGGCTTGTTGTAAGGTCTAATTTAGCCCTTTATCCCACACTTGTGGGATCATGAAAGTTTCACCATTTAATATCATTTGTTCCCAACCATTTAGCGATACCAGGCACACGGTTTGGAAAAGGAGCGAGTCGATGGCCCCACCTTCAAACATTGTTATCAAAATATGTTATTGAACAGTTCTGCTTGGTGGCTTGAAGTATTAAAAGGTTTCAACTTATTTTAATAATAGTATATTTAGTTTTTGTTTTTTATTTCCTTCATCAAACATAATTTAAAATTATTAATTAACTAAATTTTTTTAATTTAGCTAAATAATTGTTTTATTATAAAAAAGTTTATGCAACTAATACCTTTTCTTGCTTATTGAAAAAGTTATTTTGTTGTACTTCATTAAAAAAAAAGGTTAATTTGTAAACCTTTAGGCATCCATTTGCAATTACTTGTACAAGATTGACTAAGCTATTGTAATTGCCTATGAAAAGGCACAAATTTGTAAAGCCTTTGGCTCATTGGTAAGTTCTTGAAAAATTAGTACTATTGTAATTATGTTACAAGGCAAATTTTTGTAATTCTTTAGGATGATTTGGTAGGCACTCCTAGCCTATACCCATTTCTAAATGATATCCGATCTTGTAGGCCAAATAATTATTTTGGTCCAATTAGTGGATCAATTAGCCACTAAAGCCCAAGATATATAGTCCAAATGATTTTTTTTAATTTAGTTAAATAATTATTTTATTTTAAAACTTGTATACTACACAAAAGTTTATGTGATTAGTACTTTTACTTGCTCATTGAAAAAACCATGTCATTGTACTTGATTAGAAAAGGTTCATTTGTGAACCTTTAGGCATCCATTTGTAATAACTTGGACAAGATTGACTAAGCTATTGTAATTTCCTATGAAAATACATAAATTTGTGAAGCCTTTGGCTCATTTGTAAGTTCTTAAAAAATTAGCACTATTGTAATTACCTCATAGGTAACATTTGTAGTTTTTTGAGATGATTTGGTAGCTACTCCTAGCTTATACCTATTTCCAAATGGTGTCTGATCTTGTAGATAAAATGACTGCTTTGGTCTAATTAGTGTATCAATAGCCACTAAAGTCCAAGAGATAATAGTCCAAGGTTCTCCCGATGTTAATATTAATCATAATGATCTTAGGACTAAATCCAAATATGAAGTGAAAATATTTGATGAATCTCAAGATCTAGATGTCCTCAATAGTTGGATCATGGACATGGAGACATGGTTCTCTTATACCAAGGTTGAAAATAAAGAAAATGTACCCTTTGCAAAGTTCAAGTTGACAAGTTTAGCAAAACTTGTCATAATGAAAAGGTAAGGGGATCCAAACTCCATCATCACATAGGAAGGTTTAGTCCAAGTCTTGAAGGATACATTCTATCCTTGGTATTATGAATATAATCTCATGGTCAAATGGTTTAGGTTAAGACAAACCTATAAGATGCTTGTTCAAAATTATGTCTTTCAATTCAATATATTGAAAATATTACTTTGTGTAAAGGATCTAGTTGAATCCCTCATTGTCAAATTCATGAGTGTGCTCCTTGAACCTTTCTACAAGGAGTTTAAATATTCTTCCTTAAAAATCTTCGATGAAGCATTTAATCATGCACAATTGGCAAATAAGAATCTTGCGATATAGTCTAAGGGAGCTTCTCAAACTCCACATTAATAATAGTCAGCTATGGTTAAGACACCTAATTCTTCTTATTCTTATTATTCTTATCCTTATTCTCTTTATCCTTATTCTTATAATGGTAAGATATTTTATCATAATTGTGAAAGAAGACTATAGAGAGAATCTATTTTTTTTAGAAAAAGTAAGAACCTCATTATAAAACCTTAATAAGAGCTACCATAAAATGGTTCCATTGAGGTTGTAGGTGAATATAAAGAATATGAAAAATTAAAGGGACAATTCAACAATGTAACTCTCATGCATCACAAAGGTGACCATGATAATTTGTTTATCATGAAAACTCACTTCATACACAACTACTCTATGAATTGTATTATTGACAATAGATCAGAAACCAATTTGATTACAAAATCAATAGTTTATAGGCTCAATTTTACTATGGAACCCCATCCTTGTACATATTCACTTGGATGGAACGATATGGATTCTTCCTCCTACATCACAAAAAATTACACTATATCCTTTGCTTTGGACCTTCACTTTGTGGATCTAGTCACTTATGATGTGATTCCAATGGACTATTGTAGACTCATTCTTGGTCATACCTTTCAATACAATAAATAATATCAATATGACACATTTCATCAAATATACACAATACATCATAAGAATAATATGTTTCTTATTTATAACCTTTCAAAATCGACACTTTCGCTTTCTTCATGGAAATTACAAAAGGTTACCTTAATATTTTTTCCCTAGGACACACTTGCTTCCATAACTCCACTTTCTCACAAGAAAGCCATTCCTCCTTCTTCATATATACCTCTTTCTATTGCCCATGTTACTTCTCCTATTGTTTATCGTAAAAAAATTGAGCATCCTTCTTTCTTCCACCTTCATAGGTTCCTATTATGCAACAACCATTGTAGCCTCCATAATAGGCCATTAATTTTCATTGATTTCATTCATTTATTGGCAAGAGAGTTGTAACAAAAACATATTTTTTAGCATTGACATATTGAAGTATTTTTGATCTTGCTTAGACTGATAGTGACATGGCTTCTCAAATTTTACCTAATCCTATACATGGGTTATGTACTCAATGTTTGGTGACTCACCTTCCTACTTCTATTATAAAAACATTAAAGTCCAATGCTTCTTATGTTAGGAGGTATGATGATAGTATCACTTAGGTCACCTAGGATTAGTTTATTATTTTTCCCAAGTTTCTTTTTCTTAATTTTCTAGATTTGTATTTATTTCATAAGTGTATTTATATTAATAAAATAAAACTCAATGTGAGCTTATTCCTCACATGAGTCTCTATAAGATCATAATTTAGTAGTTATTTAGCTTCTAAGAAACCTAAGATAGCCCTATCTTAAGTTAGTTCTAGATGGGTATTAGTTAGGATTTGCTTTACCCACCATTTTACTTTTAGATGTAGAAGATGTCATGCGATAAGGCACATTTAGAATAATGCCTAAAGAATTGTTGTGGTTGTCGCACAACACACCCTAATTTTGGGGACCCACTTAAGATTTATATTTTAGCATGATTTTTTGGTTGTATTGAATTTTTTGTTGTTAAAATTCAAGTGTTAAAGTGTCTATGTTCAAAGTCTTGTAGGAAGGCCCTTCACAAAAGCTCAATTGGTTAAATTCCTTAACATTTAAAGAAGAGGCCAAAGTCTACATCTTGTCAAACCATGAGTGGATAATGACCAAGCTTTGTTATTTTATTATTTTATGATGATTTGTACCAATAATGGCTTGTAATATTTGGGTAAAAAATTGCATAAAATATTGATTAAATAAGATTTTAATTTACGGTCATATTTTGATATTAACCTAAAATCTTCAGATCTAGTCGAAAATATGATAGAGTTCCCTAAGCTAAATTATGAATTATTAGGACTTTGTAGTAAGAACATAAATTAATTAAATGAAGTGGGTAATTGACAGATGTTAAAGTTAGACATATGACAATATTAAGCAAAATATTTTCACCTTATAAAGTGGTACAAATACTTTTCTTCACTTTATGTATTTATATATTTTAAAAATATTTTATTCCACTTTATGGAGTTATAAATTTGACATTATGATTTTGTATAAAATAATTTTGAATCAATTTTATTTTGTTTTTATGCATCCAAGTTATTTGTAAAATAGATAGCATTATTTTAAAGGCAAGAGATAAAATTAGCCCCTGTATGGTGTACCCCATATTAGTAGATACCCTCAGTAGTGGGTGTTATCTGCTAAAATTCTAGACTCCAAATCTAATACTGATGCTATTGACCTTGAAACTGCCACCAAAACCACCTGATCCTCCTTCAAATTTGTCTTCTCTATGAGGTTCAACTCACAAGGTGCCACCACGAGAGTCTCCACGTGGTAATGGCTAGTACATAGGATGGATTGAGAGGTGGTAGACCTATCGAAGAAGTCAAAGTTAGATTCCATGCAGGTATTATCAAAATTGACAACATAAAAGATATCATTATTCATAAGACAACATAAGCCAAATCCCATGTGGTCATTTGAGTTGACATTCCAGTCCCACAAGTAGCAATTCAAGGTAGTAGCAAAGCCCTCATAGTTCAAGTCGACGTTGTTCTTTGCACAAAGGTAAAATATCTTCCAACAAGATCTTCAAAGAGATACTTCCTAATCATGACCAAGATTTTAATAAGATGTACACTATTTCGCATCAGCCTCTTTCCAAAAAATATTTACTAGTTTATGTAGTTAGAGAAGCTTCCATCTCCTCCATCATCTCAACCTATAGAAGCCTCACCAATTCTGTAGATAACCACTATTGGAGTAACTATTGTAACCACTACTAAAAAACTAGATTTTTATACTCGTTATAATGATCAATTGAAAATAGAAGAAAACCATCTATATCTTGTCAAGCAATACAATAAAATGCACGAAGAATATGTAAGTCTACGCCAAAGAGGGATTTAGTTGAATGGAAATCTAATACGCCTCACCAAAAAGAAGTAAATTTGCTCACGGAGATACCAGATAAATAAAATTTAATGGATATTGTAGATAACTTAGTTTAGATTGAGAAGTTAGCCAGTGAAATAAGTGAATTTTATGAAGGAAAACATATTTTAATGAATGCGAATGAGGTAAAAATTTGAGTAAAATAATAAAAAAATGAAACAAATAATGAAAAGAACAAAGCCTATTATGGGAGAAGTTACATGACAATGAAACACAGAAGATGAAGATTGAGGTTGAGTCATTTGGGAGAACTTCACACCTTGAAGCTTCAAAATCCAACATGGCAGTAGTAGACATGTTCGTCGGGTGATAGTACATTGTGAGTATGCTTACATTGGAGGAGATGAGCTTGTATTTATATTGGATAAATATATCATATTGCCAATGTAGATTGTATTCAATAGTTTTAGTAATCTTAATAAATTAATTCTTTGACCAAAGTTGTAAGGAAAGAAAAAGAGGAAAGAAAGAATGAATTTCATTAAGGTTACAAGTGGAGAAGAGAAATATAAAGTGAAGGAGGATGCAACAGTTATAAATTGAAGTGTTAGGATACCAAACAAAGAGGATAAAGTAAATGAAGGGTTTTCTTTGAAATTTTGAAAACCCATTGAAGCTCACGAAATAAGGTTAGAGAATTTTCAAAGCAAGTGCACCTTGGAAGTTAATTTTTTTGAAGAGCCTCTCCTCCCTTGTTGCTACATTGCACCAAATTTTACCACTATAAAATTAATCAAAGAATCAAATTTTCAAAGATTCAAATCAAATATTTATTAAATTTTAAAGGTCGTTATTTGGTCAATAATTTCACATTTTCATAAATTCCATGAACAAAAAAAATAATTACAAATCAAATATTAAACCAAAGCCCTCTTTTTAATAGTTTCTTTTACCTCTAAGTTATTCAACACCATTTGCACATTTTTTTTATACCACACAAATACATATTTTTAAGCAATAAGGCAAACAGAACCTTGGAAAAGTTTTAAATTATTTGCAAGAGAGGGTTTTTTTATAATATCCTAACTATGATTATGTTTTTGCAATTGGGAAAAACTATCACTCAACAAAACTGGCACTAGAAGAAGGGCCTGAATTGAAGGTATTTAATTTGACTAACAAGTTTTTTGTTGAAAGTTGTTCACAGTTATTGATTGGAAAATTCTCTCATTGATGATGCATTGATGCTAACCTTTTACAAATTTGAGAGTGTCCCTTATTGTTATGGTTTAATTGATGCATTTTTAATGAACATGATGACTTATTAGTTAAAATTTTTAAAGCTGGATATCATTTCATTTCAAGAGTATTAAGCACTTGTGTTCATTGTTAAGGCTGGAACCAAAAATCATAATCACCATATCTAAGGCTTTTGAACATACTATTTTTCATAGAATTTATCCTAAAATGAGGATCAAAAGGTCTAAGATTTAGATGTTTGTTATTCCACCCAATAGAGATTCATCACTACCCATCATCCAATTTTTTCCTCCACTAGTAATTCCAATGCTAGTAGTTGTAGGAGTTGCATCTTGGTTATGTGCTCATAGTAGTCCTTTAAATATTGTTGAAGTATCCCATGATATTACCAAAAATTCAAAAATATATTTACCCAAATATAAACATGATGGAATTAGAATTGTTGAAGAACATATTCAATCTTACAAGGATACCATGGTTATATTGCAAGTCCAACATGAGAATATTACTTATAGAATTTTTCCTCTCACCTTAGGTGAAATGACATATGATTGGTACATTAGTTTATCTACCAATTCCATTATGTCTTAGGCTTAGTTGGAAACTACTTTTATGAATCAATTTAGGCTACCCATAAATCTTACTATAATTTATCATCAATTTACATTAGGCAGGAGAGAGCCTAATTAACCACTACGAATGTTCAATACTCATTTCCATAAGTTGTATAGAAGGTTAGTTTCTCTTTATACTCTTCAGGTAGATGTTGTCATACCAATGTACTTTAGGGTATTGGACCTTAAAAATTATGTTTGTAAGGAGAACTCTCCAAATCACTACACTTCCCATGGTATACAATGAGGCTTTGACTGTAGAACAACACTTGATACCTCAAGGTTTTGTAATAGGATAGTTTTATTCCACAGGACATCCAGGTGCTTATAATAAAATGCCTATGATCAATCAAAATTTGTCTCAACAAATTCACCTACCATACCCACTTATCCTACCACTTTACTATATTTAGAAAAAATAATTCACCACTCATAAAATGGTTGAAACAAATGCTAAAATCATACCTTCATTCTTCAATACAACACCCACTCCAAATGCTTCAATATTTCATCAAAATAACACAACATTTCCACAATTTGTCCAAAATTATATTTTACCAAACTTTATAAATTCCATTGCCACTACGAGTAACACAACCAATCAAAGTACTAATGAACCTAATTCTCAGGTAAATGACCTACAATGGGTTGTCCAAAAAATTAGTAGTGACATGGTTCAAATCCAAAAATAATTACCTCAAAATTCTCATCAAAATAAAAGTTTTAGTTTTTAGAGAAAATAATGGAATACTCATCCGAACAATGGAGGTGTACCTAGTCCCATGGTTAATCAAAACAATACTACCATGAGTTCCAATCAAACTAGAACTATTGTTAATATTTTAGAGTTGGATTAAACAATTGGTGTAGAGTACATTCTATGACCCAACACAATGAGAATGAGTGTCTGGAATTCAAAAAAACATTGGATATTCTACAAAAAACATATGGATAACATGGAAATTGTTTTAGACGAAGATCCTTCCCAACATACTAGCACTAGCAAAGGGAAAAATCAACACTAGTTGTTGAAACATTTGAGTTAGTTCAAGAATATGAAGAAAGGTATAATGGGTCTATAGAAGAGGAATTTCAAGCCTTCAAACAATTTAAAATGGGAAATCATAACTACAAGCTTAGGAGTAAGACTAAAGCTCCATTTACATATTCTACTCCCCCAAATGACACCATCATTCCTCCTGACACATGGGCTAGTAACAATCTCATACCTCCATCTAAGGTTGATATGCCTTAACCACAACATAAAAAAAATTGCATATAATATTATGTAAAATTTAAAGAAAATAAAAGTGAATATATCTCTATTTGATGTGGTTAAGTTGACTAATCAACAATAATTTTTAAGGTAGAATATTGGTGATCAAAGAGAAAACCAATCCCAAAAGGCCTTGGATGCACAATTTTCTTCACGAAGGGAGAAAGGAGAATATACTCCCTTTCTTTTAACCATACAAATTGCAAGAAGAAGTCTGAATAATTATCTTGTTGATTAAAGAGCATCTGACAATGTCATGCCTCACATTGTTTATCAAAAATTGGGTTTGAAACACATACCTTCTTATAGAATAGTTGTTCAATTGGATAAATATAAATTCCATGTGGTTGGAATGCTTAAAAATATTCACATATAACTATCCTAAAAACCTAGGATACACCAATATATTGATATACATGTTGTAGACATATTGTATAAGTATAGAGTGTTGTTGACCAAAGATTAGTGTAGAAACTTAAACGGATATATGGCAATTGAATTTTCATATATGTGGCTACCATGGAAGGGTGTTGCTAACCAAATAATATTTGAAAGAGAACCTAGACTCTAGGATTTTATTAGTAAATATAACAAGACCAATGAAGTTATTTACAATAAATCTGAGTTAGGTGTTTACACTTTGAAAATAAAATTGGATATAGGTAGATTTGAAAATAAAATATCATCTATTAATCCAATAAAGAATGAAAATATTGTCTGGATGATTAATTTTGATGGATCTAAATTCAAAACAAGGTAGTAAAGCTAGTTCAGAATTGATTAGTCTTAAAGGTAATTTATTTTTGGCATTGATATTCAATTTGTAGTTAGAATTAATGAAAAACATTAAATATTTAAAAGTGCTAGGAGATTTAGAGTTGGTTGTAAAATAGGTAAAATACCAATACACATGTCATGATAAAAGTCTAATTCATTATAAAAATAGAGTTAGAGATTTAATTTATGAATTTTATGCTTTCAATATTTCATTGATATCTAGGAAGAACAATCGAATTGTTGATTCTTTGGATGTCATAGCAGGTAATCTTAAGCCTATCAATAATAGGTTGCTAAAGAAATTTTCAATTGAGTTGATACCCTATCCTTCTATACCTGACAATGTGAAAAATTTAGAGGTATTTGATAGTGACAGGCATATTTTTAATTTTGTTACTAATTCAGGTATTTTTGGAAATTAGGTGATTGATGAGAATGAAATATTGTAAGAATATGAAAATGAAGATCTTGAGGTAACAAATAAAATCAATGCGATTCCTAAAGGTATTATTTCTCTTGAAAATATTTCTCATATTGATTACAAAAGCAAAAGTTGTAATAAAACCTTACTCCCATAGGATACTTATAATTTCATTGATATTGGGATTAGTAAAAACCCTCATAATGCACTCATAGAAAAGGCTTGCACTCATCAGGAATAAGAAGGAAAAATTTAGGCTCTTAAATATTACGTTGATGTAATAGCATAGAGTTAAGAGAATTTAAAGACTTATATTGAAAATATTATAACACATACTATTCCTTTAAAGCCATATTTAAAACCATTTATACAAAACAAAGACCAATTAACCCATTTCTAGAGCCTCTTATGCAAAATAAGGTTAATAAATTGTTAGATTCTAAGATTGTTTTTTCCAATCAAACACTCTACATGGGTAGAAAAAATGGTACCAGTTACGAATAAAATAGGTGAAATTCATCTATGTATTGATTTTAGGAATATCAATAAGACCTCACAAAAAGATAACCATCCCTTGCCTTCCATTGATCATATTTTGTAAATGATGAATGGTTCTAAGATGATGTATTTTCTTGATGGTTATTTTGGATATAACCAAAATTTTATTGACCCAAAAATAGAATGAAAACCACTTTTACCATGAAGTGAGGTACATTTTCTTACAAAATAATACCTTTTTAGATTGATTGACACATATTCCATATTTTAGAGAGCCATTGACTATGCATTTAGATATTTTATATGTAAATGCATAGTTATTTATGTTGATGACATTTCTATTTTCTCAAAGAATAGATTTGACCATGTTAATGATTTGACAAAGGTTCTTCAAATGTGTAGAGAGCATGTCATTTTTCTAAATTCCAAAAAGTGTATGTTTATAGTAACTAAAGGTAAAATTTTAGGCCATATCATCTCAAAATATGGAATTTCTATATATCCTAAAATAATTGAAGTCATACAGATAATCCCTCTTCCTGGTAGTAAAAAATAATTGCAGTCATTTTTGGGAAAATCAATTTTGTTGGAAAATTTATTTCAGAATTTGCTAAAATAGTAAAACCATTAAATGATATGTTGAAAAATGATGCTAACATAAATTAAACTAGTGAAGGTAAATCATTTTTTCATGATGTTAAAACTACAATATCTTCTACACCTATGCTTGTAAGTCCTAATTACAAGAGACCTTTCTATATTTATTCATTCACTTTTGAACATTCTTTTGCTAGTGTATTAACTCAAAAGAACAAAAATAATTTACAAATCCTATTTCTTTCTTGAATTCACCATTAAAATATTCATAGTTGAAATACACTATTCTGGATAAATAGGTATATGCTTTGTTAAAAACTATAAAGAAGACTAGACGTTACATTTTGCATAGTAGAATTTTTAAAATAGTCTGATCCAGTTGTCAAAATAATGTTGATGTAGAATGAACTAGAAGAAAGGAGAGGCAAATGGTTAGCTACTTTGCAGAAGTTTGATTTAGATATCCTTTTCATAAAGCTTGTTAGAGGATAAGTTTTGACAAAGTCTCTAGATGAAATTGATCCTCAAATCACATGTCATAAATACACTACTAAAATCATCACCACAAATGAATGGTATAATGATATTGTGTATTTTCATTTGAATTAAAAGTGCCCAAATCACTTTAATACTATGCAAAGAAGAGCACTTCGGTTCAAAATTTCTAATCTTATGGTTAAAGTTGGTGTGTTGTACAAAATAAATCATGAAGAAATATTCCTTAAATGTTTGAGTAAGGATGAGGCTATGCAAATTCTTGAGGATTTTCATGATAAGTATGGGACTGGACATGGATCATCTAATGCCACATTGTACCAAATTTTGATATCTGGTTACTATTGGCCCCACATTTCCAAAGATGCACATGTCCATGTTCATTCTTGCCATACATGTCAGATTACCACAAATAGAGAATAAAATATCACCATGCCTTTACAACCCATATTTGAGGCTAGATAATTTTCACAATGGGGTTTAGATTTCATAGGAATTATAAACCTAAACTCTTCACCTAGCCACAAATAGATTTTAGTTGCATTAGATTATTGTACCATATGGAATGAAGTCATTCCCACTAAGAACTATACTTCTAAAGTAGTCATTCAATTTTTGGAAGGGCACACTACCACTAGATTTGGTATGCCATATTCTATTTTTTTGTGACAATGGTTCTACTTCCACTTCACTTTAGTTTGTAGAATGGGCATACGACAACAAGGTGAGGATAAAATGTTTTTCCAATTATTATCTGTAAGGTAATGGTTTAGCAGAGTCATCTAATAATAACTTGTTGTTGTTTATTAAGAAGCTGCTTGAATATAATCCTCAGTACTGGCATAATAAATTGAAATTTACATTATGAAAAATAGAACAAAAACTAAAGAATCCATAGGAACATCACCCTATCATTTATTTTATGGTTAGAATCCAATTTATTCTTCAAATATCAAATTACAAAATTTACAATTTATGAAGGAATACTTTCAAACAAATGATAAAATTAAAGCTCGTATTACTCACCTTATGCATTTATATGAAAAATAAGAGGATGCTTTACTTCATTTTAGTAAACATCAAGATATTGTTAAAAGTTGGTTTGATAAATGAGATAAGATTAAGGAATGTAGGATATTTGATTTGGTTTTTTTATGGGATAAGGCACACGAGAAAAAGGGTGATCACAATAAATTTGACAATCTTTGGCTTGGTCCTTATCAGATTTTAAAAATTCTTGGAGAAAATACTTTTTGATTAAAAACTTTGGGTGGGGAGGATATTTATTTGCCTGTTAATGGGTAGTTTCTCAAGCATTTTTTCACCCATGAAACAATTAAATTCTTGCATAATTTAAACTTTTCTTGTATATTATTTTATATAAATTTGTGGTTTTTGTGCTTTTGTATTTAACTTTTTTTTTTTTGCACTTTTGTACATAATATCTTGTTTCAAAATATTTTTCTATTTACTTTCTTGTCAATATTTTTAGGTTTAGAGAGCAATTTCTCACTTTCTAATCAATTTTTTTTAAATTTGGTTTGCTTCCATTTTGAATTTTGAATTTTTCACTTTTGGTAGTTTCACACTTTTGGTTTTGTTCCTCTTATTGAGGTAGTGCTTTACAATAGCCACTAAATTATGGTCTCTTTGTTGATTGTTGTTCATTTGTCATGTAGGATGGATTGCCTAGTTTAGAATTAGGGGAAATTGAGGAAAATAGAATAGAATTGTTTAGCAATCATTCTTAGATTTTGAACTAAGATAGTGGATTTTATAACAAAGAAACATTTCACTGAAGCTCCATATGTAGCTCGCTATATTAAAGGGTATTCTTTGAAGCCTTGAAGGATAAATTCATTATGATTTTTAAATTAAAGTGAAAATATAGTACACTCCATACTTAGTCTTAAGTGGTCTCTAATCCAATTGGCATACAAAATTTGCAAAATAATTAAATGTTTATTAAAATAAAAAAAAGAAACATGTAAAATCAATCTTATGCTTGGGTGATTCATATAATCTCTAATAGGGCTATAGATGCTTAGATGGTAGTAGAACAAGGTCCAGAAGAGATCAAGGTCATATCCATCGAGGCCATAAATACTTGGATAGCAGTGAGGCAATATAGAGGAACATCTTAATGAGTGGCGTTTTATAGCCTAATTGTAAAACAAATGATGGAATCTAAATTATTTCAAGAATATAAAATGAATAACAGTTCACACATTGAGTAGAAGCAAATGGTTCATTTGTTTTAATTTGAAGTTGCTTATCCCACTTTCTCTAGATATTTCTAGATGATGTTTATTTCTATAATCTTTGGTTTTCTTGGTTTCAGATCAGTTTTTTCATAGAAAATGCTCAAGAGTATTTCCCATTACAGTTGCCATTTATTGTGGCTATCACACAACACATCATAATTTTGGGGATCCACTTGAAATTTAGATTTTAGTATGACTATTTGATTGCATTGAATATTTTGTTGTTGAAAGTCAAGTGTTAAAGTGAGTCTAAGTTCAAAGTCTTATAGGAAGGCCCTTCATATAAGATTAATTGATTAAATTTCTTAACATTTAAAGAAGAGGTCAAAGTCTACGTCTTGTTAAACCATGCGAGGATAACAATCAAGCTTTGTTATTTTATTTTTTTATGATGATATTGTACCAACAATGGCTTGTAATATTTGAATAAAATCTCTATTAAATAAGATTTTAATTTAAGAAGGTCATATTTTGATATTAGCCTAAAATATTCGGACCTAGTCAAAAATATGTGATAGAGTCCCCTAAGCTAAATTAAAAATTATTGGGGCTTCATAGTAAGAACATAAATTAATTAAATGAAGTGGGTAATTAACGTTTATGTTAAAGGTAGACAGATGGTAATATTAATTGTAAAAATACTTTGTTCCACTTTATGGATTTATATATTTTGATAATACTTTGTTCCACTTTATGGATTTATATATTTTGACATTATGAGTTTGTATAAAATAATTTTGAATTAGTTTTATTTTATGTTTATGCATCTAGGTAATTTGAAAAATGGATAGCATGATTTTTGAGGCAAGAGATAAAACCAGCCCCCACCTTGTGTACCCTATATTGATAGATCCCCTCACCGGTAGGTGTCCTCTACTAAAATTCTAGACCCCAAATTTAACACTAATGCTACCAACTTTAACTTTTCTGCCACCACCACTTGATCCTCCTCCACATTTACCTTCTTCGTGAGGTCCACCTCACAAGTCACCACCACATGAATCTCCACGTGGTAATGGCTAGTCCACGATGTGGATTGAGAGGTGGTTATCATATCAAAGAAGTCAAAGTTAAAGTCCATGCATATATTATAAGAACTCACAACACAAAATATCTCATTGTTTATGAGACAAAAGAGACCAAATCCCACATGGTCATTTGAGTTAGCATTCCACTCCCACAAGTGGTAATTCAATGCACCAACGAAGCCCTCATAGTTTGAGTTAATGTGGCTCTTTGTACGAAGGTGAAATATATACTCATAATATCTTGAAAGTGATAATTTCCAAACACAACCAAAATTTTAATAATATGTACACTATGTTGCATCAGCCCCTTTCCAATAAATATTCACTAGTTTATGTAGTTAGATAAGCTTCCATCTCCTCCACCATATCAACCTATGGAAGCCTCACCGATTTCGTAGACAACCACTATTAAAGTAACTATTATAGCAATTTTTAAATAAGTAGAGTTTCATACTCGTTACAATGATCATTAAAAAATGGAAGAAAATCATTTATCTATCATCGAGCAACATGAGAAAATGCATAAGAATATGCAAGTCTATGCCAAATAAGGATGCAGTTGAAGGAAACCTGATACACCTCACCAAAAATAAAGTAAATTTTCTCATGAAGATATCAAATAAATAAAATTTAATAGATGATGTAGATACCATAGTTCATATCGAGAAGTTAAACGATGAAATAAGTGAACGACATGAAGGAAAATATGTTTTTATTGAATGTGAAGTAGGATAAACTTTGAATAAAATAATAGAAGGATGAAACGAATGATGAAATGATAAACTCCATTACAGGAGAAGTTACATGATAGTGAAATATTGAAGATTAATATTGAGGATGACTCATTTGGAAGAACTTCATGCTTTGAAGCTTCAAAATCTGACACAGTAGTAGTAGACATGCTCGTTGGATGATACTACACTATGAGTATGCTTACGTAGGAGAAGACAAGCTTGTATTTAAACATGATAAATATCTCATATTGCCAAGGTGGATTGTATTAAATAGTTTAGTAGTCTTAATAAATTAATACTTTGATTAAAATTTGTAAGGAAAGAAGAATATGGAAGAAATAATGAATTTCATTGTGATTATGAGTGGAGAAGAGGAAGAGAAAGCAAAGGAGTACATGATAGTTATGAATTGAAGTGTTATGATACCAAATGAAGGAGGAAAAGTAAATGAAGGGTTTTATTTAAAATTTTAAAAATCCATTGGAGCTCACGAAATAGGGTCAGAGAATTTTTAGAGCAACTGCACGTTGGAAGTTAATTTTTTTGAATAGCCTTTCCTCTCTTGTTGTTGGACTACATCAAATTTAACCATTGTAATTTGTTGAAGCAAGGTATTTTGCAAGTGTATTCATTTAAAATGTTTCATGTTGGCTATATATTAGAAATTTAGTAAGTTTTACACATGTGGATGGTAGACTTATTTAGTTTTTTCTTAATATATTGTGCCATTTTTCCCTTTGAATATTACACCGCAATAATGTTGGACTGTGTGAAAATGAGTCTAATTAATGTTGGTTTAGTGCAAGATATCAGTTTATACGAATGCAGATTGAAGTTTTTAAAGTCATGACAACTTGTTCTTCTCTTTTATTCTCTCTAACCCTAGCCTTTTACTTTTTTTTTAATTGCACCAAATACAAAATACAAAAAAAAAAAAAAAAAAAATTCAAAATTTCATGTTTACGCAAATTTATACATTTCGAGGAAAGATTTGAAATTTTAAGCTTCACACAAATTTTCCAAATAATCAATTAATTTCACATTATGAAATGGAAATTTCAAGAAATTCCAACTTTTTGTTAAAGTGAATAATTCATATGATATTCCAAGGTTACATTGCAAATTAAATTTAGTAATTTAATTTTTATTTTAAAACAACTCTTAAAAAAAAAAAGATAAAATTTGGTTAACAATTTGAGATTAAATTAATCAAACAATGAAATGTTCAAAGATTCAAATCAATTATTTATCAAATTTTAAAGGTTGTTAGTTGGTCAATAATTTCACATTTTTATAAATTTCGTGAACAAAAAAAGCATTACAAATCACACATTAAACCATAGACTCATTTTTAATAATTTCTTGCACCTCTAAGGTATTCAACACCATTTGCATATTTTAATAGCACACAAACACATATTTTTAATCAATTAGACAAACATAACCTTGGATAAGTTTTAAATTTCTTTGCAATAAAGGGTTTTTTGATAATACCCTGATTGTGATGATGGTTTTACAATTGGGAATATTATCACTGAACAAGAATATTCCAATAGAAATATATGTAGAAAACTACAAGATAATATTACAAATGGATATGGATGGAGATGGTTATCAACTTTCAAAAAGTAGGTCCAAATAAATAGTGGAGACCAATAAGTAAGTATATTGGAATAAATTCAAATTCTTTTGAGGCTTTATCCTATTAATAAGGAGTAGATAAGAGTTTAGAGGACATGGTAGAATAGGATCAAAATATTAATAAAGAACCATCTACTTGGTTTGATCCTAATTTAGGGTGAGCATTCTTGTTGAAGTTAAGGAATGTACCTCATGTTATTTTGAACTCTCTTGAAGTATCATACATCATTCAAGAGAAGGAAATTGATATACAAAATATAGTGTTAGAAGTTAATACCGCTATAATTAACAAGGAAATACCTAAAAATGAGTAGCATAAGTCAAATATTCCTTAGAAAAGTCAATAGAGAATAAAACTAATAAAAATGAAATTTATGAAATAATATTGAGGAATAGAATAATAAGACCTACTCCCAATACTATCAAGGTAAATAGAGGAAAACCTTTAAATTATCAAGCTAGAGCCAAAGAAGTAAGAACAAACTTAGAGAAATGAACACAATCTAAGTTGGAATTCTCTTTACCAAATGATAAAATAATATTGTTAATTTTTAGGAAGGGCCAATAGCCCCAATTATGACATGATTACCATATCATGGAATACAAGGGGTGCTAATGCTCCCTCAAAGTAGATTTGTATCAAGGTCCTTCATTTAAGTAATAAGCCTAATATTATTTGTATCCAAGAAACTAAAATGATAAAAGAATAATCTTCTAAAACTATAAAAGTAGTATAAACAAGACCTAAATGGGATGCTATGAATTCAAAATAAGTAGTAGGGGTAATTCCAACATGTTCGAATCTGGTTAGAACCTCCTATGAAACCATTTATAAAACTAGGTATTATAAAGCCACATTAGTCACATGCGATTTTGTAGATATTCATTTCATACTTATCAATGTCTATGGACCTTCAACTTAGTCAAGAAGATTGGAATTATAGAGTGGGATTGAAGCCTTTATTAGAAGTAAAGACCAAGAAATATAATTCATGATCATAGGATATTTTAATTCCATAACCAAGTTGGACAAATTTTGGAAGGAATTATGAAAATAACCTAAGGTATGAGAGATTTCTAAGATTTTATTCAAAATAATACTCTATGGAAGTTTGTGTTTTAAGGCTACAACTATAAATAGACCAATAATAGGATACAAAAGAACCCAATAATAAAATTATTATACATATGCATACTCTCATACCATTCTCTAGATGAAGGTACTTGTGCTAAAATTAATACCTTGACAATGATTGGTTTAGATCACTAGATTATAAGAGTTAAAATGGTGGTAAGCAAATTAAAAATTTATCATATTTTAAATATGGATAGATGTGGGATGACCATCCTCAATTTTTTTGATATGATAGAATAATCATGGAATTATTTAGGAAACAATGAACAATATACACTTCCATACTGCATATAATTAATGACATCTAGGTTAAAAGAATGGAATGAGAATACTTTTGAAAATATTTTTTAGAAGAAAAAAGAACTAAAAGAGAAACTTTCAAAATTCCAAAAAGTTGAGCACAATAATCGAATATCAAAGGAAAGGATGTTGCTTAGTGAATATCATAATATTTTAAGAATTATTTTTTGAAGATTAAAATTGAGATAAACTTCTTTAAAAGAAGGAGATAAAAACACAATTATTTTTCATAGGATGACAATATATAGAGATCAATATCCATACTTAATTGAAATAAATTAGTAGAAGGGGTTTGGATTTAAGACCATATAAAAATTAGAAAGGATATGAGACTTTTTAAATAGGATACTCTAGGATTTGAAGAGATTCAAGTTCTTAATGTTAAACTATTGCAAGAAGTACATTTAGTGATAATCGATAGAGGTAATATCAAACTAGTGGATCTCATTACTTTAGAAGAAGTTCATTAAGCTCTTTTAGTTTTTTATAAGGATAAATCTCTAGGTCTAGATGGAATGCTTGCAACATTCTATTAAATAAATAGGAAATAGTTGAGGATTCTTTATTGGTGGTAGTGGAATAGTGCAGGGTAAATTAGTACATACTTTATAATATAAATACAACATATCTTACTCTAATTTCAAAAAGTATGGATGCATAATCATTTTATTTATTTATGATCACAACACTATGTAATATATCATATAAGATAATCTCCAAAGTGGTGGTAAATTTCTTAAGACCACTATTAGACACAATTATTTTAGAAAAGCCAAGAGGATTTATGAAAGTGAGACAAGTTTTGGATGGGATCATAGAATATAATGAAGTAATGCATTCAATATATTCTAGAAAAGAGATAGCAATGATCTTAAATCTTGATATGAATAATGTTTATGATACAATTAAATTGGATTTTTTGTAGTATTAGAAAAGTTTGTATTTAGAAAGAAAAGGGCTAGATGGATTAAATATTGTGTCTTTGTAGTATCATATTCTTGATATTAAGCTTGATGAGAGGGAAAATGGGTTGTATGGATCTGATCCATATGATAATTTTCAAAATATTGGCATGGGAATCTATTGTATATTGGAGGAGAAAAGCACAATGCCAGAGGTCATGAAAATATGAAAACGAATAGGTGTGTGGAAGCTACATTTTGATGGAGCTAAGTACAAGAAAGGTGCTAGTGCTGATGTAGTAATCATCTCTCCTTACGAATAGAAATTTTTTCATTCTTTCAACCTCCAATTCATTTGCACTAACAACATGGTAGAGTATGAAGCCGTAATTCATGGATTTCTACAAGTAGAGAAGAGGGATGTGAAACTCCTGCAGATTTTTTGTAATTCAAAATTGGTAGTGCAACAAGTGAAGGGGTAGTGTATTGTTCATAATAAAATTCTAAAAGAATATAAATGCAGAGTGATGGACCTACTTGAAGGATTTGATGCCTTGAATATCCAAATAGTCCCTAGAAAGAGCAATAAATAACCTAATAGGATGGTAGTCGTGGGGGCACAATATGAGTTACCTATTGACTTATTCAAGAGGGAAGAACAACATGTAAAATTGATTATTAGGCCCTCAATTCCTAATAATAATAAACATTGGCAAGTGTTTGACTCCAATTAGCAGATAGCAAACTTTATTATGCCAGAAGCCAAATTTTCTAATGATATCCAAGCCAAGTTATAGCAGATATATGAGGACAGTGATATCATTCAGCTTAGTAGAAATAGAAATCCAAAGGGAATCATTACTTTGGAAAACTTGTTCACTCCTGATGATCAATACAAAGATAAACAAAAAAGAATGACAACAAAAATTAATACTTGTTGAGATATCCAAATTGCTCCAGGTAAATTACTTATGCTTGGTAAATGTAATTATCCTAATCAAAAAGTTGTTTTCATTCATAAATGCAAATAATATGATGATATTATAGCATGGGATTATAACCATTTGAAGGAGTATGCTACAGATATTATACAACACACTATAGATCTCCTTCTTGATGCTAAATCAATGCACAAAAATTAGAGACCTATCAACCCCAAAGTTGAACCTTTGATGAGAAAAGAGTTGTTGAAATTGATTAAGGCAGGTATCATATATCCCATCAAGCACTACACTTGAGTGGCCAACATGGTAGTAGTTAGAAAGAAAAATGGAGAAATTAGACTATGTGTGGACTTTCAAGATTTGAATCGTGTCTTCCTTAAAGACTATTATCCACTACCCTCAATGGATCAAATTTTGCAAAATGTGGTAGGGGTTGAAATATTTTCTATGTTGTATGGTTTTTTAAGGTTTTAGTCAGGTAGTGATTAAGGAAGAAGACCAGCATAAAATTACATTTACCACCAAGTGGGGCACATTTGCATATCACATAATGCCTTTTGGTCTTCCTAATGTAGGTGCCACTTTTGAAAAGGCTATGGACCTGGATTTTTTTTTTTTAAGAAAAATACCCCTTGCGGGGCTGCCTTGGTCTAAGATACCACGAACAGGGGGTTCTACACTATCAAAGTCACCTAGGAGTCACACCCAAACCTGCCCGCACCAACATTATCAATTGGATTTTGGATACCAAATTCAGCTTTTTGGTAGGGTGGAGATTTGGACCTAGGACCTCTCTTGGAGGATTTCCATTTCCTCTCCAACTCGCCTACAACACTTGGGTTATGGACCTAGATTTTAAAGGTTTAATAAATAAATCAATTATGTATTATTTAGATGACATTACAGTATTTTCCAGGAATGTTATCATATGCAACATCTAGAAGCTATTTTTAGATATGCAAATATTTTGGGGTTTGTTTAAACCCAAATAAATATATTTTTACTGTACAAGAGGGTAAACTATTGGAACAATTTGTGTCCAAGGAGGGTCTTTCCATTGATCCAGAATATTTTGAAGCTATTCGAACCTTGTCCCTACCTACTCATAAGAAGGCTTTGCAGTCATTCTTGGGTAAGATCAATTTTGTGAGGAAGTTTATATCTGACTTTGCTGACATAATAAAACCAATTACCACAATGTTGAAGAAGGATCAATCCTTTAGATGGACTGAGGAAGGTAAGCAAAGTTTTTAGAAAATTAAGGATGTTATTTCTAAAGCCCCTATTTTAATTAACCCTAATTTTGAAAGAGATTTCATTTTCCATGCTTTTGGGGAGAATATAGTATTGCTATTTTTCTTACATAGAAAAATTATGAGAAAGTGAAGCTTCACACAAATTTTCCAAATAATCGATTAATTTCACATTATGAAATGGAAATTTCAATAAATTCCAACTTTTGTTAAAGTGAATAATTCATATGATATTCCAAGGTTACATTGCAAATTAAATTTAGTCATTTCATTTTTATTTTCAAGCAAATATTAATAAAAGAAGATAAAAGTTGGTTTACAATTTGAGATAAAATTAATCAAAGAATGAAATTTTCAAAGATTCAAATCAAATATTTATCAAATTTTTAAGGTTGTTAGTTGGTCAATAATTTCAAATTTTTATAAATTTCGTGAACAACAAAAGCGTTAAAAATCACACATTAAATCATAGGCCCCTTTTTAATAGTTTATTGTACCTCTGAGGTATTCAACACCATTTGCATATTTTTATAGCACAAAAACATATATTTTTAAGCAAATATACAAACAAAACCTTGGATAAGTTTTAAATATCTTTGCAATAAAGGGTTGTCTGATAATACCCTGACTGTGATGATGGTTTTACAATTGGGAATATTATCACTGAATAAGAAGATTCCAATGTAAATATATGTAGAAAACTACAAGAGAATATTACAAATGGATATGGATGGATATGGTTATCAACTTTCATAAAGTAGGTCCAAATAAATAGTGGAGATCAATAAGTAAGGATACTAAAATAAATACAAATTCTTTTGAGGCTTTATCCTATTAAGAAATATTAGATAATAGTTTAGATGGCATGGTAGAATAAGATCAAAATATTAATAAAGAACCATCTACTTGGTATGATCCTAATTTAGGGGTGAGCATTCTTGTGGAAGCTAAGGAATGTACCTCATGATATTTTGAACTCTCTTGAAGTATCATACATCATTCAAGAGAAGAAAAGTGATATACAAAATATAGTGTTAGATGTTAATACCTCTATAACAAGGAAATACCTAAAAATGAGTAGCATAAGTCAAAAATTCCTTAGAAAATTCAATAAATAATAAAACTACTAAAAAGAAAATTTATGAAATAATATTGAGGAATAGAATAATAAGACCTACTTCCAATACTATCAAGGTAAATAGAGGAAAACCTTGAAATTATCAAGCTAGAGCCAAAGAATTAAGAACAAAATTAGAGAAATGAACACAATCTAAGTTGGAATTCTCTTTACCAAACAATAAAATAATACTGGTAATTTGTAGGAAGGGCCAATAGCCCCAATTGAGACATGATTACCATCTCATGGAATATAAGGGGTGCTAATGCCCCCTCAAAGTATATTTGTATCAAGGACCTCCATTAAACTAATAAGCCTAATATTATTTGTATCCAAGAAACTAAAATGACAAAATAAGAATCTTCTAAAATTATAAAAGTAGTATAAACAAGACCTAAACAGGATGCTATGAATTCAAATTAAGTAGTAGGGGTAATTCCAACATGCTGGAATCTAGTTAGAACCTCCTATGAAACCATTTATAAAACTAGGCATTAGAAAGCCACATTAGTCACATGCGATTTTGTAGATATTAATTTCATCCTTATCAATGTCTATGGACCTTCAACTTAGTAAAGAATATTAGAATTATAGAGGGGGATTGAAGCCTTTATCAGAAGTAAAGACCAAGAAATATAAATCATGATCATAGGATATTTTAATGCCATAACCAAGTTGGACAAATTTTGGAAGGAATTATGAAAATAACCTAAGGTATGAGAGATTTCTAAGATTTTATTCAAAATAATACTCTATGGAAGTTTATGTTTGGAGGCTACAACTATAAATAGACCAATAATAGGATACAATAGAACCTAATAATAAAATTATTATACATATGCATACTCTCATACCATTCTCTAGATGAAGGTACTTGTGCTAAAATTAATACATTGACAATGATTGGTTTAGATCACTAGATTATAAGAGTTAAAATGGTGGTAAGCAAATTAAAAATTTATCATATTTTAAATATGAATAGATGTGGGATGACCATCCTCAATTTTTTGATATGATAGAATAATCATGGAATTATTTAGGAAGTAATGAGACATATACACTTCCATAATACATATAATTAATGACATATAGGTTAAAATAATGGAATGAGAATACTTTTGAAAATATTTTTTAGAAGAAAAAATAACTAAAAGAGAAACTTTTAAAATTCCAAAAAGGTGAGCACACTAATCGAATATCAAAGGAAAGGAAGTTTCTTAGTGAATATCATAATATTTTAAAAATTATTTTTTGAAGATTAAAATTGAGATAAAATTGTTTAAAAGGAGACAAAAACACAATTATTTTTAATAGGATGACAATATATAGATATCAACATCCATACTTAATTGAAATAAATTAGTACAAGGGTTTTGTATTTAAGATCATATAAAAATTAGAAAGGAGGTGAGCCTTTTTAAAAGGAAACTCTAGGATTGGAAGAGATTCAAGTTCTTAATGTTAAACTATTGCAAGAAGTACCTTTAGTGATAATAGATAAAGATAATATCAAACTAGTGGATCGCATTACTCTATAAGAAGTTCAATAAGCTCTTTTAGTTTTTTATAAGGATAAATCTCTAGGTCTAGATGGACTTCTTGCAACATTCTATTAGAATAAGCAGGAAATAGTTGAGGATTCTTTATTGGTGGTAGTGGAATAGTGTAGGGTAAAGTAGTACATACTTTATAATATAAATACAACATATCTTACTCTAATTTCAAAAAGTATGGATGCATAATCATTTTATTTATTTATGATCACAACACTATGTAATATATCATATAAAATAATCTCCAAAGTGGTGGTAAATTGCTTAAGACCACTATTAGACACAATTATTTTAGAAAATCTAGGAGGATTTGTGTAAGGGAGACAAGTTTTGGATAGGATCATAGAATATCATGAAGTAATGCATTCAATATCTTCTAGAAAAGAGATAGCAATGATCTTAAATCTTGATATGAATAATGTTTATGACACAATTAAATTGTATTTTTTTGAAGTATCATAAAGTTTTGGATTTGAATACAAAAGGGCTAGATGGATTAAAGCTTGTGTCCCTGTAGTATCCTATTCTTCATGTTCATCTTGATGCAAAGGCAAATGGGTTGTATGGATTTGACCCATATGATAATTTTCAAAATATTTTCATGGGAACCTATTGTATCTTGGAGGAGAAGAGCACAATGCCAGAGGTCATAAAAATATGAAAACAAATAGGTGTGTGGAAGCTACATTTTTATGGAGCTAAGTACAAGAAAGGTGCTAGTGCTGATGTAGTGATCACCTCTCCTTATGAACATAAATTTCTTCATTATTTCAACCTCCAATTCATTTGCAGTAACAACATGGCAGAGTATGAGGCCCTATTTCATGGACTTCTAGATTTTTGGTGATTCAAAATTGGTAGTGCAACAAGTGAAGGGGTAGTGTGTTGTTCATAATAAAATTCTAAATGCATATAAATGCATAGTGATGGACCTACTTGAAGGATTTGATGCCTTGAATATCCAAATAGTCCCTAGAAAGAGCAATCAAGAAGCTGATAGGATGGTAGTTGTGGGGGCACAATATGATTTACCTGTTGAATTATTCAAGAGGGAGGAACAACATGTAAAATTTATTATTAGGCCCTCCATTCCTAATAATGATAAACATTGGCAAGTGTTTGACTCCAATTAGCAGATAGAAAAATTTAGTATGCAAGAAGCTAAATTTTCTGATGATATCCAAGCCAAGTTATAGTAGACATATGAGGATAGTGATATCATTGAACTTAGTAGCAATAGGATTCCAAAGGAACTCATTACTTTTGAAAAAAATTTCACTCTTGATTATCAATACAAAGGTAAACAAAAAATAACGACAACAAAAATTAATGCTTGCCGAGATATCCAAATTGCTCCAAGTAAAGTCCTTATGCTTGGTAAATGTAATTCTCCTAATCAAGAAGTTGTTTTCATTAAAAAATGCAAAGAATATGATGATATTATAGCATGGGATTATGACCAGTTTAAGGAGTATGCTCCGGATATTATACAACACACTATAGAG
This sequence comes from Wollemia nobilis, assembly GCA_028583015.1. Lineage (NCBI taxonomy): Eukaryota > Viridiplantae > Streptophyta > Pinopsida > Araucariales > Araucariaceae > Wollemia > Wollemia nobilis. Next base: position 7,767,373 of record JAQPPZ010017209.1, on the reverse strand, counting down.
ATCCTTATTGATTCTAAACCAATGCACCAAAAGTAGAGATCTATAAACCCCAAAGTTGAACCTTTGATGAGAAAAGAGTTGTTGAAATTGATTAAGGCACGTATCATATATCCCATCAAACACTCAACTTGGGTGGCCAAATTGGTACCAGTTATAAAGAAAAATGGAGAAATTAGACTGTGTGTGGAATTTCAAGATTTGAATTGTGTCTTCCTTAAATACCATTATCCACTACCCTCAATGGATCAAATTTTTCAAAATGTGGTAGGAGTTTAAATATTTTCTATGTTTGATGGTTTTTTTAGGTTTTAATAAGGTAGTGATTAAGGAAGAAGACCAACATAAAATTACATTTACCACCAAGTGGGGTATATTTACATATCATAGAATAAATTTTGGTCTTTCTAATGTAGGTGCCACTTTTAAAAAGGCTATGGACTTGGATTTTAAAGGGCTGATAAATAAATAAGTTATGGATTATTTATATGACATTACAGTATTTTCTAGGAATGTTGATGATCATATGCAACATATAGAAGTAGTTTTTCAAAGATGTAGAGAGTTTGGGGTTTCTTTAAACTAGAAGAAATGTATTTTTATTGTAGAAGAGGGTAAAATATTGGAACATGTTGTGTCCAAGGAGGGTCTTTCCATTGATCTAGAATATTTTGAAGCTATTCTAACCTTGTCCCTACCTACTCAAAATGCAGTCATTCTTGGGTAAGATCAATTTTGTGAGGAAGTTTATATCTGAATTTGCCAACATAATAAAACCAATTACCACAATGTTGAAGAAGGATCAGTCCTTTAGATGGACTGAGGAAGGTAAGCAAAGTTTTCAGAAAATCAAGGATGTTATTTCCAAAGACATTATTTTAATTAAACCTAATTTTGAAATAGATTTCATTTTGTATGCTTTTGGGGGAGAATATAGTATTGCTATTGTTATTACATAGAAAAATGATGAGAAAGTTAAGTAGCCCATTTCCTTCATGAGCCATATCCTTAAGTAGTATACAGAGAGGTATAATTTTATGGAAAAATATATTTTTTTACTCCTTAGAGCCTTACAATATTTTAAGCATTTGGTGGCTAAGAATAGAATAACAATATTTGTGTTTCATCCCATCATTAAAGAATTTTTGTTAGGCTATGATGTTCTTGATAAAAGGGCCAGTTGGATGACAAAAATTATGAATTTTGATGTTGATATTTAAGTGACACAACTAGTACATGGAAGATCCCTATATCAACACCTTGTAGAGCACATAAATGTTGAGGAATCATTTTTTAATGCCTAGCCAGATGAAGAAGAGTTAAAATGATTCCATGTTATGATGGATTATTTAAAATTTTGAGTCTACCCAGTGGTATACAACAAAATTCAAAGAAGAAATCTAATATTAAGAGCATTATATTTTGAAGTTATTGATAAGATTCTTTTCAAAAGAAGACAAAAAAGTCTAAAAGGTTGTTGGAGGAATTCCATCAAGGTTTTTCAGGAGCTCATTTCTCATCATCAGTTACAACAACTAAAATAATGAGAGATGCTTATTTTTGGCCAACTCGATTTTTTGATACAGTTCAATGGATCCGAAAATGTAAGGAATATTTATTATTCTCAGCAAGGAATAAGAGGGTTGCCTTTTGCTTAGAACAAATTGTTGTATATTAGCCATTCACAAAATGGGGATTAGACTTTATAGGTGTGATTAATCCACATTCAAGTGCTTACCACAATTTTATATTGATAGCCATAAATTATTTCACAAGATGGACTGTGGCTATTGCATTAAAAGAAGCTACTGGAGGGGCTATCGTTGAGTTTTTGCAAAGTATTATTACAAGATTTAAATATCTTCAGATAATCATTGCTGATAATGCTAAAGCATTTATAGATATTGTAGTTATAGATTTTGGTATTAAATATGAGATTTACATGAAGATATCTTTCAACTATTACCCTCAAGGGAATGGACTAGCTGAGTCCACAAATAAAAACTTGATCAGGATCATTAAAAGAACACTGGAGGAGAATCAACAGATATGGCATACCAAAATGAAAGTTGCATTGTAGGCAGATAGAATTACACCAAAGCAAGCTACATGTCAGTCCCCCTTCAAATTTATGTATGACAAGGAAGCCAGACTCCCCATTTCACTAGAGCTTTCTGCATTGGAGCTAGTTCATCAAATGAATTTAGAGCATTTTTATCCTATGGATCTTAGGTTTGTAGAGTTAATGTATCTATAAGAAACAAGATACCAATCTAGGAAAAAAATTCAAGAAAATTAGTTGGTAGTGAAGAAGTATTTTGATAAGAGGGCTACCTCACAAAGCTTTGCAGAAGGAGATATGGTTTTGAAATAGGATGAAGATAGAGCAAATCTAGACAAACATATAAAATTTGACCCTATTTGGAGTGATATATACATTATTATAGGGTGTAGAGGCAACAATACTTTTGAGCTCTCAAGAATCAATGGGGAAAAATTGCAGATCCCAATAAATAGGATTTATCTCAATGTATCCTTAATTTTTTTTAAGCCATAGGTTGTAGTTTTAGTTTCCTTTTTGTTGTGTTTCCTAAGTGTTCCATGACACCTCTTTATTTCTGTGAAGTATGATTTATTTTAATGTGTTTTAAGTTGACTATTTTTAGTATTGTGCAATTTTTTATTTCTAGTATTGTGCAGTTTTCTATTTCGTGTAGTTTTGTGCAGTTTTCTATTTCGTGCAGTTTTGTGCAGTTTTCTACTCTATTACAAGGATTATTTCTAGCAGTTCTTGTGAAAATTTGAAGATGATCAATGAGTTTGTACCCAATGGATTTTAATGCTAATTGGTATTATAGGTTCTTTTCACATTGTAGGCATGTGTCCCTTGTGAGTCACCAAAATGTTAATAAATTTTGAGCCTCCTACTCTAATTTATTAATGGTTGCACCAATTTCAAAAATATAGTGATATGTTATGCATAGGTTCATGTTTGCAACTAATGGAGTTGATCAGTATATGTATATGGTGCTCAAATCCCATTTAATTTTTTATGCCTGATTCTAGTTCATTTTTGATACCTAATTTTAGTTCATTTCTGGCACCTGATTCTAGTTCATTTTTGGCACCTGATTCCAGTTCATCTTTAGCACCTGATTCTAGTTCATTTATGGTTCTTGATTCTAGTTTATTTTTGGTACCTAATTCCAATTTATTTTTATATACTAATTCCTATTCGTTTGTCACATCTAACTCCCATTCAAAATTCTTGCACTCGACTCCTATGAAAAATTTTGGCACTCGACTCCTGTGAAAAAATTATTTTGACTGTTTCTAGTTTTCATCAGTGCCTACACTTGGAAAAGTATTGTAGCTATTTAATTTTTAGATATTTAGGTGAAATATGTTATGCAACCTTGTAAACCTAGAATGCAAATATAAATGTAAATGTAGTTTTGATTGTAACTGCTATTTTTAGTTTTGACCGTAATTGTTATTTTTAGTTTAGATTGTAACTATTGTAAGTGCAGTAAAGGTTGTAACTATTGTAAGTGTAGTAAAGGTTATAACGTTTGTAGGTGTAGTTTTGGTTGTAACTATTGTAAGTGTAGTTTTGACTATAACTACTGTAAGTGCAGTAAATATTGTAAATGTAGTAAATGTTGTAAAGAGCTGAAATATCTCTTGCTATAAAAGAGATTTTTTTAGATATTTCAAGGGGTTGATTCATTCTGTCACTTGCTGACCTTTGTAACACTACGGTAAATAATACCAAAAAATCTATTTGAGCTGCATATTGTGTATCTTCGGTTTGGCTGGATCATCTTGTAGTTGATGCATGTTTATTTATGTCTTGTATTTGTTATACTATGTCTTTTATGGAGTTTTAGTTGGATCAATTAGCCTAGTTTTAATATTGGTGTATCATCCATTTTTATTTTTATTTTTCATTTGTTGTGATAGTTTTTTTTTTTTTTATCATCCGTCCCTCTTTTCCTAGTGCAGTTTTAGTGTAGTTTTGAGGTACTTTTAATTTCATTTCCTAGTCCATGTTATAGTTTTTATTTTCTAAGTTTATTTTTTTATTGTTGTCTTTTATTTTTCCTTCCCCTCTTTTCCAACAAGTTTAATCTAGTTTACTTTTTTTTGTTATTTTAAGGAGAGCCAAATATTTTCAGAGGTATTTTTCTCTAATGCAATCCCATATGAGAGGAGGATTCCCATGTTGGTGTTGTACATGGGTGTAGTGTAAGTGTACATTTTTAGACATCAACAATTAGTACAGAGGATTTAGGAGGAACAAGGGCCAAAGATGAACATCAATGGATTCCGCTATTGTACACATTTCAAAAGGCCTAGGATCTCTATGAATGGTAACCAATTGATTTTTAAATTCAAATTTTACACATTGATGTAATGTAGAGGGGAATACCCTCATTGCATTTATCCAAGGATGTCCTAGAAGAATATTGTATGATGTTGGACAAGCTACAACAAAAATGGACATATCCAAAATTCTAGGACCAACTTGTAATGGAATGGATATCACACCACAAGCTTCTTGGGTTTCATCATTAAAGGTTTTAATAATCATTTTAGTTCTTAAATATTCATTTCTAAACCCAAACATTTTAAAAAATCATAAGTGCAAATGTTTAAATATGAGCCATTATCGATCAATACTCTTTTAACACACATATCCAATTAGTGTTATTATATACAAAGGGTTATCCCTATGGGTACTCTAAGGAGGAATATCCTTATCATTAAAATCAATGTAATCAAATCCATGAGAGGCTAAAAAATTAACTACTATAGTTGGATCTATGTCCTATGGCACCATCATTTGACTTAGGGTATTCATTAATTCTTCCCTATGAGTATATGGAGTCCTAATAATATTAAGAAGAGAAAAACTAGCTATTGTATTAGGTAATTGTTCATTGATATCAAAAGGAGTCTTTTGTTGAGGTCAAACTAAATTATTTCCTTTATGAGGTGGTTTTAGAACAAACAGTGGTTTATCCATATCATTTGGTTGAGTTGCAGGTAATTGAGGTTGAGAATTTTGGGCTTGGGCTTGCTTTCTAGTAATAGCTCCAATTGTACCCACAATGTTATTTGATTGATGTGATGATTGGAGAGAGATAAATGAATTGGAAGAGTCAAACTAAATAGAGTGATATCAGGTAGTTGATGCTCATTCCATGGAAAGAAGTTATTATGAAGAGGGATGAGTTGTTATCATTCTTGAAAATGACTCTTTTAGAACTAGCAAATTTGTAATGGGTATAATTGATCTGGATTTATCTTCTAAGCTATTAGAATGAAGGGAACTGATATCTATCTTAAATTATGAATCACTTTCTATGTGTTTTGAGTATGAATGAAGATTGTAGGTTTCTTCCTTGAAATTTCTCAATTGTAAAAATAGATTAAGTAGGCACAAATACAGTTTGCAAGAGTTAAGATAGTAAATAATTACTAACCATTCCCACATAACATGTTGTATGAGGAACACACTTATAATATAGTTTATTCATAGCTTCCTTAACATGATTGAGTAATGGGATTTGGAAGATATCTAGATTTTGGTTAATATTTTATACTTGTTCCTTTTTTGGTTTTCTAGAGGATTGGTATTTGGTGGAGGACTTTCCACTTCCAAATTTTCATTATCAATAAAATCTTGCACCAAGCTACAAGTGTTGGTTGGATGTTTGTCAACTTGATGGAAATAATAATGTTGGTTTGGTCTATACCAAGGTTGGGAGGCATCTGGTTGTCGTATCTTTGGTAATTTTATCAAACCTCTTTCTACCAATTGTGGTAAGACCATTTTCAAAGGTTGGTTCAACCTTGTGAAATGCCATTGTGGATGTTTTTGAGGCACTTGTAACACAAAATTCTTTGTATTTTTTGTGGTATTAAAATTTGGAGGTCTACTATATATGACCCCATATTCTATCACATGCTTGTTATTATATTTATTTTTAGATGTTTTATCCTCATCCTTCATTTTAAATTTTCCTCTTCTTATAATTACTTCTTCCATCCTTATTGCCAAATCGATAGCTTGATAAAAAGAGGTTATAGTGGTGGTGGCCAACTCATAGGATAATTGTTCTTATAGGTTTCCAATTAAGATTTCTAGAATTTCTCTTATAGGTAGAGCAAAATATAATTTGCCCAGGAGTTTTCTGCATCAAGCTAGAAATTTTGCAAAACCTTCCTCTTTCCTTTGTTTTAAGTTCTACAAATCCTTAATTGTGATATGTCTTTCTATGTAGGTATAAAAATGATGTAGAAATAACTTTATGGTATATTCAGAGTTTTTTAAGGAATGTGTTGGTAGTTGATAGTACCATTCAAAGGCCATACCTCCTAAGTTTTTTGGAAATATTTTTAACAAAAATATGTCATAATATGAAATGCCATGACAAGCTATCCCAAATATATGAAGATATTCAATAGGATCTTCGATCCCATTATAAATTAGTATAACCAGTATGGGGAAACATTTAGGATATGATCTAGTGTAATAACCCCAAATTACCCAACCAAAACTAACCATCATCATAATAATTTTTTTTACAAAATTACATACGTATGAGAGTCTTTTACACGTATTTTTCCATTGAATAAGTAGTCACCTCAATTTCTAAGGCTATGCACCACACAAGAATCAACTTGATTAGAGTTTATCCATGTGCATGGGAGTGTCCAGTGCCCCATAATGATCAGTGGGAATTTTCTTGTCTATTTCAACCAGAATGCTCATTTCCATTTTTAATTTTAACTCTAAGTTAAACTAGTTTCAACCATAGATATATTTCAACCTAGATTTATGTGTATGTCTTGATGAATATTCATTGTTTTCCAATAATATAATATTTTTAGGTGCAATGCTTAACCATCCAACCATACACCATATGGTTTGTTAAGGGAATCATCCAACCGATTCTTTCATACATATGTTGTCTACCACTTTATCTCATTAACTAGTAACTATTTAGATATTTCATTTATATAATCTCTGATATGTTAATGTTCATCTTGTGTTTCCATATTTATCTTTAAATAATTATAAAGATCCAATTTAACCATTCATACTCAAAGCAACCACTTGAGAATTCAAGTGATATATATTAGATTAGGTAAGCAATTTGTTTTTGGAGCATAATACTTCAAAGATATTTACTATGATTACAACCTATACAATCATATATTTGGAAATTACATTATGAAAGCCTTTTCAATGAATCATAAATTCCTACAAGCTATTTCATAATTTATTTTGTAGAGAGCTCTTAATATTACAAACAAAAACCTCATTGAGTTGAATACAAATACAATTTCTTCTACTCTTCAACTCTCTTGCAAGTTTTTCAGGTTCTTCAGGAATAGTTACCACAGTCTAACCAGTACTAGGTGATAGGTTACTCGGGATCAAGATAATCTAAATTATGAACATGCATATTAACTAAAAAATTCCATGCAATAGTAATTCATAGAATGCTTATAGTTTTTCAGCAACCAAGCATCCAACATAACTCAAGGGTAGAAAATCCAATACTTTCCTAATAATACACTTTTCCATTCCTTTCATCCCATATTTCCTCACATAGAAAATATGCTCTTAAATATATAATAACTATATTTATTTACATGGTTATGGAGGACCCCCATATATTCCTGAGGAATGTAACCCACTTACCCTTTCTCCCATATTAGACTATGCCATCACAATATTTCATTTCTTAATTTAGCGTGTATGATTGTGTAAACATGATTCTATTTGTACAATGCATTGGAATCATAGTATGGTAAAATGTGCCATTATACAATTTTTTACCAAGAGTCAAGAGACATAAGAACCCAAAGATAACATTCAAACAATATTGTTCATAACATAAAATCACAATGTCAAAAGAATCCACTACTAGCATCTTTTCTAGATTTGGTCAAAAACATCCATCATAATCAATTAAACTCTCTAAGAGTAGACCAAACTATGTTTACCACATATTTTCAAAAATTATTATTTTCTTTAATGTAAGTAACTCTAAGTTTCAACCTATAAATAAATCCTTATATTGTGACATATACATATATATGTAGCATGGGATTTCATCAAACAGTTTCGTGTCATAATAATATTTTTCATGACTAGAGATATTCATAGACTCACGAACATTTCAAAACTTTATACCATAAATAGAAAAGCTACCCATATAAATTTTTCTTCGATAAACTTAAAATTCTCTTATTTTTATTAATTTAATAACAAATCCAAGTTTATTAAACTTTTGGTAATAGTTTTACGTGCTTATTAGACACTAAAGCTATCCATTAAATTAAAGTTGTACATGTTTATTAAACATTAAAGTTTTCATTTAAATTAAATATGTATATTTTTATAAAACATTAAATTTATCTATTAAATTAAAGTTGTAATTTACCACATGCTACAGTTTTTATTAAACTGAAATCCAAGTTATTAAAATTCTAGTAATTTTCCACATATTTAATAATAAATCCAAGTTTATTAAACTTCTAGTAATAACTGTACATGTTTATTAAACATTACCAATGACCTTCATATCTACAAATAGAGTGATTTTTGTCCCTCATCTTACAACCAGATCACTCGATTTATGACATGGCTATCCAAAATGTACTACATAGGTCATGGGAGTCCTATAATAGGTTTGAACATTCTTACTGAAGGTAAACCTATGCTCAAGATCGTGGAACACTACTTCTTATATATAAAACTTGAGACAACTATGTTTCTAACACATTCAAGATTCACTCTTCTTTATTTTTTTTTAGAATAAAACCTATAATTAGCACATATGCCTTCTATACGTAAGATTCCACGTTACCCATACAAGCTCACATCAACTCATATTCAATTTCATAAGTTTTTTTTTATAAAATAACCCATTAAACTTGAAATATCTAAATTTATTTAGAAGAATATTTTTACATAAAGCTAATGCAAACCATATTTTTAGACAAGAATCCTCACAAGTTGTAGAACAACAACAATATTGTACTCAAATCTTTTCAATATACTCCATTAAATCCTTTATCCCTTACAATAGTATGGCTACTTCTATATTATATTTTAATTATTTAATCAATCATACTTTTTATCTATAGGGTATCTAGAATTCATAATCCTGGCTTGGATCTTTCACTGACATCCTTTATCCCAAGCTTTGGTAAAACCTTAAATTCTTTGTCCCGTATAACTTCTTTTTTTTTTACACAATTTAATGAGGTGAGAAAAACTGAGGTAAATCACATGGTCCTTCTAGTTTTTGATCTAAGTATAACACAAAGAGCATACTCCCTAAGAACCTCTAGATTCCCAAAACCTATTTGTAAAAAATGCAAGACTTTTAGTTTCTGATCCAATTTCTATTGGAGAGCATACTCCCTGTTTTCACTCTGTAAATATCATTATTTCCATGAATTACCAAATGCATATATTTATAATGGAACTCACCCTCCCCCATAACCATTATTTTATTATTAAAAATTATTGAAGATGAGCCCATCATAAATGTTGTCTAGAAATTGGAGTTAGTTTGACTTTGAAAACAAGGTGGTCCAATCACAACCCAACACATACCAATTCTTCAACTAATATTTTTTTCATTTCTATGTAACTAATTCATTAAATTAATTAATCATAATTAACTTGTAATTAATCTAGGGAGAAAATAACACTAAATTTAATGCTTCTTTAATGCTATCCACTAATCAAGCTTAACACAAATTAAAAATATTGACTAACCAAGTAAACCAATATTAGTAATTAATTTCTCAACTAACTAAGGATACAAAGAAACATTCAATTAAATGCCTTAAATGCCACTAACAATTTATATTTAGCAACAAATTCTCCTAGTTTAGCCAACCATACTTTATCTATTTTTATTTCATTATTACCTCTACGAAATCAAAACCTTAAGCTATATAATGCAAACACAAAGTATAGTAAAAATTGGGATGTTACATACTCCCCCCATAGGTTAAACACAATCCTCTGTGTTTCATTACCAAGGTTAGTCAATTGAATTTCATTCATCACAAAGAAAAATCAAGCATTGAGCTAATATATATTTTTGCAACCACATTCAAATCATTCAATATTTCATGTAAGCTAATCATGCAATCTTTATTTCCACACTATTGTTTTTCCTATGGTTGGAATTTTTAAGATAGTCAACCATCATCATTTCACTAGGAGACTAGTTTACGACATCACAGTCTAATAGTGTATTCAATGTGATGTGAGTGTAGTTTTTTCTAATACCCTCTAGATTATCTTTGTCATCCTTTCTATTTTTCTAGTTCCCTATTATTGGTGGTTGAGAAACTCCTTTAAAATAAGAATAAAAACATCTCCCACCTAACGAGTGTAGCTAGACCTGAAATGTAGTAAACATACATTAGCAGTATCATGTTCTAAAAATAAATAAAAAAGTACTTATATTGCATAATCATGTTTAAGTTTTACAAATTAATATCCATCATTACATCAAAAATCATCAAAATTTATTTAAGCATAACAAAATCCATCAGTCTACTTAATTTGCATAAGTGTTTATCATGCTATCACAAAGTCTTAACTAAAATTGGGCACTACATAGTGTCCTCAAAAAAGTACAAGAAGTGTTTTTTTCATTTCTTCCACATTTTCCCAGGTGGTATTTTTTCAGAGTAAAGATCCCATTGGACCTTACATTGCTCTAGGTTACGTTTCCTCATATTATTAGAGTGGAACTTGAGAATATTCATGGGATTGACCTTGATGTATGTTGGATCCATCATCTACAACTTAGAAACATGCACAACATGAGTAGGACCAAATATATATTCCTAAGCAGGGACACATGCAAATAATTGTGAATATTTACCAAGTTAGGTAGCAAGTCAATTATGTAAGTAACATGACTGATATTTTTATGTATGGTAAATGGTCCTACATATCTGGGATACACATTAGTGGACTTAATTACACTTTTTATAGATTTAACTCTCATGAACACTTTATATCCTACAAAAATATTCAAAGGAGTCCTTCTCAAGTCTGCATATTTCTTCTGGTGATCTAAGGCCTCCCTAAGCCTCTAATGAATTGTATTTAGTTGCTCCTCCATCTCCTTCAAATTTTCTCGTCCAATAGTAACATGATATTTAGGATTATCCCATGATAATGGATTTCTACACCTACGTCCATACAAAGCCTCAAAATAAGCCATATTTAGAGAGGTACGATACCCATTATTATACGTAAACTTAACTAAATGCAAGAAGTCTTCCCAATGAGACTTCTGGTTCATGCAGTACATGCGTAGGATGTCCTCTAACACCTGATTGACTCTCTCAATTTTTCCATCCATCTCAGGATGATAGGAAGAACTTATATTTAGTGAAGTACGCATTACTCGATTGAGAGCTTACCATAATTTTGATGTAAACCTTAAGTCTCTATCTGAGATGATCATTTCTAGAAATCCATATAAACTAAAGATGTCCTTAGAGAACCTGTTAGCAACAACTACTACATCATCTTTAGTACTACAAGGAATTAAGTGTGCAACTTTGGTTAATTTATTATCTATTACCATTATGCCATCATATTGATACCTCATATTTGGTAGTCCTTCAATAAATTCCATAGCTATTACTTACCATTTTTTTGTGGTCACATCATGAGGGTATAAAAGACCTGCAGGATGCTTATTATATGCTTTCACCTTTTGACATTCTAGACACTTAGCCTTAAAATTAATAATATCTTTCTTCATCCTAGAACAATAAAAGTTTTCTTCATATTCTCCCTCATATTAGCTCCTTCAGGATGAGTAGAATAAGGGGATATATGAGCCTCTCTCATGATAAAACTATGTAAATCATTTGTTTCTATAATAATAATTCATTCCTTGAAACATAAAAATCCATATTTGAAGCCAAAGTCTTGAGCTATCTTTGGGCCCTTCCTTATTTTCTCTTGTACTTCCTTACAATAAGGATCCTAAAGTTGAGCTCTCTTAACCTGATCCATCAGGTCCACATGACTTCTAGTTAAAATAATGATATGCCTTCTTTTGCTTAGTGCATTTGTCACCTTATTCTCTTTACCTTTTATGTATTCAATACCAAAGTCATACTCTGCTAAAAATTTAATCCACCTTATTTGACGTGCATTTAGTAATGGTTGAATACAAATATAATTCATAATTTGGTGATGTATTCTTAATTTGAAGGGTCTTCCTAAAATATAATACCACAAAAATTTTAGGGTATGCACTATTGCGGCCAATTCTAAGTCATGTGTGGCATATTTTACTTCATATTTCTTTAGTTTCTTGGACTCATAAGCCACCACTTCTTCATATTGAGATAGAAATCCTCTCGAACCTTCTAAGGAAGCATCTGTACAAATTGAAAATTCACCTTGAGAATATAGAATCCTTAATACAAGAGCGGTAGTCAATAATTATTTTAGCAGCTAGAATGTTGTTTCACATTTATACATCCATTGGAACAACTTTCCTTTTCTTTGAAGATTGGTTATAGGACCTCCTATTTTGGCATAATATTTAATAAACCTCCTATAATACCCAGATAGGTCCATAAAAATTCAAACCTTTATTATATTTATAGGGTTTGGCTAATATAAAATAGCTTCTATCTTCTTAGGGTCAACTACAATTCCATCTACAGATATGACATGTCCCAAGTAATGTACTTGTGACACATAAAATTACATTTTGATAAATTTCCATAAAGCTGATTTTCCCTCAACACCCTTAGTACTATTGTAATATGCTTTTCATGCTCGTCCTTGTTGTGATAATAGATCAATATGTAGTCTAAAAATACCAAGACAAACTTATCTAGATATTTTTTGAACACACTATTCATTAAGTTCATGAAAGCTATGGGTGTATTTGTTAACCCAAATGATAAAATTGTGAGTTCATAGTGTCCATATCAAGTTTTAAATGTTGTCTTATGTGTATCTTCTTCTTGGATTCTCAACTGGTGGCAACCTGACTTCAAGTATATTTTTGAAAATATAGTAGCCCCTTTTAGTTGATCAAACAAATCCTCTATCTATGGTAAGGGATATTTGTTTTTAGAATTAGATTTATTCAAAATCCTATAATCAATGCATAATATTAAGGATCCATCCTTCTTCTTAAAAAATAAAACTTGTGCACCCTAGGGAGACACACTTGGCTTAATTAGCCCTATATCCAAAAACTCTTGTAGTTACACTTTCAACTCTTGCATCTTTATAGAGTTCATCCTATATGGAGCTCTATGTATAGGTTCTATACCGGGTACTAGATCTATGGTAAAGTCAAATTCTTGCTTAGGGAGCATCTCAGGTATTTCACATGTAAATATTTGCTTAAACTCTTGAAGTATGGTGAATTTCTCAAAAAAAATCTTCTTTTTATCCTCCTTTACCTCCTTTACCTTGACCACGTAAACCAACCCTTTCTTTCTAATCACCTTCTTAAGTTGCATAAAAGATATTAATATGGGTTCAAATGTCCCTTGTTCACTATATAACCTAATCCTCTTCTTTATTCCTTTGATTTGGTTCATTATTTCACTTTCTTTTCTGTGGGTCTTGGTAGTTCTTCTTGAATCCTTGGATGGGATTATTGTTCCTTTTGTGATTGTACTATGCTTGATAAGCTAGATCATATACAATTTCTAAATTGGTGGGTTTGAACATGTTGATAGAGATCCTAATATCATGATCTAATTCGAAAAGGAATTGATGCACCTTCATTTTATCATCATTTTCATAAGCCAAAATGTATTTAAGGAGTCTAGTGAAGTTCCTATAGTATACATCCACTGACTGCTCCCTTTGCTTTAGTTGAGTAAACTCATCTAGATTACTGGTGTAGTATTTTTTAGTAAGGAATCTCTTTCTAAATGTTTTTTTGAACACATATCACTCAAAATGAATTATGTTTATCTTTTTATCCTTGTAGTAAGTTTCCCACAATTCCAACCTAGCTTCTATCAAAAGTCCTATGACAAAGACTATCTTTGTGGTTGAGGAGTAATTTCTCATAGAGAAGTAAATTGCTGCTTCATTTAACCATGATTTTGTAGAATATTCACTTTCCATTCCTAAAATTTTTCTAACCTTAACATGCTTCAGATATTTCTCTAATTTGACATTAATACGAGTTCTAACTACTTGGTCAGGATCATTTAGTTCTTCCATAACTTCTTTAGCAGGTGCTTTGGGTGCCCTATTGTTATTTCATCCAAAAAATTGCTCTATCATGTCAACTACTCTCTATAGGTTGACATATCACCTTGCATATTCTAAACTAGATTTGTGAGATTCTCCGTCCTCTCAGGGTTTCTTGAACTCTCTTCCACATGACCCTCTCAAAAATTATCAAGACTATCTAGCCGAGATCTTCAAGGAGGCATATTTTCTCCCCTACCATATTTTGGTGGCATAATCCTTGGTTAAAGAGATGTGTTAGTTCATAATATTATACCAAAGGCTTATACTAAATTAAGTTTTTCATTATCTCTAAAGTATTTCTACTTTCTATATGATGACTTAAGTTGAATATCGACATCTTGACTAAGTAAGGAAGAATTTTTGTTTAGATATTCAAATGGCAAGTACGATCCCAAAAGAGTATCAAGTATATTCCTTGATACCCACATTAGTGGAGGTTTCATTTAGCTCTTCCAATCTGATTCACCAGGGGTTCAACATGGAGGGCAAGACTTGCTCATTTTATACATCTGCACAATTTATCTATCCTTGCTTTACATATCAAATTTAGAGACATAAAATTTAGAGTTTTACACCTATCTAACCTAGGCTCTGATATCAACTGTAATAACCCCAAATTACCCAACCAAAACTAACCATCATTGTAATTTTTTTTTACAAACTTACATACATATGAGAGTCTTTTATATATATTTTTCCATTGAATAAGTATTTGCCTAAGTTTCAAAGGATATGCACCACATAGGAATCAACTTGATCAAAGTTTATCCATATGTATGCGAGTGGCTAGTGCCCCATAATGATCAATGGGAATTTTCTAGTCTGTTTCAACTAGAACGCTCATTTCCCTTTTTAAGTTTAACTCTAAGTTAAACTAGTTCCAACCATAGGTATCTTTAAACCTAGATTTAAGTGTATGCCTTGATGACTATTCATTGTTTTCTAATGATAATATTTATAGATGCAGTGCTTAACTAGGAAACCATACCCCATATGGTTTGTTAAGAGAATCAGCCAATTGATTCTTGCAGATATATGTTATCTATAATTTTATCTCATTGACTATTAACTATTTATATCTCTCATTTGTATAATCTCTGATATGTTTATGTTCATTTTGTATTTCCACATTTATACTTGCAAAATTATAAATATCCAATTTAACCATTCATACTCAAAGAAACCACTTCAAAATTCAAGTGATATATATTAGATCAGGAAAATAATTTGTTTTCAAAACATAATACTTCAAAGAGATTTACATTGATTACAACCTATACAATCAGATATTCAGAAATTACATTATGAAACCCATTTAAATGAATCATAAATTCCTAAAATCTATTACATAATTTCTTTTGCAAAGAGCTCTTAATGTTACAAACAAAAGCCTCATTGAGTTGAATACAAATACAACTTCTTCTGGTCTTCAACTCTCATTTAGGTTCTTCAGGTTATTCAAGAATAGTTGTCACAGTCCAACCAGTACTAGGTTATAGGTTACTTGGGATCATGAAAATCCAAATTATGAGTATGCATATATAACTACAATATGCCATGCAATAGTAATCCATATAATGCATACAGTTTTTTAACAACCAAGCATCCAACACAATTCATGAGTGGGAAATCCCATACTTTCTTAAGAATGAACTTTTCTAATTACTTTCATCCCATATTTCCTCATATAGAAAATATGCTCTTAAATATATACTAACTGCATTCATTGACATCGATACAGAGAACCCCCATATTTTCTCAAGAAATGCAATCCAGTTACCCTTTCTCCCATATTAGACTATGTCATCACAATATTTTGTTTCTTAATTTAGCATGCATGATTGTGTAAACATGATTCTCTTTGTACAATGCATTGGAATCATAGTATGGTAAAACGTGTCATTATACAATTTTGTTACCAAGACTTAAGAGACATAAGCACCCAAATATAACATTTAAACAATCTTGTTCATAACATAAAATCACAATGTCAAAACCATCCACTACTAGCATCTTTGCTATATTTGGCTAAAAATATCCATCATAATCAATCAAACTCTCTAAGATTGGACCAAACTATGTTTACCACATATTTTCAAAAAGGATTATTCCCTTTAAAGTAAGTCACTCTAAGTTTCAACCTAGAAATAACTCCTTATATTGTGACATATACATAAATATGTAGCATTGGATTTCATCAAATCATTTTGTGTCTTAATAATATTGTTCGTGACTAGAGATATTCATAGAATCACAAACATTTCAAAACTTTATACCATATATGGACAAGATACCCATATAAAATTTTATTGGGTAAACTTGAACTTCTCTTCTTTTTATTTTATTTAATAAAAAATCCAAGTTTATTAAACTTTTGGTAATAGTTGTACATGCTTATTAGACATTAAAGTTGTCCATTAAATTAAATTTGTACATGTTTATTAAACATTAAATTTTTCCTTTAAATTAAATTTGTACATGTTTATCAAACATTAAAGCTATCCATTAAATTAAAGTTGTAATTTACCACATGTTATAGTTGTTATTAAACTGAAATCCAAGTTATTAAACTTCTAGTAATAATTGTACATGTTTATTAAACATTACCAATGACCTTCATATCTACAAATAGAGTGATTCTTGTCCCTCATCCTACAACCAGATCACTCGGTTTATGACATGGTTGTCCAAAATGTACTACACAGGGCATGATATTCTTATAGTAGGGCTTGAGAATTCTTACCGAAGGTAAACCTGTGCTCAAGATCATGGAATAGGGCCTCTTATATATAAAACTTGATACCACTATGTTTCCAACACATTCAAGAGTCACTCTTCTTTGTTTTTTATTTTTTAGAATAAAACCTAGACTTAGCTCATATGCCTACTATAAATAAGATTCCATATTATCCATACAAGCTAACATCAACTCATATTCAATTTCGTACGTTCTTTTATCAAATGGCCCATTAAAATTTAAACCTCTAAATTTATTTAGAAGAACATTTTTACATAAGGCTAATGCAAACTATGTTTTCAAACACGAATCCTCACAAATTGCAGAACAACAACAATATTATACTCAGATTTTATGTATACTCCATTAAATTATTTATCCTTTACAATAGTATGAATACTTCTATATTATCTCTTAATTCCTTAATCAAGCATACTTATTATCTATAGGATATCTGGAATTCATAATCCTGACCTGGATATTTTGCTAACTTCCTTTATCCCAAGCTTTGGCAAGACCCACATTTCTTTGTCACACATGGCTTCCTTCAAAAAAAAAAAGTAACGAGGCAAGGAAAACTAAGGTAAATCATGAGGCCCTTCTAGTTTCTTATTCGAGTAAAACTCTAAGATCATAATCCCTAGGAACCTCTAGATTCCCAAAACCAATTTGCAAAAAATACAAGACTTTTGGTTTCTAATCCAATTTCTATTGGAGAACATACTCCATAAATATCATTATTTCCATGCCTTATCAAATATCTATGTTCATAATGGAACTCACCCTCCCCCCATAACCATTATTTCATTGTTAAAAAATGTTTAATATGAGCCCATCATAAATGTTGTCTAGAAATTGGAGTTAGTTTGACTTTGAAAACGAGGTCGTCCAATCACAACCCAACACATACCAATTCTTTAACTAATTTTTTCTTCATTGCTAGGTAACTAATTAATTAACTTAATTAATCAAAATTAACGTGTAACTAATCTAGGGACCAAATAGCACCAAATTTAATGTTTCTTTAATTTTTTCCACTAATCAAGCTTAACATAAATTAAATATAGTAATTAACAAAGTAAACCAATATTAGTAATTAATTTCTCAACTAACTAAGGAGACAAATAAATATTCAAGTAAATTCCTTAAATGCCGCTAACAATTTATATTTAGGAACAAATTCTCCTAGTTTAGCCAAGCATACTTTATCTATTTTTATTTCATAATTACCTCTACAAAATCAAAACCTTAAGCTATATAATGCAAACACAAAGTAGAGTTAAAATAATGATGTTACATCTAGTAGCAATCATAGGGTCCAATGGTTGGTTGCAAATTTCTTTATAACTACATGTAGGACGATGAGGTTCTATTTTATCTAATCATGAAGCTAATTTTTTTACTATAGCTTCAATATGGTGTGGTTGCCCATTGTGCCTATTTTGTGAAGCTATGTTTGTATAGGGAGGATAATACGTAGGTTGTGTTGCCACATAAGGAGATGGAATTGTAATAATGTTGTGCATAATATTTGAAGTAGGGGGATTAGTAATATTATAAAGGATTGTATTTGGTTGTAAGGTTGGTTGAGAAGGGGTAGGGATTTGCACCTTTTTTTTTTTAGATTTAGAAGCTTGAGCAAATTGTTTGTTAAAATATTTATAAAGGAAGTTATTATTGGTGGAGGAAGAAGCTTGTTTTTGGGTGGATGTAGTTGTAATGGCCACAAAAATAGGTTTGTGTTGTGGTGACATAGTTGTTTGAATTTGGATGGTACCTAAGGAATGATCATTATGAGTGGCATGTTGTAGTGGAAGAATACTGTCACTCGCATATGTCTTTGGTTGTGGGTAAAGTTGGAAAGCTTCTTCTAAGGCTATCTCCATTGAAAAACCACCTCTTCTAAGTTGATCATCTATTTCAAAGGCATTAGTGAGAGTGGATTGATTATGATTTAGAAATTCATAGAAGTGTTTCATAGATAAAAAATGAACATCCCCTTGTGGTCCCACTTTAGGGTCAACAGGGTCAATTGTTTCATCTTCTTCATTTTGTTCTATTTGTGCTACTTATTCCTCTTGTATTTCTTCTATATATGTTTTGGTATTAGGGTTTTCATTATCCAACTCCCCTTCGAAGTTGGTTGCCACCTGCTTACCATTCCTCAAGGTTTTAAGCATCTCTTTTTTTTTATACTACTCCTCAGATTTTTTTTTAATTAAATTAATAAGGCTATCTTACTAAGTATTTACAAAAAAAATAAAATAATAGAACTAAGTGATTTAATCTTCTTGAAAGAGCTTATAGATGTCATTGATAAGCTCTAAATATTTTGGGCTCATAAAATATTTTTCTTTGAACACGAAGTCTTTTTTCAAAATGTGATTGAAGTGAACTAGAGTAAGCTTCTTAGTCCAAGAAGTAGGGGGTCGAAATTGAAGTTCGTGGAAAAAGTATCTGAAGAGGACTACTCTAGGTGCTTTGTGATATCATCTTTTTTGTTCAAAGGTTATCTCATTATCTTCTAGATTTTTAAAATAGCTTTCGCAAGGGTAGACTGTGGAATGGACACTAGCCCTCTTGTTTGCTAACCAACGTTTACAACTCCTATTAATTTCAAAAAAATGGGAGTAATAATTTGTACCTAAAACTTTTGTTATATCAATCCTTTTAATTTATTTCAATTCTTTAGACCTACTCTGAACGAGATCAAAGTTTTTCCACAAGTCTTCGCAACATTCCCTATTGTTCCTAAAGAGGCTGTCAACTTATTTTTCTATAAGTTCCCTCCTAAGGTATATGAGTGTGGAATATCTAACACTATTGTCCACCATTTAAATTTGTTTTATTTTTTTGTTGTTTTGTTTTGTTTTATTTTTTTAAGAAGAAAACAAAGTAAAAATGAAAAAGATAAAAAAACAAAAAAATGTCTTCTAACCTAAAGTTTCTTTTCAAATCGTTTTGCAAGTTGTTGGCCAAATTGTTTCATTTTTTAGTTAGTATTTCACCTAGATGCCCACATATAGATGCTTGGTGATGAATTCCAAGCCATGATGAAGCCTAGGTCCTACCAGTCCTCACCCATATTCATCGTGGGCAACAATACACTCTCCAACGAGGAATGTGTGCTATTTTCCATGGCTAATATGGTTCTTGGAGCTGGCTAATTTTTAAAATATTGATTAAATTTTAAATTTTTCTTGGTACAAGTGAAAGGATAATCCCTTTATAAAGGTGCATAAGCCTTCACTGCATATCTTGTTATGTCCTGACAAACCAAATCTATAGAAAAATAGGTTGAATGTGGTTATTTTTAGGACAATGATATAATGAAAATAAAAAATGTAAAGTATATTGAATTAAAAATAATTATCTTTCTATATTCTTCTAACATAAGCAAACAAATTTTAATGATTTTTTTAGTTTATTTTTTCAAAAACATAGAAAAGGCAATAATTTCAAAGTAATGGTGTTTTCACATCGGGTTCATCAAAGAATGTAGACCCAAAATTTGTGTACCCCTTTCCTTCAGGATAATAGATCTGCACCTAAAAGGAGGAGGAAAAATCATGTGCCTACACCTCAGATGAGAAGCACTTGAGTTGTGCTCTCCTTGGTGTTTGTCAATGAATTAGGTGGGGTTCACCAGGAAACACTTTATGGTGGTTTCCACACCTAGGTAGGCTGAGTGTTTAATGTATTATTTTATTTACACACACCTAGTTTTTAGCAAAATGTAACTATACCTAACTATATGCAATTCAAATTTCCATTAAAGCAACAATATATAGATTATCTAAAAAGCTTGTAATTTAACTAAAATGCAAGAATACTGAAAGCAAAGGATGAATTCTATGCTAACAAGTGTATACTTTATTTTTTTGTGTATATTTTTCAACTAGTGTAATTTATGCAAAAGCAATATAACTAATTTTATATTTTTTGGTCTTTTATATTTTTCCTTTTATAAAAATACTCCTAAAATGGACTAGTGTAAAATTTAAGTATGGAAAACTGCAAGGATTTTTATATTGGACCCTTACCTGATCTGGATGTTTTCATTAGGAAAATTCAGATTTGTAGGGTTAATTTAGATCTGTAAGAAAAAATTTGGATCTATTTGAAGGTGAATTTGGAAATGCAAAGCAGCTATTAAAATTTATTCAAAAACTGTAATTTCATGACAAAACACTAAAATTACAATTATTATTGGGGGATCTACTTAAGCCACTACAAACATGATCCTTAGAAATGTGGTAATCATATCCCCTAGATTTATTTAGCAAATTATAAGAAAAGTAGTTTATTTGTAGATATAATTCCAAACATATGAATTTGATCAAAAAATTAGTAGATACTAAGTATTTTCCTCATGAGCCCCACACATATAACACTAGTTAGGGATTCCCATGAATCTTTTGATGAGATTATCTAGAGAAAGAATTTTTCTCCATAGGGTATGCCAAAGAAAAATTAACTTTGGGTGTAAGAGCTCTGGACCAGACTTGACTATAGGGGAGCTAGGAGGTATTATCATCAACATCGAGAAAGTGGGCCGACTTCACTAAAACTGAGTCATTCTCTTATTTTTTCTAGATTAGCAAGTCCACATAAAAACATTTCTTGACAACCTAATATTTTAAGGTTAGATATAGGACCTTTAAGGTAATTTCCCCTCCTTGAGCTAGGACATACCTCAAAATATCTTTCTATTCCTTAATACCTTTAATTTCTTCAATATAGTCTACTAGTTTAGGACCAAAGCATTGGGAAAAATTGGGCCTTAATATAGAAATGAAAGGTATATTCATGAGGGGTACATCCTAAATACAAATATATTCCCATAATTTAATGGTCTCTCCATTGTCGAATCTACACTTGAGACCTTTTTGAAGAAGTTTTTTAGTTTTAACTATGTTGTTCCAAAAGGCTAAGCCATGAAGGGGGTTTTGATCTTCCATGAAGCTTAATCCCTTGTTCAAGTATTTAGCTAAAATAATTTAGGCCCATGCATTTCATTCCTCTCATGATGATTGGCACAATCTTCTTGATAAAATTAATCATTAATTCATGTATTTGATGACCCTATTCCTCTCATATGCTTTTGTTTTCCCATATCAATATCTCTTTGTGTTTTTTTCTCTTTTTTTTGCTTATTAATGTCTTCCTCTCTTTTTCATTCTTGGAAATACTTTCATCTTCACCAATTTCTTCAATTTTCTCACACTGCTCGTAATAAGACTTATCATCTTTAGGTTTACCTTGTTTTGAAAGGTCTAAATTGTAAGGGATAACCTCAAAAACACAATCTTTTTTATAATTCCCTGGAAACCTTAAAGTGCAAGTATGCTCTACTATAGCAATTACCTTCTTATTTTTTCCTAAAACCCCAAATCATTATAGTTTTTCTCCATCATCATTTCTTTATTATTCTACTCTTGAAATATTAAATTGCAAGGGATAACATCATTACCACTTTTACTTTTATTGTCTGATGAGGAAAATGAAGTTGATTTACCTAGAATAAACTTGACCTCTCTTGTTGTCTCTGTTTAAATATTTATCTCCACATCTTCTTTTGCATATTTAATTCCTTCTAAACATGCCAAATGAAATTGTAAATAGGA
Source organism: Wollemia nobilis (assembly GCA_028583015.1). Lineage (NCBI taxonomy): Eukaryota > Viridiplantae > Streptophyta > Pinopsida > Araucariales > Araucariaceae > Wollemia > Wollemia nobilis. Next base: position 7,744,701 of record JAQPPZ010017209.1, on the reverse strand, counting down.
TTTGTTTACCTCTTATTTTAGAGTATAATATCCTCGATCTAATCTAGCTTCTACTATTGTATGATTTTCTTGCTTCATATTGAATTTTATCTCATGGCTAGAATTTTTGTCTCTTTTTTCATAGTTTTCACTTTGCAAACTCTTGTTGTGTGTCCAATATCATAACAATTATGGCAATAAAATGTAAAATTTTCATAATCTACTTGTTTATCCCATTCTCTTGATTCAAATTTTATCTTAATGGTTTTTTGACAAAAAATTTTAAATATCAATAGCAACACATATTCAAGTATATATAGTATGATTTTTCTCCTTAGTAGTTGGTCCTTCCTTGATGAATTACCCTAGGGTATTTACAATGTTCTTTAAAACATCATTATTTATAATCTGATATGGAAGCCTAAAAAGCCTAACCCACACTAGAAGCTTCTTAATAGTTTTTTCCTCAATAAAATTTGCTCTATGGTCTCAAATAAAATGCATCTCTTCACCTAAACCATGGGCCACCAACCATTATTTTATCCTTAATTTTGAAATTAGAAAATATGAGGAGGAAGAAAAGCCACAAAATAATTTGAATTCGATCTCCACTTACACTTGATCCAATTTTGAATATCCAAAAACCTTGGCCATGATCTATCAAATGTACATATTAAACCTTTACTTTTAAGAACCATTATATCATGCTCAACCATATAATCCTTGATGCTTACTTCTAGTGTAACATCTAATACCTAGATCAAACTTATCATGTATTCACTCTTTTTCTTATCTCTAACTTGGCCTCCATACTTCTAACTAGGGAATCCTAATTTCTATCTAGAAGATCCTGACTTCCCATTAGGGATTTCAAATATGATCTTCCTTCCATAATGTCTAATGGGGATTTCTCTTGGATTTTACTCCTTCTTGGTTCACACTTCTTCTTAACTCACACTCTATCCTAGATTGCATTGTATCCTACCTCTCACTTACTCCTAACTTACACTCTCAGCTCACAATTACCATTATCTCTTCTTTTTCTCAAATTTTCTTTGCTTCAACAATTTTATGGAACTAATATTCCATGCATTCATGATAAGTGTTTGAATCATTCATGCACTTAGGATGAACCTTGCACTCTTTTTCCAATATTGAATTCTAGCTTGCATTCCCTCTTAGTTTACACTTCCTTTTAGTTGCATTCAGTCTTGGCTTGCACTCTCTCCTACCTCACACTTGAAGAACACAGGCTTATACTGAGAAGGGAGGTGAACAGTATAGCGCCCACTTTTTACTTTCTTTACAAACCAATATAAATTAGTTTCCTCAATAGCAATAACCAAATATAGCAATGTGCATTAATAACATAGCTAGTAATAGTAAGCAAGTGCACAAATCATCACAGACAATTGAGACACAATATTTAATGTGGTTTCCCCAATGTGGGGTAGTCCGCAAGATATTATCCTTATAATATTTCATAAATAAATAGGGATCCTTATCCCAACATAAATGATTACCTTGATCTTCTCAAATATAGGTTGTCTTGATCTATTCAGGTGGACTCTACTGATCTGCTTAGCTAGGCTCTCCACTGATCTTATCAACTAGGCTATCCATTTATTTTCTCAGCTAGGCTATCCACTAATATGCTTATCTAGGCTATCCACTGATCTACTCAGCTAGTCTATCCATTGATCTACTCAACTACACTATCCACTAATCTTCTCAGCTAGGCTATCCACTAATCTGCTCATCTAGGCTATCCACTGATATGCTTAGCTAGGCAACTGGTGTTGATGTGTTTTCTATTTTTGTCTTGTATATTTCACTACTCACAAATCTACCTTAATGCATTCTCACAAGGCTCAAACAATCCTGCTCAAATTTTGTCCCAAATATGTTCTCAAAGCCTTCACAAAAGGCTCAAAAAATCCTGCTCAAATTTTGTCCCAAATCTGTCCACAAATCTGTCCCAAAAGCCTTCTCAAAGGCTCAACCAATCATGCACAAAAGCTGTCTCAAATCTATCCAAAAATTCTGTCCCAAAATCCTTCCCAAAGGCTCAACCAATGACTCTCAAATAACACTCAAATATCAACCACAAATCAATGAAGGCAAGGCTCAATGATGAACTTAATAATGGATAACAAATGGATGATTAAAATACTCAATAATATGCTCAATAATGAATGGCAATGTACTCTTAAATGGATGACAACAATGATCCACAATGATCTCAACAATGTATGACAAATGATATCTCAAATGGATGACAATAATGCTCAACAATGTACTCTCAAATGGATGACAACAATGCTCAAAAAGGTACTCTCAAATGGATGACAAATGACGTCTCGAATGGAAACCTCTCCAAGCAATAACAATGAGGACTTCAACCAACCAAGTACAATATCCACAAGTCATAGCAATAAGTTCTCAATAATATATTCCTCATGCAATGTCAATAAGTTCTTAAGAAACAAGCACAACTCCCTCAAGCAAAGAGCTCTCAAATAGCCAACAATGATCTTCTCAAATGAAAGGAAAATGTATCCACACGTGACTAGCATATGATCTCCTCAATGGTCTCAAATAGTGGAAATGTACTCAACAAGTAACCAACAATAATATCCTCAAATAAATAGCAAAAATTTCCTCAATAATGGCAATACTCTCAATGAACTCCACTAAAGAAATCATGGAACTCAAGCATCAATTTTATCCATAAAATTGATTTTCTAATCCATCCACTTCCTCTCAATAGCCAAGGCACATATTCAAGCAATTTGTCTTCAACTTCAAACCCTAACTCATGTGCATATCTTATAACTCAAGGTAGAAATTAACTAGGTCTCAAGTTCCTAGTTTAATTTCATAATTAAATTATGCACTAGGACATATAACAAGTTCAACACTTTTCAACATTATGACTCCCTAATTTCATTAACACATACATCAAGTACCTATGCTTTTATTTTTAATCCCATAGCTTATAAATACACATACAGCAATCATAAATATTTAACTTCACACCATATAACTCCCTAAGCACATACAACAATCATTTATTTTCACTAAATACCTTATGACTCCCTAGTTATAATAGAAATGATTTTCAATGCACCAAAACTTTGGCAATATCAAATATTACCATGCGCTAGAGATAAATACCTTTTTACAAAATTTGTAGCCTTTGCAACCTTCAAAATATTTAATGCCTTTGCCAAAATTAATGCGCCTTCACCACCTTCGAAATCATTAATGCTTTACCAAAAATCAATGTGCCTTCACACCTTTGAAATCATCAATGCCTTGCCAAAAATCAATGCACCTTCACACCTTCATGGGAGTTGAACTTTGTTCCTCTCACCTATCATTGTGAGGTCCTTACCATGTAGGCATAAGCCCATATTGGGATTTAATCCCAAACACCCAACTTCACTTGCGCTCAAATATGAAAAGCTTAAGTTGCATTTCTTAGCAAAACACTTTGCCTCTGGTAGGATTTGAACAAAGAACCTGCCTTGTGCAAAGTTTGTGCGTTACCAATTGTGCTATAGGCTCCTGCGTGACATCACTTTCCCACATTTTTTACTTGACCTTCATCTCAAATTGAAAGTTATTTACCCTTCTTTCTTCGCTGCTCCCCTTTTGATGACTCTCTCTCATGCACTATCTCTAGTCTTCAATAAAAAAATGTTTTTCACCTTTTATTTATATGCACCCCCATCATTTGAATGATGTTGGTGAATATTTATTAATCTCCCCAACCTTTACACATTGGTAGATAATGTAATTCAACTTTATACCTTATAATTATTAAATAAAAATTTAATAATTCACCTCTTAACATTGAATTGGGATATCTCCTTCATTATTTTGAATTTCGTCATGAAATTTTTTGCACCTAGGTTTTATTGGAAGTCATTTTCATACATCATAATTTGGATAAGTCTTAGCATATTGGTTTTAATTAAAAACCCTTTCCAATGGTTTTAATGAAAAACCTTTTCGTCGGTTTTAATAAAAACCCTTGTTTGTTTTAATAAACATATTTACCATTGGTTTTAATAAAAACCATTAATATAATATTTAAAAAATTAAATATTATATGCCTCTTGTGCCACAAAATCTTGTATATATCCTTGCTCTCCAAAATATCATAAATGATTATTTGCGAAGTACTTTTGTCACCAAAACTCAATGTGATCCATGTGATATCAATGACAACACAAAATAACTCAAATTGCCAACAATATCCCCCTTTGTCATTGATGGCAACACCTCTAATGCAAATAACCACAATCACTACAAAATCCATTTCTAAAAATCAAATTTTCTCCCTTGATTCAATACTCTCTATGGAGGTTACTCCCCCTATCTCAATGTTCTCTTTGGATACTTCTCCCCTATCTCAATACTCTCTTTGGAGGTTTCTCCCCTAACTCAATGCTCTCCACCTTACTCAAATCTCTCCCCCTTTGACATCAATGGAAAAAGGGACACCTATGGGGCTAAAATATATGACTCTTAAGCTTATCCCCCCTACCACCTTCTCTCTTGAGGTGATTAATTTTGGGGTGGGAGTATATGTACTCCCATATTACATTGTTCCTTTCCATTGTCAACTTCCTTCCACATATTTCAAATATCCTTTTCTTGATGAGTTACTTTATCTTCTTGTCTTGAACCTATTTGACCTTATTTCATTAAAACTGGTTGACCTTCTTACCTTGAACCTGTTTGTAATTGGGTCCTACACCATATTACAATATGTCCAAAGTTATTGAAATTAAAACACTTGATATTGTAGCCTTTGGATGGTGCCCATATCCTGAATTATTTATTGAAATCATTTACATATCCATTCCTTTCCTGAACCCTATATTGTGAAGCTTTTTTTCCATAATCATTTTGACCATGACCTCTGAATTGTGCAACTCTATAATAAAAACAATATTGATCATTTCCTTTGCACTGAGAAGCTCTATGACCAATCTTGTTGCATAAGAAGCAATGTCTCTGAAAACCATACCTTCTTCCTTTGAAGTTCCTTCTAGAAAAATCAAACTTCTTTAATCCATAGACCCTGCAGTGTATAGCCCTGTGTCCAAATCAATTACAAGAAAAACAATGTCCTTTAAAATCCCTTTGTTCATGCCTTGGTTCCTCGTACCTTTCTTGACCATTATCCTTGTGATCATCTTTGACTTGTGCATTGTATCCTTGATCCTTCTTTGTGGTATCCAAATCTACTTACTTAAAATCTTCCTTGCTTTATTCTTAAAGAATTTATTTACATTTTGAACTTGATTCACCTATCTCAAAACAAGATCCAAATTGGATATTTGGAGCCATAGGAGCTTTGGAAATTTCTTCATATTTCTCTTCATTTTTGTCCAATAGAAAACTAGCATCCGTCTCTATTGTCTCTAAAATACATGTTTCCTTCTCAATGAAAATGTTTTGACCTTTTGAGTCATGTGATGGATCAAAATTCTCAATTATGGAACATCTCCATTCTTTTAGATTATCCTGAACCTCTTGTAGTTGCTTATGGATATCATTGAAGTTTTATTTTAGATCAATTGAGAAATTTGTCTTTCTTGAAATATCCTCTTGTTTATCTTCTTCTATTTGGAGTGGAAGTTCTTCTACTTATTTTATCCCATAGAAAAACCCTTCTTAATTTTCACTATCACTGATATAATTATCTTCTTCTATAGCAAACAAACTCTCATGAATCCTTTGTCTTTACTTGTTTCCTTGGTATGCCATTTCATCTTCACTATCACTAAAGCCATTGCAATATCTTGATCTGTGATTTCGTTGAACACACATAAAGCATTGTTCTCTTTCACCTTGTATTCATAAGAATAGATTTTATTCCTTTTCATCATCTAAGTGATCTCTATCACTATGCTATGAGCCATCATTTGCTTCCTCAATGTAGAAATTTTTCTTAATATTACAAAAACTTTTCTTCTTCTCATGCTTGTTTTGCTTGTACCTGTAATCTTTGTCATGCTTATGCTTTCCTTCTTTTATTCTGTGATCCTATTTTTCATCATCACTATTTCATTCATGTGGATACTTGTTTACATAGTGACCATAATCACCACACTTGTATCATTTGAATTTCTTCATATCCCCATAATTAGTTGAGTCATTTTTCCTTTTGATGAATTTAGCTTCCTCATCATTATCTGAATCTCTATCTGTCTCTAGATTTTTCCCTTTATTTTTCTCTAAATATTTGAATGCAATTTATTTCTTTGTAGCTTGATGCTTATCTATCCTCATCTCATAATATGTGAGAGTTCCTTGTAGTTCTTCCATCATCAGCTTGTCGATATCCATTATTTCTTCTATCACTGAAACCTTTACATCATACTTCATGGGAAGTGATCTTAAAACTTTTTGAGTAACATCATATTCTTTCATCTCAAATCCTAGACCTCTCATGGTGTTAGCAATCTCATCAACTCGAAGCAAGAACTTTGTAATATCTTCAGAATATTCCATTTTTATTTCTTCGAATGTTTTTCTATGAGTTTGTAGTTTTTACAACTTTACCTTGGAATCTCCTTCATAGGTATTCTACAACTTGGTCCACATTTCATTAGCTGAATTACATACCTTTACCTTTGCAAAATTTGTCTCACAAAGCCCATTCAAAATACAATTCATTGTATTTGTATTGATCTCAACCAATTTCCTAATAGTATTATTTATCTTGGGATCACCTTCTATATTATACTCTTTTACAACCATATTCCATACATCATATCCTTGTGATATGAAATATTTCTTCATTCTCATGCTCTAAAAAGCATAAATGTTACAGTCAAATAGTGGAGCCTTACTTGTAGATGATCCATTCTATGAAGCCATTTGTGTTCTTGTAGAATCTGCCCTTAAGTTGTTAGACTTTCTGAAGGAACCTGCTCTGATACCTATTGAAGAACACAAGCTTATATTGTGAGGGGGGTGAAAAGTATAGCACCCACTTTTTACTATATTTTCAAACCAATATCAATTAGTGTCCTCAATTTCAATAACCAAATATAGCATTGTGCATTAATAACATAGATAGCAATAGTAAGCAAGTGCACAAATCATCACACACAATTAAGACACAATATTTAACGTGGTTCCCCAATGTGGGGTAGTCCACAAGATATTATCCTTAAAATATTTTATAAAGAAATAGATATCCTTATCCCAATATAAATGATTACTTTGATCTTCTCAAAGATATGTTATCCTCATCTACTCAGGTGGGCTCCATTGATCTACTTAGCTAGGCTCTCCACTGATCTGCTCAGCTAGACTATCCACTAATCTACTTAGCTAGACTATCCACTGATCTACTCGACTAGGCTCTCCACTAATCTGCTTAGGTAGGTTATCCACTAATCTTCTCATCCAGGATATCCACTGATCTACTCATCGAGGCTATCTAATGATCTAATTAGATAGTCTATCCATTGATCTGCTCAGCTAGGCTATCCATTGATATGCTTAGCTAGGCAACTGATGTTGATGTGTTTTCTATTTTTGTCCTATATTTTTCATAGCTCATAAATCTGCCTTAATACCTTCTCACAAGGATCAAATAATCCTGCTCAAATGTTATCCCAAATCTATTTTCAAATCCTTCACAAAAGGCTCAAACAATCCTGCTCAAATGTTGTCCCAAATATTTCCATAAATCTATCCCAAAATCCTTCTCAAAGACACAACCAATCATGCAAAAAAGTTGTCTCCAATCTATCCAGACATTCTATCCCAAAAGCCTTCCCAAAGGCTCAACCAATGACTCTCAAGTAGCACTAAAATCTCAACCACATATCAATGAAGGCAAGGCTTAATGATGAACTCAACAATGGATACCAAATAAATGATGAAAATACTCAACAATGTGCTCAACAATGAATGGCAATGTACTCTTCAAAGGATGATATCAATGATCCATAATTATCGCAACAATATATAACAAATGATCTCTCAAATGGATGACAATAATGCTCAACAATGTACTCTCAAATGGATTACAAAAATGCTCAACAAGGTACTCTCAAATGGATGATAAATTATCTCTCAAATGGAAACCTCTCCAAGCAATAACAATGAGGACTTCAACCAACCAAGGAAAATATCCACAAGTGATAGCAATAGGTTCTCAATAATATCTTCCTCATGCAATATCAATAAGCTCTCAAGAAACAAGCACAACTCCCTCAAGCAAAGAGCTCTCAAATAGCCAACAATGATATACTCAAATAACATAATTAAATCATTCACTAGGACATATAAAAAGTTCAACACTTTTCAACCTTATGACTCCCTAATTTCATTAACACATACAGCAAGCACCCATACTTTTATTTTTAATCCCAAACTTTATAACTCCACATATAACAATCACAAATATTTAACTTCACATCTTATAACTCCATAAGCACATACATCAATAATTTATTTTCACTAAATACCTTATGACTCCCTAGTTATAATAGAAATAATTTTCAATGCACCAAAACTTTGGCAATATCAAATATTACCATGCACTAGAGATAAATACCTTTTTACGAAATTCATAGCCTTCACAACCTTCGAAATCATTAATGCCTTTGCCAAAATTAATGTGCCTTCACCACCTTCGAAATTGTTAATGCTTTGCCAAAAATCAATGCACCTTCACACCTTCAAAATCGTCAATGCCTTGCCAAAAATCAATGTGCCTTCACACCTTCGTGGGAGTCGAACTTTGTTCCTCTTGCCTAGCACTATGAGGTTCTTACCATGTGGGTGTCATCCCACATTGGGATTTAATCCCAAACACCCAACTTCACCTATGCTCAAATCTAAAAAACTTAAGTTACCTTCCTTAGCAAAACACTTTGCCCTTTGTGGGATTCGAACATCGAACCTACCTTGTGTAAAGTTCATGCGCTACCAACTGCGCTATAGGCTCCTGCATGACGTCACTTTCCTACACTATTTACTTGACCTTGCTCTCAAATCTAAAGTTATTTATCCTTATTTCTTCACTGCTTCCCTTTCGACCACTCTCTCTCATGCGATATCTCTAGTCTTCAATAAACAACGGTTTTTCACCTTTTATTTATATGCACCTTCGTCCTTAAAATGTCATCGGTGAATCTTTAGTAATCTGCTAAACCTTAGAATGTCGACGGATAATGTAATTCAAATTTAGACCTTAGAATTATTATATAAAAATTTAATAATTCACCTCTTAACTTTTAATTGGGATATCTTCTTCATTCTTTTGAATTTCGCAATGAAACTTTTTGCACCTAGTTTTATTGGAAAACATTTTCATCCATCACAATTTGGAGAAGTATTAGCATAGTGGTTTTAATGAAAAACCTTTTCCAATTATTTTAATGAAAAACCTTTCCATCATTTTTAATAAAAACCCTTGTCATTGGTTTTAATAAAAACCTTTACCATTGGTTTTAATAAAAACCATTAATATAATATTTAAAAAATTAAATATTATATACCTCTTGTGCCAAAAAACCACGTATATATCCTTGCTTTCCAAAATATCATAAATGATTATTTATGAAGTGCTTTTGTCACAAAAACTCAATGTGATCGATGTGACGTCAATGACAACACAAAATAACTCAAATTGCCAACAACACTCACTCATGGTTTACACTCCCTCGTAGTTCATAGTTGGCCTTGTCCCTTATTTTTTTGGCATTCCTTCACTTCAATTTTTTTTTGAAGCATTTATGCACTTCTAATGAACCCATCATTGTTCTTCTAGAACTAAATTTTGGCTCACACTCCCTCTTAGTTCACACTTTCTCTCAGTTTACATTTGCTCTTGCCTTGGACTATCTCTTGTATTTTATCTAATTGAATCCTTTAAATACTCCTAAGATTTATAACAAGAAGTGGTACTTGTTCCTTGATCACACTTTGCATTCTACTTCGTACTTTCTTCTCACACTTCCTCCGTGATATTTACTCACACTTTTTTTTTGTTGCACTCACTCACACTCACTTTTGGCTACACTTACTCACACTCACTTTCATCTACACTTACTCTTAGTTCATGCTTACACTCATTGTTGCATTTAATCCTCACTCACACTCACACTCCATAATAAAGGTAAATGTCAAAGGTAAAGAAGTTTTTAATGTCCATGAGACCAAAGGTCCTATGATACAATCCTCATATATCATTTATCCAATAAATATTAATTCAACCAAACATTGGTTGTTGAAGAATGATGTCCAACTCTAAACCCATTGGATTTGATACTTTAACCTCCTATTTGGAGATCCAAAGTCTTACAATTAAGCACATCTAAGTTGAAGAATCAAACAAGACAATTGAAATAAAATATGTAACATTATAACATTACATTGAAAATTTATCAAGTCTAAATCTTTTTATCTATCATCGATAAGGGGTTGTGAAGAGGTAGGAGAAATTGGATTGGTAGAGGGATAAAGTCGAGCTCTCATATTTTCATATTTGGTTGTGTGGTAGTAAAAAAAATATTAAGGGTGAGTAGGGATGTGATATTTTTTACCTTAGTACTCATACTTGAGTTATTGGTGATATATGGACCGAATGACTTGTATCACATTCATCTAGGGCCTATCAATAGACTATTATATGTTAGTTTAAAATTTATGGCATAGAAGAGGGTATTGAAGATACGAGAACCAACCATTAGAGGTAAGACTAATCTACCACTAGAATCGTTCTCTTAAATTTCAAATTCCCTAATAACAACATCTGATTTTTCTAAATTTTGTTTACTTGAACTAAAATTAGTAACGAATTTTAGTCTATAGATATTTAGGGCTGAAATATTATTAATGAGATTTCACTTGATAAGCATGTCATTGATATAACTAATTATATAAATATGAAGTTCTCCTATCATTCATTCTAGTGGAATATCATCCTTGTAGAATGATATTGTTGCATGATCAACCCCAAGAGACCCTACTACATTGATGAAGTCATGATGTTTAGATCCTAGGGAACTACTTGTTACTTAAGGGTTTGAACAACATATCTCAATGTGTAGGGAATTTTTTAAGGAGCTCAAGGAGTGATATTTTGGCAGGAGTCCTTTAAATTGTTTTCACCCTTACCTTAGATTTGGAATTGTATAACTAATGGTGGTCCTTTGAAAGAAGAAGAGATCCATGTTAAATGGAGGACTAAGGTAGGTTATATTTTTATTAGGAGATTTATTTTTATGGTGTTGTTAGGTAATTTATCCAATTGATGAATAGTATACCACTCCTACCATACTATTATTGAGATGAGGAACAACTCTATATTAAGTGTGTATTGTCATGTTTTGATCATAATTATGTATATGATCTTAGAAAATCCCTATATTCTAGTTGGTGGAAGATTGGCCTTTGAAATCACTAAATAAAATATACATAATTCATCTATCAAATCTTCAAGATGATGATTTTTGACACAATGGAAGACACATTCCTCCTCAAGATGGAACCAATGAGACTTTTTTTATTTTAGCGTCTATAATATTTATTGGTGAAAGTTCTATCATTTTTGCCTCTAGAACATGGTCAAGGATAACTACAAGGGGACGTTCAAATAGAGTAAATTGTATTTTAGGTTTTTGTTGTTAATACTTTCCTAAAACTAACTTTTATAGGATGGTAATAGCATCCACATTATTTTTACGACATGAGTCAATGATCACATTACCTATAATATGCTTGTTTCTATATTATCCTTTATGGTTGGAGGAGGAATTTTCCTCATCTTTCTTGAATTTCAGTTGTCCTCTCCTTAGGAAGGTAGTTTCTACTTGTTTCTTCAAATTAGTCATCTCTTGAATAGAGTATATTAGTCATTTCCAAGGTATAGGATAAATGGTCATGCAGGTTACCTAAGAACACATTCAAAATATCCTCTTATAGGGGAATGTTTTAGCACCATCCCACAAGATATCACCACTTTTCTAATAATTTTGTAAAACTCTCATATATGGCTACGTAAATTTATATTGATCAGTAATTGTCCTCAAAAAACCAACCTTAGGGTTTTATAAAAAAATAATTAATTGTCCTTTGTAAATAAAATAATATTGTAATTAAAATTATAATAATTTATTTGGGTTTTTCACTACCTTGGATAAATATTATAATAAATATTATAATATTATATCCTTCTATTGCTTTGGATATATTTTTTTCCAAAGGAGAACTGAAACCATTTTCTGACTCATTCCTTTGGGTGTAAAATAAAAATATTTTAACCCATTATAAACTTCCATTAAACTTTGTACTCAAACTGAAGAAGAACTATCACTAGAATCTTGACATCAATGACAAATTTGAATTAGGGACTCAAAATGTCCAACAATCTCCCCCTTTGTCATTGATGGCAACCCACATTCTTTTTATTGAAACCTGACCTTTATTTTTCCTTCTGCTCCCCATGGGACATTGCTCCCCCTAGCTCAATGCTCTCTCAGATATCAAATCTCTCCCCATATCAAATCTCTCCTCAATACACAAATCTCTCCCCCTTTGACATCAATGGCAAAGGGTCACCTTTGGGGCTTAAGGCTAAGAATGAGCCTCTTAGATTTGCTTCTCCCCCATATCCTTTGAGGTGGTTAATTTTGGGGTGACAGTATTTCTACTCCCAAAAGCCATTGTTCTTTACCTTTATCTTATTCCCTTCTTTTCTGAATGTTTTGATTCTTTTGATTGTTTCTATTCGTGTCATCATTCCTATTCCTGTCATCATTCTTGTTCCTATTTTTTTTCCTATTCTCATCCATATTCTTGTTCTTGTTCCTGTTCATGTTCCTATTCCTGTTCTTTTTATCATTCATGTTCCTGCTCCTGTTCTTATCCATGTTCCTATTCTAGTTCATCTTCCTATTCATGTTCCTGTTCATACCTATTTTTGGAATATTTGCTCTATAACATTTTTTTGTGTGTCCATAATTATTGCACTTATAACACTTAATGTTATTATTGCTTGGAGGTGCAAATGTCTTAAGATCACTTCTAGTGAAACCATATCCTCTTCTATCATGAACCCTACAATTCATTGCCTTGTGACCAAACTCATTACATGAGTAGAAATACCCATGGAAAATCTATCCTTTCCCATATTCCTATCTTTCATGTGTCCTGCACTGTGAAGCCATGTGCCCAAACCTATGACATGAGAAAAATATTCCATTGAAGCTTCCTTTTCTTGACCTCATTGGTCTCCTATTATTATTGTTGTTCCATCTATATCTTTTATGTGCATTATTTCTATCTTTTTTGAACTCTTTATTGTCCAACTCATCCTTTGATTTCTCACTCCCTCTTACACTGTCTTATTCTGATGTATCTTCATATGAATTTTCTTCTTCTTCAATACTTGAAGTAAACTCTTCTTCTCATTTATTTTATACCTATTTAGAACCAAGACCTGTCTTGTTTGTTTCTCCTCTTTGTATCTTGACTATTTTATCCACACTCTTTGCACTATTTACATACATGTATAGCTTATTCTTGGATTCTTATACATATTTCTTTAGTAGTGCCACTTCTTGTGCTAACTTCTCACATTATGAAATATTTACTTCTAACTTATCTTTGAACTTCTTTGCCTTAGCCTTTGATTTTTATAAATACTCTATGAACAATCTTCTTTCTTAATCACATTCTTGAAACTGAATTTCAATCTTAGAATATTGCTTTCTTACCTTTTTTACCATTTCAAGGGCATAGATAAGTTCTCCCTTGAGATAATAATCATTCTCTGCTTAATAATCCTCTATTTTTTTGCCTTTGTCTATATCATTACTTTCTTTTGGCTTATATTCTAAAGGATCACTCACTTCTTCTTCCAATGCCATTAGAATATTTTCATCTGGTCTTTCAAGTGCATCTTCATAATCATTATCACTGAAACTACAACCATCCCTTGTGCAATCATCTTCAGTATGTCCAAATCTACCACATCTAAAAAACTTGAGAATAACTAGAGTCCTTTTATTAACCGGTTCTTTCTCTTCAATCATAAGTAGGACTTCATCTCTATCATTGTCTAAAAATCTAGCATCACTATAATTTGAGTACTTACTTGCATTATCCATATAATAGATCCTCTTTTGTCTTTGGAAGAACTTATTTCCTTGTCTACTTTGTCCATCCTTAATTTTATTTTGGTGCCTATATCTTTCTGATTCCATGTACCTGTGATCTTATTTTTCTTCACCATTGTTGTTCTTTGGCTCTTTACAACCTGTTGCAAAATATCCATACTTCCCATAATTAAAATACTTAACAGATCTTAGATCTATGGGTCTTCTAGAAATTTTATCTCTTCTACCATAGTTATATTCTTCATCACTAGATGAATCACTGCATGATTATGACCTCTTTCCCTTTATCTTATTGTTTGCTTTAGAAGCAGTATCTTTCAGATGGATAGGATATTTTGTTCTTATCTCAAAATTTGTAAGCATGCCAAGTAAAGAATTTATTGTCAGACAATCACTATAAATTGATAATTCTATAGCAGAGACCTTTTCACTATACCTTTATGAAAGAGTTCTCAAGATCTTATCACAAGCATCAGATTCATCGACATTCATTCCAAGAACTCTCATCTCATGTACAAGTTCATCAATATTGTTGAGATAGTCATGAATGTTTTCATCATCCCACATTTTTCAATTTTCAAATTCTCCTTTGAGATTCCTTATCTTAGCTTTCCTAACACATTTATATCCTTCACATATGTTATGCAGTAGTTCCCACATTTCTTTTGCTTCCTTATTTGTAGGAGGATTGACTGTTGAATCATATCCAAGTTCCACTGCATCTCAAACTTTATTACCAAGTTCCATTAGGTTAAATCTCATCAGCATACACCAATACAAGAAGTCACTTCTATCAAATACTGGTATTGTATTATTTATAGACCCATCCTTTTAATACTTTTGATCCATTGTGTTCTTGACCACTTTTACTTCAAGCTATCAAATTCTTCTGAAGGAACCCACATTGATACCAATTGAATAATACAAACTTATATTGAGATGGGGGGTGAACAGTATAAGAGCACTTTTTACTTTTATTTTAAAATCAATATTATGTAGTGTATAGATAGCAGTATCAATAGTAGTAATCAAAGCAATGCATAAAATACCATACACAATAGAGACACATATTTAACGTGGTTCACCAAATATAGCTACCTCCATAGAGAAAATATTTCTTCTAAATATTTCTTAAATAATCTCTTGGTAATCCTTCCCTATTACAATGTTTATGGACCTCTGTCCAAAGGAGATGTTGATCCTCTAAATCTGGTTTGTGGATCTCTATCCATAGGAGAACTCCTTCTCCTCTTCTTTGGTTGGTGATCCTCTAGAAGACGACTACCTCCACTACACTGGCTTGTGTATCTCTTTCCACTGAAGACTCTTTTACCCACTTAGAAGACTTGTCCTCATTGCCCTGGTTGATGTATCTCTATCCATTGGAGACTCAGTCCTCTCTACTCTATCACCTCCAAAGCTTTATCTCAATTTTGTACTAAACATAGTCCAATTGGTCTAGCACAACTTTGCTCAATATCTTACACTAAACACAATCCAATAAGTCTAGCATAAGTCTGCTCAATAAGATCAATTAAATTTGCACTAAATACAATCCATTCAGTCTAGTACAAATCTGCTCAACTTTTGCACTAAACATAATCTAGTCGGTCTAGCACAAGTCCACTCAAATCTATACTAAACATAGTCCAGTCGATCTAGTACAAATATGCTCAATAGGTCCACACAGAACCTGCACAACTCTACTCAAAAGTTCCACTCAGAACCTGCTCAACTCTGATCAATAGGTCCACTTAGAACCTACTCAAATATGCTCAACAAGTCCACTCAGAACCTGTCCAAATATTCTCAACAAGATCACACATAACTTGTCCAAATCTACTCAACAAGCTCACACAGAACTTGTCCAAATATTCTCAACAATATCACACAAAACATGTCCAAATCTACTCAAAAATATGACACATAACTTGTCCAAATATTGCTCAATAAGTCCTCTCTAGGACTTGCTCAAATATGTATTTAAGCTTCCACAAAATTTCACACAAAATTAGTCCACAAGTCTTCTCAAATACTTACCTCAAATTTTCTTAACAAGTTCACACAAAACTTGTCCAATCTCATAGAAACATAAAGAGAATTATTATGGACTCAATATGTTCTATACTCAATGCTCAATCACTTTCTCAACTCAAATAAATATCATAGAAGCATAAATAGAATTTTTAGAGACTCAATATATTTTATTCACATAACTCAATCTATTTTACAACTCAAATTAGAATATAGAATAGTTTGTTTTATGGAACATGAACAATCACTTCATACATCCACTTGACTAGGCTCAATCAACTCTACTCAATCAATCACTTCAAGAAACACCTCTTGCTCACAAACCCTAGTCCAAGCATGTATCATCCAACTCAAAATGTTTCCAATAATTCTTAACAACAAATCTCACAACAATAATACTCATGATCTTTTCAAAACCTAGTTCAAGTTCTTTGCATAACAACTCACTTCA
This sequence comes from Wollemia nobilis, assembly GCA_028583015.1. Lineage (NCBI taxonomy): Eukaryota > Viridiplantae > Streptophyta > Pinopsida > Araucariales > Araucariaceae > Wollemia > Wollemia nobilis. The sequence continues at coordinate 7,728,075 of JAQPPZ010017209.1, read as the reverse complement.
AAAACCATGCTTATCAAACAAGGTTTTAAACACAACTCTCAATTTTAGAAAACCTTGAAGCATCAACTCAAACACTTTCGAAAAGGAAACCCTAATAAAATCCTTTTCACTCCAAACATAATTTTCAAGTAAGCCAAACAATCAACTCAACCAAAGAAGAATTTGCCCATACTTTTTTGCTTCACAAGAAGTTGATCTCACAAATCTACCACACTCATAAATTTCTCTTTTACAATCTCAACAAGGGTTAGAAGACTTCAATCAAATAACAATATAAAATAATGACCCAAAATACACCTTATTACTACAACTCAAAAATAACATTCACCATAGTCTTCTTTAAATAGAAAAACCATTATACAAAAATAATTCTCAAAAAGTCTTAATAAGAAATTAATTAGGACTTTACTAAAACTCCTCATTACTCCTAAAATAATAAATCTCAAGTATCAATACCTCCAAAATAATCCTCAACAAACATTCACCATAAACTTCAAATACCAAACCTTCCACAATAATCGTCAATAAACATTCACCATAAACTTGAAATATCAAACCTTCCACATTAATCCTCAACAAACATTCACCATAAACTTCATGTCTTAATGTATAAAAATAATAATCACTTATGCACTCTTATTCCTCCAACATTAGGCAACTAACAAAATTAAAATTAAAATTAAATACCTTGTCTTCGGAGGGAATCGAACCCTCAACCTCATCTCACCACAAGTGCCTTAACCATGGCCAAAGTCACCATACGAGCCAAGCGCTCATTCAATACTAAATAAGCATCGCGTGCTTATTAATATCGCATCACCTTACACCAAGGGCAAAAGATCATGCACCTTGGGTGCCTCAATCAACTCACCAAAAAATACACATGAGGATTTGAAACATCAACCACCTTGCTGCCAGCGCCTTTGCACTTTTCCAACTACCACTAGGCCATGCTTACCCAATGAAACTTGAGGATGAAAACTTCCTCCTTTATTCCCTTCGCTGCCACATTTTCATAAATGCACAAGCTCTCTTTTCGCATGCCACCTATTATTAATTCGAGCAAGGGTAAATAAAACTTAGGTTTGTTGGGCATATTTATATGTTTCTTCATTGCATTAATGATGTCGGTGCTCATGTGCTTCCTTCCATGAATTCAATGGTAAAGGCTTCGAATACCTTTTATTAAACCCAACATTTGGGTTTAATTTACTTTAAACTTTGTGCTTTGAAATCTTTTTCCCTCAAAAACCCAACCTTAGGGTTTTATAAAAAATATTTAATTGTCCTTTGTAAACCAAATAATATTATAATTAAAATTATAATAATTTATTTTGGTTTTTTAGTACCTTGGATAAATATTATAATAAATATTATAGTATTATATCCTTCCATTGCTTCAGATATATTTTCTTCCAAAGGAGAACTGAAACCATTTTCTGTCTCATTCTTTTGGGTGTAAAATAAAAATATTTTAACCCATTATAAACTACCATTAAACTTTGCATTCAAACTAAAGAAGAACTATCACTGGCATGTGACATCAATGATAACTTTGGCTTCGGGACTCAAAATTTCCAACAATTAGTCATCTCTTGAAAAGAGTATATTAGTCATTTCCAAGGGATAGGATAATTGGTCATGCAGGTTACCTAAGAACACATTCAAAAGATCCTTTTGTAGGGGAATTTTTAAGCACCACCCCACAAAATATTGCCACTTTCCTAATAATTTTGTAAAACTCTCACATATGGCTACATGAATTTATATTGATTAGTAATTGTAACCTTCTGCTTAATATAGACTAAACAACATTGCACGAATATCTCAATAGGGTTTCAAAATTTTTAATAGAGTGGCATGGTATCTAATAATACCATTCAAGACTAAGCCCATTAAGGTTTTTTTGTGAAGATTTTTAATAGTAACATCTTGTCATACACAATGTCACTACAAGAAGTATGAAAGAGTCACAAATGGTTTATCAACTCTTCTTTTCCCTTATACATTTTAAATTTTAGCATTTCAAAATTTGGAGGGAAAGGAAAACTTACCACTATTGGATCTAGTATTTATTACATACCTTGTCATAAGAATATCTAGATTAGGATGCTTTAAGAGAAGTTTCTCATTATGTTAATTGCCCCAATCAATATTTTATAGTCTAAATATTAGTATTAGGTGGCACATGAGACATGTATTGTGCAATTATACAATTTTTTTGTTCATAAATAAAAAATGAAACATGGCGTAGACATACTCAAAAAAATACAAACTAGTTTTTGATTCACTAGATCACTTACACACACCTGAAGAGCATACTACTAGTGCTGGAGGCTTTTTGGTTCACTAGATTGTGTTACATGACAAGTGAAGAGCATAATACCAACAATAAAAACATGTCTTAAAACAAAAACAAATCTTAAAATTCATAAAAAACATGAGTTAAGAAAGGAATAAAAGACATGATATTGAATTTTATTCCAATAAAAAGAAGTAATACAATATCAAAAATCCAAATGCATTTTGACCTATAGGTCTCATCAGCGAAGTGAGTTTCAAATAGGTACAACCTCCCTTTATATAGACCTAAATCTAGGGGGGAGCTAAATATTAATGCATGTGGGATAAAAACATCCAAGTATTAATACAAACCATAGGCTTATAGACCAATATGGTAAAAAGAAGAGAAGTCCCAAGCTCGACCTCCAAAAAACCACCCACCCAGAAAAGAGAAGAAACACATTAAAACATGTGAAAATACAAGGTGGGAAAGAGTCCCTCAAATAATTTTATTTTTACATAGATAATTTTTAAGAGGTTTTTGATTCCTCCAACAAATGATGCCTCAAGAAATATGCTTGATATCTCTATCTTTTCTCTAATTTTCAAATATTGGAGAATAATATTTGTGCCGATTCAAAGATCTCTGTTAAAATTATAGTTTTCAAGCTTCAAAATAAGAGGATTTTTTTTTTTTTGGATCCATGTCTAAATGCTACTTGCTCCAAAAATCTAGCCAAAAGTGAAGGTCTACCATCAGATTTAAATTTCTCAAAAAAAGACGAGAAAATTAATTTTATATCTCCTAGCTCTGAGTCCATTAAAAAATTATTTTTAACATAAATAAATCCATCCCTGGAGCTTTCTCTAATCATAATTTTTTTGAGTTCACTCATGATAAAGGTATTTTTCTAATAAACTAGATTATGGGAGGAATTAGGGATGTAATAATAAGCATTCATCAACTTTTGAAATAATTTGGTGCAAAAAATTCCAATATGAGTAAAATTAGACCCCTTAAAAAATATAGTATCCAGAAGTGTTACTTCACAATAAAAATAAAGGAAGTAATTTTAATATTGTCATAGAAGAAACCATAGGCAACAAGAAAACCATTAAGATCCTCCTTAGGTCCATGGAAAACTCCAATGGCATCATCAATGTATCATTTATAAAATAAAATATTTTCCACATCAACATTATTAAATACATGGTCCTCTAGATGACAGAAAAATAAAAAAGCATAAACCATAGCAAAATTACTTCTCATGGTTGTTATTATTATATGCCTATATATTTTTCCTTTGCATTCCAAGTAGTGTTGTGTTAAGACTATCTCTGCAAGCCTTACCACAAAGTTTATCTTGGTTAGATCAAAGTCATTCCTAAAAATGATGAAGGGCTACCAATTCTTGAGAGGTGGGGATGCTAGGATAGAGGCTCTTTGGTTTAGTCCTCTATTGTGACTTCTATTCTTGTTGTGTTGTACTAGAAATTTCTTTTGTGTACCTATGATTAGTTTTTCCAAATGATCAATTTGTTGCTTGATTTCTCTTTTAACCAAGTCAGCTACACTTTTTGTAGCTTCTGACATATTAACTTCTAGGATTTCTAAAGCAGTAATCTCTCAAGCAACTTTAGCTTTTTCTTATATATTTTTTAGATTTTCATTTTAACTCTCCAATATTGAATATTTCCCTCAAAAATCTCTTTTGGGATTCCATTCCAAAACAATTTCTTGAGAAATTATCTTATGTTTATTTACAAAATCTGCAATAATTTCCTTAATTGCAGGTATTAAAATATTGGTAATATAATCATTGGCATGAGTAGCTAGTTTATTTTTATATTTTTGAAATTACAAATGTACAATTTAGCCATTTATAAGCAAAAAAAAAATTAAGTGCCTCTGACTCATCAGAAAACTATCTATTAATATCTTCATCTAGAAGTTGAAGATGTGGTTTTTCTATTCATGATGTTGGGGTATTGATATGTATAATTCCAAAGTGGGAATTATACAATTTTTCCCTAAGCTATTTAGGATAAAAGGATTAGAGGATGTAAAGTTAGAAACCATGGTTTTAAAGTTTTGACCAAGGCCTATGCTCATATTTGGTAGATTAATTGGCTAGATTGAGATGTTAGAATTATAGTAGGTATATAGTGTGTGCTTTTTTGTTTAATAGGATAACTTATGTTGACCCTTAGTATCTCATTAAGGGGAAGTATATATGGTTAACATGTTAAGGATAATGGAGGATTTTACACTTCACTATCTACAAAATTTATGACAACTAGAGGATTTTGATCTATATGATTTGAGATTGGTAAATTAAGATTTATGTATAAATACCCATGAGATAGGTCTATTTTATTGGACATTAAGGTGTTATATTTAAGTTGCTAAGGGTGGTCCAATATTGGCTCTTTCTTAGAAGAGGTATCAAAAGGATCTTTACCTTCTCTCCATATGGTTTGTATGGCCTCTTCATTTCTATGTAAAAAATAGGTTATTTGATCAAGATAATTCAATATTGCTCTCCCTTGTTCATCTTAATATATAGAGAGAGCTTAAGGAAGGTGCACCCTCATATTATTCTTCATAGGTACGATTTTTGAACATGAATTGATATTCTTATATCTAAGAAAAGGAAATAAGGGTTGTGGTCCAAATGATAGGTAATACTTTGGGTGATATAGTGGTTTTTTACCAAGGCTTAGAGAAGGAGACTTAAAATTTATTTTTCTTTTAGTGTTACTTAAGATAATAAAAGAAGATATTTTTGTGACCTTATATCACCTGCTCTTGATATACCTTATGAGGCCTTCTTATAAATCTAAACCTTTCTATATACTTGACCTTCCTATATACCAATCAATACATGGAAAAAGGTTGCCCTCTTGATATACATGGCTATACATGAGAGATACATTAAGGTATGTTGAAGGGATCTCCTAAGTACATGATCCAATATAAGTACATTAGAGGTAACTAAAGCCTTCCTTATGACTCCTACTAGTCCATCATTAGCTACTCCCTAGGAGGCTTAAAGTACACATGATACCCTATATGGGAGGTTGGTGTCTTAGGATCACAATATATACAATATAACATCAAGGTTTGTATGATGATTACTCAAGGGGTCATATACAAATCATAATAGATTATGAGTGAGAGGTTACCTTTTGCATGGGATGACACTCAATATTGAGGAGACATTTATGTAATATAAGGTTCTAGTTTTATGCATTGATTTAACACATACCTAGGATTTTCAATCCATAATTCCTATCCTAACAAGACATATTGATGGAATGCAAGATGGAAGTGAAGACAACATGTGAGAATACATGTCCTAATTCTACATGATTTATTTATTTTGATACTTGCAAGAAAATAAAATATTTTCTTTCTTTTTGAAGCAAGAAATAAAGAGAATATGCAAATAGGTAAGCTATCCTATAATGCAGCCATATACATGTTTTTTTATACCTAAGTATAACAAGAAAAATAATATTTGTTTCTCCCATTTCAATTTAAAAAGAATATTAATCTTCTATTTCCCTTTCTAAAATTTTGTACAAAATGGAATAAAAGATCACAAAAAAAAAAAAATTTTACAAAACATCCTATAATATTAACAATTATGTTCTAATCTGAGACTTAGCATTGTAATAATAGCCTATGGTTACCCTTTTGATGATATTATAAATTAAGAATACAAAATGTACCCCTTTGTAAAATATTTCATGAAAACTATCTAAATGACTACAAAATAACAAAAGGAAGCTAAATATATCAATTTGAGACTTAAATAGAGTTGAATCAAATAAATTTACAGCTGATATAATGTTGGGACAAAAGTGTTGTATGATAAAAAATCACCATGTGTATGATAGCATTGTTCGATGTCAGTTCCACCACTTGTATGATAGTATTTGAAAGCACGAGGATACGAAAACAAAACGGAAATGCCAAGTGCGATGTATGCAAAAGCAAAACATAACGCTAAGTCCTACGAACTGAAATGCATGAAAGGAGAGAAACATAAATGAATTGAAACAAGATAGAAAGCAAATGTCGAGTACAACCCTTTTTATTAATTTTCTTTAAAATCGGGTTACAATACGTCTCCTCCCTTTTCGGGGGCTAGGAGCGTTAAGTAGGGCTCTATTACACCACGGATTGGTACACTTTCTTCCGCATGCCCACATGTAAAGTGGGCGGGCCAAATGTCGTCGTCGCTTGCATGAATGTGTCTTTGATTCCTTGCTGCTCCTCCGGTGTCGAGATCCTACGTTCAGAGAAACAGAAAAGGATTAGTAGCACCTACGGATGAAGTAAAACATGCGATCCCCAAAGCCTACGATTAGTGCATGCATAAAATAAATAAAATGATAACTAAAACATATCAGAATGAGCTAAAAATTTGATAGAGGCATGAGAACATTACTAGGAAGGCACTGCAAAAGGAACAGTCAAGAAATTCACCACGGATTTCTAATCGCTCCGGGGTGGGATGATTAGACCTACAACAAAATATCAGAAAGCACCCTCCTAAATGTCCCTTTCGGGAGGCTCCAAATCACCTGCAAAGTTTGGGGTTAGGTAAAACGGGGTATTTTGGAAAGACCCAGAAGGTCATATTTTGCCAATTTGGCCTCTATCACCCAGAATCTGATGATGCTCCCTACATGTTAGTGAAAGCGAGAAATAACAAAAGCATGATCAAAACTGCTCAGAATAACATGAAATTTGAATGAGAGCCTATCTGAAAAACCTAGAAACAAATGCAAGAAAAATAGAAATGAAATCTACTACAGATTTCTAATCACTTCGAGGGTGGGGCGATTAGGACTACAACAGTGCGAGGGGCACCCAGGGGCAAGACGCCCACCGTTTGGGGCCCGATTTTGGCACCAATCCACTTGGGATGGGTCCAAAACCTCTTATGGGGTATTTTCAAAAAATTTGGGTGGGATACTATGGCCAAATGTCGGGTTTTGGGTCCGGATTGTGCTTCCAATAATCACCCAATAACCTCCCTTCCAAAAGAGAGATCAAGGATGTGAAAGGCACAAGCAAAAGGGTGAGGACATAAATCGGTAGCACTCCATTGCTCCAAATGCTCCTGACCTATTCTCCTTTTGGGGTGAGAAGACTCACCATTTTATAGACTTGAGGGTCTCTATGAATGAGCATGTAGAGGCGCCACTTGGTGATCATGCCTTCTCAAGGGAGAGAAGATTCCTCCCTGATTAAGGACTCCATGACTGCCTCTATGACTACCTCTTTGAGCTCAAAAATGCTCACTCACACTCCCATGCAATGAAGGAGGAGTTAAGTGGTGGATCTGAGCTACCATTTGTCAAGGTTTGACCTTTTTCCCGTCAAACCTACTATTCACCCCACCCAGGGGCGAATGCTACTAATCGTCCCTGGGTGGAACAAATACCAGTTTGTAATCATCCCTGGGTGGAACGAATAAGGAGCAGAGTGCCTGAAAGGTGCCAAATTGACCTCTAACCTTCCAAAACTACTGTGAGAGTGGTTAGGACCACTGTTTAACCTCTGGGGGCTACCCTTGGGGTATATGTATTCCAGTGCGATCAGTGTTTGTAGCCACATAATCGGATTGGTGTTGTTTTGGTGTCTATAGATGCCCCTTTTTGGGATGCGTTGTGCATGGCGCAGTGTTGAGCAAAAATAGATAACCAAAGCACTAATGATTAGGGTTTCTCAGTAACCTAACCAAATTTTGATGCCCCAAGTATGGAAAGGGCATGCATTCTTGAATCCTTGCTTCTAATGAGCTAAGGAACTTAATTCAAGTGTTAACCTTTTTTGGTGAGGTGTTACTTGATCTTGGACATTGATCAGTCATGAATAGGCAAAGGGCGCAACCTTTTGTCTATGGGAACCTTGAGTTCATGATTCACAAATGCCAAGTGTTTTATCAGCTTGTGATTATTGCTTGTTTGCTACCCCAAGCAGGGGCGTGATTGTCTTTGTCAATGATTCTTTGAATGCATGCCATTTCCTTGATTGGGTGTGTATTTGTTGATTGATGACTAAGTGTGACTACCCCCTCAAGTGACGAATCGATGAGGGAATGACCTACATGAGAAAAGCAATGAGTCGCTTGACCCAAGATGACTTGTGTAAGGGTGCCTTCAGTTGTTTTGCTTTGAATGCTTATGCAGTTTCCCAACATTTAGACCTATTTTTTGGTGGGTTTTAACCCTTTTTGTGACGCATTTTGGAGCTAAAATTGTCAAAAATCTGTCCTCCCGTGGAGCGGTCCGACTATGGTAGCCTTATTAGGGAGTAGGATAGTGACAATTTGTGACCCCAATGTCTATTTTGGATGCCAAGAATGTCAGGCACAAAGGCGCCTTCGTTTGGCAATGTTATTGCTATTTTTGGGTGGGTTTGGACCCTTTTGGTTTGGGTGTTCCCGTCTTCCCATGAGCATGTAGCCTTCTAGGAGGGGGGTTTGACCCTTGGTTTGTTCAATAATCGCGGCCTTCGTTCGACAATGTTATTGCTATTTTTGGGTGGGTTTGGACCCTTTTGTGATGCCGTTTGGGGATGAAATTCTTGAGAATCCATCCTCCCGTGGAGCGGTCCGGCTATGGTAGCCTTCTTAGGGAGTAGGATAGTGAGGATTTGTGATCCCAACGTTGGTTTTGCATGCCAAGAATTTCCAGGCAAAAGCATTATTCGGCAATGTTGGGGTGGCAAAGGTCCCTTTGTTTGAGAAGTTTATTGCTATTTTTTTGTGCATTTTGGTGTACTTTTTGCTATTTGTTTGATTTTCTTGCTCTGTAATCATCCCGGGGTGGGACGAATACCAGTTTTGTAATCATCCCAGGGTGGGACGAGCGCTAACTAGAGCGCTCATCCCAGGGTGGAGTGATTACAGGCCTAAAAGCCTATTTAAGGGCCAAAACTAGGTTTTGGGCTCATTTGCACTTTGTTTTTTTGGCGATTTGGAGTTGTGAGGAGGAGGAGGTCGAGTTCGCATAGCGGAGCGCTATCAAATTTTCTGGACACCATGAGTTCACAGACCGGATCATCAAGTGGCGGAGTTGAGGCGAGACCGGTGAGTGCTCCTTCCTTTTTTGTGTGCTTGTTTGTGTTACAGTTAAAAACCATAATTTGTTTTCTTTTGTATTTTGTTTTTTGATTTAAAAATGAAAACCCTAGTTAAATGTTTGTTATTTTTGTGTGAATTTGTGTTTTGTAGTTTTTTGTTAGAACTATGATCGAAACCCTAGTTAAAACCGTGTTTTTGTGTTTTTGTTGTAAGCTAAAAAAAGAAAACCCTAGTCTAAACTAAGATTGAAAACTTAGCGTAAAAAAAATATTTTTATGTTGTTTTCTGTTGTTTATCAGTTTAGACTAAGGTCAAACCCTAGGTTAACTGTTTAATTTTGTTTTTGTATTTTTGTTAGTTTAGACTAGGATGAAAACCCTAGGTTAGACTGTTTAATTTTGTTTTTGTATTTTTTTAGTTTAGACTAGGATGAAAACCCTAGGTTAACTGTTTAATTTTGTTTTTGTATTTTTTTAGTTTAGACTAGGATGAAAACCCTAGGTTAATTTTAATTTTGTTTTTGTATTTTTTTTAGTTTAGACTAGGATGAAAACCCTAGGTTAACTGTTTATTTTTGTATTTTTTTTGTTGTTTTTTTGTTATTTATCAATTGTAGACTAAGGTTAAACCCTAGGAACTGAAAACTTATGTTATTGTGTGTTGCATTTCTCAGTTTTACAGTAAAAGGAAAACCTTAGGTACTGACAAATGTGGTTTTGAATTTTTTTTTTTTTTTATTTATCAGTTTGATTTTTAGAGTAAAAACCCTAGGAACTAAATTGTTTTAAGTTTTTTTTTTTTTTAGTTTTTTTTTTAATTTTTTTTTTTTTTTTTTTTTTTTTTTTTTTTTTGATTTTTAGATAAAAATCCTAGGAACTGACAAATGTGGTTTTGAAGATTTTTTTGTTTTTTTTTGTTTATTTATCAGTGTGATACTAGAGTTAAAAACCCTAGGAATTGACAAATTGTTATTTGAATTTTTTTGTTTTGTTTTTATTTATCAGTGTGATACTAGAGTTAAAAACCCTAGGAACTGACAAATTGTTATTGAATTTTTTGTTTTGTTATTAATGTACATACTTGCATTTTGCTAATGTGTATGTTGTACATTTATTAAATGTTTTTGTTTTTAGACATTGTGTATGTTTGTTTTAGTGTTGTACTGTTTTTTGTTTTATTTTGTCATGTTTTAATGTTTTTGTTTTGTTTTCTTTTGCAGGTTGTGAAGAGCCGGTACCGTGTGCCGACGGTGTTCTCTGAAGCACGGGAGGCGCTGACTATGGTGGACTGGGAGTGGCTTGATGCCCTTGGGCTCAAGAAGGTGACTCGGCTAGAGCCTATGGTGGGGGATCGGGCCTATCTAACGACCCTGATCAACTTGTGGGATCCCCAGACTAATACCTTTCATCTCCCAATAGGGGAGATGACGGTGACGCTTGAGGATGTCTATCGGATTCTATGGATTTTGATAGATGGGCTTCCTATTCAGACTACACCGTGTGATCAGTGGACAGCAGTGTTGACACGGTGCTTCGAGCATGGGGTGGAGATGGGGGTGGATAGTCCGATGGAGATGGCAGAGGGGGATTGCTTGATTGGTGGTATCTTGGTGTGGTGGTGGCTAGAGAGGGGCATGTTGGGGGTGAGGCATGCATTACTGATGACCCTCATCTCCAACATGTTGTTGCCCGACTCCTCAGGCATGAGGTTCCCATGGAACCTGCTGGAGGTTGTGTTCAGATTGGTCGAGTGTCCGACGGAGGCACCCTTGATTATGAGGTGGGGACAGACGCTTCTGGCACAGCTTTATGATGAGTTGTACGAGGTCCACTGCTGAAGGTGGAAGGGTATTGGGTGCAGCTACTTGTTGCAGTGCTGGGGGTGGCAGCACATAGCTATGGAGCGGCCACAAGGTTTGCCATGGACCACATGGGTAGAGATGGTTGACAGGGAGATAGGGTATGCGGCTCTATGGTGGAGGTCCGAGGAGCAGGGGCAGAGTCGGTGGTGGGTAGGTGTCGTAGGGCACTATGCTGATGCCTTCGCTCGGCTTGCTCTAGGGGAGGTGTTCTGGCGCCCATACCAGGACTGTCCAGCTTGGCCTGAGGCTAGAGAGTGGCTTCGGTGGGTGCGTAGGGGGAGATGGCTGATCGGGTGGCATGGGACCGAGTAGGAGTACTTCTTGTATGTCCAAGTGACGTGACAGTTTGGGGTGCACTAGGGGTTGCCTTGTGAGCCCTTGATCTATCGACATCGGGGCGATGAGAGGACTCTGGCTTGGCCGATCATCGAGCCGCTAGGTGAGGAGTCGGATCTTGTGATCGATGTCCCTGATGTGGACAATGTCGGGGCGACCGTTGAGTATGACCAGTGGTGGACGTTGCGGTGGTGGTGAGGTGAGGGGCCTCTAGGAGGTCCTGACACAGCAGTAGTAGGTGGGGAGGATGCAGAGGCATCAAGGGAGGGTTGGGGGGCTCCACTGGAGGATGAGGACATGGTGGAGGTTGACGATTTTGTGGGGGATGATTTTGGGGTTCCGGAGCATCCAAAGATGTAGGACGTCCTAGAGTAGTGGGAGCCGGAGCAGCCTATCGTTCTGAAGATGTCGATGCCTCAGGTAGTCCCAGGAGGGTATGGAGGTGGGGTTTCATGCTGAGATAGCACGATTGGAGGATCTACTTTGAAGACAAGATGAGGAGCTTGGGGATGCTTTGTAGGAGAGGGATCTCCTATGGACTCAGTTGGTAGAGCGGGAGAATGCATTGGTTACGTACCACCGGTGGGATGGGGACACAGATGCTTCATGGGAGAGGGATCTCCTACGAACTCAGTTGGCGCAGCGCGATGACATAGTGGCTGCATACCGTCGATGGGAGATGGATTTGTTTCAGCACCGGATGGAGTTGGAGGTAGAGATTATCCGCCTCGGTGGGCGGTTACCTGAGCTCCCTGGAGGTGGGTCTTCACGCTAGATGAGAGACAGCGATACTGAGCAGTCATCATCTTCTCATCACAGGTGGTTGGATGAGGGGGGCGCTAGTGGGTGTGATGCGGGGGCTAGCAGCAGCCACCCTAAGAGGTCCCATAGGACCCACACCATGGGGGGTAGTTCCCGTCACACCGATCCTGCGTGATCATGGTGGTCGATGCCCTAGGCTTGGGGGTTTTTGAGTTTTGGTTTTGTTTTGCGAGGTCATAGGACCGACTGATTGTAGCCTGTGGGCATTTTGATGATATATATACATGACACTCTTTTTTTGGTATACACTTGTCATGGTTTTTGTTTATTTTTATGCACATTTATTTATGTTGATGTATGCATTTGGTATTATGAATGCGATGTTTCTAATTATATGATGTATGCATATGGAATGGATGAAATGATTTGTGGATAACTTGTTGATGGCACCATAGACTGTACAAGATTTATTGGCTTTCTGTACTATGTGATTGCTCTGTGAAATGACTTTGCATATGGTAATTTTGTTTTGGTATTTTTCATATTTTTTGATGGTGATGTAAGTAATGAAATGTACCAGTTGTTTTAAAATGTAGTTAAGCTTTTTCTGAGATTCAGATGTTTTAACTAACTAGCCAAGATTGTACATTTATCTCACAAGACTTTTGAACAAGGTACAAATCAGACTTGAGTTTGACCAAGTTATTTCACATCCCTATGTGTGCAATTGAGTTCTTTTATGTGGTATTTGTCAGGATACCGCTAGTGCCAGATAGGTTGTCAACCAAACTTGTACTGAGGATCACCTAATTAGCTCCACTAACTTCATTGTTGTATTTAGTAAGATTAATCCATGGGACAATCTAAGGTACCATAAGCTAGCTCATCCACATGCAAACATTGGTCTGCTCACACACAAAGCTAATGTGATAGACATATCATCATGCGTTTAGGATACCACCATTGTCAGGTAGGTTGTCCACCAAACCCGTAATGAGGATCACCTAGATGGTTTTTTGAATGCTGAGAATTCTAGGGATTCAAGTTCAGGCATCTTTCGATTGCTCAACTTGTTGGGATACTTGCTCGTATATATAGTGATGAAAATCACTTGTTTATTTTTTGCTTTTGTTTTTCTTTTTGAGCAAGGATTTTGAATAGTGGTGATAACCACTGTTATTTGATTTTGCATTATAGGTTGCAAAGTTGAGCTCGTAGGTTTTGTGGCTTGTGAATGGCATTGATCCTTTTGGTCTTGGGGATGACTACCCATCTTGTTCAGGGACGTGTAGTATGAATCCTTACGACTTTGGGAACCAAAGGTGATTGGGGATGTTATTATGTAAGTGCATTGACCCTTTAGGCCTTGGGGATGACTACCCATCCTTGTCAGGGGTGTGTAGTACGAATCCTTATGACTTTGGGGACCAAAGGTGTTTTGGAAGTTTGTGATGATGGATTGTTGGAATTTTGTTTGTAAATGGCATTGATCCTTTTAGGCCTTGGGGACAACTACCCATCCTTTTCAGGGGCGTGTAGTACAAATCCTTATGACTTCGGGGATCAAAGGTGTTTTGGGATTTTTGTTAGTGGTGAAAACCACTATTTATTATGGGGAATTGGATGGGGAAGAGCTTGTCCTTTTGTCAATTCTCAGCATTCTTGAACCATTCGCATAGGGGGATGAATAGGTTAACCTTTCGCCTATGGTACCCTAGACTGCTTTGTAGGTTTCTCTTATGTTCACACAACTTGGGAATTATTTTATGTGTTTTAACTTGTGTAGGGATGTTACGTAATGAAGTATGATCCAAGTAAAACTCTCCCTTTGTAAAATATGTCTGACTTTGTACAGTTTTTTGGCTAGAAATTTAAATACAGCTGAATGACGAAAAACCCTAAATACATTAGGAGACAACTGACTATGCTAAAATGTGGATGGTGTTATTCTGGATGGATGTGTTTATAAAATGGATTGAAAGTGGAAAATGATGGAATTGCCGATTAATTATAGTTTATGGTGCTTGTGACATGTATGACCAGCAAATATGCCATGTATGGATGCGATGCCTAATGCAGTTTATTATTTTTTTTGTATTTTGATTTTTATGAGTATGCATGAAATTGAGATGCAATTTTTTTTGTTATTTTTGATGATTTTATTGTTTTTGTTTGTTTTTGAATATTTGTTTTTGACCAAGCGATTGTGGGAACCCTTGGAGCTTTTGGTTTGACCAAAGGGTTTATGGATACCTTTGGGGCATTTTAGGGTTTGACCAAGCGATTGTGGGAATCCTTGGAGCTTTTGGTTTGACCAAAGGGATTATGGGCACCTTGGAGCGTTTTTGGGTTGACCAAGTGATTGTTGGCATCCTTGGAGCATTTTAGGTTGACCAAGCGATTGTGGGAATCCTTGGAGCTTTTTTGGGGTGGGCTATGGCTCTCTAAATGTGGAATGGCCTCAAATGACTGATGTTCAAGGGTTCTAGTTTCCTTGATTCCTTCAAGAGAGGTGAGTCGGTATGTTCTAGGTCCTATTTTACTATCAATGACATAGGGACCTAACCAATTTGCCATGAACTTGTCCCTTAGATTGGGTGGCAAGTTAGAATTTTGCTGGTTCTCTTTTAAGACCAAGTCACCAACCTGAAAGTCCCTCAGGTGAACTTTCATGTTGTATGCTCTCCTAAGTCGCTCTTGATAGATACGTAAATGCTCGAGAGCATTGATGCATCGTTCATCAAGCAACGTAAGTTGGTCTAACTAGGCCTGCCACACAGTGTCATCATCGATGAACTCTTGCAATGAGATGCGTAGGGAAGGTATTTCCAAATCAAGAGGCATGACTGCCTCGGAGCCATACACCAATGAAAATGGAGTTGCCCCAGTGGGCGTCCGAATGCTAGTGCAATAAGCCCACAGGGCAAGCAGGATTTGAATGTGCCAATCCTTGTGACTATCTATGATCATATTTTTGAGGATTGCAACTAGCATTTTGTTTGACGCCTCTGCTTGCCCATTTGCCTACGGATAATAGGGTGTTGAAAAATTGTGCTGAATTTTGTACTTTGTTGTCAACGCATGCACATATTTATTCTTGAATGACGTCCCATTATCCGATATGATCTTGGATGGAATACCAAAATGACATATGATATTATGCAAAATAAACTCCGCAATGCGGGGTCCAGTCATAGAGGTTAGTGAAATTGCTTCCACCCACTTGGTGAAGTACTCTGTGGCCGTTATGATAAATGTGTGGTGACCCGATGACTCAGGGGAGATATTTTCGATTAGATCTAAGCCCCACTATAAAAATGGAAAAGCTGATTGGAATGGTTGCAAGGCCTGAGAAGGTACGTGTGTCAAATTGGCATGGTGTTGACACTTCACACAATTCTTTATACACACGCAACAATCTCGCTCTAAATATGGCCAATAATAGCCCATGCGGAGAATGCACTTTGCTATGGCCATACCACTAAAGTGGCCATCACATGTACCATCGTGCGCTTGGGTGATCGCCCAAGAGGACTCCTACTGGTCCAAGAAACAGAGGAGGATTCCTTCATAGCTCCAATGATACAAAATGTCTCCGAGCAAGACATGTTTTTCCGCTTTCTATTTAAATGATCTTTTTGTGGCATGCGTCAATCCAAGTGGGAGGTTACCTAACTTGAGGTAGTCTCTTATGGGTGTATACCAATCCTGCTGATCAAAAACCTTGATGGTATGAATGGCCAATCCCTCTTGTAGTTCATCCCTAGCAAAAGCTAAGTGGGAAAGAACTTGTAAGAATAGCGTTGTGTTGCTATTAAGAGGGGTCGGGGAGAAAAAGGACCCCTAGTTGGCATGATTTAGACAATCATGGATTTGAGAGAACTTATCCTGAGATGGTTCAATCTGGATCAAGTGGATCCCTAGTGTTAGGTCAGAGCTTGCATGCTCCATCGTAGATTGCGATAATGTTTTAACTTGAATGGTTGTCATTTCACCAGAAGGGTCTTGCGGGATTAGTGACCCCAAGGAGGCCATAGTATCCACAAAATGATTTGATGATCGAGGGAGTGCCTCGATGTTGTACCATTAAAGATTTGCCAGGAATTTATCCACAAGGGCTTTATAGGCCTACAAAACTAGGCATTTACATTGGAATACCCCTTTCACTTGGTTAACGATTAACAGCGAATCACCAAAGATATTCAAGCGTTTGATGTTCATGGTGATTGATGTCTGAAGACCTATGAGCAAGGCTTCATATTCGGCATTGTTATTGGTGCACGGGAAATCAAGTTTAAATGATAGAGGCATTGGAGCCCCTTATGGTGTGAAGAATATGATTCCCATGCCACCCCCTTGCTCACATTTAGAACCATCAAAAAATAGGGTTATGTCGGCCTGTGACTCAGGCTCATCAGAATCTGGCGATTCTGAGACATGGAAGACCCCATCATCGAGTAGCTCTATTTTCAGAGGTTGATCATCTTCAAGAGGAGCCTCTGCTAGTTGATCGACGATGACTTGACCTTTGATGGACTTCTATCCAATGAATTCGATGTCAAACTCCGTCAACAACATGATCCATTTTGTCGTGCGACTACTATGATAAGTACGACTCATCATGTATCGCAATGGATTCTCCTTAGACACAACATACGTCATGTTGCTCAGCATGTAATGGCGTAGCTTTTTGGTAGCAAACACCATTGCCAAGCATAGCTTCTCAACGTATGCATAGTTAAGTTCATAACTGACCAGGGTGCGGCTAAGATAGTAATTAGCCTGTTCTTTGTGTAGTTCATTTTTTGGGCTAGCATGGCATCCAGTGCCACCTCAGTAGCTGAGATGTATAAGTAGAATGACACTCCTGGTCTAGGTGGTGCCAATACTGGTGATGAAGCCAAGTATTGTTTAATGTCATCGAAGGCTAACTGGCACTCGTCATCCCAATGAAATGCTACCCCCTTATGCAATAATTTATTCATGGGTCAGCACTTGTCAGATAGCTACGCTATGAAGCACTTGATTGACGTGACCTTTCCCTATAGGCTTCTGAGTTGCTTGATGGTAGTTGGGGGAAGCATTTCAAGGATTGCCTTGACTTTGTTTGGGTCCACCTCGATGCCTCACTTTGAGACTATGAAACCCAAGAGTTTTCCAGATGTGACGCCAAATACACACTTCTTGGGGTTTAGTCTGACTTTGTGTTCAATGAGGCGATCGAGGATTTTTCTTAAGTCATCGAGATGATCTTGGTGCAAAAGAGATTTGGCCAACAAATCATCCATGTAATCTTCCAAAGTTTTATGCATGTGATCATGTAAGATGTAGGTCATGGCACGTTGGTAGGTGGCACCAGCACTTTTAAGTCCAAAGGGAATGACCTTTTAACAAAATATCCCCCAAGGCATTGTGAACACCATTTTTAGTTAGTCCTAGATATTGATATGAATCTGATTGTATCCCAAGAAACCATCCATGAGGGAAAGCATTTCGTGACCTATTGTGGTGTCTACCAAAGCGTCAATGCTAGGCAAGGGGAAATCATTCTTAGGACTCACTTTGTTTAGGTCTCAAAAATTGGTGCATATGCGAATCCTCCCATCGGGCACCATGTTGGACAACCATGGTGGGTAATATACGCAGATGACAAACTGTGCATCCAAAAGCTTTTGCAATTCATATTTTACCATTAAGGCCACTGTTGGGTGCATCTTACATAGTTTTTGCTTAACTAGCTTGATTGTCATATCAAGCGTTAGATTATGCGTGACTAGCTACGAGATCTAGCCTTGGCATGTCTTTGTAGGACCATGCAAAAACCTCCTTCTTTTCTTTGAGAAGGACAATGTAGTCGGCTTGCTCTTCAGGGGATAGAATTACCCCCAGCTTGATTATCTGTGGATTCATTGGATCAGAGCCGATGTCTATGCTAGTCATTTCCTCAACTGACATGTGGGATCCATCCTCCAACTAATGTGGAGTTGGGATCAAGTGGATATCAATCACTGAATTTAGATCTGCATTAGGAACTTTGGGTTCCTCTTCAGCATGGAAGATATCCTGAGTTGGTTCTGGGGTGAAATGACGCATCTCACTAAATGACCAATACTCGGATGGGGATGGTGGTGAATTGACACGATCCCAGTCTATGGCATCTATGTCTAGATACAATGACCATGCTAGATCGGTTGGATTGTGGATGGGAGCGGTTAAGTCAATGGAGATCATGTTGATGAAATGATTTTGGTCTCCATTACCGTGGGTGTGGTGACTCGAACTTCCTTGGTGATCTTTGTGCTCTAGATCTAGCTTTGGAGGTATTGGTACGAATGGATCGGCCCTATGTGTAGATAGGAGGATAGGGTCTACCCTTGACACTGATGTTTCTATAGGGTCTCTGGGCAGAAGATGCTCTTTGTAGGCCCAAAGTGGTAGATGCAGCACTTGGTCCAACTGTGCTAGGTTTATGTGCCACCTATGCCTTGGCCCCATGTTTAGTTGTTCAAACATGTCATCAATATCCATGGGGTATTGTTGCTGTCGCATATGATTGAGATAGGCCATCTCAGTTTCATCTTCATAATCATTGTTGAAGATCCAAAGGCCTTCGTTGGTTCCAACAACTATTTGCAACATGTGAGGCTCATCCTACTCGAGCAAATTGATATGGTCCCATAAGGGTTGTTCTGCTCTCTACGGGGGGACATGATTTTCTTGAGGTGGCACTTGCTCGATTGGAGCATCCAAAGGGAACATTGCCAAGAGGCTTTCTTGATAGTCATCCATCGGGGTCACTTGTGAGTGATTGCTATCCGATTCAAAAGGGTCCCATGGTGCTACCTCATATTCTGACTCGTCTTCTAAAGATCCTTCCTGACATTGTCTATATCCCCATTGTAGGTGAGTTCTCAAAATTTCTCCTTTCTCGGTTGAAGGGAAGGGGTTGTTGAGGTCAACAAGGTTGATTTTCAACAATGGAGGTAATTCTCCAATGTGTATGTTGTGTTAGGATTGGCATATGGATCTAATGCCAACCCATCCTTGTTGCCTATCCCTAGGCCTTGCATGTTCTATACCAAGATTTCCAAGGGCAAGGGGTGGTTGAACCCTACTCCTAATTTTTTGTATGGCATATGATATCTTGGTTGGCAAAGAACGTGTGCTCCTTGCTCATATCTGCCCAACCCATATCCATGCCAATTGCATTGGCCAAGATATCTTAAAGCAAAGTTTGGGTTGGGAAAATAGTTGACGTCCTCAATGAAAGGCTCTTCATCTTATTCTTCTTGCATGTAAGGTTCAATGCCATTATCAAGGCCCTTGTATACAAATTTTGTCTAGTTTTCCGGGTAGCCTAGAGGAACAATAGTGCCTATGGGGATGCGAGGTCTCCCCATGTCCTGCATGGACTCAAGTGTGGGTGTTACTACAGTGTTCCACACCATATATTCCCCCAGGCCCATATTGGCCATCTCAACGGTGATTTTTAGCAGTTGAGGGGGAGGGAATGGGAGTTCTTCTTGAGTTCACTCCATGTTAGGTGAACTAGGCATCTCGACTTCCATTTATCTAGGCATATCTTCGATAGAGATGGTTGAGACTAATGGCGATGCTTCCTCTAGGGGTTTCTTCCCATCATCCTTCGGTGTGGCCACCATAGGTGGCATCATTGGTGAAGGACCAGATGATGAAGATGGACTCGGCTAGGGACTTGATGGACTTAACAGTGAGGATGTATGCAAAATCAGACCCTATTTAGACAAATTCAACTAAAAAACCAAATGCGTTGATGGAAGGGTCGATTGCGGCACCAACTGTACCACATTGCAATACTTGAAGGGTTATAAGTCCACCAGGACTACATGCACCTGTCCTTCGAATGTATACTTTAAGCATTGGTGGGCTATTGAAGGGACACACTTCATGTCCTTGATCCATGTCCGACCCAAAAAAATGTTATAAGCCATCTCACCCTCCAAGATGTGGCACAATGTAGGAATAGTCTTTTGTCCCACTTGGATGGGTAGGACAATTGTGCCAACTGTCGAGCATATTGCATCATTGAATGCTCACAGAGTGTAGGTGGAGGCCATGATGTGAGATGCTGGTAACTTCAGATGTTTTTGAAAGCACGAGGATACGGAAACAAAAAGGAAAAGCCAAGATGCGATGTAAACGAAACAAAAGATAACGCTAAATCCTATGAATTGAAAGTGCATGAAAGGAGAGAAGCATAAACGAATCGAAACCAAATAGAAAGCCAATATGGAAGACAACCCTTTTTATTAATATGATTCAGAACTCGGTTACAATTCGCCTCCTCCCTTTTTAGGGGCTAGGAGCGTTAAATGTGTTCTTGTCACATCAATGGATGCTATTCCTTCTTCCGCGTGCCCACATGTAAAGTGGGCGGACCAAACGTCACCGCCACTTGCGTTGATGAGTCTTGACTCCTTGCTGCTCCTCTAATGTTGAGACCCTACATTCAAGGAAATAGAAAATAGTCAGTAGCACCTGTAGATAAAATGAAACATGCAATCCCCACGCCTTCAATTAGTACATGCAAAATATAAATAAAATGATAACTGAAATAGATCCAAATGAACTAAAAACTTGACAGGGGCATAAAAACATCACCGAGAAGGCACTACAAATGGAACAGTCAAAAAATTTGCCACATATTCGTATTCGCTCTAGGGCGGGACGAATAGACCTACAACAAAGCGTCAAAAAGCACTGTCCCAAATGTCACATCCGGGAAGCTCCAAATCACCTACAAAGTTGGGGGTTAGCTAAAATGGGGTATTTTGGGAAGACCCAGAAGGTCATATTTTCCCAATTTGGCCTCTATCACTAGGAATTTGATGATGCTACCTGCATGTTAGTAAAGGCGAGAAATGATAAAAACATGATCAAAAATGCTCAAAACGATGTGAAATTTGAATGACAACCTATCTAAGCAGCATAGAATCAGATGCAAAAATAATAGAAAGGAAATCTGCTACAGATTTCTAATCGCTCCGGGGTGGGGCGATTAGGACTACAGCAGTGCGGGGGCACCCGAGGGCAGGACGCCCATCGTTTGGGGCCCGATTTCGGCACCAATCCACTTGGGATGGGTCCAAAACCTCTTGTGGGGTGTTGTCGAAAAATTTGGTAGGATGTTATGGCCAAATGTCAGGTTTTGGTTCCGGATTTGCGCTTCCAATAACCACCCTATGACCTCCCTTCCAAAAGAGATCAAGGATGTGAAAGGCACAAATCAAAAGGTGTGAGGATGTAAAATGGCAGCACTTCGTTGCTCAAAATGCTCCTTCTCTATATATTTTTGGGGTGAGAAGACTCACCATTTTATAGACCTGATGGTCTCTTTGGATGAGCATGCAGAGGCGCCACTTGGCAATCATGCCTTCCAAGGGGGGAGAAGATTCCTCCCTGATTAGGGGCTCCATGACTGCCCCTATAACTGCCTCTAACGCTCAAAAATGCTCACTCACACTCCCATGCAATGAAGGAAGAGTTAAGTGGTGGATCTGAGCTACCATTTGTCAAGATTTGACTTTTTTCCCGTCAAACCTGCTATTCGCCCCACCCTGGAGCGAATACTGCTAATCGTCCCTGGGTGGGGCGAATACCAGTTTGTAATCATCCCTGGGTGGAACGAATAAGGAGCAGAGTGCCTGAAGGGGTGCCAAATTGACCTCTGACCTTCCAAAACTATTGTGTGAGTGGTTAGGACCACTGTTTAACCTCTAGGGGCTGCCCTGGGGGCTGTGTGTGTCAATGCGATCAGTGTTTGCAGTCACATAATCGGATTGGTGTTGTTTTGGTGTCTATAGATGCCCCTTTTTGGGATGCGTTATGCGTGGCACAATGCTGAGCAAAAATAGATAACCAAAGCACTAATGATTAGGGTTTCTCAGTAACCTAACCAACTTTTGATGCCCCAAGTATGGAAAGGGCATGCATTCTTGAATCCTTGCTTCTGACGAGCGAAGGAACTCAATTCAAGTGTTAACCTTTTTTGGTGAGGTGTTACTTGATCTTGGACATTGATCAGTCATGAATAGGCAAAGGGTGCAACCTTTTGTCTATGGGAACCTTGAGTTCATGATTCATGAATGCCAAGTGTTTGATCAGCTTGTGATTATTGCTTGTTTGCTGCCCCAAGCAGGGGCGTGATTGTCTTTGTCAATGATTCTTTGAATGCATGCCATTTCCTTGATTGGGTGTGTATTTGTTGATTGGTGACTAAGTGTGACTACCCCCTCAAGCGACGAATCGATGAGGGAATGACCTACATGAGAAAAGCGACGAGTCGCTTGACCCAAGATGACTTGTGTAAGGGTGCCTTTCAGTTGTTTATCTTTGAATGTGTGTGCATTTTCCCAACATTTAGACCTATTTTTGGTGGGTGTTAACCCTTTTTGTGATGTCTTTTGGGGTTGAAATTGTCAAAAATCTGTCCTCCCGTGGAGTGGTCCGGCTATGGTAGCCTTCTTGGGGAGTAGGATAGTGAGAATTTGTGACCTCGACATCTATTTTGTATGCCAATGAATGGCAGGCACAAAGGCGCCTTTGTTCAGAAATGTTATTGCTATTTTTGGGTGGGTTTGGACCCTTTTTGGGATGTCATTTGGGGATGAAATTATTGGCAATCCGTCCTCCCGTGGAGTGGTCCGGCTATGGTAGCCTTCTTAGGGAGTAGGATAGTGAGGATTTGTGACCCCGACGTCTGTTTTGCATGCCCGAAATGTCAAGTGCAAAAGCACTCTTATTGGACAATTTTATTGCTTGTTTTTGTGCATTTTGGTGCAGTTTTTGTTGTTTTTGATTTGTTTTTGTGAGGTCAGAGGACTGGTTTATTGTAGCCTATGGGCATTTTTGATGATATATATATACAGATGACTTTCTTTTGTTTATACACGTGTTGTGATTTGATTTTATGCATAGTGACTGATGTTTGATGGATGCATGTTAATTTACATTATGTATGGATATGTTGCGATGAATGCTAATGTTTCTAATTTATATGATATGCAAATGGAATGGATGAATTGAATTTGTGATTTTTGGCGGTGGCACCATAGACTGTTTAGAACTTATGGCTTTTTGTCCTAGGCGATTGCTGTGGTAAATGACTTTTTATGTATACATGTTATTTTTTGTATTTTTTGATGGCGATGCAAGGATGAAAGATATCATAGTTGGTTTAGAATGTAGTTAAGGTTTTCTGAGACTCAGATGTTTTAACTAACTAGCCAAGACTGTACTTTTATCTTACAAGACTTTTGAACAAGGTATGAATCTGACTTGTCTTTGACCAAGTTATTTCACATCCTTGTGTGTGCAATTGAGTTTATTTATGTGGTATTTGTCAGGATACCACCAGTGCCGAATAGGTTATCAACCAAACCTGTATCGAGGATCACCTAATTAGCTCCACTAACTCCTTTGTTGTATTTAGTCAGATTAATCTGCGGTGCTATCTAGGATACCATAAGCTAGCTCATCCACATGCAAACATTGATCTGCACACAAGTTAATGTGACAGATATATCGTCATGCGGGAGGTTTGCCACCAGTGACCGATAGGTTATCCACCAAACTGATACTGAGGTTTACCTCATGACCTTCCGAATGCTGAGAGTTCCAGGGATTCAAGTTCGACTCCCTTATTTTCTTCAATTGTATTGGGATACTTGCTCTTCTATAGTGATAAAAATCACTGTTTATTTTTGTTTTTTTCTTTTGAGCAAGGGATTTGAATATTGAGTGATGAGAATCACTATTGTATGTGCTTTTTGATGTATGCACTTTGGTTGTGATGTCAAATTTTGGAGTTTTGACTTTTGCAAATTTTTTTGATGTTTGCAACTTTTTGAGAACTTGGGATTCTTGGGGAATTGGGTAGGGAAGATGCTTGTCCTTTTGCCAACTCTCAGCATTCTTGGGGTCATTCGCACATGGGGATGAGCAAGATAACATTTTCACTAGATGGTATCCTGGATTGCTTTGCAGGTTTCATCTTTCGTTCACACAACTTGGGAATTTTTATGTGTGTTTTAACTTGTGTTGGGATGCTACGTAACAAGGTGTGATCCAAGTAGAACTCTACCTTTGTAAAATCTATCTGACTTTGTACAGTATTTGGCTAGAAAGCTAATGACAGCTGAAATGACGAAAACTCTAGATACATTTAGAAGACAATTGATGCATGATATGGTGAAAAATATGTGAATGGCATTTATTTTTGATGGACTATTTATAGAATGGAGAAATGTGGAAAATGATGGATTTGCCGAGTAATTACAGTCTATGGTGCCTTTGACCTATATGACCAACAAATATGCAATGTATGGATGTGATGCTTAATGCAGCTATTATTTTTGTGTTTTTGATGGATTGATTTTTGTGAGTATGAAGATGAGATGCAAAAAGAGCTCTTTATTGTTGTGATGATTTTGAGTATGCATGGAAATGAGATGCAAATTTTTGTTATTTTTGATGATTTTATTGTTTTTGAATTTTCTTATTTTTGACCAAGCGATTGTGGGAACCCTTGGAGCTTTTGGTTTGACCAAAGGGATGATGGGTACCTTTGGGGCGTTTGGTTTGACCAAAGGGATTATGGGTACCTTTGGGGCATTTTGGGGTTGACCAAGTGATTATGAGAATCCTTGGAGCATTTTGGGATTGACCAAGCGATTATGGGAATCCTTGGAGCTTTTGGTTTGACCAAAGTGGTGGACACTTTGGGGCCTTTTTTGGGGTTGACCAAGCGATTATGAGAATCCTTGGAGCTTTTGGTTTGACCAAAGGGATTATGGGCACCTTTGGGGTTGACCAAGCGATTATGAGAATCCTTGGAGCTTTTGGTTTGGGCTATGGATCTTTTAGATATGGAATGGCCTCAAATGACTCGATGTTCAAGGGTTCGAGTTCCTTGATTCTATCAAGAGAGGCTAGCGTATGTTCAGGTCCTATTTTACTATGGATGACATAAGGACCTAACGGTTTGATGAACTTGTCCCTTAGATGGGGTGCAAGTTAGATTTGTTAGACAGTCCTATATCTCTATAGGGCTTTGTGTAGTTTCTATGCTCTTGTTGTCGAGGCAATTGATGCATCGTTTAGGTCTAGCTTTATGGCTTTTAGTTGTTCAAATATGTCTATCAATATTATCGTGTATATTGTTGATATGCGTATGGTTTGATGTGATTGAGATATGTCATCTCGGTTCATCTTCATAATCAATGATGGAGTTCCCGTTGGTTCCAACAATTGTTTATGACATTAGAGGCTTGTCTTGTTCAAGCAAATTGATCTGGCCCCATCGGGGTTGTTCCTCTCTCTGCAAGGGGGACCTGATTTTCTTGAGGTGGCACTTGCTCGATTGGAGCATCCAAAGGGAACATTGCCAAGAGGCTTTCTTGATAATCATCCATGGGGGTCACTTGTGAGTGATTTCTATCCGATTCAAAGGGGTCCCATGGTGCTACCTCATATTCTGACTCGTCTTCTGAAGATCCTTCTTGACCTTGTCTATACCCCTCTTGTAGGTGAGTTTTCGAACTTTCTCCTCTCTCGAGCGAAGGGAAAGGGTTGTTGAGGTCAACAAGGTTGGTTGTCCACAATGGGAGATAATCCCCCAATGTATATGTTGTGTTAGGATTGGCATATGGATCTAATGCCAATCCACCCTTGTTGCCTATCCCTAGGCCTTGCATGTTCTCTACCAAGATGTCCAAGGGTAGAGGGTGGTTGAACCCTACCCCTGACTTGTCGTATGGCATCTGATATCTTGGTTGGCAAAGAACTTGCACTCCTTGCTCATATCTGCCTAACCCATATCCATGCCAATTGCATTGGCCAAGGTATCTCAAAGTGAAATCTGGGTTGGACAAATAGTTGACATCTTCTACAAAGGGCTCTTCATCTTCGTCCTCTTGCATGTATGGTTCAATACCATGATCAAGGCCCCCATACACAAAGTTTGTCTGATTCGGCGGGTAGCCTAGAGGAACAATAGTACCGATGGGGAGGCGAGGTCTCCCCATGTCCTGCATGGACTCCAGTGTGGGTGTTGCTACAATATTCCACACCAGATACTCCCCAGGCCCGTATTGGCCATTTCAACAGTGATTGTTGGCGGTTGAGGGGGAGGGAATGAAAGTTCTTCCTGAGTCCACTCCATGTCGGGTGAACTAGGAGCCTCGACTTCCATTCTGCTAGGCATCTCCTCAGTAGAGATGGTTGAGACTGATGGCGGTGCCTCTTCCAGAGGTTTCTTCCCTTTGTCCTTCTATGTGGCCACCATAGGTGGCATCGTTGGTGAAGGACCAGATGATGAAGATGGACCCGACTAGGGATTTGATGGACTTGTCAATGGGGATGCCTACGGAATCGGACCCTGTTTAGATGGATTCAACTAAAAATCCAAATGCATTGATGGAAGGGTCGATTGCGGCATCAGCTGCACCGTATTGCAATACTTGAAGGGTTCCAAGTCTATCGGGACTACATGCACTTGCCCTTCAAATGTATACTTTAAGCACTGATGAGCTATCGAAGGGACACACTTCATGTCCCTGATCCATGGCCGACCCAACAAGATGTTATAGGCCATCTCACCCTCCAAGATGTGGCACAATGTAGGTATAGTCTTTTGTCCCACTTGGATGGGTAGGACAATTATGCCAACTGTCGAGCATATTGCATCATTGAATGCTCGTAGTGTATAGGTGGAGGCCACTATGTGAGATGCGGGCAACTTTAGGTGCTTCAAGGCCATTGTTGTAATGATATTACTAGATGAGCTAGTGTCCACCAATACCCTCTTGTATGAAATCTCGTTGACCCACGCGATGACGTGTAGGGGTGGATCCGCCATGTCACCAGCCACTAATTTCAATTCATCCTCTCGAAAGGTGATGACTGGCTCAGTGCATCGTTTGACATGTCCCACGAAGTTGTTGAAGGAGTTTGCTTCATGGGGCTGCAACTCGATGGCTTTTAGTATCTCCATTAGAGCCTCCCGATGGGGCGATGATTGTTGTATGAGCTCGTAGATGGAGAGCCTAGCCGACGTGGTCCTCAAACTCTGGGTGAGTTTGGTCCGAATTGTGGCCACTGGTCTAGGCGGAGGAGGTTGCGCAAGGTGTTGTTGCGGTTGTGACGTTGTTGGCACCTCTCCTGTAGCTACCACGGGGGCAGTTGTGCTCGGGTACCTCTTGTTTCGAGTCACTATACTGATCATCCCTACATACCCCTGCATGGGGTAGTTCTGTGTTACCTCATTGACTTGTAGGGTCTTTTCCTATGCATCATGGGCAGGCAAGGGGTCCTTAAAGACCTCCATTTGTTGGTTTCTTGGTGCCACGGGGTTATCCACCGCTAATGTCTTGTTATCTATTAGGTCTTGCACCAAGCCTTTAAACTTCCAACATGCATTAAGGTCATGTCCCTTCCGTCTGTGGAACCTACAGTACAAGTCTTCCCTGTAGCCCTTAGGTTTTGGTGCATTGGGGTCTATGGGTTGAATCTCGGGCAGGTTGATCAAGTTTGCCGCTGACAAACGGTCAAATAGGGAATCTCTGGACTCTGTGTAAGGTGTGAATTGTCGCCTAGGGTGACGCTACTAATTTTGTTCTTGCCTCTAATTTTCTCTGTCATAACTATTAAGAGGCACCACTTGATAGTTAGCCTTTTGGGGCTGTGTTGCTTGTGCAGGCTTAGGGACGTTTATAGCAACCTGATTGACCACAGCGGGTTTTCATTGCGTGGTCCCTATTTTGGTGTTCTTAGACCATTCTTTCTTCTTTGGCTTGGCTATCTCGCCATCCTGAATCTTGATCTCCTCAATGATTCTGGCTTGCGCTAGAGCTTCCTCTAAAGTGGCATATTGCTGCAGCTACAATAGCATGGAGATCGATCTCAAACAGCTCTTTGAGAACATTTGGGTGAGGTCGGACATAGGAGGGAGGTAGGGCAGCTTTGAAAGCAAAGTCCTCCACCGGTTCCCATAGGCCACCATGGTTTCTTCCTCATATTGCCTGAGGCTGGCTAGGTCGCTTAGTGATGCCTTCTTCTTGGTGTTGAAGGTGAAGCATTCGAGGAATGCATCCACTAGCTGATCTAAGTTACTAATGTTGTGCTTTGGCAATTGAGTGAACCAATCCGAGGTAGGGCCTACGAACATGGTGATGAATGTTCTTAACAACAAAGCATCATTGTCCTGAATGCCAAAGCATTGGCTCAGGAATCTAGTCACGTGCTCTTGGGCATCCTCCTCACCTCTAAATATTGCCAACTGAGGTAGCTTAAAGTGTTCAGGGTAAGGGGGTGTCGACACTGACGGATGCACAGGATGACTACGGAGTTGGCGTAAAGTGGGCTTTTGGGGCCCAAAAGTCTTGGTCTCCATAGACTCCAAGCGCTCTAGCAGCGCTTTATATGCATCGAAATATTTAATCTCTTCCTCCTTAGTTAGCTCCCATTGTGGGTTGTGGGGAACTTGAGGCCTATGGAGGGGTGGCCGGATAGCACCCCTCTCGCCTTGGTAGGGCATTTCGGCCCGCTCTTCTTCTTGCTCATACTCCTCATAGGCTTCTTGAGGAGTTTTTGGATGAGACCTATGACCATGGGTGGGTCCCCGCGGAGGGTGCCCATCATTGTTCCTGGGAGTGGCCTCCCGCTCAGGTCTAGGAGGTCTCGGAGGCAGCACTTGGTAAGGTCATGGAGACCTATCTCGTACCAAGGGGTTGCACCTCTCATACGGTTCTGCTCTTTGGGTGCGAGGGGTTGGAACCCTCTTAGGCATCGTGTTATGGAGCAGCTCATCTGTTTGGCACCGAATGCACTCTTTGCTAAGGCGATATAGATGCTCTAGCTATTATTGGTCTTGCTCAAGCTGCGTGATCTATGCTTGGCGGGCGGCATGTCTAGCGACTTCCAAGTCGATTTGTTCTACCATATTGAGTCTAGGAGGCCTAGATGCCTCTCCTACACATTTATCTCGGTCATGATGATCCGAGATCTCTATAGGTCACTTCCCTCTATCGAGGTTGGTGGCATTCACTCGAGGCTCTGGCCTCGGTAGGTGATTCTGGTAGATAGCAGGTGCGGAGGTGCATTGCTCCCATGCTGTGTATTGCTCTTGAGGAATGTAATGGTCTTCCTCATGCTCCCTTTCGTATATGTGAAAGGGGCGAGCAGATTTGGCTCACCCTGTTTGAAGAGCCTTGTGCTCTAGATTTGGCTTATTATTCCTAACAATGATGGGGGGTAAAGGAGGGATGACATAATCATGTGGCCTCTCCTCATGGACCCTATGCTATTCTAGCACTTCATCACATGGTGGCCACTCATACCGAGCTTCTAAGGGAGCCTTCCCATTTATATTGAGTGCCACGTGTAAGGACTCCTCCTGAAAGGGTCTATGTTGGACGGGAGTGCCCCTCGAAGGGGTGCCTCTATAGTCCCATTCTGAAATGGCATGATGTGGACTCTCTTGTGGGTCGGGCCACCAAGGTGGTATGACCAAGTCCTTGGGGCTATAGCGGAGGTGACTTGTGCCCCCTTGTACACTCTCCGTAGCTCCTGCCCGTGATTGGGCTTGGCTACGGGTGTACACCATGGTGGTGTTTCCCTACAAGATGCATAGATTTTTATTTCTTTTTATGATTTTTATGCTACACTAAATAGAAAATATCACACACACACAAAGCAATGATTATCTCGTTTAAATATTAAAGGTGTGCCCTAAACCTGGTTTAGTGTGTTTTGATTTTTGTTTTGACAGTTTTGTAAAGAATGTTTTGTAGCAAATGCAATATGATGGCTCTTATGACTCCCAAAAATGGTCGCCCCTTCGATATACCATTGCCAGGATGATATACCAAACCTCTCTATATACCCGCCCTTACGTGAGGGAAACTATTGGTACGTGAGAGCAGAATGGTACGTGGAACATAGGCGGTACGGAAGGGGGATCACCCTATTTTTGACACCTACCATAGAAGACTTATCCTCATGCATTGGGAATCACCCCAGCTACACTTGGTCAGCTTTCATCAGGATTTACGTCTAGCAATAGTAGCGATCGGGGTTATGGATGCAAAATTTCAAGCCAAGGTGGTGATGAAATCCATCGTTGGTCTTGATCAAGGGCTGGGGTTTTACGACCAGCTCCTTGGTGTTTAAATTGCCATGTGATGTGTGGGGTTCTTTTTATTTTGCATAAAAGAAAGCAAACATGCAGTAAAAAAACTTTCCCTAAGCAAGCAAATAACCAGAAAATAGAAAACAGAAAACAAAAAATGACAAAAGGAGTTCAGGACCTCTACCTCTTCTCTGCCCAAATCTGCTGGTTCTGAGTTTCTATCTTGAAACTGCATAGAGAGCTATTCATCCCTGGGTGGGATGAATAATAGAACTATATTCATCATAGGGTGGGGCGAATGCCCATTCGTCCCTGGGTAAGATGAATTCCAACTCTATATTCGCCATAGGCTGGAACGAACAATAGTCCAACATTTGAAAACTTGGTACCTGCAAGCAAAAACAATCAAGTTTTGATCAGATTTCTGATCTTAAAAATAGAGGACAAGGGTCCCACCATGATCACCACTGAAATCATGAGGATACGAAAACAAAAATGAAAAGCCAAGATGCGATGTAAACGAAACAAAAGATAACGCTAAATCCTATGAATTGAAAGTGCATGAAAGGAAAGAAGCATAAACGAATCGAAACCAAATAGAAAGCCAATATGGAAGACAACCCTTTTTATTAATATGCTTTAGAACTCGGTTACAATTCACCTCCTCCCTTTTTAGGGGCTAGGAGCGTTAAATGTGTTCTTGTCACATCAATGGATGCTATTCCTTCTTCCGCGTGCCCACATGTAAAGTGGGCGGACCAAACATCACCGCCACTTGCATTGATGAGTCTTGACTCCTTGCTGCTCCTCTAATGTTGAGACCCTATGTTCAAGGAAATAGAAAATCAGTAGCACCTGTAGATAAAATGAAACATGCAATCCCCACGCCTTCAATTAGTACATGCAAAATATAAATAAAATGATAACTGAAATAGATCCAAATGAACTAAAAACTTTATAGGGGCATAAAAACATCACCGAGAAGGCACTGCAAATGGAACAATCAGAAAATTCACCACAGATTCGTATTCGCTCTAGGGCGGGACGAATAGACCTACAACAAAATGTCAAAAAGCACTGTCCCAAATGTCACATCTGGGAAGCTCCAAATCACCTACAAAGTTGGGGGTTAGCTAAAATGGGGTATTTTGGAAAGACCCAGAAGGTCATATTTTCCCAATTTGGCCTCTATCACCGGGAATTTGATGATGCTACCTGCATGTTAGTAAAGGCGAGAAATGATAAAAACATGATAAAAAATGCTCAAAATGATGTGAAATTTGAATGAAAACCTATCTAAGAAGCATAGAATCAGATGCAAAAATAACATAAAGGAAATCTACTACAGATTTCTAATCACTCCGAGGCGGGGCGATTAGGACTGCAGTAGTGTGGGGGCGCCCGGGGCAGGACGCCCACCGTTTGGGGCCCGATTTCGGCACCAATCCACTTGGGATGGGTCCAAAACCTCTTGTGGGGTGTTTTCAAAAAATTTGGTAGGATGTTATGGCCAAATATCAGGTTTTGGTTCCGGATTTGTGCTTCCAATAACCACCCTATGACCTCCCTTCCAAAAGAGATCAAGGATGTGAAAGGCACAAATCAAAAGGTGTGAGGATATAAAATGGCAGCACTTCATTGCTCAAAATGCTCCTTCTCTGTATATTTTTGGGGTGAGAAGACTCACCATTTTATAGACCTGACGGTCTCTTTGGATGAGCATGCAGAGGCGCCACTTGGCAATCATGCCTTCCAAGGGGGGAGAAGATTCCTCCCTGATTAGGGGCTCCATGACTGCCCTTGTAACTGCCTCTAACGCTCAAAAATGCTCACTCACACTCCCATGCAATGAAGGAAGAGTTAAGTGGTGGATCTGAGCTGCCATTTGTCAAGATTTGACTTTTTGCCCATCAAACCTGCTATTCGCCCCACCCTGGAGCGAATACTGCTAATCGTCCCTGGGTGGGGCGAATACCAGTTTGTAATCATCCCTGGGTGGAACGAATAAGGAGCAGAGTGCCTGAAGGTGCCAAATTGACCTCTGACCTTCCAAAACTATTGTGTGAGTGGTTAGGACCATTGTTTAACCTCTAGGGGCTGCCTTGGGGGCTGTGTGTGTCAATGCGATCAGTGTTTGCAGTCACATAATCGGATTGGTGCTGTTTTGGTGTCTACAGTTTCAATACCATTGTTGTAATGATATTACTGGATGAGGTAGTGTCCACCAAAACCCTCTTATATATAATCCTATTGACCCACGCAATGACATGCAGGTGTGGATCTGCCATGTCATCAGTCACTGATTTCAATTTGTCCTCTCTAAAGATGATGACTGGCTCGATGCATCGCTTGACATACCCCATGAAGTTGTTGAAAGATTTTGCTTCGTGGGGTTGCAACTCGATGGATTTAAGTATGTCCATTAGAGCCTCCCGATGGGGCGATTATTGTTGTATTAGCTCGTAAATGGAGAGCCCAACTGACATGGTCCTCAAACTCTAGGTGATTTTGGTCCGAATTGTGGCCACTAGTCTAGGTGGAGGAGGTTGCGCAGGGTGCTATTGTGGTTGTGACATTGTTGGCACCTCTCCTGTAGCCACCATGGGGGTAGCTATGCTTAGGTACCTTTTGTTCTAAGTCACTATACTAATCATCCCTACATACCCCTACATGGGGTAGTTCTGTGTTACCTCATTGACTTGTAGGGTCTTTGCCTATGCATCATGGGTAGGTAGGGGGTCCTTGAAGACCTCCATCTGTTGGTTGCTTGGTGCCACAGGGTTATCCACCACCAACATCTTATTGTCTATTAGGTCTTGCACCAAGCCTTTAAACTTCCAACATGCATTAAGATCATGTCCCTTATGTCGGTGAAACCTATAGTATAGGTCTTCCCTATAGCCCTTAGGTTTTGGAGCATTGGGGTCTAAGGTTCGACTCTCTGGAAGGTTTATCAAGTTTGTCATTGACAAGCGATCAAACAGGGAGTCCTTAGACTCGATGTAAGGTGTGAATTTTCACCTAGGGGGACGATGCTAATTTTGTTCTTGTCGATGGTTTTCTCTTTCGTAACTGTTAAGAAGGACCGCCTAATAGTTAGCCTTTGGGGGTTGCATTACTTGTACATGCTTAGGTATGTTTATAGAAACCTGATTGACTATAGTGGGTTTTGGTTGCATGGTCCCTGTCTTGGAATTTTTAGCCCATTATTTCTTCTTTGGCTTGGCAATCTCGCCATCCTGAATCTTGATCTCCTCAATGATTCTTTCTTGCACCAGAGCTTCCTCTAGAGTGGCATATTGCTGCAGTTGCAATAGCATAGAGATCGATCTCAAACATCTCTTTGAGAACATTTGGGTAAGGTCAGCCATAGGATGGAGGTAGGGAAGCTTTGAAAGCAACGTCCTCCACTGATTCCCATAGGCCTCCATGGTTTCTTCCTCTTACTGCTTGAGGTTGGCTAGGTCACTTAGTGACACCTTCTTCTTGGTGTTGAAGGCAAAGCATTCAAGGAACACGTCCACTAGCTGATCTAAGTTATTGATGTTGTGTTTTGGCAATTGAGTGAACCAATCTAAGGTAGGGCTTGCGAACATGGTTATAAATATTCTTAGCAGCAAAGCATCATTGTCCTGAATGCCAAAGCATTGGCTCAAGAATCTAGTCATGTGATCCTGGGCATCCTCCTCCCCTTTAAATATTGCCAACTGGGGCACTGACGGATGCACGGGGTGACTGTAGAGTTGGCATAAAGTGGGCTTTTGGGGCCCAAAATTCTTGGTCTCCACAAACTCTAAGCACTCTAGCAGCGATTTATATGCATCGAAAGATTTGATCTCTTCCTCCTTGGTTTGTTCCTACTGCGAGTTGCGAGGAACTTGAGGCCTATAGAGGGGTGGCCGGATAACACCCCCTCTACCTTGGTAGGGCATTTCAGCCCGCTCTTCTTCTTGCTCATACTCCTCATAGGCTTCTTAAGGAGTTCTTGGGCAAGAACTATAAACATGGGTGGGTCCCCACGGAGGGTGCCCATCATTGTTCCTGGGAGTGGCCTTCCGCTCAGGTTTAGGAGGCCTTAGAGGCAACATTTGATAAGGTCATGGAGACATGTCTTGTACCAAGGGGTTGTGCCTCTCATATGACTCTGTCCTCTACGTGTGAGGGGTTGGAACCATATTGGGCACAGTGTTCTGGAGCAACTCATCTGTTTGACACCGAATTTGCTCTTTACTAAGGCGATACAGGTGCTCCAACTATTGTTGGTCTTGCTCAAGCTGCATGATTTACACTTGGTGGGTGGCATGTCTAGAAAATGCCAGGTCAATTTGTTCTGTCGTCTTGAGTCTAGGAGGCCTATATGCCTCTCCTACACATTTATCTTGGTCATGATGATCCGAGATCTCTATAGGTCACTTTCCTCTATCGAGGTTGGTAGCATTCACCTGAGGCTTTGGCCTCAGTAGGTGATCCTGATAGATAGAAGGTGCAGAGACGCATTACTTCTACACTATGTATTGCTCTTAAGGAATGTAATGGTCTTCCTCATGCTCCCTTTCGTATATGTGAAAGGGGTGGGTAGAGTTGGCTCACCCTGTCTGAAGAGCCTTGCACTCTGGATTTGGCTTGTTATTCCTAACAGTGATGAGGGTTAGAGGAGGGATGAAATAATAATGTGGCCCTTCCCTATGGACCCTATGTTGTTCTAGCTCTTCATTGCATGGTGGCCACTCATAACGAGCATCTAAGGGAGCCTTCCCATTTATGTTGAGTGCCATGTGTAAGGATTCTTCCTGAAAGGGTCTATGTTGAATGGGAGTGTCCCTCGAAGGGGTGCCTCTATAGTCCCATTCTGAAATGGTGTGATGTGGACTATCTTGGGGGTCAGGCCACCAAGGTGGTATGACCAAGTCCTTGGGGCTATAGCAAAGGTGACTTGTGCCCCCTTGTACACTTTCTACAGCTTTTGCCCATGATTGGGCTTGGCTACGGGTGTACACCATGGTGGTGTCTCTCTACAAGCTACGTAGGTTTTTATATATTTTATGATTTTTATTCTACACTAAACAAAAAGGAACCACACAATCAAAGAAGTGATTATCTCATTTATAGATTTAAAGGTGTGCCCTAAATCTGGTTTAGTGTGTTTTGATTTTTGTTTTGAAAGCTTCGTAAAGAACGTGTTGTTTTTCATGCAATATGATGGCTCTTATGTCTCCCAAAATGGTCACCCCTTCAATATACCACTGCCAAGCCATTATACCAAACCTATCAATATAACCGCCCTTACATGAGGGAAACTATTGGTACATGAGAGCAGAATGGTATGTGGAACATAGGCGGTGCGGAAGGGGGATCGCCCTGTTTTTGACACCTACCATAGAAGACTTATCCTCATGCATTGAGAATCACCCCAGCTACACTTGGTCAACTTTTGTCAGGCTTTACGTCTAGCAATAGTAGCGACCGGGGTTATGGATGCAAAAATTCAAGCTGGGGTTATGGATGAAATTCATCGTTGATATTGATCAAGGGTTGGGGTTTTACGACCAACTACTTGTTGTTTAAATTACCATGTGGTGTGTGGGGTTATTTTTACTTATGCAAGGAAATTAAACATGCAACAAAAACTTCCTAAGCAAGAAAAGAAACTAAAAAATATAGAGACAAAAAATAGAAAAATGACAGAAGGTATTCATAACCCTTACCTCTTCTCTACCCAAACCAGATGCCTCTGAGTTTCTATTATGAAAGTGCACAGAGGGCTTATTCATCCCAGGGTGGGATGAATAACATAACTGTATTCGTCACAAGGTGGGATGAATGCCCATTCGTCCTTGGGTGACACGAATTCTAGCTCTGTACTTGTCACAGACTGGAACGAACAGTAGTCCAATGCTTGAAATATTGGTACTTGTAAGCAAAAAAAAACACTTTTGATTAGAAATTTGATCTCAAAATCAGAGGACAAGGTCCCACCGTGATCGCCACTGAAAGCACAAGGATACGAAAACAAAACAAAAATGCCAAGTGCGATGTATGCAAAAGCAAAACGTAACGCTAAGTCCTACGAACTGAAATGCATGAAAGGAGAGAAACATAAATGAATTGAAAAAAGATAGAAATAAAATGTCGAGTACAGCTCTTTTTATTAATTTGCTTTAAAATTGGGTTACAATACGTCTCCTCCCTTTTCGAGGGTTAGGAGCATTAAGTAGGGCTCTATTACACCACGGATTGGTACACTTTCTTCCGCGTGCGCACATGTAAAGTGGGTGGGCCAAATATTGCTATCATTGGTGTGAATGTGTCTTTGATTCCTTGCTACTCCTTCGGTGTTGAGATCCTACGTTCAGAGAAACAGAGAAGGATTAGTAGCACCTGCGGATGAAGTAAGACATGCAATCCCCAAAGCCTATGATTAGTGCATGCATAAAATAAATAAAATGATAACTAAAACATATCAAAATGAGCTAAAAACTTGATAGAGGCATGAGAACATTACTAAGAAGGCACTGCAAAAGGAACAATCAGGAAATTTGCCATGGATTTCTAATCGCTCCGGGGTGGGATGATTAGACCTGCAATAAAATGTCAGAAAGAACCCTCCTAAATGTCCCTTTTAGGAGGCTCCAAATCACCTGCAAAGTTGGGGTTAGGTAAAATAGGGTATTTTGGAAAGACCCAAAAGGTCATATTTTGCCAATTCGGCCTCTATCACCCAGAATCTAATGACGCTCCCTGCATGTTAATGAAAGTGATAAATAACAAAAGCATGATCAAAACTATTCATAATAACATGAAATTTGAATGAAAACCTATCTGAAAAACCTAGAAACAAATTCAAGAAAAACAAAAATGAAATCTACTACAAATTTCTAATCGCTATGGGGTGGGATGATTAAGACTGTAGCAGTGCGGGGGGCGCCCGAGGGAAGGACGCCTATCGTTTGGGGCTCAGTTTCAACACCAAACCACTTGGGATGGGTCCAAAACCTCTTGTGGGGTATTTTCAGCAAATTTGGGTGGGATACTAGGGCCAAATGTCGGGTTTTGGGTCCGGATTGTGCTTCCAATAATCACCCAATAACCTCCCTTCCAAAAGAGAGATGAAGGATGTGAAAGACACAAGCAAAAGGGTGAGGACGTAAATCAGTAGCACTCTGTTGCTCAAAATTCTCCCTGACCTATCCATTTTGGGGTGAGAAGACTCACCATTTTATAGACTTGAGGGTCTCTACGAATGAGCATGTAGAGGCACCACTTGGTGATCATGCCTTCTCAAGGGAGGGAAGATTCCTCCCTGATTAAGGACTCCATGAATGCCTCTATGACTGCCTCTTTGAGCTAAAAAATGCTCACTCGCACTCCCATGCAATGAAGGAGGAATTAAGTGGCAGATATGAGCTGCCATTTGTCAAGGTTTGACCTTTTTTCTCATCAAACCTGCTATTCACCCCACCCAAGGGCGAATGCTGCTAATCATCCCTGGGTGGAACGAATACCAGTTTGTAATCATACCTAGGTGGAACGAATAAGGAGAAGAGTGCCTAAAAGGTGCCAAATTGACCTTTGACCTTACAAAACTGCTATGAGAGTGGTTAAGACCACTGTTTAACCTCTAGGGACTACCCTAGGGGCTGTGTATGCCAGTGCGATCAGTGTTTGTAGCCACATAATCGGATTGGTGTTGTTTTGGTGTCTACATTATTATTCAATGACAATTTTACCACCTTTGTAGAAGCATCATTTGGTGATAGAAGTTTTGTATGGAATTTTGTGCAATGTTATTATAGTCCTATGATACTTTTATTTTGTACTTATAGAACATAGAAACTTATGATTAGAAATAGAAATAAATTATGATTAATACAAAGGGACCTATCTAATCTCATTAAAATGATGAACTTCCTTTGTAGATGAATCAAACCCATTCTTATTTCATAGTTAATAGTTAATATAATGAAAAATGAATAAAGAACTAAAAGGCATATAAAATGATCAAAACCACTAATTGAGGAAAGAATAAATATTTTAAAAATATAAGGAACAAACCATAATCAATATTCTAGATTTCTCCTCATAGTGCTTGTCAAATATCCTTGAGGATGCCTCTCCTACTACTAGTTATGCATTTTATTATGCATTAGAAAGGATCCAATGATGTAAGAAATCAATATTGCTTAAAAATTCATGGCATCATATCAACAAAGACAAGCCATTCTTATGATTTTGGTAGTGTGTACTACCTACATAGGATTGGATGCTATAAATATGTGTTTATTTCTTGTTATTTTATTACTATATACTTGTAACAAAAAATTCTTCTAATGCCCATGGATTCATCCAAGGATGATTTTATAACCAACCCAAGCCCATTGGAGGATTCATCAGAATATGTGGGAGGAGAAATCAAGGAGAGTTAAGTGATAAGTTCTCGAGAGTTACATGAGGTGATTGAGAAGTTAAATAATATAGTTAGGAGTTTGAGTAGATTAGCATGCAACTACCAATCAAAAGGTATGATTCAGTCTTAAAATCCTAACTTATGATTAAACCATTTACATGATGAGATGCATATATAACTAGTGGTGATGGCAATACAAACTTATTATGATAATATAGAAAAATTATATGGAATTTGGTATGGATATATCATCGGTGAGATCAGCAACATACCAAATTTCATATGGTAATTTTGCATGGTAACAATGATATTGTATTTGGATATTTGAGGTATCAATCCCTAGGGAAGTATATGAATGTTTATACTCATTGAAAATTTATTTTGATCCCTTTCCAATGGTACTAGTTTTGATAAGGTTTTGTGAAGATCTAAAGTACTTTTATAAGTCTCAAATGTTAGTCCACTTTTTCTTCCTAAATTGTGGTACAAAAAGGGGTGATTTGTCTTAATTAGTTAAAATGACTAAATGTTGATGCAATCAGTGTTTAGTTGGCCTAAAATTGGGTGTCTACAATCATATTATATAAATATTTGTTGTCAAAAATCATTTTACATCATCTTAACTACAAAAATATTTGTCCTTTTCTAGTCACATTCTATAATTATTTTCTTTGTTTACTAAATTTCATTGAAAAATTAGTGTTTCTTCTTCTTTAGCCTTAATTTATTCCAGTGAGGGATCTCCTTGAAGCACTACTTATATATTTATAGCTTGTGTATTTTGAATAAAATGATAAACTTTATGAAGTTCTATTACATATAAAAAACTTCAATGTCCTCAAATAATCATTCAATATTTTTCCTCTACATTTACCTTTAATATAAAAACCACCTCTCCTATTCATTTTACTAGTCATAGGAATTTTTCTCTTTTACTTATTGGAGTATCACTTCCTTATTTACTTACTATTTTGCTTTTCTTTTGCTCATGTTTCCTTTATATTTAAAGGACATTGATACACTTCATCTACAAAATTCAATTTACCCAAAGCTAATTTATCACAGAGGTAAAAACACAATCTATAAACTCAACTTTTGTTCACTTGCCCCTCATTTACCTATAAGTAAGTTCTAATTTGTAGTTTCATAATTATTTATATATTATTACATACAATATTTTTATCTTAAATTTTTGAATCACCATATATAACCTTTGTTTATAGTATAAATTCAAACATTTTTGTCTCAAGCGCTTTAACATTTTAAGATACAATTTCCTTTTATCTTTACCTTATTTTCTTCAAGTATTCTTTTCGTACTATGAAGTAGAGTGTAATTGTATTAGTATAATTAACTCTTTGGATCATCTTATTCAAAATTATCCATCATGTAGTACCTCTCAATATTGTTCATCAATCTAGAAGAATATATAAGTTACATTCTCTTTAAAATTCTAAAATATTGATCTTAATTCTTATTTTTCCTTTCTTAGAAACAACCTCTATGGGCCACTCCATAGTATTTGTAACAATACTTAGTATTCTCAATTTTTTCTTTTAATTTTAAATTCTCTTTTTACAATATTTCCTACACTGTTAGTTTTTAAAGGATATTCTCTTCAACATCTCTATTATTTTCAAGCTATTTTTACTTCTTCTTATCTATTTTAGTTACATGTTCCTTTGAGACATATGTATGTTTTGATACCATAAATAGAGGAATATGGTGGATTATTATTATTGTTTATTCTATTATATAGGATAGTAGACTTTTCATAATCTATTTTCTCTATCATATATAATGGAATAAACATAAGAAGAATCCAGCATATTATTTTAAAATCTACATTATATCTATAGAATACAAACATATTTAAATTTATAATATTTTCTAAAAACCTTCCACGACATGCATTCACCATAATCATATGTTGAAAAAAAGGAGAGGTGATTAAAAGAAAACGATAATAATAAACAATGAAAAGTAAACAAAAGGAGATGATATGAAGATGTAGAAGGCGTGTGTTCATGGTTACTCCAATATATCATATTTTATTTACACATATGATACAAATGGATTCTCATTGAGGGGTATTTATAGTGATACCAAAACCTCAATTAGAGGTTAACCTTAGGCTAACATTAACTTAACCTTGAGATAATACTTATAATAAAATAATAAATTACACTTTTAGTGAGATTATTCAAAAAGGTGGCTTAAGAAACACCACTAAGGGTGAATTATGAAATGGGGTAAATATTTACATGAACAGGCTCAGAGTATTACATAAATTAAGGAGGCCCATATGCTTACATAATCATATTCTCGTAGTCTACATAAATAAGAAGTGTCCATAGGATTACCAAATCACATGCCTATGGTCTACTTGAATGGAACTCATAAGTACCTTAGAATTGATATTATACAAAAATATGGATTAATAAATACCGCTAAGGGTGAATTATGAAAGGTACCAATAGGCTTACGTGAACATGTTTGTAGTCTTACTTAAATGAGGAGTGTCCATATGCTTACATAATCATATATGCATAGAATACATAAATGAGGAATGAACCTAGGATTACATAGTCATATACATGTAGGCTATATAATTGGTTCTCATAAGCAGATCACACATTTTACCTTGGTCTAAAAAAGATCAAATTGCACATATTTCAACAACCTCCCATAATTTAAGTTGATATGACCAAGGAGAGAAGGAATTGCTAGTAACACATACCCCCATAATGGATGCTCTAGTGGACCTCCACTATTCCTCAAATTTTTATCACCTTCATCATTAGAAAGCTTACTACTAGTCCTCAAGAATTTTATCTCAATCTTCTTCAACCCAGTAATACAATTATTAATGGAGTATAATTTATTTTTAAAATACTTATAAGTGTTTGATTTATTTAAACTTTGAGACTTATCTTGAGGCACCCGAATCTGAGATTCCATTAAGTTGAAGTTTTTTTGGATGAGTGTGTGTATGAGAAATATATTCAAAATTCTTCATTACCACTTCATAAAGGATTAGAATTTTGAAAAGATCTTCAAGAAAGATAGACTATGGTTTTTGATAGTCATAACATTCACATAAATAACCAAGCCATTTGTATGAGAAGGAAAAAATTTAGAGGTAATAACTTTGACATACTCTTCATCATTCTTTACCTTACCACCTTTAATGTCTAGGTCAATTTTTAGATCTTTGAAGTGAGATACATAGTAATTGATATTATTAAAATCTAAAAATTTGATATTGAAGAGCTTTATCTCTATTATATTAACTTCACTTGCACTTAATTTTTCATCAATAACTTACAAGGTAGTCCACATACTAACAAGATCAATCTTATATCTAATGTGTAAAAGCACATCTAATTCTACTGACATGAATAATAGTCCAATATCCTCCTTTTTCTGCATGATCACTAAAACGTTCTTTTATCTCATTATTGAATATGATTCAAATATTTTTGCTTATGAGTAATCCTACCATTTGAACTAGCTAAGTGCTATAATATTTTACAATTATATGAGTAGCATATCCTAATGAGTCCATATTGTACAAAAAAACCTCAAGCACATTTGTAACATGTATATAAACTAATGTCACTACTACATAGAGCTTAAAAAATCATGTTATTTGAAAAAACAAAAATAGGCTTCAAACTCTTACATATAAACAATTTATGACGCTTGAAATATTTGTCTAAATTATCACTCACAAGTAAAAAAAATTAATGTCCAACCTTAGAAAAAATTATAAAATCAGCTATTGCAATTCGTCACCATTGAATTGGTTGTTTTATCTATAGATCGATATTTGACACTTGGTCTAATTTTATTGGTGGATTGACTTCATATACATACATAGACATGCACACACACACACACACACATATATATATAGAATAAGTTCTAGAGGTTCATAGATCTTAAACTTGATCTGTCACCCATGATAGTAGGTGAGCTTACCATTATGCAATATGTACACTTTGAAAGGAGAAGATAACCTTAATTATTTAGATAGTAATTTAGTTTTCAACCATAAAAAAAGGAGTATTTTATGTCCATGGTGAGTCTAAATTGAGACATGCCATATATAAAATAGTAGCCAAACCACTATGTCATGTAGTGCACTAGGACAAAAAGGTGAGCTTCCGTCTTAAGGCACATATGACATCTAGCTCAAGGTAAAAAGTACACCAAACTCAAATTGTAGGGATTCAAACCCTATAAATTATAGATGCTAAAAAGTGATCCAACCATTGAGCTATCAAGGTTAATGTGAATGTAATAGCAACACACTATCCCTGTACAGTCTAGAATTAAATATCATTAATAAAAGAACTACGTAAGATTTGAATGCGCTCCTTGCTAACCTTTTGGTATGCAACTTTATTGTTGTGTTGTATATATTGTGAAGACAATTTAGTGTTATGATATGCATACATTGGCCAATCAAGGCTAAAACACTCACTTTAATATGTTGATTCCATGAGAAATAGTTCCAAAAAAATAACATTGAACTATAAAACTTTAAATTCAAATATTTAAAATATAAAATGAAGACAACTTGAGTAGATACCCTTCAATCAAGGATAGGATCTACATAGGACATCTCACGAGATGTTCTTATTCGCTTCCCTACTTCCCCTTCCCCTGGTTTCGTTCCTGATCCTTGGAACTTCCAAAGCCCTTGTTTCTTGGTTGGTTGTGGTTGTAGACAATCTTCTTGGGGTGGGAGGTCACTTTTACATATGTCTACCCTTTCCCATCCATATTGAGGGTTTCCTTCTTGTGCCCTTATTTTTGGGATGTCTCTCTGACCTTCCATGGGTTTCCTATTATGCTTCATAGACCCTTTTCCTTGTTCTTCTTAGGTCTGGCTTAGTTTGTTGCAGGTTTTCTACTTGGTACTAGTTTTTAGTTGCTCTTTAAATTTGAAGCATCATGGTTTTGGGTTTGGGGATTGAATCTATCCTTGTGCTTCTTGGGAGGATATCACTATTTCTTTTGGTCTTG
Source organism: Wollemia nobilis (assembly GCA_028583015.1). Taxonomy (NCBI): domain Eukaryota; kingdom Viridiplantae; phylum Streptophyta; class Pinopsida; order Araucariales; family Araucariaceae; genus Wollemia; species Wollemia nobilis. Next base: position 7,684,126 of record JAQPPZ010017209.1, on the reverse strand, counting down.
GGGTGGACCATGTGCTTTATTTTCAATGAAACTTCCTTTCAAGTTTCTTGGTTTGATCTTCTTGGGATTTCTCAATGTTTTTTCTCAGCTTGGGATGGGATCATATGTGTATCCTCCTACTGATTTCCCTTTAGAATTATTGTCCCAGTTACCAGATACATTTGTTAGTAAAGATAGAGGTTTATTTGGGACATTGGCTGCATCTTTCAATATTGTGAGGGGGCCTTAACTTCTTACCTGTAACTTATTTTCTATGTGCTCCTTTAGTTTGGGTTCCTTGGGATCTTCATAAGATTTTTCTCAAGGCTTGAAGTTCTATTTTTGTTGCTACCTCTGGTTTCCTCTAGCGCTTTCATAGTTCAACCTCGTTTGCAAGGGGATCTTGTGGCTTGTGAAGATCCTCATATTTGCTATTCTATTTTCAAATCATTGTGCAGGATTCTATTTCCCAGACTACCTTCTCAGGCTATCCTATGGTAGAATATTGGGTTCTTTCCTTAGCCTTCAAATGTTTCCATATTTTGGAGCAATTTTTGGTGTTCCTATGTGGGATACCAGTTTTCCTACTTCCTCGTACGTGTCTCGAACCTCCTTCCTGGTGTTTCTGATGGGATTTTTCAAATCAAAGGCTTCCAACTAGGCATTATTTTTCAAGTTAGTGGCTTCTTGCTAAGGAGATTTTTTTAAATTGATGGCTTTGTACTGGTTATTATTTTTCAAATCAATGGCTTCCCTTTGGGCAAAATTTTTCAAATCGGTGGTTTCCCATTGGGTTGATTTTTTTAAATGGGTGGTTTCTCATTGGGTTTTTTCCTAGGTGATATTTTCAAATTTGTTGGTTTCTTGCTAGGTGAGATTTCCAAATTTGTTGGTTTTCTATTGAGCGAGATTTTCAATTCTGCTTGTTTTCCACTAAGTAAGATTTTCAATTCTCCTGGTTTCTAGTTGGATGGGATTTTCAATTCTATTGGTTTCCTGCTAGGTGGATTTTTCAATTCTGCTAGTTTCCTGCTAGGCGAGAATTTCAAATATGTTGTTTTCCCACTGTGTAGGATTTTAAAATCTATTGGTTTCACTCTAGGTGGGATTTTTTTAATTTGGTTATTTCTCGCTAGGTAGGATTTTTCATCTTTATTGTTTCCTGCTGGGTAGGTTTTTTAAATCTATTTGTATCCCGCTAGGCAGGTGCTTGTGCAGGATTTTTCTTTGGCCTTTCTTTTGGATTTTTGTTTGGTCGGTTGACTTGTTGTAAAAAGGTGTTGGGACCCTTCCAAAACCCATTTTTAATTTTAACCAACCAAAAAAAATTCTTACTGAAGGATATTTATAGTAGTGTCAAGACCTCAATGAGAGGCTAACCATAGGTTGACATTAACTCAATCTTGAGATTAACCTTACAATAAAATATTAAATTAACCTTTAAGTGAGGTTATCCAAAAAATGATTAATGAAGACCACAAAAGATAAAATATGAAAGTATCACATAGGTTTACATATCACATGCCTATAGACTACATGAATAGCACTCATAAGCACCTCAACACATATTTGGCCTTGACCTTAACAAGTTTGTATTACACACATTTCATCGAAATCAAGATAATACATGCAAAGATTAAAAAACCTTCCATGAAAGAATTTAATTATCACATCTATCTCATTCTTTTAATATAAAAAATATAATCTAACTTCATCAAAATTTTATTAGTTTAATATTTTATATTTTTCTCTATTAAAGTGAGCTTAATGAGAAAGGTTTAGGTTTGTGTAATTTAAATACTAGGTCAAAGATTCAAACTCATAAGGAATGAAATATCTATATTTATCTATACAACACAACTACTTTTCATGAATATATTAGAACATAAAAATATAAAATATTAAAATATACAAAATAATAAATAATACGCATAAACTTTAAGATTTAATTTTGTCATTTTCTTTTCCACAATTATATATTCAATTTAACGATCATTAATTTAAAAAAATAAACATAATAAACTAAACAAAGATATAATATTATATTCTTTAAATAAAAAATTAGTCAAGATAACTTTTCCCCTGCAATCTAATATTTCGTCCCAGGTGACACCAACTATATTTCCATTTTAAAAACACCCACCTTCTAAAACATTTTTTTTCCACATCTCTGCCACTTGGAGAAGTCACAGGCTGCACAAATTGTACGTGGATAAAAATATAAAATAAAGATAGAATGGAAAGAGATGAAAAGGAAAAAGGTAAGAATGAATTCGTGGACGTGTTTAAAAAAATAAATAATATCAACAGCTTTTGGGGTAGCGAGTGCCACAAGGTTTTGGCTCATTCTCAAGAGTTTAAAAATTCGAATACCTATAATATAATTCAAAAATAGAAGATAAAAATAAAAGCCATAACCGTAACGACGAGAAAATCCGACGATTCTTATAGTCGGCAATATTTGTCGCATCATTGCCGTCATGTAGTTTGAGGCGAAGAAACCAGAGCGACTTCATCTACTTTAAAACATGACCTTGAAGTATGCCCAGTGTATGCCATAGATATTAGCACCAGAAGGCACAAACACTTTTTTTTCAGAATGGCACATGCGGCCATAAGCACTGTACTACTTTCTATCATACTCGTTTTCGAGCTCCTTTTAGATACTTGTGATTTCGTAGGTGCATCTCAAATTTCAGATTGAAAGGTATGTCACTCTTCAACCTTGATTGAATTTCACATGCATCAAACTACTTTCAAAGGCGTTTATTTATTGAATGAATTAATCTGGTTTTGAATTAGCTACATATCGTATATTTGGGTGACATTCCATCCCACGTTGAAGGAGATTTCAAAAGTACAGCTGCTGCATACCACCATGATATGCTTGAATCTGTTATTGGAAGGTGATAACGTGCTTTTCATAACCAGCAAATAAACAACTCGAAAGATCAATTTAGGAATATTTAGCTTTAATTAATTTGTGCACTCATTAATATTTTAATGTTACGGTCAGCCATGAAGCGGCCCATAAACATCTGGAGTATAGTTATGGCAAGAGTTTCAATGGATTTGCAGCGTGGCTCTCCCCTTCCGAAGTGCAACACATCTCAAGTGAGAACTAAGTACTCTCGTTACATTCTCTTAATTACGCCATGCCTATCGATATGAATCACTGCGTGCATCCGACGCAATAAGATTTTAGCTTATACGACGACAGACCTTTCATTTTATTTTATCTATGTTATGCCACAATGAGATAATATTTTGGTTTCTCTCGAGTATATTCTGCTCATTTAAGTACCGCTTACGAAGAAACAATGCTTATTGGATGTAGATATGCATGGCGTCTTATCTGTGTTTGAAAGCCGAACGAAAATACCACTGACCACCAGATCCTGGGATTTTATGGGCTTTCCCCAAACCGTCAAGAGGAATTTTCCTTATGAAAGTGATATTATAGTTGGACTTTTGGACACTGGTATGAATAAAGTTTACGTTGTTGGTGTTCCAGTACATTTTATTTTATGTTTCGTATTCGTCGTGATCATATGCTGTGATATCAGTTGCGAAGGATTTAATGTTCTCGTAATTACATTCCTGTTATGTTAAAAGTTACAGAAATATACAAATTATGTAGATTTATTCACATAATTTTAGTATTCAGTAATTTTTATTATGTAGATTTATTCGTATATTTTTATTACTCAATTTTTTATTATGTAGGTTCATTCGTATATTTTTATTACTCAATTTTTTTTTTATTTAGGTTCATTCATACATTTTTCAGTATTCAATATGCTTCAATATATAAATTTATTGACACATTTTTATTATACAATATTTTTTATTACATTACATAGGTTTGGTGGCTATCTTACTTCACTCTATAAAATTTAATCCCATGTTAGTGGACCCAAGAAAAAGATGGGTGAAGAAATCATCTGTTCATTACAAGAATGTGAAAACTCATTATCAACGCTTGTTTTAATTAATTAATCACAGTTTTTTTTAGATCTATCTTTTTTATTTTTAAAATTATTATTTTTATTTTGTCATATGTTTGACAATATTATAACTATTTTTTTATTTTTTTCTTATTTTATTATTTAAAAAAAAAAGCACTTCTATGTACTTTTTCACATTAAACATTATTTTTTCCAACATTTTCACCCTCAATGCATAATGTTTTAATATTCAATTTCTTGAGAAAAATGATTGATTTTTTTTTAACTCAATGTTGTACATACACCTTCATTTGCTATTGCACATATACCTTTATTTCTGCCCATACACATCCACATATCTTTTGAATGTTATTGCCTAAGCAGATTCACATATTTTTCAACTTCCTATGTAATTACTCATCCAACTTCCTTTGGTGAATAACTTGTTTGATCAATTATCCAATTATTCATTTCCATTTTTCTTCAACCTCAATATAATCCTATGAATCAACAAAAGGTTCCCTTATAAGTAACCTGCTCATCCTATAAAAATATCATAGATAACTAGTTGTAACTACCAAGTGTAATAGAGTAGATCACTACTTATAAGGTTTATTGTATTGTTTCCACAAAAAATCTTCATATTTTTTCTTTCATGTGTGGGACCTTGCTTCTAACACACATAACCTTCATCCAATGATTCTTATTTCTTCCCTATATTTTTTTTGTGGATACTCTTGTTGCTTCTCTTTATCTTTCTTTTAGGGTTTTTTTTGTTGTTGTTATGTTCTTCAATATTATTAATTTTGATCTCATACCCTGAACAAACCAGCTAGGGCTTGAATATAGGACCTTTGTTGCCTCTTTCTTTTTTGGGAATACTCTTATTGTTTTTCTTTTTATTTTTTTTAGGGTTTCTCTTGCTATTGCTATATTCTTCAATTTTATTACTTTACCTTTCATACCTTGTTAAAGGTATGCATTAGTCAGGGCTCAAAGATATGACCTCCATGCATTGAGGCTACTTTATCAATAAGTTTTTTGGCCCTTTTTAAACCAACCTACACTTCAAATGTAGGATTAGTCATTGCTCCAATATCCCCCCAAGCCATTTTAGGTGTGCTTGGATTTCCAACTTTATTGCTCTGAACTTCAACTATGAATCAACTTACATTGCTTTCTAGATTCAGTACCTACATTAAGATTATTATACCATTGAAATTGTGACATCTTTCTTCAACTTTTAGCTACAACTCACTATACTTCAACACTCCCTATTAAATCATATTACTAGTGCTTGGGACTTTTAGCTTTAACTATACTCTAAACATTGGCTCTTAAATTCAAATTTTACTTCTAGCATCAACACCAACTCTAATACCAATTCTTAGGATTAAAGACTTTGATAATAAAATTTATTTAATATAAAACATTGTAAAATCATATAAATTATCTCACAACTATGAAAGTATATAAATTCATTTATACACAACATATAAGATATTTTAAAATACAATTTTTATACTCAATTTGGATGCAATTCCACTACTCAACCATTTTATTGAAATAATAACCATTGTAATAGATTTGTTATCATCCAACTCTATACAATATTTTTCACAAAAATACACAGATTTTATCACCTTTTGCACGATGATTTTCAGAGCAATTTCAAAGCGTTTTCCAGTATTTTTAGTGCATTTTCTACAGCGATTTTAGATCTTTTTTAGGTGGTTTTCTGAGCATTTTCTTATCTTTTTTAGTGTATTTTCTGATTATTTTCAGGGCATTTTCAGAGTTTTTTTCGTAAGTTTTTAGAGTATTTTTTGAGCTTTTTCAGAGCATTTTCCTAGTGTTTTCATAGTGTTCACTAGATTTCATACAATCTAACCCAACTATAGATGATACATATGTTAGATGATCCATCCAAATAAATAAAAGTAATGCTTAGTGCAAAAAGAATATAATATTGCTTTTTCTATATAAGAGCAATTATAGTATAGAAAGAAAATTTACAAAATAAAAAGGAAAAGTAAATGCAAAGATAAAAAACATAATTCTAAAAATTAAAAAAATATATAATTTATTAGTTAAAAAATACGTTATAAATTTTTATGTATTCAAAGTCAATCTATTTATCCATTCTTACATGCATAAATCATGAATCTTTTCATCTTTTACTTGGGTGGATCTCTAACCTATCTATTGTCATAGATGGATATGAATTAAGAAAGACGGTCGTAATTTAATATTGTACAAATTGTATGTGTATTCTTTAGATTAAAGTGTATGAATGAATATGTTATGCTCATGCAGCCTTTCATATAAAAACAATTTAAGGATTAAGGTATTTGATCCTGAAAGTATTTTCTCCAAAGGCATGGCGAGATTATATTAATCCATTAAAGTTCATAATCTTAGGAATATGGCCAGAATCAAAAAGTTTTAGCGACATGGGATTAAGTCCAATTCCGTCCAAATGGAAGGGGGAATGCCAAACAACATCAGATTTCAAGGCCTGCAACAGGTTGAACTTGTTCATGTTATAACTTTGTGATGATTTTCATTAATATGGAATGCTTTCGTTGTGACAAACTCGGTCATGTCATTAAGGAACTTATCTCTGGCAGGAAACTAATTGGAGCACGTTTCTATGACACAACGAAGGGTGTTGATCCATCTGTTGAGTTTCTATCTCCAAGGGATTGGTTGGGTCACGGATCACATACGTCATCTACAGCAGCTGGAAATGTTGTAAAAAATGCAAGTTACCATGGAGTAGCCGAAGGAGATGCTCGTGGTGGTGTCCCTGCTGCAAGGATTGCCATGTACAAGGTTTGTTGGTGCTCTAATGGATGCCCTGATGCAGATATCCTTGCTGCATTTGATGACGCCATCCACGATGGTGTAGATATCCTTTCTCTTTCGATTGGAAGTGACATAGCTGATTATCGGACCTTAGACTACTTTGAGGATTCGGTTGCCATTGGAGCATTTCATGCCATGAAAAAGGGGATTTTGGTTTCAAATTCTGCTGGAAACTCTGGAAACGAATATATGTTAAATTATTCCCCATGGTCTCTCACAGTAGCGGCAAGCACAATCGACTGCCAATTTATAACTCCACTTCTTCTGGGAAACAACGTCTCCTTCAAGGTCGATTATGACTCTCATTATCCATTTTCTACAGAGTTATTTCAATAACGGGATGAATAACATAGTTTAAATGCCAAATTGAAAATTATTTACTTTGTCATAAAATGTCTGACGGGGATGATTTGCAGGGAATTTCTCTGAATACATTTTCAATGGAACAGCCATGGTATCCACTGATATATGCAGGCGACGCCACCAATGTCTCTGGGGGCTACTCCTGGAATGACTCACGGTGATACGCTTACCATAACCAGTGTTTGAAATAATTCTTAATTCAAATATAACGTTCTAAACCAAACATCTCGGTTTTTTCCCCGCTTTACTGGTCAGAAATTGCGTGGGATATTCTCTGGATCGCTCCAAAGTTGAGGGAAAGATTGTGCTTTGCGACGATACAAGTTATGAAGCGGTCATGCTTGCCGGAGGCGGCGGGGCAATCACCACGTCCGACTCTGCCAGTGCCGGCCATCCACCTAGGACCCTAATTCCCCAAACCGCGCTATCAACAGCTGACGCTAACCACGTCAAATTATACATCAATTCTTTTAGGTAGCTGCAACAATACATTACGTTTACCATCAGTGTCATTATTATTGTAAGAATATCTATTAAATTTTATTCTCTTTCGCAGTTCTCTCGCAATAATATTAAAATCCATTACGCCGAATTATGATCCTGCTCCTATTCTATCTGAATTCTCGTCCAGAGGTCCAAATCCAATAACACCAGGCATTCTGAAGGTAAGGTCTCTAACCTTTACCATCATTATTTTTTATTTTTATTTTTTTCTTGTTTTTTAAAAAATTAAAGGTCCGCAGGCAAGGAAAGAAGTACAGAATCATGTTTTGGATTTGTGAACAATATTAATAAACCAGTTTCTTTTCTTTTTTGTTTTGTGCTGTATAAGCCTGATATCACCGCCCCGGGAGTGTATATCCTTGCTGCTTGGGCTCAGACGATTCCGCCTACTCCAACGATTCCCGACTACGTTATAATATCGGGAACATCCATGTCATGTCCTCACGTCGCAGGAACTGCCGCATACGTGAAGTCAATCCATCCAGACTGGTCGCCAGCTGCTATCAAATCCGCTCTTATGACCACAGGTACTCTGCCACATTTGTTCAACTATGTATTTATCAAAAAAAATAGTAAAATTTTTAAAAGGGCAATCGACAAGTACCAAGAAAGAGATGAACAATTCCTGTGACATTGAAACAGTATTGAGAGTTTGCTGAACGCCCACGTGTTTTTGTAGATTCTGACTAGAATAACTACTTTTGGTGGATTTCAGCCAATCCATTGGATACAACATTAGATGGCAATCAAGACGCAGAATTTGGATACGGCGCTGGCCACATCGTTCCCATCAAGGCCACCGATCCGGGGCTTGTTTATGACGCTGATGTGAATTCTTATATAAACTTTCTGTGCAGCCAAGGTTACAACTCTACCGTTTTGCGTCTACTGTCAGGAGGGGGCGTCATTTGCCTACGTTTTGGGCCTAAACACATAGGCAGAGGAGCTAGGCGACTCAATTATCCTTCCATGACAGTTGTTGCTCGACATGGTAAGCCTTTTTCTGTAAAGTTTCCGCGAACAGTGACAAATGTAGGACCTCCACAATCAAACTATAAGGCCATTGTGGATATGTCCTCTGGAGTGAAGGTGACGGTGGAGCCAGATACCTTGTTCTTTACCTCTGTCCAGCAAGAGTTATCATACACCGTCAAGGTTGAGGGTGGATCTCTGCCTGAGGGGACTATGATAGGTGGTTCATTAACTTGGAAATATGGCGACTACAATGTGAGAAGTCCAATTGTTGTGTATCGTCCTTAGCATAAAAGTCACTAAGTAAGAGATTTTCTAAGGGCTACCATTGGATTTCTTCTAGATTTTAGGTAACATATTTCTGAGTTTTATCGATTGTTCCTGGGAGATGAATAGCGTTTTGTTTCTGGACGGCTGATCTATAAAATAAAACATCTAATTTAATACCAATATTTTATTGTTGGATGCTAATTCTTAACGTGTGGTAATTCGACACATTGCCCTGTTATTTCTCAAATCAATTATGTAAAAGAGTCCAAAACATTGATTTTATAAGTGGCATCAAGATGTTAAAGAGATTAATAAAAGCAATGGGTTACGCCACTTAACAGCATACAATAATCATATGTATAAATAATTTGTTGGAGCATGTAATTAATATGATGCATTATACATAACCGTCCGCTATGAATATTCATGGGGTCTATTTAGGTGAACATTTGGACCATATTAGTCCCAATAGGAATAAAGTTTTGAGGGAAGCGATAATCTAAAATTATCGGTCTTAACAATTATTTTATTAAGATAATTAATAATAATAATTATTTTTTAAGTTTTTAATTAAAGTTAATGTGAGAAATTTTGATGATTTATGTTTAAGGTTTATATTTTAATTTTTAAAAGTTTAATATTATTTATAAATAATTAAATAATAAAATATAAAAAAATAATTTAAAAAATATATTTATAAATATTTTACATAATAATTTGTTAAATAATACTTATAATTTATATTAAATGATATTTTATTTTCGATAAAAATGTTTTTTTGTCATATATTTATTTTAAACGCATTTTAAACATAAAAATTAACAATAAATTTGAAAAAATAGTAATTAATAAAATGAAAAGTATGTATCAAACGAAAGATGAGAGTATTTAATCATTTAAATCACAGAACTTTAACATTGGGTCACGCTTATTGGCATACGACCTTCACCATAGGATCCTAGAAGCAAGGATGAGCCAAGTGAAATTATGGGAGGAAGACCGCCGAGGGATGCAAAGCATTAATGCTCATCTCTTCGTAGTTATTTATCACATCATTCAATATTTATCCTTATGTCATTGATATAGGTAGGTGGTTATCTAGGACGATCTCTTCTTTATTGAATAATGTGTTTGTTTTTTTTCATCTTAGCATTGATTCCTTTATAAAGTTAGAGTTCACATCCATGATGAAGGGACATAAAAGTGGAGGTGGAGGTTATATGCATACCATGGTCATATATATTCTTGGAAGATTAAAAATAGCTAACCTCCTTCATCAGCCTATACGTGGATTTTCCTTGGACTATTGTCCTATTGTCAAAATTTATATTTTTTAATGTATTTTTATTTTGATAAAAAATCATTATTATAAATTTTAAAGCTTATTCATTGCAATTGAGTGTATTAATATTTTATTTTAATTGTAAAGTTGTTATTATTAAATGAAATAAAATGTAGTTCTTATAGTTAGATTCGTAGACTGATGTAACAACACCCATCCTCCGTGAAGCTATAAGGCACATAAAACATTTCAAGACCAATTTTAGTGAAAATGCTTTTGTTTTATCTATGTTATAATTTAAAAAAAAAACTTCTCGGCAATATGAAACAAAAATCTATATTTTATATTTTTTTAATAGTTTTGAATAAAATGTTGTATATATTATAAAAATTTTACTCAGATCTAAATTAATTCCCTTGATAACTTCTATATCAAATTTTAAAGATTAAGAATTTTCTATATTTAGCTTCTAAAAAAATAGTGAAATTAGATTTGAGGTTTTAAGTAAGCATTAGGTATATCTTTACCTTAAAGACATTTATTTGACTAAAATTGTGTGGATTATTTAAATTTAAGATCAATATATATAAACAAATTTTATTAATTTAATACTTAAGATTTAAAAAAAAATATTATCTAGTTGGAATTAAGGAATCCATGAAGTTATAGCAATGAAAATCAATTATAAAAAGTAATTTCCTGTAGTTTTATTTTTTAAGACTCATGTTTACTCATATGGTTCTAAATATATGTTTTCAATATCATAATTGAATGATTGGGTGAAGAGCAATGTTGAGTTCATCTTTGTAGCACAAGTGGAGTAGGTGATCCTAGCCCCATTGAATGGGAGTTTTATGGTTTGAACCTCTGTGATGTGAAGGGAAACACAAAAATATCTCTTGCGACTTCCCTCTAGATAGTGGTATACCCAGATAGGATAACATTGTTGATCACCTAAGAGTGGCTCTCGAGGTTTCTTTCTAACCTAATTTTTTTTTGTTGGTTGTTAGGACTCCTCCATGGGTCCTATCTTTCAAAGTATGGCTTAAGTATCTAATGCCAAAGGTGAATATATTTTCTAGTTGGTAACTTAGAATAGTATTTTGACCATTAAAAATATATATAAAAAAAATTAGTTGATTCCAAATAGATTATGTCTTTGTAGTACTAATGACTAACAAATAAGTAATCTATTCTTTCAATGTTCATTCTCTATTGAAATTCTTAACTCTTTTTTATTTTACTCTCCAAGGATGAAATATTTTTGGAAATTATGTTTATCCCATATTTTCTGGTGGGTGTGGAAGGAGAGGAATAATAGAAATTTTAAAAACTTCAAAAGATATCCTGCCTTTATTTGTGCCAAAGCCATGGATTTGACCTTGGAGAATGTATCCTCTATGGCTTTTAAATATGGAAAATTTGAGGAGTATAATCTCAAAAGGAAAATTAGCTTTCAATAAAGTGATAGTATTACTAGTCTTCCTTGTCCTAATACTCAGACCCTTGTGAGGTGGGAATCTCTTTTTTTAGTCTGGGTTAAACTAAAATTTTATGGAGCTTCAAAGGGTAATCCCGATAATGTTTTCATTAGTGGGGTACTTAGGGATGACATATATGGGATTCTAATGGTATATGCTAAATTATTATATAAAAACTTACCATATTACAGAGGCTAAAAGCCTTATACCAAGGTCTCCAACTTTAGGAAAAGAAGGAGTACCAAAAAATTTACAATGAAGGAGACTTGCTTAATATTATAAAATTGGTGAAAGGTGATTCAATCTCTAGTTAGGACATTAAGGCTATAATTATGGAATCTAAATGATTAATCAAACTAGAGAGGATAAGGAGGTAAAGTATATCTTCAACGAATGAAACTACCATGCTAACTTTATGCTAAACTTGAGTATAAGTCTCAATGGTCTATCTAATTGGAGAGATAATTTCCACAAATACCTTCTTCAATTAGATTTAGCGATGCATGCTTCTTGATGCTCTATAATATTTTATTATTTATGAAGAAATATTTTGTACTGCAACCATGTGGAAGTGTTGGTTGGTTGGGGGGCTCACCAATGCTATTCTAATTTTATTTCTTGTATCAAGTTGTATCTAGTTCACTTGGTGATGGATGGCTAGTTGTAGTGCTTTATAGTTGTTCTTGTCCTTGTATTGTTGTTCTTAGGCCAAGTTTTCTAGGGATTTTGCTATTGTAAAAGGTTTGGGGACCCTTTCAAAACCCCTCCTATATCTAATAAAAAAAAATGTTAAGTTCAAAGGAAGACTTGAAAATGAATTCTACAAGGACGAAGTGATGGACTTATAGGATATTGCCTACTACACTATAATATTATCATCATCCTAACTATTATTATGTGATATTTGAACTATATCAAGAAAATTATTCTTATTTAAATAAAGAAGAATACTTTTATTAGATTGTTGTTTTTTTAAATAAAGTAGACTCCGAGTCACAATGGATTTTATGGATGAATTAGTGACATACACTAGGAACTTATATGGAAATGCCATTGAAAAATGTTAATGGAGAAAATAAGAAAATCAAAATCTTCCTACAAAGGTATATTTTTAACTCTCATTTCAAAAGAAACTTTAAATTTAATTTCTTACATGCATTTTATCTAATATAGTTCTCACTTTACCAAAAGCGTATCATTAGAGTAATAAGTTATCCATTATTATCACAATAGAGATAAGCACCTTGATGAAGGAGCATATCTATACTTTATAATTATAACATGAATTCTAAGTATAAGATCATCAAATTAGGAGATGGTGCCTTCAATGTTACACATATGCTTTATGAAATCCTAGACATACACATGAGTCAATGCTTGACAAAAAATAACATTATATAATTTTACTACATCCTCAAGAATATCCAAGGCTCTCTAGAATTGGTGCTACAAGCAAGTTCATTTTTTCAAGTGTTCAAACAATTTTCATATACAATGGATTATATATCATTTATGTTCTAAAATAATACATAGTGTCTCCCTTCCTTACGTTCCTTGAATCGTATAATATATGTACATAGTTTTTATAAGAATGTGGTTAGCCTCACTCTACATTATGAATCTATATTATAGATAATTTAAATATTAATAGCTTCACACAAGAATATATTGTAAGTGTTTGCTTTTTATAATTAAATTAAAGTTAGCTTACTTTAGAAAAATTAACTTTTTCCATCATTTTATACTTCTTATCTAGGTTAATTTATTATGAGAATTAGATAATTCATATGATAATTTGCTCATTTTTTAAGAATATAGACTTGACTACACTTCATGATCAATCAACCATATGTATAATGCTAATCATATAATATTAATTAAATAGTTTATCATTGTATATTCAAATGTGCCATTGTAGATAGTTTGTAGAAGATTTTTTTATTGCTTGGAAGAAGGGGTTTTGAAAGGGTCCCCAAAAATATTACAAAGCAAGAAAGCCCACAAAGAGGGACTACCAAAAGAACAAGAAACTAAACTAAGACAAGGTCCAGAAAGAATTCAAATTTAAATTTTCCTACCCAAGCAAGGGTACTACTCAAACAATAAATTCAAAAATGAAAAACTCCCACCAAGGTATGGAAATCCTACTCAAAGTATCTTTTTGAAAACTTGAGAAAAAATCCTCCTTGACGGGTCTCTACAAGATCAATAAAACATGTAAATCTTCTCAAGACTCAAGGGTAGAGAAGCATCCTATATCACTATAGATCCAACAACATGCCAATATGGGTCCATAGAATTCTCTCCTAGGAAGGTGGTTGCATACCAAAAAATTAAGATAGAGGGTCCTTATGATCCCTGGTAAAACAAACTCTCTAAGAGAGCATGTACCCATACGATGTTATCCCAATTATGTAAAGCTACCATAGACCATCAAATAAAATATTGGGGGGCCACTTAGGCCTTGGTAAAATAGTTCTTTGAGAGAGCATGCATCCACAAGATGCTCTCCCAAGACGGAAAAATTATCATAGACCACTGAAGGAAAAGTTAAGAGCCCTCCTAGTCCATAGTAAAACAACTCTCTAAGAGAGCATGTGTCCACAAGATGCTCTCCCAATAAGGGAAAGCTTTTATAGACCATCAAAATAAAAACTAGGGCCCTCTTGGTCCCTGGTAAAACAAATCTTTGATAGAACACACACCCATAAGATGCTCTCCTAAGAAGGAAAAACCACCATAGACCATAAAAGAAAAAATTGAGGGTCCTCCTAGACCCTTATAAAATAGATCTCCAAGAGAGAGAACACATCCATAGGATGCTCTCCTATGAAAGGAAAGTCACCATAGATCATTAAATAAAACATTGAGGGTCTTCATAGCCCATAGTAAAATAACTCTTTGAGAGAGTATGTGTCCACAAGATGTTATCCCATGAAGGTAAATCCACTATAAACTATTGAAAAAAATGGTGGTCCTTCTAGCTCTTGGTAAAATAGCTCTTTGAGAGAGAATGCATCCATAGCATGCTCTCATAGGAAACAAAAGCCAGTGTAGACTATCAAAGAAAAATTAGGGGCCCTCTTGATCCCTAATAAAACAACTCTCCAAGAGAGCACACATCCACAATACATTATCTTAGTAAGGAAAATCCACCACAAACCATCGAAGGAAAAACTAGGGGCCATTATGGTTCTTAGAAAAATAACTCTCTGAGAGAGCATGCCTCCATAGGATGCTCTCCTAAGAAGGTAAAGCCACTACATATCATTAAAGAAAAAATTTGGGGCTCTCCTAGTCCCTAGTAAAATAGCTCTCCAAGAGAGCACACAACTGTAGGATGCTCTTACAAGAAGATAAAGCTATCATATACTACCAAAGTAAAATATAGCGACTCTCTTATTCCTTGATAAAATATTTCTCTAAGAGGGCACGCATCCATAGGATTCTCTCCTAGGAATGAAAAATCATTGTAGACCACCAAATAAAAAACTAGGGACCCTCTTGGCCCTTGGTAAAATAACTCTCTAAGAGAGCATGAGTCCACGAGTTGCTCCCTTAGGAAGGGAAAGTTGTAGACCATCGAAGGAAAAATTAGGGGCCCTCTTAGCCCATGGTAAAAAAACTCTCTAAGATAGCATACATCCATAGGATTATCTCCCAGGAAGGGAAAGCCCATGCATCCATAGGGTGCTCTCCCAGAAAGGGAAGGCCACCACAGACCACCAAAGGAAAAAATTGGGGTTCTCTTAGTCCCTAGTGAAACAACTCTTTGAAATAGCACACATCCACAGGATGTTGTCCTAGGAAGGGAAAGTCAGACCATCAAAGGAAGAGTTAGGGGCCCTCTTGGTCCATGGTAAAACAACCATCTTATAAAAAATGTATTCACATAATGCTCTCGCAGAAAATAAAAGCCATCCCAAAAGAAAAAAATTATTCTTACTAATATTTTTTATTTAATAGACATCCTACTATAATATTTGATTCAAATGGGTACTCCTATTATTAAATTTAATTAGCCCACAAAATCTTATATTAACCTGAGATAGCATTAATATATTTTCTCTTTCATTCATAAATTAGGATTGCGGAGGTGATGAGGAGTGTAACTTGCCCTCATTAGAAGGGCACATTGTACAATATAACCTAATATGAAATATTGCATGCTAACATTGCATAATGTAACATGTTTTTTTCACATATTAGCCTATGGACCTATAATTAACCTTGTAAGAAACACTTTACCGTACCCTAACCTTATATACATTAATTAAAAGTTGTGCAATCAATTTCTAATAAATTTTTAAGTTAAAAATTTATTTTGAACTAACTCATTATGAATTTATTCATATTTATGATTATTACTTGTGTTGGTGGTTAATACAATCATTTAATCATTATGGCTTGTAATTTTTTATTTTTGCTCTTTGTTATTTTTACTATGATAATTGAGTAATATCATTATTAAACACAAATTCGTGTTGAATTTCTACGTTTTATATAAATCAAACCTTAAGGGACTATATTTTTTGTCCACTTAGTTTTTTACTTTTATTTTATTGTATCTTCCAATAAATAAATTGGAAATATCATTTATTTTTCTCTTAATTTCCACAGACGCAAACTTGATGTATTATTTTCAATTTTTCTTTTTATGTCCTCTTAAAGGTAATTATGAAAGTTGTGGTAAATAAAAACATTGGAATTGCATGTAGGAAGATAGATTCCAAGATGGTCTATAATTTTATAATTTAAAAATAATTACTTATATGCTTGGCAAAGGCAAGAAGTTTTTAGATACTTTCAATTATACCAGTTTATAAAAGTAATAAAAAATATCTAGTAAAAAAAATTGTATTTTGATATATTTTTTAATTATTTTAAAACATTAATTTTTTTATTAAATAATATGCTTGACTTCATCAAGAAATAAATAAGTGATTTTTTGAGTAAGAATAAGAAGAAAGTATAAATTAATGAGATATTATAAATGAAGCACATAATAATAATATAATTTTTTGTCAATGCCTTGGTTCAATGGTTGAGACAAATAGATGATGCAAACCACACCAAGGTTTAAATTTTAGTGGAACCAAAAGAGTTGTATAGCATGATGTGACTAGTGACAACCAATGTGAGGGATATTGTAATTGGTTTAAGGATACAAATAAAATCTGGCCTGGATAGGTTTATCTTTGGGAATTTTGTAGCTTTGTATGTTGTTCATGGGTTCGTGATTCTAGTCAACATCTTGAACATCATGCTAGTCTTTCATATTCCTAGAAAAAAAGTAATTTTCTAGGGTTTGTTTAGTTGTGAGAGGTTTTATGATCATCAAATATTTGATTTCCAATCATAGATTTATTTGATCTAAAAATTGGATTCTTTAGTGGATCTATAGATATTTATGTAGATTCATGACTTAAAACCATCAGACTTCAGTGTGATCCTAATCCTAGTCAGTATATTGGATTTGATTATTGATGTAAACAATATTCTAGCCCTATATTTTATTTTTTCTAGTCATATTTGTGTTTCATTATAACCAAGGATCTCATGTTTATGAATATTCTTAGGTCCTTATAAGCATTGTTTTCCAAGGATTTTGTACAAAGTAGGAACATGATCCAAAATGTTGATTGCTAAACCCAGTGGAATCTTTGTTGCCTTTAGATTTTTGGGTTCGTAGTGGTTTTGGCTCTTATTATACTATTGGCTAAGAAAATTCTATCTTTGTTTTAGGTTTTCTCCCTTGGACATCTGGTGTAGGATTTCAAAATCTAGAGTGGTTCCAGAAATTTGATTTTTGGTTTGGGTAGGAAAAAATTATAATTAAATTTTGGACTGAAATTATGTTTGAACCTGACTATGTAGTGATTTTGGAAATCTAGACAATTCCTATCCTTTGGGATGACATCCTAAAAGAGGTTGTAGGGTATGGTTGCTCGAGTATGTGGTTATAATAATTTTCATGCTAGTGTGTTGAGATGTTGGATGAAAGACTGTGTGGTTTCTGGGACCCTCCCACAAGAGTATGTTTGTGCCTTCTATAGCTCTTGGCATAGTGTATCTCAAGGTGTTGGTTTGATGCAATCAACCTCTTTAGAAATTTCTAGCTAGAACTTATTTGGGAGGTACCTATGATCATGTTGTAGGAATTTGTTGGCAATTTTGGGTACTTTGGGTACATTGCCTTTGCTCAAGTGTATAAGTTGTCATTGATGTCAAGAAGCTTTTGAAGGAATTTGATTTGATGTCAAATAATTTGTTTTGATGAAGGTTACGACATGACAATTTCAAAGGTCTTTTGCAAACCCCAAGCCGATAGGTTCGAGAGAAAGATCTCGCAAAGAAAAGTGTCGTGATTTCGTGACAATTTGCAAGAGGGATTGTACGGACAAAAAAGTGTCACGATTTCATGATAGGTTCGAGAGAAAGAGCTCGTAGTGAAAAAGTGTCATGATATCGTGACATGTCGGGTTTTCGTGACCCGAAGAAAAGAAAAGCGCTAAGGAGAAAAAGTGTCACGATATCGCGACATGTCGGGTTTTCACGACCCGAAGAAAAGAAAAGCGCTAAGGAGAAAAAGTGTCACGATATCGCGACATGTCGGGTTTTCACGACCCGAAGAATAGAAAAGAGCTAAGGAGGAAAAGTGTCACGATATCGCGACATGTCACATTTTCGCGACTTAAGCAGGAGAGAGAAAGCAAGTTAGAAAAGTGTCGCGATATCGCGACATGTCGCAATTTCGTGACTCAAAGAGCAAATAAAATGTAAGGAAGCTGAAAGCGTCACGATTTCGCGACAGGTTGCAAAGAAAACGTACGGAAAGTTGATAGCGTCGCGATTTTGTGACGGGTTACAAGGAAAGCGTACGAAAGCTAAAAGCGTCACGATTTCATGACGGGTTGCAAAGAATGCATACGGATGCAGAAAGTGTCATGATTTCATGATAGGCAGAAAAGAAAGCAGACGAAAGCAGAAGTGTCATGATTTCACGACAGAAACTGAAAGCAGGTCTTCTATAGGAGAAGTGTCACGATTTTGCAACAAAAGCAGAGAGGAAGGCTATGAAGACAAAAGTGTCACGATTTCATGACAGAAGTGAAGATGAAGTCTACAGAGGTAGAAGTGTCATGATTTCATGACAAAAGCAAAAAGGAGGTCGACGAAGGGAGAAGTGTCACGATATCATGACAAAAGCAAAGTTGATGCTGACAAAGACAGAAGTGTCGTGATATCACGACAAGAGCTTAGTTGAAGTCGACAAAGGCTGAAGTGTCATGATATCATGACAAAAGCCAAAAGAAAGTGTACGGTTGCAAAGGTGTCATGATATCACGACATGTTGTAGTTTCATGAAAAAAGCTACAGAAGAGTTACAGAGGCAGTTGAAGCCGACAAAGTTAAATGTGAGCCGACGAAGATTAGGGTTTGCAATCGATGAAGTTTAGGGTTGTGCAACCGACTAAAGATCAGGGTTACAACCGACTAAGATTAAGGTTTTGATCTTGAAAGTGTTGTTATAAAAGGTAGGCTATTTTGAAGAGTTGGTTGTGTTGTGGAAGTGCGAAGTTCATAGATAGTGCGCAGAGCAAGAAGTTCAATCATCGAGAGCAGAGTGCGAAATTCGATCGTAGTGTGCAGAGTGCATTTCATCGAATCATTCTAAGTGTGAAATATCGTAAAGGAAGGAGAGTGTGTGAAGACAGTGCAGAGTGTGTGCAGAGAGACGACTGAGAGAAGACGAAGTGCGGCTGTAAGAGCATAGAAGATGTGTATGTTTCATGAACATTTTTCTTGGTGAGCTTGCTGAGGATTTGGACAGGTCCTAGAAGAGGACTTGTGAGCTGAGTTTGATAGTTCTATCAGAGAACTTGAGGATAGAGGTGCACTGGTTCTTTGAGAAGAACCTGAGGATAGATTTGGCAAGTCTTTGAGAAGGCTTGTGAGTAGAGGATTGATTTGTTCAAGTGTTGGACAGATCTGACAGACAGAGGAAGACTTGTACTAGACCGACCGACTATGTTTGGTACAGAGTTGCTTGAGCTAATGTGGACGTGATCATAGAAGGCAGAGGTCTCTTAGGCTAAGCATTGAGGATAGGAGGTCTTCGATGGAAAGGAGCTCCACGTGCTGGCAAGAGGTAGAGGCAGTTGATCTTCTGAGGGATCATTTCCAGAGTAGAGGGGAAGGTATCTCCTTTGAGCAGAGGCTCATAAATTCAGATAGAGGAGAAGGTATCTCCTTTGAGTAGAGGCTCATAAATTTTTTGGGGGAAGGTATCTCCTTTGGGCCGAGGCTCATAAACATTGTAATTGGGAAGGATTCCCAAAGAACTTTGAGATAACTTTTAGAGAAAAGTTTTGTGGACGTAGCCCAACCATTCTGGGTGAACCACGTTAAAATTGGTGTCACTTTGTGGATGATATTGTGCATTGTTTTGATATTGCTTTGGGTATATTGCTTTACTATTTTGAAGTATAAAGGAAAAAGTAAAAAGAGGTCTTATACCGTTCACCCCCCCTCTCAGTATAAGCTTGTGTTCTTCAATTGGTATCGGAGCGGGTGCCTTCAAAAAGTTTAACAGCTTGAAGGAAAAGCTAGTAAAGAACACAATGGATTATTCAAGTGGCAATGCAACACCTATTCTTGATGGGTCATATTTTGGTCTTTGGAGTGCAAGGATGAAGGTTCATCTAATGGCACTTGGGAATGAGGTTTGGGAAGTGATTGAAGATGAGTACACTATTCCTGAACATGGTCCTAATACTAAAGAAGAAAGGCTCCTACATCACAGCAATTCAAAAGCAATGAATGCAATCCCGAAAGGCTTACAGAAAGTAGATCTCACCAAAGTGATTCACTACAAGACAACTAGTGAAATGTGGAAATAGTTGAAGGTGGTTCATACAGGTGATACAAATGTCAGAAAGGCCAAGTTGAGACACTTCAAAGGTATGTTTGAACAACTCCAGATGAATGATGATGAAAATATTAGTGACTACATGCTTCGTATGGATGAGGTTGTTAACTCCATGAAAGACTTAGGTCTTGAGCTTGCTGAAAATGATGTTTGTGATAAGATTTTAAGATCTCTTCCTAATAGATTTAGTGAAAAGATTTCTGCTATTGAGGAAGCTAAAGATTTGGATAAGTTGAAAAAGGATGAGCTCCATAGTATACTTGCAGGATTTGAGTTGAGAACTCAAGTGAAGGTTGATGTCAAGAAAGAGGCGACTTTCAAGGCTACCAAGAAATCCAAGGGTAAACAACTTCAAGAGAGTGATGAGTCTTCCAGTGATGAAGAGGCATATTACAACAAGAAAGGCAAGTTCTCTAGAAAGCACAAAAGCATGAAAAATATAAGATGTTTCAATTGTGGAAAGTTTGGTCATTATGCTACTGACTGTACTGTTCCCAAGAATGAAAGTGATGAAGATAAAAAGTGATTCTAAGAGCAAGGATTCTGAAAAGCACAAGCATCACAGAAAGAACAAAGATGAGCACAACAATCAAGGAAAGAGGTATTCTCACAAGCACAAGAAGATTTTCTACCTAGACAAAGCAAGTAAGTGTTCTAGTAGTGATAGTGAAAGTTCTTCAAGTGATGATGAAAATGAGATGTTGTTCATATCAGAAAAAGAGGAAGAACCAAAACATAGATTCATTATCATGAAATGTCTTAGATGTGGAAATTTTGGTCACCTTGAGGATGATTGTACAAATAATGATTTGGTTTCTAGTATGTATGAGGATGCTTCAGAAAACTATAAGGAAGATGCTTGTATGGTTTTTGAAAAAGGTAGCACCTCTAGTGATAAGAAATCTAAAAAAGGCTTTGATGATTCAAAAAGCAAACAAATAAAGGATCTTGAAAGTGAACTTATTAATGCTCTTAGTGCTTTGAAAAAGGAAAGAAAGAAGAATGCTAGACTCAAGGATAAGTTAGATGAATGTTGTATGGAGAGAGATGATCTTATAGAAAATCTTGATTTCTCTATAGCTAAGACACAAGAACTCAAGGATGAGTTAGAGTCTAAGGTTCTTGAGTATAGTGAGTTAGAATAGAAAATGGCTTCTTTGAAAGAGGAAACTAAAGAGTACAAGGATAAGCTTTACAAGTTTCAAGATAGCTCCAAAAAGGTTAAGTCACTCATCAAAGGTCAAAGAAAGACAACAGATAAAATAGGCCTTGGTTTTGTTAAGCCACACAAGGAACAAGTTGGAGAGTCTAGTAAGAGACTCCAAAAGGAAGAGAGTTCTGATGAGGAAAGTATTTCAGATCATGAGTCCTTGAATGATAGATGCGCAGAAATAGAAAATAGAATTCAGAATGAGAAGAAGAAGTTTTCAGGACCCAAGAGGTCAAATAAAGGAAAATTTCAAGGCAGATGTTTTGCTTGTCATAAGTTTGGTCACATGGCTTCACATTGCATGGCTCATGTGAAGAAGGTAAACGACAATTTCAGAAGTGCTAGTTTCTTTCAAGGGTATTGCTACTCTTGTCAATAGTTTGGGCACAAGGCAATCTATTGCAAGGTAAATAACAGGAACAGGTTTGATCAAAATAGGTTTGGTCAGAACAGGTTTGGTCAGAATAGGTTTGGCCAGAACAGGTTTGGTCAGAACAGGTGGATTCAAAGATCAAGTTTACCTCAGAGAAACAACATCATCAAGTGTTTCAAGTGCAACAATGAAGGTCACATAATCAGACAATGTAGAGCTAAAATTCTAGAATACAAAAACAACAACAGTGGTATGATCAGGTCCAAGGATCAAGGCATGGACAAGAACAGGGATGAGAACAAGAACAAGAACAGTGACAAGAATAGGAATATGGACAAAGAGTTCAAGAGAAGGCCCGACAAGGAAGTTATAGACGCTGATGATGATCAGTGCCTAATGGGAGTTTTACTCCCACCCCAGAATTAATCACCTCATCAGGAGGTGGGGGAGGGACTAAGCTAAGAGGCTCATTCTTAGTCCCGAGCCCCAAAGGTGGCCCTTTGCCATTGATGACAAAGGGGGAGAGATATGA
The DNA here is from genome assembly GCA_028583015.1 of Wollemia nobilis. Classification (NCBI taxonomy): domain Eukaryota; kingdom Viridiplantae; phylum Streptophyta; class Pinopsida; order Araucariales; family Araucariaceae; genus Wollemia; species Wollemia nobilis. Next base: position 7,661,413 of record JAQPPZ010017209.1, on the reverse strand, counting down.
GTAAGGGGAAGAGCTTCAAGTGAAGAGGAAAGCTTCAAGTCAGGGGGAGCAAAACTTCAAAGGAATATTCTCAAGTTGTGGGCACAGTTTGTCAGTTGTTAGCATAGTTGGTTTCAGTTTTGGCTCTTGAGAAGTGTTTTCAGTAAAGTTTTGCCATCAATGACAAAGGGGGAGATTGTTGGCAATTTTGGGTACTTTGGGTACATTGCCTTTGCTCAAGTGTATAAGTTGTCATTGATGTCAAGAAGCTTTTGAAGGAATTTGATTTGATGTCAAATAATTTGTTTTGATGAAGGTTACGACATGACAGTTTCAAAGGTCTTTTGCAAACCCCAAGCCGACAAGTTCGAGAGAAAGAGCTCACAAAGAAAAGTGTCGTGATTTCATGACAATTTACAAGAGGGATTGTACGGATAAAAAAGTGTCGCGATTTCGTGACAGGTTCGAGAGAAAGAGCTCGCAGTGAAAAAGTGTCACGATTTCGCGACATGTCGGGTTTTCGCGACCCGAAGAAAAGAAAAGCGCTAAGGAGAAAAAGTGTCGCGATATCGCGACATGTCGGGTTTTCGCGACCCAAAGAAAAGAAAAGCGCTAAGGAGAAAAAGTGTCGTGATATCGCGACATGTCGGGTTTTCGTGACCCGAAGAACAGAAAAGAGCTAAGGAGGAAAAGTGTCGCGATATCGCGACATGTCGCATTTTCGTGACTTAAGCAGGAGAGAGAAAGCAAGTTAGAAAAGTGTCGCGATATCGCGACATGTCACAATTTCGTGACTCAAAGAGCAAAGAAAATGTACGAAAGCTGAAAGCGTCACGATTTCATGACAGGTTGCAAAGAAAACGTACGGAAAGTTGATAGCGTCACGATTTCATGACGGGTTACAAGGAAAGCGTACGAAAGCTGAAAGCATCACGATTTCACGACGGGTTGCAAAGAATGCGTACGGATGCAAAAAGTGTCATGATTTCACGACAGGCAGAAAAGAAAGTAGACGGAAGCAGAAGTGTCACGATTTCATGACAGAAACTGAAAGCAGGTCTTCTATAGGAGAAGTGTCACGATTTCACGACAAAAGCAGAGAGGAAGGCTATGAAGATAGAAGTGTCACGATTTCACGATAGAAGTGAAGACGAAGTCTGCAGAGGCAGAAGTGTCACGATTTCATGACAAAAGTAGAAAGGAGGTCGACGAAGGGAGAAGTGTCGCGATATCGTGACAAAAGCAAAGTTGATGCTGACAAAGACAAAAGTGTCGCGATATCGCGACAAGAGCTTAGTTGAAGTCGACAAAGGCTGAAGTGTCATGATATCGCGACAAAAGCCAAAAGAAAGTGTATGGTTGCAAAGGTGTCATGATATCGCGACATGTTGTAGTTTCATGGCAAAAGCTACAGAAGAGTTACAGAGGCAGTTGAAGCCAACAAAGTTAAATGTGAGCCGACGAAGATTAGGGTTTGTAGCCAATGAAGTTTAGGGTTGTGCAACTGACTAAAGATCAGGGTTACAATCGACTAAGATTAAGGTTTTGATCTTGAAAGTGTTGTTATAAAAGGTAGGCTATTTTGAAGAGTTGGATGTGTTGTGGAAGTGCGAAGTTCATAGATAGTGCACAGAGCAAGAAGTTCGATCATCGAGAGCAGAGTGCGAAATTCGATCATAGTGTGTAGAGTGCATTTCATCGAATCATTCTAAGTGTGAAAGATCGCAAAGGAAGGAGAGTGTGCGAAGACAGTGCAGAGTGTGTGCAGAGAGACGACTGAGAGAAGATGAAGTGCGGCTATAAGAGCACAGAAGATGTGTATGTTTCATGAACATTTTTTTTGGTGAGCTTGCTGAGGATTTGGACAGGTCCTAGCAGAGGACTTGTGAGCTGAGTTTGATAGTTCTATTAGAGAACTTGAGGATAGAGGTGCATCGGTTCTTTGAGAAGAACCTGAGGACAGATTTGGCAAGTCTTTGAGAAGGCTTGTGAGCAGAGGATTGATTTGTTCAAGTGTTGGATAGATCTGACAGACAGAGGAAGACTTGTACTAGACCGACTGACCGTGTTTGGTACAGGTTGTTGAGCTGTTGTGGACGTGATCATAGAAGGCAGAGGTCTCTTAGGCTAAGCATTGAGGATAGGAGGTCTTCGATGGAAAGGAGCTCCACGTGCTGGCAAGAGGTAGAGGCAGTTGATCTTCTGAGGGATCATTTCCAGAGTAGAGGGGAAGGTATCTCCTTTGAGCAGAGGCTCATAAATTCAGAAAGGAGAAGGTATCTCCTTTGAGCAGAGGCTCATAAATTCTATTTGGGGGAAGGTATCTCCTTTGGGCCGAGGCTCATAAACATTGTAATTGGGAAGGATTCCCAAAGAACTTTGAGATAACTTTTAGAGAAAAGTTTTGTGGACGTAGCCCGACCATTCTGGGTGAACCACGTTAAAATTGGTGTCACTTTGTGGATGATATTGTGCATTGTTTTGATATTGCTTTGGGTATATTGCTTTACTGTTTTGAAGTATAAAGGAAAAAGTAAAAATAGGTCTTATATTGTTCACCCTCCCTCTCAGTATAAGCTTGTGTTCTTAAGAATTTAGATCTAGAAATAAGATTTTTGTTGAGCAAGAACTTCTATTTTTTAAAATTTGAAATGAACATTTTTGGTTTAGATTGGGAGGGAACTAAATGTTCTCACCCTTGATCCTATTTTTAATTTTTTTTTCATTTGTCCTTGCTTTATGTTGTCTCGCCTCTCTGGATTTCTTGGTTCTTGGATATCCTAGATCCTATTTCTCTTGGATTGGTGCATTTGGGTGCTTGGTTTCATTTCCCATAAGGGGTTATTCCTTTTTGATTTTCACTTTGGATTCTCATTAAAAACTTTTGTTGATTCGTAAAAGGTTCGAGGACCCCTTCAAAACCCTTTCTTGTACCCAATCAATATATATATTCTTTAAAATATAAATATATAAATATATTAAATTATATATCTAGAAGTGGTTCTTATTTTTTAATATTTTACTATAAAAAATTAAGTGAGAGTGATGGATAGTTTCACATCTCATGGGTATTTTGACAAGAATTCCATGAAAATATCTTCTACACAAATAGATATAGATGCAAGAATAATTTTTATAGACTCGTTCTCAATATTTTATTTCTCATTTATTTTTAACTTGAAGTGTATGAAATTTTGAAAAAATTATTGAGAGTAGATCTATTGGGACACTAGTCATCAATAATTTTTTAAAATTTTTATATAGAATGGAATTATACAAATACATCTATTGTAAGAATATGATGTATAAATTTTTATAGATCTTTAAATTTTATACTTAAAGATAAGAGTTTATTCTTGGATTTCATACGTGTCTTTAATAATTGATAAATTATTAACATGTAATAATAATAAATTTTTAGTCTTAAAATATACATCCTAGTAATTTTTTTTTATAAATTTATGACATAATAATATACGACCCTTATTTACTCAATATATAATTATCCAACCATACTCTAGTTATCAAAGCATAGTGTACAATAGTATCCCAATAAGATTTGAACCTTGAACCTGATAAAGAAATATAATATCTCCATCATTAATCCATTGATATAATGAAACTTATATCTATATCTATATCTTCTATCTATCTATATGTATGTGTATGGAATTTACATTTAAATACAATTCATTCTAAAATATTTCTTTACATAAATGATATGATTTGAGTTTGATTTTTGAAAGCACGAGGATACGAAAGCAAAACAGAAGGGGAAATGCAACGCTAAGTCCTACGAACGAGAATGCATGAAAAGAAGGAAAACCAATGAACTGAAACGAGATTAAAAGCAAGTGTAAAAGTATGGCCCTTTATTTTATTGATTTTCTCAAATTTGTGTTACAATACGTCTCCTCCCTTTTCAATGGCTAGGAACGTCGGACACTTTTTTATTACACCATGAATGATATATTCCCCTTTGAGATCTTCCGTGTGCCCACATTGAAAATGGGCAGACCAAACGTCACCGCCGCTTGCGTGAATATGTATTTGATTCCTTGCTGCTCCTTCAGTGTCGAGATCCTATGTTCAGAGAAACAGAAAAGGATTAGTAGCACCTGCGGATGGAGAGAAACATGTGATCCCCAAGGCCTACGGTTAGTGCATGCATAAAATAATTAAAATGATAACTGAAACATATCAGAATGAGCTAAAAATTTGAGAGAAGCAATAAAAATTTACCAAGAAGCCACTGCAAAAGGAACAGTCTAGAAATATTGCACAGATTTTATTGGTGACCTAGAATCAAAGGATGTAAAAGGAACAATCTAGAATCAAATGAAATTTAAATGACAGTATATGTAAGTGACCTAGAATAAAATGAAGAAGAAAAATAAAGGAAATATGCCACAAATTTCTAATCACTCCAGGGTGGGGCAATTAGAACTACAACAATGCAGGGGGCGCTCGGGGGTAGGTCACCTGCTGTTTGGGACTCGGTTTCGGCACCAATCCACTTGGGATGGGTCCAAAACATCTTATGGGGTTGTGTCGACAAATTTTGTGGGGTATTGTGGCCAAATTTTTGGGTTTGGGTCCGGATTACACTTCCAATAATCACCCAATAACCTCCCTTCCAAAAGAGAGATGAAGGATGTAAAAGCACAAACGATGGGTGAGGATGTAATTTGGCAGCACTTCGTTACTCCAAATGCTCATCCTTGTTCCTTTTTTTTAGGGTGAGAAGACTCACCAATTTATAGACCTAGGGTATCTCTCTTTGAATGCGCATGCGAGGGCACCACTTGAGTTGCTTGTCCTATTTTTTGAGAAAATATTCTTCCCTAATTTAGAGTCTCCTTGCATGAGGCCTCCAAAATCAAGGTATGCATGACTAAAGTCTCTCTCTGATTTGAAGTCGTTCCTCACAATTGCATGTCCTAAAGTTGCAGTTAAGTGGCAAACCTGTTGAGGTTTGACTTTTTTCTAGTCAAACCTGCTATTCGCCCCACCTTGGGACGAATGCTGATAATCATCCCGGGGTGGGACGAATACCAGTTTGTAATCGTCCCAGGGTGGGACGAGTAGGGAGCCAAGTGCTAAAAAGGTTCCAAATTGACTTCTGACCTTCCAAACTACTGTGGGAGTGGTTAGGACCATTTTTTAACCTCTGGGGGCTGCCCTAGGGGCTATGTATATCAATTCTATTAGTGATTGTCATCACATAATCGGATTGGTGCTATTTTAGTGTCTACAAATGCCCCTTTTTGGGATGTGTTGTGCGTGGTGCAGTGCTGAGCAAAAATAGATAGCCAAAGCACTAACGATTAGGGTTTCTTAGTAACCTAACCAACTTTTTATGCCCCACATATGGAAAGGGCACGCATTCTTGAATCCTTACTTCTAACAAGCTAAGGAGATTAATTCAAGTGTTAAGCTTTTTTAGTAAGGTGTTACTTGATATTGGACATTGTTCAGTCATGAATTAGGCAAAGTGTGCAACCTTTTGTCTGTGGGAACCTTGAGTTCATGATTCTAGAATGCCAAGTGTTTGATCATCTTATCATTATTGCTTTTTTGCTGCCCCAAGCAGGAGCATGATTGTCTTTGTCAATGATCCTTTGAATACGTGCCATTTCCTTGATTGCATGTGTTTTTGTTGATTGGTGACTAAGTGTGGCTACCCCCTCAAGCGATGAATCGATGAGGGAATGACTGACATGAGAAAAGTGACGAGTTGCTTGACCCAATACGACTTAGGTAAGGGTGCCTTCAGTTGTTTTGTGTTGAATTCTTATGCAGTTTTCGAACATTTTGAACTATTTTTGGTGGGTTTGAACCCTTTTTGTGACGTATTTTGGAGCGAAAATTGTCAAAAATCTGTCCTCTCGGGGAGTGGTCTAGCTATGGTAGCCTTATTAGGGATTAGGATAGTGACAAATTGTGACCCCAAGGTCTATTTTGGATTCCAATAATGTTTGGCACGAAGGCACCTTCGTTCGGCAATGTTATTGCTATTTTTTGGTGGGTTTGGACCCTTTTTGTGATGTCGTTTGGGGATGAAATTCTTAAAAATCCGTCCTCACGTGGAGCATTTCAGCTATAATAGCCTTATTAGGGAGTAGGATAGTGAGGATTTTTAATCCCAATGTTGGTTTTGCATGCCAATAATCACAGGCACAAAGGCCCCTTTGATCGGCAATTTTATTGCTATTTTTTGGTGGGTTTGGACCCTTTTTGTGACATCGTTTGGGGATGAAATTCTTAAAAATCCATCCTCCCGTGGAGTGGTCCGGCTATTATAGCCTTCTTAAGGAGTAGGATAGTGAGTATTTGTCACCCCAACATTGGTTTTGCATGCCAAGAATCGTAGGTGCAAATGCCCCTTTGATCGGCAAGTTTATTGCTATTTTTTTGTGCATTTTGATGCAGTTTTTGTTGTTTTTGAATTTTTTGCTCTATAATCATCCTTGGGTGGGACGAATACCAGTTTAGTAATCATACTAGGGTGGGATGAGTGCTAAATAGAGTGCTCATCCTAGGGGGGAATGATTACGGGCATATTTAAGGGGCAAAACTAGGTTTTGGGCTCATTTGCAATTGTTTTTCCTGGTATTTGGGAGCTGTGAGGAGGAGGAGGTCGAGTTCACGTAGCGAAGCGCTGTCGATTTTCTCAGACACCATGAGTTCATGGACCAAATAATCAAGTGGCGAAGCCAAAGAGAGACCAGTAAGTGATCCTCCTCTGTATTTTATTTGGTTTATGTTACAATTTAAAACCGCAATTCTTTTTCCTCTTTTGTATTTGTTTTTTGATTTAAAAATGAAAACCCTAGTTAAATGTTTGTTATTTTTGTGTGAATTTATGTTTTGTAGTGATTTTTTAGAACTATGATCAAAACCCTAGTTAAAACCGTGTTTTTGTTTTTTGTTGTAAGCTAAAAAAAGAAAACCCTAGTCTAAACTAAGATTGAAAACTTAGCGTAAAAAAATGTTTTTATGTTGTTTTTTATTGTTTATTAGTTTTAAACGAATGTTAAACCCTAGGAACTGAAAACTTTTATTGTGTGTTGTATTTTTTAGTGTGACAGTAAAATGAAAACCCTAGGGTAAATTTTTATTTTTGTTTAACTAGAGTTAGAAACCCTAGTTGTTATTTTGTTTTATTTTTTTGTAGTTTAAACTAGAATTATAAACCCTGGAGTTGTTTATATTGATTTTTTTTTTTTGTTTTAAACTAGAATTTAAAAACCCTAGGTTAAATTTTGAGTTTTTGTAAACTAAGTTAAAAAACGCTAATTTAAACAAAGGTCGAAAACTTCATTTTTTTTTTATTTTGTTTGATGTTGTTTATCATTTTAGACTAAGGTCAGACCCTAGGTTAACTTTATTAATTTTGTTTTTTTGTTTTTTTTTGTCAGTCTAAACTAGGATGAAAACCCTAGGTTAACTGTTTGTTGTACTTTTGTTTTTTTGTTTTTGTCAGTCTAGACTAGGAGGAAAACCCTAGGGGAACTGTTGTTTGTATTTTGTTTTTTTTTGTCAGTTTAGACTATGATGAAAACCCTAGGTTAACTTGTTTGTTGTATTTTGTTTTTTTTTGGTCAGTTGAGACTAGGATGAAAACCCTAGGTTAACTATTTTTTATAGTTTTTTTTTGTCAGTGTAGACTAGGATGAAACCCTAGGTTAACTGTGTTTTGTAGTTTGTTTTTTTCAGTGTAGACTAGGAGGAAACCCTAGGTTAACTGTGTTTTGTATGTTGTTTTTCATTTTTTTTTTTGGTTTTGTATTTTTTTATCAGTTTGATTGGTAGAGTTAAAAAACCCTAGGAACTAACAAATGTGTTTGTGAATTTTTTTGTTTGTTAGTTATTGATCAGTTTGAACTTAGAGTTAAAAACCCTAGGAACTGACAGTGTTATTTGTGAACTATTTTTTTTTGTCATTTATTTATCAGTTTGAACTAGAGTTAAAAAACCTAGGATCTGACAAATTTTTGTTTGACTGTTTTGTTGTTTTTTGTTTTGTTTTGCACTAGAGTTAAAAAGAAAACCCTAGGTTAAATGTTTGTTGTTAGTTTGTTTTGTTAAGTTGAAACTAGAGTTAAAAACCCTAAGTTAAAATGTTTGTGTTTGTTTTTTGGATTCAAAATAAGGTTAAAAACCCTAGATTGGAATTTTGTAATCTGTTTGTCTGTACAGTTTTTTTTAAATGTATTTATTTGTACAATTTGTATACATTGTTGTATATTATTTTAGTGTTGTACAATTTTTTTGTTTGTTTTGTCATGTTTTAATGTTTTTGATTTGTTTTATTTTGCAGGTTGTGAAGAGTCGGTACCATGTGCCGAATGTGTTCTCGAAAGCGCGGGAGGTGTTGACTGTGGCTGACTGGTAGTAGCTTGATGCCCTTGGGCTCAAGCAAGTGACTCTATTATAGCCTATGGTGGAGTTTCAGGCCTATCTAATGACCCTGATCAACTTGTGGGATCCCCGAACTAATACCTTTCATCTCCCAATAGGGGAGATGATGGTGACTCTTGAGGATGTCTATCGGATTCTACGGATTTCGATAGATGGGCTTCCTATTTGAACTATGTCGCATGATCAACGGATAGCTGTGCTGACACGGTGCTTTAGGCATGGGGTGGATATGGGGGTGGATAGTCTGGTGGAGCAGGAAGAGGGGGATTGCCTGATTGGCGATATCTTAGTGCGGTGGTGGCTAGAGAGGGGCATGTTGGGTGTGAGGCATGCATTACTGATGACCCTCATCTCCAACATATTGTTGTCTGACACCTCGAGAGCGAGGTTCCAATGGAACCTGCTAGAGGTAGTGTTCATATTGGTCAAGTGCCGAACGGAGGAACCTTTTATTATGATGTGGGGATAGACGCTTCTGGCACAACTTTATGATGAGCTGTACGAGGTTCGATATCAAAGGCAGAAGGGGATTGGGTGTAGCTACTTATTGCAGTGTTGGGGGTGGCAGCACATAGCTATGGAGTGGCCACAGGGTTTGCCATGGACTACTCGAGAAAAGATGGTGGACGAAGAGATAGGGTATGCGGCTCTATGGTGGCGATCTGAGGAGCAGGGGCAGAGTCGATGGTGGGCAGGTGTTGTAGGGAACTATGCTGATGGATTCACTTGACTTGCTCCAGGGGAGGTGTTCTGGTGCCCATACAGGGACTGTATAGCCTAGCTTGAGGCTAGAGAGTGGCTTTGACGAGTGCATAGGGGGAGATGACTGATTGGACGATACAAGACTGAGTAGGAGTACTTCTCGTATGTTCGAGTGATGAGACATTTTGGGGTGCGCCAGGGGTTGCCAAGTGAGACCTTGATCTATCAACATCGGGGCAATGATAGGACTCTTTCCTGGTCGATCATCAAGCTACTTGGTGAGGAGTCAGATCCTGTGATTGATGTCCCTAATTTGGGGGAGGGACTAAGCTAAGAGGCTCATTCTTAGTCCTGAGCCCCAAAAGGTGGCCCTTTGCCATTGATGACAAAGGGAGAGAGATATGAGTAAGGGGAAGAGCTTCAAGTGAAGAGGAAAGCTTCAAGTCAGGGGGAGAAAAACTTCAAAGAAATATTCTCAAGTTGTGGGCACAATTTGTCAGTTGTTAGCATAGTTGGTTTTAGTTTTGGCTCTTGAGAAGTGTTTTTAGTAAAGTTTTGCCATCAATGAAAAAGGGGGAGATTGTTGAAAATTTTGGGTACTTTGGGTACATTTCCTTTGCTCAAGTGTATGAGTTGTCATTAATGTGAAGAAGCTTTTGAAGGAATTCAATTTGATGTCAAATAATTTGTTTTGATGAAGGTTACGACATGACAATTTCAAAGGTCTTTTGCAAACCCCAAGCCGACAAGTTTGAGAGAAAGAGCTCGCAAAGAAAAGTGTCGTGATTTCACGAAAATTTACAAGAGGGATTGTACGGATGAAAAAGTGTCACAATTTCATGATAGGTTCGAGAGGAAGAGCTCGTAGTGAAAAAGTGTCACGATTTCGCAACATGTCAGGTTTTCGTGACTTGAAGAAAAGAAAAGAACTAAGGAGAAAAAGTGTCACGATATCACGACATGTCGGGTTTTCGCAACCCAAAGAAAAGAAAAGTGCTAAGGAGAAAAAGTGTTGTGATATCACGACATGTCAGGTTTTCGTGACCCGAAGAACAGAAAAGAGCTAAGGAGGAAAAGTGTCACGATATCGCGACATGTCGCATTTTCGTGACTTAAGCAGGAGAGAGAAAGTAAGTGAGAAAGTGTCACGATATCGCGACATGTCACAATTTCGTGACTCAAAGAGAAAAGAAAATGTACGGAAGCTGAAAGCATTGCGATTTCATGACAGGTTACAAAGAAAACGTACAGAAAGTTGATAGCATCACGATTTCATGACGGGTTATAAGGAAAGCGTACGAAAGCTAAAAGCATCGCAATTTCACGACAGGTTGCAAAGAATGCGTACGGATGCAGAAAGTGTCATGATTTCACGATAGGCAGAAAAGAAAGTAGACAGAAGCAAAAGTGTCATGATTTCACGATAGAAACTGAAAGCCGGTCTTCTATAGGAGAATTTTTGCGATTTTGCGACAAAAGCAGAGAGGAAGGCTATGAATATAGAAGTATCACGATTTCACGATAGAAGTGAAGACGAAGTCTACAGAGGCAGAAGTGTCATGATTTCACGACAAAATTAGAAAGGAGGTTGACGAAGGGAGAAGTGTCGCGATATCGCGATAAAAGCAAAGTTGATGCTGACAAAGACAAAAGTGTCGCGATATTGCGACAAGAGCTTAGTTGAAGTCGACAAAGGTTGAAGTGTCGCGATATCGTGACAAAATCCAAAAGAAAGTGTATGGTTGCAAAGGTGTCATGATATCATAAAATATTGTAGTTTCGTGGCAAAAGCTACAGAAGAGTTACAGAGGCAGTTGAAGCCGACAAAGTTAAATGTGAGCTGATGAAGATTAGGGTTTGCAGCCGATGAAGTTTAGGGTTGTGCAGCTGACTAAAGATCAGGGTTACAGCCGACTAAAATTAAGGTTTTGATCTTGAAAGTGTTTTTATAAAAGGTAGGCTGTTTTGGAGAGTTGGATGTGTTGTGGAAGTGGAAAGTTCACAGATAGTGCACAGAGCAAGAAGTTCGATCATCGAGAGTAGAGTGCAAAATTTGATCATAGTGTGCAGAGTGCATTTCATCGAATCATTCTAAGTGTGAAAGATCGCAAATGAAGGAGAGTGTGCGAAGACAGTGCAGAGTGTGTGTAGAGAGACGACTGAGAGAAGATGTAGTGCAGCTATAAGAGCACAGAATATGTGTATGTTTCATGAACAGTAAGTTGATTGGGAAATTTTTTTTGGTGAGCTTGCTAAGGATTTAGACAGGTCGTAGCAGAGGACTTGTGAGCTGAGTTTGATAGTTCTATTAGAGAACTTGAGGATAGAGGTACACTGGTTCTTTGAGAAGAACCTGAGGACAGATTTGGCAAGTCTTTGAGAAGGCTTGTGAGCAGAGGATTGATTTGTTAAAGTGTTGGAAATATCTGACATACAAAGGAAGACTTGTACTAGACCAACTGACTGTGTTTGGTACAAGTTGCTGAGTTGCTGTGGATGTGATCATAGAAGGCAGAGGTCTCTTAGGATAAGCATTGAGGACAGGAGGTCTTCGATGGAAAGGAGCTCCACATGCTGGCAAGAGGTAGAGGAAGTTCATCTTCTAAGGGATCATTTCCAGAGTAGAGGGGAAGGTATATCCTTTGAGCAGAAGCTCATAAATTCAGACAGAGGAGAATGTATCTCCTTTGAGCAGAGGCTCATAAATTTTTTTTGGGGGAAGGTATCTCCTTTGGGCTGAGGCTCATAAACATTGTAATTGGGAAGGATTCCCAAAGAAATTTGAGATAAATTTTAGAGAAAAGTTTTGTGGACATAGCCCAACCATTCTAGGTGAACCACATTAAAATTGGTGTCACTTTGTGGATGATATTGTGCATTGTTTTGATATTGCTTTGGGTATATTGCTTTACTGTTTTGAAGTATAAAGGAAAAAGTAAAAAGAGGTCTTATATTGTTCACCCCCCCTCTTAGTATAAACTTGTGTTCTTAAGAATTTAGATCTAGAAATAAGATTTTTGTTGAGCAAGAACTTCTATTTTTTTAAATTTGAAATGAACATTTTTGGTTTAGATTGGGAGGGAACTAAATGTTCTCACCCTTGATCCTATTTTTAATTTTTTTTTCGTTTGTTCTTGCTTTATGTTGTCTCGCCTCTCTGGATTTCTTGGTTCTTGGATATCCTAGATCCTATTTCTCTTGGATTGGTGCATTTGGGTGCTTGGTTTCATTTCCCATAAGGGGTTATTCCTTTTTGAGTTTCACTTTGGCTTCTCATTAAAAACTTTTGTTGATTCGTAAAAGGTTCGAGGACCCCTTCAAAACCCTTTCTTGTACCCAATCAATATATATATTCTTTAAAATATAACTATATAAATATATTAAATTATATATCTAGAAGTGGTTCTTATTTTTTAATATTTTACTATAAAAAATTAAGTGAGAGTGATGGATAGTTTCACATCTCATGGGTATTTTGACAATAATTCCATGAAAATATCTTCTACACAAATAGATATAGATGCAAGTATAATTTTATAGACTCATTCTCAATATTTTATTTCTCATTTATTTTTAACTTGAAGTGTATGAAATTTTGAAAAAATTATTGAGAGTAGATCTATTGGGACACTAGTCATCAATAATTTTTTAAAATTTTTATATAGAATGGAATTATACAAATACATCTATTGTAAGAATATGATGTATAAATTTTTATAGATCTTTAAATTTTATACTTAAAGATAAGAGTTTATTCTTGGATTTCATACGTGTCTTTAATAATTGATAAATTATTAACATGTAATAATAATAAATTTTTAGTCTTAAAATATACATCCTAGTAATTTTTTTTTATAAATTTATGACATAATAATATACGACCCTTATTTACTCAATATATAATTATCCAACCATAACTCTAGTTATCAAAGCATAGTGTACAATAGTATCTCAATAAGATTTGAACCTTGAACCTGATAAAGAAATATAATATCTCCATCATTAATCCCTTGATATAATGAAACTTATATCTATATCTATATCTTCTATCTATCTATATGTACGTGTATGGAATTTACATTTAAATACAATTCATTATAAAATATTTCTTTACATAAATGATATGATTTGAATTTTATTTTTGAAAGCACAAGGATACGAAAGCAAAACAGAAGGGGAAATGCAACGCTAAGTCCTACGAACGAGAATGCATGAAAAGAAGGAAAACCAATGAACTAAAACGATATTAAAAGCAAGTGTAAAAGTATGGCCCTTTATTTTATTGATTTGCTCAAATTTGTGTTACAATACGTCTCCTCACTTTTCAATGGCTAGGAACGTCGGACACTTTTTTATTACACCATGAATGATATATTCCCCTTTGAGATCTTTCGCGTGCCCACATTGAAAATGGGCAGACCAAACGTCATCGTCGCTTGCATGAATATGTATTTGATTCCTTGCTGCTCCTTCGGTGTCGAGATCCTATGTTCAGAGAAACAGAAAAGGATTAGTAGCACCTGCGGATGGAGAGAAACATGCGATCCCCAAGGCCTACGGTCAGTGCATGCATAAAATAATTAAAATGATAACTAAAACATATCAGAATGAGCTAAAAATTTGAGAGAAGCAATAAAACATTACCAGGAAGCCACTGCAAAAGGAACAGTCTAGAAATATTGCACAAATTTCTAATCACTCCTGGGTGGGACGATTAGGACTATCATAGCCTGTCCGAAAACCACCTCCTAAATGTTTGGTCCAAAAGCCTTCAAAACACATGCAAAGTTGGGGTTAAGTAAAATGAGGCATTTTGGGATGACCGAGATGGTCATATTTTGCTAATTTGGCCTCGATTTCCCTGTATCTGATGATGTTCCCTGTATGTTAACGAAAGCGAGGAATGATAAAATCATAGCCAAAACTTGTTAGAATCAAATGAAATTTAAATGACAGTATATGTAAGTGACCTAGAATAAAATGAAGAAGAAAAATAAAGGAAATATGCCACAAATTTCTAATCACTCCAGGGTGGAGCAATTAGAACTACAACAATGCAGGGGGCGCTTGGGGGTAGGTCGCCTGCTGTTTGGGACTCAGTTTCGGCACCAATCCACTTGGGATGGGTCCAAAACATCTTATGGGGTTGTGTCGACAAATTTTGTGGGGTATTGTGGCCAAATTTTTGGGTTTGGGTCCGGATTACGCTTCCAATAATCACCCAATAACCTCCCTTCCAAAAGAGAGATGAAGGATGTAAAAGCACAAACGATGGGTGAGGATGTAATTTGGCAGCACTTCGTTACTCCAAATGCTCATTCTTGTTCCTTTTTTTTTGGGTGAGAAGACTCACCAATTTATAGACCTAGGGTATCTCTCTTTGAATGCGCATGCGAGGGCACCACTTGAGTTGCTTGTCCTATTTTGGGGGAAAATATTCTTCCCTAATTTAGAGTCTCCTTGCATGAGGCCTCAAAAATCAAGGTATGCATGACTAAAGTCTCTCTCTGATTTGAAGCCATTCCTCACAATTGCATGTCCTAAAGTTGCAGTTAAGTGGCAGACCTGTCGAGGTTTGACTTTTTTCCAGTCAAACCTGCTATTCACCCCACCTTGGGACGAATGCTGATAATCGTCCCGGGGTGGGACGAATACCAGTTTGTAATCGTCCCAAGGTGGGACGAGTAGGGAGCCAAGTGCTAAAAAGGTGCCAAATTGACTTCTGACCTTCCAAAATGTTGTGGGACTGGTTAGGACCATTTTTTAACCTCTGGGGGCTGCCCTAGGGGCTATGTATATCAATTCTATTAGTGATTGTCATCACATAATCGGATTGGTGCTATTTTAGTGTCTACAAATGCCCCTTTTTGGGATGTGCTGTGCGTGGTGTAGTGCTGAGCAAAAATAGATAACCAAAGCACTAATGATTAGGGTTTCTTAGTAACCTAACCAACTTTTTATGCCCCATGTATGGAAAGGGCACGCATTCTTGAATCTTTACTTCTAACGAGCTAAGGAGCTTAATTCAAGTGTTAAGCTTTTTTAGTAAGGTGTTACTTGATCTTGGACATTGTTCAGTCATGAATAAGGCAAAGGGTGCAACCTTTTGTCTGTGGGAACCTTGAGTTCATGATTCTAGAATGCCAAGTGTTTCATCAGCTTATCATTATTGCTTTTTTGCTGCCCCAAGCAGGAGCATGATTGTCTTTGTCAATGATCCTTTGAATACGTGCCATTTCCTTGATTGCATGTGTTTTTGTTGATTGGTGACTAAGTGTGACTACCCCCTCAAGCGATGAATCGATGAGGGAATGACCGACATGAGAAAAGTGACGAGTTGCTTGACCCAAGACGACTTAGGTAAGGGTGCCTTCAGTTGTTTTTCTTTGAATGCTTAAGCATTTTTCGAACATTTTGACCTATTTTTGGTGGGTTTGAACCCTTTTTGTGACGTATTTTGGAGCGGAAATTGTCAAAAATTTGTCCTCTTGGGGAGTGGTCCGGCTATGGTAGCCTTATTAGGGAGTAGGATAGTGACAAATTGTGACACCAAGGTCTATTTTGGATGCCAATAATGTTTGGCATGAAGGCACCTTCGTTCGGCAATGTTATTGCTATTTTTTGGTGGGTTTGGACCCTTTTTGTGATGTCGTTTGGGGATGAAATTCTTAAAAATCCGTCCTCCCGTGGAGAATTTCAGCTATAATAGCCCTATTAGGGAGTAGGATAGTGAGGATTTGTGGTCCCAATGTTGGTTTTGCACGCCAAGAATCACAGGAACAAAGGCCCCTTTGATCGGCAATTTTATTGCTATTTTTTGGTGGGTTTGGACCCTTTTTGTGACGTCGTTTGGGGATGAAATTCTCAAAAATCCATCCTCCCGTGGAGTGGTCCGGCTATTATAGCCTTCTTAAGGAGTAGGATAGTGAGTATTTGTCACCCCAACATTGGTTTTGCATGCCAAGAATCGCAGGTGCAAAGGCCCCTTTGATCGGAAAGTTTATTGCTATTTTTTTGTGCATTTTGGTGCAGTTTTTGTTGTTTTTGAATTTCTTGCTCTGTAATCATCCTTGGGTGGGACAAATACCAGTTTAGTAATCATCCTAGGGTGGTATGAATGCTAACTAGAGTGCTCATCCTAGGGGGGAATTATTACGGGCATAAAAGCCTATTTAAGGGGCAAAACTAGGTTTTGGGCTAATTTGCAATTGTTTTTCCTGGTATTTGGGAGCTGTGAGGAGGAGGAGGTCGATTTCACGTAGCGAAGCGCTATCGAATTTCTCAGACACCATGAGTTCATGGACAAAATCATCAAGTGGCGAAGCCAAAGAGAGACCAGTAAGTGATCCTCCTCTGTATTTTATTTGGTTTATGTTACAATTTAAAACCATAATTCTTTTTCCTCTTTTGTATTTGTTTTTTGATTTAAAAATAAAAACCCTAGTTAAATGTTGGTTATTTTTGTGTGAATTTATTTTTTGTAGTGATTTGTTAGAACTATGATCAAAACCCTAGTTAAAACCGTGTTTTTGTTTTTTGTTGTAAGTTAAAAAAATAAAACCCTAGTCTAAACTAAGATTGAAAACTTAGCGCAAAAAAATGTTTTTATGTTGTTTTTTGTTGTTTATTAGTTTTAAACGAATGTTAAACCCTATGAACTGAAATTTTTTTTTGTGTGTTGTATTTTTTAGTGTGACAGTAAAATGAAAACCCTAGGGTAAATTTTTATTTTTGTTTAACTAGAGTTAGAAACCCTAGTTGTTATTTTGTTTTATTTTTTTGTAGTTTAAACTAGAATTATAAACCCTAGAGTTGTTTGTATTGATTTTTTTTTTTTTTTTTTTTAAACTAGAATTTAAAAACCCTAGGTTAGATTTTGATTTTTTGTAAACTAAGGTAAAAAACCCTAGTTTAAACGAAGGTCGAAAACTTCGCTTTGTTTTTATTTTGTTTGCTGTTGTTTATCAATTTAGACTAAGGTCAGACCCTAGGTTAACTTTATTAATTTTGTTTTTTTGTTTTTTTTTGTCAGTTTAAACTAGGATGAAAACCCTAGGTTAACTGTTTTTTGTACTTTGGTTTTTTTTGTTTTTGTCAGTCTAGACTAGGAGGAAAACCCTAGGGTAACTGTTGTTTGTATTTTGTTTTTTTTTTGTCAGTTTAGACTATGATGAAAACCCTAGGTTAACTGTTTGTTGTATTTTGTTTTTTTTTTGTTAGTTTAGACTAGGATGAAAACCCTAGGTTAACTATTTTTTGTAGTTTGTTTTTGTCAGTGTAGACTAGGATGAAACCCTAGGTTAACTGTGTTTTGTAGTTTGTTTTTTTCAGTGTAGACTAGGAGGAAACCCTAGGTTAACTATGTTTTGTATGTTGTTTTTCATTTTTTTTTTTGGTTTTGTATTTTTTTATTGGTTTGATTGGTAGACTTAAAAAACCCTAGGAACTGACAAATGTGTTTGTGAATTTTTTTGTTTGTTAGTTATTGATCAGTTTGAACTTAGAGTTAAAAACCCTAGGAACTGACAAAGTGTTATTTGTGAACTATTTTTGTTTGTCAGTTATTTATCAGTTTGAACTAGAGTTAAAAACCCTAGGATCTGACAAATTTTTGTTTGACTTTTTTATTGTTTTTTTTTTTGTTTTGCACTAGAGTTAAAAAGAAAACCCTAGGTTAAATGTTTGTTGTTATTTTGTTTTGTTAAGTTGAAACTAGAGTTAAAAACCCTAGGTTAAAATGTTTGTGATGTGTTTGTTTTTTGGATGCAAAATAAGGTTAAAAACCCTAGATTGGAATTTTGTAATCTGTTTGTCTGTACAGTTTTTTTTTAAAAGTATTTATTTGTACAATTTGTAAACATTGCTGTATATTATTTTAGTGTTGTACAATTTTTTTGTTTGTTTTGTCATGTTTTAATGTTTTTTATTTGTTTTATTTTATAGGTTGTGAAGAGTCAATACCGTGTGCTGACTGTGTTCTCGGAAGCGCAGGAGGTGCTGACTGTGGCTGACTGGTAGTAGCTTGATTCCCTTGGGCTCAAGCAAGTGACTCGATTATAGCCTATGGTGGGGGTTCAGGCCTATCTAATGACCCTGATCAACTTGTGGGATCCTCGAACTAATACCTTTCATCTCCCCATAGGGGAGATGATGGTGACTCTTGAGGATGTCTATCGGATTCTACGGATTTCGATAGATGGGCTTCCTATTTGAACTATGTCGCATGATCAACGGACAATTGTGCTGACACAGTGCTGTAGGCATGGGGTGGATATGGGGGTGGATATTATGGTGGAGCGGGAAGAGGGGGATTGCCTGATTGGCGATATCTTGGTGCGGTGGTGGCTAGAGAGGGGCGTGTTGGGTGTGAGGCATGTATTATTGATGACCCTCATCTCCAACATATTGTTGTCTGACACCTCGAGAGTGAGGTTCCAATGGAACCTGCTAGAGGTAGTGTTCATATTGGTCAAGTGCCCAATGGAGGAACCTTTTATTATGAGGTGGGGATAGACGCTTCTGGCACAACTTTATGATGAGCTGTACGAGGTTCGATATCAGAGGCAGAAGGGGATTGGGTGCAGCTACTTATTGCAGTGTTGGGGGTGGCAGCACATAGTTGTGGAGTGGCCAAAGGGTTTGCCATGGACTACTCAAGCAAAGATGGTGGACAAAGAGATAGGGTATGTGGCTCTATGGTGGCAGTCTGAGGAGCAGGGGCAGAGTCGATGGTGGGCAGGTTTCGTAGGGAACTATGCTGATGCCTTCACTTGAATTGCTCTAGGGGAGGTGTTCTGGTGCCCATACAGGGACTGTATAGCCTGGATTGAGGCTAGAGAGTGGCTTCGACGAGTGCATAGGGTGAGATGACTGATTGGGCGATACAAGACCAAGTAGGAGTACTTCTTGTATGTTCGAGTGATGGGAAATTTTGGGGTGTGCCAGGGGTTGCCTAGTGAGACCTTGATCTTCAACATCGGGGCAACGATAGGACTCTTGCCTGGTCGATCATCAAGCTACTTAGTGAGGAGTCAGATCCTGTGATTGATGTCCCTAATGTGGACAACATCAGGGCGACCACTGAGTATGACCAGTGGTGGACATTGCAACGGTGGTGAGGCAATGGGCCTCTAGGGGGTCCAGAGGTGGCAGTAGTAGGTGGTGAGGATGTAGAGGCATCGGGAGAGGGTTTGGGGGCTATGCTTGAGGATGCAGATATGCTGGAGGTTGAAAAATTTGGGGGGGATGATTTTGGGATTTTGAAGCAGTTGGATACGCAGGACATCCTAGAGTAGTGGGATTCGGAGCAACTCACATACTCGAATATGCCTATGCACCAAGCTTTCCTGGAGGGTGTGGAGGTGAGGGATCATACTGAGATAGCGCGACTGGAGGATCTACTTCAAAGATGATATGAGGAGCTTGGGGAGGCTTTGTAGGAGAGGGATCTCCTACGGACTCAGTTGGTGGAGCGGGAGAACATATTTACTATGTACCATCGATAGGATGGGGACACAGATGCTACGTAGGAGAGGGATCTCCTGTGAACTCAGTTGGCATAGCGCAATGATGTAGTGGATACGTACCGTCAGTGGGAGGTGGATTGTTTTTAGAACTGGATGGATTTGTAGGTAGATATTATCTACGTCGATGGGTGGTTACTTGAGCTCCCTGGAGGTGGGTATTTGTTTCAGACGAGAGACAGTGATACTGATCATTCAACATCGTCTCATTGCAGGTGGCTGGATGAGGGGGGTGCTAGTGGGCATGATGTGGGGGCTAGCAGCAGCCGCCCTGAGAGGTCGCATAGGACCCACACCACAAGGGGTAGTTCCCGTCGCACCGATCCTACATGATCATGGTGGTCGACACCCTAGGCTTGGGGGTTTTTGAGTTTTCATTTTTTTGTGATGTCAGAGGACCGTTTAATGTAGCCTGTAGGCATTTTGATGATATATATATACATGAATTTTCTTTTTGGTTATACACTTGTCATGATTTATTTTTTTCTTTTTATGCACATTTATTTATAATGATGTATGCATGTGTTATTATGAATGCAATTTTTCTAAGTATATGATGTATGCATATGGAATGAATGAAATGAGTTATTGATAACTTGTCGATGGCACCATAGACTATACAAGATTTACTGGCTTTCTATACTTATGTGATGGCTTTGTTGAATGACTTTGCATGTGTGAATTTTGTTTTGGTATTGTTCATATTTTTTGATGTTGATGTAAATAATGAAATGTACCAGTTGTTTTTAAAATGTAGTTAAGGTTTTCTGAGATTCAGATGTTTTAACTAACTAGCCAAGATTGTACATTTATCTTGCAAGACTTTTGAACAAGGTATCAATCAGACTTGAGTGTTTACCAAGTTATTTCACATCCCTGTGTGTGCAATTGAATTCGTTGTATGTGGTATTTGTTAGGATACCGCCAGTACCAGATAGCCTGTTAACCAAACCTGTACTGAGGATCACCTAATTAGCTCCACTAACTCTGTTGTTGTATGTAGTAAGATTAATCCATGGGAAAATCTAAGGTACCATAAGCTAGCTCATCCACATGCAAACATTGGTCTGCTCACACATAAAGCTAATGTGATAGACATATCATCATGCATTTAGGATACCACCATTGTCAGGTAGGCTATCTACCAAACCCATAATGAGGATCACCTAGATGGTTTTTCGAATGCTGAGAATTCTAGGGATTCAAGCTCAGGCATTTTTTGATTGCTCAACTTGTTGGGATACTTGCTCGCATATATAGTGATGAAAATCACTATTTATGTTTTACTTTTGTTTTTTTTTTTTCTTTTTGAGCAAGGACTTTGAATAGTGGTGATAACCACTGTTATTTGATTTTGCATTTGAGGTTGCAAAGTTGAGTTCATAGGTTTGTGGCTTGTTAATGGAATTGATCCTTTTGGCCTTGGGGATGACTACCCATCCTATTTAGGGACGTGTAGTACGAATTCTTATGACTTTTGGGAATCAAAGGTGATTGGGGATGTTATTATGTAAGTGCATTGACCCCTTTAGGCCTTGGGGATGACTACCCATCCTTGTCATGGGTGTGTAGTACAATCCTTATGACTTTGGGGACCAAAGTGGTTTGGGGATATGATTATGTAATGGCATTGATCTCTTAGGCCTTGGGGACGACTACCCATCCTTTTCAGGGGCATGTAGTACAAATCCTTATGACTTTGGGGACCAACAGTGATTGGGATTTTTTCTAGTGGTGAAAACCACTATTTATTAGGGGGAATTGATGGGGAAGAGCTTGTCCTTTTGTCAATTCTTAGCATTCTTGAACTATTCGTATAGGGGGATGAAAAATCTAACCTTTCGCCTATGGTACCCTAGACTGCTTTGTAGGTTTCTCTTGCATTCACACAACTTGGGAATTATTTTATGTGTTTTAACTTGTGTAGGGATGTTATGTAACGAGGTGTGATCCAAGTAAAACTCTACCCTTGTAAAATTTTTTTGACTTTGTACAGTTTTTGGCTAGAAATTTAAATACAACTAAATGGCAAAAACCCTAAATTCATTAGGAGACAACTGACTATGCTAAAATGTGGATGGTGTTATTATGGATGGATGTGTTTATAAAATGGATTGAAGGTGGAAAATGATGGAATTGCCTAGCAATTACAGTCTATGGTTTTTATGACATGTATGACCAACAAATATGTAATGTATGGATGCGATGCCTAATGCAGTTTATTATATTTTTGTATTTTGATTTTTATGAGTATTCATGAAATTGAGATGCGATTTTTTTGTTATTTTTGATGAATTTATTGTTTTGTTTGTTTTTGAATATTTTTTTTTTACCAAGCGATTGTGGGAACCCTTGGAGCTTTTGGTTTGACCAAAGGGTTTATTGATACCTTTGGGGCATTTTAGGTGGACCAAGCGATTATGAGAATACTTGGAGCTTTTGGTTTGACCAAAGGGTTTATTGATACCTTTGGGGCATTTTAATAAAATACATATTCACGCAAGCGGCGACGACGTTTGGTCCACCCATTTTCAATGTGGGCACGCGGAATATCTCAAAGGGGAATATATCATTCATGGTGTAATCAAAATATGTCCAACATTCCTAGCCCCTGAAAATGGAGGAGACGTATTGTAACACGATTTTGAGAAAATCAATAAAATAAAGGGCTGCACTTTTACACTTGCTTTTAATCTCATTTTAGTTCATTGGTTTTCCTTGTTACGTAATGAGGTGTGATCCAAGTAAAACTGTACCCTTGTAAAATATTTTTGAATTTGTACAATTTTTGGCTAGAAATTTAAAGACAACTGAATGGCGAAAACCCTAAATTCATTAGGAGACAACTGACTATGCTAAAATGTGGATGGTGTTATTCTGGATGGATGTGTTTATAAAATGGATTGAAGGTGGAAAATGATAGAATTGCCTAGCAATTACAGTCTATGCTATTTGTGACATGTATGACCAACAAATATGCAATGTATGGATGCGATGCCTAATGCAATTTATTATATTTTTGTATTTTGATTTTTATGATTATTCATGAAATTGAGATACAATTTTTTTTGTTATTTTTGATGATTTTATTATTTTGTTTGTTTTTGAATATTTGTTTTTGACCAAGCGATTGTGGGAACCCTTGGAGATTTTGGTTTGACCAAAGGGTTTATGGATACCTTTGGGGCATTTTAGGTGGACCAAGCGATTGTGAGAATCCTTGGAGCTTTTGGTTTGACCAAAGGGATTATTGATACCTTTGGGGAATTTTAATCAAAGACATATTCATGCAAGTAGCGACGACGTTTGGTCCGCACATTTTTAATGTGGGCAAGCGAAAGATGTCAAAGGGGAATATATCATTCATGGTGTAATAAAAATATGTCCGACATTCCTAGCCCCTGAAAATGGAGGAGACATATTGTAACATGATTTTGAGCAAATCAATAAAATAAAGGGCCGCACTTTTACACTTGCTTTTAATCTCATTTCAGTTCATTGGTTTTCCTTGTTACGTAACGAGGTGTGATCCAAGTAAAACTCTACCCTTGTAAAATCTGTCTAAATTTGTACACTTTTTGGTTAGAAATTTAAAGATAGCTGAATGGCGAAAACCCTAAATTCATTAGGTGACAACTGACTATGCTAAAATGTGGATGGTGTTATTCTGGATGGATGTGTTTATAAAATGGATTGAAGGTGGAAAATGATGGAATTGCCTAGCAATTATAGTCTATGGTGTTTGTGACATGTATGACCAACAAATATGCAATGTATGGATGTGATGCCTAATGCAGTTTATTATATTTTTGTATTTTGATTTTTATGAGTATTCATGAAATTGAGATGCAATTTTTTTTGTTATTTTTGATGATTTTATTGTTTTGTTTGTTTTTGAATATTTGTTTTTGACCAAGCGATTGTGGGAACCCTTGGAGATTTTTGTTTGACCAAAGGGTTTATGGATACCTTTGGGGCGTTTTAGGTGGACCGAGCGATTGTGAGAATCCTTCGAGCTTTCGGTTTGACCAAAGAAATTATTGATACCTTTGGGGCATTTTAGGTTGACCAAGCAATTGTGAGAATCCTAGGAGCTTTTGGTTTGACCAAATGGATTATTGATACCTTTGGGGCATTTTGGGGTTGACCAAGCGATTGTAGGAATCCTTGGAGCTTTTGGTTTGACCAAAGGGTTTATGGATACCTTTGTGGCATTTTGGGGTTGACCAAGTGATTGAGGGAATCTTTGGAGCTTTTTGGGTTTGACCAAGTGATTACTGGAATCCTTGGAGCTTTTAGGGTGGGCTATGGCTCTCTAAATGTGGAATGGCCTCAAATGACTAATGTTCAAGGGTTTTGGTTCCTTGATTCCTTCAAGAGAGGCGAGCCAGTATGTTCTAGGTCCTATTTTACTATCAATTACATAGGGACCTAACCAATTTGTCATGAAATTGTCTCGTAGATGGGGTGGCAAGTTAGAATTTTGTTTGTTCTCTTTTAAGACCAAGTCACAAACCTAAAATTCCCTTAGGTGAACTTTCATGTTGTATGCTTTCTTAAGTCGCTCTTGATAGATATGTAAATTATTGAGAGCATTGATGCATCGTTTGTCGAGTAATGTAAGTTGGTCTAATCGGGCCTGCCATGCAGTGTCATCATCGATGAACTCTTGCATTGAGATGCGTAAGGAAGGTATTTCTAACTCGAGAGGCATGATTGCCTCAAAGCCATATACCAATGAAAATGGATTTGCCCCAGTGGGCATCCGAATGCTAGTGCGATAAGCCCACAGGGCAAGTGGGATTTGAATGTGCCAATCATTATGACTATCTGTGACCGTATTTTTGAGGATAGCGACTAGAATTTTGTTTGACGCCTCTGCTTGCCCATTTTCATGTGGATAATAAGGTGTTGAAAAATTATGCTAAATTTTGTACTTTGTTGTTAAAGCACACACATATTTGTTCTTGAATGACGTCCCATTATCCAAGATGATCTTGGATGGAATACCAAAATGACATATGATGTTATGCAAAATAAAATCCGCAATGCGGGGTCCAGTCGTAGAGGTTAGCGGAATTGTTTCCACCCACTTGGTGAAGTACTCTGTGGCCATTATGATAAACGTCTGATGACCCAATGATGTAGGGGAGATATTTCCAATTAGATCTAAGCCCCACTATGAAAATGGCCAAGCCAATTGGATCAGTTACAAGGCTTGAGAAGGTACATGTGTCAAATTGGCATGGTGCTGACACTTCATGCACTTCTTTACATATGCACAACAATCTCACTCTAAATATGGCCAATAATAGCCCATGCGAAGAATGCACTTTGCGATGGCCATACCACTAAAGTGGCCACCACATGTACCATTGTGCACTTAGGTGATCACCCAAGCGGACTCCTACTGGTCCAAGCAATGGAGGAGGATTCCTTCATAGCTCCGACGACACAAAATGTCTTTTAGCAAGACATGTTTTGTCACTTTCTGTTTAAATGATATTTTTGCGATGTGTTTCAATCCAAGAGGGAGGTTACCTAACTTGAGTTAATCTCTTATGGGTGTGTACCAATCCTGCTGATCAGAAACCTCGATGGTATGAACGACCAATTCCTCTTGGAGTTCATCCCTAAAAAAATTTGAACAGGAAAGAACTTGTAAGAACAACATGGTGTTGCTATTAATAGGGGTTGGGGAGAACAAGGACCCCTAGTCGGCATGATTCAGATAATCACAGATTTGAGAGAACTTATCTTGAGATGGTTCAATCTAGATCAGGTGGATTCCTGGCATTAGGTCAGAGCTTGCATGCTCCATCACGGATTGCGATAATTTTTTAACTTGAATGGTTGTCATTTCACCAGAAGGGTCTTGTGGGATTAGTGACCCCAAGGAGGCCATAGTGTCCGCAAAATGATTCGATGATCGAGGGAGTGCCTCGATGTCATACCATTCAAGTTTTACCAAGAATTTGTCCATAAGGTCTTTGTAGGCCTGCAAAAATGGGTATTTACATTGGAATACCCCTTTTACTTGGTTAAAAATTAACAGTGAATCACCAAAAATGTTCAAGCATTTGATGTTCATGGTGATTGTTGTCTAAAGACCTATGAGCAAGGCTTCATATTTAGCATTATTTTTGGTGCACGATGATGAGGCCTGGAAATGCCTCAATCATAACATGTTTTGTACACTAAAAATGCCTATAAACTCTTATGTTTTATCTGATATGTTATTTAAGTTGATTTAATATGCTGTATATTAACCATTTTGCATGATCAATGTATTTGAAATATTATATGCTGATTTTACAGTTTTTTTGCATAGTTTTGTGTTCTTTTTGCTATGATTTGCTACAATGGGATATGCTTAGAATAATAGCAGCATTTCACTAATCATATTTTGATTTGTTTCAAGCATTTACTTCACCTAAATCCGGCAACAAGTGCAAGCAAACCGTTGTCGTGCAAAGAAAACTGGTCTTTCCCATGTAAATTCCAGCCAGCTGTCCATAAAAAGCAAGGCATGGAATTCACATGAGGAAAGGGATGAAGACCATTAGAATTTGATCTTAGGAGATAACCCACCTGAGAGATGCAGAAGAAATCAATGGAAAAGCATACATTTGTTCATTCCAAAGTATCTTCGAAATGAACAGATATCTTCGGAATGAAGAAACACAACATCTTCGGAATGAACGGATCTTCGGAATGAAGAATGCAACGTCTTCAGAATGAGCGGATCTTCGGAATGAAACATGCAGTATCTTCGGAATGAGCGATCTTCGGAATGAGAATGCAGTATCTTCGGAATGAGCGATCTTCGGAATGAAAACTGCACTGTCTTCGAAATGAAGCCACTTATCTTCGAAATGAAGAACAGAAATGTGTTTTTGACCTTTTGACCGATTTTTGAAGCCAAAAAAGGGAAATAAAGGTTGGAAAAAGTAAAGATAAATATCTTCCATCTGTCTTTGCCGTCATTGCCGACCAAATCCATCATTAAGGGAAAGATCGTGTTTTAGTCCTCTTCTAGGATAAAACCAGAATTTGTTGCAAACATTGTAGGATTAGATCTTTTGAGATATTCTTTGTTTGTAATCAGATCAGAGGATAGCTATAAATATTGCTCCCGTTCAGGTTGAGCTTAGTAGTAAGTAGGAGAAAGTAGAAAATAGAGTAAGGAAGCTAGCAGAAAATACAGAGTATAACTAGAAATTGACTGTTACAGTCCTGTAACAGTTTTTCAGCATAATTCTTGTAATCATGTCTTTTGATCAATAAAGTGCACCAGTTTTATTTCAAACTACTTGTAAATGAGTGTGATTAAGATTTAGAAAAAGAGATAGACTTACACCTTCTTCTATACAAAGAGGCCGGCCACTTCCTGCACCTAGGAGGAGGACTAACAAAGCAGGTTTTTATTCTGATTTTGCTGTAGCAGAATGAGTTGTAGAACTTGTTATGTCAAATTGATTGTAAATAGTTGACAATATTTGCAGTATTAGTTTATTTATGCTAAGTTTAATCTTGTGCTTAAAGCTTTTAGTTGCAATCTTACTTTCATAAAAGTTTCCACTTTATTTTCAGGTTGTTATTTCCAGAATTTACTATTTTTCAGCAATTTCCTGCATTTTTATGTTTTGCTATCAAAATCTGAATAGAAGATTGACAACCTTCTGTTACAGAATTTTGATAGTTTTTATTTCCACATTAGATCTAGACTTTCATTACTGCAAAAGTAATTAGATTTCCTTTCTGCAATTAGGATCAGACTTTCAATTCTACAACTGTTAATTCTGCAATATAATTAGGTCTCATTCTCGCAATTGTAATTAGGACTTCATTTCTGTAGTTAGTGATTAGTTTCCAATTCTGCAACTTAGATTAAGATTTAATTCATGCAATTTAGAGATAGGAATGTTCCAAAACCCCCCACAAAACCGGTTCCACCAATAAGACTTGTTGCCCTAGATTGACCTAAGTTATAGCTGTTTCACTTCTTCTCCCGCAGATAGCCTTGTACACTGCCCTGGATTGACAGATTCATTGAGAATTAATGATGGTATAACGACTACGCATCATTTTGGCACCGTTGCCGAGGAATAGTGTTGTCAGAAGAAAACAAATAGTCCAATAGCTGTAATCAGACTAAACTGTGAACATTCAGGTTAAAATCTGAATATAACAACAGAGTAAGATAACAACTATTGACTTAATTTATGTCATTTAGGAGTAAACATGAATGAGTAAGTCTAGGGAGACCCCAAAGGATCCCCGGCTTGTCCCATTAAGGAGATCTTCACGCCTAAGGGGTGAATCACCTGTGTTTGAACTACCTGAAAGATTGAAAGAAAAATCACCAGTCTCACCATCAGTAGAACATTTTGAGAAAGGAAAATCACCAATTGTATCAACAGAATATCTTAAGGAAGAAAATTCATCAGACTCATCAACAGAAAAGTTTGAACCTCTTGAGAGAACAATTTGGAAAGCTTTAACTTCTCCAAGGAAACAAGAAACTATGGCAGAAGGAGGCAATGTAGATGGCCAGCATGGCTATGTTCATAATGAAGGGGATGATCAGGATATACTCCAACCGTCCAGAACATTTGAATATCCTATTCATCCGAATCCAACACAAAACTCTCCCATGAAGACCATTTCACCTTCAGCACTTCCCACCTTCCGAGGTGTTGTATCCGAAGATCCCGACCAGCTTTTGTTTGAATTCAAGGTAGTATGTCGACCTATGATTATATAAATGACAATAAAAAACTTAAGGTTTTTCCCTCAACTCTCAAGGATTCAAAGATTACGCTCGGTTCATGAGCTTAGAGCCAAATTCCATAAGAACCTGGGATCAAATGGAGACTGTCTTTTTAGACAAATATCGAGAATACTGCCGTGTAAGGAATAGAAAAGATGAGTTATTTAGAATCAAGCAGGAAGATGATGAGACCTTAGAAGATTATCTTGATAGGTTCTCCTTTGTTCAAAGGAGATGTGGACTAGTAGAACCAGAATTATGTAAAACCATCTTTTTGAGAGGATTGCAAGATGAATCCAGAGAAGTCCTGGATTTGATGGGAAAAGGGGATGTAACCACTCTCAGTAATGAGGAAATTATGGATCTCTGTAGGAATTACTCTCGCACTAAGCAGAGAAGAAGAAAAAGCCGCACAAATGGTACTGATGTAAAGGACCTGATAGAGGAACTTGCAAATTTCAAAACTGATATCCTAGTGCATCTAAACACTACTTTAGGGGAAATCTCTGCAAAAGCTAAAAACATAGAACCTTTGGCAATTTATTGCCCAAGATGTAGAAGTAAACATGCTTTGCAGGAATGTCCTTTGAATAAAACATCTATCTCACCCATTTGTAGTATCTGTTCAAAAAGGCATTCAACTGATCAATGCCACCTGCTACCACAACTCAAAACTATGTTAGAAAACGAGACTGAGGAACTCAACTATATTGGACCAAAACAAGGGGGGAATTTTTCTCAATATCAAAATCCCCCTCATTTTCCTACAAATTGGGGGCATAATCCCGGTACTATGCCTTGGGGACAATCAGAACCACCCCAACGTCCTTGGAATTATCCTCAATGGACAAATTCCCAAGAATGGCCACAATCAAATTGGAGTAATCCAACCTGGAATCAGAATCAAAACAACCCCTCATGGAATCAAAACAATCCATCTTGGAATCAAAATCAGACTAATCCACATTGGGTGCAAAACCAACCATAATGGAATCAGCAATACCAGTCCTATCCAAGGCAGTAAAGGAATCAAGGTCAAACTCAAGCATTTGTTACCTCGCACCTAATCAAAATTTTCAAGAAAAACAACAACAAACACAGCAAGTGAAGCAACCTCAATTGCCACTCACCAACTACTAATCCAAATAGGTAAGACAGACACCTCCTGTCTATGTGGTCAAGCTGAAGAAAATATTGAAATTAATGTTCTTGATTGTAGTGACATTCAACTCCGTTCAGAAAAGTTGTACCCGAACCAGTTTTAATGGAAACCAAAGATAATGAAGAGCAAGAATCATCAGAACCAGAGAGAATCCAACCAACAAAAGAAACAGAAAAATTGGATCCAACAATAGAAAAAGAGACACAAGCGTAACAATTACCAAGGATAGTTCCATATCCCGAAAGACTTAATGCAATACCAAAAATTTCTGAGTCAGAATTGGTCAAAGAACTCAAAAAGTTGACTATCTCATTACCCTTATTGCAAGCCATTAAGGAAATACCAGAAATTAACAATATCTGTCCAAAATTTGTGCATTAAAAGAGCAGGAAGAAAGAAGAAAGCATTCCCCAAGACTGTGCAGATTGAAGGGAAGATAGCCGATCTCTTATTTGGAAAACTACTACCTCCAAAGTATAGTGATCCAGGAAGCCCAGTTATCACAGTCACCATAGGTTCAAGTACCAATATCAAATGTGTTAGTGGATCTAGGAGCTCGCAATAAATGTCATGACTAAAGATACAATGGAACAATTACAGCTCAAACATCTCAGCCCCACATTTACAGCTTTAGAAATGGCCGATAGGTCAGCTTGCAAAACCCGAAGGAATCATTGAAGATGTCCCTATAGAAGTTTCTTCTTGGGAATTCCTCGCAGATTTTCTGGTTTTACAGACCAAGAAATTCAGCACATGGATATCCCATTATTCTGGGAAGACCTTGGCTTGCAACTCGCAGCAGACCTTCATAGATCGCAGATCCTGGAAATATGACTATTTCAAATGGTATTGAGCTGAAACAAATTTCTTTATATCCTCCCCGCAAAACCATCTAGCAAATTTTTAGGTCGGCTTATGGTTTTCTCGACTCGGATGAAGAACCGTAAGAGGTCATTTCTACACTAGCTACCTTAGTAGTAAGAGAACACACATAAGACCTCAGTGACATAGAAAATGAAACAATCCTGATGAATTTTTAGCATGAACAAGGTTTAGAAGGGGAAGCAACAAATATCCAACAATTGATAAGTAATGAGGAGAATAAAAAATCTGAAGATGTATCATCTCGTGCTATCACAGGGAAACTCTGCTTCACTACCACATGGATGGCACTATCATCCGATTTTTCCTTCTCACCTGCTCCATACAAGATATGCTTCCCTCAAGCAAGCAATGAAACAGAAACTGCTTCGTTTCTCCCATCTCAGCAATGTCCTCTTAATCCCTTAAACACCAAGTATGAAGGAGTGAATTCAGTCCTTCTAAATACAAAACAAATAGAAGTCCAACCAGGCAAATTTTTGAACATCTACAACCAAACTTACTAGGGAAGAGGAAGAAAAATTGATAGTTGTTTTGCAGAAGCATGTTCATGCTTTTGCTTGGAACTACAAAGATATGTCAGGAGTTCATCCTGATATATGTACCCATAGAATCTATACTGAAGAAGTCAAGCCAGTCAGACAATTTCAAAGAAGATTGAATCCCGCCTTAAGAGATATTGTGAAAGAAGAAATTGAAAAACTCCCGGAAGTAGGATTCATTTACCCAATTTCTCGATAGCCAATGGGTTTCTCCATTGGTAATAGTTCCTAAGAAAAATGGAAAAATGAGAGTATGTGTAGACTATAGAGAGTTGAATAAGGTGACATACAAAGACCATTTTCCATTACCTTTCATAGATCAAGTGTTAGATACTCTTGTTGGAAAAAGATACTTTTGTTTTCTTGATGGATTTAGTGGATATAATCAAATTCAGATTGCACCTGAAGATCAAGAAAAGACAACTTTTACATGTCCATGGGGAACATTTGCCTATAGGGTTTTACCTTTTGGTTTGTGTAATGCCCCAACAACTTTTCAACGAGCAGTCCTAGCAATTTTTGCTGATCTGACCACCAAAAGTGTTGAAATTTACATGGATGATTTCACAGGATGTGGACAAACTTTTGATTTTACATTGGAAAATCTTGATAAAGTCTTAACACGCCGTGAAACATACCACTTATCCTTAAATCCAGATAAATGCTTCATGATGATGAAGGAAGGGATAGTTCTTGGTCATCACATCTCTCCCGAAGGGATCCAAGTTGATCCAAAGAAAGTTGAAATTATCAAGAATCTCCTTCCTCCTAAAACTCAGACTAATGTCAGAAGTTTCCTAGGACACATTGGTTTTTACCGCAGGTTTATTCCCAACTTTAGTACAATAGCCAATCCTATGTTTGCCTTATTGACTAAAGATTCTGAATTCTCCCGGACTGCAAAGTGTCGGGAAGCATTTGAAGCTCGAAAGAAAAATTGATAACTCCACCTGTGCTCAGAGGACCTAATTGGACATTACCATTTCACATTCAGATCGATGCCTCCAATACAACAATTGGAGCAGCATTAGGACAAATTGATAATGGTGAACATTATACCATCTACAACATTAGCAAGAACTTGACAGGAGCAGAGAAAAATTATACAACAACCGAGAAAGAATTCCTAGCAGTAATTTATGCCATCAACAAATTCAGGCATTATATCACAAGTTATCAAATATTTATTCACACAGATCATACAACCATTAAGTATTTGATGAATAAACCTATGGTAAGTGCAAGAATTATTCGTTGGTTGCTGTTGCTACAAGAATTTGATATCACCATAATCAACAAACCAGGAAAAGCTAATGTTGTGGCAGATTTCTTGTCTAGGTTGCATAACACAGATGAAGGGGAATTAGTTGATGACACTTTTCCTGATGAAAAACTATTTGCTATATCAGTTCAATCACCTTGGTTTGCAGATATAGCCAATTATTTGGTCACAGGGAAAGTTCCTCCACATTTTACTTCAAAACAAAAAAAATAATTGATCAAACAGAGTTCTTCTTTTGAATGGATTAAGGGTATGCTTTTTAAATGCAGTCCTGACCATGTGTTACGTAGGTGCATCCGAAAGGATGAAGTGTATGATATCCTTAGAGCTTGTCATGATGAACCCTCGGTGGACACTATTCCGTAAAAAGCACAGTTAGAAAAATCTTGGGGATAGGATATTATTGGCCATCTCTTCACAAGGATGTGAAAAAGTACATCATGCATTGTGATGCATGCCAAAGAATGGGGAAACCCACTCATACAAATGAGATGCCATCGCAGCCTCAAATGGTTTTAGAACCATTTGAGAGGTGGGGGCTTGATTTTGTAGGACCTATTGATCCACCTTCTCAAGGAAAGGTGCATATTCTAGTATGCACCGATTACCTGACAAAGTGGGTAGAGGTGCGTGCTTTCAAACATGCTCGTGAAGAGAAGGTCACTGATTTCTTGTATACTCAGATTTTTTAGAGATTTGGAGCTCCACGGTCTATCACCACAGACCAAGGACCCCAATTTGCATCCAAAGTCATAAAAGCATTTACATAATTGTATGAAATCAAACATAGGAAATCATCACCTTACCACCCACAAGCAAATGGCCAGGTTGAAGTAACAAACAGGGAACTAGAACGCATCTTGACAAAAATAGTAGCTTTTCATAGGAGAAATTGGCTAGACAAATTACCTGAAGCAGTTTGGGCCTACAATACTACTTGGAAGTCCACTACTGGATTCACACCTTATGAACTAGTCTTTGGTAAAAAGCCTCTTTTACCTATTGAATTTGAGCTACTAACATTGCGCACAACACTGGAAATTGGAATTGAATTGTCGCAGTACGGACAGTACAGATTCTGCAGCTGAATGCATTGGATGAACTTAGATTGGATGCTCTGCACCAAACTGAGGTAATTCAGAGCAGAGGAAGCTGTGGCATGACAGTCACATTCAGCAGAAGAAACTTCAACAAGGAGATTGGGCTTTACTGTTCGATTCTCAATATGAAGACTTCCCTGGAAAACTGAGAACTAGATGGTTGGGACCTTATTGGATTGAAGAGGTATTTAACAATGGAGTAGCTCGTTTATCCCCCATTGATGGGTCACGAAGAAAGTTGGTAGTGAATGGACATCGCCTCAGGGTATACCATACACCTCTGACTAAAGAAGAATTCTTGCAGCAACTTGATAGTTTGGATACACATCAAGTGGAAGAGATTCCTTCTTCCACTTCAAAACAATCAACATGATCAGTGGATTTCAAGAAAAAATAGAAAATACAAAAAAATCAGAAAAATAGAAAACAAAAAGATGAATAAATTCTGAGTATGAATTCCTTCATGGGCATGGTTTCAGGGGAAATCATGAAATTCCTTCATGGGCATAGTCAGGATCCAGAAAAAAAAAAAAAAAGAGAAAAAAGAGAGAAAAGGAGAGGTAAAAAAAAAAGGGGAAAATCAAGAAAAAAAAGGAGAGAAAAATGAATAACTCAGCAGTGAAAACCTTTTCTTAAGGCACTACTGAGTTGGTGTGCATGAAAACCAGTTTTCTGGCATGCATAACCTTGAGAAATTTTTGAACCATCATTGTACAAATTCACCTAGTGCACTTGTTTTGAAATGTTGCAGAAAATCTCAGTAGAATATCAACAAAAGCAGTCATTCTTCAAAACTGGCATTAACTATTTTTATCAGGTATATATTTCTTACATTTCTTCATTGTAAAATGATTGGTATATAGTATGTGACAATTAACCATTAGCATAAAAGGTATTCATAAGAGTTGGCATACTTAAAAACATGTTTTAAGAATGACAATATTGATTTCTCGCCTAATCTTCGGAACAAGAATGCCAAAAATAGTGCCTGCTATATTATCTTCAGAAATAAAATTGTCTTCAAAATGACAGCAAAATGGATGTTGCACTTTGTCTTCAGAAAGAA
The DNA here is from genome assembly GCA_028583015.1 of Wollemia nobilis. Lineage (NCBI taxonomy): Eukaryota > Viridiplantae > Streptophyta > Pinopsida > Araucariales > Araucariaceae > Wollemia > Wollemia nobilis. The sequence goes on along the minus strand of JAQPPZ010017209.1, from coordinate 7,626,978 downwards.
ACTTTATCTTCGAAATGACAATTTGTCTTCAGAAAGAAACTTTGTCTTCAGAATAACGATTTGCTGCATCATCTTCGGAATGAAGATCTATCTTCGGAATGAAGATCTGTCTTCGAAATAAGGGTCTGTCTTCGGAATGACGATTTACTTTCACAATACAGCTTGATCTTCGGAATGAGGATTAATCTTCGGAATGAGGATTGATCTTCGGAATGAAGATCTATCTTCGGAATGAAAATTCTGCAAAGAGGATTTGTCTTCGGAATGAAGACCTGTCTTCGAAATGAGGTCATAATCTTCGGAATGAGGATTTGTCTTCGGAATGAAGACTTGTCTTCGGAATGAGGTCATAATCTTCGGAATGAAATTTTGTTTGCATTTTCGGAAAGAGCATTTCCACGTGGCATCCAAGAAAATAAGGTACGACAAAATCAAGATTTTTTCTTAGTTGCATGCGAAGAAGGGACACGTGTCAATTAGCACATGGTCTATTTTTGCACTCATTGGAAATACGGAGAACGTGACCAACCATATGCCACCAGTTTTTAATGTCAATTAACATGCACGTGAGAATCTGCAAAACTAATGAGGTGGATCTGACGGCAAGGACATCCATGCAATTATCAACGAATAGGTGTACAGTGCAGAAGTAGATATGTGTGCCATCTTTCTTTTCGAAGACGTGTTGCGAGGTACAGTGCACAGAATACGGTTCATTCCGAAGAAGAAGATGAGAAACAGGGCAACGAAGGTTTCAACTTAGAACTCTACAAATTTGCAACAGAAAATAGCCAAAAATCCTGCAGTAGAACAGCAGCCGTAGTGTACGATTTTTAAACAGAGAAAAATGGGGCGAAAGATCAGAACAGAGCCTGCAGATACCAATTACCTCCGAGAAAATCTGGCAGTTGTGCAGATTTTTGAAGACGGAGGGTTTATGACATTTCTGGATAAATTCAATGGGTCTTCTGAAGATTTAGCTGGCATGTTTGCCCATACGTTCATAAACAACCGAGCACATGTCAACGACATGTCTATTGAGGTAAGCCCTAAAATTTTAAGTCAGATTACAGAGCTGCCATTAGAGGGAATTTCAATTACTAGATCCGGCAAGAACACATTGGCAAATGTAGTTAATCAGTTTGTAGAAGAAAATGATAGAGAACCTGAATACTTAACCCATAACAACACATGCAAAGGGTTAAAAAGGGCCAGCCTGTAGGAACCCTGGGATGAAGTAGCCACCTGGGTGATTAAGTTTTTGACCTGTGAAGGGCAGTATGTGCTGTTGTCAGGGCATCATCTACGAATTTTGAACCATCTCAGACATGGTAGACAACAACCATAAGTTAGGGTAAATCTTCCCCTGTATCCGTATCAAGAATTAAAGAACATGGCAAAAAGATATCAGGAGGGTAAAGGAAGCCTTCGCCATCATGGCCTTATCAAATTAATTTGCCAACATCATTTTAGAGGAAACCCTAGGAGTTTTGACAGGTTTTACTCTAACCTAAATGATGTCATTTTTGGGGATGAAAGTGAGGAAGAAGAAGAACCAAATATCGCTGATGTTGCTTGCAGAAGAGGAAACAATTCTCGCAAAAAATATTGCAGAAGCTATTGCAGAAAATATTGCAGAGGATGCTGCAGAAGAGGCTGCAGAAGATGCCCCTGAAGCTGTTACAGAACTACACCCCACAGCAGCAGCAGAAAACCTTGCTCCTGAACCTTCAACTTCACAGGCTAAGAGACAAAAGAGAAGAGGATCTGGAACTAGCAGTAGAGCAGAAAAACAAAAGAAAGTTCGGTTTGCTGAAGCTGCAACTGACTTATCAGAGCAGAGAAGTGAAACAAGGGAAACAGAGGCATCAAAAACTGACCCCATGACCCCTGCTGTCACCAGAAAATAGAGCAAAAAGAAGAAGTTTGCATCTGGAACTAGGAGATCTACAAGAATCCATTTGAAAGAAACTGCAGAATAGGTCATGGAGGAAGAAGATAGACCAAGTAGCCCAGATGTCACAGAGATACAACCAACATCTGATAACTTTCCAGAATTCCCTGAACAAATAGCTGAGGCAAAAACTGAACAAGTTGGTTTGGAGGAGGCTACAGTTCAACAGGCTACAGATATGGTAGATACCCTTATAGACAGTTTCACAGAGCCTCCTGAACAAGAACAAACTATTGCAGCAGAAGAAGAAAATTTGGTTGAACAGCCAACTGCAACTGATTTGTCTGCATCAGCTTCTGAAGTAGAAACAGAAATAGAAGACATCACTGAGCAGCTGAGGGCAGCAAGAAGTGTTGTCAAAACACAGACCAAATGGATCACAGAGAAAGAAAGCATCATTGAGATGCAAGAAAGAAAAATTGTAGAACTTCAGCAGAAGTGGCAGAACTAAAAAAGTTGTTGTCACAATCTAAAAAGCAGCCAGCTATATCCCATGATGAAGATAATTTGGCTCAATTGCTTCTGGGTTTATCAAGAGCAGATGACTCTGTTGAGGCAGACATAGAAGTTCATCCTGAAACAACACTCCTTCATTTTGAAGAAGTGCCTGTTCATTCTGAAGCAAGTGCCTTCTTGTTCTGAAGATGCTTCAGAAATGGTGAGAAATATTGCAGAAGATGTTGAAAATGAACCACCAACACAGGAACAGTCCCAACAGCAAGAAAATGCTCAAGTAAGTACTCCTACTGAGGTCCCTGCATTTCAACTTGTTACACTTCCAGTAGAAACAGTAGATAAGGGGGTACAAGTAGAAATACTATCTGATGACAACCCCATAGAAATAGCAAATAAGGGGGTGCAAGTAGAGTTATTGATAGATGAACAGCCAATGGAAGTGGCATAAAAAGGAGTACAGATAAATCTGTTGCCTAGGATCCCCCCTGTAGTAAGACCACCTAATACTGTGTCCCTAGAGCAAGACAATGCAGACATAGCTAGCTGGATGATTAGATATGAACAGCTTGCCAATAAAACTAAAAAATTCAAACTGGAAGCAAAACAGCTAGAAGCCAAGGACACATAAATTCAGGCATTGAAAGAAAAGGTATCTGACTTGTGCCAAATTGCTGAGTTTTTAGTCCAATTTAGACGGCCAGCCAGATTTTACAGCCTTATTTTGAAGGAAAAATACCTTAGATGGCAGGTCATGAGGATTACTTCAAACCTTCCATACAAATTGGACACTATTGAAGATTTTCTAGAGGCATATTTTGACAAATCCTTTTGAGCAGAAAAATCTCTTGTGTGAACTGTTTTTGCATAGTTTCTTCATTCCAGAGGAAGTTGACTCTCATCCTCAAATCTACATTGGAGATGTTCAATTGAGAGCATTTATGTCTACTTTGCAAAATTAGCTTTATTGGGATCATGAGAAAAGGCAGAATAAAGTGATTGAAACAAGGGCTGAATTGTTAGTCAGAGCAATCCAGCCAAATCACCTAAATATCACTCAGCAGAACTTCTCAATGATGAACAGGGGATGATATTAAGAGAATGTACTTGAACAATTTGAGGGACCGTGTGACCAGATTTAACAATTTCTGTGATCACAATTTCTTCCCAAAGCATTGTCGGTATGCCAGAGACAGATGGAATGAACTTTCCATGTCTTTGAGGAAAAGAGAACCTATCTCCCCCATCAATCTAGAGTGGTCCGTAAGAAGAGCAGAAGGTGTAGTCCAACTGATCCAGATCATGCAACATAACTGGATAGGTCTCAGGTTCAGGCCTCCAACCATCATTACTCCAGTTCCATTCTACTTTGAGGAAGATGCCCAGCCTGATGAACAATTTGAAGATTGGCTCATAAACATTCAGGAAAATAGGGGGTATTACATAGGCAAGAAGTTATTCTACAGGTCATGGAATCTAAACATGGACATATGTGATTCCATAGCCCAACATAATGCATGAGGGCATGCATTAATATAAGTTGGGGGGAAAATGATGAGGCCTGGAAATGCCTCAATCATAACATGTTTTGTACACTAAAAATGCCTATAAACTCTTATGTTTTATCTGATATGTTATTTAAGTTGATTTAATATGCTGTATATTAACCATTTTGCATGATCAATGTATTTGAAATATTATATGCTGATTTTACAACTTTTTGCATAGTTTTGTGTTCTTTTTGCTATGATTTGCTACAATGGGATATGCTTAGAATAATAGCAGCATTTCACTAATCATATTTTGATTTGTTTCAAGCATTTACTTCACCTAAATCTGCAACAGTGCAAGCAAACCGTTGTCATGCAAAGAAAAATCGGTCTTTCCCATGTAAATTCCAGCCAGCTGTCCATAAAAAGCAAGGCATGGAATTCACATGAGGAAAGGGATGAAGACCATTAGAATTTGATCTTAGGAGATAACCCACCTGAGAGATGCAGAAGAAATCAATGGAAAAGCATACATTTGTTCATTCCGAAGTATCTTCGAAATGAACAGATATCTTCGAAATGAAGAAACACAGCATCTTCGAAATGAACGGATCTTCGGAATGAAGAATGCAGCGTCTTCGAAATGAGCGGATCTTCGGAATGAAACATGCAGTATCTTCGGAATGAGCGATCTTCGGAATGAGAATGCAGTATCTTCGAAATGAGCGATCTTCGAAATGAAAACTGCACTGTCTTCGAATGAAGCCACTTATCTTGGAATGAAGAACATAATGTGTTTTTGACCTTTTGACCGATTTTTGAAGCCAAAAAAGGGAAATAAAGGTTGGAAAAAGTAAAGAGAAATATCTTCCATCCGTCTTTGCCGTCATTGCCGACCAAATCCATCATTAAGGGAAAGATCAGGTTTTAGTCCTCTTCTAGGATAAAACCAGAATTTGTTGCAGGATTGTAGGATTAGATCTTTTGAGATATTCTTTGTTTGTAATCAGATCAGAGGATAGCTATAAATATTGCTCCCGTTCAGGTTGAGCTTAGTAGTAAGTAGGAGAAAGTAGAAAATAGAGTAAGGAAGCTAGCAGAAAATACAGAGTATAACTAGAAATTGACTGTTATAGTCCTGTAACAGTTTTTCAACAAAATTCTTGTAATCATGTCTTTTGATCAATAAAGTGCACCAGTTCTATTTCAAACTACTTGTAAATGAGTGTGATTAAGATTTAGAAAAAGAGAGAGACTTACACCTTCTTCTGGACAAAGAGGCTGGCCACTTCCAGACCTAGGAGGAGGACTAACAAAGCAGGTTTTTATTCTGATTTTGCTGCAGCAGAATGAGTTGTAGAACTTGTTATGTCAAATTGATTGTAAATAGTTGACAATATTTGCAGTATTAGTTTATTTATGCTAAGTTTAATCTTGTGCTTAAAGCTTTTAGTTGCAATCTTACTTTCAAAAAAGTTTCCACTTTATTTTCATGTTGTTATTTCCGAATTTACTAGTTTTTCAACGAATTTCCTCGCATTTTTATGTTTTGTCATCAAAATCTGAACAGTAAGATTGACAACCTTCTGTTACATAATTTTGATAGTTTTTATTTCCACATTAGATCTAGACTTTCATTACTGCAAAAGTAATTAGATTTCCTTTCTGCAATTAGGATCTGACTTTCAATTCTACAACTGTTAATTCTGCAATATAATTAGGTCTCATTCTGCAATTGTAATTAGGACTTCATTTATGTAGTTAGTGATTAGTTTCCAATTCTGCAACTTAGATTAAGATTTAATTCATGCAATTTAGAGATAGGAATGTTCCAAAACCCCCCACAAAACTGGTTCCACCAATAAGACTTGTTGCCCTAGATTGACCTAAGTTATAGCCGTTTCACTTCTTCTCCCGTAGATAGCCTTGTACACTACCCTGGATTGACAGATTCATTGAGAATTAATGATGGTATAACGACTACGCATCACACAGGAAATCTAATTTAAATTATAGAGGCATTAGAGCCCCTTGCGATGTGAAGAATACAATTCTTGTGCCACCCCCTTGCTCACATTTAGAACCGTCAAAGAATAGGGTTATGTCGGCCTATGACTTAGGCTCATCAGAATCTGGCGATTCTGAGACATGGAAGACCCCATTATCTGGTAGCTCTATGATCAGAGGCTGATCGTCTTTGAGAGGAGCCTCTGCTAGTTGATTGGTGATGACTTGACATTTGATGGACTTTTGTCCAATGAATTCGATGTCAAACTCCGTCAACAACATGATCCATTTCGTCGTGTGGCTACTATGATAAGTATGACTCATCATGTACCACAATGGATTCTCCTTAGACACAACATACATCATATTGCTCAGCATGTAGTGGCATAGATTTTTTGTAGCAAACACCACTGCCAAGAATAGCTTTTTGAAATATGCATAGTTAAGTTCATAACTGACCAAGGTGTGGCTAAGATAGTAATTAGCCTATTCTTTGTGTAGTTCATTTTTCTAGGCTAGCATGGCACCTAGTGCCACCTCAGTAGCTAAGATGTATAAGTAGAATGACACTCCTAGTCTAGGTGGTGCCAATACTGGAGGCGAAGGCAAGTATTGTTTGATGTCATCAAAGGTTGACTGGCACTCGTCATCCTAGTGAAATGCTACCCCCTTGTGCAATAATTTATTCATGGGTTAGCACTTGTCAGATAGCTGCACTATGAAGTTCTTGATTGACGTGACCTTTCCCTGCAGGATTCTAAGCTGCTTGATGGTGGTTGGGGGAAGCATTTCAAGGATTACCTTGACTTTGTGTGGATCTACCTCGATTATTCTTTTGGAGATTATGAAACCTAAGATATTTCTAGATGTGATGCCAAATATGTACTTCTTGGGGTTTAATCTAACTTTATGTTCAATGAGGCGATCGAGGATCTTGCTTAAGTCATCAAGATGATCTGGGCGCAAAAGAGATTTGGTCTACAAATCATCCATTTAATCTTCCAAAGTTTTATGCATGTTATCGTGGAAGATGTATGTCATGGCACGTTGGTAGGTGGCACCAGCATTTTTAAGGCCAAAGGGCATGACCATATAACAAAATGTCCCCTAAGGCATTGTGAACACCATTTTTAGTTGGTCCTCGGGATTGATACAAATCTGATTGTATCTCAAGAAACCATCCATGAGGGATAGCATTTCATGGCCCGTTGTAGTGTCTACCAATGCATCAATGCTAGGCAAGGGGAAATCATCCTTAGGACTCACTTTATTTAGATCTTGAAAATCGGTGCATATGCGAATCCTCCCATCAGGATTTTTGATGGGCACCATGTCAGACAACCATGTTGGGTAATCCACGTAGATGACAAACTGTGGATCCAACATATTTTGTAACTCATATTTGACCATTAAGGCTACTGTTGGGTGCATATTACATAGTTTTTGCTTAACTAAATTGACTGTTGTATCAAGTGTTAGATTATGTGTGACTAGATGCGGGTCTAGCCCTAACATGTCTTTGTAGGACCATGCAAAAACCTCCTTCTCTTTGAGAAGGGCAATGTAGTCGACTTGCTCTTCGAGGGATAGACTTACCCACAGATTGATTATTTATGAATTCATTAGATCAGAGCCAATGTCTACGTCAGTCATCTCTTCAACTGACATGTGGGACTCGTCCTCCAACTGGTGTGGAGTTGGGATCAGGTTGATATAATTTACTAAATTTAGATCTACGTTCAGAATGTCAGGTTCCTCTTCAACATGGAAGACATCCTGAGTCTTTCCTGGGGTGAAATGGAACATCCCACCACAAGGCCAATACTCTGATGGGGATGACGATGTGTCAGCATGATGCTAGTCTATAGCATCTAGGTCTAGATGTAATGACCGTGTTGGGTTAGCTGGGTTATGGATGGGGGCAGTTAAGTCAATGGAGATCATGTTGATGAAATAATTTTGGTCTCCATTATCGTGGGTGTGGTTACTCAGACATCCTAGGTGATGGATCTGGCTCTGTGGGTACTAGCACAAATGGATCAGACCTATGTGTATATAAAAGGATAGGGTCGGCCCTTGGCACTAATGGCTCTATAGGGTCTTCGAGCGGAAGGTGTTGTTTGTATGCCTAAAGTGTCAGGTGTAGTAGTTGGTCCAACTATGCCTAGTTTAGGTGCCACCTATATCTTGGCCCTATGTGTAACTATTCAAAAATGTCATCAATGTCCACAGGTTATTACTGTTGTCGCATATGATTGATATATGCCATCTCAGTCTTGTATTCATAATCACTATTAGATATCTAGAGGCCTTCATAGGATTTGATAACTTTTTGTGATATGTGAGGCTCATCTTGCTCGAGAAAATTTATCTGGTCCCATCAGGGTTGTTCTACTCTCTGCGGGAGGACCTGATTCTCTTGAAGTGGCACTTGCTCATTTGGAGAATCCAAAGGGAACATTGTCATGAAGCTCTCCTGATAATCATCCATGGGGGTCACTTGTGAATGGTTTCTATCAGACTCGAAAGGATCCCAAGGTGCTACCTCATACTCTGACTCGTCTTATGAAGACTCTTCTTGGCCTTGTCTATATCCCTCTTTTAGGTGAGTCCTCAAACTTTCTCCTTTCTTGATCGAAGGGAAAGGGTTGTTAAGGTCAACAAGGTTGGTTTTTAGCAATGGGAGGTAATCCCTCAATGTATATGTTGTGTTAGGATTTGCATATGGATCTAATGCCAACCCATCCTAGTTGCCTATCGCTAGGCCTTGCATGTTCTCTACCAAGATGTTGAGGGGCAGGGGGTGGTTGAACCCTACTCCTAACTTGTCGTATGGCATTTGATATCTTGGTTGGCAAAGAACATGCACTCCTTGCTCATACCTACCCAACCCATATTCATGCCAATTACATTGGCAAAGATATCTCAAAGTGAATTCTGGGTTGGACAAATAGTTGACGTCCTCAACAAATATCTCTTCATCTTCTTCTTCTTGCATGTAAGGTTCAATGCCATTATTGAGGCCCCCATAAACAAAGTTTGTTTGATTTGGTGGGTAGCCTAGAGGAACCACAGTGTCAATGGGGAGGCGAGGTCTCCCCATGTCCTGCATGGACTCAAGTGCGGGTGTTTCTACAATATTCCACACTAGATACTCCTCCAGGCACATGTTGGCCATCTCAACGGTGATCATTGGTGATGGAGGGGGAGGGAATGGGAGTTCTTTCTAGGTCCACTCCATGTAGGGTGAACTAGGCTTCTCGACTTCCATTAGGTTAGGCATCTCTTCGATAGAGATGGTTGAGACTAATGGTGGTGCCTCTTCTAGGGGTTTCTTCCCCTTGTCCTTCGGTGTGGCCATCGTAGGTGGCATTGTTGGTGAAGGACTAGATGATGAAGATGGACTCAGCTGGTGATTTGATGGACTTAACAGTGGGGATGCATGCAAAATTGAACCCTTTTTAGATGAATTCAACTAAAAATCTAAATGTGTTGATGGAAGGGTCAACTGTGGCATCAGTTGCACCGTGTTGCAATACTTGAAGGGCTCTATATCTTTCAGGACTACATGCACCTGCCCTTTGAATGTGTACTTTAAGCACTGATGAGCTATCGAAGGGACACACTTCATGTCCTTGATCCAAGGCTAGCTCAACAAGATATTATTGGCCATCTCACCTTCCAAGATGTGGCACAATGTAGGAATAGTATTTTTTACCACTTGGATGGGTGGGACAATTGTGCCAACCGTTGAGCATATCGCTCATTGAATGCTCGAAGGGTATAGATGGAGGCTACGATGTGAGATGCTTACAACTTGAGGTGTTTCAATGCCACTATTGTAATTATATTACTGGAAGATCCAGTGTCCACCAACACCCTCTTGTATGGAATCTCATTGACCCACACAATGACGTGTAGGGGTGGATCCACCATATCACCAGTCACTGATTTCAGCTCGTCTTCTCTAAAGGTGATGACTGGTTCTGTACATTGTTTTACATGTCCCACAAAGTTGTTGAAAGAGTTTGCTTCATGGTGCTACAGCTCGATGGCTTTTAATATCTCCATTAGATCCTCCCAATGGGGCAATGATTATTGAATGAGATCGTAAATGGAGAGCCTAGCCGATGTGGTCCTTAAAATTTGGGTAAGTCTAGTCCGAATCATGGCCACTGGTCTAGGTAGGGGAGGTTGCGTAGGGTGCTATTGAGGCTATGACGTTGATAGAACCTCTCCTGTGGCCATCACGGGGGTAGCTCCTAGGTATCTCTTATTTCGAGTCACTATGCTTATCATCCCTACATACCCCTGCATGGGGCAGTTTTTTGTCACCTCATTGACTTGATGGGTTTTTGCCTACGCATCATGGGTAGGAAGGGGGTCTTTGAAGACTCCAATCTATAGGTTGTTTGGTGCTATGGGGTTGTCCACTGCTAGCATATTGTTTTCTATTAGGTCTTACACGAAGCTCTTGAACTTACAACATGTGTAAATGTCATGTCCTTTCTTTCTATGAAATCTACAGTACAAGTCTTCCCTATAGCCCTTAGGTTTTGGTGCATTAGGGTCTATGGGTCGACTTTCTGGCAGGTGTATCAAGATTACCATGGACAAATGGTCAAACAAGGAGTCTTTGGACTATGTGAAGGGTGTGAACTGTCACCTAGGGTGACGCTACTGAGTTTTCTCTTGCCGATGATTTTCCTTCTCATAGTTGTTGAGAGGAACTTCCTGATAGTTAGCCTATGAGGGTTGTGTTGCTTGTTCAATATTCGACATGTTTATAGCAACCTGATTAACCACAATGAGTTTCGGTTACGTGGTCCCTATTTTGGTATTTTTAGGCCACTTTTTCTTCTTTGGATTGGCAACCCCACCATCCTATATCTTGATCTCCTCAATGATTCTGGCTTGCGCCAGGGCTTCCTCAAGAGTGGCATATTGCTGCAGTTGCAATAGCATAGAGATCGATCTCAAACAGCTTTTCAAGAACATTTGGGTCAGGTCGACCATAGGAGGGAGGTAGGGCAGTTTTGAAAGCAATGTCCTCCATCGATTTCCATAGGCCGCCATGGTTTCTTCCTCATACTGCTTGAGGCTAGCTAGGTCACTTAGTGACACCTTCTTATTAGTGTTGAAGGAAAAGTGTTTGAGGAACGCATCCACTAGATGATCCAAGTTACTGATGTTATATTTTGGCAACTAAGTGAACCAATCTGAGGTAGGGCCTGCGAACATGGTTATAAATGTTCTTAGCAGCAAAGCATCATTGTCCTAAATGCCAAAGCATTGGCTTAGGAATCTAGTCACGTGCTCTTGGGCATCCTCCTCCCCTCTAAAGAGTGCCAACTAGGGCAGTTTAAAGTGTTTAGGGTATGGGGGTGCTGGCACTGACAGATGCACAATGTGACTGTGAAGCTGGAGTAAAGTGGGCTTTTGGGGCCCAGAAGTCTTGGTCTCCATAGACTCTAAGAGCTCTAGTAGCACTTTATATGCATTGAAGGATTTGATCTCTTCTTCCTTGGTTTTTTCTTGTTGTGGATTGCAGGGAACTTGAGGCCTATGCAGGGGTAGCCGAAAAACATCCCCCCTGCCTTGGTAGGGCGTTTTAGCTCGCTCTTCTTCTTGCTCATACTCCTCATATACTTCTTGAGGAGTTCTTGGGTGAGACCTATAAACATGAGTGGGTGCTCGCGGAGTGTGCCCATCATTATTTTTGGGAGTGGCCTCCAACTCAGGTCTAGGAGGTCTTGGAGGCAATATTTGATAAGGTCGCGAAGACCTGTCTCATACCAAGGGGTTGTGCCTCTCATACAATTCTATCTTATGTGTGTGAGGGGTTGGGACCCTCTTAGGCACAGTTTTATGGAGCAGTTCATCTTTCTGACATCGAATGCGCTCTTTGCTAAGGCGATACAGGTGCTCTAACTATTGTCAGTCTTGCTTGAGCTACGTGATTTGCGCTTGGAGGGCAACATGTTTGGCAAAGGCCAAGTCAATTAGGTTCGCCATCTTGTGTTTAGTAAGACTAGATGCCTCTCCTACATGTATATATTGGTCATGGTGATCTGAGATCCCTATGGGTTGCTTTCCTCTATAAAGGTTAGCGGTATTCACCTGAGGTTCTGGCCTCAGTGGGTGATCTTGATACATAGCAGGTGCGTAGGCGCATTGCTCCCATGTTGTGTAATGCTCTTGAGGAATGTAGTGGTCTTCCTTGTGCTCCCTTTTGTATGTGTGAAAGGGGTGGGCAAAATTTGCTTGCCTTGTCTGAAGAGCCTTGTGCTCTAGATTTGGCTTATTATTTTGGATAGTAATAAAGGGTAAAGGGGGGATGATGTAATCATGTGGCCCCTCCTTATGGACCCTATGTTGTTGTAGTGCTTCATCATGTGGTGGCCACTCATAATGAGCGTCTAAGGGAGCCCTCTCATCTATGTTGAGTGCCACATGTATGGCCTCCTCCTGAAAGGGTCTATGTTGAGTGGGAGTGCCCCTCAAAGGGGTGCCTCTATAGTCCCTTTCTTTAATGGCATGATATGGAATATCTTGTGTGTCAGGCCGCCAAGGCGGTATAACCAAGTCCTTGGGACTATATCGGAGGTGACTTGTCCCCATTTGTACACTTTTCATAGCTTTTGTCCGTGATTGGGTTCAGCTACAGGTGTACACCATGGTGATGTTTTTTTAAAGATGTGTACGTTTTTATATTCTTTACAATTTTTTTATGCTACACTAAACAAAATGGAAACACACAATCAAAGCAATGATTATCTTGTTTATGGATTAGAAGTGTGCCCTAAATTTGGTTTAGTGTGTTTTGATTTTTTTTGTTTTGAAAACCTTGTAAAGAAATTTTTGTTGTATATGCAATATGAGGGCTCTTATATCTCCCAAAATGGTCACCCCTTCAATATACCACTGCCAAGCCATTATACCAAACCTCTCTATATACTGTTGAGCAAGATGTAGCGAAAATATTGTCATTGTTGTCAACACAGTCAGATAGATAATTTGATGCGGTGGACAGGAGATCAGAGGTCATTCAGAGTATGTACAGTGATGTTAAATGCTTATGAAGATGTTTTTGATGTTTGGGTGAAGTTGTTACAGGTTTTTTGTGCAAAGTTGAAAAAATCATCATGTTGTGGCTGTTCCAAAATGTACCCCAAAATTGTGGACCCACCTTTTTTCATATTTTCCAAGAAGACCGAAGTGGCACATATGCTAAAGATAAAGAGAAAAATCAAGGAGAAAAAAGTGTTGCGATATCGCGACATGTTGCATTTTCGTAGTCCAAAGCAAAGAGAAAATGCAAGGAGAAAAAAGTGTCGCGATATCGCGAGATGTTGCATTTTCGCGGTCCAAAGCAAAGAGAAAAAGTAACAAGAAAAAAGTGTCGCGATGTTGATACATGTTGCATTTTCATGGTCCAAAGCAAAGAGAAAGAGTAAGAAGAAAAAAGTGTCGCGATATCATGACATGTAGCATTTTCATGACTCAAAAAGGGCAGGCAAGAAGAGAAACAAAAGTGTCACGATATCGCGACATGTTGCATTTTCATGACTCAAAAAGGGAAGGAAGGCATAGAAACAAAAGTGTCGTGACATCGCGACATGTTGCATTTTTGCCAAAGGAACAGAGTAGTTGACAGTGCGTCTGATATTAGTGGTGAACACCAAGATAGTGAAAATGAAGACTGCATAGTGGCGTGGACCTATAAAGAATAAATCAAAGATTGAATAAGGTAATTTGTCACATAAGGACAAAATTAAATGAATAAGACAAAACGTTACATAAGGAATCTTTAATGATTTGAAATCATCTAAGATGGTCGTTACACATGAAAAGAAGCGGACGCATGCCCATGTGGAGAAAATGAAACGAAGGGCCACAAAATAGAAACAAAAAGCCTTTTTGGAAACCAAAACACATGCATGCACAAGGGAAGGAGAAAACGAACAGTCATGGAAGGAGAAAATGAACAGTCATGGAAGGAGAAACAAAAAATTTTCAGAGAATTTTTTTTAGTTTTGGACAGTTTTATGTGACAACGGTAAATTGATAAAATTCATGTCATTTTGTGAAAAATATTGAAGTATGATTATGGATTCATGTTTAGCTCATCAATATGAGCAACTTCACTTTTTAAACCATGCCAATCCGAGGTCCAAAAGTATGAGTTTGTGTAAGGTGCACTGTAGTTGGCCGTGAAGTGTTTGACGAAATGTCTTCACCAGATTTGAATAGTTGAAAGTAAGATGTGACCAACAATGACTATAGAAAATATGGACTAGGTTGAAAATATAAAAAGGGAGTTACAATTGACAAGTGGCATAGGAGAATATTGTGTCATAAAGGAGTTACATAAAGAAGTTACAATTGACAAGTGGCATATGAGAATATGGAAGTTACAAAAGGAGTTACAATTGATAGGTGGCATGTGAGAATATGGAAGTTACAAAAGGAGTTACAAAGAGAAAATATTGTTATAAAAGGAGTTTTGCTTGGAGAATTTTTGTGTGCGATAAGTGTGTGTGTTTTGTGAATTGTGGTAGACGTTGGGTAAGCAATAGACCAATCAGGGTCTTGTAAAAGTGAAGGTATTTTTATGTCAATCTTCTAGTTTCAAAATTGAAGTCCAAGTTGGTGCTTGGCATCAGGGGTTGGTGCTCCTTCCTGTTGGTGCTGGTAAATCAGGGGTTTATGCTCCTTCTAGTGGGTGCTGGTAAATTGATTGTAAAGTTGGTGCTTTGCAAAGGCTGGATTTGGATGGGAGTCCAAACAGTCATTTTGAGGAGTAGCCAAATTGGTGAACCTCGATACATCTTATGTTGTGTGATGTTATCTTGTTATATTTGCTTTATTTGGTTTTAAGTTTTCATTATTTTGGCTTTAAGAGTTGAATATTTAAGTAACAAGAGATACACTAATTCACCCCCCCTCTTAGTGTCATTGTGATACTAACAATTGGTATCAGAGCCAGTTTCCCTTTTAGGCTAAATCAGTTAGGGTTGATCTTGTATTAGTATGCAATGGGTAAGAAGAATATATCCTCCTCCAATAAGGCATATCAGTCAGTTTCAGTTCCTGTGGAAGAGAAAATTAAACTAGAAAAGGTTGAAAGAGTGAATTCTGAAGTATGTCATGAAAACCTTGAGGTTGAAGTATATCTAGAAGGTGAGTTGATCACTGCACTTGAAGAGTTGAATATAGAAATGGAAAAGAACAAAATACTATCCAAGAAGTTGGAAGAATATGGGGATAATACTGAAGATATCTTCTTACAAATTCGTAAAGCCAAGAAAATAGAAGAAGCCTTGAAGTCACACCTAGATGATAAAGTCGATGTATGTAGCAAACGTGAAGAGGAATCTAACAAAGTTATTAGTGATATAAAGCTACAAGTAGAAGTGTCCAAAAGGATTGAAGAAACTCTCAGGTCATAGATCAATGAGAAATATATTGTTTGCTGCAAACAAGAAGAAGAGATTATTTTTTTGAAGAAACAACTAGAAGAGGCTAATACAAATCTCAAATTTGAGAAGAGGACAAAGTTTTTAGATGAAATGATAAGGCAACAAAGAAGCTCCATGGCTAAGCTTGGTCTTGCATGTGAAGCTGAACAACCTTCATCTTCCAAATATGCAGAGAAGAAGTTCACTGTTGAAGGATCGAAGGAAGAAAAGTTTGAAGCTGAATCTTCAAAAGGAAGAAAATATCAAAGGAGATCTACATCAAATCAACCACAACAAAAGAGGTTCTATCACTCTCACTCTATTCATAATAATGCTTTTTATGGCTATTGTTTTAGTTGTAACCATTATGGTCACACGACAATTTATTGTGGATTGAATAATAGATCAAAGAGTTATGATGGTAGAAATACATCTGCTTTTCTGATTGAATACCATGTGCAATGTTTTAAATGTAATGGTCATGGGCACATAGCAAGGTTTTGTCCAAGCACTTTTGTATCTAATCTAAGGCAAGACAGTAGATTTCATCAGACACAAAGAATGCAACACAGACAGGGAATAAATCATGTGCATAAAATAAAGGAAAATAATCATCCATCAAGGATGCACAAGAGACAACCACCCAAGAGAAATGTTCAAGTTCATGAAAAGGTTCAAAATAGGGATGTAGTTGAAAAACTCAAGCCCAAGTTCAAGAAATTTTGGAGAAAGAAAGAAGAAAGGAAATTGTGTCTCCTTGGACTGAAGGAGACTACTCCTCTATTGCACTAAGCAACTCCAGGTAGCACATCCTTAGGGGGAGCAATCTTAAAGTTTTATTTTAATGCTCCTATGTATTTTTTTTGTTATCTATGGATGAAAGGCAAGTAGTCATGGGGAGTTTTCGTATAGTTTTCAAAGTGTGTTTTAGTTCATGTAGTTGTTTGTGGAGGTACCGTGAAGGGTGGTGATTAAATTGAGAGTTATCACCATTGGTAGTATTACTATATGTTAGTGTTGTACTTTTGATGGTTCTTATTGCCATTGTTCAAAGTTATGGGTTATAACAGTTCTAATAATTTGGTTTAGTGAAAGAATGTTTCCCTAGCTGAATATATGTGTTTCGATAAAAGTAGTGTGTATTTGTACTACACATTGATGTGAATATTGTTAGATCTATTATGATGCTTTGGTGAAAATATTTAATTCGCGTGCAAAATTAGAAAGCTCACATTTTATTATTGCATTCAAAGAGGCTACATGAGTAGGAAGTTACATCAATATAAATTAAGTACAAATATTTAGGGAGACAAATTCAGATCGATCCACATTTGATCGTTACACATTTTCTCAACTATGTGTGCAATATTTTGTTCAATCGCCATCGGGTCACCGATCTTCGGGTATCCGATTTATTTTGATTTGTATGAAGTAGGTTCATAGCCATTGGCACTATCATCACTGATGACAATGAAGGCAAGTTCTTCAAGTTCATAGTTGTTCTCAGCTGCCTCCTCTTCATCATCACTAATGATGATAATTTCAGGCTCTAAAAAGGAAGGAAAGTACTCAACTACACTGTCACTATGACCATTAGATGCATTATCACCTTCATTATCAGTCACTTCTTTTGGAGTAAGTTCATCCAGTTCATAGTCAGTCCATTCCTCAGTAACATGGTTTTGCAAGCTATGGAAGATAGCATTGATGTCGAGTGTCTCGATTGCGTGGTCAAATGCATGAGGATCCCAACTATCCAAAAATGTTAGCAAAGCTTTATAGCATCCTTGTGACCTCATGATGAATCAACACTGCAATTTTAAATATCACATTAGTAAGCAATATATGACTGTAAAAACAAAAATAAAATAAATAAATAAATAAATCAAGGAGGAATAGATACAATACAGTTTGTGAGTTTATGAATTACTCTGTATAAATTCGCAGACAATTTTCTTGAACTGTTGATAAAATGCCAAATCAAAATGTTGCCTTTTGAATGTGACAATGAGTTTATATAGTGACTCCAAGCAGCCGAGCGTTACATGTTTGAATGTTCAGGTGGCACAGTAAGAAACAAGAGTCAGTATCCTTATCCACAACAGAGGCAAAATATATTGCAGTGACAACATGTTGTACGTAGGTATTATGGATGAAACAAACCCTGAAAGATCTTGGTATTAACTTCAATGAGCCAATTTTAGTTAAGTGTGATAACACCAGTGCCATTAACATCTCAAAGAATTTGGTTATGCATTCTCGCACAAAACATATTGCTATCCGATATCACTTTTTGAAGGATAAAGTTGTGGAACATGAGGTTAAGTTGAATTTTGTTCCAACAACAGAGCAAGTAGCGGATATCTTCACAAAACCATTGCCCAAGGAAGTATTTTAGTACCTTCGCAATAAATTGGGAGTGGTCACACTTCCCAAGAATTGACTAGCTATTGGGACCACATTCTCAGGTGGAGCATTTGTGTATTTGTTTATCTTTTTGCTCATGTTTGTGATTTTTTCCAAGTGTAATAATTTTTGCCTGAGAATGTTATGCATGGACTCAGGGGGAGTTTGCAGCATCCCTTTGTTATTGTTGTCAAAGGGGGAGAAGAGTTACAAGAAATTGCACGTGTGTTGCCAACAATTCCAAAGGGGGAGATTGTTGAGCAAGGTGTAGCGACAGTATTGTCATTGTTGTCAACACAGTCAGATAGATTGGTTGATGCAGTGGATAGGAGTTCAGAGATCATTCAGAGTATGTACAGTGATGTTAAATTCTTATGAGGATGTTTTTGATGTTTGGGTGAAGTTATTACAGGTTGTAAGTGCAAAGTTGAAACAATAATCATGTTGTGGCTGCTCCATAACGTACCCCAAAATTGGGGACCCACCTTTTTGCATATTTTCCAAGAAGACCTAAGTGGCCCATATGCTAAAGATCAAGAGAAAAAGCAAGGAGAAAAAAGTGTCACGATATCGCGACATATTGCATTTTCATGGTCTAAAGCAAAGAGAAAATGCAAGGAGAAAAAAGTGTCGCGATATCGCGACATGTTGTATTTGCACGGTCCAAAGCAAAGAGAAAAATCAAGGAGAAAAAAGTGTCACAATATCGCGACATGTTGCATTTTCACGGTCCAAAGCAAAGAGAAAGAGCAAGGAGAAAAAAGTGTTGCGATATCGCAACATGTTGCATTTTCGCGGTCCAAAGCAAAGAGAAAGAGCAAGAAGGAAAAAGTGTCGCGATATCGTGACATGTAGCATTTTCGTGACTCAAAAAGGGCAGGCAGGAAGAGAAACAAAAGTGTCGCGATATCGCGACATGTAGCATTTTTGCGACTCAAAAAGGGCAGGTAGGCAAAGAAACAAAAGTGTCGCGATATCGTGACATGTTGCATTTTCATCAAAGGAACAGAGTAGTTGATAGTGCGTCTGATATTAGTGGTGAACACTAGGATAGTGAAACTGAAGACTGCATAGTGACGTGGACCTATAAGGAATAAATCGAAGATTGAATAAGGTAATTTTTCACATAAGGACAAAATTCAATGAATAATACAAAACATTACATAAGGAATCTTTAATGATTTGAAATAATCTAAGATGGTCGTTACACATGGAAAGAAGCGGACACATGCCCATGTGGAGAAAAGGAAACGAAGGACCACAAAATAGAAACGAAAAGCCTTTTTGGAAACCAAAACACATGCATGCACAAGGGAAGGAGAAAACGAACAGTCATGGAAGGAGAAACAAAAAAATTTCAAAGATTTTTTTTTCAGTTTTGGATAGTTTTATGTGACAGTGGTAAATTGATAAAATTCATGTCATTTTGCAAAAAATATTGAAGTCTGATTATGGATTCATGTTTAGCTCATCAAGATGAGCATCTTCGCTTTTTGAACCATGCCAATCCGAGGTCTAGAAGTATGAGTTTAAGGTGCACTTTAGTTGGCCATGAAGTGTTTGACGAAATGTCTTCTCCAGATTTGAACAATTGAAAGTAAGATGTGACCAGTAGTGACTGTAGAAAATATGGACTAGGTTGAAAATATAAAAAGGGAGTTACAATTGACAAGTGGCATAGGATAATATTGTGTCATAAAGGAGTTACATAAAGAAGTTATAATTGACAAGTGGCATATGAGAATATGGAAGTTACAAAAGAAGGAGTTACAATTGATAGGTGGCATGTGAGAATATGGAAGTTACAAAAGAAGGAGTTACAAAGAGAAAATATTGTTATAAAAGGAGTGTTGCTTGGAGAATTTTTGTGTGCGATAAGTGTGTGTGTTTTGTGAATTGTGGTAGACATTGGGTAAGCAATAGACCAGTCAGGGTCTTGTAAAAGTGAAGGAATTTTTATGTCAATTTTCTAGTTTCAAAATTGAAGTCCAAGTTGGTGCTTGGCATCAGGGGTTGGTGCTCCTTCCAATTGGTGCTGGTAAATCAGGGGTTGATGCTCCTTCTAGTGGGTGCTGGTAAATTGATTGTAAAGTTGGTGCTTTGCAAAGGTTGGATTTGGATAGGAGTCCAAATAGTCATTTTGAGGAGTAGCCAAATTGGTGAACCTCGGTACATCTTATGTTGTGTGATGTTATCTTGTTATATTTGCTTTATTTAGTTTTAAGTTTTCATTGTTTCGGCTTTAAGAGTTGAAGATTTAAGTAACAAGAGATACACTGATTCACCCCCCCATCTCAGTGTCATTGTGATACTAACATATACCCGCCATTACGTGAGGGAAACTATTGGTATGTGAGAGCAGAACAATACATGGAACATAGGCGGTATGGAAAGAGAATCGCTCTGTTTTGACACCTACCATAGAAGACTTATCCTCATGCACTAGGAATCACCCCAGCTACACTTGGTCATCTTTCGTCAGGATTTATGTCTAGCAATAGTCACGATCAAGATTATGTATGCAATATTTCAAGCCAAGGTGGTGATGAAATCCACCGTTTGTCTTAATCAAGGGTTGGGGTTTTACGACCAATGCCTTGATGTTCAAATTATCTCATGGTGTGTGGGGTTATTTTTACTTGCAAAAAGAAAGAAAAATATGCAGTAAAACTCTCCTATGCAAGCAAAGAAACAAGAAATGATAGAGATAGAAAATAGAAAATGACAGAGGATGCTCAGAACCCCTACCTCTTCTCTGCACAAATCGGATGCCTCTAAGTTTCTGCTCTGAAACTGCACAGAGAGCTATTTGTCCCAGGGTGAGATGAAATAGATCTTTATTTGTCATAGGGTGATATGAATTCCTATTCGTCCCATGATGGCACGAATTCCAGCTCTATATTCGTTACAATATGGAACAAGCATCAGTCCAATGCTTGAAAGATTGATACTTGCAAGCAAAAACACATAACTTTTGATCAAAAATTTGATATCAAAATCAAGGGACAAGGGTGCCACTGTGATCGCCACTGAAATCACGAGGATACAAAAGCAAAACAGAAGGGGAAATGCAACGCTAAGTCCTACGAACGAGAATGCATGAAAAGAAGGAAAACCAACGAACTAAAACGAGAATAAAAGCAAGTGTAAAAGTGCAACCCTTTATTTTATTGATTTGGTCAAAATCATGTTACAATATGTCTCCTCCCTTTTCAGGGGCTAGGAACGTCAGGCATATTTTGATTACACCATGCATGATATATTCCCCTTTGAGATCTTCCGCATGCCCACATTGAAAATGGGCAGACCAAACATCGTCGCCGCTTGCATGAATATGTATTTGATTCCTTGCTGCTCCTCTGGTGTTGATATCCTATGTTAAAAGAAATAGAAAAGGATTAGTAGCACCTACGGATGGAAAGAAACATGCGATCCCCAAGGCCTGTGGTCAATGCATGCATAAAATAATTAAAATGATAAGTGAAACATATCAAAATGAGCTAAAAATTTTATATATGCAATAAAACATTACCAGGAAGCCACTGCAAAAGGAATAGTCGAGAAATATTGCACATATTTCTAATCCCTCCGGGGTGGGACGATTAGGACTGTCATAACCTGTCTGAAAGCCACCTCCTAAATGTCAGGTTAAGAAGCCTCAAAAATGCCTAAAAATTTGAGGTTAAGTAAAATGGGTCATTTTGGGATGACCCAGATGGTCGAATTTTACTAATTTAGCCTTGATTGCCCTATATCCTATGATGCTCCCTGTATGTTAGCGAAAGCGAGGAATGATAAAATCACAGCAAAAACATGTCAGAATCACATGAAATTTAAATGAAAGAATATGTAAGTGACCTAGAATCAAATACAAAAGAAAAATCAAGGAAATATACCACAAATTTCTAATCACTCTAGGGTGGGGCGATTAGAACTACAATAGTGCGGGGGGCGCCCGGGGGCAAGATGCCCACCGTTTGGGACTCAATTTTGGCACCAATCCACTTGGGATGGGTCCAAAACCTCTTATGGGGTTGTGTCAAAAAATTTGGTGGGGTATTGTGACCAAATGTTCGGGTTTGGGTCTGAATTGCGCTTCTAATAATCACCCAATAACCTCCCTTCCAAAAGAGAGATCAAGGATGTAAAAGCACAAACGATGGGTGAGGATGTAATTTGGCAGCACTTCGTTGCTCCAAATGCTCCTCCTTGTTCCTTTTTTTTGGGGTGAGAAGACTCACCAATTTATAGACCTAGGGTCTCTCTCTTTGAATGCGCATGCGAGGGCGCCACTTGAGTTGCTTGTCCTATTTTAGGAGAAAATATTCTTCCTTGATTTAGAGTCTCCTTGAGTGAGGCCTCCAAAATCAAGGCATGCATGACTGAAGTCTCTCTCTCTGATTTGAAGTCGTTTCTCGCAATTGCATGTCCTGAAGTTGCAGTTAAGTGGCGGACCTATCGAGGTTTGACTTTTTGTCAGTCAAACCTGCTATTCGCCCCACCCTGGGACGAATGTTGATAATTGTCTCGGGGTGGGACGAATACCAGTTTGTAATCGTCCCTAGGTGGGACGAGTAGGGAGCCAAGTGCTAAAAAGATGCCAAATTGACCTCTGACCTTCCAAACTGCTATGGGAGTGGTTAGGACCATTGTTTAACCTCTAGGGGCTGCCTGAGGAGCTATGTATATCAATTCGATCAGTGCTTGTCATCACATAATCGGATTGGTGTTGTTTTGGTGTCTACAATTTTAGTTCTTATAAATTATCGTAACACTATGCATTTACCTTGTAGTTTAGTTCATGGTAAACAAAATTATGATCACGTAACCATTGCCTAGGAGGCCATGCATTCTATTAATTCAAAGAAAAAATAACGTATGAGTATAAAAATAGATGTGAAAGAACATATGAAAAGGTTCCCAAAATTTTTATTTATGATATTTAAAAAAATTAAATTAAATTAAAGTTGTAAATGGATTAAATATTTTTATACAAATTTAAAATATTTTGTTTTGATTAATGAATCATTTAGTAACAACCCATTGTTACCTACCTACCTACCTACCTACCTACCTTTATTAATGATGTTGAAGTTACAATAAAAGATCTTCTTAAATCTCATCTCTAAATTATTGATACTAATTTTTTTGGACATCCCTTATCTAAAGTAACCATGGAATTATCATGCTATAATATTGGCAAATGCTATAAAATCCAAGAATATTTTCATTAATACTTCCATAGATTTATAATGTATCATTATAACAAAGTCAGTCCGTCCAAGTTCCGTCCTCCTGACGTTAATCCAAGCGCAACAGGCGCCTCAAGTCCCTCGTAGCCGAGCTGACAGTCTCTACTAAATCTTCGGCGTGACCTCTTTCCTGCGGAGTCTTCTTAACGGAAAACATAGGCACCGGCAGACAACTCGGAGCAGGAGAATTCGTGAACGCAGGAGCAGCCCATTCCTTTTTATACCTCGCAACGCCAGGGTAGCCGTGGGAGGAATATTTCTTGGCTGTGCCGTTGCCACAGCTCTCGGTTTCAAGCTTTTATGATTAGTAAATGTAATGATTCTATTTAGGATCTAAATCTATTGTTCAATTTTCTTTTTATCTAAAAAAACTTTGGTACCCAATTTCAGATAGAATGAGGACTCAATTTTAGATAGATTTTAACGGTAAGTTGGTTTAAAGGCTACAACTTAAAAAGATTACTTTATAATTTAGTATAATATCTAAATTTGATAAAATTATAAGAATTTTCCTTTTAAAAATATGTGAGAGAAAAAAATGCTGCTTCTTTGCAATTGATATAATGTTTATAAATAAAGTAATACTAGAAGGAAAAATATTAGAAAAAATGCTTCTTCTTTGCAATTGATATATTGTTTATAAAGAAAGTAATACTAGAAGGAAAAATATTTTGAGTTTAGCATTAAGAAAAAATATTGGTTTAATACTATTAAAGGATCAAGAAAATATTCAAGTAAAAATATTACCTTAAAATATATGGCTACTATTAATATAATAAAATTGTTAAGGAAATGAGTCCAGTAGAGACTTGATAACATGGAATTTCATATCAAATAGTTTATAATTATAATCATATTATTCGTTAATTAATTATGTAAATTCTATAAATTTATAGTTTTGTACCTAGTTGAAGTTTTATCCTTTTTTTCCGAGATTCAAAGTGACAATCATTAGCTTTGTCATGTTTAGATTATAAAGATATAAAGCTAAGGATATATATATATATATATATACACACATATGTAACTTGAGAATATGAATGAATTTCTATTAGCAATCTAATTGAGGAATGAGATTTAATATATGCATAAAGATTTATATTTACCTATGTTCATGTAATAGAATGGTTTGGTTTGAAATCTATCAAAATATGGTGGATACATGAAAAATTTAAAATATAAGGATTTAGAATATATATTCCCAAATATTTTACTGGAAGACTAGTGAAGCCCTACCTAAGTCCTTAACATTGCTTTGGTTATCAATCCTAAATAAGATTCTTATAAATGAGAGTTTACAAAGAATAGCATTTCATAGACTTTTCAAGTATACCCTAAGAAGGATCTTGAAATATCAAATCATTTACTTCTTTATTGTTTCTTTTGTTATATCATCTAAAGGCACTTTTTAAAAATATGAGAATATATTGGGTAGCTTCAATAATATTAAAAGAAAGAGTTGATGAAATATTAGACTTATTTTTTCAAAATTAAATCATTACACATACTATAGAGGATTGGTCCTATAATTTTTTTGTTGTAATGTATAGATCAAAAGGAATAATAGGGTATTTAAATAAATCTAAAAATTATGCCTAAATTTAAAATTATATTGTTACGTCTCTTGCATAAAGTTTACAAACATTAAAAGTCTCACCTATAAAATTAAAATTAACATAAAGGATATGGTTCAATTCATATTAAAATAAAAATATTTAAAAGTTTAACAAAACTAATTTAGATGGCATTTTCAAAAGAAATTTAAGAAAAGTTGGTGGAGGTGGTATTCTTTTTAAATAATTAAAATAAAATAATTTTCTCTTTGTCATAATTAAATTGAGCTTCAATTAATAACTATGTAAAAGCTAGGACATTCCTTATAGTAATTAAGCCTTTAAAAATATATATGAAAATATATGGTTTAAAAAAAAATGTAAATATATTGAGGGGGATTTAAAAATGATTATTTATGGTATTAAGAAAAATAAATGTGAGGGTTAAATAAAAATAATATTTTTATATATTTATCAACTATTGGTGGATGCAATATAATGGAATTATCATCATTTATAAATAAGGAAATTAAATTAGATGCTAGATCATTTAACCATTTATAGTTGATTATTATTACATATAAATTTATTTTTTGGAAGACAGTTAACTTATTTAGATTTTGACTTTTAAAAAAATATATGAAAAAATAGTTTTTTGAGAAAGATGAAGAACATTTTTAACAGAAACACAAATGAATAATATTTTTTTAAATAAAAAATGAGTTAAATATGATTTAACTTAATTGATAATAATACAAGAGCAATTTTCCTATGGGGTTGGAGCCTATAGGAGTCAGTGTTGTTTTTTGTTGGTTGCATGTGGGGTTTCGGTCGACAGGCTTTTATGTTTTGATTTTTCAATGGTTTCTTGGACCCAGGTTTTTCCTATGGTCTAGTGAGTTTGTGGCTAATTCTCAGTGGTGTTAAGAAGACTTTCAGAGTTCATCAATGTTGGTTTTTATATTCACTCATGCTCCAATTTGGTGGGGCTTCTTCCAAGTTTGATTGGGTGTCTTCATCTCATGTGGCTTTCAGGTTTAGTTTGAGTGGAGCTACAATGAAATATGTATGCATATTTGTCATCTATGGAAATGGATTTGTTGGAGATATTTGAAAGGTTTGCTTTTGGCCTTTCTCTACTCTGGGTGCTGGAACTCCAGGTCTAGATATGAGTATTTTTGGGATTTTTTCCTTTATTTCTTTTTTGGTGGCCCTGGTCTGGTGGCAGTTTTGGCTACTATAACCAGATCATATGGTGATTTGTTGGGATCCCCTAAAGTGGCTTTTAGTTGCTGTTGTTTCTCCCTTTCGATGTTGTTTCAGAAACTTATTGTTTTTTTTTTGTGTAAGAGCGGTTTCCTTGGATGTTTAGTTTGAGAAGGCTTGAATGTTTAAATTTTAATTTTATTTTTGTTGCTCATGATCCTTTATTAGTTGGCATCGTGGATGGGTGGTATTGTTATTTAATTTGGTTTATGGTGGTTATGTTGTGGTTCACACTTTTGATTGTTGATGGGACCTACCAATGTGTGGTTAGTTTTATGGTATGATTTTTTCTCTGGTAGGAGCTTTAGTTTGGTTGGACTAGCTGACTGGTGTGTGGTTTATATTTTTGGTGGATATACATTGTACTCCTCCTTGGTGTTGTTGTTCAAGGTTGTGGGACACCTTTCAAAACCCTCTATAGTTTATGGTGTGTTCTGCTCTTCATAAGAGCTATTGTAAAATGTTGTGGGCGGCCTTTCAAAACACTCATTCTCTTAATATTATCAAAAAAAAATATAAAAGCAATAATATAATATTTTATTATTTTAATATAAATATTGATAATACGATCCCATAAGAACTCCATAGTTAAGCCTTCTTGGATCGGAGTAGTACTGGGATGGGTGACCTCCTCCAAATTCCTAGTTTTGCAACATTTATAAAATACCACAAGGTCTAGGTGCATTGGTAATTTTCTATTTGGCTAGACACTTACCCAAAAGAGACCTAGAGTCAAACCTTGGGGACATGTCTATTTACAAATGTAGTTTTATGTTCTAAATCCTTTGAGTGCACGTTAGATCGATGATGATGATACGAATCCCAAGTGATCGGTGATCCTCTTCACACCAGGTTATAAAATAATGAGGTGGTATATGTTTGTTTGGGGTAGCCCCTATGGTTTGAACCCTACACTTGGTAGTTACTAAAAATAGTGTGGATGTAACCAACTCCCATATGTATAAAAAAAATATATAATTTAAATTTGAAATATTGACCATATACTATATAAAATAAATTGTTTTAATCTAAGAATAATCATTTGGAATTTAAACATAATTTTTTCTAGCCTCTTAAAATATTAAAAATTAAAGAATTTAGTATCTGTTTTATTATTTTATTTATAATAAACATATAAATAATTATGTATATACATTGTTTTTTATGTTTTATTTTATTTATTTTAATAAATTACATATGTATTACCAATATTGTTTTTTTTGTATACATAGGGGAGTTGGTTACATCCACATTATTTTTAATAACTACCAAGTGTAGGGTTCTAACCAAATTATTATTTTGTTTAATTTAGTTTTCAATTAGTAAAATAACTTTGAATATAACTTTTATTGATTTTTTTTAATTTTATTTAGTTAGCTCATTTGTAAGAAAACAAAGGTTTGTACAAACGAAGGTTTCTAATGTGACAAATATATCACCATTTAGAAGGTATACTTCACTACTAGACATGCATCTATAGCCCTGATGGAGGTTAGTCCCATAATCCTTTGATGTAGCTCCATTTCTAGCCAGATGTCTATAGGTATGATACAAATCAAATATAATCATACGTAATAATCAAATAAAAAATCTTGTTATTCCTATAATATTTTCAAAACTTCTTGAATGGATCAAAATGGAGTTTGATATTACAATTTTTGAAGCACAATATTGGTCCTAATACTTTCTCCTATAGAATCCTTGCGATGAGCAATTGTGTGAGTATCAACCCTAAATGAGATTTAGAGTTGATTTGTTGTATCATATAGTTTAAGGATTTTGATGAGTTGTTATTATTCATATACAATGCACATGGTCCCAAAATACAATATTTTCATAATTCACTTGTTGATATCATTATCTTGATTTGTATTTAATCCTATGATTAACTAGCTAAAGATATTTGTATGTAGAAAGTTATATATTCATGATAATGAACATAAGGGAGTGATAAAAGTTTAGATCAAATAATCACAAATAGTTAGTAAACCAGATAATGAAGATGAAGGAGAATTCAGAGTATAACTCAAGTAAGAAGCTAAAGATTTGAAATTAGAAGAATTTTGAAATTTTACAAATATAATAGGGAGTTAAAAATACTTCCACTTTAAAGGATTTGTACTCAGTAGCATTATAGGTACAAGGGAATTACAATCAATAAGAAAAAAAAAAGGATTTAACTCTAGACTTAACCAATTCAATTCTAGTGCCATCACCATGCTTATATTTTGACATGATAGTGTTGTATAGTTTATACAATGGTTTTGCCATCATTGATATCATTGTAAAAAATGAGATATTTTCCATGAATTAGCATCATACAAAAGTACTCTTGGCATGAACACTATATCGTAAAAATTAATAAATTAGTCATGGTGTCAAGCATGAAATAAATGAAGAATGGAGATAAAAATATCACTTTATGATAGTTAATATTGTCAAATTATTAATTTGGTAAACATAATCTTGGATTCTCATGTATCCTTGCTTTAAATGAAGTCATTTTTATACAAGGTCTTCTCCATAATTCGAATGATAAAAGGTATCCTACTCGTAGACACCAAAACAACACCAATCTGATCATGTGGATACAAGCACTGATCGAATTGGCATACATAGCCCCTAGGGCAGCCCCTAGAGGTTAAACAGTGGTCCTAACCACTCCCAAAGTATTTTTGGAAGGTCAAAGGTCAATTTGGCACCTTTCAAGCACCCTAATCCTTACTCGTTCCACCCTGGGGCGATTAGAATGCTATTCGCCCCACCCCGGGATGATTAGCAACAATCGCTCCAGGGTGGGGCGAATAGCAAGTTTGACGGGAAAAAGGTCAAACCTTGAAAAATGGTAGCTCAGATCCACCACTCAACTCCACCTTCAATGCATGGGAGTGCGAGTGAGCATTTTTGAGCTCAAAGAGGCAGTCATAGAGGCAGTCATGGAGCCCTTAATCAGGGAGGAATCTTCTCTCCCCTGGGAAGGCATGATGGCCAAGTGGTGCCCCTGCATGCACATTCAAAGCAGACCTTCAGGTCTATAAAATGGTGAGTCTTCTCACCCCAAAAAGAGAATAGATCAGGAGCATTTGGAGCAATGGAGTGCTATCGAATTACATCCTCACCCCTCACTTGTGCTTCTTACATCCTTGATCTCTCTTTTGGAAGGGAGGTTATTGGGTGAACATTGGAAGTGCAATCCGGACCCAAAACCCAAAAATTTGGCCACAATACCCCACCCAATTTTCCTACACAACCCCCTAGGAGGTTTTGGACCCATCCCAAGTGGATTGGTGTCAAAACCAAGCCCCAAACGGTAGGCGTCCTACCCCCGGGTGCCCCCGCACTACTGTAGTCCTAATCGCCCCACCCTAGAGTGATTAGAAATATGTAGCATATTTCTTCACTATTTATTTTGCATCTTATTTTATGTCATTCATATATGCTGCCATTCAAATTTCATGCCATTATGATGAGTTTTGACTATGTTTTCATTATTTTTTGCTTTCACTAACATACAGGGAGCATCTTCGGATACAGGGCGATCGGGGCCGAATCTGCAAAATCCGACCTTCTGGGTCATCTCAAAATGCCCTATTTTGCCTAACCCCAACTTTTTAGGTGTTTTGGAGGCCTCTGGATGGGACATTTAGGAGGTTGCTTTCTGACATTTTATGACAGTCCTAATCGTCCCACCCCGGAGCGATTAGAAATCTATAATAGATTTCTCGACTATTCCTTTTGCAGTGTGTTCATGATGGTGTTTGCATGCTTTTTTCCAAATTTCATCTTATTCTGATATGTTTTGATTACCATTTTAATTATTTCATGCATGCATTAACCGGAGGCCTTGGGGATTGCATGTTTCCCTCCATCCGTAGGTGCTATTAATCGTTTACTGTTTCTTTGAATGTAGGATCTCAACACTGGAGGGGTAGAAAGGAACTACAGATGCATTCACGCAAGCGACGGTGATGTTTGGCCCACCCATTTCAAATGTGGGCACGCGGAAGATCCCGAAGGGAAGCGTACCATCCGTGGTGTAACAAAACTATATCTAATGCTCCTAGCCCCTAAAAAGGAAGGAGACGTATTGTAACCTGATCTCAAAGCAAAATTAATAAAATAAAGGGCTGCACTTTACATTTTCTTTATATCTCATTGTAGTTCATTTGTTTTCCCTTTTCATGCACTTTAGTCCTTTCTTCATTCGTAGGAGCTAGCATTACATTTGCTTTTGTTTGCATCGCACCCGGTATGCCATTGCTTTCGTATCCTCATGCTTTTAGTGGTGATCATGGTGGGACTCTATCCCCTAATTTTGGGATCAAAATTTTGATGTTTTTGCTTGCAGGTGTTAATCCTTCAAGCGTTGGACTACTGCTCGTGCCACCCTATGACGAATACAGACTGGAATTCGTGCCACCCCGGGATGAATAGGCATTCATCCCACCCTGTGATGAATACAGATCTACTATTCATCCCACCCCAGGATGATTAGCTCTCTGTGCATTTTTTGAGCAAAAACTCAGAGGCATCTGGTTTGGGCAGAGAAGAGGTAGGTTTTCTAAACATCCTCTGTAATTTTTTGTCTCTATTTCTATGATTTTTTTGTTTCTTTGCTTGCATAGAAAAGTTTTACTGCATGTTTTCTTTCTTTGCACAAGTAAAAAGAACCCCACACACCACATGATAATATAAACATCAAGGAGTTGGTCTTAAAACCCCAACACTTGATCAAGACCAACGATGGATTTCATCACCACCTTGGCTTGAATTTTTGCATACATAACCCCGATCGCTACTATTGCTAGACGTAAATCCTGATGAAAGCTGACCAAGTGTATCTGGGGTGATTCCCAATGCATGAGGATAAGTCTTCTATGGTAGGTGTCAAAAATAGGGTGATTCCCCTTTCGTACCGCCTATGTTCCACGTATTGTTCTGCTCTCGCGTACCAATAGTTTCCCTCACGTAAGGGTGGGTATATTGAGAGGTTCGGTATAATGGCCTAGCAGTGGTATATTGAAGGGGCAACCATTTTGGGAGATATAAGAGCCCTCATATTGCATATACAACAAAATTTTCTTTACAAGGTTTTCAAAACAAAAATCAAAACACACTAAACCAGATCTAGGGCACACCTTTAATCTATAAATGAGATAATCATTGCTTGGATTGTGTGGCCCCTTTTTGTTTAGTGTAGCATAAAAAATCATAAAGAAGATAAAAACGTACACATATTTTAGAGAAACACCACCATGGTGTACACCCGTAGCCAAGCCCAATCATGGGCAGAAGCTACAAAAAGTGTACAAGGGGGCACAAGTCACCTCCGCTATAGCCCCAAGGACTTGGTCATACCACCTTGGTGGCCTGACCCACAAAATAGTCCACATCATACCATGACGGAATGAGACTATAGAGGCACCCCTTCGAGGGGCACTCCCATTCAACATAGACCCTTTCAGGAGGAGTCCATACATGTGGCACTCAACATAGATGAGAGGGCTCCCTTAGACACTCGTTATGAGTGGCCATCATGCAATGAAGTGCTAGAACAACATAGGGTCCATAAGGAGGGGCCACATGATTACATCATCCCTCCTCTACCCCTTATTACTGTCAAAAATAATAGGCCAAATCCAGAGCGCAAGGCTCTTCAGATAGGGTGAGCCAACTCTTCCCGCACCTTTCACATATACGAAAGGGAGCATGAGGAAAACCACTACATTCCTCAAGAGCAATACACAGCATGGGAACAATGCACTTCTACACCTGCTATTTATCAGGATCACCTATTGAGGCCAGAGCCTCGGGTGAATGCCGCTAACCTCGATAGAGGGAAGTGACCTATAGAGATCTTGGATCACCATGACTGAGATAGATGTGTAGGGGAGGCATCTAGGCCTCCTAGACTCAAGACGGTGAAACAAATCAACTTGGCATTTGCCAAACATGTCACCCACCAAGCGCAAATCATGCAGCTTGAGCAAGACCAACAATAGTTAGAGCACCTGTATCACCTTAGCAAAGAGCGCATTCGATGTCAGACAGATGAGTTGCTCCAGAACACTATGCCTGAGAGGGTCCCAACCCCTCGCATGCATAGGACAAAGTTGTATGAGAGGCACAACCCCTTGGTGCGAGACAGGTCTCCATGACCTTATCAAGTGTTGCCTCCAAGACCTCCTAGACCTGAGCGGGAGACCACCCCTAGAGCCAATGATGGGCACCCTCCATGGGCACCCACCCATGTTTATAGGTCATGCCTAGGAACTCCTCAAGAATCCTATGAGGAATTCGAGCAAGAATAAGAGCGGGCTGAAATGCCCTACCAAGGCAGGGGGGCGCTATCCGGCTACCCCTCCATAGGCCTCAAGTTCCTCGCAATTCACAATGGGAACAAACCAAGGAGGAAGAGATCAAATCTTTTGATGCATACAAAGCATTGCTAGAGCGCTTAGAGTCTATGGAGACCAAGACTTCTGGGCCCCAAAAGCCCACTTTATGCTAGCTCCGTAGTCACCCTGTGCATCCTTCAGTGCCTACACCCCCATACCTTGAACACTTCAAAATGCCTCAATTGGCAATATTTAGAGGGGATGAGGATGCCCAAGAGCACGTGACAATATTCCTGAGCCAATGCTTTGGCATTCAGGACAATGATGCTTTGCTTCTAAGAACATTTATAACCATGTTCGTAGGCCCTACCTCGAATTGGTTTACCCAGTTGCCAAAGCATAGCATCAGTAACCTGGACCAGCTAGTGGACGCGTTCCTCGAATGTTTCACCTTCAATACCAAGAAGAAGGCATCATTAAGTGACCTAGCTAGCCTCAGGCAGTATGAGGAAGAGACCATGGCGGCTTATGGAAATCGGTGGAGGACATTGCTTTCAAAGCTACCTTACCTCCCTCCCATGGCCGACCTGACCCAAATGTTCTCGAAGAGTTGTTTGAGGTCGATCTCCATGCTATTGTAGCTATAGCAATATGCCACTCTCGAGGAAGCCCTGGTGCAAGCCAAAATCATAGAGGAGATCAAGATACAAGATGGTGAGATTGCCAAGCCACGCAAGAAAGAGTGGCCCAAAAATACCAAAACTGGGTCAACGCAACCGAAACCCGTCGTGGTCAATCAGGTTGCTATAAACATACCTAAGCCTACACAAGCAACATAGCCCCCAAAGGCTAATTACCAGGCAGTTCCTCTTGACACCTATGAAAAGGAAAATCATAGGCAAGAGAAAAATCAGCAGCGTCGCCCTAGGCGACAATTCACACCCTTCACAGAGTCTAAAGACTCCTTGTTTGACCGCTTGTCCATGGTAAACCTGATAAACCTGCCATAAAGTCGACCCGTAGACCCCAACGTGCCAAAACCCAAGGGCTATAGGGAAGACTTGTACTATAGATTTCACCAATAGAAAGGACATGACCTTTACGCATGTTGGAAGTTCAAAAGCTTAGTGCAAGACCTAATAGACAACAAGATGCTAGCGATGGATAATCTCGTGGCACCAAGCAACCAACAGATGGAGGTCTTCAAAGACCCCCTGCCTGCCCATGATGCGTAGGAAAAGACTCTACAAGTCAATGAGGTGACACAGAACTACCCCATGCAGGGGTATGTAGGGATGATAAGCATAGTGACTCGGAACAAGAGGTACCCAAGCACAGTTGCCCCCACGATAGCTACAGGAGAGGTTCCATCAACGTCACAACCTCAACAACACCCTACACAACCTCCCTCACCTAGACCAATGGCCATGATTTGGACTAAACTTACCCAAATTTTAAGGACCATGTCGGCTAGGCTCTCCATCTATGAGCTCATACAACAATCACCGCCCCATCGGGAGGCTCTAATGGAGATACTCAAGGCCATCGAGCTACAACCCCACGAAGCAAATTCTTTCAACAACTTTGTGGGACATGTAAAATGATGCACAAAACTAGTCATCACCTTTAGAGAAGATGAACTAAAATCAATGACTGGTGATATGGTGGATCCACCCCTGCACGTCATTGCATAGGTCAACGGGACTCCATTTAAGAGGGTGTTAGTGGACACTAGCTCATCCAGTAATATAATCACAATAGTGGCATTGAAACACCTCAAGTTTCCAGCATCTCACATTGTGGCCTCCACCTATACTCTTCGAGCATTCAATGATGCGATATGCTCGATGGTTGGCACAATTGTCCTGCCCATCCAAGTGGGACAAAATACTATTCCTACGTTGTGCCACATCTTGGAAGGTGAGATGGCCTATAATATCTTGCTGGGCCGGCCTTGGATCAGGGACATGAAGTGTGTCCCTTCGATAGCCCATCAATGCCTAAAGTACACATACGAAGGGCAAGTGCATGTAGTCCCGATAGACTTAGAGCCCTTCAAGTATTGCAATGCGGTGCAGCTAATGCCACAATCGACCCTTCCATCGACACATTTGGACTTTCAGTTGAATCCGTCCAAATAGGGTCTGATTCTGCATACATCCCCACTGTTAAGTCCCTCAAATCCCCAGCTGGGTCCATCTTCATCGTCTGGTCCTTCACCAACGACGCCACCTATGGTGGCCCCACGGGCAAGGGGAGCAAACCCCCCCGAGGGAGACCCCCACTCGTCTCCCTCATCTCTACCGAAGAGGTGCCTAGCCGAATGGAATTCGAGACGCCTAGTTCACCCGACATGGAGTGGACTCAGGAAGAACTCCCATTCCCTCCCCCTCAACCGCCAATGATCACCGTTGAGATGGCCAATATGGGCCTAGGGGAGTATCTAGTGCGGAACATTGTAGCAACACCCATGCTTGAGTCCATGCAGGACATGGGGAGACCTCGCCTCCCCATCGACACTATTGTCCCTTTGGGCTACCCACCAAATAAAAAAAATTTTGTATATGGGGGCCTCGACAATGACATTGAACCTTACCTGCAAGAGGAAGAGGACGAAGAGCCCTTTGCTGAGAACGTCAACTATCTGTCCAACCTAGACTTCGCTTTGAAATACCTTGGCCAATGTAATTGGCATGGATATGGGTTAGGCAGATATGAACAAGGGGTGCACGTTCTTTGTCAACCAAGATATCAGATGCCATACGACAAATCAGGAGTAGGGTTCAACCACCCTCTACCCCTTGACATCTTGGTAGAGAACATGCAAGGCCTAGGGCTAGGCAACAAGTATGGGTTGGCACAAGATCCATATGCCAATCCTAACACAACATACACATTGGGGGATTATCTCCCATTGTTAACAACCAACCTTGTGGGACTTAACAATTCCTCCCCTTTGATCGAGAAAAGGGAAAGTTCAAGAACTTGCCTCCAAAAGGGATATAGAAAAGGCCAAGAAGGATCTTCAGAAGATGAGTCAGAGTATGAGGTAGCACCTTGGGACCCTTTTGAGTCCGATAGCAATCACTCGCAAGTGACACCCATAGATGACTATCAGGAGAACTTCATGGTGATGTTCCCCTTGAATGCTCCAATCGAGCAAATGCCACCTCAAGAGAATCAGGTCCTCCCGTAGAGAGTGAAACAACCCCGATGGGACCAAATTAACTTGCTCAAGCAGAATGAGCCTCACATATCGCAAACAATTATTAGAGCCAATGAAGGCCTATGGATATCTAATAGCGATTATGAATATGAGACTGAGATGGCATATCTCAATCATATGCGGTAGCAACAATACCCCATGGACATTGATGACATGTTTGAATAGCTAAACATGGGGCCAAGGCATAGGTGGCACCTAAACCAAGCACAGTTAGACCAAGTGTTGCACCCACCACTTTAGGCATACAGAGAGCACCTTCCGCCCAGAGACCCTATAGAGCCATCAGTGCCAAGGGCAGACCCTATCTTGTTATCCGCACATAGGGCCGATCCATTTGTGCCAATACCCCTAGAGCCAGATCCGGAGCACAAATATCACCAAGGATGTCCGAGTCACCACCCACATGGTAATGGAGACCAAATTCACTTCATCAACATGATCTCCATTGACTTAACCACCCCCATCCACAATCCAGCCGATCCAACATGACCATTGTATCTAAACCTAGATGCCATAGACTGGGATCGTGCTAACTCACCACCATCCCCATCAGAGTACTGGCCTTGCGGTGAGATGCTTCATTTCACCCCAGGACCAACTCAGGATATCTTCCATGCTGAAGAGGAACCCGACGTTCCAAACGTAGATCTAAATTCAGCAAATGATATCCACCTGATCCCAACTCCACACCAGTTGGAGGATGGGTCCCACATGTCATTCGAAGAGATGACTGACGTAGACATCAGCTCTGATCCAATGAATCCACAAATCATCAAGTTAGGGGTAAGTCTATCCCCCGAAGAGCAAGCCGATTACATTGCCCTTCTCAAAGAGAAGAAGGAGGTTTTTGCATGGTCCTACAAAGACATGTCGGGGCTAGACCCATAGCTAGTCACGCATAATCTAACGCTTGATCCGACAATCAAGCCAGTCAAGCAAAAACTACGTAAGATGCACCCAACAGTAGCCTTAATGGTCAAATATGAGCTACAAAAGTTGTTGGATGCATAGTTTTTCATCTGCATGGATTACCCACCATGGTTGTCCAACATGGTACCCATCAAGAAGCCTGACGGGAGGATTCACATATGCACCGATTTTTGAGATCTAAACAAAGCGAGTCCTAAGGATGATTTCCCCTTGCCTAGCATCGATGCATTGGTAGACGCTACAATAGGCCACGAAATGCTTTCCCTCATGGATGGTTTCTCGGGATACAACTAGATTCATATCAATCCCGATGATCAACTCAAAATGGCATTCACAATGCCTTGGGGGACATTTTGTTATAAGGTCATGCCCTTTGGCCTTAAAAACATTGGCGCCACCTACCAACGTGCTATGACATACATCTTCCATGATCACATGCATAAAAATTTGGAATATTATATGGATGATTTGTTGGCCAAATCTCTTTTGTGCCCAGATCATCTCGATGACTTAAGCAAGATCCTCGATCGCCTCATCGAACACAAAGTCAGACTAAACCCCAAGAAGTGCGTATTTGGCATCACATCTAGAAAACTCTTGGGTTTCATAGTCTCAAAATGAGGCATCGAGGTAGATCCAAATAAAGTCAAGGCAATCCTTGAAATGCTTCCCCCAACCACCATCAAGCAGCTCAGAAGCTTGCAGGGAAAGGTCGCATCAATCAAGCGCTTCATAGCGCAATTATCTGACAAGTTCCGACCCATGAATAAATTATTACACAAGGGGGTAGCATTTCACTGGGATGACGAGTGCCAGTCAGCCTTCGATGACATTAAACAATACTTGGCTTCGCCACTAGTATTGGCACCACCTAGACCAGGAGTGCCATTCTATTTATACATCTCAGCTACTGAGGTGGCACTGGGCGCCATGCTAGCCCAAAAAAATGAACTACATAAAGAACAGGCTACTTACTATCTTAGCCGCACCCTGGTCAGTTATGAACTTAACTATGCATACATCGAGAAGCTATGCTTAGCAGTGGTATTTGCCACCAAAAAGCTATGCCACTACATGCTGAGCAATACGATGTATGTTGTGTCTAAGGAGAATCCATTGTGGTACATGATGAGTCGTACTTATCATAGTAGCCGCACGGTGAAATGGATCATGTTGTTGATGGAGTTTGACATCAAATTCATTGGACAAAAGTCCATCAAAGGTCAAGTCATCGTCCGATCAACTAGAAGAGGCTCCTCTCGAAGATGATCATCAGCCAGGGGTGTTTAGATTCTGATGAGCTTGAGTCACAGGCCGACATAACCTTATTCTTTGATGGTTCTAAATGTGAGCAAGGGGGTGGCACGGGAATCGTATTCTTCACACCGCAAGGGGCTCCAATGCCTCTATCATTTAAACTTGATTTCCCATGCACCAACAACAATGCCGAATATGAAGCCTTGCTCATAGGTCTTCAGACAACAATCACCATGAACATCAAATGCTTGAACATCTTTGGTGATTCGCTGTTAATTGTCAACCAAGTGAAAGGGGTATTCCAATGCAAATGCCCAGTTCTACAGGCCTACAAAGCCCTTGTGGATAAATTCTTGGAAAATCTTGAATGGTACGACATCGAGGCACTCCCTCGATCATCGAATCATTTTGTGGACACTATGGCCTCCTTGGGGTCACTAATCCCGCAAGACCCTTCTGGTGAGATGACAACCATTCAAGTCAAAACATTATCGCAATCCATGATGGAGCGTGCAAGCTCTGACCTAATGCTAGGAATCCACCTGATCCAGATTGAACCATCTCAGGATAGGTTCTCTCGAATCCATGATAGTTTGAATCATGCCAACTAGGGGTCCTTGTTCTCCCCTATTCCCCTTAATAGCAACACAATGCTATTTTTACAAGTTCTTTCCCGCTCAGCTTTTTCTAGGGATGAACTTCAAGAGGGATTGGCAGTTCATACCATCGAGGTTTCTGATCAGCAGGATTGGTACACACCCATAAGAGACTACCTCAAGCTAGGTAACCTCCCACTTGGATTGATGCATGCCGTGAAAATATCATTCAAATAGAAAGTGGCAAAACATGTCTTGCTAGGAGACATTTTGTACTGTCGGAGCTATGAAGGGATCCTCCTCCGTTGCTTGGACCAGCAAGAGTCCACTTGGGTGATCACCCAAGTGCACGATGGTACATGTGGTGGCCACTTCAATGGTATGGCCATCGTAAAGTGCATTCTTTGCATGGGCTATTATTGGCCATATTTAGAGCGAGATTGTTGTGCGTATGTAAGGAAGTGCATGAAATGTCAACACCATGCTAATTTGACACACGTACCTTCTCAGGCCTTGCAGTCGATCCAATCGGCTTGGCCATTTTCATAGTGGGGCTTAGATCTAATTGGAAATATCTCCCCTACATCGTCAAGTCATCACACGTTTATCATAACGGCCACAGAGTACTTCACCAAGTGGGTGGAAGCAATTTCGCTTACCTCTATGACTAGGACCCGCATTGCGGAGTTTATTTTACATAACATCATATGTCATTTTGGTATTCCATCCAAGATCATCTCGGATAATGGGACGTCATTTAAGAACAAATATGTGCGTGCTTTGACAACAAAGTACAAAATTTAGCATAATTTTTTGACACCCTATTATCCGTAGGCAAATGGGCAAGTAGAGGCGTCAAACAAAATGCTAGTTGCCATCCTTAAAAATATGGTCATAGATAGTCATAAGGATTGGCACATTCAAATCCCACTTGCTCTTTGGGCTTATCGCACTAGCATTCGGATGCCCATGGGGGCAACTCCATTTTCGTTGGTGTATGGCTCCGAGGCAGTCATGCCTCTCGAGTTGGAAATACCCTCCCTGTGCATATCAATGCAAGAGTTCATCGATGATGACACTACATGGCAGGCCTAGTTAGACCAACTTACGTTGCTCGATGAATGATGCATCAATGCTCTCGAGCATTTACGTATCTATCAAGAGCGACTTAAGAAAGCATATAACATGAAAGTTCACCTGAGGGACTTTCAGGTTGGTGACTTGGTCTTAAAAGAGAACCAACAAAATTCTAACTTGCCGCCCCATCTAAGGGACAAGTTCATGGCAAACTGGTTAGGTCCTTATGTAATTGATAGTAAAATAGGACCTGGAACATACCGACTCGCCTCTCTTGAAGGAATCAAGGAACTAGAACCCTTGAACATCAGTCATTTGAGGCCATTCCACATTTAAAAGAGCCATGGCCCACCCCAAAAGCTCCAAGGATTCTCACAATCGCTTGGTCACCCCAAAAGCTCCAAGGATTCCAACAATCGCTTGGTCAACCTAAAAAGCTCCAAGGATGCCAGCTATTGCTTGGTCAACCCCAAAAATGCCCCAAAGGTATCTATAATCCCTTTGGTCAAACCAAAAGCTCCAAGGTTCGTGCCCCAAGGTATCTATAATCCTTTGTCACGTTCTCACTCGCTTGGTCACCCAAAAACTCCAAGGATTCCAGCTATCACTTGGTCAACCCCAAAAATGCCCCAAAAGGTACCTATAATCCCTTTGGTCAAACCAAAAGCCCCAAGGATTCCCGCAATCGCTTGGTCAACCCAAAAATGCCCCAAGGGTATCTATAAATTCCTTTGGTCAAACCAAAAGCTCCAAGGATTCCCATAATCGCTTGGTCAACCTAAAATGCCCCAAAGGTATCCATAAACCCTTTGGTCAAAACAAAAGCTCCAAGGGTTCCCACAATCGCTTGGTCAAAAACAAATATTCAAAAACAAACAAAAACAAAAGATAATAAAAAATAACAAAAAAAATTGCATCTCACTTCCATGCATACTCTTAAAAATCAAAACACAAAAAAATAATAAATTGCATTAGGCATCGCATCCATACATGGCATATTTGTTGGTCATACAAGTCATAAGCACCATAGACTGTAATTGCTAGGCAATTCCATCATTTTCCACATTTAGTCCATTTTGTAAATACGTCCATCCAGAATAACGCCATCCACATTTTTTTATCATAGTCAGTTGTCTGCTAATGTCTTTAGGGTTTTTCGTCATTCAGCTATCTTTAGATTTCTGGTCAAATGCTGTACGAAGTCAGACAGATTTTTACAAGGTAGAGTTTTACTTGGACCACACCTTGTTACGTCGCATCCCAACACAAGTTAAAACACATAAAAAATTCCCAAGTTGTGTGAACACAAGAGAAACCTACAAAGCAGTCTAGGGTACCATAGGTGAAAGGTTAGCTTGCTCATCCCCCTGTGTGAATGGTTCAAGAATGCTGAGAATTGACAAAAGGACAAGCTCTTCCCCATCCAATTCCCCACAATAAATAGTGGTTATCACCACTATCACAAAACCCAAACACCTTTGGTCCCCAAAGCCATAAGGATTTGTACTACATGCCCCTGACAAGGATGGGTAGTCATCCCCAAGGCCTAAAAGGATCAATGTCGTTCACAAGAAAAAAATAAAAAAAAATCCACTATCAAAAAACCCCAAACACCTTTGATCCCCAAAGTCATAAGGATTCGTACTACATGCCCCTAAAAGGATGGGTAGTCATCCCCAAGGCCTAAAAGATCAATGCCATTACATAATAAGATCCCCAATCACCTTTGGTCCCCAAAGTCATAAGGATTTGTACTACACGCCCCTGACAAGGATGGGTAGTCATCCCCAAAGCCAAAAGGGATCAATGCCATTCACAAGCCAAAAACCTATGAGCTCAACTTTGAAACCCAAAATGCAAAATCAAATAATAGTGGTTATCACCACTACTCAAACCCCTTGCTCAAAAAGAAAAACAAAAGAGAAAAATAAACAGTGATTTTCATCACTATGTATGAGAGCAAGTATCCCAACAAGTTGAGCAACCGAAAGATGCCTGAGCTTGAATCCCTGGAATTCTCAGCATTTGAAAAACCATCTAGGTGATCCTCATTACGGGTTTGGTGGATAGCCTACCTGGCAATGGCGATATCCTAAACGCATGATGATATGTCTATCACATTAGCTTTGCATGTGAGTAGACCAA
The DNA here is from genome assembly GCA_028583015.1 of Wollemia nobilis. Classification (NCBI taxonomy): domain Eukaryota; kingdom Viridiplantae; phylum Streptophyta; class Pinopsida; order Araucariales; family Araucariaceae; genus Wollemia; species Wollemia nobilis. The sequence goes on along the minus strand of JAQPPZ010017209.1, from coordinate 7,585,567 downwards.
TGTTTGCATGTGGATGAGCTAGCTTATGGTACCTTAGATTGTCCTATGGATTAATCTTACTAAATACAACAAAGGAGTTAGTGGAGCTAATTAGGTGATCCTCAGTATAGGTTTGGTGGATAGCCTATCTGGCACTGGCGGTATCCTGACAAATACCACATAAACAAACTCAATCGCACACACAGGGATGTGAAATAACTTGGTCAAACTCAAGTATGATTCGTACCTTGTTCAAAAGTCTTGCGAGATAAATGTACAGTCTTGGCTAGTTAGTTAAAACATCTGAGTCTCAAAAAAACCTCAACTACATTCTAGAACACCTGTGGTACATTCCATTCTTACATCACCATCAAAAAATACAAAAAAAAAAAAAAATTACACATGCAAAGTCATTCCACAAAGCAATCACATAGTACAGAAAGCTAGTAAATCCTGTACAGTCTATGGTGCCACCGCCAAGTTATCAACAAATCATTTCATCCATTCCATATGCATACATCATATAAATAAAAAAAAAAAAAAAAAAAAAAAAAAAAAAAAAAAACACCCCCCCCCAGGCGCCCCCGCCCCTGTAGCACCCTAAAATTGGAGCAGTAAAACCTGAGCAATTACATTCACTCTAGTAAATAATTTAAATTCAAATTTTAACCTCCCAAAACGCCCGTTAACCGTCGGGTAATCCGTTTCCCCATTTTCCGTGCCATTTTTAGAGGTTGTTTTGACCGTTTGACGATATCGTCGCCGATCAGACGATATCGCCCTAGATCTGACGATTTCGTCTTGGCTAGGACGTCTAGACGATCTTGTCCCAAAACTAATTTTGCACAATTAGCTTCTATTCCAACGGGTCTCTAATCCGGGCAGAAGCATGTCTGCACCGTTAGAGACCCTCCCCCATTGGAGATCTCCCAAATAGGGATGATCTCCAACCTCCTAACTACTCCCCTAAGCCTATTTAATCCTTAGGACCTTCCCTTCCCAACCCCTAGCTAAATTTCCCTATAACTTGATTTTGTGTGCATTAGACATCCCTAAATCATCATTTTGCATTTGTTATATCGAAGTTTTGTTGCAGGGACCTTAGTGATTTTTAGCCGGAGCAAGCTTGCATCGTCATAGAAGATCTCGTTCAGATCTCGGAGGTGATCCTGTCAAATCGAGATGATTTCATTGCGATTCGGGATGATTTCTACCGCAATCCGCATTGGGGGCAATCGGTGCCCGTAGTTTGCATTTCTCTTATCCCTTTTTCTCTTTTATTCTGCATTTAAGTTAGCAATTTTATTCCTTATTTCTTATTATTTTGCATTTGGAGTTCACCCATTTAGCTTAGATTGCATAATAAGATCATAATTTCTCATTAGAATGTCATAATTTATTTGAATTTCTATTCATAACTATTGTTTAGTATTCATATTGTCATTTTGTGTTGTTTCCCTCTGTTATCACAATGGCATTCTCTGTATTTTGCATCTATTTTTCTATTTGTAGGTCTCTGACGAATTCATTTGGAATTCGTCAGATCTCAAACGATCTTGTCTGATCTCAGACGATCCTGTCAAATTAGAGGCGATCCTGACTACTTCAAACATCAGAATCTCCATCAGACATCCGGATCAGGTATTCTTCTTTTATATTTTGTAATTTCTCTGTTTTTATGTCTTAATTTTGTTTTTTGTATTCATTAAATCTGCACTTTCATATAGATTAATTTAGATTCATTTGGCCAAACCTAGGATATGAATGCTTAAGGCTAAAAACGAACACATAAAAACACATTCCAAACCTAGGCGTGGAAACTGCCATTAAATGTTTCCTGGTGAACCCACCATCCGTCGAAAAATCACCAATATACACCTCCCTTGAGAGGCGGGACCTTCGCAAGTCCTCTCAGTCCGAGGTACCGCGACATCCTTTTCCCATCCTCCTTTCGGGCATGGATCCTATAGCCTGAAGGTAAGGGTGTGAAAAATTTGGAGCGATACATTTTGGTGAACCCGACGTGAATGCATCATAACCTTTTGAAAACAAAAAAAACAAAAAAAAATAGAACAACTAAAACATAGATGCATTTTAGATCATTTAAGTTCAATATCATGTTTAGATGGTAGCTCCTAAGAAAATATTAGCAGTTACTATAAATGTAGAAAACCAATTGGCAGCCATAGAAGTCAATTCTGTACTTAGTGTGCCTGAAACAGATAGAAATCAACTCTTGTGGGACGAACTTGATAGAAGACTTAGTGTCATCTCATCTAGGTCAACACAACTTAAACAGATCAAGAGGCTTATCCTAGATAGAATCCTGGATCCTCATCAACTTGTCTTTTATCATGAACTTCAGAGAGCCCGCCATAGATGGTTAGCTTATAGGAGAGCTCTTGTGTCTTCAGAATTGTTCACCTTCGAGGAATACCTCGAGAATGCAGCCATTGTACACCAGTTCCTAGGTCGTGTAGAAGACCAAGAGGTTGTTCTTACGGATAGGGAAAGATGGAATAGAGTTCCTCGAGCTGTGTTATATCGAGAGTATTGCCATGAGCTTTACTTCTATCAACCAAAGATCTGAGACAGATAATATCACTATAGCTCTTTTCATTAAATTTTTAAAAGAAAACTTTCAATTTGAAGAAGAACACTTCATGACTCCTAAACAAATCGAGCCTATTAATGATATTTATAAATTGTTTATAGAAAACTAGATTATTACTTTCGACTCTTATTTCTTGCATTTATTTGTGTTGTTTGTCTCTTTACAATATTATTTCAAAAACAAAAAAACTAAAAAAAAACTAAAAAACATAGCAAAAACTTAAACATTTCATTTCAAATATTGTAGTAGGTATATAATAAATATATACCTCTTAATCTTGTTGCATATATATATATATATATATATATATATTTTCTGAAATCAAAATTTAAGCACCATGCCTAAACTTAGGAATGGTAAAGAAACTTTAGGAGAAGAAGAAGATTGGTTACAAGATGGAACTAGAGACCCAAATGTCCTTCCTGAAGATCCAATTCTAGAAGGAAAAACTCTAGCTCAACCAGAACATGACCTAGGTGAAGACAATGAACAAGAAGGAAGTGTTAAAGAGGATGGATCCTCATCCCCTAGAGTAGCTCCAGATGGAACTATTGCTTTTGACAACATAGATCATTTCAAGAAATTTCTCAATGATAACATTGACGCCCTTAATGTGGCAGTTCGTATTGATAAAGGGCAAATTAGTGACACTCAAGCAGCCATGGAACATATGTTTGATGTGCGCACTAATCCCTTGTCTTTCATTGATCAAGAAAGTGATAAGGTTGGACCATCCAATACGGATATGGTCACTATGATTCAAAACATGTCAAAACAACAGGTTACCCAACCTCCTAAGGAACCTGTTATTCAACCTAAAATCATTCCCACACAAAATAAAACTTCCTTCACTACTTTATTCCGCCAAACTATTGAGCAATATGCTTCAAGTAAACAAAAACCTAAAACGAAGCCAAACACCAATTTTCAACAATCTGGAATACAACATAATACAACTTCAAAATTCCTTCATAACACTTTTCCTACCAAAAATTTACACAATAGTAACATGGCATCTAATCTTCATGTCCCTCCATCATATGCCCATAAAACCCATGTCAATGCCCTACCAAACCAATATGGGGGGCAAACTAGTAATCTGGAAGCCATGGTGAAACAATTAGCTTCGCGTATGGACCAGATAGATCCCTACCGTCCCTCGTACAATTATCGAGAGATATGTAGTCAACCTTTGGATCCCATAGTTGTAGCTCAACCGTACCCTAAGCATTTTCCCATGCCCATCTTGCCTATATATAAAGGAACCGAAGATCCCATAGAGCATCTTCGCATGTTTAGGATAGCATGTCATGATATATCACATGATGACTTGCTATTACTAAAAATGTTCCCAAAAAGTTTAGGTGGAATGGCATTAGAGTGGTACTATCAATTGCCCACTCATTCTTTGAGAAACTTTAAAGAAACAATTGAATCATTTGTCCATCAATTTAGTGCCTACATCGAGAGGCATGTAACCATTAAAGATTTATACAATTTAAAACAAGACAAAGATGAATTTTTTGTCGATTTCTTAGCTAGATGGAGGCAATTGATAGGAAAATTGCACTTTGTGCTACCTTATAGGGAAATGTTGGACATTTTTATCAATAATTTACAAGAACAAATATCTTATGAGCTATCAATCGCTACTTTAACTACCTTCGATCAAGCTATAGATTTAGCTCGAAGAGTAGAAGATGCCCTCATTAGGAGAGGCCAACTTAGGAAGAAGGATGATGAGAAAACATCCAAAAATCAATATAAAAACAAACAAGTTGTCGGTGACGGAGTCACTGATAGCAGAAATGTTGCTAATATCAATGCAACGAAGACAACAGAAAAATTTATATTGAAACCTCCTGATAAGCCTCCTCGAGAATTTACTAGATTAAATCAACCCTTATCAACTATTTTACCTCAATTACTCGAAAGAGGTTTGATCCAATTACCATCTATCCGAGAACCTGATCCAACTATACCCGGATATACAGCTGACTTACACTATGATTTCCATAGAGGACTTGGACACTCTACCAATGCTTGTAAAAGGTTGAAACATAAAATACAAGATTTGATTGATAATAATGAAATGGAAGTGCAAGCCTTCCAACCTAAACAAAACCCTCCTAATAATACTCAAAATACCGTTCCCCAAAATCAAAATCAAAATGCTAATCAAACATTAGACATATTTCAACACCCTTTACCAAGACATGGTAAAGAGGTGGCCAATCAAATCGAACATCATAATGTTCCCCCTCCTACCCGATATGTAGGAACCATTAGCGGACAATTACCTGTTCAGGATCCTCAAATATTTGACACAACCTTATCCTTGGTTACGACCAGGCCCTTACATAATATTCAAACTCCTGATTCTAGTGATATAGAATCAGATACTGAAAGTGAAGTAGACATTACTTCAAACCAATCGAATAGTTCTGAAAATGAATCAGATCCTATTCAACCCATCACAGATGCTATGGTTCCAGAAGAACCATTTCCTAGAAGAGTTACTACTCGACCTTCTTCTAATCAATTCCTCCCAAATGAACAAGCCATAAATGCTCGACCGAGACCAGTTCAACGTCCTCAATATAACATTGTAGGTACCATTGGAGTCGTTACCCGACAACAGGCTCAAAATTCTCAACAAGAACCAAATCAAAACGATGGATCGGCTCCATTCGTTTTGAAAAATCCCAATAAAGGGAATCATGCTCCTAATGTTCAACCTAAACCCCCTTACAATATTAATGAGCAATTATCCAATACTACAGCCAGAATTTCCCTTTTGGATTTATTAAGATCTTCTCCTACCCATAGGGATGAGTTGATGCTTACATTAAGCCAAATGATGGTACCTCAAAACATTCAACCTGAAGCTATGGCCAATACTATCATCACTCGAGAGGTTGATTGTATTGACTTCCGAGATAAAGATATCCCACAACACAGTTTACATAAGGATAATCCCTTATATATTACTACTCTAATTGGAGATGTAGCTGTCAAACGAGTCTTGATTGATAATGGCTCATCTCTAAACATTTGCACTTTTGACTTCTACCAAATATTTGGCTTTAGAAGTGATGAAATGAAGAAAACTGATATGATTATCAAAGCTTTCAATGACGAAACACAAGAAACGTGTGGAGTTATTACCATCCCATTGCAAGTTGGTCCTAGAACCCTAGAAACAACCGTGTTTATTGTACATTGCCCAACATCGTACAATATACTTTTGGGTCGCCCTTGGATCAATGCGATGCGAGCGGTCCCATCAACTTTACACCAATGTGTTAAATTCAAATTTAAAAATTAGTTGGTCACTATCCATGGTGACCCTAGACCCTTTGATATGTGTGCTTTGGCAGAACCTGTTGGAGTGCAATTTTGCCCCGCTCTGTCATCCACACATCCTAGTTCTTATTTTTCATCTAAAATCGTGAAACACACACCCATAACTTCACCTATTTCCCCTCCATTAATTTCATCCTCCTATATAGATCAACAATCTTCTAAACAAATCACTCTAGAACCTCAAAAAGATCTTAAATCTACAACCAATCCTTCATGTTCTATCCCTATAAATTCAAAACCTATAGACACATCAATCATACCTTCCACATCTCAAGATATAGGGAATGATCCTTCTACATCTTATGCCCTTTTTGATGAACTTTTACCAGATTTATCCACAATCTTAATATCAGAAAAAACAAATGCTTTCATGCAAGATTCAATTCTTTTAAATAAATTGCCGCCATCTCCTCGTACTTTGGGCCTCCCACAACCTATGGGAAGTACTTACCAAGTCGGGAGTTGTGCCTTCATTTATAAAGGATATGACTGGGGAAGAATCCCTCGAAATATCAAAACTCATCATGAGGGATATGCTCGGTGTTATTTTACCAATGAATATATTAAAGCTAAACCCATGATGCTTAAAATGGGATATAAAGGGAAAGGCTTGGGACCTTTCCAAAATGGCATGAAAGAACCTTTCGAGGTAGAACCGTGGCCTGCCCATTGTGGTGTGGGCCTATTTCCTAGTAAGGGTCAACCCTTTCCTTTTGAAGATGATGATCAACTCATATGTTATCAAGATTATTTGGATAGGCATGTTGATTTGCCTCTTAAAAATTAGTCATTTTCATGTAACATGCTATCCATAGCTTACCCTAAAATGATTGCTGACCCCGATGAAGAGTTGGAAGGAGATATCTTCCATGATGTCTCCTTTGAAGAGATGTTACACAATGGATTTTATTTTGATGGTTCTATACCAACTATAGCCCAACTTGAGGCCACTAATCCTCAAGATGAATTATCTAAATTAACCTTACAAGAATTACAAGAATTGGGTGTTTCACCCACCCCACCTAATTTTGAAAGAGATATACACATGGAGGTAGAGAACGTCATTAAAATTAATATTGGAACGAAGGATAATCCCCACATAATCAATATTGGATCAGAATTAAGTCAAGAAAAACAAGAACAATACATTGCATTCCTTAAAGAGTATGAAGATGTCTTCGCTTGGACATATGAAGATATGCCAGGTCTAGACCCTTCTATAGTCATGCATCATCTAGTGGTCCATCCGGATGCTAAACCTGTTAAACAAAAACTTAGAAAAATGCATCCCAAAGTGGCTCTGCTAGTCAAAGGGGAGTTAGAAAAACTCCTAAATGTTATCTTTATACAAGCTATTGATTATGCTAAATGGATCTCAAATGTAGTTCCAGTCACCAAGAAAGAAGCTACCAAAGTTAGGGTTTGCATAGATTTTAGAGATATTAATGCTGCATGCCCTAAAGATGACTTTCCTCTTCCAAAAATGGATCAAATCATTGACTTTACTGTCGGGAGTGGGATGATGTCCTTAATGGATGGATTCTCCGGTTATAATCAGATCAGGATAGCTCCTGAAGATCAGGCTAAAACAACCTTTATTACCCCCTGGGGTACCTTTTGTTGGAAAGTGATGCCATTTGGCTTAAAGAACGCAGGTGCAACTTATCAACGAGCTATGACCTATATTTTTCATGATATGATGCATGATATCCTACATGATTATGTAGATGATATTATAGCTCGCTCTATTATTGAAGACAACCATTTAGATGATTTGAGAAAAGTTTTTAATCGATTACGAGAATATCTTATTCGATTAAATCCAACAAAATGCATATTCGGAGTTAAGTCCGATAAACTATTAGGGGTTTTAGTTTCTTTACGTGGTATTGAAATCGACCCTCTCAAGATTGCGGCCATCACTGATATGCCCGCACCTACTAATATATCTGAGTTACGAAGTTTACAAGGTAAGCTTCAAGCTATCCGTCGCTTCATCGATAAGTCGGCGGACAAAACCGGTCCCTTTCTTAAACTCCTTAAGAAGGATGTCCCTTTTAATTGGGACGCCGAATGTAGAGAAGCTTTTGAACTTCTCAAACAATACCTCCTTAATCCACCTATGCTTTCATCACCTAAACCTGATCGCCCATTTCTCCTATATATTTTAGCTTCAGATTCTACCTTAGGAGCTATGTTAGCTCAGCTTGATGATGAAAAGAGAGAACATGCTAATTATTATATTAGCCGAACCTTCATCAGTTATGAAACCCGCTACATAGCATTAGAAAAACTATGTCTAGCAGTCATTTTTGCTACGCAAAAATTATGACATTATATGCTTAGTCAGAAAACTTATGTCATTGCTAAATACGATCCCTTAAGGTATCTCATGAGTCGACCTTATTTATCAGGTCGCACAGCCAAGTGGGTTCTTGCTCTAAGTGAGTTTGATCTCACATTCATAGGACAATTTTTTTGTTAAGGGTCAAATCATAGCAGATCAATTAGCTGTTGCACCCTTAGAGTCTACCCATCCCCTCATCATCGAGTTTCCAGATGAATGCCTTCAATTAGAGGCAGACCATACGGAACAATGGTCCTTATACTTTGATGGAGCCCGATGCATGAGTGGGGCTGGTGCGGGTATTATTTTAATATCCCCACAAAAACATCTTATTCCTCTGTCCTTCAAATTGACATTTGCTTGCACCAACAATACTTCTGAGTATGAAGCTCTAATCCTTGGATTACGAGCTGCCTTGGCGCTAAAAATTAAACACCTTTTAGTTTTTGGTGATTCTCAACTAGTTATAAACCAAATTAATGAAGTTTATCAGACCAGAGATGATAAATTGCACCCATATAAGGCCTATGTTTTACAATTAATGTCTCTATTTGATCAAGTTACCTTGGAAGCTATTCCTCGAACTAGCAACCGTGTAGCTGATGCTATGGCCGTAGCTACATCTCTCCTGCCCTTGGAGTTAGATGACGAATATGCCACTATCATTATTCATCGACTCCAAGAACCCACTTCAAATAAATCATGCTTAGAACCTTTGGATGTGTTTCTAATCAATGAAACTACTCCTAAACCTTGGTATACGGACATATTTGATTTTCTCCAAAATGGGACTTTCCCTACCAATTCTAATAGAAACCAGCGTCGGTTATTACGTAGACGAGCAAGTCGATTTGTAATAATTGGCAATACTTTATATAGGAGATCTTTTGAAGGTATCCTATTAAGATGTTTAAACTTAGAAGAGTCTAAATCAGCCTTGAGTGAAGCCCACGATGGATCTTGTGGAGGACACTTCAGTGGTAGTGTCATTGCTAAAAAGCTCCTTCGGATAGGATACTTTTGGCCTACCATGGAAACGGATGCACATGAGTATGTGCGCCATTGCGACAAGTGCCAAAAACATGCTGACCTTGTCCATGCGCCTGCACAAGAGCTATAGGCTATTTCATCTCCTTGGCCCTTTTCCAAATGGGGCTTAGACATTATTGGCAAAATCAATCCGGTGTCATATGATGGACACAAGTTCATCATAACCGCCATTGAGTATTTCACGAAGTGGGTCGAAGCTATGCCTTTAGCTTCCTGCACTGGCACACAAGTCTCTAAATTTATTTTTAATCAAATCATTTGCAGGTTCGGAATTCTTGCAAATCTCATCTCTAACAATGGAACTTGTTTCAAAAATAAAGATGTTAAAAAATTATGCCAAAAATATAAGATTCAACATCGCTGGTCCACTCCCTATTATCCTCAAGGTAATGGTCAAGCAGAAGAATCTAACAAAACCTTAATCAAAATCCTCAAAATATTGGTCAATAAACATGGCCGTGACTGGCACATTCAATTATATCCAGCCTTGTGGGCCTATCGAACTAGTGTTCGAACCCCCATAGGAACTTCACCATTTGTTTTGGTTTATGGTGCTGAAGCAGTTTTTCCCTTTGAATTAGAAGTTCCTTCTTTGGCTCTACTACTTCAAGATACCGAAGTAGGAGATGAATATCGAGCTGGCAGACTCAGACCACTGGAACTCCTAGATGAAAAATGCATCAATGCTTTGGAGCATCTCCATGCCTACCAAAACAAGCTTAAAAGATCATATGCCAAAAAAGTTCGTCATCGATCCTTTGAGATCGGCGACCTTGTTCTAAAAGAAAATAAAAAAAATACAAATGCAACTAAGGACCTTAAAGGTAAATTTGAGCCCAACTGGCTTGGACCATACATTATTATTGCTAAATTTGAATCAGGAGCATACAAATTATCTACCTTAGATGGTAAAGAACTTAAAGAACCCATGAATATTTTGCATCTTAAACGTTACTATGTATAAATTTGGTCATTTCATCCTTGTATATATTTGTTTAAAATAATTCAAAATCACTATCTTGTATTTTCTCTCAATTTATAAATTCAAAAACATCAAAAACATTCATAATCATCAAAATATTCAAAACTATTTGTTGCATTTATTTATGGCACTTGTTAAATTTTTCAAAAACAAAGAATAATGATAAAAATAAAAACAACAATATTCTTGACTCTTTCAAAACCAAAACAAAATAAAGAAGAAAGAGAGAGTCAACATTCTCAAAACTTCTCAAAAAGTATTTATATATATTTTCTTACAAATGTTGCAGTTATATGTTTCAAATTATTTTGGATAAATTAGCATTTATTTGGAATCCCTCACTTGCACACTCACAAAAATAAATATCTTGATTTTATCTGGCATGATTACTAATCTCTCTTATATCAAAGTCCACAAAATTCAATTAAATAAAGTTTGAGCATAGAGAATTGATCTTGTTATTTACTTAAACCAAGCACATCCTTTCACAATAAAATGATTATATTTGTAATTTCCATGTTTTGCTACATAGTAGAAATGATTTCTTGAGCGAAAAGTTTCCCCTGCTATCCTATCATGCACATGGTCTAGAATCTTTGAGAATTGGCAAAAGGACAAGCTCACCCCTACCCAGAATAAAAATCCCTTGCTCTACAGCTAATCCGAGCAAGTATCCCCTGCACAAGAGCTCTTAGCCTCATCTCCTCCCCCACCCTGAGGTGGACGAGGTGGCCCCATCGTAGTATGATTAGTACTATGAGTCCTAGTCCTCGATCGAGACGAAGTCCTCGAGGACCCAATCCTGATAGGGTCAGCAATGCCGGCTGGCAGCTATACCCTCTGACCCTCTAGCACCATCTGGAAGTAGATGCCCTAGTAAAACGTGGTCTGAGCAATCGATCACACTAGCTCCTGTGTGCTCGCTCCTTCGCTTCATGCCCTGAGGCGTGAAATCTCATCTCTGAGTTGTGTAACCTTAGCTTGGTGGCGTGCAACTCGTCCTATAATGTTTGCACCTATGCCTGGAGACGATCTCTCTCTACTCAGAGAGTAGCTGTCTCACTACTCTTCTCTGTGTCAACACCCTTGCCCTTATCAGGTGATGGTGGCATCTCTCTCTGTGGAGAAGGGGGTCTCACCTCCCTCCTCTCCATCTATTGTGGCCTCTCCTGTGCCCACGGCCTCCTCAGCTCTCTCTTGCTGCGACCCTGGGTTGCCTCCATAGCCGCCTGGCATCGCCTCCCTATCCGACACACAACTACATGTATCGGACCCTAATCCCTCATCATCTGAGGAGGGTGGATGCCTGCGTACCAGGCATCATAGCCATCTGCAACCCCTGTGTCGTCCCCATCCACTATCTGAATGGGGGCATCGTCTAAGTCCTGACTCTAGAAGCGCTGCATGTCTAGAGCCCTGCTCACTGTAGTGTTATCCCAAACAGTCTGGGAAAACTCATAATCCTTGAGAGATGGGATCCCTTGCTGCAGACCGAACTATCGTAAAACTCAGTCATAGCGGTGGAGCTCCACCTCTCTCCTCTCCATCCGAAGCCAACAAACTCGCCTAACACGAGCTAGCTCTTGTCTGTCCTCGACCCACCCTGGGTGCTCTCGCCATGGCATCTAGGTGATTTGGTCTGAGACTAGGTCATCTAGTAGTCTCCAGGACATCGAAAGGTCGATCCACCACTGTGACCCTCTTTAGAGCCACCAGTAGAATACTCGGGACCTCTCCCCATCAATCCCTGTCAGAGGAAGCCCTACCGGCCTCTGCACTGCAATGTGCTCCCAACACCAAACCTGTAGGAGCGATGTCATCACCAGACATCGGTCGCCCTTGTACATGACCCCATACAGGATCCTGTATAGTCGGCATAGCACATAGCTACACCAAGCAAACCTGTAGCCATGGTCTCGCATGTCACAGATCACATCTACTAGCATCCATGGCACCCTGCACCTGCTCTGGTGGCACAGTAGAAGTCCACCAACTACTCCAGCTAGAACCCGTGTGAGTTTAGATGCCCCATGCATCTGACACAGTGCCTCGATGTTAACTCCGCCCTTCTCCAAGGTGAAGCTCGAGTCACCACACAATCATCCCATAGCATGGCCCTAATTGGCCGTAGGAGTAATCAATCATCCTTGTATGGGGATTCTTAGAATCCTCCATACATCCTCCAAAGTGGGAGTCATCTCCCTTGTAGGTAGCCGAAAACATGAAGAACTCGGATACCATTTCTCTGCTAGGGCTATTAGTAGCCCCATATCTGTAGACACTTGTGGCATCTCTACCACATGCTGTAAGCCGAACTGTGCCAACTGATCCCACTCTGCCTGTGTAAGAGCGGCCAAGTCATCTCTTAAACCTCCATACTTATATTCCCTGCTTTTTAGCAAACCTCTCTGCAACATAAACAACAAAACAACAAACAAACATTAATAACAACTCAAGTATTTAAAAATGCAAGTAAAATAAGTTCAATTTTATGCAATTGATGATATCGTCCACTATTGGACGATATCGACCCAAATTTGAGCATAATCGTCTCCGATTTCGCAAGTCGAAATCGTCCCTAATTTGACGAAATCGTCCCCCTTTTGCCGATTTTTCCCTTAGACGAAATTGGCGAAATTGAGACGATTTCGTCAAAATCGGGATGATTTCATCCCAATGACGTCTACGACCCAAAAATGGCTGCGATGCTCAAAAATTGATTAAAATTCACCTAAAAAGCATGTAAAAACAAATTCAATAATTCTAAGTTAAGTCTAGACTCTTACCCATAGACCGCGCTGGACCTCTGTTGATCTGTGCATCATCTCCACCATTTTTGCTTCCAGAGCTCTAAAACCAGTAAAAATGAACAGTAAAAATGAATTAGGGTTTTACCCTATTTTTCTTAATTTTATTCAAAAATTAATTTTGCTTTTTCGCGTTTTTACCTCAAACGTTCGATTTGGGTAAAAACACGAAGGGGGCACCATAATAAGCTGTCGTACGATTCGACCAAGAATCGTCGCCTAAAAATGGGAATAATTTTTTTCTTTCTCGTAGATCGAGAAGAACTCATCTTTAACGCATTTTCTTCGAAAAATTCACTAAAGAGGGGGCAAAATGTAGCACCCTAAAATTGACGCAGTAAAACCTTAGCAATTACATTCACTCTAGTAAATAATTTAAATTCAAATTTTAACCTCCCAAACCACCCGTTAACCACCGGGTAAACCATTTCCCCCTTTTTCGTGCCATTTTTAGAGGTTGTTTTGATCGTTTGACGATATCGTCGCCGATCAGACAATATCGCCCCAGATCTGACGATTTCGTCTAGACAAGGACGTCTAGATGATCTTGTCCCTAAACTGATTTTGCACAATTAGATTTTGTTCCAACGGGTCTCTAATCTGGGCAAAAGCATGTCTGCACCGTTAGTGACCCTCCCCCATTGGATATCTCCCAAATAGGGATGATCTTCCAATGTTCAAGATCAAGTAACACCTCACCAAAAAAGGTTAACACTTGAATTAAGCTCCTTAGCTTGTCAGAAGCAAGGATTCAAGAATGCATGCCCTTTCCATACTTGGGGAATAATAATTTGGTTAGGTTACCAAAAAAACCTAATCATTAAGTGCTTTGGTTATCTATTTTTGCTCAGCATTGTGCCACACACAGCGCATCCCAAAAAGGGGTATCTGTAGACACCAAAACAACACCAATCTAATCATGTGGATACAAGCACTAATCGAATTGGCATACATAGCCCCTAGGGCAGCCCCCAGAGGTTAAATAGTGGTTCTAACCACTCCCAAAGTAGTTTTAGAATTTTAGAGGTCAATTTGGCACCTTTCAAGCACCCTACTCCTTACTCGTTCCACCCTAGGGCGATTAGAATGCTATTCGCCCCACCCTGGGATGATTAGCAGCAATCGCTCCAGGGTGGGGCAAATATTAGGTTTGATGGGCAAAAGGTCAAACCTTAACAAATGGCAGTTCAAATTCACCACTCAAATCCACCTTCAATGCATGGGAGTGCGAGTGAGCATTTTTGAGCTCAAAGAGGCAATCATAGAGGCAGTCATGGAGCCCTTAATCAGGGAGGAATCTTCTCTCCCTTGGGAAGGCATGATGGCCAAGTGGTGCCCCTGCATGCACATTCAAAGTAGACCTTTAGGTCTATAAAATTGTGACTCTTCTCACCCCAAAAGGATAATAGAGCAGGAGGGAGTGCTGTCGAATTACATCCTCACCCCTCACTTGTGCTTCTTACATCCTTGATCTCTCTTTTGGAAGGGAGGTTATTGGGTGAACATTGGAAGAGCAATCCGAACCCAAAACCAGAACATTTAGAAAAAAAACCCCACTCAATTTGTTGACACAACCCCCTAGGAAGTTTTGGACCCATACCAAGTGGATTGGTGTCGAAACCAACCCGCAAACAGTGAGCATCCTGCCCCTGGGCGCCCCCCGCATTGTTGCAGTCCTAATCGCCCCACCCCCAAGCAATTAGAAATTTATAGCATATTTCTTCACTTTTTCTTTTGCATCTTATTTTATGTCATTCATATATGCTTCCATTCAAATTTCATGCCATTATGATGAGTTTTGACTGTGTTTTCATTGTTTTTCGCTTTCACTAATATATAGGGAGCATCTTCAGATACAAGGTGATCGGGGCCGAATATTTAAAATATGACCTTCTAGATCGTATCATAATGCCCTATTATGCCTAACCCCAACTTTTTAGGTGTTTTGAATGCCTCTAGATGGGACATTTAGGAGGTTGCTTTCTGACATTTTTTGACAGTCCTAATTGTCCCACCCCGAAGCGATT
This sequence comes from Wollemia nobilis, assembly GCA_028583015.1. Lineage (NCBI taxonomy): Eukaryota > Viridiplantae > Streptophyta > Pinopsida > Araucariales > Araucariaceae > Wollemia > Wollemia nobilis. Next base: position 7,570,395 of record JAQPPZ010017209.1, on the reverse strand, counting down.
AGAAATCTACAACATATTTCTCAATTGTTCCTTTTACAGTATGTTCATGATGGTGTTTGCATGCTTCTATCCAAATTTCATCTTATTCTAACATATTTTTATTACCGTTTTAATTATTTCATGCATGCATTAACCGAAGGCCTTTGGGATTGCAAGTTTCCATCCATCTGTAGGTGCTATTAATCGTTTGTTGTTTCTCTGAACGCAGGTTCTCAACACTAGAGGGGTATCAAGGAACTACAGACACATTCATGCAAGCAACGGTGACGTTTTGCTCACCCATTTCAAATGTGGGCACGCGAAAGATCCTGAAGGGAAGCATACCATCCGTGGTGTAACAAAACTATATCTAACGCTCTTGGATCCTAAAAAGGAAGGAGACGTATTGTAACCTGATATCAAAGCAAAATTAATAAAAAAAAGGGCCACACTTTACATTTGCTTTATATCTCATTGCAATTCATTTGTTTTCCCTTTTCATTCACTTTAGTCCTTTCTTCATTCATAGGAGCTAGCGTTACATTTGCTTTTGCTTGCATCGCACCCAGTATGCCATTGCTTCTGTATCTCAGTGCTTTCACCTTTCACCTACAATGCCTTAGTTAACATTTTGAAAAATATAGATAAAAAATCAGATAAATATCGACATAATTTGGTCCTAACCATATTGTCATGGGTATAACTTTATTCTCAAGACTTCAATTTGATCATTTTAACAAAAACTAAAAATATTAAAGGGAGAACAATAATTTTAGATTATAAGTTTTTATTATAATTATGGCTGATCATAGGATCTAATGATCTAGACTCATGCACTAAGGTTCTAAGGACATAAATATTTAAAGTTCTAAAATCTAATATTTAGTGTCTAGGTAATAAGGTTTATGTCTATGCTCTCAAGTTTAAGATATTTCATCTAAGGTTATAAACCAAATATTAATACATATTTAAATTCAATGTCCATTAAATAGTATCCTAAAGGATCTAAATAGGTTTAAAAGTTTTAATCATCTTTAAATATTTTAAAAATGTTTAAATAAAAATTTAAGGGAATGAATATTAGTGATATGCCTCACCTTAAACCTTTGTCAGTGTTACATAATTTTAATCCCTATAAGAAGTGAACTAGCCCCTACAATGTCATTAGTTGAAATTACACGTGATTTTGAGTAAATGAAGGTAAATTTTCCTTCATTATTTAAAAAACTCTAGTTGTGCCTCTTGTTTTACTTTGTATTCACCAAAAAAATAACTACAATAATATATAAAATTTTCATTTTAACAAGTATTTTTAATATTATATTAGTATAAACTTAAAATTAATTAATATTAAATTCAAGTTATATAAAGTAGTAACTAAGTATGGGTATATATTTTTTTTGTATTGTTAAGAAAGAGGGTTTTGAAAGGACCTTTGAAACTTGTACATCAACTTCACCAAGGGAGAAAACACCATAGAACCATATCATCCATATAATACGACCTGACACAGTGGAGAAGAAACTATTTAAATTCAAAAATTTGCATTGACTGAAGAGCCCCAACCACCCTCATAAAGATACACTCCCAATAGATGGGCTTCTCATAGGAATTAAAGAAAATTTCCATTAGACGTAATAACCTATCTATTGATTTGAATCCTACCGCAAGAAATTCAAAATGGAAAACTACTCCAGGATCCATAAACCACCTAAAAAAAATAGAAAACAGAAACCCCTACCACACCAGGAAGAATATCAACAACCACTAGAAGTAAGCCAAACTAGAAATAGAAAAAGATCCAAAGATCAAAAACTTGTATCAACAAGGATAGTACCTCGGATCAAAAAAATAGATACCAAAACACAACTCAAATTGCATCCCGCAACAACTCACCCTATGTGGGAATATTTTAAAGGTATAAACTAATACACATGATGCCAATTTTTCTCTTCAGATCAAAACTGGGATGAGACCAAATAACTGCTTTAAAGTCACACTCTCTCTTCTTAGTTCATCCCACTTTCCTTTTAACTCCTATAAAACTATAGGACCAAAAGCTCTTGTATTTAGGTCCTAGGTATACCTTCTCCAAAATAGGGCCAAGGGAGGCAATGGGCTTTAGAGAGGTCCTAGGGAAAACCAGCTTTGGAGAGGACAACAAAGCTAGTGAAAACTCCACTAGCTGCAAAATGGGCTCCTTCTAGTCAAAAGAATTTTTTAGGGGATGAAATAGGGACTTACCTCCCCTTTATTAGGATGACCAAATTCTAGAATGTTTAGACAAGGATATGAATGTTTATACTCATTGAAAATCTAGTTTTGAGCCCTTTCCAATGGTACTAGTTTTATAAGGTTTTTTGAAGATCTAAAATAGTTTTATATGCCTAGTGTATGCCATACATATTAATACCAGAAGGCACAAACACTTTTATATTTAGAATGGCACATGCGACCATAACCACTGTACTACTTTCTATGATAGTCTTTTTCCAACTTCTTGTAAATAGTTGTGGGTTCATAGGTGCATCTCAAATTTCAAATCGAAAGGTATGTAACTTTTATGCCTCTATTGAATATCATATGCATAAAACTACTTTGAAAGGAGTTCATTTATTAAATGAATTATCTGGTTTTTTACTAGCTCCATATCGTATATTTGGGTGATATTCCATCCCATGTTGAAGGAGATTTCAAAAGTATAGCTGCTCCATACCACCATGATATGCCTGAATCTGTTATTGGAAGGTGGTAACGTGCTTTTCAAAACCATAAAATGATCAAGTTTAGATATCAATTTGGAAATATTTAGCTTTAATTAATTTGTGCACTCATTTATATTGCAAATTTATGTTCAGCCATGAAATGACCCATAAACATCTTGAGTATAGTTATGGCAAGAGTTTCAATGGATTATATTATTCCATTAAAGTTCACAATATTTAGGAATATGGCCAGAATATAAAAGTTTTAGAGACATGGGATTAAGTCCAATTCCATCCAAATGGAAGGGGAAATGCCAAACAACATCATATTTCAAGGCGTGCAACAGGTTGAACTTGTTCATGTTATAACTTTGTGATAATTTAAATTAATTAGGAAAATTTTCACTGTAATAAGTTCTCATATTCCAAGGGAGTGGAATGGTGTTGTTGAATGTTTGTCTAAATGGGCCTCTGAATTTCAAGAATGTTGGAGTGTTAGGGAATAGCATAAACTTTACTAGTCTATTGAAAGATGATATGCTTAGATGAGACATTTTTGTTGTACTCTAATTCTTGACTCTTGTATGTTTTTTTTATTTCAATAAAAAATGTACCCCTATTTTTATCCAAAAAAAAATATATATATTTTATGTCATTAAGGTACTAATCTCTGCCATAAACTAATTGGAGCATATTTCTATGACACAAAAAAGGGAATTGATCCAGCTGTTGAGTTTCTATCTCCAAGGGATTGGTTGGGTCACAGATCACATACGTCATCTACAATAGCTGGAAATGTTGTAAAAAATTCAAGTTACTATGGAGTATCCCAAGGAGATGCTTGAGGTGTATTTGTTAGAGAATTAAACCAGATTTGATGTCAGTCAGACTGTATTACCATACTTTTAGACGTAATTTCATACATGCAAGTATTTGAGACTTTGCTGCCCTTGTCCTCAAAGCCTAGCTATAAATATCGGTGCAACTGGTATTTTACGTAGGAGAAGAATATATCAGTAGAAGGAGAGTAGAATCGATAGTTAAAGAATAATCAAAATAGCAAATTCTGATATTCTCTACTTTTTGTTAATCTTGCAACCTGGTTGTAGATGTTTATTCCAAAATTTTATAATCTATTTTGAATCAAATAAATAAAATCTTCAATTTGTGCATGAAGTTTGGTTGTCATCTCTGTTAAATATATGATCACCTTTATTCTCTTCCAATTATAAGCATTGCATCCATTTTTAGCAAAGTCAAAGTTTGGCACTTATAAACTAAAGGCCTTTCATATGCTCCACCTAGCTCAAAATTTTATGTGTTGCTTAACCAGTGAGTGACTCCGAGTGTCACTGTAGCTAGAGAGCGACTTTGTGTATCACTCAGCCAATGAGCAACTCTAAGTGTCGCTCTAGGTAACGAGCAACTCTGTGTGTTGCTCAACCAGCAAGCAACTTCGAGTGTCTCTCTAGCCATCGAGTGACTCCATGTGTTGCTCAACCAAAAAGTGACTCTGAGTGTTGCTCTAACTAGTGAGCGTATCCTTGTGTTTCTCTAGCTACCGAGAAACTCTGAGTGTCACTCAGCCAGTGAGTGACTCTGAGTGTCACTCTAGCCAGCGAGTGACTCTAAGTTTCTCTCTACCCAGTGAGCAAATCCTATTCTTTGATGGATTAAAACCCTCTTCCCTTCCTCACTCTGATTGGCATGTGATTCCTGGTATCGCATTTATCTCGAGTGATATTCATCTCAAGATTATTTAAATTATTCAAATTGGTATCAGAGCCACTGTGTCATCCCATGGAAATTGAAGCATAGCTTCTGGAAACAACTCGTTGTAATTGCAGATCTTGTGGTTCAACGACAAGAACTATGATTATTGGAGCATCTAGATGAAAATCCTATTTGAGTCTCAGGAGGTATGGGACTTTGTCGAGAATGGTTATATAGAAATACTAGATGTAGCAGCACTGGCTGCACTCTCCCAATATGATAAGGACCTATTAAAGGAAAACAGAAAGAAGAATAATAAGGTGTTATTTTACATCATGCAAGTGATTGAGGAGACTATTTTCCCATGGATTGCAACAACAACCAAGGCACAACAAACTTGGGAAATATTAGTTAGTTCTTATTAGGGCACTAATAAGGTGAAGTTGGTAAAGCTGTAGATGTTAAGGAGGGAGTTTGAGAACCTACATACAAGTGAGTTAGAGTTCGTGAGTGAATTATTCACCAAAAAAATAAATGTCATCAACTAGATGTAGTTGAATTATGGAGATGATTTTGAGAAGCCTGCCAACAAAGTTTGACTTAGTACTGATAGTGATTGAAGAATTGAGGGACTTGACAACCCTCTAGGTAGATGAGCTCATGGGTTCCCTAAAAACGCATGAGCAAAGGCTAAAACTCTCAACTTAGCCCTCATTGAAGTAGGTGTTGAAGGTGTATGTCTCATTTTGAGATAGTAGCAAAGGAGAATCCCAAAAAGGCATCTCTAGTTATTAAGGAGGAAGAGACAGAGGTAGGTGTGGGAAAGGAAAAAAGTAAGGAAGAAGGTTAAAATGCAATGATAGAGATACCAACTACAACTTCCATCAGCAAGGAGGAAGAGGTAGTGGCAAAAATTAGCAAGGAGGATCTAATTAGAAGAAGGATAAATCCAAGATCCAATGTTATTACTGCAAGAATTTTGACCACTATATCTCTGAGTGTAGAAATAAGATGGCCAAGAATAACCAACAACAAACACATTACACAAATGAAGCTAGAAATAGATATGCCTATGGAAATATGTTGTTGACATATAGTATTGAGAAGGAGAGCCAAAAGAATATTTGGTATCTCGATAGTGGGTGCAACAACCATATGATTGGGAATGGGGAGATTTTCTAACAACTGGATGAAATAGTCTAGTTTGAAGTGAATATGGGAAAAAAACAAGGTTCTTGTGATGGGGAAAGGAAAAATCCTCATCCATACCAGGTACAATGAAAGGAAGCATATATGTGATGTATACTACATGCCTAGTTTGAAGCACAATTTACAGAGCATTGGACAACTTGTGGAGAGGGGCACACTGTTCAATTTAAAGATGGAGTCTGCACCATCAAAGACAAAGAGAATGGGAAGATTGCAATAGTGTCCATGATGAATAATATTTTTTTGTTGTTGTAGATTTATAATGAATCATTGATGTCTCTGAGTGCGGTTGTGAAAGATGCTACCTGGCTATGGCATCTCAAATTTGGTCACCTGAGTTTCAGTGGCCTGCACCTACTATACAAGAAGCAGATGGTGAAGGGTTTATCCCTTATTTAGAAATAAAATCAGGTTTGTGAAGGTTGTATGGTCAACAAACAGCACAGGGATGCATTCATTACAGGATAGTCTTGGAGGGCTTCACAACCGCTAGAGTTGGTGCACTCAGACATTTGTGGCCCAATGTAGAACAACACTTTTGCTGGAAATAAATACTTACTTACCTTCATTGATGACTTCAGTCGAAGGACATGGGTTTATCCCATCAAGCAGAAGTCAAAAGCATTTATAAAATTCAAAGAGTTCAAGGGTCTAATTGAGAAACAAAGTGGTTACCAGGTGAAGACTTGTAGGATACATGGTGGAGGTGAATACATATCCAACAAATTCCACAATTTATGCAAGGTAAATGGAATTCATAGGCATCTTACTGCCAGATACACACTATAGTAGAACGACATAGCTAAGAGGAAGAACATAACCATTATGGATATGGCATGGAGTATGCTGAAGGTGAAAGGATTACCACATGAGTTCTAGGTAGAAGTTGTAGCCTATGCAGTCTATCTTCTGAATAGATGTTCCATAAAGAGTGTGAAGGACAAAATTTTTTAGGAGGCCTAGAGCAATCAAAAGACAAGTGTGGATCATTTGAGGGTTTTTGGGTGCATAACATATGCACATATTCTAGATGAGAAGTGGTAGAAGTTGAATGACAAAACAGAGAATTGTATATTCATAGGATACAACGAACACACAAAGTCATATAGGTTGTATAATCCTATGATGAAAAAGCTTGTCATCAGTCGATATGTAAAGTTCTTGGAGGATGAAGTCTGCAATTGGAAGTCTAATACTGGCCAGCCAAAGGCAGTAATTATTGAGTCTGAAGACTTGGAGAAAAATAGGGTGCAACCACTTGTAGCTTCATGTAGCAGTAGTGGTTCCAGCAATAGCACAACCTCACCATCTCAGTCGCCTCCACTTGCAAGCAATATCCCCAAATTGAAGACACCCACAAAGATGAGGAGCTTGCAAGTCATCTACGAGGTAACCCAAAATCAAGAATATGAGTAACACTCTAATTTTTATTTATTTTTTGAGTGTGATCCAATTTTGTTTAAATAAGAAAATCACAATAAAAAATGGGTGAAGGCAATGTATGAGGAGATAGAGGCCATAGAGAAGAATGAGACATGGCAGCTGATGGATCTCTAGAAGGGAAAAATACCATTGGGTCAAGTGGGTATACAAAACAAAGTTTAATATCCAAGGAGAAGTTGATCGGCATAATGTCATAATGGTGGTAAAATGCTAAAAATAGAACTTACGCATTGACTATCATGAGGTGTATGCACATGTAGCCTGACTTGACATAGTAAATATGATTTTGGTATTGGTAGCCCAGAAGGATTGGAGCTTTTATCATATGGATGTCAAGTCTGCCTTCATAAATAGAGTGTTGGAAGAGGTCTACATAGACTAGCCACCATGCTATGATATGCAAGGACATGAATGCAAGGTCCTAAAATTGAAGAAGACTCTATATGGGTTGAAGCAAGCACCTAGGGCATGGTACTACTGGATTTATGATTATTTTTAGGAGAATGGGTTCATAAAATAGCCAAATGAGCACAACTTCTACCTAAATACAAATGTTGAAGGGGGGATGATAATCCTCTTCTTGTATGTAGAAAATTTGATATATACTGGCAACAATGATGTATTGTTCAACCAATTTATAATAACCATGAAGAAGAAGTTTGAGATGAAAAAATTAGGGCTAATGAATTACTTTCTTGACATTGAAGTTAAGAAAGTCAACTACTCGAAGGTTTTTTTGAAGCGGTTCGAGATAGAGGATGGTAAGTCTATCATCACACCTATTGCCACAGGTCTAAAGCTAAGCAAATTGGATTCCAACATAAATGTTGATCCAACTCTGTACAAGAGGCTAATTGGCAATCTCATGTATTTGACTGTAACTCGACCTGATTTGATATTTGGAGTCATCTTGATTAGTAGGTTTATGGAGAATTCGAAGGAAACACATTGGAAAGAAACTAAAAGGATTTTATGCTATGTCAATGGGATGCGAAACCATGGAATTTTCTATGCCAAACAAGACCAACTGGAACTAGCGGGCTACACATATAGCGATTGGGTTGGTAGCACTGATGATTGAAAGAGCACTTTCAAATATGCTTTGCACCTTGGTTTAGGAGCAGTTTGAAGGTCATATAAGAAGCAACTGATAGTTGCATTGTCCACTGTAGAGGCTGAGTATGTTATCACCACGTCAACCTTATGCTAAGCAATATGGCTATGAAGAATCTTGGATGAGCTAAATCATCCATCGAAAGGGGTGATAACCATTTTCTGTGACAATAAATCTACCATACCACTATCGAAGGATCTAGTGTTTCATAGTCGAATGAAGCACATTGACATATAGTATCATTTCTTCAGGGAACTAATGAAATTTAATGAAATTTAGTTACTATTTTGCAGGTCCAACGAGTAGGTAGCTAATATTTTCACAAAATATTTGAAGGAGGAGGATTTCAATAGGCTGCAGGAAAATTTGGGTGTCAAAGTCTTTGTGAAATATGGTTTAAAGGAGGGTATTAGAGAATTAAACTAGACTTAATTCCAGTTAGATTGTATTACCGTACTTTTAGATGTCGTAATTTCATGCATGTGAGTAGTTGAGACTTTCTCGCCCTTGTCCTCAAAGCCTAGCTATAAATACTAGTGAAACTGGCATTTTATGTAGGAGAAGAATATAGTAGTATAAGGAGAGTAGAATCAATAGTTGAAGTAGAATCGAAGCAACAACTTTTGATATTCTCTGCTTTTTGTTAATCATACAACCTAGTTGTAGAAGTTTGTTCCAGAAGTTTGTAATAAATTTTGAATCAGATAAATAAAATCGTCTATTTGTGCATGAAGTTTGGCTCTCATCTCTATTAAATCCATGATCACCTTTATTCTGTCCCAATTAAAAGCATTGTATCAATTTTTAGCAAAGTCAAAATTTGGCACTTATAAACTGAAGGCCTTTCATATGCTCCACCTAGCTCAAAAATTCGTGTGTCGCTCAACCAACGAGTAAATTTGAGTGTCGATCTAGACAATGAGTGACTCTGTGTGTCGCTTAGCCAATGAACAACTCCAAGTGTCGCTCTAGCCAGAAAACAACTTCGAGTGTCACTCTAGCCAGCTAGATACTTCATGTGTTGCTCAACTAGCGAGCAACTTTGGGTTTCACTCTAGCCAGTGAGTGACTCTGTGTGTCACTAAATGAGTGAGTGACTCTGAGTGTCACTATAGCCAGTGAGTGACTCCATGTGTCACTCTAGAAAACAAGCAACTCCAAGTGTCGCTTGGCCAATGAGCAACTTTGAGTGTCTCTCCAGCCAACGAGTGACTCTAAGTTTTGCTCTAACTAGTGAGCGACTCCTATTCTTTGATGGATTAAAACCCTCTGCACTTCCTCACTCTGATTGGCATGAAATTCATGATATTGTATTTATCCTAAGTGATCTCCATCTCAAGCTTATTTAAATTCTTCAAGAGTCCTTGCCGCAAGGATTGCCATGTGCAATATTTTTTGGTAATCTAATGGATGCCCTAATGCAAATATCCTTGTTGCATTTGATGATATCATCCACGATGGTGTAGATATCCTATATTTCAATTGAAAGTTACATAGCTGATTATTGGACCTTAGACTACTTTGAGGATTCAGGTTCAAGTGGATCATTTCATGCCATGAAAAAGGGGATTCTGGTTTCAAATTTTGCTGAAAACTCTGGAAATGAATATATGTTAAATTATTCTTCATTGTATCTCATAGTAGTGGTAAGCACAATTGACCACCAATTTATAAATCCACTTCTTCTAGGAAACAAATCTCGTTCAAGGTTGATTATGACTCTCATTCTCCATTTTATATAGAGTTATTTCAAAAACTGGATCAATAATAGATCGTAAGTGCCAAATTGAAAATTGTGTACTTTGTCATAAAACGTCTGAGAGTGATGATTTACAAAGAATTTATTTGAATATGTTTTGAATGGAACAACCATGGCATTGTTAGAAAATTAAACCAGATTTGACATCTGATGAGATCTCTGATAGATCTTATTGCTAGATCCTATTATCACAATTTGCAAGCGTGTGTAGTTATTACCAGTAGTTGTAGTTCGATGATGGGTCAGAACCCCTACTTTTACATTAAAGTCATGTCAAACTGTCAGTGGTCCTTTTCCACCCATGTCCTCCAATTCCAGTTATATATATATATCCATGTAGATCAGTATTTTAAACGAGTAGAGAAGAGACAAGAAGAATAATTCAAAGTAGTAGCTTTCAAAATTCTATGTTTGGGTTTTATATTGCAACTGAATTTGCAGATGCTTGTAAAGCTTTGGATAAGAAGAATTGTAATTGCAGTCTTGGTTTTTATTTGGATGAATAAATAAATATTCGTTTGTGTTTTAGTCTCACTTCTTGTTTATCCTGAATTCGAGCTTCACTTTTATATTCTTCAAATGCGAGCATCATGACTATTTTTCATCCAAAAAGTATCTCTATTGAGCTTAACTCTGAAGTCCATCTTCATTGAGTTTTGCTTGCTTAATTTTGCTCTTCACTCTTGCTTCGCTCACTCTTGAGTGAAAGTCCCCATCTCTCCTGTCCATAAGTGAACTCTAGTCTTCAGGGAGTCTTTGGCTTGAAGACAACCTTCAGGACCAACTCGCTCGAATATGAGATTTGAGGAGTCTTTGGCCCGATGACAAGCTTTGGTGCCAACTCGCCCGAAGATGAGCCTCAAGGAGTCTTTTACCTAAATACATGTTTTAGGGCCAACTCACCCAAAGACGATTTTTAGGCTTTTGCTACCCTAAATACGAGCTTCAGGCTCTTGTTGAACGAAATAAAGCTTCAACATCATGAATCTCTCAACTCCCGCTGAAAAAAAAAAATCTTTGGATTATTCAAATCTATCAAATTGGTATCAAAGTCTGAGCCTGACCATGGAATATAGAAGCAATGGCTTTCAGTAGCAACCCATGGTAGTTACAGATCCTGTGATTCAACGACAAGAACTAGAGCATTCAGATGAAGATATTGTTTGGGTCTCAAGAGCTATGGAACTTGGTCGAGAATGATTATCAAAACCAGTAAATGTGGTAGCATTGGTCACTCTCTCCCAAACGGATTCAAACCTATTAAAGGATAACCGAAAGAAGGACCTAAAGGCATTGTTTTACATAATATAGGTGATGGAGGAGACAATATTCCCGTGAATCATAGTAGTAACCAAATCAAATTAGGCTTGGGAAATATTAGCTAGATCCTTCCAAGGCACAAACAAGGTGAAGTTGGTGTGGTTGTAGATGTTGATGAGGGAGTTCAAGAACTTGCATATGAGTGAATCCAAGCCCGTAAGTGACTTCATAACTTGGAAAATAGATGTCATCAACTAGATACGGTTGAATGGGGAGAACATGGTGAATTAGAGGATTATGGAGAAGATACTATGGAGCCTACCAGTAAGGCTCGACTTAGTTATGATCATGATTGAAGAAATGAGGGATTTGATAGCCCTCACTATGGATGAGCTCATGGTTCTCTGCAAATACATGAGCAGAGGCTGAGGCACTCAACTTTGTCCTCATTGGAGCAAGTGTTCAAGGTACAGGTTTCATTCTGAGATAGTAGTAGACATGAATCCCACCAAGGAGACTCATGTTATCAAGGAGAAAGAGGCAAAGGCAAGCGTGGAAAAGGCCACAAGCAAGGAGGAAGGTCAAACTCCAATGACGGAGAGACCAGTTGCAACTTCCATCAAGTAGGAGGAAGAGGTAGTGGCAAAAATAAGCAAGGAGGATCAAATTAGAGGACTAATAAATCAAATATCTAATATTATTACTACAAGAAGTTTGGTCATTATATCTCTAAGAACAGAAAGAATGTGGTCGAGGATAACAAATAGCAAGCGCACTACACAAATGAATCTAGAAATGCAGAGTATAGAGATGCCTGTAGAAATATTTTGTTGACTTGTAGAAATGAGGAAGAGATCCAGAAGAATGTTTGATATCTTGATAGTGGATGCAACAAACACATGACTAACAATAAAGAGATGTTATCATAGGTGGATGAAACAATCCATACTAAAGTGAAGTTGGGGAACAAGAACAAGGTTCCTATAATGGGTAAAGGAAAAATCCTTATCCACACCATACAAGGTGAAATGAAGTAGATCATGAATGTGTATTATGTACTTGGTTTGAAGCATAAATTATTGAATGTTGAATAGCTTGTGCAGAAGGGGTGCAATGTTCAATTCAAGGATGGAGTTTGTATCATCAGAGATAAAGAGCATGGGTATATTGCAATAGTTTCCATGATGAAGAACAAGATGTTTCTACTATAAATTTAGAATAAATCGTTGATGTCATTGAGTGTAGTTATGAAAAATGCTACATGGTTGTGGCATCTCAGATTCGGTCACCTGAGTTTCAATGACCTGAACTTGCTACACAAGAAGCATATGGTGAAGGGTTTATACCTTATTTAGCAACCAAATCAAATCTATGAAGGATGCTTAGTTGGCAAGTAGCACAAGGATGTGTTCCCTTTAGGACAATCTTGGAGAGCTTCATAGGCATTGGATTTGGTGTACTCAAACATTTGCAGTCCGATGCAAACCAACACATTTGCCGATAATAAGTACTTCTTGAATTTCATAGATGATTTTAGTCAAAGGATATGGGTATATCCCTATAATCAAAAGTTGGAGGTTTTCAATAAATTCGAGTTCAAGGCTCTAGTTGAGAAAGAGAGTGACTACTAAGTGAAGACTCTCAAGATATATGGTGGATGAGAGTATATGTCCAATGAATTCCATAATTTCTACAAGGAAAATGGAATTTGCATGTAGCCCACTGCCAGATACACACCATAGTAGAATAGTGTAGCTAAGAGGAAAAACAAAACCATTATGGATATGGCACAAAAAATATTGAAAGCAAAGAATCTACCACACGATTTCTAGGCAGAAGTTGTATACTATGTAGTTTATCTACTAAACAAATGTCCCACCAAACATGTGAAGGACACAATTCCTCAAGAGGCTTGGAGCAACCAGAAGCAAAGAGTTGCTCACTTATGAATTTTTCGCTGCATAGTATATGCACATGTTCTAGATGAAAAGAGGAAGAATTTGGATGACAAAGTAGAGAAGTGTATCTTCACAGGGTATAGTGAACAAGCAAAAGCTTACAGTTTGTATAATCCTGTAACAAATAAGCTAATAATCAGTCGATATGTGAAGTTCTTGGAGGATGAAGCATGGAACTAGAAGTCAAATACTAGCCAGCCAGAGCCAATAATCATTGAATCAGAGGATTTAGAAGAATATAGAGTGCCTACTCTTGTAGCTTCAAGTACTAGTAGTGGTTCCAACAGTAGCACAACCTCATCATCATGATCACCTCCACTTGCAACAAATATCTCCAACTTGAAGACACCATCAAAGATGTGAAGCTTGCAAGATATCTATGAGGTAACTAGAGTTGAAACTAATGAAGAACATTATGATTTTGCTTTATTTTCTGAGTTTGATCCAATTACTTTTGAAGAAGCAATTCACAAAAGGAAATGGGTGAATTCCATGGATGATGAGATAGCATCAATAGAGAAAAGTTAGACCTGGGAGCTATTGGATCTTCCAAAAATTAAGAAGACCATTGGCGTCAAGCAGGTGTATAAAACTGAGTTTAATGCACAAGGCGAGGTGGATAAGCACAAGGCCAGGTTGGCTGTAAAAGACTACAAGCAGAAGTCAGGGATTGACTATCATGAAGTGTATGCGCCTGTAGCAAGACTTGACATAGTGAGGATGATCCTGGCATTGGTAGCCTACAAGGGTTGGAATGTTTACCAGATGGATGTCAAGTCTGCCTTCCTAAATGGAGTGTTGGAAGAAGAGGTCTACATAGACCAGCCATCAGGCTATGAGCTAGAAAGACAAGAAGGTAAAGTTCTAAAGCTGAAGAAGGCCCTGTATGGGTTGAAGCAAGCACCCATGGCATGGTACAACCGAATTGATGGCTATTTTTAGGAGAATGGGTTCATCAAATGCCCATATGAGCACACCTTATATCTAAAGACAAATGCAAAAGGGGAGATGATAATCATCTACCTGTATGTGGACAATCTGATATACACTGGAAATAATAATGTATTGTTTGACTAGTTCAGAACACCCATGATGAAGGAGTTTGAAATGATAGAGTTAGGGTTGATGAAATATTTTCTATGCATTGAAGTTGTCCAATCTGTAAATGGCATCTTCATTTCTCAAGGCAAGTATGCTAAGGATGTCTTGAAGAGTTTTAATATGGAGGACAACAAAACTGCCACCACACCTTTTGCCACAGGTCTAAAGCTGAGAAAAATGGATTGCAACAAAAATGTTGATCCTACTTTGTTTAAGAGGTTAGTTGGCAGTCTCATGTATTTGACTACAACTCAGCTAGATTTGATGTTTGGAGTGAGTATGATTGATACTCCGAAGGACACACACTGGGAAGTAGGAAAAAGTATTTTACACTATGTCAATGGGACACGAAACCATGAAATATTTTATGCCAGAAAAGACCAGTTGGAATTGATTGGTTACACAGATAGCGATTGGGTTGGCAGCACTGATGATTGAAAAAGCACTTTTGGCTATGCTTTTCATCTTGGTTCAGGAGCAGTTTCATTCTCGTCCAAGAAGCAACTGATAGTTATGTTTTTCACTGTTGAGGCAGAGTATGTTACCGCCACATCAACCGCATGCCAGGTAGTATGGCTATGAAGAATCTTGGGTGAGCTGACTCATCCACCGAAAGGAGCGACAACCATTTTTTGTGAAAAAAATTATGCCATACCATTGTCGAAGGATCTAGTGTTTCATGGCAGGACGAAGAACATTGACATTTGGTATCACTTCATCATAGAGATGGTGAAAATTAACGAAGTTGAGTTACTGTTTTACAGGTCCAAGAAGCAATTAGCAGATATATTCACAAAACCTTTGAAGGAGGAAGACATCAACAATTTGTGGGAAATGTTGAGTGTCAAAGCCTTTGTGAAATCTGGTTTAAAAGAGGGTGTTAGAAAATTAAACCAGATTTGACGCCTAAGAATATCTCTGATAGATCTTATCGCCAGATCCAATCGCCACAATTTTCAAGTATACATAGTTATTACCGGTAGTTGTAGTTCTGCGATGGATCAAAAACCCTAATTTTGCATTAAAGTCATGTTAAACAATCAGTGGACCTTTCCCACCCTTGTTGTCCAATTCTAGCTATATATATATATGTGCAGATCGACATTTTGAATGAGCGGTAGAAGAGAGAAGAAGAAGAAATTGGAGTAGCAGCTTTCCGAATTTGAAGATGCCTATAAAGCTTCGGATAAGAAGCATTGTAATTGCAGTCTTGGTTTTTATTTGGATGAATAAAGAAATATCCATTTTGTGTTTTAATCTCGCTTCTTATTTCTGCTGAATCCGAGCTTCACTTTTATTTTCTCCTAACGTGAGCATCGCGACTGCTTTTCATCCGAAAAGCATCTTTGTTGAGCTTAACTCTGAAGTCCATCTTCGTTGAGTTTTGCTCCCTCGGTTTCGCTCTTTGCTCTTGCTTCACCCACCCGGTCAAAAAAAAATTGTTGAAGGTTTAATTTATTCTATTTTTTTAAAATGTAACCACCCATTCAAAAAAAAAATTGTTGAAGGTTTAATTTATTTTATTTATTGAAAAATGTAAAGAAATATAAAATTATAGGATAAAATAGTTATAAAGTAAAATACTATCTTAATTAGATTAGAAAATTCATAACCTCTTCTCCTATATGAAGGTTTAATTTATAAAAAATGTAACCACCTAATCAAAAAAACAAATATATATATATATATATATATATATATATATATATATTTGTTGAAGGTTTAATTTATTTTATTTATTGAAAAATGTAAAGAAATATAAAATTATAGGATATAATAGTTATATCTTGCTTCGCTCCCTCCTGAACGGAAGTCGCCATCTCACCCATCCATTAGCAAACTCTAGCCTTCGGAAAATCTTTGGCCCGAAGACAAGCTTCGGGGCCAACTCGCCCCGGAACTCTTTGGCCCGAAGACGCGCTTCGGGGCTAACTCGCCCGAAGACGAGGTTCGGGCTTCCGCTGCCCCGAAGACGAGGTTCGGGCTCCCGCTGGGCGAAACGAAGCTTCAGCGTCGTTAATTTTTCAACTCCCGCTGAGCGAAACGAAGCTTCGGTTTATTCAAATCTGTCAGGTATCCACTGATATATGCAGGCGACGCCACCAATGTCTATGGGGCTACTCCTGGAATAACTCACGGTGATACACTTATCATAATCAAACTTTGAGATAATTCTTAATTCAAATATAACGTTCTCAACCAAATACCTCGGTTTTTTGACTGCTTTATTGGTCAGAAATTGCGCGTGATATTCTATGGATAGCTCCAAAGTTGAGGGAAAGATTGTGCTATGCGACGATATCAATTATGAAGCCGTCGTGCTTGCCGGTGGTGGCGGAGCAATCACCACGTCCGACTCTGCCAGTGCCGGCCATCCACCTAGGACCCTAATTCCCCAAACCGCGCTATCAACAGCTGACGGTAACCACGTCAAATTATACATCAATTCTTCTAGGTAGCCGCAACAAGACATTACGTTTACCATCAGTGTCGTTATTATTGTAATAATATCTATTAAATTCGATTCTCTTTAGAAGTTCTCCTCTCGCAATAATATTAGAATCCATTACGCCGAATTATGATCCTGCTCCTATTCTAGCTGAATTCTCGTCCAGAGGTCCAAATCCAATAACACCAGGCATTCTGAAGGTAAGGTCCCTAACCTTGACCATCATTACTTTTTTTTTTTAATTAAAGGTCCGCAGGCAAGGAAGAAGTACAGAATCATGTGATGGATTTGTGAATAATATTATTAAACCGCTTTTTATTCTTTTTTGTTTTGTGCTGTATAAGCCCGATATCACCGCGAGTGTATAATCTTGCTGCTTGGGCCCAGACTATTCCGCCTACTTCAACGATTCCCGACTACAATATAATATCGGGAACATCCATGTCATGTCCTCACGTCTCTGGAGCTGCCGCATAGGTGAAGTCAATCCACCCAGACGGGTAATCGACTATGTATTTATCAAAAAAAAGAGTAAAATTCTGTTAAAAGGGTAATCGACAAGTACCAAGAAAGAGAAGAACAACTCCTGTGACATTGAACGAGTATTAAGAGTTTACTGAAGGCCCACGTGTTCTTGTAGATTCTGACTAGAATAAATATTTTTGGTGGATTACAGCCAATCCATTGGATACAACATTAGATGGCAATCAAGACGCGGAATTTGGATACGGCTCCGGCCACATTGTTTATGACGCTGATGTGATTTCTTATATAAACTTTCTGTGCAGCCAAGGTTACAACTCTACCGTTTTGGGTCTACTGTCAGAAGGTGGCGTCATTTGCCTACGTTTTGGGCCTAAACGCATAGGCAGAGGAGCTAGGTGACTCAATTATCCTTCATGACAGTTGTTGCTCGAGAGGGTAAGCCTTTTTCTGTAAAGTTTCCGAGAACAGTGACAAATGTAGGACCTCCACAATCGAATTATAAGGCCATTGTGAATATGTCCTCTGGAGTGAAGGTGACGGTGGAGCCAGATACCCTGTTCTTTACCTCTGTCCAGCAAGAGTTATCATATACCGTCAAGGTTGAGGGTGGATCTCTGCCTGAGGGGACTATGATAGGAGGTTCATTAACTTGGAGATATGGCGACTACAATGTGAGAAGTCCAATTGTTGTGTATCGTCCTTACTATAAAAGTTACTAAGTAAGAGATTTTCTAAGGGCCACCATTGGATTGCTTCTAGATTTTAGGTAACATATTTCTGAGTTTTATCCATTGTTCCTGGGAGATGAATATTGTTTTGTTTCTGGACGTCTGATCTATAAAATAAAACATCTAAGTTTATATCAACATGTTATTGTTGGATGTCAATTCTTAACTGTACATATTCTTGGATATGACAATGCGATACATTGCTATGTTATTTCTCGAGAGTCCAGAACATTGATTTTATAAGTGACATCAGGATGTTAAAGAGATTAATATACGCAATGGGTTACGCCACTTAACAGCATACAATAATCATATGCATAAATAATTTGTTGGAGCATGTAACTAATATGATGCATTAATAATTTGTTGGAGCATGTAACTAATATGATGCATTATACGGTTAATATGATTCATTATACGTAACCGTCATCTAGGAATTTTCATGGGGTCCATTTGGGTGAACATTTGGACCATATTAGTCCCAATAGGAACAAAGTTTTGACGCAAGCGATAATCTAAAAACCGTAGGTTTTGACGCAATCGATAATCTAAAAACCGTAATAGAGATTGGGTTAGGGTTTTGAGTATTATTATTGTCCTCCATCTATTTTGAGTATCATTATAGTCTTCAACCTTAGCGGACAATTGCGCAACATTGATGCCACATAAGGTAATGCATGTGATAATGGCTCCTCTCAACCGATTGTGTAGGTTTGTGTTAAGAATAGTTCACAAGCCAACTCTTGTTATGTTGATGTAATTTTTCTATTGTCTGAAGTTAAATTTGTATTTTACAGTTTAGAATCACTCATCCTTGTCGGGTATTTCGTTGGCCACATCTCTAATGAGTCTTCCCTTAGGGCCTGGGTTAATGCAGCTTGGACTCCTCATGGAGTCAAGTTAATGATGATTTAAAATTTTACAAAGGTTTTTTTTTTTTTTGCTTTGTGCAAACAACCCATGTTAAGGTGATTTATGAACATGGTCCTTGGTACATGAGAAGTTATTTTCTTATTTTTTCTTCTTGAACCCATGATTTTTCTGTTTCTAAGGAAAGATCTACCAAAATTCTTGTGTGGTGGAATTCCCAAGATTCACTCTACCTTTGTGGCCCTTTAGGGCATGTCATATTGGTGGAGGCGGACAAATTTTTCCATGCACACCCTCAAAAACATGTTAGCACTGAGATTGATGTTTCTCGAGATCTCAAGGAGTCTATTAATATACAAGTTGGTAACACTGTGTTATCCCAAAGGGTTCTCTATATTAATTTTTTCAAAACTTGTTTTTGGTGCCAATCCTCAGCACACAAGATCAAAGATCGTCGCTTGATATCGCATAACAAGGACAAGCAGAGGCCTACCACACCAAGTGCACCCACTTCTCAACCTCAAGAGGATGGTTGGATGACTGTGGTAGGGTGTAAAATACACATTTGGCTACTCCTAAAGGTACACAGTCCAAGTTGGCACATGTCTCATGATCGATAAAAAATGATATGAAAAGGAAAATATTGATCCTACAGTTGAAACTACCAACAACGAGGCTCGATCTCAATAGAGGTTTGTAGTAGTGCTTGCTTCAGATTCCTCCAGTAATTTTCCCTTGGATAATGCCAAGTGTTCCCATAGCCCGAGAAGGGATCTGTAGAAAAGGATGTTTCTCTAGAGAAGAAAATTCATATGACCAGTGTTGAGTTGGGCAACAACTACAATGTGTTGGAGTATCTTAACGATGGTGAGGATATATCTTTGGATGCAAAGCCATCATTGATAGAATTGATAGTTCCTCCAAAGGAAGAAAAATATATAGTTTCCTCCCCTTCTATGTGGTTTTGACGTTCTCGTAGTCCTAAAAAAGGAAACAAGTTGAAGACACTTTACCTGAAAAATGTTTTCACCCATTTGGCCCAAAAGTTCCAATAATTTTGCATTGGGAAGACACAGATATGGTCCAAAAGTTGACCAAAAAGTTCCAATAATTTTTCCTTGGATAGACATAAGGCTACTTGGGTCCTAGAGTTATAGTTATATAGTTTATAGTTTATTTTGCTATGCTTAATTATGTTGTGTATTCACTTTCTAGTTTATTTTGTGTTGGGAAGACATCGATTTGACCCAAAAGTTGGCTCAAAAGTTCCAATAATTTTGCATTGGGCAGACGTAAGGCTACCTGGTGCCTAGAGTTATAGTTCTATAGTTTAGGGTTTCTAGTTTATTTTGCTATGTCTAATTATGTTGTGTATTCACCCTTTTAGGGGATGGTTTCATTCTATAAAAGAGTGTTGAATAATTGTAATTTGTTTTTTTGGGTTCCCACTTATTGACGAGGATATTTTTTTGGTTGATGACATTAGCCACATGGCATGTTTATCCACCTATTTTTTTTTGTAAAAATATATTTTGTTCTTTAATATAATGATTTTTACATTAAAAATATATTATCATTCTTAACAATTTTTTTTTGATAAAATTAAGAAAGCAAGGTTTTGAAAGGGGCCCCAAAACCTTTTACAACAAAATACCAGAACAAACCAGTGCAACCAGCACTAAAAGGAGAAAAGAGTAAAAATACAACTCCTCAAAATCACACAAACCATAACAGACACTACCTAAAACTAGATGGGAACCAGGACAAGGAAATCCAAGAAGAATTGTGGAAGAACCGAGATGGTTCTACAACACAAAATCAGCCTCAACAATCATTCCACCATATATCTAAGTTGTATCCTATGCGTAATCCAACGCCATATTCATGGAGCTCCAAGCTGCACACTGTTTAATATCCAGTAAGAGAAGCTTGTGGATAACATTGCTCTTCTTCACCGTAGAGTTGGAGGGGAGTAAATGTCACTCATATTTTTGTCCTTTTCAACATTCCTAGGAAGAATATTTGTATCCATAATGCAAGCATGGGTCTTGAAGCTTAGGGAAGACTGACCTGAAGAACACTTCATCACACTAACTTGGGAAGACTTATGTGTCCCACCATCAGCACCTTCCCCATCCATACAGGGACAATTATCAACAAGCTCCTTCCTAGCAGGAGAACCCCAAACACCCAAAACTGATCCTTTGGTCCAATTATCAGCCCTTGAGTCTCGAGAAGAAGGATGGTCCTGTACATCCTCAGAACCCCCAACATACCCTGACACTTTTGATGTATCTTCACACACTTGAAGAGGAATAGAATTTAAGGAACACAACACCTCATTCATGTCAAAACCACCATCTAACGCTGCCTGTTCAAAAATAATCAAAGCCACCTCATTCTTAACAATTATTTTACTAAGATAATTTGTAAAAATAATTATTTTTATATAAAATATCATTTTTTAAGATTTTTAATTGAAATCAATGTGAATTTTTTTTATGACTTATGTTCAGGGTTGGAAATCCTCATCCCAAATTTTTTAAAAGTTTAATATATATATATATTAATTAAGTACTAAAACATAAAATATAATTTAGAAAATATATTCATTAAGTATTTTTACATGATAATTTGCTAGATAATATTTTTAGTTTATATTAAATGATATTTTATTTATGGTAAAAAAAAATTCATTATATTTATTTATGTTAAACACATTTTTAAAATAATAATTAATAATAGATTTAAAATGTATATTAATTAATAAAATGACAAATATGCATCAAACTAAAAGAAGATAGTATTTAAATCACATAACATTAACATTGGGTCATGCTTATTGGCATACGATCTTCACCATAAGATCCTAGAAGCAAGGATGAACCAAGTGAAATTATGGGAGGAAGACCGACAAGGGATACAAAGCATTAATGCTCATCTCTTTGTAGTTAATCACATTATTGAATGTTTATAATCTCTTTTTTATTGACTAATGTGTTGTATTTATTTTTTTTAATCTTAGCATTGACTCCTCTATAAAGTTAAAGTTCACATCCATTATGAAGGCACATAAAATAGAGGTGGATGTTATATGCATACCATGGTCATATATATTCTTGGAAGATTAAATGATTGGGTGAAGAGCAATGTTGATTTTTCCATTGTAGTACAAGTGAAGAAGGTGAGCCTAACCCTATTGAATAGGAGGTCCACCGTTCGAACCTTTGTGATGCGAAAGGGGACACAAAAAGTATCTCTTGTGGCTTCCCTCTATAACCCAGATGGGACAACATTGTTGGCCACCTAATAGTGGCAATCAAGTTTTATTTCTAACATAAAAGTTTTTTTCTAGCTTTCTGGACACCTCCATGGGTCCCACCTTTCAAAGTATAGCTTTAGGGTCTAACACCTAAGGTGAATATCATTTTCTGGTTCATAACTCAATAATATTTTGACCATTGAAAATACTAAAAAATATAGATTAGTCAATTTTGAATAGATGCTATCTCTGTGGTGCTAATGTCGAATAGACAAGTCATTTATTCTTTCAATGCTCATTCTCTATGGAAGTTCTTAACTATATTTTTATTTTTTTGGGACTAAGTTGGGTGTTACCAAGGTTGCTTGTTAATGTTTATGCTAAATGGTCATCTCCTTTTTACTCTTCAAGGATGAATTTTTTTTGGAACTTATGCTTTTCACATATTTTTTGGTGGGTGTGGAAGGAGAGAAATAGTAGAATTGTAAAAAAATAAAATAATATCTTGCCTCTATTTGTGCCAAAACCATGGCTTCCACCTTGGGGAATGTGTCCTCTAGCTTTGAAGGAGTATAGATTTGTGGAGGCTAAGATTGGAAGAAAAATTGGATTTCAATAGGGCAATATGGTTTCTAGTATTCATTGTCCTAATCCCCGAGCCCTTGTGAGGTGGAAATATCCTTCTTCAGGTTAGGTTAAACTAAAATTTTATGGAGCTTCAAAGAGTAATCCCAGTAATGTTGGTGCTAGTGGGGTGCTTAGGGATGATAAAAGTTGGCTTCTACTAACATATACCAAATTTTTAGATATCCAGACTTGCCATGTTGTAGAAGCCAAAGCGCTTTATCTAGGTCTCCTACTTTAGGATAATATGGGGTACCAAAAATCTTAGATTGAAGGAGACTCACTTAATATTATAAACATGGTCAAATTTGATTTAATCCTCAGTTGGGACATTGAAGCTGTGATTATGGAATCTAGTTCTTCAAGCTAGGGAGGATAGGGAGATAAAGCATATCTTCATAGAAGGAAACTACCATGTTGACTTTATGGTAAATATGAGTATAAGTCTCAATGGTCTATTTTATTGGAGAGACAATTTTCTTGAAGAATTTCTTTAATTGGATTTAGTGATGCATGCTTCTTGATTCTCTATAAGCTTTTACTATTTATGAAGAAATATTTTGTGCCACAACCATGTGGGAGTGTTGGTTTCTTGGAGGGCTCACAATTTCTATTCTAATTTTATTTCTTGTATCAAGTTGTAGCTGGTTCACTTGGTGATGGGTGGCCGGTTGTAGTATTTTATAGTTGTTATTGTCATTGTATTGTTGATCTTAGGACAAGTTTTGTAGGGATTCTACTATTATAAAATTTTTAGGGACACTTTCAAAATGCCTTCTATATCTATTAAGAAAAAAATTAAAGTTCTAAGGAATAATTAAAAATGAATTCTACAAGGATGAAGTGATGGACTTATACACTATTTTATACTACACTACAATATCATCATCCTAATTATTATCATGTGAAATTTGAGCTATATCAAGAAAACTATTCTATATTTAAATAAAGAAGAATATTTTTAATAGATTGTTTTTTTTTCAAATAAAGTAGAATCTAAGTCTTCTTGGGAACTTAGATGGAAATTCCATTGAACAATTTTAATGGATAAAATAATAAAAATTAAAATCTTCTTACAAAGGTATACTTTTAACTCTTCTTGGGAAAAAACTATAAGTTTAATTTCTTACATGTATTTTATTTAATATAGTTCTTACTTTACAAAAAGGGCAACATTAGAGGTATAAGTTCCCCATTATTTTCATGATAGAGATAAGCACCTTGATGAAGAAGCATATTGATATTTCATAACCATCACATGAATTCTAAGTATAAGATCATCAATTTAGGAAATGGTGCTCTCAATGCTAAACATATGCTTGAAGAAATCCTAGACATATACATGAGTGAATTCTTGACATCAAATAACATTCTAGAATTATACTACATCCTCAAGGATATCCAAGGCTCTCTCAAATTGGTGCCACAAGGAAGTGCATTTTTCAAAGTGTTTAAAAAATTTTCTTATACAATGGATTAAATATTATTTATGCTCTAAAATAATACATTGTGTCTCCCTTCCTTATGTTCCTTGAATTGTATAATATATTCATGTATTTTGTATAAGAATGAGGTTTACCTCACTCTACATTATGAATCTATATTATAGATAATTTCAATATTAACAACTTCACACAAGAATATATTGTAAGTGTTTACTTTTAATAATTAAACTAAAGTTAGCTTACGTTAGAAAACTTAACTTTCTCCACTATTTTATACTTATTATCTTTGTTAAGTTATTATGAGAATTAGATAATTCATGGTATAATTTTTTCATTTTTAGAGAAGATAGACTTGAGTACACTTCATGCTCAATCAAACATATTGATAATACTAATCATATTATATTAATTAAATAGTTTATCATTGTATATTCAAAGGTGCCATTGTATATGGTTTGTGTAAGATTTCTTTTTATTGGTTGGAAGAAGGGGTTTTGAAAGGGTCCCCAAAATTTTTACAAAGCAATAAATCCCACAAAGAAGGGCTACCAAATGAACAAGAAAATAAACTAATATAAGGTCCACAAACAATTTAAATTTAAATTTCCTACCTAAGTAAGGGTGTCGCTCAAAAAAGAAATTCAAAAACGAAAAATTCCCACCAAGGCATGAAAATCCTACTGAAATTATCATTTTGAAAATTTTAGAAAAATCCCTCCTCGAGGTATCTTCCCAAGATCAATGAAACAAGTAAAAATTATCAAGTCTTGAGGGTATAGAAGCATCCTAGAGCACTAAAGACCCAACAACATGTTGACACGGGTCCACATGATACTCTCCAAAGAATGTTTTCACATACCACTAGATGAAGATACGGGGCCCTCTTGGACCCTAGTAAAACAAACTCTCTGAGAGAGCATGTACACATAGGATGATATCCCAGTCAAGTAAATCTACCATAGACCACTAAATAAAATATACGAGGCCCACCCAACCCTTTGTAAAAAAATATACAAGAGAACATGTGTCTGTAGGGTGCTCTTGCAAGAAGGAAAAACTACCATATACCATTGAAGGAAAGGTTGGGGTCCTATTGGCCTCTAGTAAAACAAATATCTAAGAGAGCATGTATCCACAAGATGCTTTCCCAATAAGGAAAATCCATCACAAACCATCAAAAGAAAATTTGGGGCCCTTTTGGCCCTTGCTAAAATAACTCTTTGAGAGAGCACAGATCCACAAGATGTTCTTATAGGAAGAAAAAGCCACCATAGAGAGCCAAAGGAATAATTGGAGGTCATGTTGGCCCATAGTAAAATAGCTCTATAAGTATGCTCTTGTAGGAAGATAAAGCCACCACAAATCATCAAATAAAAAATTTGGGGGCCCTTCTAGTCCCTAGTAAAATATTTCTCTTATAGAGCATGCATCCATAACATTCTCTCCTATGAAGGCAAAGCCATCGTATACTATCAAATAAAAAATTAGGGGCCTTCTTGGCCCCTGGTAAAACAACTGTCAAAGAGAGCACACATCCACAAGATGCTCTCTCAGGAAGGAAAATCCATCGTAGATCATTGAAGAAAAATTTGGAGACCATCTTAGAAGAGCACACCTCCATAGGATGCTCTTCCAAGAAGGAAAAGTCATTGTAGACCACCAAAGAAAAAACAAAGGGCTCTCCTAGCCTCTATTAAAATAACTCTTCAATAGAGCACATATCCATAGGATGCTCTCCTAAGAAGGAAAAACTACCATAGACCATCGAAGAAAAAATTGGGAGCTCTTCTGGCCCTTGATAAAATAGCTCTCTAAGAGAGCACGCATACACAAGATGCTCTCCTAGGAAGGGAAAGTCATCATAGATAACCAAAGCAAAAATTGGGGGCCCTCTTGGTCCTACTAAAATGACTCTATGAGATAACATGAGTCCACAAGATGCTCTCGTAGGAAGGAAAATATGTTATAGACCATCGATGGAAAAATTGGGGGCCCTCGTGGCCCTTGGTAAAAGAACTCTCAAAGAAAGCATGCACCCATAGGATGCTCTCCTAGGAAGGGAAATCTCACACATCCATAGGGTGATCTCCTAGAAAGGGAAGGCAAAAATATACCACTAAAGAAAAACTAGGGGCTCTCTTGACCTTTAGTAAAACAACTCTATAAATCAATTTCTATGTTTTATTTCTACAAATAAATAACATATAAATCAAACCTTATGGGACTATATTCTTGGTCCACTTATTTAATTTTATTTTATTGTATCTTCAAATAAATCAATTGGAAATATCATTTAATTTTCTTTTAATTTGCACAAAACCCAAACTTGATGCATTACTTTCAAGTTTTCATGTTATGTCCTCTTAATGGTAAATATGAGAGTTGTGGTATATACCAAAATAGGAATTACATGTAGGAATATTCATGCCAATATGGTCTATAATTTTAAGACTTAAAAATAATTACTTGATATGCTTGGAAAGGGCAAGAAGTTTTTAGATACTTTTAATTATACCAATTTATCAAAGTAACAAAAAATATCTAGTTAAAAGAATTGTATTTTGATAAATTTTTTAATTATTTTAAAATAAATAATATGATCAACTTCATAAATAAATAAGTGTTTCTTTGAGTAAGAATTAGAAGAAATCATAAATTAATAAAATGTTATAACTAGAGAACAAAATAATAATATAATTGTTTTCCAATATTTACCAATGAGGTCTTGGTTCAATTGTTGAGATATATGGATGATGCAACCCACACCAAGGTTCAAATTTTAGTGGAACCAAAAGGATTGAATAGCTTGATGTGACTAGTGACAACTAATGTGGGGGATATTATAATTGGTTTGAGGACCCGATAAAAACCATAGTTTTTGTTCTTTCATATTTCTTTGGGATTTTATTTCTAGTTTTCTTGGAGAGAAAACTTGGCCTAGATAGGTTTACCTTTGGGATTTCTTTGGCTTCGTATGTTTTTCTTTGGTCTATGATTCTGGTGAACATCTTAAAAATCTTGCTGGCCTTTTATATTCCTAGAAGGAAGTCCTTTTCTAGGGTTTGTTTAGTTGTGAGAGGGTCTCCGACAATCAGATATTTGGCCAATGATCATATATATTTTTTGGTCTAAAACTTAGGTGCTTTAGTGTATCTATAGATTTTTGTGTAGACTTATAACTTGAAACCATCAAACTTAAATGTGATCCTAATCCTACTCAAGATATTGGATTTGATTACTGATGTAAACAAGATTCTAGCTCCATATTTTCTTTCTACTAGTCTTAGTTGTGTTTTAGTTATAACCAAGGATATTAAGTTTGTGAGTCTTCTCAAGTCCTTATAGAATTTGTTTCATTTTATTTTATCTATGTTTACCTATAAATTATTGTTCAAAAATATTGTCTACACGTTCTTGATTATTTGTATTAATCAAGTTATGTGATAATGAAATAACATTTTGGTTTCTATCGAGTATATTATACTCATTTAAGTATTGCTTATGAAGAAACAATACTAATTAGATGTAGATATGCATGGTGTCTTATCAGAACAAAAATACCATTGACAACCAGATCCTAGGATTTTATGGGCTTTCCCCAAACCATAAAGAGGAATTTTTCTTATGAAAGTGATATTATAGTTGGACTTTTGGACACTGGTATGAATAAATTTTATGTTGCTGGTGTTCTATTAAATTTTATTTTTATGTTTTGTATTTGTCATCATCATATATTGTGATATTAGTTGCGAAAAATATTATGTTCTTGTAATCACATTCCTGTTATGTTAAAATTTAAAGAAATATAAAAATTATGTAGATTTATTCACATAATTTTAGTATTCAATATTTTTTATTATATATATTTATTCATACAATATTAATATTCAATATTTTTACTATGTAGATTTATTTATAAATTTTTTGTTTTCATTATTCTTCAATATATATATATATATATATATATATATATATATTTATTCATGTATTTTATTATTCAATATTTTTCAATACATAGTTGTAAGTTTACTATAGTGGTAAGGGCTTGTTAGAAATTAAACCAGATTTCACACCTGATAGATCTCTGACAGATATTATCTTCCAAATATGATCATCATTTTCAAATTATCCACACTTATTACCGGTAGATAAAGTTATTTGATGATTGGATATAAACCCTATTTTTGAATTCAATGCGTGTTAGAAAGCTGGTAAGATTTTCCCTCTATCCCTAACTATAAATATAGAGAGTGAAGCAATGAGATAGCAAGGGTGAGAGTAGATCAGAGCAGTGCAATAGAAGCATGAAGATAATATAGGATTTGAAGCCATATCCTTCAAAAATACCTCTATGATTATAATAAACAAAATCTCTAGGTTGGATATTTTAGTGGATGTATTTTCATCCTTTGAGCAACAAATAGTATTTTCTTGTATTTTTGTCTTCAAGTAATATTTGGTTGATTATAAATATAACTTAGCAAAGTTGTGTTTTATTTATTTATATTTTGTGTTCTATATTTCTAAGAAAATAGTATGTTATATCCCGCTCATCACTTCCATCACAAAGTATGCAATTAATTTGACTTCACAGTGTAGAACAAGTAGCAGCATAGAAAAAGTTTGTTCAAGCCCATGTGATATATTGCTTTGAAGCTATGCCAATGATTTAGAATCATGGCATGGGATATTTTATGTTCTTGTCGTAGCCCAAAATATTCTTTTGTTATGGTCCTTATCCATGACTTTTCTCCATCACATGGATTCATCTCCTATTTAAGCCCGTGGTGTATCTATTTTTTCTCCCACCCATGAGACTCATCGTTTTGTGGCCCATGTGTTCTAGGCCACCCTAATGCACCTAGAAAGGCATGAATCCATACAAAAATCATGGGCCTAAACATCCTACTCCAAATCATGATATTTTCCATGTTCTATCTCGTGGACCAAAATTTTTTTGCTACAACCTGTGGCTGTTCCAGCCCGTAGAGTGTTCCACCCCATGGCTGGTCCAACTCGATGTGCATTGTACTACATGAAGCATGCATTAAAACTCTTAAATTGGTATCAAAGCTAACACCAACTCGTAGAATATAAGAATTAATGGCTTCTGGTGGTAACTCATTGCAGTTGCAAATACCACATTTCAATCATAAGAACTGTGATTACTGGAGTATCCAAATGAATATCCTATTTTGATATTAGAAGCTATGGAAATTAGTGAAGAATTATTACCCAGAACTAGATGATGCAACAATATTGAGTGATCTCTCCAAAGAAGACTCAATTTGTTGAAGGATAATCAAAATAAGGATCAAAATTTATTATTCTACATAATTTAGGTAATTGAGGAAATAGATGCTAAGAATGGAATTCGAGAACTTACAAATGAGTAATTCAAATTCCATGAGTGAAGTCTTTACCCAAACAATGGGTATCATCAACCAGATGAGGTTGAATAGTGAGAATGTTGAGAACCAAGGAATTTTGGAAAATATATTTAGAAGCCTACAAGCTAGGTTCAACTCAGTGTTCATTGCAATTGGAGAATCGAGGGATTTAACATCCCTTTCAGTGGATGAGCTAATGAGTAATCTAAAAATACATGAGTAGAGGTTGAGTTCATCATATTAGTCCTCATTAGAGCAAGCATTTAAGACACATGTCTCATTCTGAGACAACAACAAACGAGAAGAATCCCACCAAAGTGCCTCCAGTTCTCTTGGATGAAGATGATATAGTAATAGAGGAAAGTGTGGAAGAGACCAAAAGTGAGGAGGAAGTTCAAAATCCAATGAATGAGAAATTAGTTGCAACTTCCATCAAGTAATATGAAGAGGTAATGGCAGAAAAAATAAAGAAGGATCAAATCAGAGGTATGATAAATCAAATATCCAATGTTGTTACTACAAGAAATATGGTCATTATATATATGAGTGTAGAAAGAAGTTGGCCAAGGATAATAATTTGCAAGCCCACTATACAAATAAAAATGGAAATGCAAAAAGTAGAAATACATGTGGGATTTTTTTATTAAATTACAAGAGAGACAAAAGAATATGTGGTATCTTGACAGTGGGTACAATAACCACATGTATAAGAATAGAAATATTTTATCATAGCTAGATGAAACCATAAAATTTGAGGTGAATATGGAGAACAACAACAAGGTACTTGTCATGGGAAAAGGGAATATTATTATCCATATTAGGCAAGGTGAAAGGAAGTACATATCTAATGTGTATTATGTACCTGGGTTGAAACATAACTTTTCAAGAATTGGATAGCTTATGCAAAATGGTAACACTATGTAATTTAAAAAGGTATCCTACATAATAACAAACAAATAAAATGGTATCATTGCAACTATGTCCATGACAAAGAACAAGATATTTCCCCTATAGATTCAAAATGAATTGTTGCTTTCATTTAGTACAATTGTGAATGATGCTACATGGTTTTGGCATCTCAAATACGATCACCTAATTTTTAGTGGCCTGAACCTACTGCACAAGAAATATATGGTGAATGGTTTACCCCTCATAGAGCAATCCAATCAAAGCATGTGAAGGTTTTCTAGTCGACAAGTAACATAGGGATGTGTTCCCCAATGAAAAATCATGGAGAGATTCACAACCATTGTAGCTGGTGCATTCATCTATTTGCAACCCTATACTTCCTAAATTTTATAGATGAATTCAATAGGATGACATGGGTATATTCCATCAAGAAAAAGTCATAATATTTTAGAAAATTCAAGGAGTTCAAAGCTTTGGTTGAAAAACAAAATGACCTTTATGTGAAGACTCTCAGAATAGATGGAGGAGGTGAATACATCTCCAATGAATTTCAAAATTTCTATAAAAAAATGGAATTTGAAGGTAGTTCACATCCAGATACACACCACAGTAGAATGGTGTTGCAAAGAGGAATAACATAACCATAATGGAGATGGCACAAAGCATGTTGAACATAAAAGGATTACCACATGAGTTTTGGAAAAAAATTGTAGTTTGTGCAATTTATTTGTTGAATAGGTGTCCTACAAAGAGTGTTAAGGACAATATACCTATAGAAGCATGGAGCAACCAAAAGCCCAGTGTGGCTCATTTAAGAGTTTTTGGGTGCATATCATATGCACATGTTCTATATGAGAAGAGAAAGAAGTTGGATGACAAGGTAGAAAAATGCATCTTCACTAGGTATAGTGAAGAATCAAAGGCTTACAGGTTGTATAACCCTAAAACAAAGAAGCTAATTATAAGCTGAGACATGAAGTTCATGGAATATGAAGCATGGAACTGGAAATCCAAAACTTGTCAACAAGAGCAAACAATCATTTAGTCTAAGGACTTGGATGAAAATAGAATGCATTTACCTGTAGATTTAAGTAGTAATATTGGTTCTAGTAGCAACACTACCTCATCATCATGATCACCTCCACTTGCAAGCAAGAATCTCCAAATTGAAGATACCATCAAAGATAAGGAGATTCCAAGATATATATGAGGTAATTATAAATAAAATTGACAAAGTAGAACATTCTGATTTTCCTTAATTTTTTTAGTTTGATCCAATTTCATCTGAAGATGCAATTAAAAAAAAAAAGGGTGAAATATATGGATGATGATATAGAATCCATAGAGAAAAATAGGACCTAGCAGTTAATGCATATTCTAGCAAGTAAGAAAACAATTAGAGTAAAATGTGTATATAAATCCAAGTTTAATGCCCAAGGTGATATTGATAGGCACAAGGCCAGATGGTGGTAAAATACTATAAGTAGAAGTCAAGTATTGACTACCATGAGGTATATGCACCTATAGTGAGACTTGATATAGTCAGAATAATTCTAGCATTGGCATCCCATAAGGGTTGGAATGTATACCAGATGGATGTCAAGTCTACCTTCCTAAATGTAGTGTTGAAATAAGAGGTCTGCATAGACCAACCACCCAACTATTATCTAGAAGTATAATAATATAAGGTCCTAAAATTGAAGAAGGTCTTGTATGGGTTGAAGCAAGCATCGAGGGTTTGGTATAACTGCATTGATGCATAATTTTAGGAGAATGGGTTCATCAAATACCCAAATTAGCACACTCTCTACATGAAGGTAAATGTAGAGTGGGAGATGATTATAGTATTCTTGTATGTAGACAATATGATTTATACTATCAATAGCAATATGTTGTTTGAGCAATTCAGAGATGCCATGAAGAAGGAGTTCTAGATGATGGACATACTCCTGATGAAATATTTTATTGGTATTGAAGTTAACTAGTCTACGGATTGTATCTTCATTTCTCAATTCAAGTATACTTTAGATGTCTTGAAGAGGTTTAAAATGGAGGACAACAAACTAGCGATCATGCCAATTGCAATAGGCCTAAAATTGAGCAATATAAATTGCAACAACAATATTGATCCAACTTTATACGAAAGGTTAGTTGTAAGTCTCATGTATTTGACAACATCTAAACCTAATCTAATATTTGTAATAAGTTTAATTAGAAAATTTATAGAAGAACCAAAGAACACTCACTTGAAGGTAAGGTAGAGAATTATATGTTAAGTCAATGGGACCAATAACCATGGATTTTTTTATGTAAGAAAAGACTAGCTTGAATTTGTCAGCTACACATATAGTGATCAGGCTAGCAGTATAGATGATAGGAAGAGCACTTCTGGTTATGCACTCCATATTGGATTGGGTGCAGTTTTATGATCATTAAAGAAGTAACTAATTATTGCATTATCCACTACTGAGGCATAGTATGTTACTGCCACTTAACCCACATGCTAGGCAGTATGGCTATGAAGAATATATGGTGAGCTTAATCATGATCAGGAAGGTGCAAAAATAATATACTATGAGAACAATTTGGCTACAAAATTGTCGAAGGATCTAGTATTTTATGGTAGGAGTAAGCACATCGACATCCGCTACCACTTCATTAGAGAGATGGTAAAATTTAATGAAGTTGTGTTATTGTTTTGTAGGTCCAAAGACCAGGTTGTGGATATCTTCACAAAACCTTTGAAGGAGGAATATTTTAAAAGGTTAAGGGAAATGTTAGGAGTCAAATTATTTGTGAAATATCATTTAAATAAGGATGTTAGAAATTAAACCATATTTCACACTTTATAGATCTCTAACAGATCTTATCTTCCAAATATGATCACCATATTTTAAAGTGTCTGTAGTTATTATTGGTAGATAAAGTTATTTGATGATTGAATAGAAACCCTAATTTTAAATTCAATACATGCCAAAAAGTTGGTAAGCTTTTCCCTATAACCCTAGCTATAAATATAGAGAGTGAAGCAGTGATATAGCAAGGGTGAGAGCATATCAGAGTAGTGCAATAGAAGCATGAAGATAAGCCAGGAGTTGAAGCCATAGCCTTTAGAAACTCCTTTATGATTATAACGAACAAAATCTCCAAGTTAGAGATTTCAATGGATGTATTAAGTCTTTTGAGCAATAAATAATATTTTCTTATATTTTTGCCTTCGATTAATATTTGGTTGATTATAAATCTAACTTAGCAAAGTTAGATTTTATTTGTTTTTATTTTCTACTCTATCCCATCAAGAAAATAGCATGCTCTATACTTCTCTTTACTTCCATCACAAAGTGTGCAAGTCATTTGACTTCATGATGTAGAACAAGTAGTGGCATAGAACAAGTATGTTCTAGCCCATGTGATATATCACTTTAAAATTTGTGCCAATGATTTAGAATTATGATGTAGGATATTTTATCTCCTTGTTGTATCTTATAGAATTTATTTTTTATGGTCCACATCCAAAAATTGTATCCATCCCACGGATTCATATCCTATTTAAGTCCGTGGTGTATCTCCTTTTGCACCGACATTTAAGATTCATCATTTTGTGGCCCGTGTGTTCTAGCCCACTCTTGCTGCTCCTAGAAAGGCATGCATGCATTTAGAAAGCATATGCCAGAACATTGTGCTTGAATCCATGATATTTTATGTGTTTCGTCTCACGGGCTAGAACAATTTTGTTGTAGCCTGTGACTATTCCAACCCACGAAGTGTTCCACCCCGTGGTTGCTCCAGCTCAACATGCATTATCCTGCATAGAGCATGCAGTAAAAATCTTATGGTTTTGGCATCTCTTTGATTGGTTGAAGTTTCAAACCCCACTCAGTATGAGGGGACTAGGACCCCTCCTAAAAACCCATGTAAACTTAAATTTTAGGTTCGAGGTGTAGACCAATTGGTTTGACCAAACCCCATAATGGGGGCGAATGTCAAAGGTTCAAATCTTGGGATTTTTCAAACTAAATGCTTGTCGCTTTCATGGTTATTTCAGTAGTGTAAAATTTTTAAAATGATTGTGGCATGGTGGTTATAGGGGTGGACTGCATGAAGACCAGATATGTGTGGCGGCTTCCAGGGCGAACAACGTAAAATATTGTGGCAGCCATAAAATCAGGACAACCTACCTAGATTCGAGGTGGCTATTGATTCCACCATGTAAATTAAAAAATAAAATTATATATATATATATATATATATTACTTTTCTATCTACAGTATTACAATTGCTTTTTTTTTTTCTTATTTTCTTATTCTTTAAGAAAATCACTTTCACGTGCTTCTTTACATTAAACATTACATTTTCTAACATTCTCCCTCTTAATGCTTAGCTTTCTAATCTTCATTTTCTTGAGAAAAACTATTGATTTCTTTATAACAAAATTTTGTACATACACCTTCATTTGCTATTGCACATATACCTTTATTGCTACCCATACACATCCACATATCTTTGAATATTGCGTATGCACATTCACATTTTTTTCAACTTCCTACCTTATTACTCATCCAACTTCCTTTATTTAATAACTTGTTTGATGAATTATTAAATTGTTCATTTCCTTTTTTTTGCAACCTCAATGCAATCCCATGGCTCAACAAAAACTTCCCTTATAATAACCTCATCATCCTACTAAATAGCATAGATAACTAGTCATAACTACTAAGTGTAATAGAATAGATCACTACTTACAAGGTTTACTTTGTTGTTTCCACAACAATTCTTCATATTTCTTCTCTCATGTGTGGGATATTACTTCTACCACACATAACCTTCATCCAATGGTTCTCATCTCTTCCCTCTTATTTTTTTGTGATGCTTCTAATGTTTCCCTTTCTCTTTTTTGAATTTTTTTTTTTTTTTTGCTATGTTTTTTCAATATTATCACTTTGGTTCTCATAACCTATTAAAAGTAAGGCTTGAATATAGCACCTCCATTGCCCCTTTCATTTGGGGGATACTCCTATTGTTTCCTAGAGGATACAAGGTTCCCCGACTATAATATAATATCGGGAACATCCATGTCATGTCCTCAACTCATAGGAACTACCGCATACATGAAGTCAATCAATCCAGACTGTTCGTAATCCGCTATCATATCCACTATTATGACCACACTCTACCACATTTGTTAAACTATATATTTGTCAAAAAAGAAAAATGTAAAATTATGTTAAAATGGTAATCGACAAGTACCAAGAAAGAGAAGAACAATACCTATGACATTGAACAAGTATTAAGAGTTTACTGAAGGCCCACGTGTTTTTGTAGATTCTGACTAGAATAAATATTTATGGTGGATTACGAGGGATGAAAAGCATTAATGCTAATCTCTTTGAGGTTATTGATCACTTTATTGAATATTTATCCATATGTCATTGATATAGGTAGGTGGTTATCTAGGACAATATTTTTTTTATTGACTAATTGGTTGGTTTATTTTTATCTTCTATAAAGTTAGAGTTCACATCCATGATGAAGGGACATAAAAATGAAGGTGGATCTTATATGCATACCATGGTCATATATATTATTAGAATATTAAACCTTCATGAGAGTATACCCGATTTCTCTTGGATTCGTGCCCTAATGTCTACAAATGGTCAAAATTTATATTTTTTATGTTTTTTTTTTTTTTGATAAAAATTAATTATTATAAATTTTAAAGCTTATTCATTGCAAATGAGTGTATTTGTAAAGTTTTTATTATTAAATAAAATAAAATATACTTCTTATAATTATAATTTTAGACTGATGTAACTGTTAGGAATGGAGCCTAATTATGAGGAGGCTAAAAAGAGAAAGTTTCTGGATTTACTGCAGGACGGGCAGGGAATGTTTCCAAATTTACAGTCTATTAGTCTACCAGAGGAAGTTTCCGGATTTACAACAGGATAGCCAGGGAAAGTTTTTTTTATTTTTATCTCAAAATTAGATGCTAGGAACTCAATGTTAATCTTGGAATGTATTAAGAAAAGCAGTTTGTTTTTCTATTTTTTTCTTATATATAGTTGTGAGGAAAAACAGAGATGGCTATGACAAAGAAAATTATTGTGTTGATTCCTTGGAATAATAGAGAGGAAATTACAGTAGATGTTGGTTGTAGGTTGTAACCCTCTATTGCTTGGATTGAGAAAGGAAGGACTAAAAATTCTTGGTGGATGTAACCCACATTGGGTGAACCACATTAAAATCGTTCTCTTCTTCTGTGCGTGTTTGTCTTATTTTGTTAATTCTGTTGTTAAAGTTTGAAACGCTATAATTGCTTTTCTATATAAATATATTTTATATAGTGATTTACTCTAACAAGTGGTATCAGAGCGGTTGTTTTTTTGGGTGCACTTGACAGAAGGAGAATTTTTGGATCAAGTGGGAGCAATGGCGAAAGAAGGGAGGTTTAGAGTTAAAAAATTCAATGGTCAGAACTTTCAATTATGGAAGATGCAAATGGAGGATTACTTGTACTAGAAGGATCTTTACTTACCTCTTGAGGGGGAAATAGAGAGACCTTCATCTATGTCTGATGAGGAGTGGAGTCTCCTTGATAGAAAGGCATTGGGTACTATGAGGCTATGCTTGGGAGCCACTGTAGCCTTCAACATCTCTGATGAAAAGACTACCAAGGGAGTCATGGATAAGTTGGCCAAGATGTATGAGAAACCATTAGCATAAAATAAGGTATTCTTAATGAAAAGGTTATTTAACATGAAAATGAGTGAAGGGGGATCTGTGCATGATCATTTAAATGAATTTAATACTGTCACTAATCAATTGCATTTAGTAGGATTAGATTTTGATGATGTGCTTAGAGCCTTATTAATCTTATGCTCTCTTTCAAAAAGTTGGAACAGTTTGGTAATGGCGGTAAGTAACTCTGCTTCGAGTTCAAATAAATTAGAATTTGATGATGTGGTTGGTGTGATACTGAGTGAGGACATGAGAAGAAAAACCACAGGAGAATCATCTAGCACCGCCTTAATCGTTGAGAATAGAGGAAGAAGA
Organism: Wollemia nobilis; assembly: GCA_028583015.1. Lineage (NCBI taxonomy): Eukaryota > Viridiplantae > Streptophyta > Pinopsida > Araucariales > Araucariaceae > Wollemia > Wollemia nobilis. The sequence continues at coordinate 7,532,938 of JAQPPZ010017209.1, read as the reverse complement.
AGAGAAAGAGGCAAGAGTTCACATCGTGGCAAATCCAAAGGCAGATCCAAATCACGTGGAAAAGGAAAGCTATAGTGTTGGCACTGTGGCAAAAAGGGTCATCTCAAAAAGGATTGTTGACAAAGAAAAGGTGATGGAAATGAAGGTAATGATAATAATGGTAACACTTCAAAAGCCAATATTACTAGACAAATTCTACAAGATGCTTTAATTTTATCTCTTGATAGAAATAGTGATTATTGGGTAATTGATAGTGGTGCTTCATTCCATGCTACCTCACATAAGGAATACTTCATAGATTATGTTTTTGGAGATTATGGACAGGTTTTGTTGGGAAATGACCAACCATGTAAAATCGTGGGTATTGGAAAGATTTTGATTAAATCCCCAAATGGATTTCAATGGGCTCTTAAAGAGGAGAGAAACATACTAGATTTAAAGAGAAATCTTATATCGGAAAGTAAGCTTGATGGTGAAGGATACACGGTTGCATTCGAAGAAAATGCTTGGAAAGTTACTAAAGGTTTATTGATAGTAGCTAGAGGTAAATTGGTGGGTACTCTTTATTTACTTACTGATTTTTCTCACTACTCCATGAATTTAGTTTCCACAGGTGAGAGTACATCTTTGTGGCACCAAAGACTTGGCCATATCAGTGGAAAAGGTATGGAAATTTTACATTCAAGAAAGTTATTGCCTAAGTTAAAAGAGATTGATTTGGAATTCTATGAGGATTGTGTTTATGGTAAAGCAAAGAGAGTTATATTTCTCAAGGATGGCAAGGAAAGGAAGAAAGAGAAATTGGAGCTTGTGCACTCAGATGTTTGGGGCCCGACTCAGGTAACTTCTCTTGGAGGTTCCTCTTACTATGTACTTTTTATTGATGATAAAACAAGGAAAACATGGATATATTGCATTAAGAATAAAAGTGATGTTTTTAATACCTTTAAGAATTGGAAAGCATTAGTTGAAAATGAAACTAGAAAAAAGTTAAAGTGTCTAAATTCGGATAATGGTGGAGAATATTGCAATAGAGAATTTTATGTGTTTTGTTCTAAAAATGGAATTAGAGGAATCAAGGTAGTTCCAAAAACACCTCAATAAAATGGGGTTGCAGAAAGAATGAATAGAACCATCATGGAGCATGCTAGGAGCATGAGAATACATGCAGGATTACCATTATTTTTATGGGCTCATGCTATTGATACTGCAGTATATCTGATTAATAGAGGACCATCTAGTGCCTTGGATGGAGGAATTCCGGAAGAGCTTTGGACAGGTAAACCAGTAAATTATTCTTTCCTTAAGGTATTTGGATGTGAGGCTTTTATGCATATAGAAAAAGAGAACATAAATAAGTTAGATGCTAAGGCCCAAAAGTGCTATTTTATTGGTTACGATATTGATGGCTTGGGTTACAGATTATGGGATTGTGATAACCGAAAAGTCATTAGAAGTAGGGATGTCATATTTAATGAAAAAAACTTGTATAAAGATCAATTGCAGGGAAAGAAATAGAAAGAGGAAATTATTGAATACATAGACCTTGATGGACACATAGAAAAGGTAACTCCAAAAGTGGTAGAAGATCAAAATGTACAGCAGTAGCAACAAGCACCTCAATATCCAGAAAGTGTTGTTAGACGTTCTACCAGGATAAGTAAAATTCCTCAACATTTCTCTGATTATGTTTTGTCTACTGATGCTGGTGAGCCAGAATGTTTTCAGGAAGCATTATAGATGGATACCAGGAATAAGTGGGAGCTTGCAATGAATGAAGAAATGGACTCTTTATTCCACAACCAAACTTGGGATTTGGTTGAGCTACCCAAAGGTAAAAGAGCGTTGACCAATAAATGGGTGTACATGATTAAAGAGGAGAATGAAGGGCATAAGAGATACAAAGCAAGACTAGTGGTCAAGGGATTCGCTAAAAAAAAAGGTATTGATTTTGATGAGATTTTTTCTCCAGTTGTAAAAATGACCTCTATTAGAGCTATTTAAAGTCTTATAGCTATATAAAATTTGTATCTGGAGCAATTGGATGTGAAGACAGCATTTCTTCATGGTTATTTGAAGGAGGAAAATTATATGCACCAACCAGAAGGCTTTCAGGTGAAAGGTAAAGAGGATTGGGTATGTAAACTGAAAAAGAGTTTGTATGGGTTAAAACAAGCTCCTAGACAAGTGGTATTTAAAATTTGATAAGTTCATGGCTAATCAAAGGTTTGAAAGATGTCAAAGTGATCACCGTGTATATTTTAAGCAAACCGGAAATGGTAACTATGTTATTTTGCTATTGTATGTGGATGACATGTTAGTTGCGGGAACAAATATGCAAGATATAAACATGCTCAAGAAGAAGTTGGCTAAATCCTTTGCCATGAAGGATTTGGGAGAAGCCAAACAAATCCTTGGTATGAGGATAACAAGAGACAAGGAGAGTCACACTCTAAAATTATCACAAGCAAAATACATTGAAAAAGTGCTTAAGAGATTCAACATGAACAATGCAAAGTCCGTTGCTACTCCATTGGCAAAGCATTTCAAACTCACCAAAGATTTGTGTCCCAAGACACAAAAGGAACAAGAGCATTTGGCTAAGGTTCACTATGCATTAGCGGTTGGAAGCTTAATGTATGCAATGGTTTGTACAAGACCAGACATTGCCCACGTAGTGGGAGTAGTGAGTAGATTTATGAGTAATCCGAGAAAAGGACATTGGCAAGCGGTAAAATGGATACTCAAGTACTTGAGAGGAACTTCAAATTATTCTTTGAATTTTGGAGGCTCTAATATATGCTTGAAAGGTTTTGTATATTCTAATATGGCGGGTGATCTTGATGGTGGAAGGAGCACTACTGGCTACATCTTTACTATATGAGGAGGAGCAGTTAGTTGGATTTCTAAACTCCAACATGTAGTTGCCCTTTCAACCACTGAAGCTGAATATGTCGCTGGTATAGAAGCAAGCAAAGAGATGGTTTGGTTGCAAATACTAATGGAAGAACTGGGGAAGAAGCAAGAGGATAATAGGTTGTGGAGTGATAGCCAGAGTGCTATACACCTTGCGAAGAATTCAACATTCCATTCAAAAACTAAACACATCAAACTCAAGTATCATTTCATTAGATCAGTAGTGGAAGATGGATCTTTGAAATTAGGGAAGGTTCACACATCACAAAATCCTGTTGACATGCTTACAAAAGTGGTGTCAAGAGAAAAGTTGAGCTTTTGCTCAACTTCAGTTGGCCTTAAGGAATAAGATGCCATGATGAGATTTTTTCAATCCTTGGTTGCAGTATGGTGCAATGGAATTAGTCTCCAAGTGGGAGATTGTTAGGAATGGAGCCTAATTATGAGGAGGCTAAAAAGAGAAAATTTTTGGATTTACTGTAGGACGGGCAGGGAAAGTTTCTAGATTTACAGTCTGTTAGTCTACCAGAGGAAGTTTTCGAATTTACAACAGGACAGCCAGGGAAAGTTTTTTTTGTTTTTATCTCAAAATTAGGTGCTAGGAACTCATTGTTAATCTTGGAATGTATTAAGAAAAGTAGTTTGTTTTTCTATTTTTTTCTTATATATAGTTGTGAGGAAAAACAGAGATGACTATGACAAAGAAAATTACTGTGTTGATTCCTTGGAATAATAGAGAGGAAATTACAACAGATGTTTGCTGTAGGTTGTAACCCTCTATTGCTTGGATTGAGAAAAGAAGGACTGAAAATTCTTGGTGGATGTAACCCACATTGGGTGAACCACGTTAAAATCGTTGTCTCTTCTTCTGTGTGTGTTTGTCTTATTTTGTTAATTCTGCTGTTAAAGTTTGAAACGCTATCATTGCTTTTCTATATAAATATATTTTATATAGTGATTTACTCTAACAGTAACATCCATCCTCCTTGAAGCTGTAAGGCCCATAAAACATTTGAAGACCAATTTTATTGAAAATGTCTTTGTTTTATGTATGCTATGAAAAAAAGAGTTTTATGAAAAAATATTTATATTTTATATGTTTTTTATTTAGTTTTGAATAAAATGTTGTGTATATTATAAATATTTTACTTAAATATAGAATAATTCGTTGGATAATTTTGACATCAAATTTTAATGATTAACATTTTTTTATATTTAGCTTCTAAAAAAATAGTGAAATTTGATTTGTGGTTTTACGTAAGCATTAAATATATTTTACCTTAACGACATTTATTTATTCAAAATTAAGTGGATTATTTAAATTTAAGATCAATATGTATAAACAAAGTTTATTAATTTAGTACTTCAAATTTAAATGAAAAAGATATTATGTAGTTGGAATCAAGGAATCAATGAGGTTATAGAAATGAAATCCAATTAAAAAGTTTTTTCCCCTAGCTTTTTATTTTCTAATTAAGAATCATGTTTACTTATACAGTTCTAAACGTATGTTTTAAATTTCATAATTAAATTATTGGATGAAGAGCAATATTGAGTTTACCTTTATAGTGCAAGTGGAGAAGGTGAACCTAGTGTCGTTAAATGGGAGGTCCATGGTTTGAATTAAATGGGAGTTCGATGGTTTTAACCTCTGTGATGCAAAGGGGAAAAAAAAAATCTCTTGTGACTACTCTTTAGATAGTGGTATACCTAGATGAGAGAGCATTGTTGGCCACCTAAGAGTGGCTCTTGAGGTTTATTTCTAACCTAAATTATTTTTGCTGGTTGTCGGGACACCTCCATGGGTCCCATATTTCAAAGTATGGCTTTAACGTCTAATCCCAAAGGTGAATAGATTTGTTTGGTTGGTAACTCGAAATAAGATTTTGACCATTTAAAATCTTAAAAAAATGGATTAATTGATGTCGAACAAATGCTTTCTCTATTGTGCTAATGATGAACAAATAAGCCTTCTATTCTTTCAATGCTCATTCTCTATGGAATTTCTTAACTTTATTTTTAATTTTTTGAGATCGAGTTGGGTGGTACCAAGTTTGCTTGTTGATGTTTACGCTCAATGGTCATATTATTTTTACTCTCCAAATATGAGATATTTTTGGAACTTATGTTTACCATATATTTCCTAGTGGGTGTGGAAGGAGAGGAATAGTAGAAATTTTTAAAATTAAAAAAAGATCCTACCTATATTTTTTCCAAATCCATGGCTTCTAATTTGGAGAATGTATCCTCTTTAGCTTTGGAGAAGGATATATTTGTGAAGGGTGAGATCAAAAGAAAAATTGGCTTTCAATATATTAATAGGGTTGCTAGTCATTCTAGCCCTAATCCTTGGGTTAGGTTAAGCTGAACGTTGATGGAGCTTTAAAGGGTAATCCTGATAATGTTGGTTCTATTGGGGTATTTAGGGATGATAGATGTGGGATTATATTGGAATATATATAATTATTAGATATCCAAACTTTCCATGTTGTGGAGGTCAAATCCCTTTACCAAGATCTTCTACTTTAGGAGAATATGGGGAGCCAAAACTTTTGCATTGAAGAAGATTCACTTAATATTATAAACCTGGTCAAAGGTTTTTTAGTCCCTAGTTGGAACACTGAGATTGTGATTATGGAATCTAGAGGAATTATTCAAGCTAGATAGGATAGGTAGGTAAAGCATATCTTCAGATAAGGAAAATACCACACTAAATTTATGGTAAAATTGGGTATAAGTATCAATGGTGTGTCTGATTTGAGAGATAATTTTCTTGAAGGTCTTATTCAAATGAATTTAGCGATGCATGCTTCTTGGTGCTCTGTAATATTTTACTATTTATAAAGAAAGGTTTTATGCCACAATCATGTGGGAGTTTTGGTTGGCTAGGGGGCTCGCCAGTGCTATTCTAATTTTATTTCTTGTATCAAGTTGTAGCTGGTTCACTTAGTTATGGGTGGCTAATTGCAGTGCTTTATAGTTGTTCTTGTCCTTGTATTGTTAGTATTAGGCTAGGTTTTTTAGGGTTTCTCCAATTATAAAAGGTTTGGGGACCCTTTCAAAATAAATTCTATATCTAAAAAATAATGTTAAGTTCTAAGGAAGAATTAGAAATGAATTCTACAAGGATGAAGTGATGGACTTATAGGCTATTTCTTACTACACTATAATATCATCATCCTAATTATTATCATGTGATATTGTAGACACAAAAATAGCACCAATCCAATTATGTGACAACAAGCGCTGATCACATTGACACACACATCCCCTAGGGCAGCCCCCAGAGGTTAAACAATGGTCCTAACCACTTCCAAAAGCATTTTTAGAGGTCAGAGATCAATTTGGCACCTTTTTAACACCTTGCTCTCTACTCGTCCCACCTAGTGATGAATACAAACTGGCATTCATCCCACCCAGGGATGAATAGCAGCATTCACCCCAGGGTGAGGCGAATAGCAAGTTTGACTGGAAAAAAGTCAAACCTCGACAACTTCGCTAGTTAACTGAGGCTTCAAGCCATGCAATTGCAAGGAATAGCTTTTATTCAATAAGAGAGACTTAAATGATGAGAGTATTTATTTTAGAAACATCATGCAAGGAGATTCTAAATCAGGGACTTATATTTTCTCTAAAAATAGGAAAACAACTCAAGTGGTGCCCTCGCATGCGCAATTCAAACAGAGAGACCCTAAGGTCTATAAATTGGTGAGTTTTCTCACCCAAAATATATACAGATAAGGATAATTTGAGCAACTAAGTGCTGCCAATTTACATACCTACTTGCGATTTGTGCCTTCACATCCTTAATCTCTCATTTGAAAGGGAGGTTATTGGGTGACTATTGGAAGCACGAATACGGACCCAAAACTCAATTTTTGGCCACAACGATCCACAAAATTTGTCAAAAAAACCCCATAATCAGTTTTGGACCCATCCCAAGTGGATTGGTGCCAAAACAGTGTCCCAAACGATGGGCATCCTGCCCCCGGGTGCTCCCCAAACTGTCACAGTCCTATTCGCCCCACCCCGGGATGATTAGAAATATATGATAGATTTCTCAAGTTTTTATTTTGAATTTTATTCTATATATGTTAAATAGGTTACAGTTTAAATTTAATTTCATTCTGAGCAATTTTGACTAGGTTTTTGTCATTTCCTGCCTTCACTAACTTGTAGATGGCACTAGAAAAATCTGGGTCCTAGAGGTAAAATTGGAGAAATATAACCATCTGGGTCTTCCCAAAACACCCCCAGTTAGCTAACCCCAACTTTGCAGGTCATTTGGAGCTTCCTAAGCAGGACATTGAAGAGAGTGCTTTCTAAAAAATTGTTGTAGGCCTATTCGTCCCACCCTAGATAAAATACAAATCTGTGAGGAATTTCCAGACTTTTCTTTTTGCAATGGTCTTATGATAATATATTTATGCTTCTGTCAAAATTTTAGGTCAATCCGAGGTCATTTGATAGTCATTTTAATATTTTCATGCATACACTAACAATAGGCCTTGGGAAATACATGCTTTATTTTATCTGCAGGTGCTACTAATATTTTTTGTTTCTTTGAACACAGGTTTCTGACATCAAAGGAGCAATAAGGAACAAAGAATCACATACACAAGCAGTGGTGACATTTTGGTCCACCCATATTACATGTGGGCACGCGGAAGAAGGATTGTTATCCATGGATGTTGTGACAAGAAACATATTTGATGCTCCTATCCCCTAAAAAGGAAGGAGACGTATTGTAACACACTTTAAAAAGTGTATCAATAAAGAGATCACCATATTTCATATTTCTTTTATCTTGTGTCAATTCGTATATGTTCTTACTTGTTCTTTCTTGTGGCATATTCCTTTTTGTTTCCGTATCCACGTGCTTTCAGTGGCGATCACGGTGGGACCTCTGTCCATTGATTTTTAAGATTAAATTTCAGATTAAAGTTTCTTGTTATTTTGCTTACAGGTACCAAGTTTTCCAACACTGGACTATTTCAGAGCAGAAATTCAGAGACATCCGACTTGGGCAAAGAAGAGGTAGAGGTCTTAAACACCTTTTGTCAATTCTTTACTTTATGTTCTCTAGTTATTTGCTTGCATAGGAGAGTTTGAATGCTTGTGTGCTTCATTTGTGCAACTTAAAAGGAACCCCACACACCACATGGTAACTAAAACAATAAGGAGTTGGTTGTAAAACCCCAACCCTTGAGCAAGACCAAAGGTGGATTCCATCATCACTTTGGCTTGAGATATTGCATACATTACCCCGATCACGACTGTTGCTAGATGTAAATCTTGATGAAAGCTGACCAAGTGTAGCAGGGGTGATTCCCAGCACATGAGGATAAGTCTTCTATGGTAGGTGTCATAAACAGAGTGATTCCCATTCAGTACCGCCTATGTTCCACGTACCATCTACTCTCACGTACCAATAGTTTCCCTCATGTAAGGGCGGGTATATAGAGAGGTTGGTATATCGGTCTGGCAACGGTATATCGAAGGGGTGACCATTTTTTGGGAGTCATAAGAGCCCTGATTTTGCATTTAAACATTCTTCACAAAAAGCTTTTACAACAATGTCAAAACACACTAAACCAGATTTTAGGGCACACTTTTAAATCTTTAAACGAGATAACCACTGCATTGATTGTGTGTTTCCTTTTTGTTTAAGTGTAGCGTAAAAAATCCTAAAAGAGATAAAAATCTACTCGTATTTAGGAGCACATCACCATGGTGTTCACTCATAGCCGAGCCCAATCATGGGCAAGCATTGCAGAAAGTGCACCAAGGGGTACAAGTTGCCTTCGCTATAGTCTTGAGGACCTGGTCATCCCGCCTTGGCGGCCTGACACACAAAAGAGTCCACATCATGCCATAACATAACAAGACTATAGAGGCACCTCTTTGAGGGGCACCCCTACTCAGCATAGGTCCTTCCAAGAAGATAACCTACATGTAGCACTTAATTTAGATAGGTGATGCAGGAGCATCCGGTGGCAATAGAGCAACCATGCATCATTCAGAACTTTTCTAAGTATTTTGTCGCAAAATCGTGGCATCTAAAGGAGTTCAAGACAAGTCTGTAGTTTTGTCATGATATCGCAATCACTTTGGGAAGCAAAGGTGAGAGAGGAGTTGCGTTGCGATATCACGACGTCGCGATATCACGATGTCGCGATATCACGATGTCGCGATATCACGACCGCTTTGGGAAGCAGAGGCGAGAGGGGAGTTGCATCGCGATATCGTGACGTCGTGATATCGTGATCGCTTTGGGAAGTAGAGGTGAGAGGGGAGTTGCGTCATGATATTGCAACATCGCGATATCATGACGTCGCAATATCATGACCGCTTTGGGAAGCAGAGGTGAGATGGGAGTTTTGTCGTGATATCGCGACATCGTGATATCGTGACCACTTTTTGAAACGAAGGCACAAAGCAAGTTTTGTCGCGATTTCACGACCGCTTTTTGAAACGAAGGCATAGAGCAAGTTTCGTCGCGATATCACGACGTCGCGATATCGTGACCACTTTTTGAAATGAAGGCACAAAGCAAGTTTCGTCACGATATCACGACATCGCGATATTGCGATGTCCAAAAGACAAAGATGAAGGCAACAACAGTTGGAGCTTGAGACCAGGCGACAGTTTTTGGTCGACGTCGGGTGAAAAGCAAGGATTAAAGGTGAAATTTGAATCAAAGAACCTAAGGCAAGGTGGAGTTTTCATCATGATATCGTGACATCGTGATATCGCGACGTCGTGACATCACGACATTTTTGGAGGCTACGGTGCGGAGGAGGTTTTTCTTCATGATATCGCGACGTCACGATATCATGACGTCACGATGTCACGATGTTTTTGCAGCAAAGGTGCGAAAGGGGATTTTGGTAGCGATTTCGCTATGCTTATGGCAGACGAAGGCAAGGCGCCAGTTTGGTCGCGATATCGCGACATGTCACGATATTGCGACATGTCACGATTTCGTGGCCGGTTGAAGACGAATGAAAAATGGACACATGGACAGGCCGTGCATGGGAAAAGAGACAGCTATTGTAGACAAACTTTCTGACAAAGCGACGGTTGCAGGGGAAGGACCAATGAACTACGTGCTTTCATGGCGGATCAGGGAGTTGGTCATTTACGGAGGGAAAATTTAAAACTCGATGGGGGAAGCCGATTTTGGAGGTTTTGTTTAATATTTTCGCACAGGTGGGTCATTAATGACCTAGAGGGCCGAGACCTCGATAAAATTGGGAAAAATTGTAAGAGAGGGAGGGGGGCAGACTGGAAGGTCGAGAAAGAGAGAGAGAATATGCGAGGAAAATACCAGGGGATCTTTGGTTGTTGGATGCTTGCAGGTTGTTTTATGAGTTAATGTAAATGTAACAGATTTAATCAAGATATTTTGTGCATTTACGGATGTATTTGACTTTGGGCTGTAACTCTATTTACGTAATTGAACTTGGATTAATCGGAAGGAATTTTTTTTTGGAAAGGATGTGTGTATGACTTTCCTTGTCCGTCGTCAGTGGTATCAGAGCCGAAAGTTCTTGAGTGTGTGACAGATCGCAGGACGTGAGGCAGTCACACCAGGATCTATGGGAAGGCTCATGGAAAGTGAATAGAATGCCTCCGAGAAGAAACCTCGTTGGTGGGAGAGGCATGGCAGTAGTAGATTTTTGAGCTTTGCAGTGGCAAGTTCAGGCCCTGCAAGAAGAATTACATAGAGGACACGAACCAAGAAGAGATGCAGACAATGAAGATGAAGTAGGTGAAGAAGAAAATCAGTTTGAAGAATAAGAAGTTGTAGATCCGGCACAAGCCAAACTGTACAAGGCCATATCCCAGATTGGGAAGAGACCGAAGATGGAAGTTTCCACGTATTTCAGGAACCTAAATCCAGAGGAATTGATCAACTGGATCAATGATCTGGAAGAATACTTTGAATATGAAGAAGTTGAAGATCCCGAGAGGGTCAGATTTGCCAATACCAAGCTAAAGGGTCATGCTAGCATATGGTGGAAGGGGGTACAGCTGGAGCGGAACAAAAGAGGAAAAGAACGAATAACAAGATGGGATAAAATGGTGGAAAAATTAAAAAGATAGTTTATTTCGGTAGATTACGAGTTGGATCTGCTAAGAAAAATGCAGAGTTTGAGATAGATGAATAAAACTTTCCAAGAATACACGGAGGAATTTTATAAGATCTCCATCAGAACTGGCCATTTAGAAGCAAGCAAGGAAAAGGTGGCCCGTTATATTAATGGGTTGAGGCCCAGTATCCAGGAAGAGTTGAGCTTAGTGCGGGTGAGCACCATTGAAGATGCTTACCAATTTGCTTTGAAGGTTGAAGAAAAACTAAATAGAAGGTTTGAGAGCAAGCAAAGAGGAAAAGGACCTGGAGGAAAAACTGGTGGAAGAAAATATGAAGGAAAAGAGGAGAAGAAAGAAGAGGTTAGCAACAGCTGAGATCAAAAAGAAGATGGAGAACCCAAACCCCAAGTTTAGAACAATGGCTACCCAAGGGGAAGAGGTAGATCTGGACGTGGGTATGGAAGAGGAGTGTTTCATGGAACATGTTTCCACTATGGAGAAGAGGGACATCGGGCATATGAGTGTCCACAACACCCCGAGAGAGTGAACAAGAAACAAGTGGGTCTTGCTAAAGCTGTTGTGGCAGCTGAAGATGCTGACTCAGAACATTCTGAAGAAGCTGAGAAAGGAGAAGCAATGATTGTGAGGAGAACCATGCTGATTGAGGAAGACAAACCAGAGCATAGGAGAAGCCTATTCCGCACATGGTGCAAAAGTGCAGGCAATGTCTGTAATGTTATTATAGAAAATGGGAGTATAGATAACTTAGTCTTCGAGGAGATGGTAGCTAAGTTACAGCTGGTGGTTGCAGAAGGACCATAGAGCATGGGTCCATGAACAGTGTTTAGTCACATTCAATATTGGGAAGTACCAGGATGAGGTCCTGTGTGATATTTTCCCCATGGATTCTTGCCATTTGCTATTAGGGAGGCCATGGTAATTTGATCGGAGTGTAGTGCATGATGGTCGTGCAAATACATACTCCTTAACGAAATATGAAGTGCACCACAAATTAAAGCCATTATAGACAGTGGATGAGAAGGTGTGCAACAATGCCAGAATTTTTATGGTAGAGGGCAGAAAATGTTTTTGCCAGGAGATGGGATTTGATCAGGTTGCAAAGGCAAAAGAGTGTCTGAAGGTGTTGCAGAAGATGCAGACCAAATGGCACAGAAGTGAAGGTCACTTCTCCTTTTACCCCAGGTGTCTGATGCAGGAGCATCCGACGGAAACAGAGCAACCATGCATCATTCAGAACTTTTCTAAGTATTTTGTCACAAAATCGTGGCATCTGAAGGAGTTCAAGACAAGTCTACAATTTTGTTGTGATATCGCGATGTCGCGATATCGTGACCGCTTTGGGAAGCAGAGGCGAGAGGGGAGTTGCGTCGCGATATCGTGACATCATGATATCACGACCGCTTTGGGAAGCAGAGGTGAGAGTGGAGTTCCGTCATGATATCACGATGTCACAATATCATGATGTCATGATATCGTGACTGCTTTGGGAAGCAGAGGCGAGAGGGGAGTTGCGTCGCGATATCGCAATGTCACGATATCGCGATGTCACGATATCACGACGTTGCGATATCGCGACTGCTTGGGAAGTAAAGGCAAGAGGGGAGTTTCATCATGATATCACGACGTCGCGATATCGTGACGTCGCGATATCATGACTAATTTTTGAAACGAAGGCACAGAGCAAGTTTCGTCGTGATATCGTGACGTCACGATATCACGACGTCCAAAAGACAAAGACGAAGGTGACAGCAGTTGGAGCTTGAGACAAGGTGGCAGTTTTTGGTCGACGTCGGGTGAAAAGCAAGGATTAAAGGTGGAAGTTGAATCAAAGAACCTAAGGCAAGGTGGAGTTTTCGTCATGATATCGCGACATCATGACGTTTTTGGAGGCTACGATGTGGAGGAGGTTTTTCGTCGTGATATCGTGACGTCGCGATGTCGCGATGTTTTTGTAGCAAAGGTGCAGAAGGGGATTTTGGTAGCGATTTCGCTATGCTTATGGCAGACGAAGGCAAGACACCAATTTGATTTTGCGGTCGGTTTAAGATGAATGAAAAACTGGACACGTGGACAGGCCACGCGCGAGAAAAGAGACAGCTGTTGCAGACAAACTTTCTGACAAAGCGACGGTTGCAGGGGAAGGACCAATGAACTGTGTGCTTTCATGGCGGATTAGGGAGTTGGTCATTTACGAAGGGAAAATTTAAAACTCGACGGGGGAAGCCAATTTTGGAGGTTTTGTTTAATATTTTTGCACAGGTGGGTCATTAATGACCTAGAAGGCCAAGACCTCGATAAAAATAGGAAAAATTGTAAGAGAGGGAGGGGGGCAGACTAGAAGGTCGAGAAAGAGAGAGAGAATGTGCGAGAAAAATACCAGGGGATCTCTGGTTTTTGGATGCCTACGGGCTGTTTTATCAGTTAATGTAAATGTAACAAATTTAATCAAGATATTTTGTGCATTTACGGGTGTTTTTGACTTCGGGCTGTAACTCTGTTTACGTAAATGAAATAGGATTAATCGAAAGGAATTTTTTTTGGAAAGGATGTGTGTATGACTTTCCTTGTTCGCCGTCAATAGGAGACCTCCCCTAGAAGCCCCTTATGGGTGGCCTAGTGATGAAGTGCTAGAGCAATAGAGGGTCTAGACGAAGGGGCCACAGGATTTTGTCATCCCTCCTCTACCCCGCATTACTATTAGAAACACTAGACAGTTTCCAGAGTATCAAGATTTCCAAACAAGGCAAGACAATTCTACTCGCACCTTTTACGCATATGAAAAAGAGGACGAGGAAGATTACCACGTTCCTCAAGAGTAGTACACAGTGTGGGAGTGATGTACCTCCATGCTTGCCATGTATCAAGATCACCCATTGAGGCTACAGCCTCAAGTTAATGCAGCTAACCTCGACAGAGGAAAGCAGCCCATAGAGGTCTCGGATCACCACGAATAAGGTAGACATATAGGAGAGGCATCTATGTTTCCTAAACAAGAGACGACGAAATAAAGTGACTTGGCATTTGCCAAACATGCCACACACCAAGCGCAAATCATGCAACTTAGGCAAGATCAAGAACAGTTAGAGCATCTTTGTTAGCTTAACAAAGAGCGCATTCAATGTTAGACACCCGAACTGCTGCATAAAAATGTGCCTACGAAGGTTCCAAACCCTCGTGTGCGCAAAGTAGAAGTGTATGAGAGGAATAACCCTTTGGTATGAGAGAGGTCCACACAAACTCATCAAGTATTGCCTCTGAGACCTCCTAGACCTGAATGGGAGGCCACTCCCCGAAACAATGATGGGCACCCTCTACGGGCACCTACCCATGTGTATAGGTCTCGGCCAGCCACTCCTCAGGAATCTTATGAGGAATATGAACAAGAAGAAGAGCGGGCTAAAACACTCTATCAAGGTAGAGGGGGTGCTATCCAGCTACCTCTCAATAGGCCTCAAGTTCCCCGTAACCCACAATAGGAGCAAACGAAGGAAGAAGAAATTAAATCCTATGATGCATATAAAGCGCTGCTAGAGCGCTTAGAGTCTATGGAGATCAAGAATTTTGGGCCCTAAAAGCCCACTTTACACAAACTCCATAGCCATCCTATGCGTCCATTAGTGCTGCCACCTCCATACCTGGAACACTTTAAGCTACCCCAGTTGGCACTATTTAGAGGGGAGGAGGACGCCCAAGAGCATGTGACTAGATTCCTGAGCCAGTTCTTTGGTATTCAGGACAATGATACTTTGTTGTTAAGAACATTTATAACCACATTCGTAGGACCTACCTCGGATTGGTTCACCCAATTACCGAAACATAGCATCAATAACTTGGATCAGCTAGTGGACGCGTTCCTCGAACACTTCACCTTCAACACTAAGAAAAAGGCATCATTAAGTGACCTAGCTAGCCTCAAGCAGTATGACAAAGAGACCATGGTGGCATATGAGAACTAGTGGAGGACGTTGCTTTCGAAGTTGCCTTACCTCCCTCCTATGTCAGATCTAACCCAAATGTTCTTGAAAAGATGTTTGAGATCAATCTTCGTGCTATTGTAGCTACAATAATATGCTAGTTTAGAGTAAGCTTTGGCACAAGCTAGAGTCATTGAGGAGATTAAGATACAAGATGGCAAGATTGCCAAACCTAAGAAGAAAGAATGGACAAAGAACACTAAACCAGGGACCACGCAATCGAAACCTATTGCGGTTAATTAGGTTGCCATCAATGTGCCTAAGCCTGCACAAGCAACATGGCCTCAAAAGGCTAACTATCAGGCGGTACCTCCCAAAAACTATGAGAGATAAAATCAAAGGCAGGAGCAAAATTAGCAGCGTCACCCTAGGTGACAATTTACTCCTTACACCGAGTCCAGGGACTCTTTGTTTGACCGCTTGTCAGTGGCGAATTTGATCAACCTTCTAGAGATTCAAACTGTAGATACCAATGCACCGAAGCCTAAAGGGTATAGATAATACTTGTACTGTAGGTTCCACAGGCGTAAAGGACATGATATTAATGCATGCTGGAAGTTCAAAGGTTTGGTACAAGATCTCATTGACAACAAGACATTGGCATTGGATAACCCTGTAGCACCAAACAGCCAACATATGGGAGTATTTAAAGACCCCTTGCCTACCCATGAGGCATTGGCAAAACCCCTTCAATTCAATGAGGTGCAACAGAATTGCCCTATGCAAGGATATGTGGGGATGATAAGAATAGTGACTAGGAACAAGAAGTACCTAGGAGCTGCTCCCACGACAGCCACAAGAGAGGTTCCATCAATGTCACAAGCTCAACAACACCCTATGCAACTTCCCTCGCCTAGACCAGTGGCCATGAGACTTACCCAAAGTCTAAGGACCACATTGGCTAGGCTTTCCATATATGAGCTAATTCAACAATCAATTCCCCATCAGGAGGCTCTAATGGAGATTTTAAAAGCAATCAAGCTACAGCCCCATGAAGTGAACTCTTTCAACAATTTTGTGGGGCATGTAAAACAATGTATAGAACCAGTCATCACCTTTAGAGAAGATGAATTGAAAACAATGAATGGTGATGTGGCAGATCCACCCCTGCACATTATCATGCAGGTCAACGGGATCCCGTATAAGAGAGTGTTTGTGGACACTAGCTCACCTAGTAATATCATCACTACATCAAATCTGAAGCATTTGAAGTTACCAGCATCTCACATTGTGGCCTCCACTTAAACACTATGAGCATTCAACGATGCAATATACTCTATAGTTGGCACAATTGTCCTACCTATCCAAGTGGGACAAAATACCATTCATACATTGTGTCATATCTTGGAAGGCGAGATGGCTTATAATATCTTGCTGGTCCAGCCTTGGATTAGGGACATGAAGTGTGTCCCTTCAATAGCTCATCAGTGCCTAAAGTATACATTTTAAGAATAGGTGCATGTAGTCCCAAAAGACTTGGAGCCTTTCAAATACTGCATTATAGTGCAATTCATGCCACAATCGACCCTTCCATCAACACATTTGGATTTTCAATTGAATCCATCTCAATAGGGTCCAATTTTGTAGGCATCTCCAGTGATTAATCCATCGAGTCCTCAGCTGGGTCCATCTTCTTCCGCCAGTCCTTCCACAACGATGCCACCTACGGTGGCCACATCCAAGGACACAGGAAAGAAACCCTTAGAAGAAGAACCACCTCTAGTCTCAACCATCTCGACAGAAGAGATGCCTAGCGGAATGGAAGTCGAGATGCCTAGTTCACCCCACATGGAGTGGACTCAGGAAGGACTCCCATTCGCTTCCCCTCAACTGCCAACGGTCACCATTGAAATGGCTAGCACGGGCCTGGGGGAGTATCTAGTGAGGAACAGTATAGCAACGCCCACACTTGAGTCCATGCAAGACATGGGGAGGCCTCGACTCCCCATCGGCTTAGTGGTTCCTTTAGGCTACCCACCCAATCAGACAAACTTTGTTTATGGGGGCCTGGATAATGGTGTTGAGATTTGTATGCAAGAAGATGAAGACGAAGAGCCCTTTGTTGAGGATGTTAACTATCTATTCAACCCTGATTTTGCTTTAAGATATCTAGGCCAATGCAATTGGCATGGATATGGGTTGGGTAGGTATGAGCAAGGAGTGTGTGTTCTTTGCCAACCGAGATATCAAATGTCGTATGAAAAGTTAGGAGTAGGGTTCAACCACCCCTTGCCCCTAGACATCTTGGTGGAGAACATGCAAGGCCTAGGGATAGGCAACAAGGATGGGTTGGCATCAGATCCATATGCCAATCCTAACACAAACTATACATTGGGAGATTATCTCCCATTGCTAACAACCAACCTTTTTGACCATAAAAACCCTTTCCCTTCGACCGAACAAGGATAAAATTCAAGGACTCACCCATAAGACAGATATGGACAAGACCAAGAAGGGTCTTCAGAGGATGAGTCGTAGTACGAGGTAGCTCCTTGGGATCCTTTCAAGTCTGATAGCAATCATTTGCAAGTATATCCCATGAATGATGATCAGGAAAGCTTCTTGACAATGTTCCCATTGGCTGCTCCATTTGAGCACATGCCACTTCAAGAGAATCAGGTCCCCCTGTAGAGAGCAGAACAACCTCGATGGGACCACATCAATTTGCTCGAACAAGATGAGTCTCATATGTTGCAAGTAGCTATTGGAGCTAACGAAGGCTTTTGGATCTCTGAAAGTGATTCGAAAGATGAAACTGAGATGGCCTATCTCAACCACATGTGATAGATGCAACAACGATACCCTTTGGACATAGATGACATGTTTGAACACCTACACATAGGGCCAAGGCATAGGTGGCACCTCAACCCGATGTAGTTATAGCAATTATTGCACTCACCACTCTAGGTACATAGAGAGCATCTTTCACCTGGATACCCTATCAAACCATCAGTGCCTAATGCAAACCCTATATTCGTCTCTATACATAGGGTCGATCCATTTGTGCCAGTGCCCACAGATCCAGATCCGAAGCACACAGATTTTCTAAGATGTTTGAGTTGTAACACCCATGGTAATGGAGACCACAATAATTTCATCAACATGATCTCCATTGATTTAACCACCCCCAACCATGATCCAGTCGACCTGACATGGTCATTGTATCTATACTTAGATGTTATTGACTAGGCTCATGCTGACACCCCGCCATCCCCATCAGAGTATTGGCCTTGTGAAGGAATGCTCCATTTCACCCCAGGACAGACTCAGGATGTCTTCCATGCTGAAGAGGAACCTGATGTTCCAAACGATGATCTAAATTTGGAAAATGATATCCACTTGATCCCAACTCCACACCAATTGGAGTACGGATCCCACATGTCGATTGACAAGACGACTGATGTAGACATCGGCTCAGATCTAGTGAATTTGCAAATCATCAAGCTGGGGGTAAGTCTATCCCCCAAAGAGCAAGCCGACTACATTGCCCTTCTCAAAGAGGATGTTTTTGCATGGTTATACAAAGACATGTCGGGACTAGACCCGCAACTAGTCACACATAATCTAATGCTTGATCTAACAATCAAGCCAATAAAGTAAAAACTACGTAAGATGCACCCAAAAGTGGCCTTAATGGTCAAAGACAAGTTACAAAAGCTGTTGGATGCACAGTTTGTCATCTGCATGGATTATCCGCCATGGTTGTCTAACATGGTTCCCATCAAGAAGCTCGACGGGAGGATTCACATATGCACCAATTTTCGAGATCTAAACAAAGTGAGTCCTAAGGATGATTTTCCCTTGTCGAGCATCGATGCATTGGTAGACACTATAGCAGGCCACAAAATGCTTTCCCTCATGGATGGTTTCTCGGGATACAATCAAATTTGTATCAATCTCGAGGACCAACTAAAAATGGCATTCATAATGCCTTAGGGAACATTTTGTTATAAGGTCATGCCTTTTGGCCTTAAAAGTTCCAGTGCCACCTACCAACATGCCATGATGTACATATTCCATGATTACATGCACAAAACTTTGGAAGATTACATGGAGGATTTTTTGGCCAAATATCTTTTGCGCCCAGATCATCTAGATGACTTAAGCAATATCCTCGATCGCTTCATGGAGCATAAGGTCAGACTAAACCCCAAGAAGTGTGTCTTTGGCATCACATCTGGAAATCTCTTAGGTTACATAGTCTCTAAATGAGGAATCAAGATAGACCCACACAAAGTCAAGGCAATCCTTGAAATGCTTCCCCCAACTACCATCAAGCAGCTCAGGAGTCTACAGGGAAAGGTCACATCGATCAAGCGCTTCATAGCGTAGTTATCTAAAAAGTGCCGAACCATGAATAAATTATTGCATAAGGGGGTCACATTTCACTGGGATGACATGTTCCAGTCAGCCTTTGATGACATTAAACAATACTTGGCTTCGTCGCCAATATTGGCACCACCTAGACCAGGAGTGTTGTTCTATTTATACATCTCAGCTACTGAGGTGGCACTGGATGCCATGCTATCCCAGAAAAATGAACTACACAAATAATAGGGTACATACTATCTTAGCTGCACCCTGGTCAGTTATGAACTTAACTATGCATATGTTGAGAAGCTCTTCTTGGTAGTGGTGTTTGCTACCAAAAAGCTACGCCACTACATGCTCAGCAATACGATGTATGTTGTGTCTAAGGAGAATCCATTGCGATACATGATGAGTCATCCTTATCATAGTAGCCGCACAATGAAATGGATCATGTTGTTGACGGAGTTTGACATAGAGTTCATTGGACAAAAATCCATAAAAGGTCAAGTCATTGCCGATCAACTGGCAGAGGCTCCTCTTGAAGACGATCACCCTCTAGCCATAGAATTATTCGACGATAGGGTTTTTCATGTTTTTGAATCGAAAGATTCTGATGAGCTTGAGTCACGGGCTGACATGACCTTATTCTTTGATGGTTCTAAATGTGAGCAAGGAGGTGGCACAAGAATTGTATTCTTCACTTCACAAGGGGCTCCAATGCCTCTGTCATTTAAATTAGACTTCCCGTGTACCAACAACAATGCAAAGTATGAAGCCTTGCTCATAGGTCTTCAGATAGCAATCACCATGAACATTAAACATTTAAACATCTTTGGATATTCGTTGTTAATTGTCAATCAATTCAAGGGGATATTCCAATGTAAATGTCTAGTTCTGCAGGCCTACAAAGCCCTTGTGGACAAATTCCTGGCACTCCCTCGATCATCGAATCATTTTGCAGATACTACGGCCTCCTTGGGGTCATTAATCCTACAAGACCCTTCTAGTGAAATGATAACCATTCAGGTTAAAACATTATCACAATCTACGATGGAGCATGCAAGCTCTGACCTAACGCTAGGAATCCACCTGATCCAGATAGAACCATCTCTGGATAAGTTCTTTCAAATCCATGATTGTCTGACTTGAGCCAACTAGGGGTCTTTGTTCTCCCTGACCCCTTCTAATAGCAACACAACACTGTTTTTACAAGTTCTTTCCTGCTCAACTTTTGCTAGCGATGGACTTCAAGAGGGATTGGTCGTTCATACTACCCATGTTTCTAATCAGCAGGATTGGTACACACCCATTAGGGATTACCTCAAGCTAGGTAACCTCCCACTTGGATTGACACAAGCCACAAAAAGATCATTTAAATAGAAAGCGGCAAAACATGTCTTGTTAGGAGATGTTTTGTATCGTTGGAGCAATGAAGTAATCGTCCTCCGTTGCTTGGACCAGTAAGAGTCCCATTAGGCGATCACCCAAGAACATGATGGTACATGTAGTGGCCACTCCAGTAGTATGGCCATTGCAAAGTGCATTCTTCGCATGGGCTATTATTGGCCATCTCTAGAGAGATATTTTTGCACATATGTGAATAAGTGTGTGAAGTGTCAACACCATGCTAATTTGATACATGTACCTTCTCAGGCCTTGCATTCGATCCAATCAGCTTGGCCTTTTTTGTAGTGGGGCTTTGATCTAATAAAAAAGATCTCCCCTACATCATCTGGTCATCACACGTTCATCATAACGACCACATAGTACTTCACCAAGTGGGTGGAAGCAATTTCGCTGACCTCCATGACGCGATCCCGCATTGCAGAGTTTATTTTGCATAACATCATATGTCATTTTGGTATTCCATCCAAGATCCTGTCAGATAATGGGACATAATTCAAGAACAAATATGTGCATGCTTTGACCACAAAGTACAATATTCAGCACAATTTTTCAACACCCTATTATCCGTAGACAAATGGACAAGTAGAGGCATAAAAAAAAATGCTAGTCGCCATCCTTAGAAAGGCAGTCACAGAAAATAATAAGGATTGACACATTTAGATCATGCTTTCCCTATGGGCTTATCACACTAGCATCTAGACGCCCATTGGGGCAACTCCATTTTCACTGGTGTATGGCTCCAAAGCAGTCATGCCTCTTGACTTGGAAATCCCCTATGCATTTCAATGCAAGAGTTCATCGATGATGACACTATGTGGTAGGCATGGTTAGAACAACTAAAATTGCTTGATGAACAATGTGTTAATACTCTCTAGCATTTGCATATCTATCAAGAGTGACTTAAGAAAGCATACAACATGAAGGTCCACCTAAGGGAATTTTAGGTTGGTGACTTGGTCTTAAAAGAGAACCAACAAAATTCTAATTTATCTTCCGATCTAAGGGAGAATTTCATGGCAAACTAATTAGGTCCTTATGTCATTGACAATAGAATAGGACCTGGAACATACCGGATTGCCTCTCTTGAAGGAATCAAGGAAACAGAACCCTTGAATATCAGTCATTTAAGGCCATTCCACATTTAGAGAGCCATAGTCCAACCAAAAGCTCCAAGGATTTTTCACAATCGCTTGGTCAACCCAAAATGCCCCAAAGGTATCTGTAAACCCTTTTGTCAAAATTAAAAGCTCCAAGGAATTTTCACAATCGCTTGGTCAACCCAAAATGCCCCAAAGGTATCTATAAACCCTTTGGTCAACCCAAATGCTCCAAGGATTCTCACAATCGCTTGGTCAACCCAAAATGCCCCAAAGGTATCTATAAACTCTTTGGTCAACCCAAATGCTCCAAGGATTATCACAATCACTTGGTCAAACCTAAATGCCCCAAAGGTATCTAAAAACCCTTTGGTCAACCCAAATGCTCCAAGGATTCTCACAATCTCTTGGTCAACCCTAAATGCCCCAAAGGTAGCTATAAACCCTTTGGTCAACCCAAATGCTCCAAGGATTCTCACAATCGCTTGGTCAAATCAAAAATGCTCCAAAGGTATCCATAAACCCTTTGGTCAAGCCAAAAGCTCCAAGGATTCCCATACCCGCTTGGTCAAAATAAATATTCAAAAACAAACAAAAACAATAAAATAATCAAAAATCACAAAAAAAAATTTGCATTTCAATTCCATGCATACTCATAAAAATAAAAAATAACAAAAATATTGCATTTTTATTCCATGCATACTCATAAAAATCAAAATACAAAAATACAGGTTGCATTAGGCATCACATCCATACATTGCATATTTGCTGGTCATACACGTCAAAAGCACCATAGACTGTCATTACTTGGAAATTCCATCATTTTCCACATCAAATCCACTTCATAAACGCATACATTTAGAATAACACCATCGCCACTTTTAGCATAGTCAGTTGTCTCCTAAATGTATATAGGGTTTTTTGTCCTTCAGCTGTCTTTAAATTTCTAGCCAAAAACTGTACACAATTGAACAAATTTTACATGGGAAATTTTTACTTGGATCACGCCTTGTTACGTAGCATCCCAACACAAATTAACACACAAAATAATTCCTAAGTTGTGTGAATGCAAGAGAAACCTACAAAGCAGTCTAGGGTACCATAGGTGAAAGATTAACCTGTTCATCCCCCTATGCGAATGGTTCCATAATGCTGAGAATTGACAAAAGGACGAGCTCTTCTTTATCCATTCCCCATAATAAACAGTGGTTTTCACAACTCCCACAAATCCCAATCATAGTTGGTCCCCAAAGTTGTAAGGATTCGTACTACACCTCCTTGCCAAGCATGGGTAGTCATCCCCAAGACCTAAAAGGATCAACGTCATTAAAAAACAAAATTCCAAAAAACCATCACCACAACCATCTCCACTCACCTTTGGTCTCAAAGTTGTAAGGATTCGTACTACACGTCCTTGACCAGGATGGGTAGTCATCCCCAAGGCCTAAAATATCAATGCCCTTACTTCATAATCTCCATCATCCCCTTGGTTCCCAAAGTCATAAGGATTCGTACTACATGTCCATGAATAGGATGGGTAGTCATCCCCAAGGCCAACAGAATCAAGGACATTCACAAGATCAACCTAATACAAAATCAAATAATAGTGGTTATCACCACTATTCAAAATTCTTGCTCACAAAGAAAAATAAAGAGAAATAAACAGTGATTTTCATCACTATATAGAGGAGCAAGTATCCCAAATCATTGAGCAAACACACAGCCTGAAATTGAATCTCTAGAATTCTTAGCATTTGAAAAACCATCTAGGTGATCCTCATTACGGGTTTGGTGGACAGCCTACCTGGCAATGGTGGTATCCTAACCGCATGACGATATGTCTGTCACATTAGCTTTGCATGTGCGTAGACCAATGTTTGCATGTGGATGAGCTAGCTTATGGTACCTTAGATTTTCCCGTGGATTAATCTTGCTAAATACAACAATGAAGTTAGTGGAGCTAATTAGGTGATCCTCAGTATAGGTTTGGTTGATAGCCTATCTGGCACTGGCGGTATCCTAACAAATACCACATAAACAAACTCAATTGCACACATAGGGATGTGAAATAACTTGGTTAAATTCAAGTCAAATTTATACCTTGTTCAAAAGTCTTGTGAGATAAATGTACAGTCTTGGCTAGTTAGTTAAAATATTTGAATCTCAGAAAGGCTTAACTACATTTTAAAACAACTATTACATTTCATTATGCACATCACCATCAGAAAAAAATGCAAAATACAAAAAAAAAAATTCACTTGCAAAGTCGTTCCACAAGTCATCCCATTAGTACAGCAAGTCATTCAAATCTTGCACAGTCTATGGTGCATCGAAAAGTCATCAACAACTCATTTCATTCATTCCATATGCATACATCATACAAATTAGAAACATCGCATTCATAATCACATTTGCATACATCAATGTAAATACATGTACATAAAAACAAACCATGAAAAGTGCATAAACACCAAAAAAGAGTCATCTATATATATATCATAACAAAAATGCCTACAGGCTACAATGAACCGGTCCTCTAACCCCGCAACAAAAATCCAAAAACTCAAAAACCCCCAAGCCTAGGGCATCGACCACCATGATCACGTAGGATCGATGTGATGGGAACTACCCCCCATAGTGTGGGTCCTATGGGACCTCTTAGGGCGACTATTGCTCGCCCCTACATCATGCCCACTAGCGCCCCCTCATCCAACCGCCTGTAACCAGACGATGCTAATTGCTTAGTATCGTTGTCTCTCGTTCGACATGAAGAGCCACCTCTAGGGGGCTCAGGTATCCTCCCACCAAGGCAGATAATATCTCCCTCCATATCCAGTCGATGTTGATGTCACTCTAACTCTCGTCGACCCCATTCTACCTCCCGTCGACCCCACTCTACCTCCCACTGATGGTAGTAAGCTACTACGTCATTGTGTTGTGCTAGCTGCGCCCGTAGGAGATCCCTCTCTCGTGCAACATTGGTATCCCCCTCCTATCAGTGGGGCATAGCCCATGCATTCTCCCACTCCACCAGCTGAGTCCGTAGGAGATATCTATCCTACAAAGCCTCTCCTAGATACCTATCTTGTCTCTATAGTAGGTCCTCCAATCATGATATCTCAGCGCCATGTCTTGCCTCCACATATTTCGAACCTACCTGAGGCATAAGCGAATTTGGGATAGAAGCCTGTTCTAGCTCCCACTGCTCTAGGACATCCTGCATCTCTGGATAATTTGGTACCCCAAAGTCCCCTCCATAATCCTCAACCTCCACCAAGTCCGCATCGTCCAACGGAACTCCCCAACCCTCTCCTGGTGCCTCTACAACCTCATCCCCTGTTGCACCCCATAGAGGCCCCTCACCTCGCCATCATCATAAAATCCACCACTGCTCATACTCGACAATAACCCCGATGTCATCCACATCTGGGATGCCAATAGCTGTATCTAAATCCTCACCAAGTGGCACAACGACTGGTTGGTCCAAAGTCCTCTCATCCCATCGGTATCGATAGACCACAGGCTCACTAGGCATCCCCTGGTGCACCTCGAATTGTCAGGTCACCCGGCCATATGGGAAGAATTCCTGCTCAGTCCCGTGTTGTCCAATCAGCCATCGCCCCCTCCGTACCCATCGGAGCCACTCTCCCAACTCAGGCCAGGCTAGATAGTCCCGGTAGGGGTTCCAGAACACCTCCTCAGGAGTACATCGAGCGAAGGCATTAGCATAGTGCCCTACGACACCTTCCCATTGTCGAATTTGTCCCTGCTCCTCTGACATTCGCCATAGTACCCCGTATCTAATCTCTCGGTTTGCCATATCCACCTGCATCATCCAGGGCAACCCTGTCGGCCTCTCCACTGCTATGTGCTACCAAGCCCAACACTACAACAAGTAGCTGCAATTGATCCCCTTTCGCTTTCGATAGTAGACCTTGTACAAATCATCGTAGAGCTATGCCAATAGAGTCTATCCCCATATTGTAATCATCGAAGCATCTGTCGAACACTCCACCAACATGAACACCACCTCTAGCAGGTTCCACAGGAACCTCACGCCCGAAGATTTGGGGAACAACATATTGGAAATGAGGCCCATGAGTAATGCGTGCCTCATTCCAAACACACCCCTCTATAGCCACCATCGCACTAGTATGCCACCAATCTAGAAATCGCTCTCTACCCTCTCCATGGGGCTCTCCACACCCAACTCATCTCCATGCCCAAAATAGCGTATCAGTACTACTGTCCTCCAATCTCGTAGTGTCGTCTGGATTGGCAGACCGTCTATTGGAATCTGAAGAATTCGATAGACATCCTCCAAGGTCACCATCATCTCCCTTGTTAGGAGATGGAAGGTATTGGTCTGATGATCCCACAGATTGATCAGGGCCATCAGATATGCCCGATCCCTGACCACCGGCTCCAGTCGAGTCACCTGGTTGAGCCCAAGGGCGTCAAGCCAGTCCTAGTCAGCCACAGTTAGCATCACACGTGCTTCAGTAAACACAATGGACACCCGGTATCAGATCTTCACAACCTAAAAAAGAAAACAACACAAAAACATTAAAATTAAAAAAAAACTATACAACACTAACACTGAATATACAACAATGCAGCAAAATGTACAGCACAAAAAAAAAAATAGTAACAACAAACATTCAAAAACCTAATTTGTTAGATTTAGGGTTTTTAACTCTAACTGATTAATTAATAACAAAAATAATTACAAAACAAAAAATAATTTGTCAGTCCTAGGGTTTCTAATTCTAACTGATAAATTCAAAAACAAAACAAAAATTCAAAATTAATTTGTCAGACCTAGGGTTTTTAACTCTAACTGATTAATTAACAACAAAAACAATTACAAAACAACAAACACAATAATTTTTCAGATCTAGGGTTTTTCACTCTAACTGATAAAAAAAACAATAACAGTCAACTAGGGTTCACGCTATGCTTTCCACTTAGTTTTACCCTATGTTTTTAACCTAAAGTTTTGATCTTGGTTCCATTCAGGTTCAACGAAGTTTTTAAGTTATGTTCTAAACTAAGTTTCTAGCTTAGTTTTCAACTAAACTTTTGATCTGTGTTTAACTAGGGTTAAATTAAGTTTTCAGTTAAGTGTTCATAGACTAGGGTTTCCTTTTTACAATTTGAACAAAACCAGAAAAACAATAAAACACAAGCAATAAACACAACTTGCGATTTTCCAGTTGTAATGCAAAATAATAAAGAGGATGGGCACTCACTGGTATTTCTTCGGCTCTGCCACTCGATTTGGTATGAGAACTCATGGTTGCAGGCAAATTTTGGCAGTGCTTCGCTTCGTAGAATTGACCTCCTCGTCCTCAGAGCTCCAAATCACCAAGAAAAATAAATGCAAATGAGCCCAAAACTTAGTTTTGGCCTTTAAATAGGCTTTTTGAGCCTGTACTCATCCCCCCTAGGATGAGCACTCTTTTTAGTGCTCTTCCCACCCTGGGATGAATACTAAATAGGAATTCGTCCCACCCAGGGATGAATACAGAGCAAAAATTTCAAAAATGCATAAAAAATGCACAAAAATGCACCAAAACAAGCCCTAAAAGTGTCTGATAAGAGTAATTTTGCATTGGACATTTCGGGCATGCAAAATAGATGTCGGGGTCAGTAATCCTCACTATCCTATTCCCTAAGAAGGCTACCATAGCTGGAATTCTCCACAGGAAGATGGATTTTCAAGAATTTCATCCCCAAATGGCGTCACCAAAACTGGTCAAAACCCATCCAAAAATAGCAATAACATTGCCGAACGAAGGTGCCTTTGCGCCTGAAATTCTTGGCATCCAAAACAGATGTTGGGGTTACAAATTGTCACTATCCTACTCCCTAAGAAGGCTATCATAGCCGAACCGCTCCATGGGAGGATGAATTTTTGCCAATTTCATATCCAAATTGCATCACAAAAAGGGTTAAAACCCACCAAAAATAGGTCAGAATGTTTGGAAACTGCTTTTGCATTCAATGGTAAACAACTTAAGGCACATTTACCTAGGTCATATTGGGTCAAGAGACTCATCGCTTTTCTCATGTCAGTCATTCCCTCATCGATTCGTCACTTGAGGGGGTAGTCACACTTAGTCGCAAATCAACAAAAACATACCCAATCATGGAAATGATGTGCATTCAAAGGATCATTGACAAAGACAATCCCGCCCCTGCTTGGGGTAGCAAACAAGCAATAATCACAAGCTGATCAAACACTTGGCATTCGTGAATCATGAACTCAAGGTTCCCATAGACAAAAGGTTGCACCCTTTGCCTATTCATGACTGATCAATGTCCAAGCTCAAGTAACACCTCACCGAACAAGGTTAACACTTCGATTAAGTTCCTTAGCTCGTTAGAAGCAAGGATTCAAGAATGTGTGCCCTTTCCATACTTGGGGCATCAAGAGTTGGTTAGGTTACTAAGAAACCCTAATCATTAGTGCTTTAGTTATCTATTTTTTCTTGGCGCTGTGCCTTGCATAGCGCTTCCCAAAAAGGGGCATCTGTAGACATGAAAACAACACCAATCTGATTATGTGACAACAAGCGCTAATCGCATTAACACAAACAACCCCTAGGGTAGACCCCAGAGGTTAAATAGTGGTCCTAACCACTTCCAAAAGTAGTTTTAGAGGTTAGAGGTCAATTTGGCATGTTTTTAACACCTTGCTCTCTGCTCGTCCCACCTAGGGACAAATACAAACTTGCATTCGTCCCACCCATGGACGAATAGCAGCATTCACCCCAAGGTGAGGTGAATAGCAAGTTTGACTTGCAAAAAGTCAAACCTCGGCAACTCCGCCAGTTAACTGAGGCTTTAGGACATGCAATTGCGAGGAATAGATTTTATTCAAGAAGAGAGACTTCAGTGATGAGTGCCTTTATTTTAGAAACCTCATGCAAGGAGATTCTAAATTAGGGACTTAGCTTTTCTCTGAAAATAGGAAAACAACTCAAGTGGCACCCTCGCATGTGCAATTCAAACAAAGAGACCCTAAGGTCTATAAATTGGTGAGTTTTCTCACCCAAAATATATACAGAGAAGGAACATTTGAGCAACGAAATGCTACCAATTTACATACCTACTTGCGATTTGTGCCTTCACAACCTTAATCTCTCATTCAAAAGGGAGGTTATTGGGTGACTATTGGAAGCACAAATCTGGACCCAAAATCATATTTTTGGCCACAAAAATCCACAAATTTTTTCAATAACACCCCATAATCAGTTTTTGACCCATCCCAAGTGGATTGGTGCCAAAACAGTGTCCCAAACGGTGCGCATCCTGCCCCCGAGCACTCCCCAAACTGTCACAGTCCTATTCGCTCCACCTCGGGACGATTAGAAATCTGTGATAAATTTTTCTAGTTTTTCTTTTGTATTTGATTCTAGATATGTTAAATAGGTTACATTTTAAATTTCATTTCATTCTGAGCAATTTTGACTAGGTTTTTGTCATTTCCTGCCTTCACTAACTTGCAGATGGCACCAGCAAAATTTGGGTCCTAGGGGAAAAATTGGAGAAATATGACCATATGGGTCTTCCCAAAAAACCCCCAATTAGCTAACCGCAACTTTTCAGGTCATTTAGAGCTTCCTAAGCAGGAAATTGAAGAGGGTGCTTTCTAACAAATTATTGCAGGCCTATTCATCCCACCCTAGAGCGAATACAAATATGTGAGGAATTTCTAGACTGTTCTTTTTATAGTGGTCTTCTAATAATATATTTATGCTTCTGTCAAAATTTCAGGTCAATCCAAGGTCATTTGATAGTCATCTTAATATTTTCATGCATACACTAATAGTAGGCCTTGGGAAATACATGCTTTATTTTACCTGCAGGTGCTAATAATCTTTTCTATTTCTTTGAATATAGGTTTCCTATATCATAGGAGCAGAAAAGAACCAAGAATCACATACACAAGTGGTGGCGACGTTTTGGTCCGCCCATCTTACATGTGGGCATGCGAAAGAAGGATTGTTATCCATGGATGTTGTGACAAGAAACATATTTGACGCTCCTATCCCCTAAAAAGGAAGGAGACATATTGTAACACACTTTAAAAAGCGTATCAATAAAGAGATCACCATATTTCATATTGCTTTTATCTTGTGTCAATTCGTATATGTTCTTTCTTGTTCTTTCTTGTGGCATATTCCTTTTTGTTTTCGTATCCTCGTGCTTTCAGATATTTAAACTATATCAAGAAACCTAATCTATATTTAAATAAAGAATATTATTATATATATATATATATATATAAATAAAGTAGACTCCAATTCACAATAGATTTTATGGATGAATTAATGGTATGCAATAGGAACTCAGATGAAATGCCATTGGGCAATGTTAATGGAGAAAATAAGAAAATTAAAATCTTCCTACAAAGGTATATTTTAAACTCTCCTTGGAAAAAAACTATAAATTAATTTTTTTATATGTATTTTATTTAATATAGTTCTTACTTTACCAAAATGGCATCATTAGAGGCATAAGTTCTCCATTATTATCACTATAAATACAAGCACCTTGATGAAGGAGCATATCGATACTTTATAACCATCACATGAGTCCTAAGTATAAGATCATCAATTTAGGAGATGGTGCCCTCAATATTACACATATGCTTGATGAAATCCTAGACATATACATGAGTGAATGCTTGACATCAAATAACATTCTAGAATCATTAAAATATTATGTATTATAATAATTGTATAATATGTTCACATATTTTGTATAAGAATGATGTTTACCTCACTCAAAATTGTGAATATATACGATAGATAATTTAAATATTAACAAATTAACACAAGAATATATTGTAAGTGTTTACTTTTAATAATTAAACTAAAATCAACTTACTTTAGAAAACTTAACTTTCTCCACCATTTTATACTTCTTATCTATGTTATTATTAGAATTAGATAATTCATGCTATAATTTGCTTATTTTAGAGAAGATAGACTTGAATACACTTCATGCTCAATCAACCATATCGACGATGCTAATCATATTATATTTATTAAATAGTTAATAATTATATATTCAAAGGTGCCATTGTAGATGGTTTATAGAAGAATTGTTTTGATTGCTTGAAATAAGGGGTTTTGAAAGGGTCCCCAAAAATTTTACAAAGCGAGAAAGCCCACAAATAGAAGATACCAAAAGAACAAGAAACTCAACTAATACAATGTCAAAAAATGATTCAAATTTAAAGTTTCCTTTGTGATGTCACACCCTAGATTTAATACCTACCCTTAGATGTGCCATTGAAACCATAGCATGCCCTAGGTTGGATTATAAATAGGAGCCATTTTTATGGCTCAACCCATATGTTTTTGAGTTATCTGGGTCCTGGATTTCCTTAATCCTTCTCTTTAAGTGCTCAAAATCCTTAAGTACCCTAAGCCACCTCGCATTACTTATACTGCCATCCTCGCTTGTAGTAGCCCCCCATCATCGTTACCATCATTTTTTCCTCATCGAACCTACTTTTGCAAAATATTTCCCCTCATCCCCAGGAACCCATGAGAATTTCTTGCAGTAGCCAGGAATATGTAGGTATTTTACATTTTTACTCCTAAAGACCCCCTAGCCTCTAGGTGATGTTAGGGCATCGTCACACCAGCCACCTGCATTATACATCTCACATCAGAACACAATAAGTAAGTAAAGTAGATCCATTATTTGTTACTTTTATGCATGTGCTTTTATTTTTGTTCACTCTATTTGTAGCACTTAGTTAGGGTTTATTATTTCTTATAGAGGGCCTCACATTGTGGAGCCCTCACATGTATTACTAACTATTTGTTTTGTGTCATTGTGTGCATATCTGAAGTGCTACATCATATTTTGGAGTGGCCCAGCCTTGGATATCAAAAAACCCACTCAACCCTATTGGGATCAAGATGCGCTTGAAGACATCACAACTTTTCTTGTTAGGGTTTCGGAGAACCCTAACACCTTGTAATATTCTATCAAAAGGATTCAAGGATCCAAGTAATAAATAATGCTGTTTCTAATCTCTCCCCATCAATGAAAATTATTATATTGTGCAATCTTATGTTTCCTTGTATTTCATTTGTTCAAGCATTGTTTGGTGTTGCATTTTGCATCTTTCAATAACATATAAATCAATCCTTAAGAGACTATATTTTTGGTCGACTTAGATATTTACTTTAGTTTTATTTATTTTATTGTATCTTCCAATAATTCAATTGGAAATATCATTTATTTTTCTTTTAATTTGCACTAAACACAAACTTGATGTATCATTTTCAAGTTTTAAATTTATGTCCTCTTAAAGGTTATTATGAAAGTTGTGCTAAATACCAAAATAGGAAAGACATGTAGGAATATAGATACCAAGATGGTCTATAATTTTATGATTTAAAAATAATTATTTGATATGCTTGGAAAAGACAAGAAGTTTTTAGATACTATCAAGTATACCAATTTATCAAAGAAACATAAATTATCTAGTTAAAACAATTATATTTTGAATTATTTTTAAAATTATTTTACATCATTAATTTATTAATTAAATAATATGCTTGATTTCATAAATAAATAAGTTTTGCTTTGAATAATAATTAGAAGAAAGCATAAATTAATAAAATATTATAATGAAGTGCAAAATAATAATATAATTTTTTTTCAATATTCACCAATGAGGCCATTGGTTGAGATATATGGATGATGCAACCCACACCAGGGTTCAAATTTCAATTGAACCAAAAGTGTTGTATAGCTTTATGTGACTATTGATAACCAACATCGATGATATTATAATTGGTTTGAGGACACAATCAAAATAATATTTTTATTCATTCGTATTTGTTGGGGTTTTTCATTGTAGTTTTCATGAAAAGAAAACTTGTCTTGGATAAGTTTACCTTTGATATTTCTTTGTCTTCATATTTTGTTCACGGGTCTACAATTCTAGTGAATATATTGAACATCTTCTTGACCTTTTTTTTCCTAGAAGTAAGTAATTTTCTAAGGACTGTTTAATTGTGAGAGGGTCTCTGACCATCCAATATTTGGTCGCTGATCATAGATTTATTTAGTCTAAAACAT